>OX276335.1:58417734-59734217 GCA_946251815.1 Dasysyrphus albostriatus
CAAATTTGGTGTTACATTTTTGTCGAGGTATTTTTTTTTTTCTAAAAATATTTACAATCATTCTAAAGCTTGGAAACTTTTCTTCATAATTCTTTTTGAATTTTTCAAAAATCCTTATTCTACTTCGAGAAATTCTTAGTATTTGTTTTAGGCTACGTAATTTAAAAAATTCAGTCAATATGTATTTTTGTAGCAGTTTTTGCAAATTTCTGCATGTTGCGTCACAAAATTTTAGTCGCAAACCTCAGATTCTGATTCAGCACCCTGGCAATTATTAAGTAGGGGGAAATCAAAACTACCTTACAATTTGCTTGCTTTGTGCCCTTATGAGCACAAATTGACTGGATTTTTCAAATTATGTATAGCTTAAGACCAAGGCTAACGATTTCTCGTAGGTTAATGGTGGTATTCAAAAATTCAAAAAGTATTATTCAGTAAAATGTTCATACTTTAGAATGACCACAATCATTATTTCGAAAAAAAAAATACCTCGACAAAAAATATAACACCAAATATGCATACTTGTACATGCATATTTTGTACATCTTTATATTCGAATATCTATAAAACGTGACATGCTAGAGCAATTTCAAGACCAGATTCAAACTCAGCGCATTAAAGACCATCCAGAAAAGAATATCTTGGTTCATGTCATAAACAGAAATTAAAAATCTTCACATTAAGTATTTACTTAGTGCTTTGGAGTGGATTTTCAAAAACAGTAAAAATACGTCAATTTTCAAATAGCGCTTGAGTCCAAATGGACTATCGCAGAAAAAAACCTCAAACAGAGATTTATTGAAAATTGTGTACACTTTCAATGATACTTTGATTTAATTTTCGAATAACTAGTAGTTTTCGAGCCATTAGTGAAAAACTCCCAGAAAATGCATTTTTACATCGTTTTTTTGCATTTTTTTCCATGATGCATCTCGAAATTTTAGTCACAAACCTCAGATTCAGATTCCGCACCCCCGAAAACATAAAAGAGGGGCAAAATCAATATTACCTTAAAATTTGCATCGTAAAAATACAATATGATTGGACTATCAATGCAGAAAGGACTTTTAAGAAATTCAATGAGTGTTTTTTTTTTACTATAGCAATTTATAAAAAGAAACTTTCTTTAATTTCTTTAGTCTCGAAAATTTCGAGAACAAATGCTGATACTGACTTCGAGTTAATTTTATTTCACGCATAGCTATTGACGTAATAAAAAATTGGTGAAAATAAGAAAACATAAGTTTACAGTTTTACTTAAATAAAAAAGACAGATGAAAATTGTTGAAATAGTTTTTAGTCTCAAATATCTTAAGAACAAACAGTTATATTGGTTTTGTGCAGATTTTATTCTAAATATTAGTTTATAATAAATAAAAGGTACAATTTTTAAAAATAAAAAAAAAAAATGATGAAAACTACAAGGAACTTTACCAAAAATTGTTGAAGTTTTCTTTGTCTCAAATTTAAGTTTGGTTTGGTAACAAATTTCAACAAAACGTTTTTGGGTAGAGTACGATAACTTGGGTGCCAAAAATTGATAAGGGGTTTTTTTTGCAGTGGTTAAAAACAAGCATTTGTTCACTATTCCCCGTTTAGGAGGTAGGGGCGATTTTCGAAAAAATGAGTTATATTTGGTTTATTAGCTTTCTCCTTTTTTTCTCATTCTTATATTTTTTGGCATGAATAAAAAAAATTAAATTTGAGCCGAGTGTTTTGTGAGGGACAAGAACTACCCCATCCGACGTGCTTAGTCGAGCCCGAGACCAGCATGCCACCGTCCTAAGCAAAGTACAAAGTCGCCCCTGTGGCCAGAAATAAAAACTGACAACTAAATTATGTTATTTGTGTCAACAATTTTCTCAAAATTTTGATAAAAAAAAAAACGCAAACAAAAATGTTTGGATCAATTTTTCTCAAAATTGTGAAATGGAAAACTTAATTTTCTTTTTGTGATCAAAGCTTATATTAATTTTAAATCGAGCACAAGAAACCGAAAGCTTTTAATAGAACTCAAGATATAGCCATTTTATACGAACCTTTTTTTTTTAAGATTTTAAACAAAATAAAAATCAACAAAATAAAGTTTCAAACAAAAAATCAGATAAGGTTTGTTTGGAAAGCTTAAATTATGGCTTTTATTAATCGTACCATCAAGACGAAAGTCCTTATACTTAGGAAAAATATTAAAGCATCATTTCCTATTTCCTTTAAGTGAATTAAAATGTTTATAATCCTATCACGTAGATAGGCGGATGTTAACCTCCCACCCCTGCCAAAAGCTGAAAAAGAAACCTGCCAGACTTTTTTATTTCATGTCACGATACGTGCACTTATAAGCCCTCATCCCCAAATTTTTGTATACATCCCCTCCCAAATTTGTTGTCGACTCTTAGTCTAATCGCTTTAGTTTTCGAAATCGTATTCCGGAATGTCTATTATTCTTTAAGCAGGAATTAGCTATTTAAATTTCCTGGACTTTATTATTTGAACCAATTATTAATACTCAACCAGTGGCATAACAACGGGGGGACAAAGGAGGCATTTACCCCCTCATGCAACATTTACTGAAAGCTTAAGCCGTGATCAGTTTTCAAAACAATCGTGTTTAATAGATATAAATCACATCATCGATTATCTTTTTCCTGGGAAAACAAAAATGTCGAATAGACATAATTTGTATTCTTAAAATCTCAAGATCTTATATTTAATCCATTTATTATTTGTTTACTACCACATAAACGTACATAATAGTTCGTTAGCTCATTAAAACAATAATTTTA
Source organism: Dasysyrphus albostriatus (assembly GCA_946251815.1). Taxonomy (NCBI): domain Eukaryota; kingdom Metazoa; phylum Arthropoda; class Insecta; order Diptera; family Syrphidae; genus Dasysyrphus; species Dasysyrphus albostriatus. The sequence goes on from OX276335.1 coordinate 58,420,518, forward strand.
TATTCAAAACTCTTAAGTACATATGAGAATGGGACCGTCAGGAATTAGCAGTAAGCAGATAACATCAGTAAATCTCAAGAGCAAAGCATGGTACGAACTTAATAGTAATGGGTTTTTCAAAAGGGACGCTACAAAAGTAGAGCGACAGGGAGAGCAAACGACTCCATATTTCTTGCCGCTCTTTTGACATTTCTCTTCAGTAAAATTTGCCATTTTATGATGGAAAGATATACGAGCCAACAACGAGTCGAAATTATTAAAATTTACTACCGAAATTCGGAGTCAGTGGCCTCAACGTTAACTCCTACGTTAACGCTACCTCCAATTTATAGTCGTCATAATCGTCCTAGCAGATCAACAATTGAGCGCCTAGTGGAAAAATTTGAATCCACAGGCACAGTACAAAATGCCAGTGAGACAAATAAGTGCCCGTAGTGTCGAGAATATTGCTGCCGGTGAGGCCGCAGAAAACCCAACTGTGTCTCTCACACGTCGTTCTCAAGCGTTGGGCATCTCTGTGAAGTCGTTGTGGCGAATTTTGCGACAAGATCTTGGCCTACACCCTTACAAGATTAAATTGACGCAAGAACTGAAGCCGCTTGACCACCAGAAGCGTCGTATGTTCGTGAATTGGGCTGAGCAACAACTTGAAAATGATTGGGACTTTCATCGAAAAATCATCTTCAGCGATGAGGCTCATTTCTGGCTGAATGGCTTCGTCAATAAACAAAATATGCGGTATTGGTCAGACAACAATCCACACGTACTCCATGAGTCATCATTGCATCCCGAAAAAATTACGGTTTGGTGTGGTTTATGGGCCGGCGGCGTCATTGGGCCGTACTTCTTCCGTGATGATCAAGACCGGCACGTTACTGTGAATGGGGATCGCTACCGTTCAATAATAACCGAATACTTTTGGCCCCAATTGGATGATATGGACTTGGAAGACATGTGATTCCAACAGGACGGTGCCACAAGCCACACAGCGAATGTCACAATCAATTTATTGGAAACCAAGTTTGGAGAACGTGTTATCGAAATGGTCCAGTCGCTTGGCTGCCTCGGTCATGTAATTTGACGCCGTTAGACTATTTCCTGTGGGGCACGTCAAGTCTATGGTCTATGCCAACAAGCCAGCGACGATTGATGAAATTCGTACGAATATCGAACGTGAAGTTGCAGCAGTATCGCCGATTTATGCTTGAAAACCGTCGAAAATTGGGTTCAACATCTGGACTTCTGCAAGCGTGCCCGTGGTGGCCATGCAAAAGAAATCGAGTTCCATACATAATGGCATCGAATAATAAAGAATTTCCTTGATATCCAAAACCGTTTTTGTTTTATTTAAAAAAATTTTTGTAGCGCTCTTATTGAACCGATATATGCTACTTATTTATTATTTGTTGATTCCGACTCAACCCAAAATTCTGGACTTCTCAAAAATTAACAATTTGGACACTGTCCAATTGTACATGAGAACCAAGGTACATAATTATTTACTGGTTTCGAGTTCGAGTATATTTTCGGAAACAGTAAAAATACTTAAATTGCCAGGCTCAGTAAAATAATTCCCTAATGAAATAACTCTCCAAACTGAAAATGAAATAACTACCCAAATTGGAGAGGTTTTGCATATTGAAATTATAGATCCCAATTTCGAAGATGAAATAAACCCCCAAAAAAGCATGAAATAAGTCCCGAAACTGAAAATTATTTTAATAAACGTAACAAAAAATTAAATTATTACTTCTACAATATGGGCACCTAACAAATAACGGGTGATTTTTTAGCTGGTTTGGTTTTGGCAACACTGGTTTTGACAGCTGACGTGTGTTTAGTACCTTGTGTCACTGTCAAACAGCTTCAGTTTGGTTTGCAATTTAACCATGGATCGTCTTACAAATGAACAACGCTTGCAAATTATTGAATTTTACTATCAAAATTCGTGCTCGGTTCGAAATGTTCATCGCGCGCTGCTTCCATTTTATGATCGGCATTCTCGACCTTCTGAGCAGTCTATTCGGAAGATTGTGACCAAATTTCGCACCAAATTTACTTTGTTGGACATTAAACCACCAACACGTTTACGTACTGTGCGGCCGTATCAGCTAGTGTGACAGAAGACCGCGAAATGTCGATTCGGCGCCGTTCCCAGCAGTTAGGCCTTTGTTACAGCACTACGTGGAAAATTTTGCGGAAGGATTTGGGCGTAAAGCCTTTTAAGATACAGCTGGTGCAAGAACTAAAGCCAGCCGACCTACCACAACGCCGAATTTTTGGTGAATGGGCTCTTGGAAAGCTGGCCGAGGATCCGCTTTTTTATCGAAAAGTTGTGTTCAGCGATGAGGCTCATTTTTGGTTGAATGGGTACGTAAATAAGCATAATTGCCGCATTTGGAGTGAAGATCAGCCAGAAGCATTGCAACAGCTACCAATGCATCCCACCAATGATTTTGAGCATCAAAAGCCACTGTTTGGTGCGGTTTATGGGCCGGCGGCATTATTGGGCCATATTTCTTCAAAGATGATGCGAATCGCAGCGTTACTGTCAATGGTGAACGCTACCGAGCGATGATAACAAACTTTTTTTTGCCCGAAATGGAAGTTCTTGACTTGCATGATATGTAGTTTCAACAAGACGGTGCCACATGCCACACAGCACGCGAAACAATGGCGCAATTGCGAGGCGAGTTTGGTGAACAGTTAATTTCACGTTTCGGGCCGGTCAATTGGCCGCCTAGATCGTGCGATTTGACACCATTAGATTATTTTTTGTGGGGGTATGTCAAGGCTAATGTCTATAGGGATAAGCCCGCTTCGATTGACGCACTGGAAGCCAACATCCATGCATTCATTCGTGAGATACCGGCCGATATGTGTGAAAGAGTATGCCAAAATTGGACTCAGCGGATGGGCTACCTGAGACGCAGCCGCGGTCAACATTTGCATGAAATTATATTTAAACATTAAATTGCAAGGTTCAAACTATCGATTCAAATAAATATTTCATTCATTTTTTCGAATTTTTTGTGTTTTTTTTTTTTTTAAAGTTCTAAACCTCTTAAAAAATCACCCTTTACAAGAACCAATAGAAAAATCTAAGATCAGGACTACAGAAAAATTAAATTCAAAGCAACTGTTTGGGGGGTGCCTGTGATGTAACAAGTGAATTTCAATGGTACTGCTGACGGCGTTGGTGGCGCTCACTGTGTGTGGCACGTATGGTGCGTTCACGCGCACCACCCCGCACTACCGCCGCGCTACCGCCACGCCACCTGACCGCCACGCTGCACCCCCCCCCCTGTATTCCTGTTTTTATATTTGTATATTGTTTATTGTATTGATGACGCATAAATCGAAAAGAAATTTTAATACATTGAACAAAATATTTTTGGAAACTTTTTTCATTGCATATTTTGGGGACATTTTTCACCATGAAATAACTCCCCAATTTTGGGGAATTCTTTCGTTTGAAAAAAATCCCATTTCCATACTTATTTTGGGGAGTTATTTCATTTTCAATTTGGAGAGTTATTTCCCGGAACCAAATTTCCAATTAGCACTAATAGAGAAAACAACCTTAAACGGATATTTGTTGGAAATTGTATCAAAGCTACTGCACAATTTGGTCACTTAAACAAATATTCCCCCCCCCCCACTCCTCCTTGAGCTTTGGATAAAATTAAAATTTACAAAAAACAAGGTAAGTTCTTCACTAACTTAAATTCTTTGGGTTTCATTAGTTCATTAAAACCGCAATTTTATATCAAAAACTTTCAAGTATGAGAGTGGGGCCATCACGAATTCGCAAAAATAACGTACCGCATCGGTAAATCTCGAGAGCAAAGCATGCAACGAACCTAAGCCATACTTAGGCTAGGCTACTTAAAGTTAGCAGTTTTCTGCTTTTTTAAGCAAGTCCAAATTTTATCAAAATGTAATACTTTGCTTTAAAATTTCTACCATATTGAGTTCCAAAGATACTTCTCTGTGGAGTTAACAGGTAAGTATAATTTTTTTCCCAGATTAAATACTTCAAAATTTGGACTTAGCCTATTCCTGAAATGCAAAAATTTTTTGCAAAATTGGGACCTTACTGCTAATCCCTATCAAGGTCCAATTTGCCTAATTGAAAGTTGCTCTGATGGTAACTCCACAGACGTGAATAAAAACACTAAATAAGAGTATCTCATACCACCAAAATAAAAAAGTAGTTATTAATCGATACTTGCACCCTGCAGAGGATATTTACTAACATCCTGATATTAATTTATGCATATTCAATGAGCTTAGTTACAATTTTTGAATAGAATCAATGATTTCAAATAATCAATTATTCTCGTTACTTAATTAAACAAAAACAAATGCTTGAAATTCGCTCTATGGAGCAAATAATTGTAAGCAAGTTATATACACAAAATGCCCGTATGGCAATACTGTTAGGCTATAGGCATAAGTAACTTTCATTTCAATTGAATGCGAAATCTATTCGTGTATTATTTTCAATGAAATGGTGCTATAATATGCAGTAAACGGGAGGACATTAGTATATATGAGTAGCTATACTTGTTTGTATATTTATACAATCTAGCCTTATTGCTCGATTTTTTGATTACCGTATTTGTTGTTAGATTGCGTACCTTATACAAAAAATGTATGTTAGGTTTATGATATTGACCCAATAATAAATGGTTTGCTCTTTTAAATTAGGTACCAATAAAATAATCGAATACAAAAATTGCAAAAAAATATTAATAAAAGGACTTTTAAATTGATATTTTGTTCACATTTACTTACTTAATTATATTTTTAGGTGATCATTTATAAAGTTTAACCTCAAAGATTTAGTTGTGCTTTTATTTAAATGAAAATAAAATTAATTATTTGGTTAAGTAAACTTAATCTTTATTTTGTTGGTTGAGTGGGCTTGAAAAAATTAAAAAAACAAAAACAATACGTGACTAAATTGTGGGATGATTTTGACTTTTTTTTTTCCTGTGACAAAACTTGATTTTTTGTCTCCAACAACAACTCAAGATATACTTTTCTCATGATTTTTGACGCACAGAACTCAAATCTTGCATCAGAATAACTCTAGCACTCAAGTTGTTGAGATACTTATTCGAATATAAAATTTTTTTTTTAAATAATCTTCTTTTGGCAAATTTTAGGTTGCTTTTTATTTTATGAGATATTTTTTTCATAAGTATTTATGGTCATTCTTGAAATAAAAATTAGACTGGTTCAAATAAAATGCGTACTTGCCCTTACATATATATCCTAAAGATATGGAAATTATTAGATAGAACGTTTAAGTGCATGAAATACAATTAAACAAGTTCTTTGAGAGTTTGAGATGAATATAAACACCATCTTAATTCTTTGTTCAATAAAATTGTATGAAAAAAAAAAATTTAAATTGTTGGAGCTGTTTTTTTTAAAACTAATTTTTTATATGTGCAATTCTTAAAATTTTTTGAAAGGAAACGTTTGGGGTAGGCAAATCTTAAGTATGTATTCCTATGCATACAAAAATAAAATTTCAAAAAGAAACTGTTAACCCGTTTTGAGATATTAAATTTACAAAAAAAAGAAACTAACTATATTTTTTTTTTTTTAAACTATATTTTTTTTTAATTCAAAAAACTTTATTTTTGTTTTAATTTCGATATGCAATTTTTTTTTATATAATTAATTTAAATCTATTCAGTTCATATAATAGGATAATTCAAAAACAATAAAAAACGTTCTTTGAGAGGTACTACGAGTATTAATTGTTGCTTTGTGTAAACTTTTATATTTTTTGGTAATATATCGCACTAATTTTACCATAGACAAAAAGTTTTATAAAAATCATGGGAGCCATTTTAAGTAAAAAATATTTTCCTAACGGTTTTTTAACTTTGTATAAAAGGTACCGTTACTTTTTCATAAGAATATTTTTTTTTAAATACATGAGATAGTGTAAAAAAACAACTTTTTAATAACGAGTTTTATAAAAATCTATCATATTTTTCTAAACATTTAATTAAAAAAAAAATATTAAACATTTTCTTAAAAAAAAAAAACAAATTTTACTTTTGGTAAGAAAAATTAATTTTATTACAATACAAATTTGAAGAAAACCGAATATAAAAAATGGTTCTTTGCGAGGTACCATTTATAACGATTTTAAAAAAAATGGTTTTCCGGTTAAAGGTAGCTTTTGCCAAAAGAAATTTGGTAATTTTTCTCAAGAAAAATTGTGCAGCAATTTTCGAGAGAAATAAGATTTTGTAAAATTGCTTAAAATAATTGTATGGCAGGCATCGTTAATTTGTGTTCTGAAACAAATAAGAACCTCTCAACAGAATCACCACTATGAGCCAAGTGTTAAGAAAATCCATCAAGCCATTTGGGCTGTAGCCGAACAGAAAGACAAACACAAAGAATTGTTTTGTCTTCCCTTTCATCCTAATGACAACTCTGATCAAAATCTGAAGTTCAATATGTTTTTTAACGAATGCATAACTAAGTAAAAATATAAAAATGTCTCCGATTTTAAATGGCACTAGCTTTTTGTATAAAGTTTAGTAAAAGCACTGTCGATCCGTATCTCATCGAAATTAAATTAAGTCAACTAAACGATAAATTTAATCCTGGTCCCGATGGTCTCCCTGCCATGTTTCTAAGAAAACTGGTCATCCATCCTTTGTTTTCGTCTCTCAAAAATTTGTAGCTTTTCCCGAAATCTTATTGAATTTCCTCAGATATGGAAATCATCTTTCATAATCCCAATACACAAAAATGGTTCAAAGGGGGATGTTAACAATTTTCGTTCAATTGCCAAGCTTTCTCATATACCCAAACATTTTGAAAGTATTTTGTATGAAACGTTAAGTTTTTACCGCAAATCTCCCATTTCCCACAGACAACATGGCTTTCTCAAATGCAAATCTACAACCGCTTACTTTGTTGAATTTGTGTGTTTTACGCTATCAGCCATTGTGGAAGGTTACGAAGTCAATGTTATCTAAACCGATTTCAGTAAGGCCTTTGACAAAATTTCCCATAAACTAATACTTTTCAAAGTGTCCTTTCTCGGTTTAGAATCTTCTTTGTCAAAATGGAACTCCTTCTACCAAGATAATCGTTATTACAGCGTTCGTTTCGTTTTAGAACCACCACCTCTTGCTCTTTCTTAGCTACCTCCGGTGTACCCCAAGGCAGCATTCCAGGCTCACTTTTGTTCATTCTTGCCATTAACGATATTGGAAAAGGTCCTCAAACACTCTTCTATTTCACTGTTCGCTGATGATACCATTGACACATGACTTTTCCCTTATTTAAAAGGACTTTAACAGTTTTTCAGTTTGGTATCTTAAAAATTGCTTGGGGCTTAACGTGGAGCTTAATTTCCCCTAATATATATATAGATGATGAAGGCAAATTCAGCGCTCGGCTTCGTCAAAAGATAGTCAAAGAAAATTTCTCCCCTTATCAACTTATTCACATTTCCAGAATAGAGAGCATCCCGCGTCGCTTGCTCTTCGAGGCTTTGCCTGGAGCAATACTATGATCTTGCCTCCCTATCTAAACCGCCTTAAACTAATCAGCTTAAATTTTTTAAAAGAACGAAGAGAAATATCAGACATTCTCTTCATTCATCGATTACTTTCTGGTTCCGTTGACTGCACTTCACTCTACAACTCTATCTCTTTTAACATTAACCCTCGTTCACAAAATCCTCGTCTTTTTTATCTTACCACTCCCACCTCCTATGGCTCAAATAAACCTATCTCCCGAATGCTGCAAAGTGTTAATTTGAACATGAACTCCTCTTTGACTTTAACTTCAGTACTCCTTCCCTAAAATCCCGTCTTCTGAATCGCCCTCTTCCACACTTACCTTAGCTTAAGTTCCAAGTTTTAAAGTTGGATTGAGAATTAGCTTGTATTAAGCCGAATAAATATTCATGAAACTCCACAAAAAAGAATATATTTTGGAATAGTTATCGATGGTTTTTACTTTTAATAAATTTTTCTTTATAACGGGTGATTTTTTAGCTGGTTTGGTTTTGGCAACATTGGTTTTGACAGCTGACGTGTGTTTAGTACCTTGTGTCACTGTCAAACAGCTTCAGTTTGGTTTGCAATTTAACCATGAATCGTCTTACAAATGAACAACGCTTGCAAATTATTGAATTTTACTATCAAAATTCGTGCTCGGTTCGAAATGTTCATCGCGCGCTGCTTCCATTTTATGGTCGGCATTCTCGACCTTCTGAGCAGTCTATTCGGAAGATTGTGACCAAATTTCACACCAAATTTACTTTGTCGGACATTAAACCACCAACACGTTTACGTACTGTGTATAGTGAAGAAAATATTGCAGCCGTATCAGCTAGTGTGACAGAAGACCGCGAAATGTCGATTCGGCGCCGTTCCCAGCAGTTAGGCCTTTGTTACAGCACTACGTGGAAAATTGTGCGGAAGGATTTGGGCGTAAAGCCTTTTAAGATACAGCTGGTGCAAGAACTAAAGCCAGCCGACCTACCACAACGCCGAATTTTTGGTGAATGGGCTCTTGGAAAGCTGGCCGAGGATCCGCTTTTTTATCGAAAAATTGTGTTCAGCGATGAGGCTCATTTTTGGTTGAATGGGTACGTAAATAAGCATAATTGCCGCATTTGGAGTGAAGATCAGCCAGAAGCATTGCAACAGCTACCAATGCATCCCGAAAAAGCCACTGTTTTGTGCGGTTTATGGGCCGGCGGCATTATTGGGCCATATTTCTTCAAAGATGATGCGAATCGCAGCGTTACTGTCAATGGTGAACGCTACCGAGCGATGATAACAAACTTTTTTTTTGCCCGAAATGGAAGTTCTTGACTTGCATGATATGTGGTTTCAACAAGACGGTGCCACATGCCACACAGCACGCGAAACAATGGCGCAATTGCGAGGCGAGTTTGGTGAACAGTTAATTTCACGTTTCGGGCCGGTCAATTGGCCGCCTAGATCGTGAGATTTGACACCTTTAGATTATTTTTTGTGGGGGTATGTCAAGGCTAATGTCTATAGGGACAAGCCCGCTTCGATTGACGCACTGGAAGCCAACATCCATGCATTCATTCGTGAGATACCGGCCGATATGTGTGAAAGAGTATGCCAAAATTGGACTCAGCGGATGGGCTACCTGAGACGCAGCCGCGGTCAACATTTGCATGAAATTATCTTTAAACATTAAATTGCAAGGTTCAAACTATCGATTCAAATAAATATTTCATTCATTTTTTCGAATTTTTTGTGTTTTTTTTTTTAAAAAAGTTCTAAACCTCTTAAAAAATCACCCGTTATTTTCTTTAAAATAATTCTTATTAATATAAATCGTATGGGCACTTTCCTTCCTTTTCCATCTTTGTTTATTATAACCTTAGAAGCGATTATCATACATTTATGATCGAGGTAGAATCTTTAAGAAGATTTGATATTTTTTAATAAATATACCTATTTCCCCATCCTACTAATGTACTCCTTCCAAAGTTATTCAAGGTCAAAAATGCAATTTTCTAAAGAAATGGAATTAAAAGAGAAAAATATATTAAAAAACAATGGCAATACTTATATCGTCACACTATATCTTTTCTCAAAGCCAACGATCCATTTTTTAAAATAAAAATATCTATTTGCTTATTACTAGAAATTGGGTGTTTGTAGAAAAGAACAATTTGAATTCCAGAGTTTCAAATAACAGACACTCTAAATTTTCTTACTTTCAATTTTCTGAGAAACTACATAATAAATTTTCAAATTGATTTACCGAACCGTGTTTCTTCACAACATTTTCAAAGTGTTGTTTCTATACATCGCGTAGTCGTCATGAAAATGAATTAAAAACAACAATTTTCGTAAACTTTTTCACAGTTTTGCAATGGTTAGATATTTGTTTGAATGGAAAAGAAATAAAATGTATACATTTTTCAAAAATAAAAAAAGTCATACAAAAAACTTTTTAGTTTTCTTTTTGTTTGGAAAAATGTACTTTTTATTTCATTTCAAGTCAAAAAAATATCTAATCAAACTGTGTAGGAAAGCTTACAAAAATTGTTGCTTTTAATTTATTTTCAAGACGACTACGCGATGTATAGCAACCACACAATTTGTCCCTTTAATTGGTTTGAAAGACTTTGAAAACTTTGTGAAGTTGAATCAATTTGAAAATTTACTAAAATATTGATGCTGTAAAAGTCTATAAATTTGCATACCAATGCAAGTTTTTAAATCAAAATTTAAAGAGTAACAAAATATTTACAAAAAGACCCCAAAAAGTCGTTTTTTAGTACTTTGTTTAAACTAACGGTGATGAGTCAACAAAAATAATTTTCACAAAATCGTAAAAAAATCATGTACAAAATGTACTTAAACTTCCAAAATTGTCCCTGGATTTTGTATGACGTCATTTTTTGCTAAGATATTGGTAATCAAAGGCAAACGTATAGTTTTTTTTATTAAAAGTCAGATAAACCATGCAAAAAAATTGTTCGAATTGAAGCTTAATAAAAAAAGTTATTTGACTTAGTCAAAAAAATTATCTTTGGAGATGGAGGACCTTCAAAAAGAAAAACACAAAAAACAAACAAATTAGTTTGGTGTCAGTTCTTACAATAACACAATAACGGTACTGTAACAAAAATTATTTATAAACAAATTTCGAGACAAAAAACATAGAGCTGTATAAAGCCTAGTACATACTTCCTCGTGAAGTGAACAATCGCCAGTAGAGAAAGTGTTTTCTTGACATTTCTCACTGGTATAGACTTATGAATGTGTTGTGAACGTTTGACGTTTAGAACGACACGCCACAAATGACTAATAATCGAACAGTCAACTGTTCACCAAAAGTTCCTTACATTTTGCACGGGAATTGTTCGTGAACGAAAACTCTCCACACCGCTTCACGAGCACGTTCGTATGTGAATAAAAATACAAACTTTGTATTGATTCGCGACATGATTTACAGGTATGTAACGGGTGATTTTTTAAGAGGTTTAGAACTTTAAAAAAAAAAACACAAAAAATTCGAAAAAATGAATGAAATATTTATTTGAATCGATAGTTTGAACCTTGCAATTTAATGTTTAAAGATAATTTCATGCAAATGTTGACCGCGGCTGCGTCTCAGGTAGCCCATCCGCTGAGTCCAATTTTGGCATACTCTTTCACACATATCAGCCGGTATCTCACGAATGAATGCATGGATGTTGGCTTCCAGTGCGTCAATCGAAGCGGGCTTGTCCCTATAGACATTAGCCTTGACATACCCCCACAAAAAATAATCTAATGGTGTCAAATCGCACGATCTAGGCGGCCAATTGACCGGCCCGAAACGTGAAATTAACTTTTCACCAAACTCGCCTCGCAATTGCGCCATTGTTTCGCGTGCTGTGTGGCATGTGGCACCGTCTTGTTGAAACCACATATCATGCAAGTCAAGAACTTCCATTTCGGGCAAAAAAAAGTTTGTTATCATCGCTCGGTAGCGTTCACCATTGACAGTAACGCTGCGATTCGCATCATCTTTGAAGAAATATGGCCCAATAATGCCGCCGGCCGGCCCATAAACCGCACCAAACAGTGGCTTTTTCGGGATGCATTGGTAGCTGTTGCAATGCTTCTGGCTGATCTTCACTCCAAATGCGGCAATTATGCTTATTTACGTACCCATTCAACCAAAAATGAGCCTCATCGCTGAACACAAGCAGCGCGCGATGAACATTTCGAACCGAGCACGAATTTTGATAGTAAAATTCAATAATTTGCAAGCGTTGTTCATTTGTAAGACGATCCATGGTTAAATTGCAAACCAAACTGAAGCTGTTTGACAGTGACACAAGGTACTAAACACACGTCAGCTGTCGAAACCAGTGTTGCCAAAACCAAACCAGCTAAAAAATCACCCGTTATGACGCTTAATACTTTTTGTTTCAACAAAAAGATACAGCTTTTCAAAATACACTAATAAAAATTGAAAAAAAATGTGTTCCTTTAATTTCCGTGACTAGTGTACATAAAAACTGAGATTTTGGACAGATGATTCATAAAGTAAAACTAGAAGAAAAAATTTTATCAAACTGGATAATTTGGACTAAAATGGAAAATATTATGATCTACTGTCAGACAAAATTTCAAGAATTTGAATGCTGAGCCCGTTATAAGAATGTTCTATGTCATTCATATAACAGAAAATGTAAAAATTATCATTGAAATCCATTCACTTTTCAGGAATAAAAACTTCATTTTTTTCTGGAGGAAATGTTTTCCACTTCTTGTGAGAAATGATTATAAAATATCGTTTATTACACTGTTTTTATACAATAAAATCATACCTGTCACATTCGTAACATTTTCAAATTAAATTTTGTTACTCATAGTTTTGCTTCTCATTTTTTAACTGGAACTGAAAGTCAACTATCAGAGTAAATATTTGCAAAAGAATAAAATATAGTTTTCACGCAATATTAAACCACATGAACATAAGATATCGAAGTCACAAATCACCAGCGGAAACAGTAAAAATTCTCCAATATTCAACAAGGGCTAGAACTCCAACCCCAATGGCCATGAATTACCAGTTTTTGATGCGTATAAATGAAATTACAGAAGACCCACCAATTTTAAAAACTAGAGTTTAGTTTTCAAACAAAAAATGAGAGTTAACTCATTCTTTTGCCTCCGAACTACTTAATCTGTATCATATCCTGTTTCTGTTTACCTAATTAAGTAATTAAATTAAATTATTTATGAATAGAAAAATGATAAATCTCCATAAAGTAGCCGCTTGGGCAATAAATAAGTATTTCATTACCAGTATTTGCATAATTAATATGATTGTATGTCTGTATGCAAGTGTACATAAGTAACGCTTCGCGGCCCCTTCAAAAATTAAAATTTTGATAAATCGCTCATTTATACATTCAACATTTTTGAAAAAGGATTTCCGCTTTGATTATTTTAAACAATTTATTTTGTTGTTGTTTATTTTATATAATGTTTAATGTTCATTGTACATAAACATTTATAAATTTTATAGTGATGGCAAAAGCCTCTTGGAAGCTTAAGCCGTCAAATACACTTTTTAAATATTTAATTAAATAAATTATTCTACTGGAAATTAATTACTCACATATCCTTTGTATATGAACATAAATTACGATTAAAAAACAAAACTTGTATACTTTTTGCAAAAAAAAAAAACAAAAGAAGAAAATACAATTGCTATAATTATTATACATTTTTTCGTTCAATTGCACAGACACACTGAACAAATGTATAAGCGCGTTATACAGGTTGATTGTGGTTGATGCAACCACCACAACATGGTTGTATGGAGTGTGATCAGTCAGCCAATGGGTTTAATGGTTTGAAACTGAAACCAGAAATGATTTTGCGAGGATAATAATAATTATTGTATCTTTTCTACAAAAATAATATAAAAATAAAATTTAAAACTCTTTAAATGATTAAATTTTATTAAATTATTTCAACAATAATTTTCTTTAAATTTAAGCAAATAAGTTTAAAATAAATGCTTTAGTTGAAATTTGATTCAATTTATGATTATTCAAATAAAACATTGCAATTGGTCGATTTTAAAGAAGTTAAAGTTAACAGGCATATGACATTAGGTATACCTGCTAAAAGCTTCGATAAGTTCCTGCCATGGAATATACAAAAAGGCCATATATTCTATTTCGAAGAAATGGACTCAGACATAAAACTGCCTTAGAATCAATCAGTATTCGAACCTCAGTAGTTAAATTTCGGCGCAGATTTATTAAAAAATGGGAGTAAATAAAAAATTTCAGGAGTAGATTTAAAATGAAGGAAAAAATATAAGTAGATATTTTTAACTAAGAAAAAGTTAAATGAACGAAAAACGACGAAAAAAGTAAGAAAAAAAATGAATAATTCCGTTCAGCATAGACTTTCAGATGCAAACATTCAAATTTCAGGGTCAGAATTGGTTAGAAAATATTTAATAAAACAGTGTTTTCATATAATTTCATGTGGGTTGCCTACGAAATTTTTAGGTATGGAAAAAAAGGAGTAGATCTCAAAAAAGCGGAGTGGCGGAGTCGTTTTATTTTCTTCTTCAAAGTAAATTTGGAGTAAATTTGCTCCGATTGGAATAAGGTTCGAATGTTTCTAAGAATGTAGAATTTTGTTCACATTGGATTCTTGCACTAACAGCAAAACAGCAGTCGGTTCCAAGGAGAGCGACAGTATCCAAAGATCAGCATGCCTCGCTTCTTCCAATCCGCAGACGTAGTTGTCAAAGCATTCAGTTGGCTGTGATCAATGAGGGGAGCTCCGAAAGGCTCCTTACTATTTACTACTGAGCAGTGGGCTCACATGGAGGTAAGGATCACTTCGAATGAATCAACACGAAATCCTTTCCTCCACTGGTGGTTTTGTGCCAAAACTTGGGCCACGTGTCAACAGTAAACAAGCTTTTAGGAACAAATCCACACTAAAATGTTTTCAGACAAAGATATTCGACATGAAAGATTGACTCTTAAAGTTGACTCTTAAAGAGACTTCCCGACCAGATCAAAAATCCTCAGTGCTGGCCCACACATCTCCATCTATCTGCTGGAGAAACTCTCCCGGGGGTCTGAAGTAATGCTTCCCTATTGGCAATTGGAATATCTAGACATAGAAGCGCCCTCAAAAACAGGCCAGGAAGCCGTTTGGTCATGCTGAACCATGATGCAATGGCAGTAATTCCATCCAGGACCTTCAAACTGATGATTGGCATTAATGAGGTCACAATGCGCCAGGTGGCAGCAGCCGATTTATACAAAATAAAACTAAGAATACAAAAATGCACGACTGGGTTTCACGTACTAGCTCTTATGTTCAAGACGCTAAGGGTTTAAGAATATTGTAAGGAGCGGTTTTCGATCTGGCAATACTTTTTTCATAGTTGGTCTGTTTGACAGCTATCAATTGATTTGTGCTCAGTTTGGTTTGCCATTTCACAATGAATAGACTTACTCCTGAACAACGTTTGCAAATCGTGCAAATTTACTACCGGTTCGCACGAAGCATAGCGGGCTTCGTCTAATATTCTGTCGACATAATGACGGGAGGCTGAAATTTTGCAAGTCGTTTCGAAGGTATTTATATAACTTAAATCTAAGTTGTCGACCACCTACCCCTTGCATGGGCGGTGCCACAAACACTTTTCTTAAATCTTGGTTTATTAAGAAACGGCTGCACCGATATGGATGAAATTTTTACATTTTGTTATAATGACCAGAGAATTTAAAAAAAAAAAATTTAAAGTACAAATCCGCCCACTACTACGCCCACTATTCTTAAACCTTTGTTTTACGGAAAGCTACGAAAAATAAATTCAAAATTCAAGAAAAAAGTAACATAACAGCAGAAATATTGAATTTTTGGTTGGTGTTACCACAAAGCTAAATTAAAAACAAAATTAAAGTTACCACACAAAGAAAATGAAAATTTAAAGATAGAAGACAAGCGGGAAAAATAAAGGTCAGTAAAATGATAAAAGGTGGGAAGTGTACAGCCTCTCTGTTTAAAAGAAGGTTCTCTCTTGTATATTTAAAATGAAACAAAATTAAAGACCCACAAACATAATAAGTTAAATAATATGTTGTGGAGACGTAACAAACCCTAGCATTTAATGTTTGTTTGAAGGCATGTACAGATCGAAAAAAAAGGAATTAGGGTTGAAATTTTGAATTTTTGGTTGGTGTTACAACAAAGCAAAAGAAAAAAGAAAAAGTGTGTTACCAGACAAGGATAATGAAAAATATGAAACTAGGAGACAAGTGGCAGAAAATACAGGTCAATAAATTAACAAAAGGAAAATATTAAATCTTTTTTGTATTTTTGGAAATGAAACAAAATTTGAAAAAAAAAAACTAGAAAGGAAATAGGACAAATAATATTTTGTTGAGACGTAACAACTACCAACATTGAATATTGTATTTTTGGAAAATCAAATTTTAGCTAGTGTTCACAAAAACGAAAATGAAAAGGAAAAACCAATACATAACAAAATAAAAAAACAAAAAATAGCAATACATGTCAACATCCATTTGTCTGTAGTCAAAATTTTGTTGATGGTAGAACAAAGGGAATATGAAATACTGAACCGAATTTTTAAAAGAAAAAGTAAACGAAAATTATGCAATAGTATAAATAAATAAATAAATTTGGTTGCACAACAGCTCGTGAAGAACCAAGGCCTAGTGACTTAGAACTCTCAACCATTCCTGTGTGCGTATTTTTGGCAGGAAAGGAAGGGACCTACAATTTTTTGCCGAGTCCGAACGGCTAGATGAGAAGCACTTATTCATGACAAGTATACTCTTGGAGGATTTGTCAGTTCCTCGCCAGAGGCAGTACCTCGGAAAAAAACATTTCTGTTTTTGGGTGGCAGTGGCCGGGAATCGAACCCACAAGTAAGGTCCACGTGGAATGACTTTTGTTCACGAAGCGCTATTCGCCATGTTTTTGTCCACTCATTAACATTATTAAGAGCATTTTGTAATTGAATTGTAGCTTTGCTAATCGTTCTGCCTACTGCTAGTATTGCAGTATCATCAGCAAACGTGGCTACAATAGTGTCAACTGTTTAAGATATATCGCGTGTAAATAAAAGGTACAGAACTGGACCTAATACACTTCCTTGTGGTACCCCAGCCACTATTTCTTTAAAAAAATTATAATAAAGACAAACCTCCAGCACAAAACGTTGGTCTCGGCCTCTCGCCACCTTAACCCCTTTGTTGTAAATAGACAATATTGATATATCGATCTAATTCAGGAGCCTTGGATCAGTAGCGCAGGATATGCAGGCTGAAGTCCAAAGGTATAACTATCGTACATGTACTGTGACGAAAAAAGCCGTAATGGTTTTATGTTATGGCGTAATGGTTCTGGCGTTGAACTGTCATTCCGAAGGTCTGGGTTCGACTCCCGGCCGCTGCCACTTAAAAACAGAAATTTTTTTCCAAGGTACGTACTTCCTCTTGCGATTGCAAGGAACTGACAAGAGTATCCCTTGTCATAAAACGTGTTTCTCTTATAGCCGATCAGACTTGGCAAAAAATTATAGGTCTCCTCCATTCCTGCCAAAAACACGCACACCAGTTGATGGTTGACGCACACTTGGCCCTGGTTTTCCAGGAGCTGTTGCACCACCAAATGTTGTTTATAAAATTTCTAACTTATTTCTAAAGGCAAGCCCTACTCCGGATTTTATGGCGGTCCAAAGAGCTATCCTTATACAGGGTGGCGCACGAATCGTGCTACAAAAATAAAACGTAATAACTTTTTTTCTGTGTGAGTAATCGGCTTATTTTTTTTTTTATTTTGTAGGTTACTATTTAGATTTATAAAAATGGATGCTTGGGATACGGAGAAAAGAATTTGGATAGTGCAACGGTACCATGCTTTGCAGTCCGTCATTTCCGTCCAAAGGGAATTTAGGCGGGAGTTTGGCGGTAATCCCTCGAGTAGATGGACCATTATGAGGTTTGTAAACATGTTTGCCGAATCTGGAAGCATCGCACGAAGGCCGTACCATCGAGATGCCAATGTTCAGGTTCAGGATACAATCGCAGCAGTAGCATCTGCAATACAGGCCAATCCGAGCGTTTCGACCCGAAACTTATCGGGGCAAATTGAAGTTAGTAGACGGTCATTACAACGGATACTTCATGACCATTTAAACTTGTTTCCGTACAAAGTCCAAATTACTAGCAAGTTAAACCCTCAGGATTTGCCTGTTCGCCTGGAATTTTGCCAAAAAATGATATCAATGGCCGAAGAAGACAACACATTGATCAATTGTTTGCTCATGTCTGATGAGGCCCATTTTGATCTTAACGGCAATGTAAACAAGCAAAATTGCCGTATATGGAATGAGTCTAATCCAGAAATGCTCCATGCGACGGAACTGCACCCAGAACGAGTCACTGTGTGGTGCGCAGTTTCATCAAGGTGTATTGTCGGGCCGTACTTCTTTGAAGAAAACGGTGTAACCGTTACTGTCAATGGGGACCGTTATTTAAAGATGTTGAAGGAGTTTTTTTACCCAGAACTGCGCCGAAGACGTATACCATTCAACATTCAACAGCAACTGCACATATAGCCAGAACAGTTATGGCGGAGCTAAACAAAAAAATCGCAAACAAATTAATTTCTAGGAACTCCACTCTTCGCTGGCCCCCAAGGTCACCTGACCTGACTGCACCAGACTTCTTTTTATGGGGTTATGTCAAGCAAGAGGTGTATAAAACGAAGCCCAGGAATTTAACTGAATTAAAGCAGTCCATAACGACAATAATTGAGGCGATCCCAACTTCAACTCTTCAGGCCGCAATGAATAATTTTTTGATCAGGTGCCGCATATGCGTGAGAGAGCGTGGAGGTCATTTGCGGTCTATAATCTTTAAAAACAACTAACTATTTAAAATAAAATTTAATTTTCTAACCAATAAAAAAAAAAATAAATGAAATACATCGATTAAAAAAAAGTTATTTAAATTTCTTATTGTAGCGCCACCCTGTAGTTCGAATAACTCAAACTTTTTAATTTTAAATTTTTTTGTGAGAAAAGTCATAAATTGATTTTGTATTTTCATTTGACTATCTTAAGTTAGAAAAAATATATTTTCAGATATTCCATTTCTTCATAAAATCGACTTATACATGCATTGCAATTGAAAAAAGCTACCACTTGCATTAACTCAATTCACATTGCCACACTGCATACAACACTGAAACTCCATTAGTCACCTAATGCCTTTCTGCTGAACCAGCTTTTATCTACCCACACATAAATGGCTGTCGAAACATACTATAACATCAATTCCAGTTTCATCTGTCAATATAATACCAGGGAAGCCTAGGTTTCGTATAAACATATGTATAGCAGAAAGATTACTAAGTAGTTTTTCTTGTACAAATAGTTTCTGAACCTAAAACCGTTAAGCATGTTCCACACAGACACAGAAACACAAAACTAATGGTATGTATCTATGTACTTCATGGTTAATGCAAAAAGGTCTAGATATCCAACCCAAATGGTGACAAATCTTTGAAAGAAAAAGAGAATCCAAAATTCCCTTAAAGTTTCAACTCATATGCGAGTATAGTTTTAAAGTCTCTAAGGTGCGTCTAGCTAATTAACTTAGCTTTTAATTGGAGACAGAGATTCAAAAACTTGTACCTTCCTACCTTGTTTCCTACTCTTGGTCTAAAGATTCTAAATTGGAACCTTTGTATGAATGTACCTAAGTGTACAGTATCCTTCACAAAAACAAAAATACCGTCAATTATTAAACATGTGTGTCGTTGTCCACTCAATATACTCAAGCAGAGATATGAAGTTGAGTGAAGATGGTGATGATATGAGCATTTCTAGAAAATATCCCCAAGGGACGAGATTTATACTTCTTCAAATAGACTTTGACTAGAAGGAATATGATTTTGTGGAATTGAATTAAGTGCAATTGAAATTATTTCACTTCTAAGTTGGTTTAGCTGTCAAAAAGGTTTTAAGCTTCAACTAATTTATTATACATAGAAGCCGTTAATTAAGAGAGTATTGACTTGATTCAATTTAACCTTTTATCAGTTAAGCGAACAGAGGCTTATCTTTTTGATGTTATCAGCAAAAATGTAGTAACGAGAGATATGAACAATGCCAGAATTGTGTCCAACATTACCTGAGCAACGGAACATCGACTGCAAGACACTTCCTATCAGTGATTTAAATCCGGAAGCAGTCTAACTCTCAATACATTTTTTACTAGCCAACCAACTCCAAAGTCAAAGTGAAGTTGACGAGTCAATCATCCTTTCTCCAGAAAATAAACAACTTCAAAATTTGGAGATAGATGCAACGATAGATGTCCTCGAAGACGTCCTCACTGGTCAGCAGCTCACTTGAGAATTAAAAACAATCAATTATTTCACGGGACAAATGTTATCATAATTTACCATAGACAGCAGGTAAAAAAGTTACTTTGCACCAAAGGAAATTGAATGCAAAACACACCAGTAAGGCACGACATTCACAAATTCCTCCGGAAGAGACTTCAAACAATCTAGCTGGAACCTATCACCTCAAACAAGATCAAACAGTATCATCAGTTGTTGTCATCAGAACTACTCTTGGGGATATAATTACCAACGAAGACAAAGCAACTACTGACTGACTACTTTGAAGAATACCTTAAACCAAATCCACAATCAGACGTTAAGTTCCATGAAACTGTGTACTTTAGCAATGTCAATCCCTTTAGCGACGGTATAGCACCCCACGATTTAACTACTCTGGAAAAAATCGAGGAAGTTGCTCTCAGAAGTCATCCAAAGAAGTCAACAGTATTGGACAATGTCTTCAACTTTCCTGATGAGACTGCCACAGATTGATGATTATCTTCTTGGCAATTATCCTGGGACCGTATTATGAATTACGATTGTCGTTTAAAATCCACCGTAATCGTTTCCGATTACGTTTTACGATAGCCGTTTTTTTAAAAGGTTTTTTTTTTTTTAAAAGTTTGGCACATGACTTAACGTAAATGTCACACATTTAATAAGAGTATTCATGCAACTTCGTAAAACCGTAGATAAGTGTACAAATTGGTAAATTTTATCATTTTGTTAATGAACTGTCAAATTGTGTATGGGAAATGATTTACACACTTTTGGTTAAACTTATCAAAGAATTTTCTTGCGTAAAATTAACCAAACTGGTTAAACTTATCCACACGTCACTGTGACTCTTACTCTGATTGAATTACCTAGCATTTAATCAAATGTATAAAAAAGGTCGTTCATGCAAACTTTACGTAAATTTATCATTTTACACGATTTGTAAACTTACGACGTTGCATGAATACCCTTAATATGTTTGTTGCTTGGGCTTAAATGTTTTGAATTTATCGGGCAGTATTTTCAAGTTAATCATAATCGGTCAATATCGTGACTAGCCGTTTTTCTGCCTTTGGTTTCGTAATTCGTAATACGGGCCCTGAATCAACAATGGTTTCTTTCCGAGCAAATGGAAGTGGGAAAAAATTGTGGCTATATACCAAAAAAGAACAACAACAAAGACGCCTCGGGATACAGGCCTATCTCACTTCTGTGCAACATGAGCAAGATACTCGAGGGAAAATCACTTAACACTTGATCGATTTCGAAAGTTTCAGCGAGATGTCTCCCTCTCCCTATATTGTCATGTCACTTTGATTCGGAATCAAAAAAGGATTCGACAGATGACAGCGTTTACCTCGTTTACAATGATTTCCACATCCCCTAGTTATTGTTATTCCATTTTACTTTATTTAAGATCGTTCGTCGTTCAAATAGAAAGCTGCCAATCAACAACGAACCTGATCGGTTGACCTGCATCGTGCCTGATCGGGAAACTATTGACTGCTTAGAACTGTCCCCATTCGTCTGGGCCAGTAGCGCAACAATCAGTCATGATGAGGTGCTTATTTTACCTCCTCGTGGCAATTTGTGTATCCCCATATACGTAAATAGACTAAAATAACAAGTGCAAAAGGCCTAGCTGTTTAGAATAGGTTACGGAGGTTAGCATTATTTGTAACTGAAATAAAAGAATGAGTTCATGCGGCTCGAGAAGTATAAGTCTCCAACCCATAACACTACTATTACTACTACTACACCTCCGGAACGTAACTGGAAGTAACCGTGAATCTGGCGTTGGATTGCTGCTTTCTAAAACAGCTCTGAAGAGCTTAATTTTCTAGGAGCCCTTAGATGACAAGATCATGAAAGCTAGATTCCCGACTAGAGTACGTCGGCGTCGCGTCACCATCATACAGTGTTACGCCCCAACGGAGCTCTCTTCTGTCGAGGAGAAAGAGGCCTTTTATAGCCGGCTGAGTTCTGCTTATAATAGTAAAAGATTAGGACCGTCTTCAGAATTACCAAAGATCTAATAGGTCTACAAAGCTCTAAGCAACACCTTGTTAGGAACCAGCTCAAAAGGTGGAAGGAGCACTTTTCTGCAGTTTTGAATCGGGTTCTTACCAGCGAAGTCAACCTAACACCCAATGATCCGTCCATAATAACAAATTCCCGAATACGAACTGTATCCACCAGTAGAAAAGAAATCTCAACCGCAATCAGAGCACTGAAGAACAACAAAGCGGTTGACTTTACGGTATTCCCGCAGAGCCCTTACGAGCAGCACCAACAACATCGTCTGAACTGCTGCACCCACTTATAGGAAGAGCTTGAGAAACAGAGAGTTTTCCTGAGGAGTGGAAAAAAGGAATGATTGTCAAGCTCCCAAAGAAAGGAGACCTTATGCAGTGTGAAACTTGAGAAGACTTTTCGTGCTGCCTGCTGTAGTGAAAGTTATAGCAAGAATCGCCCTAGAGCGAAAAAAACCATCTAGAAGACGCGATTGAAGCCAAGCAGGTTTCTGCACTGGATCTTCCTGTGTGGATCACATCAACACCTTGCAGATCATCATCGAACAGTGTGTCAATAGAGAATTTATTTGGTGTGCCTTCCACGGGAGGGGTATCCCAGATAAATTGATTATTATTAAGGCTACATTTGAAGGATCCAAATGTCACGTTCTGCTTTCATAATGTTATCAGAGGAGTTTGAAATCCAAAGTGAGGTTAGTCGGGGCTGTATACTGTCACCAATACTGTTCCTGTTGGTAATAAGTGATGATGATGATGATGAAACTCTGAACTACGCAGATGACGTATATTTACTCTCTCATAGGATCATGGATCTCCATCAAATGACAACAAGGGTGGAAAGAGAAGCTGAAACCATCGGGCTTAAGATCACTACGGCAAAAACAAAGAGGATCAGCCTTGGAACTTCCTCATCTTCTCAAATAGATATTTCTGTAGATATGGTAGAGAGTTTTCAATACCTTGGGAGTATTGTCTCTACTGATGGCGGGACCAAACTAGATATAACCAGCTTAATCGGGAAAGCAAAGACTGCGTAAGGAATGCTGTGCAAAATATAGAGAAACAACTCTATAAGCCTAAAGACCAAGCTACGACTGTTCCACTCCGTGCTTCTTTGTGGATGCAGCACTTGGTAAGTAACACCCAATGTCACAAGAAAGCTGCTAACGTTCGTACGGATTTTCTGGTCTAACCGTCTCCAATGATGAACTTCATGCGAGGACAGGTTAGAAACCATCGACTCTAGAAATCGACAAAGTATGTGGCAGTGGATTGGATATACGCTTCGAAAAGGCCATGAGTGCATTGTGAGTCAAGCGAAGCAATAGAACCCTTCCACGCAGCGAGACAGAGGAGTGTGCCAACTTAGAAGTAGTTGGCGAAGAACGATCGAAGAGGAATCAGCACAACTGGGGAAGAGTTGGAGGATGCTGAGGTACAACTCCAGAAAGCGCATACGATGGCGTGAAAGAGAAGTGGAGGCGCTATGTCCCACAACGGGAACCACATGGACGTTACAGGTCCAAGGACCTAAGTAGGTAAGTAAGTAATCAATATCGAGGACAATAAGACACGGCGAGTTCTCTTGTTTCCCAACGACTCCCTCACGCACGCCAAGTACTATCACACCGATATTTTCAGCTATAGAAGTGTTGAAGCCCACATCAGACTACTAAGCCTATGAGTTCTTCCATCGCTGAGGCTTCAAAATCAGTTTGGCCAAATTCGAACGGCCAAGTAGCTCAGGAAGTAGAAGAGGACGCTTAGCTAATACCAAGATCACTCTTAGTGACACCGATGGAACTCAACTGTCATATCAGCAAAGAAATAACATCAGGAACCTGAGAATACAATTAAACGAGCAAAACCGATTCAAACACCACACTGCAGCTGTAATAAGAAAAGGCAATTTTCATTCCATCTAAATGCAAATACAGAACGGACTAAGCACAAAGACGAAGCTGGTTAGTCATCTGAAGAACAAATGACGATATGCATTTCCCATTATAGATGATCGTGATTGCCAATATACGATGATTAAGATCGCAATTGTCAATGTGATGACCGAAATTGTCAATGTGATGATCGAGGTTGTTAAATTAATAATCACGAGTTTTTCATCTCCTCTGAACTCTTTTTTAAGATGCTCATTGGACAAGGCTCTTTTTCGAGGGTTCCACGCGGTTTGTTTCTTGGGCTTTGTGCTAGGGACAAGACCAGAGAATATCAATTATCAAGAAGCCAGTCTATCGTTCGCCTCACCCTCCAAAAACCCATTTGTTTACATTGTTGTTTTTGTAATTTCACTTCGTGACCTTTGCTGAATGATGTGCTAGACCACATAAAGTCTCCTGAAATGCTGAGAAAACTGAAATTGACGGAATTATTCCAAATTATTGCCATATTGGTGATATATTTTCTTTCAACTTACCCCCAAGTAAATGCTATGCAATTAAAATGCAGTCATATTAATTATTCCATTTTAATTTACTTAAAATCCAATATTGCAATAACTAAATGCTTTTGTCTGCGTCCATTTTTTTTTTTGCCAATGTGAAAACCCTTATATGAATGCAGAAAACTTTGTGAAAACTGAGCCACAGTAATCCTTTTTATTTTTATTTTCATTTCAGATTTTTACACAAAAGTCACATCAGCGAGCTATTATGAGACGAAGACAACAAAATTCACTCGTATATGCATGCATATACCTACCAGCCTTTATCGAAAGATTTACATACGAAGCACCACAAAATGTGGATGGATGAGGATGTGGATTTTTGGATAATCGAATTGCGTTCGTCCGGAATCCTTTTGTATCTTGTTATAAGGAATCTCTTATGATGATAGCGATGGTGAAAAACGGATAAAAGGCTAACGTCAAACGAAGAGAAAAATTACGTTCACTCCGTTTATTTTTCTAGATGAACCGTGGGGTTTTCCTCTTCTTGCAATATATAAAGAACTCAGCTGTCATGGTGGTGATATTGGTGTATGTATGTATATACCTATACCTACCTACCTATACCAAAATTCGCTGCTGCGCTAAGAATTTCAATATCCATTCGGAGGTTTTTTTTTCTTTTCTTTTATGTGGTTTCCCATAGGATGCTTTTATTCTTGTGCTTGTTCAATAGGAAAAACCTATACGAACGTATATAATAATGTAAGGCAATGATGGCACACTGGTGATGATTTTAATAGCTAAAAGAAAGAATAAAAATTGTGTCTGTTATTACTTCATCATCATAATGTTGGTAGGTAGTTGCCTTATACCACATTATACAATTATGCATACATTTATATGAAATAAGCGATTGAGTGGGTTGGATTTTTTTTTTTATTTTCACTCGAAAAGTGTTAATCGGATCTTCAAAATTTTATGAATGAAAAATGTATTCTTAAAATAAATGAAATTCAAAAGAAGTTAAGTACATAGTTTGACAAAGAGTCGGGAAAGGTCCAAATTTCGTAATACTTACACTTTAACATAGAACTAATGGGATACTATAACTAAAACTTAGAGATGACTTAAATATTTAACTGGTCCTTATAAGAATTAGCCATACAAATAATCAATTAAAACCACCACTCGACACAAAGTCACTTTAAATAAAGTAAACAAAGTAATTCTATATGAAATTAAGAGATTAAGAAAAGCCAACACGAATGGGCTAAAAGTGACAAAGAAAAAAGGATGGTATTCGCCGATTACTTTGGGGAAACATTTGAGCCGTTCAATGGGCAAGAACTCAACGAAAATATTAATATAAATTAGTTAGAATATGGTCCCAGCCATTGGAAAGTTGCGGAAGTCATAACGGTTTTGAAACCTGGCAAACCTTCTCTTGAAAAGAAGTTTTACAGGCCGATTTCGCTTCTTCCTATAGTATCAAAAGTTTTTTAAAGATTACTACTCTTGCGCCTGCAACCAATAATAGAAGAGAAACAATTAATACCTGAACATCAGTTCGGAGTTAGAGGCAAACATTTGACATTTTGATCAAGTGCATAGAATTACTGACATAATTGAGATAGTTCTTGAAGAAACAAAATCTATTCAGGAGTTTTTTGGGACGTGTTGCAGGCGTTTGAAAAGGTGTGGCACGTAGGCCTCAAATTAAATTTAAGACAAGTTCTGCCTGAAGGACCTTATAACATTCTTAACGGATATCTCGATAACAGGCTTTTTCGTGTAAGACACGGAAATGACTGTTCTGATTTCAAACAAATAGTGGCTGGAGTACCACAAGGAAGTGTATTAGATCCAGTTCTGTACCTTTTATTTACACGCGATATACCTCAAATAGAAGACACTATTGTAGCCACGTTTGCTGATGATACTGCAATACTAGCAGCAGGCAGAAAGATAAGCGAAGCTACAAATAAATTACAAAATACTCTAAAGCTTGCAAAACTGAAGCGTTATGTTAAATTCTAAGATATTTTAAGAAAGGGAATATCGAAGGTAATAAGATGTATCATTTACACCTGGTCCAAAAAGAACTAAAAGGTCTTTAAAATTAAAACGGGTCACGAGTCTAAATAAGGAGCTATATATTGCTGGTAAAAGTCAGTGGCGGATCCAGGATGCGGGGGCTATAGGGGCTGAAGCCACCCCCACAGCTAATTCGTTGAATTATTTCGATAGCCAAATGCAATATATTATGACGTTTCAGATTTTTATTCAAGATCGGGGCTAAAAAATGTATATACGTAAGTTGTCCTTTACCAAGCCCTACGAACTTGTACTATTAATACAAGGTTTCAGGTGAGAAATTTGAAAAAAAGAAAATCAGACGAAAAAAGATGTAAAAATGAAAACAAATTTAATGTGCGTAGGCTCTATTTATTTTAAGCACCTAAAAGAAAGACGGACAATTTAAGTTGGGCTTAGCATTTTATATTTACCTACAAAATTTTGTTCAAGCCTCAAGGGAATTGGATGTTTAAATGGGGCTGGAAAATAAGTATGTTGGCTCCTTTTTTTAAGGTCTAAGGAGACAAACAAGGTTGGGGCTTATCAATTTTGTATGAAACCTGTTTTTTTCCAAGCTTCAAGGAAACCGAATAAGAAAATAGTGTTGGGGATTAACAAATACTTACTGCCTGAATAGAATGCATGACGGAGCTGGAATAGGTTTCAAAAATGCTGCATAGTTGAACAATTTTTAACTTTTAGTGCAGCATTTTTTTTATCTATCGGGTTGTTCAATAAGAGCGCTACAAAAGTTTTTTTTAAATAAAACAAAATAAGTTTTGGATATCAATGAAATTCTTTATTCCTGTGAAAGTACGTTTGACGCCATTATGTATGGAACTCGATTTTCTTTTGCATGGCCACCACGGGCACGCTTGCAGAAGTCCAGACGCTGAACCCAATTTTCGACGGTTTTCAAGCATAAATCGGCCGTACTGCTGCAATTTCACGTTCGATATTCGTACAAAGTTCATCACTCCTCGCTAGCTGTTGGCATAGACTATAGACTTGACGTAGCCCCACAGAAAATAGTCTAACGGCGTCAAATCGCACGACCGAGGCAGCCAAACGACTGGACCATTGCGTGAGATAACACGTTCTCCAAACTTGGTTTCCAATAAATTGATTGTGACATTCGCTGTGTGGCCTGTGGCGCCCCGTCCTGTTGGAACCACATGTCCTCCAAGTCCATATCATCCAATTGGGGCCAAAAATATTCGGTTATCATTGAACGGTAGCGATCCCCATTCACAGTAACGTGCCGGTCTTCATCATCACGGAAGAAGTACGGCCCAATGACGCCGCCGGCTCATAAACCACACCAAACTGTAATTTTTTCAGGATGCAATAATGACTCATGGAGTACGTGTGGATTGCTGCCCCACCAATACCTCATATTTTGTTTATTGATGAAGCCATTCAGCCAGAAATGAGCCTCATCGCTGAAGATGATTTTTCGATGAAAGTCCCAATCATTTTCAAGTTGTTGCTCAGCCCAATTCACGAACATACGACGCTTTTGGTGGTCAAGCGGCTTCAGTTCTTGCATCAATTTAATCTTGTAAGGATGTAGGCCAAGATCTTTTCGCAAAATTCGCCACAACGACGTCACAGAGATGCCCAACGCTTGAGAACGACGTGTGAGAGACACATTTGGACTTTCTGCAACTGAAGCCTCAGCGGCAGCAATATTCTCGACACTACGGGCACTTCTTTGTCTCACTGGCACGAGAACATTTTGTACTGTGCCTGTGGATTCAAATTTTTCCACTAGATGGTCAATTGTTGATCTGCTAGGACGATTATGACGACCATAAATTGGACGTAGCGCTGTTAACGTTGAGGCCACTGACTCCAAATTTCGGTAGTAAATTTGAATAATTTCGACTCGTTGTTGGCTTGTATATCTTTCTATCATGAAATGGCAAACCTTACTGAAGAGAAATGTCAAAAGAGCGGCAAGAAATATGGCATCGTTTGCTGGTCCCTGTCGCCCTACTTTTGTAGCGACTCTGTTGAAAAACTTTATACCTCAAACAGAAGACACTACCGTAGCCACGTTTGCTGATGATACTGCAATACTAGCAGTAGGCAAAACGATTAGCGAAGCTACAATTAAATTACAAAATACTCTAAGGTTTGAAAAATGAAGCATTATGTTAAATTCTAAGACATTTTAAGGAAGGGAATATGGTAGGTAATAAGATGTACCATTTACACCTGATCCAAAAAGATCATAAAGGTCTTAAAAACGGGTCACGAGTTTAAATAAGGAGGTTTATATTATTTGTAAAAGTTACGGTTTTTATGTATGTACTCGTGTGTAAGTTCTCTTAACCAAATATATATATATACAAAATTTAAAAAAAAAAGAGTTTTTGTTACTTAAAAAATTTTTAAAGATGAAAATGTATACGAACACATGTACATTGTAACATTTACAACCATCTGACTTTTAATAAGTATCTGAATAAAAATAGGTAAGAGTATTGAATGTAAAAAAAAATTGAATTTATGTACTCACAAATTTTCAGTTAATCTTTAAAGAAAATTATCCCCTCCTGCCATAAGAAGTGAAAAGCCTTCTTGATGTGATCCAATAGAATTGAAAGAACGAGTTCCAATATAATTCAAGAATTAGTTAAAGACTTATCTTAATATACAATTTCAATTACTTAATTAAATAGCGAACAGGTGTCGGTGTCGGAAGTCAGTGAACCATCCCCTTAGTAAATATCTTCATTTACTCTACACAATTTGACAGCCGGACATATTGAATATTTTAGACCTTTTAATATAAATCTGTTTTGAGGGCTCGATCACATCAGTTACCCCCCTCTTAATTTGGAGCGAATAGGACTGGCTGCTTGCGAAGCCGATCGGGTCTTCTTGGTAGCTCCACTTCACTTATTCGCACATGGTCTTGAATGTCTTCAGATGGATTTGGTCTCGGTGGTGGTGTTGCCGTTAATGTTAGTGGTGTTGGTGATGCTACGTCCAAGTCTATTGTAACTGGGTTGGTTACTGGATGTATCTTAATGTCAAATTCATCCAAAATGTGTTGTGGTTCTTGGCTTGCTGTTTCTTCGGGAATCATGAAACTATTGCTTTCTCTCTGTTGCGGCAAAATCATCAAAAGATCAACTGGAACGCTGTGTGGTTGAGTACTAACTAAGTCTTCTTGACGGCGAGGTCTTGTTTGGTTCTGATGTCGCCGCCACATACCAGTGTTTGTTTCTACCAGATACATACGTGTCGTCTTAGTATTTTTCTTACTACAGCAGGTACCCACTTCTTTTTTGGCAAGTATTGTCGAACAAATACCTGTTGATTGACAGAAAATTTATGAGTTGCTGTTACCTGATGCTTACCTATTTTATTATTAAGCTTTTCTGGAACTATCGCTGATAACTGTGTACGATGCTGTCGTCCGTGTAATTTTTCTGCAGGTGATTTTCCATCTCCATCAAGAGTCCACCGATAAGTTGATAGAAAAACCGCAAGAGCTTCATCACAGTTGGATATGTCCCCCAATATTTTAAGGAGTGCAGACTTAAAGGTGCGCACCATTCTCTCTGCTGCACCATTTGACTCTGGATTGAAGGGTGCTGAAGTGAAATGCTGAATAGAGTTGTTTCGGCAAAACGTTTGAAATTCGGTTGACGTGAACTGTGGGCCATTGTCGGATACCAGAGTTTTTGGTAGCCCTTCCAGTGCGAATACGGACCGTAAGGCACTGATAGTTGCTTGAGATGTTGTTGATGACATCTTTATAACGAACGGAAATCTTGAATTGAAGTTCACCACGATGAGCCACATATGTTTCTGGAATGGTCCAGCGAAATCAATATGAACTCTTTCCCAAACCTCGGCTGTAGACGGCCAGCTGGTGTACTCTTTGGATTGTAAAAGAATATTTTCTACAAAAGTAGGGCAATAAATCTTCATCAGCCGATGGCAACCTGTTAGGCCACCCTCTCTGCACATACGCGATGACCTTGCGCATGGTCGGATCCGTCTGAGATGCCTTAGCTATGACTGCAGAGTCGACAGGAAAGTCATCCATCAATAGAGATGATGATTCATCTATTAGACACGCTTCTTCTGATTGATCAAATCCCTTATCAGGACCTATGGGCAACCGTTATAAACAATCTGCATTACCATGTTGCTTAGTTGATCGATATCGTATGGTATATGTATATCCCATAAGCGTGATGGCCCAGCGCTGAAGTGGTTGATGATCTGTAATCAATTCAAAATGTCTCCCATACAAATACTGGTGGAACTTTTTCACACCAAATACGATCGAAAGAGCCTCTTTCTCGATTTGGCTGTAATTCTTTTGCGAGTCGTCCAGAGTTTTTGATGCAAAAGCAATGGGTCTCTCTGTTAAGTCTGGAAAAACATGAGAGATGACAGCACCAATGCCGTGTGATGATGCATCAGTAGCCAATGTTATTGGCAGATCATTGCTGAAATGCACTAATCTGGAAACGCTCACAATTTTATTCTTAAATTCATCGAAAGCACTTTGTTGTTCTCTGCCCCATACAAAAGGTTCGTTTGGAGAACGCAATTTGTTGAGTGGAGCTGCTATCTGGGTGAAATTGTCAATGAATTGGTTGTAGTAATTCAGTTTTCCAATGAAGGCTTCCAGTTCTTTTACATTTGACGGCTTTGGAAGATCTCGGATAGCTTTTAATCTTGAGTCGGAAGGTCGAATGCCTGTTGAGTCGATAGTATGGCCCAAGTATTCAATTTGTTTTTGTGCAAATTGGCTTTTCGCTATCTTGCACCTTAATCCATGTCTTTCAAGTCGCTCGAGAATCACCTGATGGTTGTGAAGATGTTCGGAGTTCATTCGCCCCGATACAATTATGTCGTCAACATACGCACCACAGAATTCAATACCAGCAGTCAGTTGATCTAAGTACTGTTGGGAAATCCCAGTAGAGCTTCTAGTTCCGAATGGCAGACGTTGATATTCCAAAAGACCCATTTTGGTGCTAACAACACATAACTTCTTGGACTCCTCATCAAGAGAAATCTGTAGATACGCGTCAGTGAAATCCAGTTTTGTAAAAAATTGGCCTCCTTGTATCTTGTGGAACAGCTCCTGAGCACGGGGCAATGGATGATGAACAATCATGAGTTGAGGATTGATTGTTATGCGAAAATCCCCACAGATGCGAAGTCTGCTATTGGACTTTTCAACTGGAAATATGGGTGCTGCCCATTGACTGGAGTCCACAGGTTTGAAAACTCCTAAGCCTATTAAACGCTCAAGTTTCCTGCGAACTTCATCCTTCAAAGCAAAAGGCACTGGTCGGTGTTTGTAAAATTTAGGTTGACTGTTGGGTTTTAGTGTGAGATGACCTTTAAAATACTTACTGCAACCAAGTTCCGGGCTGAATACGCTTTTGTATTTTTCGCAGAGAACTTTTGCATCAGATTTTAGCTGTTCTTTATTGCCACTTGAAACCTGTGATACAATCTCATCTTTTCCAAATAAAATTTTACACTCAAATGCATCGAACCAGTCGATTCCCATTATGTTGGCATCACGAGAGCTGTTTATCACCATGAGGGGTAAGTTAATTGTTTTGTTTTGCCATGTCACTAAAACGTTTGTGACCCCCTTCACAAGTACCCCCACATCACCATAGGCTTTTAAAGACCGGTCTGTCGGCTCACAATGTGGACTACCAAGACTGTGATATCCATCACGGCCAACAAGAGAACAGGTGGCACCTTTATCCAATTGAAAAACCATATGCTGCTGGTTCACTTGCAGCGAAACGAAAATTTTGCGGCCTTTTTGCACTGGTTGAACCTGTTTTCTCTTGTACCTTGTGCAGATAAGCAAACACAGCTGAGATGTCCACGCCGATTACAATAATCGCAGATTGATTCAAGATGTTTACATTGCTTGCGGTCGTGGTGTGTAAAACATCCCGGACAAGATTTTCTCATAGGAAATTGCTCATCTAACTTATTTGCAAAATGATTTGCGTGATAACCTCGTGCAATAAGCTGCTTAGCCTCGGCAGGGTGAGGCTATGGAAGTGCTGCTTCCTTTTAATATTTTAATATTTTTACCTTAATAATTTGCATCTCGATGCGAGTATGTGAATATTTGTTTGAATATGTGATGTAAGTTTCGTAGTAATAACTTTAAACGTATGTATACTCACATCATTAGTTTCGAAGAGTTTTTTTAAGAACTTCGCGTTGATATGATTTCCACATGATGAGAGGAAATGTCATCAGTGAGGTTATTTGCTGAAAAGTGTTGCTTCAATTGAAAGTTTCAACCTCGAACTGACAAAACTTTGGAATTGAGCTCGATGATGATGGATTACTCTGCAACAATTTTTCAATCGGTGGTTCGCTGAAGCATCTCTTCCATCCATGTTTGGTTGGATATTAAATTTGCTTGTACTGCAGCAGTATCCATGGTCCAAATACCTCGTCGCCAATATGATGTGATCCAATAGAATTGAAAGAACGAGTTCCAATATAATTCAAGAATTTATTAAAGACTTATCTTAATATACAATTTCAATTACTTAATTAAATAGCGAACAGGTATCGGCAGAAGTCATCAGTGAACCATCCCCTTAGTAAGTATCTTCATTTACTCTACACAATTTGACAGCCGGACATATTGAATATTTTAGACCTTTTAATATAAATCTGTTTTGAGGGCTCGATCACATCACTTCTCATACAAATGTTTTCATTGTTTCCGATCCAACCTTCATGATCTTTAAAAATCCTGAGTCGTCCATTCGTAGTAGATTTTCACGAATTTTCAAACCTCCTGCCTGCTCCTGCCCATGACTAAAAAAACAAAAAATTTTAAACAAAACTATTTCTTATTTAATGAATAGATAATAAAATGTAAGGAAACAAAATTAACATACATTTACTAACTTAATTTGATTAATATATGATTTTCTATAATGAATTTCAATATCTTACTAACAATCTTAATTAATACCTTTTTTTTGTAGCTTTTTTAATGAAGGTATGAGCCAGGTACCTTTTGCAACCTAATTGAACAAATTATTTTGATTTTGTAATATTTAAGTATTGCTATCTAACAATTTCCTCAAAATTATTTATTAAGTTCCAAACTAATTTGCCATTAACATTTATATAGATAGATGCACCCGAGTATAGAGAAACTTTTGCTTTGCTCTGTTAGTAGCAAAGAGCTACTTGTTTTTCCATCAATTCTGGTTGAAAATTGCATTTAGAAGTTTGCACACTCACAAAGTAGGTATAGAAATAGACACAACATAAATATATACCAAGCTACATTATGTCTTAAGTTTTCTATTTAAATATATTCTAACCTAACCATAGTATAGCTCTCTTCTATACATACCATAAATAGATAATAATAGATAGTATATTAATTTATGATGTGGTGACCAAAATAGTTCAATTTACTTTTAAGTACCTATAGAAGATTATAATTATCTGCATTTTATCCGCATGCTCTACTTCATCTTGAATTTTCAGCTTTGTAATTTTATAAACCATAAAGAAGATTGAAGGAAAGCAAGCAGATAAAACTGAAAATGTGGCTTTCAATAATGGCAAATGGCTTTCAAAAGAGTTTTAGTTATTATGATGCTGATGTTGATGGTGATGTTATTAAATTGATGGTGATAAAATGAGATGAAATTAAATTTTCCTTCGAAGACTTTTTTTTAGGTCGCATACAAAAATTTGAACAGTTTTTTTTATACGAGTCCAGAAATAATATATAAAATCATTTTAATGAAAATTATTTCTATTGAGGTTGTAAAAAGTTATATTTTCTATTGCACTCTTAAATGTATCTTTGTAATCTAATGTAAGAAATATCAACTGCAATAAATAAAATAAATAAAAAATGAATGTTTTGTTGAAGGATGGTGAGATTTTGGCTATGCTTGAGGAATTGCCTTTGGATAATAATCTAGAATCCGAAGATGAATTGGATCTACAAACAATTCGTTCAAGAATAAGAGCTGCTGCCAGATTAAATGAGGAACCAGATGAAGCTGTACTTCAAGAAGAGCTTGATGAGTTGTTGGGTGATGGCGAGAAAATTTCGGATAATCTTCCGGGATGCAGTCGTTCGAAGAAAAAAAATACCTGAAGAGGAACCAAATCGTCAATGGAAATCTAACGATCTTGTTTCAGAAATTCCTGAGTTTTTGTTGCAAAAAGGTCCTGTGGAAGGTTTGTTTAAGAGCTGCATCAGCCCAACCGATTTTTTGAAACTCTACTCGAAAATGTGCTCGATAATATTGTCTATCAATGTAATCTCAACGCCGTTCAGAAAAGTAAGGTTTTAGACTTGAAAAAAGGGTGAGCTACTAGCTTTTATATGTAGGCATAAACTTTCTTATGGGATAACATAAACTACCCAGCTGGAGGCCCTTTTGGAGTGAAAGTGAGGATTTGGGAGTTTCTTTAGTAAGTAAAACGATGAGCCGGAATAGATTCGATACGATTTTGAGTAGCTTGCACATTAATGACAACCGCCTCATTCCAAGAAATAACAAAGATTGACTTTTCAAGCTTCGTCCAATGATAGATTCGTTGAATGAAAAAATTTGCACTTCCTAACATGGGACAAGACAGCTATCTGTTGACGAGTCCATGATTATTTTCAAGGGAAGAAACTCAGTGAAGCAGTACGATCCCATGAAACCAATAAAGAGAGGGGCTACAAATTATGGTGTTTAGCTGACCAACATGGCTACATAAAGAAATTTTCAATTTATCAAGGAAAGGACGAGCAGCTAGAAAGTAAATATGAAAATTACGGTCTCGGCGAAAGAGTAGTCTTGGCAATGACTGAAAAGGAGTGGGGCAAGCAAAAAATAATTTTCTTCGACAATTATTTTTCATCAGTGAGATTATTAGAGAAACTGAAAATAGAAAAAACTCTAGCTTGTGGAAAGATCCGGGCAAACAGAAAAGATAACCCGAAACATTTAAGAGATGATAAAAAAATGAAAAGAGGAGACTTCGATTATCGATCTTCGAAAGATGATGGGATCCGTTTTTATAAACGGAAAGATACCAGAACGGTTCTGTTGGCTTCAAACTACCATGGCAACGACGTTTCAACCGTTACCAGAAGGGATAAATCGGGAGTGCAACACAAAGTCAGCTGCCCTAAAGTTGTGAAAGACTATGACACATTCATGATCAACTTCGGGCCACTAATGGGTTAGACCGGTTCACCATCTGGAGATTAGGACACTGAAGTCGTCGATCAAGAACATCAACCAACTAATTAAAGAGAACTATCGGTTGTCAATTAATTTGTATTGGGATAACAAAATTCGGGTCGTTAACTCTAGTGACCTGAGCATGTTTCCCCAAATTAACAAGATATTCGGAAGGAATGATCAGAACGATCTTCCGTGTCTTAAGCTTCAGAGAACGACGGACAACAGAGACGTACTTCTGACAGCAGGAATTAATCAAGAGGACGCCGTCTTGGACGATAACCTCTTTATCGTCGAAGATCCGCAGGAGAAAGTGGAGGCTGTGGGGGCTGCTTTCCAGCAAGTGTACAAGGTTAATGCGTGCATTCGCCCCAATCATGACCTGGAAAACAGAGCCTTGCCCCATCACTTCTACCTTTGGAATGACATCACGCAATGGTGATCAGAGAACCTTGGTTTCACCGGGTTCAATGAAGATCATTTGGCAAACGCCATAATCGCCGAGCGAAATGGGCCCAGTTCCCTGTTAATTACGAAGGTGGAGCTCCAGATCATCTTCGATTCATTAAAGAAGAAGACTTCGACATTTACCTCAAGAAGCAGTAAACATTTATACCACTCTGTTTAACAACGCTCTGAATAATGCATATTATCCAGTGCGTTGGAAGACAGCTGTGGTGCATCCTCTCCCGAAAAAGGGAAAGGACAACTCCAATCCGGCGAATCTCCGGTCGATAAGTCTTCTTCCGAGTATCAGCAAGGTATTCGAAAAAGTTATCAATAAAGATCTGTCTAAGTGGGCAGAGGACAATAATATCATACCGGACAATCAGTTCTGTTTTAAGAAGGGACATGACACCATTCATGCCTCGTCGAAACTCGTTTCTGATGTCCAATGGAACAAATCTAAGAAGCAGTGCACGGGTGCCTGTCTGGTTGATTTGGAGAAGGCCTTCGACACCGTCTGGTTAGAGGGTCTTTATCTAAAGCTAACCAGACTTGGCATTAGTAAACCACTGTTGTATATGCTTTATGATATGCTCAATGGCAGAAAGTTTGTTGTCAAGAGTGGCAATGTAACTTCTGCCACAACCTTTAATATTAAAAATGGTCTTCATCAAGGAGCGGTCAACTCGCCGATTCTATTCAGCATTTACACCAGCGATCTGATAGGTAGTCTTACTCAGGCAATTGCGTATGCCGACGATCTAATTGCGTACAGCACAGCTCCAAAAGTCGAGGACATCAGGATTCTTTTGCAGCGTGACTTCGATGAGATTCAACGATATTGTGATGACTGGAAGTTGAAAATCAACTTTCAACTTTTTTAGGACTCCGTTGCGTGGAGCCACAAGGGATACGAGAAAGAACTGGCGCAAGCTGGTGATCGTAGGGCCAAATGGACATCCACTGGCGAGTAAAAGTGTAGTAAAGTACCTTGGCATCTGGATGGATCAGTATTTGTATTTCGACAGACATATAAATGCTGCTCTGGCCAGGGCTAGGGGAGCCTTTGCCCTGACGAAACGGTTGTTTTATAGAAGCCGGCTTGACAGCAGGGTGAAGGTGATTTGCTACATGGCCCTTATCCGGCCGATGATTGCCTATGGATGCCCGGTTTGGTTCAACGTTGCCCCATCTCAAATGGAAAAGATTCGGGTGTTTGAGAGGCAGTGTCTTCGACACTGCCTTGGATTGCACAGAACACCAGAGTTGGAGTACAAACATTACTATTCCAACCTGGTTCTATACAACGGTGCCAACAAAAACAGGATAGATAATTTCTTGCTGAAGCTTATTCGAGGTCACATTGCAAGAGCGATGTCCTCGTCTAACAGCTTAATTTTCGGGGCTTATTACCCCAACGAAGAATACTACGAGAGTGTGCGTCTAAGCGGCTTTATTCCGCCCGATGCATTCCTCCACCTAGACAGTCGAGGGTTGATCCAGGATAGAGCGGCGGTTCCGCTAATCTACCACGTCGGCCGTAGAACTGTAGATCGGCGGCTCCTTTACAGTCGAGATGTCCTCGCACAAGACGGAGCTGAGCACCTTCGGTTCAGTAGGACTGTGTCCGAACGAGACCGAAGAGATAGGATAAGGCAGGAGAACCAGTTCTGGTGGTTGAAAAACGAAGATGAAGTTCCTTCAGACATTTAATAGTTGACCTTGCTATTTTCTTTTGTATGGCCGACTTGCATAGGTTTAGGTAGTTAGTTTTAAGTAGGGACAGTCAGAGTGGCACCAAAACAAAAAAAAAAAAAAAAAAAAAAAAAATTATAAAAAAAAAAATATAAAATCCACAAAAATACAAAAAAAATCATAAGACCGGAAAATGCATGCTGTGGCTGTTCTAGTTTTTAAGTAGTCTGTAAGTAGCTTATAATTAGCTTGTAACTAGTTTATAGTTAGTTGTAAATAGTTTTAAGTAGCTTTAAGTAGTTTTAATTAGTTTTAATTAGCTTTAGTTTAGTTTTATGTAGTTTGTAAGTTTTATATAAAACCAAAAAAATAAAGACATAGATACCGAGTTTTTTGTAAATTCTTCTCGGTAAAAAATAAAACCGACCTGAATTTAGTATTAAGCTAGTTCTTAGGCCGAAAGGCATTAGCATTAGTTTAACTTAGAGCGCCCGACTGGGGCCAGTAAGTTAGTTTTAAGATATTGATAAGTAGGCTAGTTTTTATGAATTTTTGTCTAGCTTTAAGATAGTTTTAAGAAAATTGAAAAATAAAAATGAACTTAAAAAAAAAAAAAATGGGTTAGACTGGAGGTCAAAGAAGTGGTGGCATCGTCTTTTTTGGGGTATGCTCGAAATTTGTTTCGCAAATTTATTTATTTATCATTTACCAACTGCCAAATGAATGAAAAAATTCCACTTCTTGAATATAAAAGATGTGTTACTATGGGACTTTTATCACATAAAGGCTTACATGTTGACAGACGTGGTCTGAAAAGAGCATCACAGAGTGACGAATCTCCAAAATGTAGCAAAAACGAAGGGGCAAAGGAGAATCTGTTTCCAAAGGCGTTCGACTGGGTAATCTAGGTGTTCTGTGGTCAAAGTTTGTGGAATCTCGGTGAAGGTGTGACGTTTGCAGTATTAACAAAATACAGTCAAAGCCATTTTCTAAATGTAGTAATTGCAATGTATACCTTTGCTGCAATGACAAAAAAAACTGCTTTTCCTTGTACCATGGAATACATTTTCAATAGATACAAATTAATATATACAAAAATGTTGTTAATATATTGGTTCGATGAATTTGTTTTAATTATTTATATCATATTCAAATAAAAAAGAAAATAAAATAAAATTTTTCTTATGATTTTTTGTACATTCCATAGCCCAACGGTACTTTTGAGTACCACCATTAATTTTAGTCCTTAAAATTCCTTAAAAAATCCAAAAACGAATAATCCTACTTAAAACACCCAAAAATTAGAAATAATCAAAAAAAAACTTTTTTTTTTATAATTTTTTCATAGCTTGGTCAACAAAGGGTTAAATTCAATCTTTCGATCTGGAATTGTCATAAACCTTGGTCAAAATTTCTATCCGCATTGAATCCGATCCGCTTATGTAAACGGGGTATGAGCTATTTATTATTATTTCCTGCAGCACTGAACACTGTCATCAGATATTCCAGTAATCTTTCCAGTTAGTGCTGGTTGGTTGGTGGGTGGAAAAAATCGAAACGTCACATTTAGGCTACGACAAATTAAAACAAATAGTTGCTCGGTCTCGCTCTCACTCTTGCTTGCACTTATTACGCAATTTTATTTTATTGTTTTTTAATTTTTGTCGTGCATTTAGATAATAAATTTTTGCATTCTGTACTTCTGTTAAAAAAAAAAAAACCATTCCAATGATATATAATCTATGCCTTCGGCTTTTGTAGGCCGCAAAAATTGTACCACAAAATTTGTTTGTCGTTTTATTATACGAGTTTTGTAAATACAATTAATTCATAAGGAACAAGGCACTGCTGTTGTCATATTACTGCTGTTTTTGACGTTTTCATAGCTTGCAATTTTTTTGTTTTTCACTTCTTGCCAACTCATGATCTAATTTTGGCGTTTACGATCAAAAGTATTACAGACAGTTGAAAAAATTCACTTTATTTCTTTATTTTTAGTGGAAACAACAATTAAATAATTGAAAATATAACAAATAAAATTAAAAAGAAATTATGGGTAGATAATACAAAATAAAGAAAAGTATATCGGAATATGAGAAAATTTGAAAAGAAAATTATTCTGTTTAAGTGGAGTGACTGAATATAATTGAAGTTAAAAGTTCAAGTGAGCTCAACTCCTTTTTACATTTCGCCCAGGTACGATAGTTAGGCTCATCAGTTATAGATGACTATCGTACCCTTCTAAGACACAAAAATTATATCGATGTTTGCCGACTAATATAAATCTATAAACTATCGTTCCTGGGCAAAACGCAAAATTGAGTTGAGCTCACTTGAACTTTTAACTTGAAGAAAAGTATATCGTTAAACGTAACTATGTTCACCTACTAGTACAGGTAAAATAGGGTAAATAAAACAAAACAACTAGTACCACCGTGAAACTTGGTGAATACGTTTCATGTACAATGAGAATGAAGATGCATAGGAGTCTATGGAAATATTTCACATGAAAGGGTATTTTTCTAGGGGGAGGAGAGGGGGGAAATTTGTGGTGTATCAAACGGAAAAATTTATCTTGGTACAACCAAAGCATATGACACATGTCTTTAAGTTGGTTTTTATTGCTTAATCAAATGACATTGTTACGGTAAAATTTACCGCAACAATGATCAGCCTTCGATTCCTTTGTCCTTTTTTATTTTTCCGTTGTGGCTGCAAAATACTGGTGAAGTTGAGGGCAACCATGGTATCATCAACCAGTGGTGTACTTCGCTAGCATTTTGCAAAAGCAACAAATACAGGTGTACGAGTCATTATTGAAATACTATCGAGTGGAACGGGCGGTTCCAAGATCCATAAAAGTATTTGTCATACAGAAGGAAATCTCATGACAATATGCCAGCGGATGAGCTGAAGAAGTAACGAGTCAGGTGGACTTTTACTTGTTTCCAAATGAACAACATAACAGCTTTACTTAAATTTCACCTTCACTTTACTAAACTTAACTTAATAACTTATTGTAGACATTTTGGGTAGTTAACACATTTTCTTTAATTCTTTAATTTTTAAAATCGTATCTTTATTTTTAATTACTAAGGTCTATCGGAATTGAAAAAAAAGGATAAAGTTTGTAACGGGTGATTTTTTAGCTGGTTTGGTTTTGGCAACACTGGTTTTGACAGCTGACGTATGTTTAGTACCTTGTGTCACTGTCAAACAGCTTCAGTTTGGTTTGCAATTTAACCATGGATCGTCTTACAAATGAACAACGCTTGCAAATTATTGAATTTTACTATCAAAATTCGTGCTCGGTTCGAAATGTTCATCGCGCGCTGCTTCCATTTTATGGTCGGCATTCTCGACCTTCTGAGCAGTCTATTCGGAAGATTGTGACCAAATTTCGCACCAAATTTACTTTATTGGACATTAAACCACCAACACGTTTACGTACTGTGCGTAGTGAAGAAAATATTGCGGCCGTATCAGCTAGTGTGACAGAAGACCGCGAAATGTCGATTCGGCGCCGTTCCCAGCAGTTAGGCCTTTGTTACAGCACTACGTGGAAAATTTTGCGGAAGGATTTGGGCGTAAAGCCTTTAAAGATACAGCTGGTGCAAGAACTAAAGCCAGCCGACCTACCACAACGCCGAATTTTTGGTGAATGGGCTCTTGGAAAGCTGGCCGAGGATCCGCTTTTTTATCGAAAAATTGTGTTCAGCGATGAGGCTCGTTTTTGGTTGAATGGGTACGTAAATAAGCATAATTGCCGCATTTGGAGTGAAGATCAGCCAGAAGCATTGCAACAGCTACCAATGCATCCCGAAAAAGCCACTGTTTGGTGCGGTTTATGGGCCGGCGGCATTATTGGGCCATATTTCTTCAAAGATGATGCGAATCGCAGCGTTACTGTCAATGGTGAACGCTACCGAGCGATGATAACAAACTTTTTTTTGCCCGAAATGGAAGTTCTTGACTTGCATGATATGTGGTTTCAACAAGACGGTGCCACATGCCACACAGCACGCGAAACAATGGCGCAATTGCGAGGCGAGTTTGGTG
This sequence comes from Dasysyrphus albostriatus, assembly GCA_946251815.1. Classification (NCBI taxonomy): domain Eukaryota; kingdom Metazoa; phylum Arthropoda; class Insecta; order Diptera; family Syrphidae; genus Dasysyrphus; species Dasysyrphus albostriatus. The sequence goes on from OX276335.1 coordinate 58,462,447, forward strand.
AACAGTTAATTTCACGTTTCGGGCCGGTCAATTGGCCGCCTAGATCGTGCGATTTGACACCATTAGATTATTTTTTGTGGGGGTATGTCAAGGCTAATGTCTATAGGGACAAGCCCACTTCGATTGACACACAAGCCAACATCCATGCATTCATTCGTGAGATACCGGCCGATATGTGTGAAAGAGTATGCCAAAATTGCACTCAGCGGATGGGCTACCTGAGACGCAGCCGCGGTCAACATGCATGAAATTATCTTTAAACATTAAATTGCAATGTTCAAACTATCGATTCAAATAAATATTTCATTCATTTTTTCGAATTTTTTGTGTTTTTTTTTTTAAAGTTCTAAACCTCTTAAAAAATCACCCGTTAGTTTTAAATTATGCCTCACTCTCTCGTCTCGAAATATTTGGTTTTTGAATAGTTGCTTCACGCTTCGAATCACCGGCGAGTATTTTGTATTAACTAGGAGAATGCCTAGTGAAGGCTTTTTCTCGATTTTGATTCTTTTTAATTTTTCTCAAAAGTTTAGTTTGGGATAGGCCTGAACTCGGCCATTAAGTTTCGGCAAGTTTTGGAAAGACATCCAACAACTTGTTGAACTAGTGTTTGTGAGAGATTGAGATTCAGCAAGTTTTGGACAGACATCCAACAACTTGTTGATCTTGTGTTTGTGAGAGTTTCGTTGAGATTCAACAACGGTGGTTTTCTGGGGAGCGAAAAAGCCTTCCAGGAAGCCGATGTCCCGTGACCGATGATCACGAAAACGTATGGCTGAATGTATGAATGTGTGAGTGATTGGAATGGCTAAGGGAAGGATTGGGTTAATAGCTGGGAAGTTCACTCTTGTGAGAGCTTACCAAGCGAAGAGAAGTTTTTGTGATACGAGGAAAATTTGAAGAATTAAAAAAAAAAAAAAATCAAGGAAAAGTTTTGAAATTTAAAAAAAAAAAGTAAAGTTCGAAATTTTAATTTGATAAAAAGAAAAAGAGGAAAGGAGATTCGAAGAGTGAGGAAACTAGGAAGGAGTTTTGAGGAGATAGAGGAAAAAATTTTTTTTTAAGCGGAAAATTACCAGGAAACAAAAGATAAGTACAGTGGTAATTTTATGTGAATTTTGGAATAAGGAATTCCGTAGGACCTTATTTGGTTTTATTTTAATTATTAGTTTTACCTTTTAGTAATTGCGCTTTTATCCCTATTAGTTTTGGGACGCGGTATTTCTTTTTTTTTTTTTTACTGTGCGTTAACGGCCCATTTTGCGTTTCATTTTCCTTGTTCTTTTTTTTTTTGCTTAACGGTTCCCCGTGAGCGGTTATAAAATACTTACTGTTCTCTTTTATAATCGAAAAAATTTTGGGTTTTTATCCTGGTTTATCCAAGGTTTCCCAAATAAAAATAATTTAAAATCCCCATCTGGGAATATAAAACATTGTGTTTAATTTCGTTTTCTTTTTTTTTATTTCGTATTATAATAAGATTTGGAATTTTGCTAATTTAGCCTAATTAAAATTCCTGGCGCCCATTATTTATTTCAAGTACCCCACTGTACTTGTAATAAATCATATTCGTTTATCTTGATTAATAAAATCAACGATTTTCTTTTTTTATCATCTTTTTTTTTTTTTCTTCGCTGAACCCAGCCCAGCTGAGCAGCCGTGGTGGTAGCTTTTATAAACGAGCTACTGTTTACACTTTTTCGCGTCTCTTTACCTTCTCTTCTTTCGTTGTCTTTTTTTTGGTTGGTTTGACACTTCTGGCAAAAGAACCAAAAGTCATAAGTCGTAGGAAATAGTTTAATCGTGGTGCGCAGTACATTTAATAATTTTTCTCAATAATTTGTTCGCGATCGTTTACTTGGTTTATCATTTCGATAAACCAATGATATTATATTAAAAGGTGTTGAATACCCACCCACCCCATTGACGAGAAGAAAAAGTGTAACAACATAAAGGAAAAAAAATGGTGAACAGGTATTTTTTTTTTTTTTGGGTAAGGGTAGTGGTAGGATTATCATCATAAAATCTATGACAAAAATGGTACCTTCATGAAACTTGGTAAAAATGTATTCTGAACTACCCGAATGAATAATCAAAAGAGTCTTTAAAAATATCTATAACAACAGAGTCTTTTTTACAAAAACACCTTTTCACCCTTGATAATTTTATAAATTATTTTCACCATTCATTCTGATTCTTAGAAAAATATTTTTACTACGTTTCTAAGGGTACCATCCATTTCAAAGAATTTTAAAATATAACACCGCACTTCACAACTTCTTCTCCAAAAAAAAAACACTTCCATCCAAAATATTTTTCATATTAGTTTATACCCGAGTTATGTTGGATTTGAAATAAAAAATCAATAAAATTAAAAAAACATATAAATAAGATTTTATTTTATTTAAAAAAAAGGATTGTTTCACAAATTTTAAATTAATAAATTAATTTTATTTACGCGACGCGTTTCGGAGTGTTCTCCGCCGTCGGGCGTTGAAAACACCCGATTGTCCCTCCCATTTGATACTCCACAGATTCCCCCCTCTCCCCCTCAAAAGAACACCCTGAAATATTTGTATAGGCTCTTTTGATTCTTCATTCTCATGACACATGAAACGTTTTCACCAAGTTTCATGGTGGAACCATTTTTATTTTATTCTAAGACTTTACTGTACTATTTTACTTGTTATTCGCGAAAGTAAGTTCTCGTTCAGGAACAGTTTTTTCTTTCACAGCCAAAGAAAAACTTTGTGAGCTGTTTTGTTCAAAGGACGTATATCTAAACGTCTTTAAAAATAGCAAGGCAACTTTTAGCTTGGAAAATGAAACCTTGTAAAAAAAGCATTGTGAATCCACTCGTAACCAATCATTCTAGGAACTTGCATCAGTAAGGCTCAAAATTAGCAATTTTTTTTTCCATTTCAACAATAGGCTAGGCTCAAAATTTGAAATCCTTAATTTAAGAAATTTCACGAGATTGACTTCAATATGAAGTTAGCAGCTCACTTGTGTATATATTTCATACTATATATATAACTTGCAGTAAGGCTTCAAATTAGCAGTTTTTTGCATTCAAAGTAAAGTTAGCAGGTCAGTATGATTTTTTTCTCGAATTAAGGACTTCAAAATTTGCACCTAGCCTAGAGGTAAAAATTATTTTGAACTTTTTGAACAGTGAGTTCCTGCCAAACGAAAAGTATTTTGAACTTTTTGAATGGTGAGCTCCTGCCAAACGAAAAATAGTAACCATTTCTGGTATTATTTTGGTAGACACTTTTATTACGATTACTACTTTTTTGAATATAAAAGTTTAACCCGTTTGCCAAGAGGAGTATTTAAAACTTTTTGCAAATCAAAACTTTCCCCGATAAATGATGGATTTAACTTACTAACCATGATAGTTATGTATAACTCACTGTCCTACTGTACTATAGCTATACCATATAAAAGCTTATTAATGCAGGCTCTAGGTCAATTAAAACATGTTGTTTGTTTCGACGACGTTTCGAACATGTATTATATTCTTTATTCAGGCTTTATATTTATTATTCAAAAAATATAAAAACAGAAAATATATTAGTAACGGGTGATTTTTTAGCTGGTTTGGTTTTGGCAACACTGGTTTTGGCAGCTGACGTGTGTTTAGTACCTTGTGTCACTGTCAAACAGCTTCAGTTTGGTTTGCAATTTAACCATGGATCGTCTTACAAATGAACAACGCTTGCAAATTATTGAATTTTACTATCAAAATTCGTGCTCGGTTCGAAATGTTCATCGCGTGCTGCTTCCATTTTATGGTCGGCATTCTCGACCTTCTGAGCAGTCTATTCGGAAGATTGTGACCAAATTTCGCACCAAATTTACTTTATTGGACATTAAACCACCAACACGTTTACGTACTGTGCGTAGTGAAGAAAATATTGCGGCCGTATCAGCTAGTGTGACAGAAGACCGCGAAATGTCGATTCGGCGCCGTTCCCAGCAGTTAGGCCTTTGTTACAGCACTACGTGGAAAATTTTGCGGAAGGATTTGGGCGTAAGGCCTTTTAAGATACAGCTGGTGCAAGAACTAAGGCCAGCCGACCTACCACAATGCCGAATTTTTGGTGAATGGGCTCTTGGAAAGCTGGCCGAGGATCCGCTTTTTTATCGAAAAATTGTGTTCAGCGATGAAGCTCATTTTTGGTTGAATGGGTACGTAAATAAGCATAATTGCCGCATTTGGAGTGAAGATCAGCCAGAAGCATTGCAACAGCTACCAATGCATCCCGAAAAAGCCACTGTTTGGTGCGGTTTATGGGCCGGCGGCATTATTGGGCCATATTTCTTCAAAGATGATGCGAATCGCAGCGTTACTGTCAATGGTGAACGCTACCGAGCGATGATAACAAACTTTTTTTTGCCCGAAATGGAAGTTCTTGACTTGCATGATATGTGGTTTCAACAAGACGGTGCCACATGCCACACAGCACGCGAAACAATGGCGCACTTGCGAGGCGAGTTTGGTGAACAGTTAATTTCACGTTTCGGGCCGGTCAATTGGCCGCCTAGATCGTGCGATTTGACACCATTAGATTATTTTTTGTGGGGGTATGTCAAATCTAATGTCTATAGGGACAAGCCCGCTTCGATTGACGCACTGGAAGCCAACATCCATGCATTAATTCGTGAGATACCGGCCGATATGTGTGAAAGAGTATGCCAAAATTGGACTCAGCGGATGGGCTACCTGAGACGCAGCCGCGGTCAACATTTGCATGAAATTATCTTTAAACATTAAATTGCAAGGTTCAAACTATCGATTCAAATAAATATTTCATTCATTTTTTCGAATTTTTTGTGTTTTTTTTTTTTTTTAAAGTTCTAAGCCTCTTAAAAAATCACCCGTTATATCAAATGATATGGATAGTTAAATTAACATACATAAATTAACAAAATAATTTCAAAATTAATAAAATAATAACACATTTTAAAATTGTAGTAGAAAATTTTACATCTGGAAATTACACAAACAAAATTTAAAGTTAAATTGTCAAGAAAAGATTATTTTAAATAATAGAAATTACTTTTAATCCACACACAAAAAAGAATGTGGTTTAAAAAAAAATATTATTTTACGATACATTTTGTTTTCTCTGTAACTTAAAATCAAAAGTTTTATTTACAAACTAATAATGTTGATAGATGCATAATAGTTTAAGTTACAAAATATCTTGACTTCAGTCCAATTCAACATGCCATTACAGATTTACATGTCATTACAGATTTACTTGGATATTGCTCTGATTTTCAATCATTTTGACACCGCATCGGAACTGTTTGCAAAGTTTTATTTGAAGTCAGAAGAAAATTTTTAAAACATTTTTAAATCTACGCCATGAAGTAAAAAGCAAAATGAGGCAAAAGGAGGCCACGCGAGGCACTTACCTGGAACTGTTTGACAAAGCCAAGTCAGATTCACTTAACGGTTGAATTCTGATCTCCTTACTTTTTGTTAAAAAATTGAAGTATTATTTTATAGTTGAGTTTAAAATTCCGTTGAAATATCTTACCTTATAAAAAATTTATAGTCAAAAGTTTAACGTTCTGCTCACCATTTGATCAAAAAGTTGAGTCACTGTATGTACAGTCATATGCATGCCCCATTAGTTGCATATAATTTTTTTGTTATAAATTATGACCAAATAAACGCAATATTTCATCTACCAAAGTAAAAATTAAATGCATTAGTAGTATTTTTCCACTTTTCAACACCAAGAAAAAACTAAATAAATGGTGAATGGTTTTAATGTGAATGTTACATAATTTGTTACAATTTATACTTCATATTCAAAACTTTGCATTTCTTATAATATTTGGTTTTCTGCCTTTGTTTTTAGTCTATGTACGTGCATTTTATTTTTTTTGAATGCGTTTTTGTAAAGACAAAATCCACATGCAAAAGGATATGCTAAAAAATATCACTCTTTTCGACCCTCTATGCAAAACCCTAAATTAAATAAAAAGTTATTGTTCTCCGACAAAAATTACCAAATTTATAGATTTTTTTTCTGATTTACAGGGTAACCGACCCCCATTTTGAAAAAAGAGACTTCCGATGGTTCGATTTTGGTAAACTTTTTTTTTAGACTTACAACACCCATTAGAGAAAACCACCATCAAAAAAACTTGTGTTGGAATTTGTCCCTTTTCAGTCAAAAGTTGAAAATGGGCAAATATATTTTTCTAAAATCCAAGATGGCATTCAATGCAAAAAGGTTAAGAGGTAGTACACTTTTTTAAGACTTTTTGTGTGAACCCCCACCCACCCCCAAGCAAATATTATCAAAAAATGCCCACATGTAAGTTTTTGCATTTCAACTGTCCATTCGGACTCGACTAATGGTTAGTTTTCCAGCCAGTGAAACAGGAGATCCATTATTTACTTGCCATCCCACCCCTTTATCACCAACAACCGCCTACATTGAAGTGAGTCGTATATACGTAGGTATATTAAATAACTTACAGTAGACTAAAAAATGCTGTCAAATAAGCAGTGAGCATTTATCGAACTTTTTAAAATCTGTCAATTTTTGCTTATATATCGCCTAAATATTTGGAAAAAACTTAAAAACTAACTTAAAGATAATGACATCGAATATTCTAACAGCTTGGGATGTTGAGGGTCATATGTAAGTTTTCTAAATAATTTCTGCATATTTATGTATATTTAATTCTAAATATAAAGGGTACTTATACAACAGCGCAAGGCCCTTGAAAATGTTGTAAGGTTTTAAGCATCGTAATTTTGTCACAATTTGAGTGGAAAATTTGACAGATTTACGCATTTTACAGCTTTACGACGAATTTACGCTATTGCAGAAATACCCTTCTTATGTAAGAAGAAACTTTTATAGTACTGCATGCTTGTGGTCATGTACCGTACTGTCTGTTTATAAATAGGTATTTAAAAAAAATAAATTTCAGTGAGCGAAAACTTTCGAAAATTTCTGTGGATACCGTTAATATGCAAAAGAAAAATCCAGGTGGACTATCAAGTCTTCTAATTCCTCTTAAGCTAGAAATGCGAGTTGCAAGAAATATGATAATAATGGTTGATATGATGATTGTTTAAGTTTAAAAGAAAATCAAAATTAATCATTTTTTAAACTAATAGATCCGTCGAAACCAAATGAAGAAGCTATTGAATGAAGAATTTATAAAATTTAATACAGAATTGAAGTCAATGGGTTTGGCATTGCATCAACCCAGATATTAAACCTGTGATGATAACTTTGGTTCTTTGAAAGGAATTTTTAATTGTAGATAAATATTTTTTTTATTCAGGATGTATACCAGCAGTTTTGTTTCCATTATTTGCATTGTAATACTTACATAATAATGTCAATAAAAAAAATCTACACCACGACCATCCAAACAAAAGTTACCGTCGTTTTCATGTAATGATGAAAATATTATTACTTGGAATGCATTTTTCATTCTCAAAGGAGTCCCTGAAAGTATTCGAGGTGACAGGGTGTTTTTTGTGGCAAGCGTTAAATTCACACTTGCCACAAAAAATACATTGCTGAAATTCATCAATTATGAGTGTAGGAGTTTTTTTGTGGATGTTATGTTAAAAATTCTACACATGCCCCTCCCCTTAAAAAAAAACACCCTATCAACAGGGATTTTAATATTTCATGAATTAATCGTTTCAAGGTTCAACATATCACTTGTGCCATTTTTCTCCGTCAAAATCTCATGTTTTGTTCTTCATTTTTAATAGGATTAAAAATAAAATGCACAACAGGGTCGAACGTACTTGCTCTTATGTTCAAGGCGCTGAATAAAATGGGCCCAAAATTTAAAACATTGTTCGTTTAGAGAATAGAACCGGCTCTAGTTAATGTATTAGTTGTATTGCGCTGAACTCTTTTCTAACTATTTCTTGATTTTTAACGCACTACACAATTCTTCTAACCAGAGTGAACAAATTTGTATTTAACGAGCTAAAATCTGACAGATGAAGAAAGAGACAGCTACATAACAGAAACAAATTTAAAATTAACACAAATCAAAAATACTTCGAAACAAATAATTTCTCCTTGAAGAATGTAAATTTTATAAAGATGAGTTGTTTACACAGTTACAGTATATGTGTGTTTAATCGTCACAATATTGCAAAATTGAAACTCCCTAAGTTGGATTTATCCTAGTTTTATAATGTCTAAAATCATCAAAATTCAAAAAAAAATTTTTTTTTTTAAATTTTCGTTTAGGCAATTCTTTTTCGTGAAATAACTTTTTGATATGGATAAAGTATAGTTTTTATGAGACAAAGAAGAGTTTTGCTGCTTTTATAAAGGTAGACGAGTGCTAAAGAGTTAAAGTATACTTTATCTCGTTTAAGATTGAAAAAAATCCGACTCTCGCTATAAAAAATCTATTTAGAGCAGACTCTCATTTTAAATGTTTAAAATTTTGGGTCATGAAAATTATGGGAGAAAATGTTTAAAATTTTTATTTTGAAACATCCTGTGAACACTTAAAAAACCATACAAATTTTATAATAAAATTTGGGCATAAATAAATTTTGGCTTAAAAGTCCAAACGGGAAAATAGATGCTTAAGAAATAATCTGCAAAAAATCATGGTTATAAAAGGTAAGAAAAAATTATTTTAGCCATGTTTGAGGCTCTGGACCTTTGGCACCTCATATATCGGAAATTTGATATTTTAGAATGTCATCTAATTGGTCAGAAATTGGTCATGAAAGGTCAACTAGTCGTAGAAATTGGTCAGCCCTTGATAACTAGTTATAAAGGTTTTAAAATTCTCAAGGTCACGCGCGATTTTTGGCACCTCATTTATGAGAAATTTACAAAAAAAAAAAGATGCCATCTGAAAGATTTGTAGATAGTGATAAAAAGTCAACTATTTTCAGTAATTTGTCAGCTCTAGTTTTTTTTCTATGAATTTTCAAAACTCGTTTCAAGGTCACAAAAAAAACTTTTGGCACCTCATTTGGGTCATTTCAAATAAACAAGTATGCCATTTGAAAGGCCATTTCACGGTCATAAAAGGTCAGCTATTTTCAGAAATTGGTCAGGCATAGTTTTTTTTATGAATTTTTAATTTATTTAAAAAAAAATTCAAGGTCATAACGATTTTTGGCAACTCATTTATGGGAAATTTGGGAAAATTGCATACCATCTAAAAGATCTCTAGATCTATATAAAAGGTCAGCTTGTATCAGTAATTGGTCAGCGACAGATTAATTTTACCATTACAAAAAAATTCAAGGTCACGAACGATTTTTGGCACCTCATTTGGGTAATTTTCAAAAAAAAAATATACTATGTGATAGGTTACTCGGTCATCATAAAAGGTCAGTTAGATTCAGTAATTGGTCAGTCATATTTTTTTTAATGAATTTTCAAAGTATTTGTGTGTAGGTCACAGTATAGATAGTTGGCAAAATTTATGACCGTGAAATGGGGCTCTGAACCTTTGGCACCTCATATATGGGAAATTTGATATTTTAGAATGTCATCTAATTGGTCAGTAATTGGTCAAGAAAGGTCAACTAGTCCTAGAAATTGGTCAGCCCTTGATAACTAGTTATAAAGACTTGAAGTTTCTCAAGGTCACTCAAGGTCACGCGCGATTTTTGGCACCTCATTTATGGGAAATTTACAAAAAAAAGATGCCATCTGAAAGATTTGTAGATAGTGATAAAAGGTCAACTATTTTCAGTAATTGGTCAGCTATAGTTTTTTTTCTATGAATTTTCAAAACTCGTTTCAAGGTCACAAAAAAAACTTTTGGCACCTCATTTGGGTCATTTCAAATAAACAAGTATGCCATTTGAAAGGCCATTTCACGGTCATAAAAGGTCAGCTATTTTCAGAAATTGGTCAGGCATAGTTTTTTTTTTTAATGAATTTTTAATTTATTTTAAAAAAAATTTCAAGGTCATAGCGATCTTTGGCACCTCATTTATGGGAAATTTGCAAAAAATATATACCATCTGAAAGATCTCTAGATCTATATAAAAGGTCAGCTATTTTCAATAATTGGTCAGCGATAGATTTTTTTTAATAATTTTTTTTTAAATTTCAAGGTCATAGCGATTTTTGGCACCTCATTTATGGGAAATTTGGGAAAATTGCATACATTCTGAAGGATCTCTTGATCTATATAAAAGGTCAGCTAGTTTTAGTAATTGGTCAGCCATAGATTTTTTTAATGAATTTTTGAATTTTTGTTCAAGGTCATAGCGATTTTTGGCACCTCATTTATGGGAAATTTGGGAAAATTGCATACCATCTGAAAGATCTCTAGATCTATATAAAAGGTCAACTACTTTCAGTAATTGGTCAGCCATATATTTATTTTTATGAGTGTTATATTTTTTTTTATTTAGGTCACAGTATAGATTTTTGGCACCTCATTTGGGGTATATTTGCATAAAATGTATACCATCTAAAAGGCCAGTAGATCGCGATAAAAGGTCAACTAGTTTCAGTAATTGGTCAGCCATAGACGTTTTTGTATGAGTTTTTGAATTTTCGTCAGTAGTATAAGAGAATGTTAGTAGCTAATTTTGAACATGAAAGCAATGCCTAGTCATGCGCAAGTTACCTATGCATCTGTAAAAACAATCTAGTTGTTAAAAAACCCTAGAAAAAATTATTTTGACGCTAATAAGAGCTTGGCAATGGTAATAATCGAAGGTGTCGCCTTGCCAGCAATTTTTAGCCCAGGAAAATTAGACTTTCACTTCGAAAAAATTCCGACAAAGACGAATTTTGGTAGAGAGCTTTGTGTTGGCGTGTTAACCATTTTCTGAAAAGTTCCGTAAATTTGGACCGGGGCTTAAATTTTTGGGGGGTGTTAAAGGGGGTTAAATTCAGTTTTTTCTTATTTTCTCGAAAATTATAATTTTTTTTGAAAAAAATGTGAAGGTACAAAGTTTAGCTTATGTCATTCTACACAAAAAAAGATTAACATACTTTTTTTCATGCAAGCAATAGATTCTGAGAAAATCATGGTGGATTAAACCAAACACTTTCTTTTTCAATATGGCGGTCATTCCCTTACCCCGGGCACCTCAAAAACTTGGTTTCTTAAAGAAGAGATGTAGCCAAACTCAAATCGTACCCATCGATTATGGAAATTTTAATAAATTTTTTGACAAAATTTAATCCACCATGATTTTCTCAGAATCTATTGCTTGTATGAAAAAAGTATGTTAATCTTTTTTGTGTAGAATAACATAAGCTAAACTTTGTATCTTCACATTTTTTTCAAAAAAAACTTATAATTTTCGAGAAACTAAGAAAAAAAAAAACTGAATTTAACCCCCTTTAACACCCCCCAAAAATTTAATCCCCGGTCCAAATTTACGGAACTTTTAAGGAAATGGTTAAGACGTCAACACAAAGCTCTCTACCAAAATTCAGCTTTGTCGGAATTTTTTCGAGGTAAAAGTCTAATTTTCCTGGGCTACAGACAAACCAAACTTTTTTTTTGGGTCTTAATGCAAAAAATTGCTGGCAAGGCGACACCTTCGATTATTACCATTGCCAAGCTCTATTAGCGTCAAAATATTTTTTTTTGGGGTTTTTTAACAACTAGATTGTTTTTACAGATGCATAGGTAATTTGCGCATGACTAGGCATTGCTTTCATGTTCAAAATTAGCTACTAACATTCTCTTATACTACTGACGAAAATTCAAAAACTCATACAAAAACGTCTATGGCTGACCAATTACTGAAACTAGTTGACCTTTTATCGCGATCTACTGGCCTTTTAGATGGTATACATTTTATGCAAATATACCCCAAATGAGGTGCCAAAAATCTATACTGTGACCTAAATAAAAAAAAATATAACACTCATAAAAATAAATATATGGCTGACCAATTACTGAAAGTAGTTGACCTTTTATATAGATCTAGAGATCTTTCAGATGGTATGCAATTTTCCCAAATTTCCCATAAATGAGGTGCCAAAAATCGCTATGACCTTGCACAAAAATTCAAAAATTCATTAAAAAAATCTATGGCTGACCAATTACTAAAACTAGCTGACCTTTTATATAGATCAAGAGATCCTTCAGAATGTATGCAATTTTCCCAAATTTCCCATAAATGAGGTGCCAAAAATCGCTATGATCTTGAAATTTAAAAAAAAATTATTAAAAAAAATCTATCGCTGACCAATTATTGAAAATAGCTGACCTTTTATATAGATCTAGAGATCTTTCAGATGGTATATATTTTTTGCAAATTTCCCATAAATGAGGTGCCAAAAATCGCTATGACCTTGAAATTTTTTTTAAAATAAATTAAAAATTCATTAAAAAAAAAACTATGCCTGACCAATTTCTGAAAATAGCTGACCTTTTATGACCGTGAAATGGCCTTTCAAATGGCATACTTGTTTATTTGAAATGACCCAAATGAGGTGCCAAAAGTTTTTTTTGTGACCTTGAAACGAGTTTTGAAAATTCATAGAAAAAAAACTATAGCTGACAAATTACTGAAAATAGTTGACTTTTTATCACTATCTACAAATCTTTCAGATGGCATCTTTTTTTTGTAAATTTCCCTCAAATGAGGTGCCAAAAATCGAGCGTGACCTTGATTGACCTTGAGAATTTTTCAGCCTTTATAACTAATTATAAAGGGCTAACCAATTTCTAGGACTAGTTGACCTTTCCTGACCAATTAGATGACATTCTAACATATAAAATTTCCCATATATGAGTTGCCAAAGGTCCAGAGCCCATGTTTGAGGAACTTTTGATTAATGTGATGAATGATTTATTTATGAAAATCGCAATTTTTCGAGATCAGTTTTTTCAAGTACCTACTTATTTGATTTTTATATTTTTTTCAGATGGGTTTTTAAATCGGAAATTATTAGAAATGATGTGGACTATCAACTTCTATTTTTGATCAATCGATTCCTCACATAATAGTGAGTGCAGAGAAACAATATTTTATTTTTTTTAGATAGTAGCTTATAAGATTATAGTACGAGCATGTATTAACTTTGGTTTTCATATGGTATATAAATGTTATTTTGCATATCAGATACGTGATTATATTTGTTCTGCAAGCTTTCACCACCTTAAGTGAGAGACTAAATTCTATTTTTGCAACTAAGAACCGAGCCTTGCTATTGATTCAAAACAAATAAAATGCACGACTAGGTCGCACGTACTTGTTCTTATGTTCATTTAATTTACCAATGATCAGTTATTTGTAAGGACATGGAAATTATGGCAGACAAATTTTTAATAGAATGAAATATTACTCGTATATTTAAATTAGCTAAAAAAACTTCGTCAAGTTTGAGGTGAAAAAAAAAGAAAACCATCTTGATTCTTTTTTGAATATAATTGTATGGACAAAAAAATTTAAATCGTTGTAGCGTTTTTTTTTTTAATAATTTTATAATATTATTATTAGTAATAATATAAAATTCTTAAAACAATTTAGGGAAAAATTTCAGTATGCAAATCTAAAGTATTTATTTAAATGCATATAAAAATAAACTTTGAAAAAATTTTGTCAACCCATTTTTGAAATATTCAAAATATTCAAAAATAAATTTTAAACTTTTTTAATAAATTCAAAAATTATTTTTTTGAAAACTTTGATATGCAATATCATTTAATCGTATTTGAAATTTGTATACAAAAAAATTATTTAAATCCGTTCAGCCGATAATAAAAAAATTCAAAATAATAAAACCCGTTCCATTACAGGTACTATTAATAGTTAATATTAATAGCTAAGTGCAAAAAGTTTAATCAAAATCGTAGGATTCGTTTTTCAAAAAAAATCAATATTTTCCTCTCCGGATTTTTAAGTAAAATTATATAATTTTTTTTTCAAAAATATTTTAAAAATTACTAAAAAACTCCTAACCATCAAGATTCGAAAAAAAATCTATTATACCGTTTTCGAAACATTTGATTTTCAAAATTAAATTTTTTAAACATTTTTTTTTTTTAAATCCAAACAATATTATCTTAAATGTAGGTAGGTTCCCAAAAATATTTTTAGTTTTTGGAAGCCTTTGTAATCAAACAATTATTAAAATCAGTCATACCTACCGTTTTGAAAAAAAATCGAAAATTAAAGAAATATTCTTTGAGAGGTACCATTAATAACCATTTTTTGAAAAATGGTTTTCCAACCAAAAGAAGTCTCAGAATAAATCTTTACTCCAACTACCCATTAGCTCCCTACTTTTTAATTATAAATTAAGTTAAGTAGTTTAGATTGTTTAAGACTAATGTAATTATTGAAATATTGTAATCTAATAATAATTTTTTTTCTATTTAATATTTTTTCTTAATTTTATTAATCGCTTAAATAAAGACAGTAAATAAGTAAATTGTTATCTCAATATTTTTCACGAATTCAAAACTTGACTTTTAGTACCTATATAACGCAAGTAAAAAATTGGGAAGGCACAATTCTTCTTGCAATATTTTTAGTGTGATTCTGCGTCACACTTTTAACACTTTATTTTGATGATATGAAGATTCTTTTCAGGCAATAAAGTTAGTAAACAATTGCTTATAAACAGAAATGTTAAGAATAAAAATGTACAACATAGTGATTACTAGAACTTTTCGACGAAATTTTCGAAAATAACTGGTCAAAAAAAAAAAAATGTGATTAAAAAAGTGTGAACTCCATTTTTTGGTTTCTAACTTGTTAAATACACAAAATTTGAAAAATTTGCGGAACTTACTCTTCTTGTTAGGAATGCATTTTTATTTTTTTTCGTTAAATCTTAAATTAAGGATATTATTCGTTAAAAACTTATTCACTCTTTTTATCAAAATAGTGGAAGCCAAAAATTTAAACTTAAGCTTTCCGGTTGGTATCTACTTTAACGATATCAAGAAAAATTGCTTCCCCAAACTTTTATTGAAAAAAAGTATAAATTAACTTGACTATCATAATATTCTCTAAAATTGTTTGGCTTTATTTGACCCTTTTTTACCACGAAATATTTTTTTCTGAGAAAAAGTAATAATATTGTTTTTGATATTTATTTTTTGTTGTGTTAAGTTTTCCAGCTTTAAAAAAATTCAATAAACTTTTTCATCATTATAATTTCCTCGGAATGTACATCAGCTGGTTTCTTAAAATTAATACCACCACATGGAACGCAGTGCTGATTATCACGAATTTCAATGAAAGATCCGCTTATAGAAGAAATTTGACACTCACTTTCAATTAAGTTGTAAACAAAGTTTTTTAATAACAAAAAAAAAAAAAGCAGAAAAAGAGAAACAAATATTTATTCATAAGCACCAGGGATGGCGAACCAATCAAAAAGATTAAGGAGTACACAAAAGTATGTATTACGAGTACTAAAGTAACGGGTGATTTTTTAGCTGGTTTGGTTTTGGCAACACTGGTTTTGACAGCTGACTTGTGTTTAGTACCTTGTGTCACTGTCAAACAGCTTCAGTTTGGTTTGCAATTTAACCATGGATCGTCTTACAAATGAACAACGCTTGCAAATTATTGAATTTTACTATCAAAATTCGTGCTCGGTTCGAAATGTTCATCGCGCGCTGCTTCCATTTTATGGTCGGCATTCTCGACCTTCTGAGCAGTCTATTCGGAAGATTGTGACCAAATTTCGCACCAAATTTACTTTGTTGGACATTAAACCACCAACACGTTTACGTATTGTGCATAGTGAAGAAAATATTGCGGCCGTATCAGCTAGTGTGACAGAAGACCGCGAAATGTCGATTCGGCGCCGTTCCCAGCAGTTAGGCCTTTGTTACAGCACTACGTGGAAAATTTTGCGGAAGGATTTGGGCGTAAAGCCTTTTAAGATACAGCTGGTGCAAGAACTAAAGCCAGCCGACCTACCACAACGCCGAATTTTTGGTGAATGGGCTCTTGGAAAGCTGGCCGAGGATCCACTTTTTTTTCGAAAAATTGTGTTCAGCGGTGAGGCTCATTTTTGGTTGAATGGGTACGTAAATAAGCATAATTGCCGCATTTGGAGTGAAGATCAGCCAGAAGCATTGCAACAGCTACCAATGCATCCCGAAAAAGCCACTGTTTGGTGCGGTTTATGGGCCGGCGGCATTATTGGGCCATATTTCTTCAAAGATGATGCGAATCGCAGCGTTACTGTCAATGGTGAACGCTACCGAGCGATGATAACAAACTTTTTTTTGCCCGAAATGGAAGTTCTTGACTTGCATGATATGTGGTTTCAACAAGACGGTGCCACATGCCACACAGCACGCGAAACAATGGCGCAATTGCGAGGCGAGTTTGGTGAACAGTTAATTTCAGGTTGCGGGCCGGTCAATTGGCCGCCTAGATCGTGCGATTTGACACCATTAGATTATTTTAGATTATTTTTTGTGGGGGTATGTCAAGGCTAATGTCTATAGGGACAAGCCCGCTTCGATTGACGCACTGGAAGCCAACATCCATGCATTCATTCGTGAGATACCGGCCGATATGTGTGAAAGAGTATGCCAAAATTGGACTCAGCGGATGGGCTACCTGAGACGCAGCCGCGGTCAACATTTGCATGAAATTATCTTTAAACATTAAATTGCAAGGTTCAAACTATCGATTCAAATAAATATTTCATTAATTTTTTCGAATTTTTTGTGTTTTTTTTTTTAAAAGTTCTAGACCTCTTAAAAAATCACCCGTTATCAATGTAGAATTATTAAGAAAAACGTTTAAAGCCGATTTTTGCACTTCTTTATGGAAAAGAAATTCTAAAAAAAAGTCCACCACTGATGATTATGCAAAAATATCTTTGCTCTTATTAGGATCCCAAAAACACAAAACTCGTACATTTTATCAGAAGCCTATATAAAGAAATAAAACCTTAAAAGAAAAAAACGCTTTAGACTAGGACCGAATTTGCGATTTCAATCGCGCGACTGTTCTGTCGCCATAAATAGAACACATCACAATCGTAGTCACAACTAGAAAAAGTCATGCACGCACTTGCGATTTTCAATCGAGCGATTATTTTTTCGCAAGAAATGAGACACATGGTTTTAAATGTGAGTGCGTATGCGTCTTTGAAATCGCAGCGATTAAAAAAATGTAGCCAGTTCCATTTTTTGAGCGTTTTTTTAGTCGCAAAATTAAATAGATCGCACGTGCGTGCATTCTCATTTAGAACTGTATGTTGCATTTTAAGCGATTAAAGAATCGCACGATAGATAATCGCAAGTGAGTGCAGTGAGTAAGTGAGTGCATAGCCATAATCTCTGGCGATACCGATATTTCAATCGCAAAGACGGAAAATCTCAAGTGTGGTCCTAGCCTTACATTGATGAAAATAATAGGCTAGGAACGCACTTGCGATTTTCTGTCGTGTGATCATTCAGTCGAAAAAAAAAAATAAAACACATGAGATTAAATAAGAATGAACGCACATGAAACCAAGAAAGTACAAATAGGTTTGCCATCACTGCTCTATAGAATCATAATGGATAAATATGTATCTGTATAAGTGGTAAGGCATTTTAAGCCAGAAATTGGAAAAAGGTTTTTCTGAAAAAGTTTCTCGGTTGCATTTAGACAAATCTATGATTTTCCATGTTGCTATAGATATAGAGCATGGAGGGAGAATATGATTCTATTGTGGGAAAACGACGAGGACAACATACATACAGCGTAAAGTTTTCTTCCGACACAACCACAATTACGAGGAATCCGTTGGAAGAGTGCAAGCCAAACAAATGCAACCCATTAATCTCTGTTACTTTTACACATATTTCAAGCACACCAAATAATAAATTTCGACGTAAAACTTTCTAGGATATTTTTATGGGATCTTCAGGTGAAGGAGCCGTATATAGCGTATAAAGGTACTTTCTAGTCGCAACTCCGCTTACAAAGTTAGTAGGTATAGTAGTTGGTGTTGGATAAATTGTAAATCTATATCTGTATTTGTGTATAAATCCATATCACACATATATATCTCTATGTCTATGTGGTGGTATACTTTAAAAGGTATAGATGAAGGTAGAGTCTGAGGTGGATGATATGGTTTTAGCTGCAAATGCCTTCCGGCTTATCTTAAACTTTAGTAAGTGGTACCTACTTACATGTATGCATGTGTAAATCTATAATAATGACATGCAAATGATGTGCTGTGTATGTGCGAGTGGGTGGATAGACTTATATAAGTTGCTGATTAAAGAATTTATTCCGAAAACAAATATGTTAAATATTCTTAAAATGTTTAATGAATAAACAGTAAAATAAGCTAGAAGCAAACATTAACTACGGGTACGTAGAATATAACAGTGAAAACAAACTTTCGTGGAATAACAAAAAATTTTGAAGAAAAAACCTAGATTTAACATTCAGTAGCGGATCTAGGATTTGGCTGTGAGGGGGGGGGGGGGCTTTAGGCTTCTTTTTTTTTTAGACATTTCTTTTAAAGGGTCAATCATATACTCGCAATTTCTCTCAATTCCATTTTTTTTTTCTCATAATCAAGACTGGTTGCCAGAGTCAAACAAATTTTCCATGATGAAAAAAAAACACCTACTAAATGAAAAAATTTATGATTGGAAATGGAGCTGCTGTAAATGGTGTGCTTCAGTGGCAATTTTGCAAAATGCACTTCAACCTATATACATCAAGAGCCTCAACCTGTAGATAAAAGTTGTAAGGATATTTTTAAAGGACATTCAAATATTTTTTCCATTCTGAACATTTTTTTTGTACGGTTTATACATTAAAGCAGTACGGAACGCAGATCGTGCTGAATTTTAGTTTAGTTCCCAACTGAAATGATATCCAGCTAAGATGGCTGGGGCACGTGGAGCGAATGGACACCTACGCACCAGTCCGACGAGTCTTCGATTGATGGTCTGCGCAGTAGAGGAAGACCCTACCTAAGGTGGTGCACACAAGTGGAGAGCGAACTCAACCAACTTGGAGTGCGTAACTGGAGTCATTAGCTAGGGACCGCGGTATGGCTGGAGAGGCTTGTTGGTTGAGGCCAAAGTCCATCCTGGACTGTGAGCGCCATCTAAAGTAAAGTAAGTAAGTAACATAAAATTTTGGTGGGAAAAATATCATATGAAACAGCCCCAATCACAAATAAGCTCGAGAATAATTTGGCGAACAATTAACAGGTGATTTTTTAAGAGGCTTAGAACTTTTTTAAAAAAAAAAACACAAAAAATTGAAAAAATGAATGTAATATTTATTTGAATCGATAGTTTGAACCTTGCAATTTAATGTTTTAAGATAATTTCATGCAAATGTTGACCGCGGCTGCGTCTCAGGTAGCCCATCCGCTGAGTCCAATTTTGGCATACTCTTTCACACATATCGGCCGGTATCTCACGAATGAATGCATGGATGTTGGCTTCCAGTGCGTCAATCGAAGTCCCTATAGACATTAGCCTTGACATACCCCCACAAAAAATAATCTAATGGTGTCAAATCGCACGATCTAGGCGGCCAATTGACCGGCCCGAAACGTGAAATTAACTGTTCACCAAACTCGCCTTGCAATTGCGCCATTGTTTCGCGTGCTGTGTGGCATGTGGCACCGTCTTGTTGAAACCACATATCATGCAAGTCAAGAACTTCCATTTCGGGCAAAAAAAAGTTTGTTATCATCGCTCGGTAGCGTTCACCATTGACAGTAACGCTGCGATTCGCATCATCTTTGAAGAAATATGGCCCAATAATGCCGCCGGCCCATAAACCGCACCAAACAGTGGCTTTTTCGGGATGCATTGGTAGCTGTTGCAATGCTTCTAGCTGATCTTCACTCCAAATGCGGCAATTATGCTTATTTACGTACCCATTCATCCAAAAATGAGCCTCACCGCTGAACACAATTTTTCGAAAAAAAAGTGGATCCTCGGCCAGCTTTCCAAGAGCCCATTCACCAAAAATTCGGCGTTGTGGTAGGTCGGCTGGCTTTAGTTCTTGCACCAGCTGTATCTTAAAAGGCTTTACGCCCAAATCCTTCCGCAAAATTTTCCACGTAGTGCTGTAACAAAGGCCTAACTGCTGGGAACGGCGCCGAATCGACATTTCGCGGTCTTCTGTCACACTAGCTGATACGGCCGCAATATTTTCTTCACTACGCACAGTACGTAAACGTGTTGGTGGTTTAATGTCCAACAAAGTAAATTTGGTGCGAAATTTGGTCACAATCTTCCGAATAGACTGCTCAGAAGGTCGAGAATGCCGACCATAAAATGGAAGCAGCGCGCGATGAACATTTCGAACCGAGCACGAATTTTGATAGTAAAATTCAATAATTTGCAAGCGTTGTTCATTTGTAAGACGATCCATGGTTAAATTGCAAACCAAACTGAAGTTGTTTGACAGTGACACAAGGTACTAAGCACACGTCAGCTGTCAAAACCAGTGTTGCCAAAACCAAACCAGCTAAAAAATCACCCTTTATTTCAAATCCTTAATTTTAACAGATGTGTAAATGATGTGCAGTTGGAAACTAAAATTTAATATTTTAGCTTCAGTTGCGTGCCGCTCGTCTAAAATACTTGGCCAAATTAAAGAGAGAAAACCAAAAAAAAAAAAAAAAGATTAAAAATCGCATTGAGGTCTATTTAATCGTCAAAATGTCGTCGAATCGCAAAAAACAACTAGAATTTACAGCCTTAGATTTAATTTGTTTTGATTTATCGAACAAATTTCATGCAAACCGTATTTTTCATGCAAACCGATTTGCTGGTGTCGAAAAAACAATTTTAACGGTTATAAGTTCAAAAAGTTCTTTTGGCACATGTAAGCAGGGCTGCCGTTTCATTTTTAGAGAAAGCAGTACTTCAAGGGGAAAAAGCAGTACACAGCAGTACGGCAATAAAATAAATGTACATGTATGTAAGTACATTGTACATATGTAATTGTTCTCACATTTTGGTATTTATAAATACAAAAATTCTAGAGCTACGTTCGTTAATTATCTACATTCTGTTAAGCGCGATGATATTCAAAAGATATAATTGGGGGCGGTACGAAATCGCAGTGCTTTCATCGGATTTTTAATACTGTGAAATTTGAATGTGCGAAGTTTAGATTTTTATGAAATTTTGACTTTCTTTTGCGATTTTCACTGAGGCTATTAATCATATGCAAACAAACGCACTATTTTTTCGGTGTGAAATAACATTAGCTACAATTCAAACTCAACAATTGTTTATATAAATTGATAGTTTTCAAGAAATAAGCAAAAAAAAAAACTGAATACTGAATTTTACCCTCTTTCATTCCCCTCTTCTATTTTGTTTGCCCTGGTCCAAATTAAGAGAACTTTTTAAAAATGCTCAAGACGTCAAAGCAAGGCCCTCCACCAAAATTCAGCTCTATCAGAAATCTTCGAAGTAAAGTTTTTAATTTTCTGGGCTAGAGATCCTTCAAAAGAATTGGATAGTTTATTGCTTGACAGATGGACTACATTTTGACGTGTGTGGAATTTTCATTTCAAATGTCCCTGATCAGATCACACGTGAAGAAATTGAAGCATTTTCTGCGATTTGTGATTGTAAGTGGGGTAACATTCAGAAGAGGAAAGGCGATAATTTAAAATATTTGAAAATATTTTAAAATATTTGAAAATATGCGGTGAAGAAGATTGACGTTCTCTTTTGTGTTTCTTTTCTTATCCAATCGAGCCAATCAAATCGTGTCTTTCATTATGAAATAACGAAAAACACAAAGAGGAAAACAAAATCTGCAGAATAATTTTCTTCACGTCTAAGCACTTTCGTTCTTCATGTACATATAAAGAAGCACAATTTGATCAAAAAGTACTTTTACTGCCTTTTTTTGGGACAGAACATAAAATCAGAAAATTTATAGATTTAAGAGCTTTTTTTCAGTACATACCTTCATCTACATCCTCGGTTCCCAAAGTGTGTTCCCTAGGGTTCCGCGAGACAGTCTCCAGGGTTCCGCCAATTTCTTGAAGTAAAAAGAAATAATTTTTGTAAGTAATTTCAAAATAAAAACTTTGAAGTTACGGCTGGTGCAAGTTCCTAGTTTTAGAAGTAAAGTATTTTGCATCAATATGTAATTGTTTAGAGAAAACTGGTTTGATAAAAGTTATTGATTAGGATTATAACACAGCAGATTTTGGTTGTGCGTAATAGCTAAAAAAGAAGTATAGCTAGCGTCAAAAGCTTCATTAAAGGCTATTCAAAAATCAAAGTCTTGCAATCCACAACCAGGGTCTTTAACTTTAAGATTAAACAGTGCATCGAGCAGAAATATGAATTCAACTTCGAGGGTATTCGTGTAATCCAAAAAATCACGAGATGCGATACCAATTGATTGTAGTGTTCGCCCTGCAAGACCGTTTAAAAAATTCAAAGTGAAAACCGAGGTGAAAGTTTTTCAACTGTATCAAAAATATAATCGTCGCTGTATCGCGGGGAGAACAAATGAATTGTTGAATAACAGAAATTTTTTGAAAGTTCAATGAAACTGCTACCACTTGGCTGGCGAAACCAACAAACAAACCGACAGCTTTAAAAAAACCAATTTCTGACTTACTATGGCTAGAAATTTCAGTTTTCTACGAATTTTGCTAGGAAATATGTTGAAGATCTGAGTTGATATTCATAAAAAGATCGCTGAACATTTGGTATGCATAGCAAGATCTTTGTTAGATTACTTTCCATTTATACATTTTGGATTGCTATTTAGAGTGAATACCCTGGTTTCAAAACATATCGCTGGTGATTCAACATTAGCCTATGCAAAAACTAAATATAGACGCTATCTCAATCAAATTCATTCTATGCACTAAAGCTTTGATGGAGTTTCTGAAATGATCGAGAAAACATGATCTTAAAATGTTTTTACTTAATATTAGGATTCCGAAATATATTTGGGTCTTGTTAAGGGCTCCACATCTTAAACAGTTTGGGAACCGCTGGTCTACATACTTCGTAGTCGTTGCCATCATAGGTTTTTTTATTATATTTAAAAAAAAGTCATTTATTAAAAAAAAAGAACTTCAATCTTTAAAGCCCGCATGACATTTTTTTCTCATTTTTAATAAAAGAAAAATTAAGTAAGAACAGAACGTACAATTTCTTATTTAAACTTCAATTTGTGTGACGTGTGAGTGGGTACACACTATATCCATAAATGTAAAAATGTCGCAAAAAATGCATACAAAATATGATTTTCAAATATTATTTGTCAGGTTCTGGCAGCTATTTCTTGACATTTCAGAATTAAAAATGAAAAATAATTTTAAAGTACATACTTACCTACTTATCCGGCTCCCGATCCATGGAGGGTCTGCCTGAGATATTGCGGTCTTCCATCGGTTGTGGTCCCTCGCACGCTCCCTCCAGTCGACGAGACCAAGCGCTCTTGCGTCAGAAACCACCTGATCCCTTTAGCGGAGGTTCGGTCTTCCTGGTCGTCTCGAACCTGGGGACTGGGATTCGAAGATTTTTTGGCTGGAGCATTGTTGTCCATTCGCTCGATGTGGCCGAGCCGGTGTAGTCGGTTTGTTTTGGCTCTTTGGACTACATCCACATCTTGGTACAGCTCGTATAATTCACGATTAAATCTTCTCCTCCATTCGCCCTCCTCGCATATTGGACCAAATATCCGCCGAAGAATTTTTCTTTTGAAAGTGCCCAGTACTAATTCCCCTTTTTTACTTATCGTCCAGCACTCGGAGCCGTAGAGTAGAACTGGTAAAATTAGCGTTTTGTATAGCGTGCACTTTGTCTTCCGGGAGAAGAGTTTTGAACCCATTTGTTTGGCCAAACCGAAGTAGCCGCGGTTCGCTAGGGTAATTCTTCGTCGGATTTCCACTAAGGTGTCATTCGTGGGGTTGATGTTTGTTCCAAGGTAGGTGAACTCCTTGACTACCTCGAATTTACTGCTACCAACAGTGACGTTTTGTCCTAGGCGATGGACAGATGGAGCTTTGTTTGTTGATAGCAAATACTTTATTTTGTCCTCATTCACTTCAAGACCAGCGCGTTTTGCCTTTTCATCAATACCTGTGAATGCTTCTAGTACAGCTCGCTTGGAGCGGCCGATGATGACGATGTCGTCCGCATATGTGAAGACCTGTTGAAGATAGTGCCTTCCAGGTTAACACCACTCTTGCGAACTATCTGCTCCAGGACTAGGTTGAAGAAGTCACATAATAAGGCATCCCCTTGTCTGAACCCTGTACATGTCTGGAATAGCTCGGATGAGCTGTTACCCATTTGCATGTTGCACCGCGTATTTTGTAACGTCATGCGGCATAGCTGGATTAGTTTTTTCGTTATCGCGACTTCCGACATCGACTTATGCTATCATATGCGGCTTTGAAGTCGAAAAAAGACGGTGGGTCTCGACTTGAAATTCGTTGGTCTTTTCCAGGATTTGCCTCAATGTGAAGATTTGGTCTATCGTTGAACTGCCTGGCCTGAAGCCACTCTGGTACGTGCCGATCATAGTGTTGCAGAAAGGTTTAAGACGCTCACATAGTACGTTGGATAGGATCTTGTATGCAACATAAAGCAGGGATATACCTCTATAGTTTTTGCAGGATATAGGATCGCCTTTTTTGTAGATTGGGCATATGGAGCTAATTGACCAGTCGTCGGGCATACATTCCTCCTCCCATACTTGGTTGATGAGCTGGTGTATGCATCCTACCAGGACATCTCCTCCACACTTGAAGAGTTCCGCAGGTAGGCCATCCGAGCCGGTGGATTTCTTGTTCTTTAGCTTGTGGATGGCTTTCTTAATCTCTTCAGAATTTAAAGTACACTCGGCCTAAAGAAAAGTATATACACAACACTAGTTTATGATGTTTATTCACTTTTGGGACACATTTTAATTGTGAAAACTAATTTAGAGAAATGCTTTCACTCTCTTAAAAACATTTTTTATCACTGATGTACACTTTGATTGATTTAATGAGAAATAAAATGAAGAAAAAATGTAGTGTCTTACTACAGTACACAAATAGTAAAATAAATATGATACGGGCTAGGGTTATCTATGATTTCTTAGCAAAAATTTTTGAAAATTTTGTACGGAAAAGACCTTAACAACAAAAAGCAGTGAACAAGTAGCAGCACGGAGTTTGAAAAAGCAGTACAAATACTGTAATTGCAGTACTTCGACAGCCCTGCGTGTAAGCCATAAAAATATCAACAGACGAGCTTAGGAAAAAACATGATGTTTACTCTTGTGATCAAATTCAATTTATTAGCTAAAAACAATAGCATGCTTTGCAAAAAATTTAACCTGAAAAAGAATTTTCAAGGCAAAAGTAAAATTTTTTACTCAATATAGAGTATAGTGCTCTCAACAACCTGCACCTCAACAACAACAACACCAAGGGACAGAACCACCTACTCACAGCTACAACCTGCGTAGTCAATCTAATGCATGCCAACATTTCAAGGACAGTTTCCCGGTGACCACGCTCAATGTAATTTGATGCGAAAGGTTCGGGGTGAGTACCAAAGTGCACTCTTAAACTTTTAATAACGCGGTTAATGCGAAAAATAATTATTTACTATGAATATAGAACCTATCTGAATTTTGGTTTTTCAATTGCAGGAAAAAATTATAAAACGAAGATATCAGGTGTTGTTCTTCAGCTCCTCGGTTCCATATAAAATGTAAGTTTTCTGAACTAACCTCGTTTTGTTTCCCCCAATGCTCTAAGAAATTAAACAAAAATGTTGGATTTTGCTTTTTTATGAATTCCTCTAGGGGCTTAAAAAAAAACAAAACACAGTTTAGGAACATGAAAATTGTAAGGCCCCAACATAGTTTTTTGTTCAATTCCCATGAAGCTTGGGCAAATAACAGCTTTTAATTAATGCTGATTGTTAAACATTGGTTGGAAAAAATCAGCCAAGCCAGCCTGGTTTCATCTTTGAATTTAGTTCACTTAGAAACAAGTTTGATACATCAAATGATTGGTAATTGTTTGTTTTTAAATGATAAGTCAAACTTTGGTTGGTTTACTTTTATTAAATTTTAACTTATGAAAAATTAAAAAAAAAAATTAAGAAACTCATTTTTTCAGAAAACCTCAACCTGGAGTTTGCAAAACATGGAGATCTGGTGGTTCTTGCTGCAAAGTACTCGGAAATCCTCATTTTGATTGTTTTTTATGTTCTGTAGAGTATAAGAAAATTATTCTTTCCTGTCCGAAATCTAGAGCTGTGTACGATATACCAGAAGAAAGGATACGGTTGGCTGCATTGGGTGACCTGCTTCCAGTAGTCCGTGCATTTACTGGATGCGATATCATCTCAGCTCCTTACAGGAAGGGAAAAGTATAGTCATTTTAACTTTTGGAGACCAATGAATAACTGAAGACTAATGTATATGTATTCTTGCAAAAAAGTGCCCCGAAGGAGGAAATTGCAGGTTGGGGAGCGTTCTTCATACATATGTGGATTTTACAATATTCTTCAAAAGACACCTCTTGATGAAGCACGGTACCCAACAGGGTGATTGCTAACCTGCGTTACATTCTAAATTTGATTTAGCCTGTCTTCCTCCAACTGCTGCAAATCAGCATTCATATCGCGTTTACCATCAAGTACAATCCTGGCTGGGAAATGCTTTGGAACCAACAGATAAGGGATGCATCTGCCTCAGATTTGCCACCGGCTCCAGAACATCTGCTTAGATTAATATCTTGCAACTGTCGGGCACAATGTACAACAAATGCGAATGTAAGCGATCAGAAATGTTGTGTACGGTAATTTGTGGAACTTGCTCGCGTACCTCCCAAAACTACGAATTTAGCCCAAAGTTCTGTCAAAGCTCATATAAAAAAAAATAAAATTCGTAGTTATGGGAAATACATGAACAGACCTAATATCATGCAGTAAGAGTAACATCCAGAGACGAAGAAGACAATATGCACGAAGTAGATGAAAATAATATGTAATGATATTTTTATGAAATTATTAAATATATTAGCATAATAATTTAAAGGCTTTACCAATATAACTAAAGAAACAGAAAATTAATATATAAGCAAATAAAATATTGATAAGAAATTTGATTTTAACTCAAATTTGTGTTTTTTCATGGTTTATTTGTCCGTGATTTGAATTGCTATGAAAATTTTTAAAAATGTACTGTTGTATTTTTAATTTTTTTTTTTTCTGTTTGTTTCTTGAATAAATTCTTAAAATTTTCAAAAAAATTTCGTAGGAGATACTTGGAAAACTTTTTAAACTATGAAAAATTAATTTATAAGGAAAAGAAATTAATATTTTTTTATAAAGATCCACTAACTATTAACAGTCAACGGTAAGAAACTATAAAAAAAAATAAAAAAAATTAGTTTCTTCAACGTTTACTAAAATTTTTACCAATCTTAAGAAACTGTTTAGAAAAAATTCTTTTGTTTTATGCTTGACAAAAATACTGCGTCGCTTGCCGTATTTGGCAATATTGTCTGAATTCTTATCATATTTTATTTTTTTGTAAGAACTGCAAAAATTCAGTTAATGTTTTAACTTCTTCTACGCTTTTTAAATATTTTAACAATTTAAGGGCATTATAAATATACAAAAAATGTATACATATTAATGCTTTTGTAAATTTTGCATCATTTTAGATATTATTTAACTTTCTAAAATATACCGAATTTTTTAAAATTAATTTTTGATCCTTAAATATTTGTTCATGGTTTTTTATGGAATTAATTGATATTATTCCCAAACTATAGAAAACAATTCAAAAATACATGAAACAATGCGAAAGAGTGAGTAAAACTATGTGTTTTTATTTAAAATTCCATTTTGAGAGTAAATACTACGAAAATCTGGTTAAAATGTTCATATTTCAAGTTTTTGTAAAAAAAAAAATACAAACGTAACGGTGAAATATGAACAAAAATCATACAATCTTTAGTTAAATGCGATTCTGCGTTGTAAAAAGTATTTTTCAAGTCTCTTTTTACTTGTTTATTGAGTAAAATTTGTTTTCACGATTTTTCTTTAAATAAAATAATTTTTTTACTAAGGGATGCACAAAAAGTCTTGAATAAGAATTTCTTAGTGCACAAAACTGGGGTTTTTGTTTTTATTAAAAATTGGTCAACATTATATTTTTACAATTACAGCAAAATAATTGAACAAGTTTCCATTTTTCAATGGCCAAATAAGAAAATTTTAATTTTTAGGTACTATGTATAACAAAAAAAGTATACATCTTTATAAAAATAAAAAATAATTTTAAATTACTTAAATTGTATTGGAAATTTGCCAAAAGTACCGCTATATTTTTTATTTAACCTATATTTTTTAAACGTTGATTACTTGGATTCCTCAATAGCTTAAGGTGCGGATTTTCGCTAAAGATAAAATTGAAATTCTATTACCAAAACTTAAAACTTTTGCACAAAATTCCTAGGCTTGGTTCCATTTGGGCTTGGAAACATATTTTTGGCGTACATTTTTAAGTTTGATTTTGTGTCCTGATCTAAAGTCATAAGGGAATAAATAGAGCCTACCTACATTCAAGTAGTACCTCGTGGCATAATGGTTAGTGCGTAGGACTGTCATGCAAAAGGTCTGGGTTCGATTCCCGGCCACTGCCACCTAAAAACAGAAATGTTTTTTTCCGAGGTACTGCCTCTTGCGAGGAAGTGACAAATCCTCCAAGAGTATACTTGTCATAAATAAGTGCTTCTCATCTAGCCGTTCGGACTCGTCAAAAAATTGTTGGTCCCCTCCATTCCTGCTAACACAACACGCACACAGGAATGGTTGAGAGTTGTTAGTCACTAGGCCCTGGCTCTCGATGAGCTGTTGCGCCACAAAATTTATTTTTTTTTAAATTTATTTATTTACCTACATTCAAGTTGCCTATTTTCATCTTTGTATTTTCATCCAATTGAATTGTGGCTTAGAAAAAACAAATCAAATTTGTCTTCCTGAACTTTGCATCAATAGTAAAATTTCCTAAGAAATTTAACAAATACAACTAACTTACACATTTTTACGCCCCAACCTTTTCTTCCCACTCTCTTCCAACTTGTATAAAATACATATCGTCCCCTGATTGCAAGAACTCAATTGTCAATTTTTACAATATTTCGGCAAAAACGGCATTATTTTGTGCAATTTTCAAGCCTTTTCATCCATTTTTTTTTTACCATAAGAACATATAAGATATTTATAAAGTGTGAGAAACATAAAAATTAAAATTTCAATCGTTCTCTAGAAACGGGTGATTTTTAAAGAGGTTTAGAACTTTAAAAAAAAAAAACACAAAAAATTCGAAAAAATTAATGAAATATTTATTTGAATCGATAGTTTGAACCTTGCAATTTAATGTTTAAAGATAATTTCATGCAAATGTTGACCGCGGCTGCGTCTCAGGTAGCCCATCCGCTGAGTCCAATTTTGGCATACTCTTTCACACATATCGGCCGGTATCTCACGAATGAATGCATGGATGTTGGCTTCCAGTGCGTCAATCGAAGCGGGCTTGTCCCTATAGACATTAGCTTTGACATACCCCCACAAAAAATAATCTAATGGTGTCAAATCGCACGATCTAGGCGGCCAATTGACCGTCCCGAAACGTGAAATTAACTGTTCACCAAACTCGCCTCGCAATTGCGCCATTGTTTCGCGTGCTGTGTGGCATGTGGCACCGTCTTGTTGAAACCACATATCATGCAAGTCAAGAACTTCCATTTCGGGCAAAAAAAAGTTTGTTATCATCGCTCGGTAGCGTTCACCATTGACAGTAACGCTGCGATTCGCATCATCTTTGAAGAAATATGGCCCAATAATGCCGCCGGCCCATAAACCGCACCAAACAGTGGCTTTTTCGGGATGCATTGGTAGCTGTTGCAATGCTTCTGGCTGATCTTCACTCCAAATGCGGCAATTATGCTTATTTACGTACCCATTCAACCAAAAATGAGCCTCATCGCTGAACACAATTTTTCGATAAAAAAGCATTTCGAACCGAGCACGAATTTTGATAGTAAAATTCAATAATTTGCAAGCGTTGTTCATTTGTAAGACGATCCATGGTTAAATTGCAAACCAAACTGAAGCTGTTTGACAGTGACACAAGGTACTAAACACACGTCAGCTGTCAAAACCAGTGTTGCCAAAACCAAACCAGCTAAAAAATCACCCTTTAGTTAGGTATCTATAAACCTTGCTATCACCAATTTTTTTTTTTTAATTGAGTTACCTAGTTCTTGCAATCAGGGGACGATATATTGTATCTGGAATAAATTAATGGTTTACAGAATCATTCTATGTTTCATCAAGTGTTTTAAAAAATTAAAGGTTCGAAAATTAATGCAAAATTGAAACATCGTAAAGTATTGTAGTTTTTAGCTATGAAATTAATTTGACGAATTGGCTTGTTTGTGGGGGGGGGGGGCGATAGGGGCTGAAGTCCGCCACTGTGAATTCGATAATTTTGTATTATTAGAAATACCGATTCGCAAAAATCAAGTTCGCTTCAAATATCAAAACTTATTTCGTGAAGAAAATTTCGGCTAATGTACTTTTATTATAAAATAACTCATTCGTGACGTGACGTGACGTTAGCACGACTTAAATGCATTTGATATCATCTGAACACACCTTTAACAAGAGTTAATACATTTAGATTGTCTTGTTTTCGAATAACATTCTCTTTTGACAAAAGGGATTTGGGATTGGACTATTTGAAAATTATTCTGACTGTTTCCTCCTGAGAGAACATCCAAGAAGTTGTAATAGTTTGCCTCTATTGGGATTGCAAATCCAGTGAACCAGTAAGCGTTGACATCGGCAATTCAACACGATGAATAAACTTACGTCAATCCTAGCTATATCTTCGACTGGCAAATTAATTGTGTTTCACTAATACGAACACAGTGGATGGGACTCATCATAATAACTCCTCTGTATCGTCCGATTATAATATGTATTCCAATTTCCAATGTGAACTGAACTGCAGCTACATAATATCCATTGCGATTATCTGAGTAAGTTTGAGATAATTAGACCGCAATTATTTTGATATACCTAATCAATGTGGTGAGCTTGAATACAGTTACTTGCTATGTAATGGGGATGTGAAATTGTATCTCTGTGGGTGGATTTCGATGTACAACATCGATTTGAATTGCTAATTCTACAAAAACTAAACTGAACTGAAGGTTTTATGCGACTATACATCTATGGGAATGTTGTGACTTATGTACTTTCTGTCCTGTCTGTCTTTCTGATGATGTCGGTCTATCTGTCTCTCTGTCATGCAATTTATTTTGCTGGGAAATGACGTGATCTAACATTAACCTTGTGTTGGTATAGGAAGTTTGATGAACGGTAATATAATATTAGAGATAGTATTGGAAGCTTTAATTTGAATCAAATGTTTTAGATTACACAATAAAAGTTGATATTAGCGTATAAAGCAGACCCATAAACAGGAGTTAAAAGGAGCCCTTTATCAAATGAGTGATTTAATTAGTACACGCATCTGATGTTTCCAGCCTACAAGTAGTAGGTACCTCAGTGAAAAGCTGTTAGCAATGCAGTAATAGAGCTTACAGTCAGCGCTGCAGAAACAGGCACTTAAGTGCCAAACTGGCACTTTCAAATAAGTTTGGCACTGTGGCACCCATTGGCACTAAAAAATCTTAAATTTGGCACTCTTTTTTTAATTTTTATTTTCTTTTTAATCAGCAAACAAACATTCATTGGGTGGAAAAAGGAAAACAATATTCCAGGAATATTTTCTTTGAGATTAAAATTTTCGGTAAACAGTAATTTTTGGTTGTATTTATTCAGTAAGAAAACATTTTTTTTTAAATTATTTGAATATTTTGCTATATACACTGCGCATCTTTTGCTTGAGGCCACTATTTTCGCAATCGTTTTTCTCCACAAATACTTGTGAGAATTTCTTTCCTGTGAATAAATATTGTCCATATCAGATAAAAAAGGACAACGTTGTTGGGATTACTTGGAAAATCCATAAGAATTTCGCAAGATTTACTGCGACATTTGATTGAGACTTAAAGATTCTTCTAAAAAATTAACACAAATATTTTATTTTTTTTATTTAAATTTTTTTTTTAATTATTTTTTTATCCACAACTAATGAGCATACCCACTATTTTTTGTCAATGAGGCTTTAAGATGGTTTGGATTGGAATCTAACAGTTTTTTTTTTTCATAAATCAAAAGCGAAATCTTGCTCCACGCTTCTCAGATAGCTTTCATTAAGGCGTACCTATTTATCTACAAGCTATCTTGCAGCCTCATACAATTTTTGAGCCAAACCCAAACGTTTTCGACAATGTTTAAGTCCAGTGAATAGGGAGGCCATGGAAAATCCAGCTTTTATCTACCAATCTACCCTGCATGTATGGATAAATTTGTTATCTTGTTTGTAAAATTCAAGTTCAAGTACAAAAATGTCTGCCATCTTTCAATATGTCCAGTCTGACAGATATTTGTAACTATTTCCCTTAGTTATTGAAGTTATCAACTCCAATTTAATTGTTCGATGATAAGTGAAAGCGCATCGACCTATAGAACCTGACTGTGAATACTGATCAAAATAAGTTCCTTTTAACCTAAACCATAAAAATAAAAATTCTTACCATAGGATGCGACAAGATGAGCTTTTTTCATCGGAAGAGAACCATTTCCATTCGTTGCTCCAAGTAATGAGGTCCCTGGCGAAATGCATGTGAAGTTCCTTGTTTCGTTTTTAGTTTTTTCTTCAAAAACACTTGGCCTATAAATGCTGAATTCAAGGTGTTCTGCAGAAGTGACCACTTTTCAGGGATGTTTTTGTCCTGCTTTTGCTTGCTTTTAATTTTGTACCATAGTTTTTGGTATTTGATAGATCATTTTTAAGAGTCGTTACATTTCCTTAAATTTTCCAGTTCCTTGAAATCATATTTGTCCCTCGATTTGCAATGGCCTCATTTAAGTGACTCAACCATTTATACTCATTTTTGGCAGCTCAATCATATAACTTGTGAATTTCTTATGGATTTCCAAGCTACCCCTGCAGCCCATTCCTACTCACAAGTATTACAAAAATACGCAAAAATATGCCAGCTCGATGAAATATGCCGAAATATTCCCGAAATAATATCGCTCAAGGCATGAATCTTAAGCGCTACAAACAAATATTCTCCAGCGTATTTGAAAATCCGACTTCTTCTGACTTGGATTCAACGTTTTAGGCACTCCGTGGCACCCATAAAAATATTAGTTGGCACTACACATTTTATTTTTCAGCTGCAGCGCTGCTGACAGTCAGTCATGTTCTCATAGGCAGGTGGCCGAAATACCT
The DNA here is from genome assembly GCA_946251815.1 of Dasysyrphus albostriatus. Taxonomy (NCBI): domain Eukaryota; kingdom Metazoa; phylum Arthropoda; class Insecta; order Diptera; family Syrphidae; genus Dasysyrphus; species Dasysyrphus albostriatus. Next base: position 58,495,802 of record OX276335.1, read on the forward strand.
ATTGCTATAGTAATTGCAAAGTGAACTTTGGCTAATAACTTTTCTTTTTCAAATTGTTTTTTTTTTTCAAAAATTACAAGCATTATTTATTTATATTATTAAAAAAATTTTATTAGTTACAAAACTAAAAATTTTCTTCAATAGTGTCATAAAAATATGCAATTTTATGTTATTAAACTTTTTTTGTTTGGAAAATTGCTTTGCAAAACAGCCATTTTCACTATATTCTCGTTTTTTTAAAGACTATTATTTAATAACAGAGCACAACTGATGTCCTAGAGAACAAGTTTTTTTGTCCTTAGACACCTCAATTGTTTTTATTGGACAAGAACACGCTTCACAATATTTTTCATGAAAACAAAATTGCACTCTTAAGGTAAGGGATTCTCGAACCAGTCGTAAGCTCTGTTTGAGCTAAACTACAACAATCGTGCCCATTTCAATGAGCAACGGGGACGGTTCAATCTGTGGACTTCAAGTCAATGCTCAACAACGCAATTACAATCTCGAAAAACGAAATCTTGATTTTTTTTAGTTTCGAAAGTCTCGTTTTTAACAATTTCGCTTTGAACTAAATCGAACAGCCGAAATCTAGCATATTAAAATTTTGTAATTTTAAATCTCGTCCTCTTAGTGGGACAAATTCCAACAAAAGGTTTTTTGATGGCATTTTTCTCTAATGGGTGTTGTTTGCATAGGATAAAAAGCTTACCAAAATCGGACCATCGGAAGTCACTTTTTTCAAAATGGCAGCCGGTTACTTTGAAAATCAGAAAAAAATGCAACTATAGATTTTTTTTTCGTAGAATAATGATTTATGTATTTAATTTAGGGATTTTAGGGTCGTAAATAGAACTCATTTCAAAAATAAATTTTATATAGGGAGTCGAAAAGTGGGATATTTTTAAGCATCATCCTTTTGATGTGGATTTTGTCTATAAAAAAGTGTTCCAAACAGCTAAATGCAGGTGCATAGAATAAAAACAAAAGCAGAAAACCAAATATTATAAGAATTGCATAGTTTTTTATATCAACTCTAAGAGAAAAAAGTCAGGTAAATAATTAACCTGGGCCCTGTTAAATTTACAAGGTGCACAATTCCATATAATTTACAGACATTTCAGAAATTTACCTGATTTTATTAACTTAATATTAAGCTTTAAATTAGCCTAATGGCCTATATTACCATATTCAAGTTGATTTGAGAAGATGAACTGTTATTTTAACACTGAATTCTGGTAAACAAGAAATTTTTACAAGAATATAGCGCTAATTTTACCTGAGATCAGGTTGTTTTTAACACTGCTTGTTATGAATTTCTATTTTACCACAAATCAGGTTGAAGTAACATTTTATATGGTAATTTTTACAATGTTTACCTGTTAAATTTTGACGTGACACCAGTATTAAAACACACACACATATGCCATACGAATAAAATTATTTAAATTTAACCTGGCCGCCTGTTAAAGTAGCCCTCTACCAGCATTGAAACACACTTACAAGCCATGGTTAAGGAATCACTCTGCCAGGTTATTTCAACGTGACCCCAGTGTTAAAGCACATACAAACACAAGCCATCCAAACAAGGTCAGTTTCAACTTATTGACATTTGGCACAAGTTTCTTATGCGGTGAAGTGGCCCAGGGGATGCGTACTATCTCCATGTGTGAGAGGTTCCCAGTTCAAAACTAAGTAAGTATCACAAAGTATTTTTAAAATAAAATTATATACAAAGTAATAAATTTCTATACGTTCAGAATAATGCAAAATAAATTGGACGGTAAGAAATGTTAGAGAGGGGACCTACAAGCATGGATCCAAGACATAATAATTTCCGGATACAGTGTTAATTCAACATTGAATAATATTAAATTAACTAGATCTTCATGTTAAATTAACAGAACGTTGAACATTTTATTTATAGTTTTGAAATCGATTTTCATGTAAAGTTTATTAGATTTACAAGTAAAAAAGATTCTCAGGTAAAATTTACATTTTTACTTTTTTAAGGCAGTGTTAACTTTACCTGAAACCTACGTTGATTTAACACGACATTAAAATCAGGTATCAGGTTAAGCCGTTGACCTGATCTACCGATTTGAAAAATAACAACCGAAAATCAGGTATAACAAACCAGAAATTGGTTGGTTATATCAGCTCTTTTCTCTGAGTGAAGTATAAATTGTAATAAATTACGTAACATTTACAGTAAAACCTGTTAGATTGCCAACCATTTATTAGAGTCCTTGGTTTCTTAGTATTGAAAAGTGGAAAAATACTACTAATGCACTAAATTTTTTACTTTGGTAGATGAAATACTGCGTTTATTTGGTCATAATTTATAACAAAAAAAGTATATGCAACCAATCGGGCATGCATGACTGTACATACAGTGACTCAACTTTTTGATGAAATGGTTAGCAGAACGTGCAAGTATTGACTAGAATTTGTTTTATAAGGTAAGATATTTCAACGAAATTTTAAACTCGATTATAAAATAGTATTTCAATTCTTTAACAAAGGTTAGGAGATCAGAATTCAACCGTTAAGTTAATTTGATTCAATGAAAGACAAAAATAAGCATTTGATCACAAACTTGGCTTTGTGAAACTGTTCCAGTTAAGTGCCACGCGTGGCCTCCTTTTGCCTCCTTCATTACGTAGATTCTTAAAATATTTTCTAATGACTTAAAACGAAATTTTGCAACAGTTCTGACGTGGTGTCAAAATGATTGAAAATCAGAACAATATCCAAGTAAATCAAGTAAATCTGTAATGGCATGTTTGTCTTGAGCCCAAAGATGTTCGATTGGACTGAAGTCAGGATATTTTGTGGTGGGCAAACATGTGTTCGTTAAAACTGGAGATGTTAAAAGCCTGATGGGTCAGACTAAATCCTGATGTCTGAATGAATTAAGCCTAATTGTTTTTAAATATTCAGCTATGCTATACACACTTTTGTCATTGATAGAGGGTGGAAGAATTTTTGCGAAGCTAGACTTCGTCCAGTGGAAAGTGGATGAAACAGCTTCACTTATTACTGCCTAAACAGAACCGCTGAAGGAGCTCCAATAGATGTTAAGAATGCTGGAGCAAAAGTTAAACACTGTTCAACTCTTGCAGCTCTGGCTGCAGCATTTTTGACAACTATTCTAGCTTCGTCTGGCATTCTGTTCAGGCACAGTTACCAAACAGTATGGTGTTTTCTGAGTAAAATTGATTTGCATCAGTTTGTAATTTTGTCCGTTGAATCTGATTTCTTACCCCATTTTGAAAAACATAGTATGGTTTAACTTTGCGAGAAATTTATAATGAGGAAGGACGTTAACAACTTAAAAATCTAAAATTCAATTAATCGAAGGACCTGCCAGTAGAGCTTTGTATGTATTTTTTTTATATGTTTTTTTTTCCAAATAATACACTCCTCGTCAACTGAATACGCACAAACATTTTTTAATATACTTTATCCATTTTTTCCAAACAGTGATGGTTATTATGCCATCTGTTGATGCTAACTATTCCCTTATTTTTTTGTCAAAAAATTTACTAAAATTTCCATAATCGATGGGTACCATTTGAGTTTGGCTGCATCTCTTCTTTAAGAAACCAAGTTTTTGAGGTGCCCGGGGTAAGGGAATGACCGCCATATTGAAAAAGAAAGTGTTTGGTTTAATCCACCATGATTTTCTCAGAATCTATTGCTTGTATGAAAAAAAGTATGTTAATCTTTTTTTGTGTAGAATGACATAAGTTAAACTTTGTACCTTCACATTTTTTTCAAAAAAAATTATAATTTTCGAGAAATTAAGAAAAAACTGAATTTAACCCCCATCAACACCCCCAAAAAATTTAAGCCCCGGTCCAAATTTACGGAACTTTTCAGGAAATGGTTAAGACGTCAACACAAAGCTCTCTACCAAAATTCAGCTTTGTCGGAATTTTTTCGAGGTAAAAGTCTAATTTTCCTGGGCTACAGACAAACCAAACTTTTTTTTTGGGTCTTAATGCAAAAAATTGCTGGCAAGGCGACACCTTCGATTATTACCATTGCCAAGCTCTTATTAGCGTCAAAGTAAATTTTTCTAGGGTTTTTTAACAACTAGATTGTTTTTACAGATGCATAGGTAATTTGCGCATGACTAGGCATTGCTTTCATGTTCAAAATTAGCTACTAACATTCTCTTATACTACTGATGAAAATTCAAAAACTCATACAAAAACGTCCATGACTGACCAATTATTGAAATTATCCAATCAGTATGATTTTTTTTTTTGAAACTACCCAAATGAGGTGCCAAAAATTTTTTGCGACCTTGAAAAAAACTTCAAAAATTAATTTAAAAATATCTATGGCTGACCAATTACTGAAACTAGTTGACCTTTTATCGCGATCTACTGGCCTTTTAGATGGTATAAATTTTATGCAAATACACCCCAAATGAGGTGCCAAAAATCTATATTGTGACCTACATACAAAAACTTTAAAAATTAATTAAAAAAAAATATGACTGACCAATTACTGAAAATATTTGACCTTTTATCACTATCTACAAATCTTTCAGATGGCATCTTTTTTTTGTAAATTTCCCATAAATGAGGTGCCAAAAATCACGCGTGACCTTGAGTGACCTTGAGAAACTTTAAGTCTTTATAACTAATTATCAAGGGCTGACCAATTTCTAGGACTAGTTGACCTTTCTTGACCAATTACTGACCAATTAGATGACATTCTAAAATATCAAATTTCCCATATATGAGGTGCCAAAGGTTCAGAGCCCATCTTTTTTTTGTAAATTTCCCATAAATGACCTTGAGAAACTTTAAGTCCTTATAACTAGTTATCAAGGGCTGACCAATTTCTAGGACTAGTTGACCTTTCTTGACCAATTACTGACCAATTAGATGACATTCTAAAATATCAAATTTCCCATATATGAGGTGCCAAAGGTTCAGAGCCGAGAATATGGACTTCATAAAAAAAATTAATGAGCTAAACCTGAGCTCAGACAATTTAGCAGAAAATTCTACAGAAATTTTGAGGTATTTGAAACTGTTATTGAAGTTGAAAAAAAGAGTGATGTTGTTCAAGTAGTTGTATTCCTAAATGCAGCTGGTGAGGAAGCCACCAAAATCTTCCAAAATGTACTGAAACTTGATGCCGGAGACCGAACAAAGCTAAGACCTGTTGTGGATGCATTCAAAAAATTTTATACGGGTAGAACAAACCAAGTATATGAAAGTTTTGTTTTTCACACGAGGAACCGAGGTCAAAATGAACCATTTGATATCTTTCTGATGGATATCAAGAAGCTAGTTCGCAATTGTGAATTCATGGATGCCGACAGAATGGTGAGAGATAGGATAGTTCTTGGAGTCAATGATAAGAACCTGCAAAAACGTTTACTCGAAACCGAAGACCTCTCGTTAGCAAAATCAATTGAAATGGCACGATCCGCAGAAGCCACAGCAAAGCAAATGGACTAGATGAGCAACAAAGTTGAAGCAGCTCCAGTAGACGCAGTGAAATACGAAAATAGGCCTAACCTAAATGATAAGAATAAATCAAATTTATCAAACAAACAACTTGAAAAAAATAATTTTTTAAATTCTAGATCAACAGCCAATGTCAAATCAGATAGCCAAATTGATTGTATGCGATGCGGAAAAACACATGTAAGATCATCTTGCCTAGCTTATCGTAAGAGGTTACATTTAAATTGGACACGGGGGCGATGGGCAATATATTGCGAGCTAAATATATAAAAGATTTACAGGGTACAATTGTTTCTCGAAATGATTCCAAACTTTCAGCTTACAACAGGACTGAAATTCAAACGTTAGGTACAGTTGAACTAGAGTGCGAGGTTGGTAATAAAATAGTGATAATAGATTTCTTCGTTGTAACTAGAAGACGATAGAGTTCCCTTGTTGGGACTAGAAACTTCCATTAATTTAAAATTTATAAAAAAAATTAGTGATGTGAATAAAAACGAATTAAAAGATGTGAGTTCGAAAACAAACAAAATCACCTGGGTACATCCGGATGGTCAAACCGAAAACCAAATTGACCATATCATGATTCAGCAGCGATGGAGGAAGTCAATGTGCGATGTTCGAAGTATTAGAAATGCCGACGTGGGAAGCGACCACCATCTGGTTCTCTTGAGTCTCAAGCTACGAACCGCAGCTGTACAACGACAATCACAGGGTGCAGTAAGGAGTTCGAAGTTCAATACGAATGCTTAAAGTGATCCCAACATATGTCGTAACTATGTCACCAACCTTAACGACAGAGCTTCGTCATTAAGCGGAATTCAACATTCAACAATTGATGAGATGTGGGGTGATATAAAAAGTGTTTTTATGGAGGCTGGATCCGAAACTGTATCCAAGAGGACGAGAGCAAGGGATTCTTGGATATCCCAAGACACCTGGGATAAAATAGAGCTTCGTAAGTCGTTGAAGTTGCAAATAAATGCCGAAGCAGATGCTCAACGAAAGGCTGAACTGCGAAGAGAGTATCGCCTAGCACATAAGATGATCTCTCGCTATGTGAGACGTGACAAGAGGGTGAGGTTAGACGGTCTCGCAGAAAATGCGGAAAACGCTGCAAGAAGAGGAGATATAAGGGAATTGTACCAAATATCCAAAGAAGTTGTCGGGAAAAAAGCAACACCAATCATCCTGTAATGGATGTGGATGGCACACTTTTGGTATCAATTGAGGATCAGCTACGCAGGTGGAAGGATCATTTTTGTGCCTTGCTTAATGAGGTTTCCGTTGAGCAGAGTGCTGCAGTGCCCCAGCTGAACGAGATGCGTAGATCGTATAGGGGTATTGACATCGAACCCCCTACAGTACTGGAAATCCAATCTTCAATGTCTCTTCTCAAAAACAACAAAGCAGCTGGACTTGATGGAATACCAGCTGAATTCCTGAAAGCTGACCCAGTCAGAACAGCTAGTATTCTACACCCGTTGATACAAGCTGTGTGGGAAAACGAGATCTATCCCAACGACTGGAAGGATGGTGTGATTGTTAAGCTGCCAAAGAAAGGTGACCTTAAGAATTGCAACAATTGGCGAGGTATTACAGTTTTGTCCGTTTTTCCAAAACTAATGGCAACCATCATTCTCGAGCGGATAAAGGTTAGAATCGAGTCTACACTCAAGAGGCATCAAGCTGGTTTCCGCAGTGGGCGGTCGTGTGTCGACCATATCAACACTCTGCGTATCGTTCTGGAGCAGTCTGCGGAGTTTCAATCACCGCTTTACCTCATGTTCGTGGATTTTGAGAAGGCCTTTGACCGAGTTAACCGTGAATGTATATGGAGATCACTGCTTGGTAGGGGAATTCCCCCAAAAATTGTTGCCATTATAAGAGAGTCTTATAACAATGCAAGATGTTTTGTTTTACACAATGGGCAGCTATCCGACTCTTTCGAAGTGCAGCAGGGTGTGAGACAGGGGGATGTTCTGTCGCCAATTCTATTTCTACTGGCGATTGATGATGTTTTGACGGCCAGCGTTGGAACAGCTGAGAGACAGGGCATTCAATGGAGACCGTTTGAAAGGCTTAGTCACTTAGACTATGCCGATGATATATGTCTCTTGGCAAATAACATCAGCGGGCTGAACGGGATGTGTCAAGCTCTAAAGGTGAAAGGAGAGTCGAGTGGTCTAAAAATAAACAGTAAAAAGACAAAAATAATGCTCACAGGCCGCTCCACACATCAGCGTATTTTTATACAGGAGACGCCAGTCGAAGAGGTTGAACAGTTTAACTACCTTGGAAGTATTGTTTCAGCAAATGGTGGTACTGATCTGGACGTTCAAACCAGAATAAATAAAGCTCGCGCAGCCTTCGGTTCTCTGTCCCAAATTTGGAAATCCAGTCAAATCTCCCTACGCACTAAGTTGAGATTCTTCGAATCCAATGTCAAATCCGTGCTATTATATGCTTGCGAAACCTGGAAAGTCACGACTACCATCTCGAGGAAATTGCAGGCTTTTGTGAATCGCTGTCTACGCCATATTCTAAAAATTCGCTGGCCGCAAATTATATCAAACGAAGAATTGTGGCGCAGAACAAGTCAAGAGAGGCTGGACATTGACATAAGAAAGCGTAAATGGCAATGGATTGGTCACACACTGAGGAAACCAAACGATGAAATTGCAAAGCAGTCCTTTGAATGGAATCCTCAGGGTGCACGGCGGGTTGGAAGACCAAGAACAACATGGAAATCAACAGTCCTAGCAGAAGCAGAATCCCAGAGAAAGACGTGGCCACAGTTAAAATATCTAGCTGCAGACCGTGAAGGATGGAGACGATTTGTTGGCGCCCTATGCCCCAATCGGGGTGTCAGGACTTGATGATGATGATGAGTTCGAAAACAGAGCTGCTAAAAAAGTATGTTAAAGTGTTTACTGGTCTCGGCTGCTGTTACAAAAACTTTCATATTGATGTAAAGGAAAATACAACACCTGTAGCTAAGCCTGCGAGACGTATACCTTTGTCATTAAAAGATCCACTAAAAAAAGAACTAGAAAGGTTATGTCAAAGGGGTATTATTGAGCGATGTGAGTGAATGGATTTCAAACATTGTTATTGTGGAAAAACCTAATAAACTTAGAATTTGCTTGGACTCAAAATACTTGAACATGTCGATTAAAGAGCAATTTCACGAGATTCCTTCATTCGATCAAATTAAAGCTCAGTTCGCAAACAAAAATTTTGTTCGGTTTTTGATATAAAAGATGGATTTTTCCATATCGAACTAGATGAAAAGTCGAAAAATCTATGCACATTGAGCACTCCTCTTGGTACATATAGGTATATGAAACTTCCTTTTGGCCTTAAGACGGCCCCAGAGATTTTCCAAAAAATCAATGAACAAAATTTTGCAGGCATCCCTTATCTAAGTATTTATATCGACGATATAGCTAAAGCAACAGACAGTATTGAGGAGCATGATCGAATACTGGATTTAGTGTTAAATAGAGCACAAGAAAAAAACATTACTTTTAATATAGATAAAGTACAATATAAACAAAAGAATATTAAGTTTCTAGGTCATATATTCAGTGAGGATGGCATTGCACTCGATGATGACAGGGTGCGTGCAATTCAAGAGCTTAAAGCACCTAATTGAAAAAACGATTTGCAAAAGCTGTTAGGATTTATTAATTACGTAAGGGAGTACATACCTAATTTGTCTGAAATATCGAATCCATTGCAAGAACTTTTAAAAAACAACATTTTTTTTCAATGGAATGACGTTCATGAGAAATGCCTTCAACAAATAAAAGACAATATCGTAAGTGCCCCTATTCTTAAACCATTTGATGCCAACGAAATGATAACTATACAGGCCGATGCTTCTCTAAATATAATCGGTGCATGTCTTCTACAAAATGGTAGACCCGTTTCATTCGCTTCTTGCAGCCTCACTGAAACACAGAAGCAATATGTGAACATTGAACGAGAGTTTCTTGCGGTCGTGTTTGCATGCAATAAATGGCATTTTTTAATATACGGCAGAAAAATCAATGTAGTAACCGATCATAAGCCGCTATTAGGAATAATGAAAAAAGAATATAATAAAATTCCATCTCCAAGACTTCAACGCATGAAGCTTAAGTTAGAAAAATATTCTTTAAATTTTAAATATTTGCCTGGAAAGCAAATGGTTCTTTCCGACTTACTGTCACCTAATCCAAGCTCTCTTAAATTTAATAAAAACGAAATTAACGGCCTTCACGAGGTTATTCATTCTGTAAATATAAGTACGAAAAAAAAAGAATTATACAAACAAAAAACAGATGAGGACGATGTTTTAAAAGACTTGAAAACAGTTTTGCATAATGGATGGCCAGTGCATAAAAGTAAACTTCAAGAAAAATTAAGGTATTTTTGGAATTTTAAGGAAAATCTCTTCTTGGATGACGGTTTAGTTTTTATTTTGGTAGAAGAATATTTGTCCCTAAAGTTTTGAGAAATTCCGTTCTTGACAAAATTCACTTGGCACATTTAGGAATAGAAAAAACAAAATCAAGAGCTCGTTCGCTAGTATATTGGCCAAGTTTAAGCCAGGAAATTGAAAGTTTAGTAGCAAAATGTAATACTTGTCAAAAATATAGATCCAGTAACATAAAAGAACCTTTATTAAATCATGACTTACCAGATGGTCCATACAAAAAAATTGGCATGGATATCATGGAGTATAATTCAGAATCATTTCTTGTAATAGGTGATTTTTTCTCAAAATATATTGATGTAATACCACTAACCAATTATAGAAAAGTTAGAAGTAGTTTTTTCTATTTACGGAATACCGAGGCAAATTGTTGCCGATAACATGCCGTTCAATTCCTTCGAATTTACGGAATTTTGCAAAAAAAATGGATTTACAAATTATAACCAGCAGCCCAAAGTATCCTAAATCTAACGGATTTAATGAAAAGTGTGTGCAAATAGCAAAAAATTTAGTTAGAAAGTCAAGTGAATCCAAAAGTAGCCTATGGCTTGCCTTACTTGAGTATAGAAATACTCCCCTACAAAATTCTAACTTGACACCAACTCAAATACTTATGGGTAGACAAACTCGCACTCTCGTTCCTGGATTTGATAGTTTGTATAAAGATTCGAATATGTGCAGAAAGATTTTACCAGTATTGAAACTTAACAGCAAAAGAAAAAAATTTTATCATGATCGCAATGCAAAACAAAAATCAGCTTTCCATGTAGGGCTTAGGTTTGGATACAGGATGGAAACCATTGGGTAACCGGTGAAATTAAAGAAAAGCATACGTCACCAAGATCTTATTGGATACAACTGCAGAGTGGTAGAGTCTTGCGCCGAAATTCTTTTTTCTTAAGAAACCGAAATTTATTTATTTATTTATTTATTTAATCTACGAGCTTCAGACTCAACAGATGCAAAAAACATAAATATGTATATACAAAAAATAAATTATTTACAATGTAGCTTAATTTCCTAAAAATAAATAATACAAATCATTTTTGAATTTATTTCTAGACCATGCTATGTCAATATGACTAATTACTTCGTTGAACTCCCTAATTGACCTTGAAACTGGTTCATTCATGCCATAATTTGTCCTATGTTTAGGCTGAAAAAGAAGGTATCTTTCTCTCAATGGTCTAATCGGGGCATAAATACAAATTAACGATAAAAGCTTAGGACACTTTATATGGTAACATAAAATGTCTCGCACAAACACTATATCGTGAATAGTTCTTCGAGATTTGAGAGATTTCAAACCAAGAAGACTATGTCGAGCTTGGGAATCTGGACAGAAATTCCATTGCATTTTAAAAAACACAAATCTTGTGAAACCTTCTCAATTCTATCTGAAATAGTTTGCTGGGAAGGGTTCCATATGACATCAGCATACTCAAGTGATGATCTAACTAATGTGTTATATAAAGACACAAGTGTATAGGGATCCGAGAAGTCAGTTGAGTTTCTTTTAATGAAACCTATCATTGTGTTGGCTTTTGCAACAATAGCATCAATATGCGGAACAAATGAAAACTTGGAATCAAAGGAAACACCCAAATCTTTTACTATAGCAGTTCTCAGTAGAGGGGTACTATTAAGAGAGTACGTAAACTCATAACTAGATAGTTTCCTAGTGACAGAGATAACGAAGCACTTCTTAACGTTAAGCTTAAGACAGTTAACCATACACCAGTAAGATAAATTATCGAGGTCTACTTGGAGATTAAAGCAGTCATAAATGGAATTCACTTTTAAAAATAATTTAAGATCATCAGCGTATATGAGACATTGGCTGAACTTTATGCATTTACAAATATCATCGATAAATATTATAAATAAAAGTGGACCAAGATGACTGCCTTGAGGAACTCCTGAGGTACATTTAATAAATCTTGAGGTTTGATTGTCAAGTTTAACTTTTTGGACCCTATCAGTTAAGAAAGATGAAATCCACTGAAGGAGATTAGAGTGAATCCCAAAACTTTCAAGCTTACAAAGAAGTATGTTGTGACAAACTGAGTCAAATGCCTTACTAAAATCCGTATAAATAGCATCTACTTGACTTTGACTTTCAATACAATTAATAACGAACGAGGAAAAACATGCCAGATTAGTGACAGTTGATCTACCCGAAATAAAACCGTGTTGGGCGTCACTTACATGTTCTTTTACAAGAAAATCGAGTTTGCTCTTTACTAAGCTTTCGAGCAGTTTAGGAATTGCGGATAACTTACAAATACCTCTGTAATTTTCAATATTGTTCCTCGAACCAGACTTATAAATTGGGATCAGAAAAGAGGATTTCCATCTAGCCATTATTTCGTCTAAAAATAATCCGGACGATAAAGACAAGTTGAAAATAATTAGCAATGGAAAACAGACAGAATTAGAACATTTTTTTAAGATAAGGGCAGGAATACCATCGACACCAGGAATGTGATTGGGCTTAAGATCCTGTAGACCATATAATACATCTGAGAAATCTAAGTGTATTGAGCCAATATCCACCTTAGGGTCAATATCTGAAAGAAAAACAGGGTTTCCTTGTGAAGTTGAGTAAACTGATTCAAAAAATTTTGCAAAAAGCTCGAGAGTTTTATTAATATTAGTAGAATTATCCCCTTTAAAGTTCATCGAAGTTGGAATGCCGATTGATTTCCTTTTAGAATTAATAAAGCTCCAGAATTGTTTCGGATCACTCTTCAACTTAAGCTCAATATTCGAGATATAATTTCTGTGCAAGAATTTGCTGAGAACCATGAATTCTTTACGAATTTTACAAAATTCTTGTTTATCATCCAACGCGTTTGAAATTTTATATTTGGCAAATGATTTATTTTTTTAAATTTTTTAAATGAGTCAACCTTTTGTTATACCACAGAGGTTTTGAGACATTCTTTTTTGTCCTATAAGGTACAAATAAGTTAAAAGCGGTATTTAAGATAACCGTGAAACGGTGAAACATATTCTTTAAATTTAGGTTCAAAAGTTCAGTTTTCCAATCTACAGTTCCAAGATAATTATCGAGTTCAATGAAATTTGATTTTAAGAAGTTGAATGATTTTGAATTCTTACATTTAGGTTTTAAATAACTATACAACTGGATTTCAATATATAATTCTTTATGGTGAATTGAATTGTTTAACAGATTATATGGAACAATATCAGTGATGGACACTTTTAATTCATCTTGTGAACAAAAAACTAAATCAAGAATTTTATCTAAATTATTAACAATACTATTAATTTTATATAATAAATTAACTATACTTAACAATCAGTTTGGCATTTGGTATCATGTAATTATATAGCATTTTAATCTAATTTTAATTATTGCATTGAAGTAGCATTAAACATAGATACATACAAATAACTGAAAACATTACATTGTATATTTTTTTTGTATCTCATAAATATGTACGAGTATGTATTATAAAACTAATTTCATGTATTTTTTTATTGAAGTTAACATTTGAATTCAAAAATGGAGTAACTATTAATTGTAACGGGTGATTTTTTAAGAGGCATAGAACTTTTAAAAAAAAAACACAAAAAATTCAAAAAAATGAATGAAATATTTATTTGAATCAATAGTTTGCAATTTAATGTTTAAAGATAATTTCATGCAAATGTTGACCGCGGCTGAGTCTCAAGTAGCCCATCCGCTGAGTCCAATTTTGGCATACTCTTTCACACATATCGGCCGGTATCTCACGAATGAATGCATGGATGTTGGCTTCCAGTGCGTCAATCGAAGCGGGCTTGTCCCTATAGACATTAGCCTTGACATACCCCCACAAAAAATAATCTAATGGTGTCAAATCGCACGATCTAGGCGGCCAATTGACCGGCCCGAAAAGTGAAATTAACTGTTCACCAAACTCGCCTCGCAATTGCGCCATTGTTTCGCGTGCTGTGTGGCATGTGGCACCGTCTTGTTGAAACCACATATCATGCAAGTCAAGAACTTCCATTTCGGGCAAAAAAAAGTTTGTTATCATCGCTCGGTAGCGTTCACCATTGACAGTAACGCTGCGATTCGCATCATCTTTGAAGAAATATGGCCCAATAATGCCGCCGGCCCATAAACCGCACCAAACAGTGGCTTTTTCGGGATGCATTGGTAGCTGTTGCAATGCTTCTGGCTGATCTTCACTCCAAATGCGGCAATTATGCTTATTTACGTACCCATTCAACCAAAAATGAGCCTCATCGCTGAACACAATTTTTCGATAAAAAAGCGGAGCCCATTCACCAAAAATTCGGCGTTGTGGTAGGTCGGCTGGCTTTAGTTCTTGCACCAGTTGTATCTTAAAAGGCTTTACGCCCAAATCCTTCCGCAAAATTTTCCACGTAGTGCTGTAACAAAGGCCTAACTGCTGCGAACGGCGCCGAATCGACATTTCGCGGTCTTCTGTCACACTAGCTGATACGGCCGCAATATTTTCTTCACTACGCACAGTACGTAAACGTGTTGGTGATTTAATGTCCAACAAAGTAAATTTGGTGCGAAATTTGGTCACAATCTTCCGAATAGACTGCTCAGAAGGTTGAGAATGCCGACCATAAAATGGAAGCAGCGCGCGATGAACATTTCGAACCGAGCACGAATTTTGATAGTAAAATTCAATAATTTGCAAGCGTTGTTCATTTGTAAGACGATCCATGGTTAAATTGCAAACCAAACTAAAGCTGTTTGACAGTGACACAAGGTACTAAACACACGTCAGCTGTCAAAACCAGTGTTGCCAAAACCAAACCAGCTAAAAAATCACCCTTTATTAACATTTAATTAATTGAAATCACCAGTATCTGGCTTTATATGGGGGTGTAAGATTGTAAGAAATATTATATAATTTTCAGTTGTAACATAAGGGGGAGATGTAATGATATGTGTATAATACATATAATACATAACCTATTTTTTATAACAAGAACATTGCTCATTTACTGTTGAATTAGATCCATAAAAATGTTTTCTTCATTAAATTTAAAAACTAATTACTCAAGAAAAACACGAAAGGATTAGCACAAAAGGATGAAATGCAGCAAAACTCAATTTATACAATAAATACATCTTTTAGGATGTAAGATGAAGGATAGAAGAGTGCGAGTATTTTTTTTTAATTTTTCATTTTCCTAAAAAAGTGCGAGTATAAGTTCCAGCAAATGCATGATTGCTTTGGTAAACTTTTAAATTTGCTGGGGTATCTACTTAAGGGCGACTTAAAATAAAGGTGTATAAGTTCAAATAGTGCAGTGATACTAATTACTAAGTTGAGTGTCATCTAACTGAGTTCAAAATTGCAAGCATCTATCACACTCTAAAAGAAGTAACATGCATATCTCTGATATATCTATTTGCAGCCCACATCAAAAGAACACATTTTATTTGAATACAAAAAGCTTCACCTTCAATTTAACATTCACATCGCAACTCTCCTGGGATTCCATTTTTCCATTTATACAGTAGAAGTGGCAACAACAAAAAAAAAAAGTACCAAAACGAAAAACTCTAAGGTGAATTCAATTTTGAGTCCCCTGTAATTGTCGTCGTCCTTTCGCACTCCAGTGAATTGCTTAAGCCATCAATAAAGTGGCAAAATTGAATCAAATGAAGGTGAAATATCAGAAAAAAATCCTCTAAGTTATTCCAAAATGGTCTTGTCAATATGGCACTGATTCTGTACTAGAATAGGTATAGGGTAATTCCATCATTGTGCTACTTGAGGGAAAATCTTCAACTGCTGCTTAAGGGTTTTTTTTTTTGCATAAGAAAAAAGTGAACTTGAAACGCACAGAAGGAATATTTGAATATCTGAGACATTAGGCCACTAGCTCAGGTATATTTATAGTGGATGTGAGTCACTCCTTGACATAACTTATTTTAATGGACCAAACCATTAAGCCGCACACTCTCAGGGTGCGCTATGACATTTTTGAATATATTAGACGTATAAAGGTAACTGTTTTGATTCAAAAAAGGAATTCATTATTTTATTAATCTCGGTATAAATTAAATGGTGCGAAAACATTAAAGTAGTCGCATTTGGTAAGTGACTTAACTTCCGGAAAGGTAGGTTTGTATTTGTATTCTTTTTCTCAAGCATCGCAGCTTGGTTTATGACATCAAGCGAAAAAAGGTATCGGTCAAGGTCGTAAAAATTAATTACTCAGAAGACATTAATTTTAAAAAATGTATAATGGGGTAGGTTGATTGAAAAAAAGGTTTAAAAACTCAACCGTTTGTTTATTTTTTGTTGATAAATGGTTTCTGCATGATTTGAGAGTTACCTAGTTAAGGAAAGGGACACATTATAACGTGATCGCCCTGATGTCTTGGAGTTTTTAACAGCAGTTGTTCATATCGTTGTGCAAATACCAATTTTTTATTTTGGGTAAAAAGGAAAGACATACTTTTTCTCATTTTCCACTACTTAAAAATATATACATATTTGTTAAATGGGAATTAAATCAGTTGAGCCATTTATGATAAATCTGAAAATAACCAATATTACGTTTATATACTTATCCGGCTGCCAATCTATGGGGGGTCTCTATCTGAAATATTGCGGTCTTCCATCGCTTGCGGTCCTTTACATATACTCTCGCTAGTCATCGAGACCAGGCGCTGAGCATTCTTGCGTTCTTAGCCACCTGGTCCCTGAAGCAGTGGTTTGGTCTTCCTAGTCGTCTATAACCTGGGGGTTGGGATTCGAAAATTTTCTTGCCTGGAACCTTGTTTTTCATTAGCTTGTTTGGGCTCTTTGAACTGCCTATCCACATCTTGGTAGAGCTCGTACAATTCACGATTGAATCTTCTACTCCATTCGCCTCTTCGCATAAAGGACTTAATATCCGTGGACAAATTTTTTCTCTCGATAGTGCCCAGTATTAATTCCCCTCTTTTACTTATCGTCCAGCATTAGGCGTTTTGAATAGCGTGCACTTTGTCTATCGAGAAAGGAGTTTTGAACCCATTCATTTTGCCAAAACAAAGTATCAGCGGCTCGCTACAGTAATTCCTTTTCGGGTTTCTACTAAGGTGTCGTAAATGGGGCTGATGGTTGTTCCGAGGCAGGTGAACACCTTGATTACCTCGAAACTCCTGCTACCAGCAGTGACGTTGGTTTTGTTTGTTGATAGCATATACTTTTTTTTTTCCTCATTAACTTAAAGACCAAAGCGTTTCGTCTGTTCATCAATCAAATAAACCTAGTTTTTGATCACTTAAGTTAAAAGTTCCTTTACAAAATGAGCTCAACTCCATTGCGTTTCGCCCAGGTATGATAGTTGGGCTCATCAGTTAGATGACTATCATACCTGAACGAAATGCAATGGAGTTGAGCTCATTTAAACTTTTAACTTGAATTATAAATTCGGTCACTCCACTCAAACAGAAGAATTTTCTTTTTAAATTTTTTTCATATTCAATTACTAGTATTTGATCTACCAAAATAAAAACTTAAATCAATTAGTATAGTATTTTTCCATTTTTAAATATCAAACAACCGTGAACATCAATTAAGTGGTGGGGTTTACAGGTTTTACTGTAAATGTTTCTTATTTTGAGTTCTTCGACCCTAAAAACCCTATAGATTATCACTTTTCTACAACTAAAATTACCAAAGTTACAAATTTTGTTCTGAATCGCAATTTTCTCAAAAATGGCTCAAAAACTTTTCTTTAAAATAATCAACAAATTACTGTTTGTAAAGGCTTCCTTTGGGTGGAAAACCGTTTTTTGAAAAATGGTTTTTAATGGTACCTCCCAAAAACACATTCTTTGAATTTTCGATTTTTTTTTTCAAAACGGTCCGACTGATTTCAATAATTTTTTTTGTACAGGAGCTTTTTTGGATTTGTGTGTACTTAAATTATAAAATTTTTTTTTTTAGATTTTTAAAAAAATGTTTCAAAGTTTTCTTTTGAAAAACAAATATTTCGAAAACAGTATGATAGATTTTTTTGAAACCCGATACTTAAGAGTTTTTTTGTGCTCTTTATTAATTTCTTAGAACAAAATTTACATATATGAAAAAATAACGGTACATTCGATACAGAAGTTAAAAAACCGGAAAGGCAAATATTTTTTTTTCTCAAAAACGACTCCTTCGATTTTGATTAAACTTTTTTCCATATACTTAAATTATTACGATCCACTACAAGAATTATTGTAGTACCTCGTGGCATGATGGTTAGTGCGTAGGACTGTCATGCCAAAGGTCTGGGTTCGATTGCCGGCCACTGCCACCTAAAAACAGAAATGTTTTTTTCCGAGGTACTGCCTCTTACGAGGAAGTGACAAATCCTCCATGAATAAGTGCTTCTCACCTAGCCGTTCGGACTCGGCAAAAAATTGTAGGTCCCCTCCATTCCTGCCAACAACACGCACACAGCAATGGTTGAGAGTTGTTAGTCACTAGGCCCTGGTTCTGCATGAGCTGTTGCGCCACAAAATTTATTTATTTTTTTACAAGAATTATACAATTTTGCACTAAACAACTATTTATAGTACCTGACATTCAGTGTTTTGAATTTTTTTGAATTTCTCTTTACCGGCTGAGCGGATTTTAATAAATTTTCTTTATATACAAATTTCAGAACAAATTTTTTAAAAATTTTATTTTTGTAGGCACTTAAGAAAATACTTAAGATTTGCATACCAAAAGTTTTCTTTTAAAAATATTTTAAGAATTTATAAATATATGTACATTAGGGTGGTCCTTAAATCGGACATAGGCTTGGATAGCCCTCATTCGATTCCAAATATTGAAAAACAATTTCCCTATTTTTTTCAGATTTTTATTTTACCCCCCTGATGGTCACCCTATTTTCACTTTAGGGTATAATTGTGGGTAAAGGATTATTCTTATGACACGCGAAAATAAGTCAGAATGCATAGATGAGATTCAGACGAGAAAAAAATTATATTGGAGGAGGGTCTATGTCCCAGATTCAGACAGGAGGGGTAATTTTCTAGAAATTTGGACAAAATCAAAAAAAATTATTTAAAAAAAAAAAATGGAATCACTTAAAATGCCACGCCTTAGCTTTTTTAAGGCTACAATTTCATTCTATAACATGCTTCCTAAATAAAGTTTTTATTTTAAATGGTTTATCTAATAAAAATAATATTTTTTTGTTTTTTAATTCTTAAGTTTGAAAATTATTTTTTCAAAAACTATTTGAAATAAGAACTTTATTTAGGAAGCATATATTATAGAATGGAATCGTGGCTTTAAAAAAGCTAAGGCGTGGCATTATAAATATTCCCCTTTATATTTTAAATAATTTTTATCTGTTTTGATTCCAATTTGAGAAAATTACCTCTCCCGCATATACGGGGGAAAATAGACCCCCCTCCAAAACTATTTTGTTCTCGTCTAACTCTAATCTATACCCTCAGATTGTATTTTTCGCGTTTTATAAGAATCACTCCAACCCCATAGTTAGTACCTTAAAGTGAAAATTGGGAGACCAGGGAGGTGAAATAAAAATCTGAATAACAACAAGTTTGTTTACTAGTCTAGAAATAAACTATATGGAATGGAAACAAGCTCATCATACGCTTTTGAATAAACTTAAGGAACAATTTTGGAAGTCTTTTACCGACCGTGCTCTGCAATCGCAATTTCATGATGAATATTGTAACCTATCCTTTGTAGATGTACCCAACTATTTTGATGACTCGAATTCAAGGGATATGATAAGTCTTATTTTAAAAGCAAGATGCGGACTACTCGATTTGAATGGAAGGGCTTTTCGAAATGACACTGTTGGTTTGTGCACATTATGCAACCTGGATGCAACAGAGAATACCTTCCACTTCGTCAGCGTTTGTCCTATTTTCAAAACTTACCGGCGAATATTTCTTGGTGCTGAAACGATTGATCGCACAGAGTTTCTCAAAATACTGAATGGCGAATGTTACTTAAAACTGTATAAATTCTTAAAAAATGCTATTAATTACCGAAACCTTATTATAAATGAATATTACTAACTTAACTACAAGCTAAGCTAAAATTAAATTTGTAAAACTTTTTAGCCTGACAGACAACTTTAACAAGTTATTGTCCGTATTAATTTTATAAACCAGCATAATCTTGCTTTTATAACTACTGTTTCAAGAAAATAAAATTATTTTATTTTATCTATCTATCTACAAGTTTGTTTAGTTACATAATTAAAATATTGTATTTCATACTTTTTAACATTTTTCTCTCAAAACGTCCATGTCTTTACATATAATTTTCTTAAACTCTCAGCGTCTTGAACATAAGAGCAAGAACGTTCGCCCAGTAGTGCATTGTATTCAAAGTAGCTTTATGTCAAGAAATAGGGTTTTATAAAATTTTTATTTCAAAGATAATAATCGCTTAGGTCAACATTAGTTATTACATTGAAAACCTGTGTTGTAGTTGTGTGTTCCAATTTTTTTTACAAAAGGCTTGAGTTTACATAATTCAACAAAAGAAATTGTTTAAATATCTTTTGTTACGTAAAACACTTATGTTTTTTAACACTTCATTAAAAAAAGCCTCTTAGCAGTTGCAGTAATGGTTACAAGGCTTTGAACAAAAAAAATAGAAAAGGTTATGTGGGTATTGCCTATATCTTTTCTCCTGACGAAGCGAACGAGACTTTTTATGTCGATGTTTGCCAGATCACTAGGATCGTTATAGATGTAGTCTCCTAAGTGGGGCATATGACTGTTGGAAAGTGCTGGGCATGTACAGAGAAGGTGAGGAACCGTTTCTTCCTCCCTCTCGTCCATACAGCATCTGCAAAAACTGTTTGAAAGTATTCCAAGCCGTGTTGTATTTCCTAGAGAAGAGGACAAAATCTGTTTTGTTGGGATTTACCCCAAGTCCGCTACGATCAGCTCATCGTGTAGCTTGGTTAGAGCGTTTTGTAAAAAATCTCTCAATTCAGTTTTGAATTAATAACCCTGCTGGTAAGCATTTAATTAATCAATTCACCAAGGGACCCATCAACATTTAGAGATGCCAGCGTAAATGCGATTGCAGATATATCGACATTATTAAAGGCGCTTTCTTTATCTAGGGAAGCGACTATTATGGAAGGAATGTTCCATTGTACGTAGTGTGTTTGAAGAGCCGTTTTCACTGACTTCACTCGCATTGCAGCTACTTCAACAGTAAGCAGAAACAAGCTCTGCGTACCGCTTGAAGATGGGAGAAGTTCACCGTAGAGTACGACGTGAAAACCATTACTACGACGCACTTGCAACAGAAGCAGAAGAGGCCACAAGTAGGTGTGACAGTAGGAAAGCTTACAGAACTACCAAGGAGCTAACAGGTGTCCAAAGCTCTAAGCAACACCTGATGAAGGACATAGACGGATCACTGCTATTTTCAAATGAGGACCAGCTCAAACGGTGGAACGAATACTTTTCTACAGTTTTAAATCGCGTTTTCTTCAGCAAAGTCAACCTAACACGCAATAACCCGTATGAGTAATAAATACGCACTGAATCCCGCAGGAGAGAAGACATCTCCTCCGCAATTGCAGCACTGAAAAACAACAAAGCGGTTGGACTGGACAATATTCCCGCAGAGCTCTTACGAGCACTGCCAACAACATCGTCTGAGCTCTTGAACCCACTCATAGAAAGAGCTTGGGAAACAGAAATTTTTCGTGAGGAGTGGAAAAAGGGGATGGTTGTCCAGCTTCCAAAGAAAGGAGATTATACGCAGTGCGAAACCAGGGGAGGAGTTTGCATGCTGCCTGCTGTAGCAAAGGTTATAGCAAGAATCTTCCTAGAGCGAATAAAAGACCATCTAGATGACACGCTTGACGCCGAACAAGCATGTTTCCACACTAAACCTTCCTGTGTGGATCACATCAACACCTTGCGGATCATCATCGAACAATTCGGTGAATATAAATCACCAAAAAGGCGTTTGGCAGTGTGAATAGGGTATTTAATTGGCTTGCCTTGCGTAGGAGGGGCATTACGGTTATATTGGTCACGCATTGCATAAAGAAGGTTGTCAGAAAAGTTTGAAATCCAAAGTGACAGGGTTGCATATTATCACCAATACTATTCCTGTTGATGATAAGTGCATGCAACTTTGTCAACTGAAAGTGGAAGAATTCAGTGGAATCTGCTATCACAGCTGATATATCTGGACTACGCAGATGACGTATTTTAACTCTCTCAAAGGATCATGGATTTCCATCAAATGACAACAAGGGTGGAGAGAGAAGCTGCAACCATCTGACTTAAGATAAATAAGACAAAACAAAAAGAGGATGAGCCTTGAAACTTAATCATCTACTCAAATAGGTATTTCTGGACAACCAGAAGATATGGTGGAGGGTTTTTAATACCTTGGGAGTATTGTCTCTACTGATGGCGGGGCCAAACTAGACACTACCAGCCAAATTGGAAAATGAAAGGCTGCGTACGTAATGGTGTCCAAAATATGGAGACACAACTCTATAAGCATAAAGATCAGGCTACGACTGAAGACCAAAGACCAAAAGACCATGAGTGCATTGAGAATCAAGCAATGCAAGGGAACCCTCCCACGTAGTATGGTAGAGGAGTGGGCCGACCTAAAAGAACATGGCGAAGAACGGTCGAAGAGAAATCAGCACAACTGCAGAAGAGTTGGAGAGAGCTGAGGTACATCTCCAGAAACCGTACATGATGGTGCGTAGGAGTAGTGTGGAGTCCCTATGCCCCGCAAGGGGAACCACACGGACGTAACAGGTCTGAGGACCCAAGTAAGTAAGTAATATACATTAAAACATGATTTCCAAACATTATAATTTTCATATTTCTGGGAACGATATATCTATTAACATACCTTATAGAACTACCTAAATAACTTTCTTGAAAATCATATTAAATTTTCCGTTTCCCCCAATCCAACCTATTTACAGAAATAAAATAAAATCCCTAGAATATGGTTAAAGTAACCGAATGACTTTGACTCATTTCCTCATATAGTCACAATGTGGTCTTTATACAGTCTGGACTGGATTGGAGTCTGCATTACTAAACAAATTCATTAACCTAAATAAGACCTAAAGTCCAATTATTTGATTTACTGCTAATGAAATTCTCCTTTCACATTCAGAAACTATTAAATCTCGAGCCTCTTACTAGCTTCATACATATATAAAGGGACATACTCTAGGTAAAGGGAGTTCCCATATAAAACAGAAAAAAAAAACAGAAAACAAAAATAAAAACTAACAAAAGAAACATGCAGTGATGCTTGCAGATATAAATTCACAAGATAACCATCGTTCACATAAGCAAATATATCCTTCAATCCTCCATTTTATTGTAGACCACATCGCATCCTTAGAGGCTTGCTTGAGACGCTTAAGCATCTGGCTAGGTTGGATAGCATTAGGGATTTCCCCCCCCCCCAAAAAAAAAAACACCCCTCCCAAAAAAGAAGAACCAGGATTCAGAGATAATAAAATGTTTATTACGACTGCTACCTAAAATCGTAAGATTGAATTGAAATTATTTTGTTCATTCGGCTCGACAACAACACATCTTAGGAAGCAATAAACTTCATCGTATACGAACATTTATGTAAGGATATATAGTTGCATGGAGGATGGAGCATGGAGCTTCTAGGTCTTATGTCTCGGCTCGGAATCAACATCGGTACTAGGATAATTTTTTTCTCAAACCGTTATTTTGCGCTTCGAAACATTGCAGATGAACCACCATTGTTTGGTTAATTCGTTGGTTGCTTGGTCGGTTGGGTGCTCAGTGCTCAGTGGCCAGTGCCTTATACATGTGTATATGAACGGCTCTACTATCTGGCCTCGTTCTCTTTGGGTCATATTGATTACCCGGAAGGTTTTATTTAATGTCCATATCTGGTCCTGATGTTGGTGTCCACAAGAGGAGGAGGATCAGCCACATCTTGCACACAAAGCTTATACATATATATGTATTTGTACAAATATCATACCCCTCTTTGGACATAATTAAGCAAACAGGTTTCTGTAAGGACGAGAAAAAGGCCATGCGACTTTGTTAAAAGGACTTATGTGTTGCCGCTATACTAAATTTCTACGGATGGATGGATGTAACCGAAAGGACAAAGTATGATGCCAGGAGTTAGCAATGAAACTCGTTGAACGATTCAATGGCTAAAACAGTGGTTTGATGCAGTGTTACCAACACAACTATTTTTCACCAAAAATTGAACTACTCGATTATTGCGATTTGCTTGCGTTGATTGGAAGCACATTCACTTTGCTTCCAATCAACGCAACAACCTACTCAAAATTGAATTTGTTTCAAAAGATAGGCCCAATAATCAGGTTGCAAGAACAAATATAATATGAATTTTTATGTTTACATGAAGCAACAGGGCAGTCAACTAGCAGTCAAGTACGCAGTACCTTTGAATTGTACTTGTACTTGAAAAAATAACAAGTAATATGTACTTGAAGTACATAAAAAACACCAAGTACAAGTGCTTTGCCAAGTACTTTGTTCCAAGTTCATGTACTTGATACTTAAATGCTGCCCAGTAAATGTTCAAGTACTTTTCAAGTGTAAGTCTATTTCAAGTACTTTTCACGTACGGGTTCATTTCAAGCACTTTTCTATTACAGGTCCATTTCGAGTGTTTTTCAAGTACAAGTCCATCTTAACCCGCCATTGGTGACGCGAATTTGACTTACATCAATGGTGACGCCGGTCTCACGGACCGGGTTTTTCAATTGAAGATTTTTCAAAACGTGTTACTAATAGTTCGTGTTTTTTCTTAAATATGTATTCCTTGGCAATAAAACAAAGCTCTTTTATTTCAATTTAAAAATTCACAAAATTGTTTTCTTAGAGCATTAAAAATACAAAGTTTATTAATAGTACATTTTTTAAATTTAAGTAATAAATAAAAAATCACATATTTATTAATGAAAATCACGTTTTTCGGTCTCTCGACATTAGGAACTTTATTTCTAATGTTGTTTAATAGTCCATTTATTACACCCAGAATTTGTGTATTTTGAATTTAAATTCCCCGATGTTAAATCCATAAAATAAACAAAAATTGGTATCCATCCAAACAAAAAATAAAAAAAAAAATACATCTAGAAAAACTAAATTTCTTCAACCAAACAGCTGCTGCAATACGGCACCACGTGTTCAAGACACAAATAACTTCGGCATTTTTGGCAAAAGTATTTCGTTTTCCTATTTTTCTTCCATCCGCACTCATAGCACCGACCATTTCTTGAAGGACCCGATGTCCCAGGTCCACCATCTTCATGTAAAATCTCAGACAGTCTAAGTCTCATTGTTCGTGGCAAGTTCAAGTGCGTTTGCCGAACCCTTATGAGGGGTTCAATTAGTTTTATAGCAAAATTATCAATAAATTTACGACGTAGTAGTTTTGTAGCTTGATTGTTGGCTGTATGTATCACTTGGCTGTTTATGGTACTGACATTTAGCATAGCATAAAAAACTACCATAAGCCAGCGCCTTGTTGCTCGAGCACAATTATAATTCGCACATAAGCGATCCACGACATCGACGCCACCCTTGGTGTCGTTGTAACTCAAAATTATATCAGGCTTTTGAGTGTCATCATCGACCTTAGCATCATTGTGCATTGTACTAATAAGAAGAACATTTTTTCCTTTCTTTGGAACATGTGACACCAAAACCATGTAGTCACGAAAACCAAACATATTGGACTTCACATTTCGACCGCACAATATGTTGAAGTCTGTAGGAATTTCCTTCTTGTTCTTCCTGATAGTTCCGACGGTTGTTAAACCTTTTTGCAGCAATGCTTCAGCTAAGGGTATACTGGTATACCAATTATCGGTTGTGACGTTGCGACCTGTATTGAAGATTGGTTCGCATAATCTTTGAACAACGGCTAAGCCAGAATTGTCGAAATTGTATGGTCCTGCTTGTGGTTGCTTTCCGGGATTGGCGTCACAAAGGGCTTGAATTTTAATGCCGTATGGATTTGGTTTGTTTGGTATGTATTGCCTAAATGAACACTTTCCGCGAAATCCTTCCAACTTCTCATCTATAGTCACAAAAGCAGATAACGTATAATTAGCCCTACAATTTTCCACAAATTTCTCTAATATTTCTCGAATATGGCAGATTTGATTAAATTTCTTTCTATTTGCTCTCGTAGTACAATCATCAAACCTCAAAACTCGGAGTAAGAATCTAAATCTCTGGGCAGACATTGAAAGCCGAAATATTTCAATTGAGCCACCGTCGCTTTGAAACAACTCTTCAACGTTGAGATGATTAGATTTCTTAGCACCAGCTAAAAGGAGCAATCCAATCAAGCAATACATTTCCTTGAAATCAGTCTCTTTGGCATATGTTTCTCTGCTAAATTTATCTTTCACTGTAGCAATATATTGGTTGGTATATTTGACAATTATATGGATAACAGAATCGTCAAAAAAGTGTCGCCAAATTTCGAAAGGGTCTTTTTCATTGGCTATAATTCGCTTGGGTCCTGGTAACTGTGAAACTATGTTGAAACTTCTAGCACGAACAGATTGGCGCGCAGGTACCTTACTCCATTTCGTACTTTTGTCTTTTCCAATATAAAATAAAGAGTTGTTGTTACCTGGAAGCTCTCGGTCACTTAAATCCTCTTCGCTGTCTAGATTTTGTATTTCCTCGGGTTCGTATTCATTCTCGGATTCACTATCTGAAGAACTTGGAGGTCTGTCTTCATCGATCGTGGATTCTTGTAGAAGGGCTTCAAGTAGACGCTGTTCGCTTTCGTGAGACATACGGCAACAAAAAACAGTAACGGACAATAAAGTTATTCGCATTTTTTAGTACTCCCGGTCTCACAGACAAGTACGTCACCATTGGCGGGTTAAGTACAATTTGTTGAGTAATCTGGTTGATCAATCGAATGATGACCATTTCAACTCAAAAACACAGACCAAGGTGGCTGATGGTTTCTCGTTGTTTTGGCGTCATCTCGTTTAAGTTTGGCAATGGTCGTCTTTGTTCGATAGCTCAAAGAGACTACTCAACGAACTGTACTTGAAATTTACTTGGATTTGTATTTGAAAAGTACTTGAAATAGACTTGTACTTAAAAAGTACTTGAAATGCACTTGTTCTTGAAAAGTACTTGAAAATGTACTGGGCTGTATTAAAGTACCAAGTACACGTACTTAGAAAAAATTTTGACAAAGTACTTATTTTTTTGAGTAAAGGGTATTTACAAAGTACTTAAGCACAAATGTACTTAAGTACTTTACAGTTCTACTATAGAGTGAGTATGTTATATACATTGTGGTAGAAATGAAAAAATGTTTTACCTTTTTGACTTTTGTAATAAGAAATAAATTTAGTGGCGCAACAGGTCATGGAGAACCAAGACCTAGTGACTAACAACTCTCAACCATTCCTGTGTGCATGTTGTTGGCAGGAAAGGAATGGACCTACAATTTTTTGCCGAGTCCGAACGGCTAGATGAGAAGCACTTATTCATGACAAGTATACTCTTGGAGGATTTGTCAGTCCCTCGCAAGAGACAATACCTCGGAAAAAAAACATTTCTGTTTTAGGTGGCAGTGGCCGGGAATCGAACCCAGACCTTCGGCATGACAGTCCTACGCACTAACCATTATGCCACGAGGTACTACAATTTAGAGTTTTGTACTTTTCTATAATTTTCCCCTGCTGTATGATCCAACTAGTTATTTTGTTGGTTTGTTCCGAGTTTGATAGAATGGTCACCTTAATTATATTAAACCTATCTATATATATGTACCGTATAACTGAACTCTGATGGCAATCATAATATATATAGAGACACCCATAGTCTTAATTGATTTCTGTCGTTGTCCTTTTATCTGCAAAGTATCTGTACTTCCGTTACACCAACAAACTGTATGTGTGGTAGGTACTCGATGGTTTGAAATGCTCATCACAGAGTGCAAGCCGGCATTATTATGACTCAGCATAATACAAGTGCTTAAATGTGGCAAAAGTAATGGGGGACATTATGCTGCAATGAGTATACAGGTGTTAATTAAGTTGAAATTTATAATTTCATTTTATAATGGAGAGGTTTTTGAGGACAGTCTTTATTTGAGGATTGTAATATACGTGAAGGTTTTTAGCAGAGATAAATATTTAAAATCAGATTACCTACAAATTAAACAAAAAAAAAAAACCTTCATACCTGATTACAGTACACCTATATAGTCTACTTATATGAATATATTTACAAATGTATTAAGGTAAACTGGTGAAGGAAATACCATGGGCAGAGTGATACATTCAATCTTCAATTAAACGTAGATAATTAAGTAGGTACTCGTTTCGCTATTTTATGAAGATAGGAAAAATAAAATACATGACTTGACTATATTGCACAAACATTCTCTTATTTTGATAGTTTATATAAACAATAGCGTTATTGAAAGTAAAGTGTGAATAAATAAAAATCAAAATTGATTTTTTTGTCGATTTTGTCTTGAAGTTTATTTTATCCAAACTAAGCACTACATTGTTTTATTAACTATTAACGAAACTAGATGACCTTTAATGATCACCTTGTCACTTCTGAAATTACATAATTGTTTCATCAGATTAACTTTATAAGGAACCTACCAAATTTTTGTTCAATTACCTGGTAAATTAAATTATAAATTTGGTGGCGCAATAGCTCGTAGAGAACCAGGAGGGCCTAGTGACTTACAACTCTCAACCATTCCTGGGTGCGTGTTATTGGCAGAAGTGGAGGGGACCTACAATTTTTTGCCGATTCAGAACGGCTAAATAAGAAGCACTTATTTATGACAAGTTTACTCTTGGAGGATTTGTCAGTTCCTCGCAAGAGGCAGTAGCTCGGGAAAACACATTTCTGTTTTTAGGTGACAGTGGCTGGGAATCGAACCCAGACCTTCGGTATGACAGTCCAACGCAGTAACCATCATGCCACGAGGTACTATAGTTACCTGGTATGACCTTGAAAAAGAAACTTTAGCAGCCAATTCAAACAAAGCTATGACCAATTAATGAAATTAGTTGAATTTGTTTAACCATCTAGCGGGCTTAATGAATTTTGAAAATCTTGAAATTCGAAATCTCAAATAACACAATCTCGGTGGTAAAAATCCCGCTAATTATAGAAGAAGTGAGAAAATCTCGCATGTTTTAATTTATTTTTATTATTTTAATTATTTGTTTTTACTTAAAAGATTTTTATATTTGAGATTTAAATTTTCTAGATTTTAGTTGATATGTATTTAATTTATTAATATGACATATTGAAACAATAATTTTTATTGAATATTGTCAGATAAATACTCATTCATTTCTTATAATTTTTCGCAATTTTGGGCAGAAATTTTTTTTTTTCGGTATTACATATCAAATTTCACATTCAGAAAAATATTCGAACTCAATGTATTTATGAAATATGACATAACGATTATGGTAAACAAAAAGTAATTAAGTGCGCGATTTTGTTTAAGCTATTTTAAAATACTTCCAGACCTGAGAACTGAATGGCTGGGACGATTCGTAAGACTTAGTACTGGGATTGTTAAAATTTGTCATACAGTACCAAAAAACGGGCTTTCGTGTAAAAGCTGTATAAAATTATAAGAAATGGTAAAGTTTCTTTGTCTATCTTTGTTAATTTTATATAAAAACGTTTTTTTTTAACATAAAAGTTTTCAAAAATATTGCAAAAATAAGAAGACGAAAAACGTTTTCGGTGCTAATCATTATTGAATATATTATATATTGTCGGCTTAGAGTGTAAAGCAGCTAACTCCTATTTTGGATTTTTTTCATTCAAATATTTAAAAAAAAGTGTTTGCATTACTTAAATAAAACAAAAATTACAGTTAGTATTTTTTAACATTCGTTACTACTTAATTCAGTGAAATTGAAAAGATTTGATAGATTTTTTTATTTTGTAGCAACTTTTGAAGTGGTCTATAATGGTCAAAAAAAATGTGGATTTAGCCACTTTACACTCTAAGCCGACGATATAATACGTAGATTTATTAATTTAAATCCAATTTTTGTTCAAAAAGAACCAGTTGACCTAAAATCAGATTTTTCCGGACTGGTAAAATAACTAAAAAATATAAATTTTGTTGGGGTTTTTTTAATCCATCCACATTATAAAATCGAACGCTGGCGATCGATTCAATTAGTTAATCAATTAGTTTTACCAGGCCCGGCAGAAAAAATGGGTAGTTTGGGTAGCATTACCCACTCGAGATTCGACGATATTTTTCAACAAATAGTAGTTATGTTTTTGTATACAAAGAAGAAAACAATTAAAAATGAATAATCACCAATTTCATAAATTAAATTAAATGTTTTTCGCTATTCATACAAACGGAAACGCTTAGGAACTTTTGTGGTTCTAAGTCCTAAGACTTACTCAGGACTTCATGAATATTTTTCTCAATTGCAAATAAAAAAACAAAAACAAATGTCACAAATTTTGCAGAAAACCATTTTGTATTGAAAGAAACGAAAAATAAAACTTGCAAAAACTCAAATGAATCAAAAAATCTCATGCAAAATGATAAAGAAATTATAAACGAAATATTTTGCTTTATACTTTTCTTTTTAAGTTCGGTGCTCGACTAGACAAATTGATAACACTGGTCTGCAACAAAAGGCGCCTTTTAAGCCAAACAATTCTCCTTTTGATTAGCATGGTGAATTCGAATCCGAAGTCAAAAATGTTCTAGCGCATCACGTTTTCAGAAATTTTTACATACACATTTAAAAAATCTAAGAGAACTGTATTTCTTCTTACTAAATAATTTAATTCTGTTTCTTCTCAAAACAAGCTTCCAAAAACCACTCTGATAAAAAAATGCAAATATGTTCATACTCATTTTTGTTTTTTAAACCCTCTGATCATAAGCTTCTTTATATAAAGGGTTTTTCAAAAGGGACGCTACAAAAGTAGAGCGACAGGAACAGCAAACGACGCCATATTTCTTGCCGCTCTTTTGACATTTCTCTTCAGTAAGGTTTGCCATTTCATGATGGAAAGATAAACGAGCCAACAACGAGTCAAAATTATTAAAATTTACCACCGAAATTCGGAGTCAGTGGCCTTAACGTTAAGAGCGCTACGTCCAATTTATGGTCGATTTATAATCGTCCTAGCAGATCAGCAATTGAGCGTCTAGTGGACAAATTTGAATCCACAGGCACAGTACAAAATGTTCCCGTGCCAGTGAGACAAAGAAGTGCCCGTAGTGTCGAGAATATTGCTGCCGCTGAGGCTTCAGTTGCAGAAGGCCCAAATGTGTCTCTCACTCGTCGTTCTCAAGCGTTGGGCATCTTAGTGACGTCGTTGTGGCGAATTTTGCAAGAAGATCTTGGCGTACATCCTAACAAGATTAAATTGACTCAAGAACTGAAGGCGCTTGACCACCAGAAGCGTCGTATGTTCGTGAATTGTGCTGAGCAACAACTTGAAAATGATTCGGATTTTCATCGAAAAATCATCTTCAGCGATGAGGCTCATTTCTGGCTGAATGGCTTCGTCAATAAACAAAATATGCGATATTGGTCAGGCAGCAATCCACAGGTACTCCATGAGTCATTATTGCATCCAGAAAAAAATACGGTTTGGTGTGGTTTATGGGCCGGCGGCGTCATTGGGCCGTACTTCTTCCGTGATGATGAAGACGTTACTGTGAATAAGGATCGCTACCGTTCAATGATAACCGAATATTTTTGGCCCCGATTGGATGATATGGACTTGGAAGATATGTGGTTCCAACAGAACGGCGCCACAAGCCACACAGCGAATGTCACAATCAATTTATTGGAAACCAAGTTTGGAAAACGTGTTATCTCACGAAATGATCCAGCCGCTTGGCTGCCTGTCAAGTCTATGGTCTATGTCACCAAGCCAGCGACAATTGATGAACTTCGTACGAATATCGAACGTGAAATTGCAGCAGTATCGGCCGATTTATGCTTGAAAACCATCGAAAATTGGGTTCAGCGTCTGGACTTCTGCAAGCGTGCCCGTGGTGGCAATGCAAAAGAAATCCAGTTCCATACTTAATGGTATCGAACGTACTTTTCCAAAAATAAAGAATTTCATTGATATCTAAAACCGTTTTTGTTTTAATTAAAAAAAAACTTTTGTAGCGCTCTTATTGAAAAACCCGATACATACAACTGAAACCACTATGCAATGTTGGGCCACAACAAGACTTTACAATTTTTTTTCCGGATTTTGCAGTTCATCAAATTGGGTGGTTGTAACTTATTACATTGCTAACTTACCTGTGACGTTAGACCTTTTCGCAATACTTCAAATTCTTAATCGAAAATTTGAAGTCACCATCCTGAATTCAATAGAATTTTTAGGTTATTGGTGGTGCAAAATGAAAGTTCAATTTTGTTTTTTAAGTTAAACATGAAATTCTGTACTATCGTGGTCCAATATTGGCTAAGGTGAAAATCGTTTGCAAACTTTACAGACGAGAATTCAACTAGCACTGTTATAAAGGTTTGCTTATAGTTGTATCTGATCTTATATTTTAACTAAAAGAACAAAATCATAAAAATCAAGAAATGTTCTTTGGTAAATGGACCGGAAATAACAGTATTTAAGTTTATATAAACACTTTTTTAATATCAAAAACGACAAGACATATTTGATTAATTTATTTTTGTGGTCCGCACACTCATTTGATTCTACATTGAAGCCATTTGATGGCAGTTAACATTTTAAAACCTTATTACTGATAGAAGACACTTAACTATCCCTTCACTAAAAATTTTGTTTAAAACAAAAATAATTCCTTCAATTATCAGTTTTTCTTAGCTTGTACTTCAAAAAGATTTCCATTGCTCGTGTGTCTTAACTCTGTTCGTATGTTATCTTGGCTCATTTAACTGGAAGATAACTCAATCATTCAATTCTTATTTCAATTTTTTCAGGAAACCAAATTGAATGCCAACAAAATCTTCAAAAAAAAGAGAAAATATAATAAAGAATTAAGTTAAAAATTCCATTCTAGACCTGCAAGACAAGATCTTAATTTTTGTATTCTCTTCCTTCTTGCAAAAGCTATTTGAATCCTTTGAACATTTATTTCGACAAAAATTTCTTCCGCTTGGAAATACCCAGTGTTTCAATGTTTTTATATCTTCATATATGATATTACGATGTTTTGTACTAAAGAAGAAAAATAAACAGTATGGGTCACTTGATTAGACACTCTCACATTTATAGCAAAGAAAACACTGTAAGATTTCTATGCTTCCAGTAAAAATTGTGAAATTGACAGAAATTTATTATACAATGCTACTCACAACATTTCAATCTTCAATCTTGGACTTTAAGAGTTTGGCGTATTTCACTAAAAACTAATGTTTTTTTTTAAGATTTCTGGAAACAACTTTGACAAGAGTCAATATTTTTTCAAGTACCCTCCCCAGCTTGTTTGTTTTTTTTTTTGTATAATTCCAATATTATCAATATTATATGTGCACCCAATAACTTATCCAAATGAAAAATAAACCCAAGTTTTAATAAATAATATAATTTCGGTCTAAGCTATTGAACTGCATTGTACCTCCATATTATTTCGTTTAATTTAAATACAAAAATGGAGGCGAATACATACATAATATAATGTGTCCTAAGGAGTTCAAATACCATCTCCACCTTCACATCATCAAGGCTGTTGTCGTCTTTCTTTTGCTGGAAAAAAAAAACGAGGAGGAATAAAAATAAACAAGGAAAAGCGAAATGAATTTCCATATTTCATATTATGTAACATTAAAATATCGTATATCTGAATAATGCTATCTATTTGAGCTTCAATTGAATTTTTGGTTGTGCATTGCGGAGCGAAATTGAATGATGATGTTAATAATTTCGAATTTATTTTAATGTGAAATTTGTTTCAGTTTTAACTTGCGATATATATAGGTAGGTACGAGTACTATAAGGCAAAATTTGGATTCGTGCAAAAACAATTTCGAGATAACAATCAACATGACATTGCGATGACAGAGAACACCAAAAAAGTGTTTGGCGAAATTCTGTCTGTCTGGATCGATTTTCTTTAGACTTTGTATGGTTTTTGGTTATTTTGCCCACAAGTCTCTTTCATGTTCTTAGAACCAAAAATAGCAGTACCTGCCATAAATTTTTTTTGATAATTTAACAATATCTTGGCTTTCTCAACAATGGCTCCACAACTTTTCTAAAAAAAAAAGTTCTGTAAATTTCGTTTGGTAAAAGCTATAGTTTCTTTCTTACTAAAGATTTCAAAAAAATTTTTTTTGCGTTTTTAAAAAATGCTTAAATTTTTGTTTTGAAAATCAAATATTATGAAAAATAAGAGGTCAATTTTTAGAAAACTCGGTATTTAAGGTTTCTTTTTATACTCTATAAAGTATTTTAAGAACATTTTTTACTTTTACGAAAACAAATATTAAAAAAACGTTTAGGAAAATATTTTTTTTTCTTAAGAATGGCTAGTACGATTTTTGTAAAACTTTTTTTGTTATGATTAATTTAGTGCGATATACTAAAAGATATATACAAAAAAAAGTTTTAGAATTTTTTAAAAAAAGTTTTCATTTATTTTTTGAAAATTCGATATCTCAAAAACGGCTTGACAATTTTCTTGGAAATTTAATTTTTATATGCCGATTTTTCTATTGCACTGCAGATGATGTTTTTGAACATGTAATTTTTGCAAGCTGCATTATCGCACACACAGCTAATACAGCAAAATTTATGTAAGTTTTTCGAACAGAAGACTTTTGCAAATTGCGTTTAAAATATTCTGCAACTGCATTTTGGACGCAGATGACGTTTTCGAAAACAGCCAAATTATATGTTGAGGTTATCCCATATTCTTCAACTTATAACCTTACCTTCCACTGGCTCCTGCTTACAGCTAGGCTGAGTTTTTGAGCTAGCACTGAAAGGTAAGTCTGATTGTTATTGGAATTTAAGCAAATGAAGGGTAAAGGTGTCAACTAACAGTGAAGCCCTTTTTACTTATTGCACATCGTGGTTGGCCTCACATTTGTAAAAGTTGCCATAATTTTTCTCTCAGGCTTTAATTTAACAACCAAGCTTTATAGATATAAATATACTGAACTTTTTTTTTTTAAATTGACCTTCTATTCGCGGGAAGTGTACACAGTTATTCAGTACTTGGTACACAATCGGTCAGGTGTTTAAAATCTATGTATTGAGTAAAAATACTTTCTATTTTATCCATAACTGTTTAAGAATAAACAAAAAAATAAAACTCTTCTCACTTACTTTACTTTAGATGGCATCCACAGTCTACGATCTGATCTACGACCTCAACCAACAAGCCCTTCCAGTAAGTTCAGTCTCCATCTAGCTACCACTCCAAGTTGGTTGAGCGTTGAGGTCACTCTCCGTCTCTACTTGTGTGTGCCACCTAGAGTGGGGTATTCCTTTGCTGTGCAGACTATCAGCGGTAGACTCAAAAACTCGTGGGGCTTGTGGGTCGGTGTTCATACCCTCCACGTGTCCAATCCATCTCAGTGGCTGTACTTTCAGCTTTTTGAGCAGAAAGACGATGCTGTAAAGCCCGTAAAGCTCGTTGTTGATAATCCATCGAACAGATTGGACCGAAGATCCAAGATCTGCATCCAAGCATCCGTTTTTGACTAGGTCTATACTTCTGCCCGATACAGCAGGATTGAGATGATTGAGCTTCACTACCAAAATGCCTTGAGACTAATGAGACAAATTCTTCGTTTGATCTCTGAACTGATGTCATTTTACGATGTAGTAATTGAGCCCAAATAGACAATGTACTCGACGACTTCAAAGTTGTACAAAACCATCGTGAAGTTTTGCCCGAGGCAACGAAGTTGAGACTCATTTCACGATGAAAGCATTTTCTTCGTCTTGCTCTCATGAACGCCCCAAACCCATTTTTGCTGCCTCCGAATCATAACGGTAACAGCTCCCAATGATATAAAAATCATCTGCATAAGAAAGTAGTTGAACAGGCATTTTGTTGTCTTGCGAGTTGCTTTCAACTGCTTCAATGTTAAACAAGTTGCAGGATAACGCGTCTACTTGCCTCAAACCTTTCTCGACATCAAAGAGTTCGGTGGTGATCTTACCAACGTTAACGGAGCAGAGATATTTCTCCATCGTCATCCTGCACAGGCGGACGAGTTTGGCAGTGATGCTGAAATGCTATCAATGCTAAAATATGCGACTTTGAAATGGAGAAAGAGGTTGTGTATGTCAATTTAAAACTCGTGGGTGTTTTTTGAAAAATCTGTCGGTTGATTTTCTGAGCCTAAAACCACACTGATAGGGGCCGATCAAATTATTGCAAACGTTTTTACGTGATTTCCCAGTACATTTTGTATATGACGTGACGTTGAAGAGACTTATATCTCTGTAGTTGGCACATGTCACAGCATCTCTTTTCTTGTGGATGATGGTGCACACTATACCAAGGTTCCATTCATCGGGCATACTTTCAATCGAACAAAATTTGGAGACAAGTATACTCCCTATACCAATACATCTCCCCCTGCTTTGAATAGCTTGGCTAGCAGGCCATCCACACAAGCAGCCTTGTACGCTTTAAACTTGGCTTTTGGCTATCGCTAACCGCACTTCATTTAGAACGGGTGAAAGGAAATTTTGACCATCAGTGTCCAGGTTGAATAGAGTGTTCTGCCTAACAGCGGAATTTTAAGCCAAAAGTGGAATTTAAACTCCCCCTGTAAAACTGGCGGTAAGCATTTAAATAAAAAATATCACTTTTATGTGTTTGACAATGACAGAAGAACTTTTCATGTTTCATTAAAAATATATATTTCCACAACATGAAATAAAAAAAATATTAAAACGTGTGCAAGCTGAGAGAACGGTATGAAGACAGGTTGTGTGATTAATGAACTTACACAGAACAAAAGAGGTGGTTTGTATTTTATTATTTATTTTTCACTAACTCTGCTCGTATGGGGCATTTATTGGCTTCGTGTAAAAAGAAAGTAATTTAACATAAATAAAACTATGAAGCCGAAAAAAGTAATTTTCGCCACCGTTCTCCGGTCTGTCCGAATGTACGACTTTGTTTACTCTTACCTAGGCCTGTTTTTTTTAATTTTTTTTAAGTACCTACGCTTTAAACTATTTTGACAAAACTTAAACCTATGACTTCTTTAGGTATTTCGATTGCTATGTGTTACAGCTTTAGCTTTAACTTTTGATGTTTGGATTGTTGCTGTATAACAAAATTAAATCAAAGATGAAAATTACTATTTAGTAATTTTTCACACCTTTAGAGCCTGTTTAGATTGGTAAAATTGAATCCGGACTCGTGAGTCTCATTTGAGGCGCCTCAAAAACACATAGAAACAACTTCAATGCTCTGATATTGAAATACCGAGAAATAAGTCTCATGAATCGGGTGTTTATAATTTGTTAATGCCCCACAACATCCCTGACCCCCACTTCTCTTGTCCAAAAACCACCGTGAGACCGGTCTCAATCTTCCCAATCTAAACAGCGTCTTAACAATGCATTTTATTAATAAACTATCTACGAGGGCGGGTCAATAAGTCCGTGACTTTTGGAATAAAACAATCTGTGTTTTATAAAATATAATAATAATATAATAATGATAAAAAATAATGATAAAAAAATAATTTTATTTTTCAACGTAGTCTCCCTTGAGCTCTATACACTTTGTCCAACGCTTCTCCAATTTGTTTATCCCTTCCAAAAAAAATGATTTGTCGAGGTCCTCAAAATAGGCCTTTGTTTGCGAGATGACTTCATCATTGGAGTCAAATCTTTTTCCACCAAGCCATTTCTTCAGGTTTGGGAACAAGAAGTAGTCGCTCGGAGCCAAATCTGGAGAATAGGGTGGATGAGGGAGCAATTCATAGCCCAATTCATGGATTTTTGCCATGGCAACTGCCCATGTGTGCACCCTTGCATTGTCTTGGTGGAAAAGAACTTTTTTCTTGGCCAAATGAGGTCGGTTTTTTTTCAAATCGTCATTGAATCGGTCCAATAAGTTGGCATAATATTCCCCATTGATTGTTCTTCCCTTTTGAAGGTAGTCAATGTGGATTATCCCGCGTGAATCCTAAAAAACAGTCGCCATAACTTTATTGGCTGACAAACCCACCTTGGCCTTCTTTGGACCCGATTCACCCTTAGAAACCCACTGTTTTGACTGTTGTTTGGTCTCTGGTGTGTTGTGATCGATCCATGTTTCGTCCACGGTTACAAAACGGCGCAAAAACTCCTCCATATTGCGACTAAGCAACGCCAAACCTTCCTGTGAAGTTGTTACACGATTGCGTTTGTGGTCGACTGTGAGCAAACGCGGCACCCATCTTGCGGAAAGCTTTCTCATGCCCAAGTGATCATTCAAAATTGAAACCACTGAGCCATGCGAGATCCCTACGGCTTCCACAATCTCTCGCACTTTCAATCTTTGGTCGGCCAACACCATATCGTGAATTTTTTCGATTGTTTCGGGTGTAGAGACCTCAACTTTCAGCATCTTCAGTGCTTGTACGGCCACAACGAAATTCAGTAAACCACTTTTTTACCATTGAAATCGATGGTGCAGAGTCCCCATAGTATTTGTCAAACCTAGCCTTGGTCTCGGTAATGGTTTTTTTTCGCAAGAAATAATGCTTAATAAGCACGCGAAATTCACTTTTTTCCATTTTCTCCTCAAATTAGTGAGTAGTCTGATAAAAATAGCTGTCAAACACAAACTAACTGACGCAGCAAGTTTAAATTTTGACAGGAGTCAACTGACAGATGCCTGTTGACAGGAGCAGTGTTGCTGTTTCAGTAAAGAGGTCAGAAATTCAATAAGTCACGGACTTATTGACCCGCCCTCGTATAAGCAAGTTCATACGACCTAGTCAGGCATTTCAATTTATTTGAGTTTTCACATTCAGACTTTAGTTTGCAAGGTATCTATAACAAGTGTATACGTGCGTTGTTTCATTTTCTTCATATCATACCTGGTGCGCTATATCACCTTAGGACTTCTTATTTTAACGTTAAGAATTTATTGCAACTCATTCAGCGGCAATAATGTTTTTGAGTGTAGTGATGAGTAATTGTGCGTAAAAAATTCAGAGGACTGATGAATGTTTTTGGTCGTTACAATGTACTTAAATGGTTTTTGGTATTATCTCTGCAGACAGTTTTCTTTTTCCATACAAAAATATGCACATGACAAATTGTGGGAATTGCAGAAAAGAACATTTTTGTCGCTAGTGGTCACTAAACCAATCCTATAGGAAGGAAACACTGCATTTTAGGAGTCGGTACTTCTTCACTGAATGGAAGTAGAAAACTTGGTTAAGATAATCAAAATAATAACATCTTGTAAGCTGTAACACCTACACCCATTTGATTTTCCAAAAATATGTCGAATGACGTGGATACGCAGAAAAATAGTGAAAAATATCCCCTTTTCGTTTCAAGAGCTGTCCTAGAGGGCGAAAATTTTATGTTTCTTAAATTGATTTAGAGAATAATATAGTACCTAATTTAATTAATATTTCTCTGCGTTAAACCTACTTTAACTGGATTTTAAAAGCCTGCGTAAATATGCTAAGACTAGCGTAAAAACGCGAAAACATGAGTAGATAACATTAACATACATAAAATTTCGTAAGCTTGCGTTAAACGGGTGATTCTACAAATGATGGAATTTTTGACGGCTCCATTAAAATTTTAATAACAGTTCAAGTATTCTATCTGATTTTTTTTTAACTACAAATCTAATTGATTTCTACATGACCAGACAAAATTATTAAAATCTGTTATATTTTATACTCAGTCTCCTGACGTGTCCCCTCGTTTTCGAAGGGAAAAATTCTTACAGTTCTCTTATTTAAATTCCAAAACCAAAATAAACTTTCAATTATTAACGTTAGATAATATACTCGTATCTATTTATGATATAAATGAATATTTGGTACCATTATATTATATTACAAAAAAAAAACATTGAACTTTGTCCCTCGGATTTCTAATCAGTACTCTGACCGATTGAAACAGTAAAAAATATCCTTAACTTTGAAAACTATCCGAGTTTCAGATCTAGCAGCGTGAAGTATTAAGTCTGGTGACAGTTAAATCGTTTTCGTATTTTACGCCCGATTGCTATGTCATTTGTTAAGAAGGCATTTGTGCGAGAGGTCATGGATTGTCGTTCAGTTTCTCAGTACTATATATTTTATTTTATATATATTTTAATATAGGCCTAGTAAAACTTAAGTTAAAAAATTACCTTAAGGAAAATGCTTTCAAAAGTTTTTTTTAGCATTTATACGATTTTAGACATTATAAAATTAGGATGAATTTCAATTTTGCAATATTGTGGCGATGAAACGCACATACACTGTACCTACAACTCTACACTACAACTAAATTGCAAAAATTCCCTAGGGAGTGGAACACCAATTTTTTTATTAAATAAAAGATATAAATTTTGTCTTCTTGTACATTAAAATAAATAATAATGGTAACACAATCACAATCTTAATCTAATGGCACTTTCATTTCATTATTACCTTCTTCAGCTAGAAATTGCTTCAAAGTATTTTTGTTTTGTGTTCATTTCAAATTTGTTTCTGTTGTAGCTGTGTCTCTTTCTTCATCTGTCAGATTTGGGCTTGTTCAACCCAAATTTGCTTACGTAACGTTGCGGAGTTCACTCTAGTTAGAAGAGTTGTTTAATGTATTTAAAATTAAGGAATAGTTAGACAAGTGTTCGAAGCAAAACAACTACGTTAACTAGAGCCGGTTCTATTCCTTAAACGAGCAACGTTTAAAATTTTGCGCTGTTGTTTTTAATTTTTTTGACTGGCTGTTTTCAAGTATGTGAAAGGACATTCTAAAATGCATATCTAGTTATAGCTTTTCCACACTATTCCATTGAGTATTAACACCATGTCAAAAAAGTGTGAAGAAAATCATGTATAATAGTGTGGAAGCAAAATATGAAATTTCATCACACACAAGTTGACAGCGCATCCGACACGATTTGACATATGTTAATACATGAAAATATTTAGGAACGGTTCTAAAACCATCACACTTTCTATTCCACTTGGGGGTTTGAGGTTATGGTGAAACTAATTTGTTTGGATACAAGTGTGGAAGCAAAATATGATAATCATTTTCTGAACACAAATTTGGCAATCGTTTGAAATTCATTACCACTTTATTCTGACATGTGTTAATACTTTGTGAGATAGTGCAGATGGTGGCTTTTTTAGGTTTAACGACTTTTTGCTTCCAAAAGTGTTTCGAAATTATCAACACTTATTCCATTTTTTGTAGAATCACCCATATAACATGCGACAACTTGCGTACCTACCTACATAGGCTATGGATTATGTCCTAACAATCAGGGAAATAATGAATTCAGATGATTATAAATGGGTTATTAAAGATGGGAAAACCGCACAGTGCTATATTAAATTAGCAATTTGGAAGGGGGGAGGGGGTAGAAAGGCAGTAGTTTAGCGAAGGCCTAACTGATACTGCAGTTTTAAAAAAATAAACGTATCTGACTTTTTGGCTGTTTTGAGTTGGGGCCAGTTTTAGCATCTTTGATATGTTTTCTTTTTTATTCTTTGAAAATAAAAGTCCTTATTGGCTTTTGTAATTGATAAAAAACTTTAAGAAAACATGAATTAGATAAGTGTACATTATTTGCTTTACCTAAAATTTGAAATTTGAAGATTTGTGTATGTTTAATTTGATTTTTAAGATACAAAAATCACTTTTTCCATACTGTTGATTGTTAACTTCACGGCTTAAAGATTTGTATCATACCATTGAATAACGCTTACTTTAAAAAAAAATACCTTAATGACCTCTCGTAGATTTGTATGTG
This sequence comes from Dasysyrphus albostriatus, assembly GCA_946251815.1. Taxonomy (NCBI): domain Eukaryota; kingdom Metazoa; phylum Arthropoda; class Insecta; order Diptera; family Syrphidae; genus Dasysyrphus; species Dasysyrphus albostriatus. The sequence goes on from OX276335.1 coordinate 58,537,762, forward strand.
TAGTAGAAAAGACTTTGAAAACTCGAAAATGACACATTTTCTAAAAAAAACAGTTTTACAAAAGTTTAATTTTTTGCTCCGAAAATCGATCAAGTAAAAAAAAAAACTTGTGCCAAGACCTAGCGATATTGTCAGCTTAACAATTTAAAAAAAAAATCAAAGGAATCTCTTCCAATAATCTTTTTTGGTTCTTTCAGAAGATACTTAAAAAAGAACCTTGAAATTTGACTCTAACTTCGAATGTCCTCTTGACAAAATGAAATAAGTTTGCATAATTAAGTACTTTGAGCTGGACAAAATAATTTATTTATTTCTTTTAAATTAGGCGTTTTTTTTTTAGTAACACAATTAAATTTTTTCTTCAAAATCAATCCAATTGGACTTAAGCCATTTATCCCCTTGACCCTTCAAATGATTGAGGATTTCTCAGCCACTCCGAATTTTTCTCTTTTACTGCTTCAATTTAGATTAAAATCTCATACTTTCTTAGAAGCAGAAGACATAAAACTTGGTTTAAAACGATTTCAGCGGATTAACTGAGGTTTAATAATGGTTCAAGTTTAAAATATGTGAAAATAGCTAAACATGCTAAAACCATCGTTGGACATCGGTGAGTGAACTGATCTAGAAAGAGAAGTGTAAAATCAAAGATAAAACTTATGTACCAGGAACGTGCCGGCCGTGGGAATTTCAGTAGAGTGTTCGCTTACTTTAATTCAAAAACTGATATTTGTTTTAAGCTTTTTTCCACAAAGCCAGCGTTCCAAAACGAGCTTGTTTTTGGACACTTATTGTCCAAACAAAATTGAGTGCTGAAATTGGAGCCTCATCTGGTATAGCTGCTAAAAAAAAAACAAGCATATTAGCTACTTCAAACAACAATGCTACAAAACTCTCTCACTACTAGTTTGTTATAATCAAGGACAGCAAAAGTAAAGCTCAGTCACAGTGCCAACAGGAATTGGTTACCACGAAACCAATGCTTCAACTTGCTGTGTGCTGTGTGCTGTGTAATAAAATTTCTTACCAGTTTTATTGTTTTTAAAAATAATACAAAACATGTTGGGCCTTTCTTCAAAATTCAATCGCTTGTCCTATTAATTTCAGAAAATCTTAGTTTGTGCCCTATCACACGACGACTTATGAGTCAAGACTTTTTTTAAATTAAAATGAGTGCGTTGTTTTTCTCGTTCGCACTCATAGTCCGAGAGCCAGCGACCGTTTGAGTGACTGATTCCAGAAGAGCTGAAATTTTTCCATATTCTTCATTTGATATCACAGGTATTTACATAAATCGCAAATCAGCGTACTGATTTGCGGTGGGTGTGTCTATGGCAGCTGCCTAAACATGTAAGACAATTGTTAAAAAAACTGATTTCAAAAAAGGTGGTCAAAAAATCATAACAGGAAAACAATACTGTTACAAAATCATGGAGCCGTTTCGATGTCGAGACCTCCAGCATGATGGATTGATAGTCGCCTACTACCTACTACAAGCTAAATATAACTGAAATAATGAAATATGTCATCATAGTGTTTGACGTAATTGCTGGCATCAGTATCTACTGTAAGGCAGAATTCATGTGTAAAACACACATAACTTTTTAGTTTATTCTCCACATTATGTAACTTTTAACTGCAACAGAGTAGCAGAGGACTTTAACACTTGTATGCGGAAAGTATCAGCGATGGCAAGCCAAAGTGCGCTCTAATTAATACTCCAACCACCACTAACTCCTCAAACCCATGTCCTTCCATGGGTGGGGCCTAGCCACCGACATCGACAGTGCATTGAGTCAAAAATTGTTTTGGTTTGAATGTATGGGCGCCATTCTAAGCACCTACACTAAAATTGACCATACTATACGCCCTACACAAAACAAATTTCCCAAATTATCCATCTAAAGGACATAATTTAATGAAATTTTATTCTACTTCACAGTCACATGCACACGAAATATCATTTGTTAAAAACATCCTCGTACATCTATATTCTTTATGATGATAAATTTTTGAATTTAATTTGCAAAATTTAATTAGACGGCTAAGTACTGAGAAGAACAATAAAAAATATCCTTAAGGGCTTTGTTTGGTTTGTTTTCGTTTTGCAGGAACTTCAAACTGTCATTGTTGCCTCGATGTTGTAAACGTAATTATTTTTGCCATCTATTGTTTCCTGGTCTCGATTTATATGGCTTTGGTTTGGTCTGTTTATAAAGTTGTTGTTATTTTGTTTATGTATAATTTGTGTTTGTATGTGGCTTGTGGTCTGATTATAATAATGTCATAGGTATGCCTCACACATAATGATCATCATGTATCGTCGATGTATTAATGAATGCAACACTGGCAGTTGAACTATGCCTCTGATGGCAATTCTCGAACCAAAGGTTCAGAGAATAACACGAAGGGGATTTGTAATTGAATTTATTGCCATTTTTCTCAACGAGGATTTGTTTCGTGGCTTGTTAACAAGAGAAGAATGGACATGATAGGCTAGTTGTATTGCCCGCGATTGGGTTTTGTTTTGGTCTAACTGTTAATGATTATATTTACGAATTTTTTGACTATAATAATGTGCTTTTAGTTTCGATATTAGTTGAAGGAAAATTTTTGCATTTGGAAAAAGAACTTTACGAATTTACGAAATGATCAGTTTTAGAGGCTATACTGAAGATCTAAAATTTAATGAGAGTGTTAAAATGTATTTTAATAATTCCGAAGCAATATTAATGAAAGGAATATGTGTGTGAAATCAACAATCGCCAAAGAAACCTTTTATATAACTTGCTGCTATATTAAACCCTGCCAGCCTATCCAATGTTATCAGCTCGCAGTTGATGCTATAGATTCTATCTTCGAAGCAGCTGAACCATCTGACGTGGTTTTTATTTTAGGTGATTTCAATTTCCCAAATCTGCAATGGACTCTATCTGATGATGAATCACATTATACGAGTTCTAATGCCATGACTGATAAGGAAATCTTATTCACCGATTGTCTCTCTGACTCCGATCTTTACCAAGTGAGTGGTGTCAAAAATAATTTAGACCGTCAGTTCGATCTTATCTTCTCCTCTGATGTGGACAATTGTGTAGTATCAGCGAGTAATCATCTTCTTTCTACTCTAGACCCGTACCATCCTCCTATCTTCCTTTCTTTTTCTTATGAATCTTCCCATAATGCCACTGCTCCGGAAAAAGTAATGGCTTTTAATTTTCGTAAGGCTAATTTCCCCAAACTAAATAACTAACTTCGTGCCGTCGATTTTGATATTATCTTTGCAAATCACGACATCGATTCTGTCCTTCATAATTTCTATTCTCTACTATTTTGCTGCCTTAGCCAATCAGTCCCTATTTCTCCTCAAAAAAATATTTCTTCAAGCCCTCCATGGTATAATAATGAATTAAAATCTCTCCGAAATAAAAGAAACAAACTTTGGCGTAAGTACTTGCAATCTCGTACTGGCTTTGATTTCTCTACCTTTCAATGTGCAAACCATAATTTCTCTGAACTCTGCAAGTCTCTTTACCATAATTACCTTAGTCAAGTTCAATCTAACATTATATCTGACCCAAAAAGTTTTTTTAACTTCATTAATGCTAAAAGAAAGTCTGATAACTACCCTTCTACGCTTACTTATTTGAATACCAGTTCAGAAGATCCCTTAATCATCGCTAACCTTTATGCCCAATTTGTCAGTCAATCTTTTTCTGATAACACTTCCCCACCAGACTCCGATTACTTTTCCTTCTTAGACACCTGCACCCAAACGTCACTGTCTTCAATTGTCATTCCCCCTTCTATCGTTGAAGATAAGATTAAAAAACTCAAGGTTAAATATACTGGTGGTCCTGATGGCTTACCTTCAATAATATTAAAAAATTGTTCGTCAAATTTAATAGAGCCATTGACAACTCTTTTTCAGCTCTCAATTTCACAAGGAATATTTCCTTCTCGTTGGAAATATTCCTACATTATCCCGATCCACAAAAAAGGCCCTAAAAAAGAAATATCTAACTACCGTCCCATAGCTAAGCTGTCGTGTATTCCTAAGCTTTTCGAAAGCATAGTCCATGACACTATGCTTTTCCACTGTAAACATATTTTTTCCCTCAATCAACATGGTTTTCTTACCGGTAGATCAACTACTACAAACCTAGTTGATTTTGTTTCTGATTCTACATGCGCCATGGAGTCTGGGAAAGAAGTTGACGTCATCGCCACTGACCTCAGCAAAGCCTTTGATAAAATTTCACATTCCCTTATTCTCTTCAAACTCAAAGCACTTGGCTTTTCTCCCTCCTTCATTGCGTGGATCCATTCATATCTTAGCGATCGGCAGTATACAATCCTTTTTAGAGGTATCGAATCTAATCCTATCCTTGCAACTTCTGGCGTTCCGCAGGGAAGTCATCTTGGCCCTTTGATTTTCATTTTGACCATTAATGACGTAGACTGCGTCATCAATGATTCTATGATTTCTATTTATGCTGATGATAAAAAAATTTATACATATATTTCCTCTCCTTCCAATTCCATTCTTCTTCAGCAAGATTTAAACAGATTTTCTATCTGGTGCCAGAAGAACTTTCTTGAACTTAATGTTAGTAAATGTCAAGCTATAACGTATTCCCCTAAACGCTCACCCCTCCCTCCTCGAACATATTTTATTAACAATGAGGCAGTCACAGTAGTTGACTCACTATGTGATTTAGGTATTCTTTGTGATAAGGAACTTAATTTTAGATCTCACATTACCACATCTATTAATAGAGCTAACTCTGCACTTGGTTTTGTTAAGCGCTGGTCAAAAGAATTTTCAGACCCCTACGTTACGAAATCTCTTTATCTCACATTTGTTAGACCCCTTCTTGAATATGCCAGCCAGGTTTGGTCACCATGTTATGTTACCCATTCCCTTCGTATCGAAGCCGTTCAACGAAGATTCCTTCGATTCGCACTTCGTGGGCTTCCCTGGCTTGACTCATTTCACCTTCCACCCTATAAAGATCGTCTTCAACTTATTAATCTGCAACCTCTTGATAAACGTCGCAAAGTAGCCGACATTGTATTCATTCACCAATTTTTAGCCGGTAATATTGATTGTCCTACGCTTCTCCAAAAAATTTCTTTGCACACTAACCCTAAAAGTCTTAGATCGGTGTCTCTCTTTGATGTCAATTTCCATCGTACTAACTATGGTAGTAACGAACCATTGACACGTACCTCCAACCTTATGCAAAATTCTTTTGACTTTCACACCTCCAAACACTCTCTCAAAATCTCGCTCTATTCCAACCTTAACTATACAATCCCTGAACTGCCTTAAACACTCCCTTCTAGCTCTCAACACCTTGCCTTCCATTTTTTTAAAGTTTTTTTTCAATGTAAAAACTGGTGGGTGGGCCTACGGGCCCAGATTATTATATAAATAAAAATAAAAATAAATAAAATAAAAAAAAAAAACAACGAAAAACCCACCATAGATTTTAAGTTTAGATTTAAGTTTAGATGTTAGTGCACGCTTGTATTAAGCTAAAATAAAATAAAATAAAAATATTTATTATGCGTTTTAAACGAGAACAAAATTTTAAAAGAGGTTTTTTTGATTAAGTCGAAAAATATCAATCGTAGACAAAAAAAGATTTTGACCAAAGTTGTAGATAATTAAATTTTGAACAAATTTTATTGAGATAATTTTTGCCCAAAGTTGAAAATAGGCGAATTATTTCACAAAAACCGATTTTCGTTAAATTTAAGATGGCGGCTAACGCAATGGAGCTAAGAAGTCGAAAACTTTTTCTTAGACTCCTGATGAACTCCTCTAACGATTAAGATACAAAAACCTATCTAATCTTTTGCATTTCAGCTCATTTTTTTGTCTAATCTGACTGGACTATATACACACATCTCCGTCAGCCGGTCGGAATGAAAACTTGTATCTGGATTATTGAAATAAATCTCGATAGAAACGCTAAAAAAAAGTTAAATCGATAGCATTATTTGTTCTGGAAATATTCGAGATAACAATAACAACAATTAATTCATTTTTGAGATAATGTTGAGCTGGGAAACGTAAGAAACTTGGAAGTTATACGGACGGACGAGCGTCACGAACGAACAAATACAGACATATCTCTGTAAAAATTATGGATTCTATGGAGCTCGAAACGTGGAAATATGTAAATTGGTATGAATGTCAAAATTAATGATTTCATAAATCGGACCGATTACAATACTTCCAATAGGAAGTTATAAATTGTAATTTTAATGTCAAACTCTGAAATTTGAAAAGATATTTTTAATTTGGTTTGAAAGTTAATTTGTCATAAGGTATAGTTGTTTAAAAAAATTATTTTATGAAGGAAATGAAAAAAATGGATTTTTGGTTTGAAAAAAAATAAAGCATATGAGATTACAGGTGTTTTTTTTTTTTTAAATTAAGAATTCTTAAAAAAATAAACTTAATATTAAATCAGACAGGTCATCACTATGATAAAAACACGAAAAAATTCGCCTTCACAATGCTGTCTACATACTAAACGGCATGATCGATTTCCTACAAACTTGGTACAAAGTGTGATTTTAGTAACTCCTCCTACATGTTTTTAGTAGTAGAAGTATTCGAAATCAACGACTTCGATTTTTTAAACCTTAAGAATAAATTAAAATAAAAGCTTAGCAGAAGTTATAAGGCACCAGTTGTAGCTATTATTGGAACTAAACATTTAGAAAAGCAAAACCATTTATTATTTTGATGGAAAAGTAAAGCTCAAGACCAGGGTTGCCGTTTCATTTTTTTAAGAAAGCAGTATTCTAATAACGGGTGATTTTTTAGCTGGTTTGGTTTTGGCAACACTGGTTTTGACAGCTGACGTGTGTTTAGTACCTTGTGTCACTGTCAAACAGCTTCAGTTTGGTTTGCAATTTAACCATGGATTGTCTTACAAATGAACAACGCTTGCAAATTATTGAATTTTACTATCAAAATTCGTGCTCGGTTCGAAATGTTCATCGCGCGCTGCTTCCATTTTATGGTCGGCATTCTCGACCTTCTGAGCAGTCTATTCGGAAGATTGTGACCAAATTTCGCACCAAATTTACTTTGTTGGACATTAAACCACCAACACGTTTACGTACTGTGCGTAGTGAAGAAAATATTGCGGCCGTATCAGCTAGTGTGACAGAAGACCGCGAAATGTCGATTCGGCGCCGTTCCCAGCAGTTAGGCCTTTGTTACAGCACTACGTGGAAAATTTTGCGGAAGGATTTGGGCGCAAAGCCTTTTAAGATACAGCTGGTGCAAGAACTAAAGCCAGCCGACCTACCACAACGCCGAATTTTTGGTGAATGGGCTCTTGGAAAGCTGGCCGAGGATCCGCTTTTTTATCGAAAAATTGTGTTCAGCGATGAGGCTCATTTTTGGTTGAATGGGTACGTAAATAAGCATAATTGCCGCATTTGGAGTGAAGATCAGCCAAAAGCCACTGCTTGGTGCGGTTTATGGGCCGGCGGCATTATTGGGCCATATTTCTTCAAAGATGATGCGAATCGCAGCGTTACTGTCAATGGTGAACGCTACCGAGCGATGATAACAAACTTTTTTTTGCCCGAAATGGAAGTTCTTGACTTGCATGATATGTGGTTTCAACAAGACGGTGCCACATGCCACACAGCACGCGAAACAATGGCGCAATTGCGAGGCGAGTTTGGTGAACAGTTAATTTCACGTTTCGGGCCGGTCAATTGGCCGCCTAGATCGTGCGATTTGACACCATTAGATTATTTTTTGTGGGGGTATGTCAAGGCTAATGTCTATAGGGACAAGGCCGCTTCGATTGACGCACTGGAAGCCAACATCCATGCATTCATTCGTGAGATACCGGCCGATATGTGTGAAAGAGTATGCCAAAATTGGACTCAGCGGATGGGCTACCTGAGACGCAGGCGCGGTCAACATTTGCATGAAATTATCTTTAAACATTAAATTGCAAGGTTCAAACTATCGATTCAAATATATATTTCATTAATTTTTTCGAATTTTTTGTGTGTTTTTTTTTTTTTAAAGTTCTAAACCTCTTAAAAAATCACCCGTTAGAAAAAAAAGCAGTACACAGCAGTACGGCAGTAAAATATATAATTGTTCAAACATTTTAGTAGTTGTTTAAAATAAAAATATATGTAGTTTATGTAGTTCATATAAAAATTATAGAGCTACATTCGTGCTAACTACCTATACATTCTACAAAGCTCTAGCGTACTGCGGTGGTGGTATTCAAAAGATTTAATTGGGAGTGGTACAAAATCGCGGTAATTTTGTTTTTATGGACATCAAAGTGACGCAAAAGTAACTCTGTAACTAAAATAATGTTGAGGTTAAAGTTTGTCAAAATTAGTCTTTCTTGTTTTTTTTTCAGTTATTTATGTCACAAAAAATGGATCTTTTTCATGGCAGTTCGACGCACTAAACATTATGAGGAGGCACAACATAACCTGTTATACTTTAAAAAGTAATTAATTCAAAAAAAGAACAACAACCTATAAGTATTAAGTTATTATTTTCAATAAAATCATTTGAACATTTTGTACGGAAATGATCTAAGCAACAAAAAGCAGTACTTTGGTCGTATTTGCAGTACGACAGTACGGAGTTTGAAAAAGCAGTACAAATACTGCAACTGCAGTACTTCGACAGCCCTGCTCAAGACTTTATTAATGTTTCTCGTCAAAAAAAAAATTTAAATTGGCCCAACTTTCCACAAAAAAAGATTTTATTAATTACAAAGATTGAATGATCATTGAAATCTTAAAAGTCATATTAATTAAGTCTTGAACTTCATTTGATCATGAAAATAATAGTTGATTTTGCTTTCTTAATGTCTCACAATCAATCATTCAAATTTTCAATGATGAGTTTTAATGATAGCTGTAACTGGCGCCCAAGTAAATAAAATGCACAACTGAGTCGCATGTACTTGCTCTTAGATTCAAGACGCTGAGGGCATAAGAAGATTGTATGTAAAAATATCCAAACTATGAGAGAAAAATGATTAAAATCATGAAATATAAAACAACTTCTTTGAGAGCTTGAGAGCTTCCCGTTCAAAGGTAGCTTTTACCGAATTTATTTTATTGTTTTTATACAAAAGTTAACCACAATCTGTTTGGCCGATATTCAGAAAATTCAAAATTAAAGACAACGTTCTATGAGATGTACTATTAATATTTGCTATGCGTAAATATTTATATTTTATAGTAGAAGATCAAACTATTTTACCTTACCGAAAAGAGTAAAATTAATTTGGTGGCGCAACAGCTTATGGAGAACCAGGGCTTAGTGACTTACAACTCTCAACCATTCCTGTGTGCGCGTTGTTGACAGCGGCTGGGAATCAAACCCAGACCTCCAACGCACTAACCATCATGACACGAGGTACTACACCTTACATAAAAGGTTTTAGAAAAATCATAGGAACTGTTTTTAAGAAAAAAAAATACCTTAACGGATTTTTAAAATTTGTATGGAAGGTACTATTATTTTTTCATTAAAGTAGACTTTTTACTTAAAATACTTTAGAAAGTGTTGAAAAATCTTTAAATACAGACTTTTATAAAAATGGATCATATAGTTTTCAAAATATTTGATTTTCAAAAGAATTTGAAACTTTTGTTAAAAATCCAAAAAGAATTTTTTTAATTTAAGTACACAAAAATATTTAAAGTTTTAAGAAGCCTCTGTATAAAAAAGTTATTGAAATCAGTCATACCGTTTTGAAGAAATCGAAATTTAAAAAAATGGTTTCCTGGGAGGTTGCATTAATAATTATTTTTTGAAAAATGGTATTCCACCCAAACGAAGCCTTTACCTGACGTAATTTATAAATTTTTTTTAAGCTAAGTTGTCGAGCCGTTTTTGAGAAAAATACGATTATGTAAAATTGCTAAACAAAATTGTATGGCAGGTACCAGTATTTTTGGTTCTAAAAGAAAAAAACCTTAGGGCTTAATGAAGAAAAACCACTATGTACCAAGTTTGAAGAAAATCGATTGTGCCGTTTAAGCTGTACACGAACAGACAAACAGAATTGTGCCACTCACTTTTTTGGTGTTCTCTATCATTGATTTGATATCATCGTAATACCTACCATGTCTGATTGTTACCTCAAATTTTTTTTGCGCGAGTCCAAAACTTGCCTTATATAAATATAGTTCTTGCATCACAAGTAAAAATAATGATTGTTGCCAAGGAGTTTTTCAATGACCATCCATCATTCATGCGTCCATATTTTATGTTCAAAAGTACTAAAAACTGATCGAACGGGCAAGAAAGTATTTGGAATTGATCGAATGACTGAAATGTCTGGAACACAAAACACAATAGGAAAAATTGCTTTGGAGTAGTTCAGCCTTACCCCGGTATATCGGCTCTGCCGGAGCTGACCATCTCTTCCGACCTACTCGTGGGACTTTTATTTTACTTTTTATTTCAACATGGACAAAACTGACAAAACAGACTTACCATCCGCCGATACTGAGGATGAACTTTTGGCCTCCAGTCAAGAGACCATCGTTGGGCAACCTCTAACTCAGGGAGTAACTGTAGTACCAGCCATAGTACACATGTGCCCCGACCGAACACCAATACCGAACCCTCGTGCAGCAATGCCGGTAATAGCAGCGCTGTAAGGGGCAGTAAAAAGAAATCGGCGGGTACTCTGCACATCCGTATCAGTTCCGAAAGGCCTCCTTCATTCTTGACAAGATTGCCAAGAATGAGGATGCTGGAGCTGTTCTTGAGAGAGACCTCGCTGATAAAATCAAGTACGAGGAGATTGTTGAGGAGTACAACAGTCTTCTGGCTACGCATGAAAAAACAAAGGGAGAAAAAGCTGTCAAACGAAATAGGTCGAGACGAGACCAACCAACCTCCGAAGAGGAACAAGTTCGACGGCCCAAAAAAAGTAGAGAGGGTGCCACCTCCCAGAGCGGCGTAGCCACGCATCTTTAGTGAGCTTGTCAGAGATGACCTCCAGGTATCGGTTGTGGATGAGCTCTCCACTAACAACAGAGGTCTGCTGGAGGTGTGGAACTCCATCGAGGCCAAGCTCTCGGAGATGGTATTCTCCTACACTATGACGGCAAGCAAGGGACCCTATCCTTGTTTTGACTCTGGTGAGATGCTCAGGGGATTCAGGGTAATCAAGTGCGCTGATTTGTTTTCTAGGGACTTCATTGGGTCATGCATTGCTAGGATCAGCAATGACTGGGACGGCTTGAAGCTCAAGCTAGTCCCAGCATCCCTAGACAGCCTTAGGCGCGCATTTGGCTACCTCTCATGAGCATCAAGCAAGGATCAGCCCTTCACAACTCACTTGTGGAAAGAGTCAACATCCCCCTGGGAGTTGTGAAGGGCAATTTACTGTCAATCTTCCTTAGTGAATCCAATCGTAGGTGGAATAGCTTGACCGAATGCAAAATATCCAGAAAGATCTGGCCCGCCTATAATAAATCCCGAACAATTGATCTGTTATGAAGACCCAGGCGAGACATAGCTAGGGTCGTTGCAACCTGTACTGGACATTGGCCAGTAGGGAAACATGCAGCGAGCCTGGATATTCCCTACAATACTCACTGCCGTAGCTGCAATGATCAGCAAGAAACGGAAACAGTCCTTCACTTTCTCTGTAAATGTCCTGCTCTGGCTAGAATGAGAGCACATTCGTTTGGAGATTTTTTTTGACGACTTTAACGAACTTTCTGAAATGAAAATCAAAAACTTGATTTTCTTTCTTAACGTGACGAAATGGATCTTAGACAAAATCGGTTGCTTCTGTATCATGTTCCCTCCCAGACCCCAAGACCGTGAGCAATCGGAATACAGGCCTCTGCTGGGTTTCATGATGCTCAATGACAGCGATCATCGGTTGGATCCTTCGTGCTCCTTCGATCGTTCTGCTGTCTGCTGAGCTCGGCTTTGGGCGCGATGCGATCCAATCGACTGAGTGTCTTAAGCCCCACTTCTTGACGTTGGTGCTAGCCAAAAATATACTAAAACCATATTCCAAATCCGTTCTAATTCAAATCAAAGAACTCTGGGCTCATGGTGGATGCTGATCTCCACTGGAAACCTCCGGTCATGCCGAGTGGACATACGGAAGCCCAGGTGGAGATCTCGCATTCAATCATGTATCTGGAAGACAGCCGAAGGAATCAAGTCAAACGAGTTATGGTATCAAAACGGCGCAATTCAGCGCTAATTGGGTACTGGACGAGTGTTTCGCCCGTGCCACCATTTCTACCTACCTAACCCTAGTTCAGCCCGTTTTACAATCAATATTTAACTTTTTTCCTTGTAAAAAGGACAGATGTCACTTCTTCCCAAAAAAAAAAAAACATATTCGATTATTATGGCCTCCAACACTTAAATATCCTGTGCGTAAAATGTTTCTCGGAATTGACGTCCTTATAATCCAACTATCATGGGTTTTGTTGTGGTACAGTGTTATTAAGTCCCGAATTTCACAGACAATATCCTTGGTGATAATGGCTTCTAGAAAGTGTTGTCTCTGGTTCTCATTACAGTGTTTATTTACCATCCCTGGTTTTATAATTCAGACATCTTCATAACTCTTTGCATACCTATTCTCGATGTTTTATGTTAAAAAATATTTTAATCAAACCAAAATTGTTCTTAATGATAACAAAGTATAAAATAAATATTATTTGACTCCAGTTCCACCCTACTTAGGTGAACTTCAACGTTGCTTAAATCCTCACTTCCGCCACTACCATTATTCAAATCTTTCGAAATAAGTTTTAAATTTATGTCATTAGAGGCATTAAAGAAATAGATAACATTACAAATACAAATACAAGTATCCTATGTTAAATATTAAATTATCCTTTTACTTGCGTCAAGTATATTTTATCTTATCTTACCGCTTTACACCAAATTAACTCAAACAAAACAAATTGCACGTAACAATTTCATCGACTTTATAAAACACGAAACGAAACACCCTTCAACACTGGCACTCAAAACCAAGATTATAGCCTCCTTACGCACAGAGCCTATATATATTACACACTACACATGATGATTGACTGAATTAGACCAAATGTAATGGCCACATATATCATTTTTAACGGTTAAGATTATAATGGCTGCGGAGTGTTTGCGGAATATTTTGTTTCTCCCGCAAATTGAATGATTGCGCCAAATTATTTTTCCAGCTTTTTAGCTGTAAATATAGCCACGTTTCACGTCGGTGTTGTCTTCTATGATGTTTTATGTGGTTAAGGTTATATTCTTACCCAAATATAAATATATATTTATTTACTAAAGTGTAGATTTGAATGCCTTATGCCTTGTTTCTTCAGACTTATATTAATGCTGAAGCTTCTTCAAACTGCCGTAGAATTCATAATCCTATTATTTGTGTTGTAAGGATTCTTTTGTTTGCAAAAAAAAAAACCAAGTCTTTTTTGTTTCATAAATCCATAAAGCAAACAATCAACTGATATTAAATATTTATGGAGTACAAAAGCCTCCGGAGAACTTTTACACTCTCAAACAACTCTTGCATCCTGATGGTGCTGGGTGTGAATTGGAAGTCATAAAAGATTCACCTGGTGCTCAATATAGTATGTACGAAGTATGAGTTTATACATATATCTATAGGTATGGTTGTATCATGTTGGATTTTGTAACAGTTCTGCAAATATTTACGTATGGACTTATGTTCAACACTCCTTTAACGTTTTTATAGCTTAATGTTGATTTAAATAGGAAACACTGAAAGTAGACCAGGAAATGGTGAACGTAATATGTAATTGTGTTGTATGTACTCGTACCTACAAAAAGGCACTCCTGGTTTTCGGCGTTGTTCGGTTCCCTAGATGAAGCTGCTCAAACACAAACCACTCTGTTGGTCTACAGAAAAAAGGACATTCATGCAATGCAGAAGTTTGCATTTACAGAGCTGGGTTTTTAAGTTTAAGGGCCGAACATCACACTGAGAAGATAAATTTATTTTAAGAAAGATTAATTAATTTTTGGGAGGAGTTTTGTTAAAAATTATAACAAAGCTGTAAATCAGCAACATGAAATAGTTCATGGCCTTCTACGATATAAAATAAAAATAAATTTAGTGGCGCAACAGCTCATGGAGAACCAGGGCCTAGTGACTAACGACTCTCAACCATTCATGTGTGCGTGTTGTTGGCTGGAATGGAGGGGACCTTCAATTTTTTGCCGAGTCCGAACGGCTACGTGAGAAGCACTTATTCATGACAGTACACTCTTGAAGGATTTGTTAGTTCCACGCAGTACCTCGGAAAAAAACATTTCTGTTTTTAGGTGGCAGTGACCGGGAATCGAACCCAGACCTTTGGCACGACAGCCCTACGCACTTTTTTTTTTTTTTTTTTTTTTTTGAAATTCATTTTTATTTTTCAATTTTCTTAAAACTATCTTAAAGCTAGACAAAAATTCATAAAAACTAGCCTACTTATCAATATCTTAACACTAACTTACTGGCCCCAGTCGGGCGCTCTAAGTTAAACTAGAATAACTTAATGCTAATGCCTTTCGGCCTAAGAACTATCTTAATACTAAATCCAGGTCGGTTTTATTTTTTACCGAGAAGAATTTCACAAAAAAACTCGGTATCTATGTCTTTATTTTTTGGTTTTATATAAAACTTACAAACTACATAAAACTAAATTAAAGCTAATTAAAACTACTTAAAACTACTTACAACTAATTTTAAACTAATTACAACCTACTTATAAGCTACTTACAAACTAGAACAGCCACAGCAAGCATTTTCCGGTTTTTATAATTTTTTTGTATTTTTGTTGATTTTATAATTTTTTTGGTGTTTTTGTATGTTTTATATATTTTTTTTTTTTTTTTTTTTTTTTTTTTTTTTTTTGGTGCCACCCTGACTGTCCCTACTTAAAACTACCTAAACCTATGTAAGTCGGCCATACAAGAGAAAATAGCAAGGTCAACTATTAAATGTCTGAAGGAACTTCATCTTCGTTTTTCAACCACCAGAACTGGTTCTCCTGCTTTACCCTATCTCTTCGGTCCCGTTCGGACACAGTCCTACTGAACCGAAGGTGCTCAGCTCCGTCTTGTGCGAGGACGTCTCGACTGTAAAGGAGCCGCCGATCTACAGTTCTACGGCCGACGTGGTAGATTAGCGGAACCGCCGCTCTATCCTGGATCAGCCCTCGACTGTCTAGGTGGAGGAATGCATCGGGCGGAATAAAGCCGCTTAGACGCACACTCTCGTAGTATTCGTTGTTGGGGTAATAAGCCCCGAAAATTAAGCTGTTAGACGAGGACATCGCTCTTGCAATGTGACCTCGAATAAGCTTCAGCAAGAAATTATCTATCCTGTTTATGTTGGCCCCGTTGTATAGAGCCAGGTTGGAATAGTAGTGTTTGTACTCCGACTCTGGTGTTCTGTGCAATCCAAGGCAGCGTCGAAGACACTGCCTCTCAAACACCCGAATCTTTTCCATTTGAGATGGGGCAACGTTGAACCAAACCGGGCATCCATAGGCAATCATCGGCCGGATAAGGGCCATGTAGCAAATCACCTTCACCCTGCTATCAAGCCGGCTGCTATAAAACAACCGTTTCGTCAGGGCAAAGGCTCCCCTAGCCCTGGCCAGAGCAGCATTTATATGTCTGTCGAAATACAAATACTGATCCATCCAGATGCCAAGGTACTTTACTACACTTTTACTCGCCAGTGGATGTCCATTTGGCCCTACGATCACCAGCTTGCGCCAGTTCTTTCTCGTATCCCTTGTGGCTCTAAGCAACGGAGTCCTAAACAAGATAGTTTCTGATTTCTGGAAGTTGATTTTCAACTAACTAACCTACGCACTAACCATAATGCCACGAGGTACCTCTGGCATTTTACGATACCCTTTAAATTAAATACCTTTTTACTTGCGATATAGGTTCTATAAGGAAAGTTTTGGATTCGTGAAAAAAAAATTTGAGATAACAATCAAAAATGACATTACGATGATAGAGAACACAAAAAAAAGTGGGCGGCAAAATTCTGTCTGTCTGTTCGTCTACAGCCTAAACGGCCCGATCAATTTTCTTCAAACTTGGTACGTAGTGGTTTTCGGCACGTTTTTTCATTTTATTTAGAACCAAAAATAACGGCACCTGCCATACAATTTTTTTTCGCAATTTTACATTCTTAATCGTATTTTTCTCAAAAATGACTTTTCTAAAAAAAAAATCCTCCCCAGATTACCATTTTTAAATTTTCGATATTCTTCAAAACGGTATGACTGATTTCATTTATTTTTTTTATACAGAGGTTTCCGAAAACTATAAATATTCGATTCGATTATTTTGAAACTCGATACTAAAGAGTTTTTTAGTACTTTCTAAATTATTTTTAGAAAAATGTTTTGCATATTTGAAAAAATTACGGAACATACCTTCCGTACAAAAGTTCAAAAAAGGAAAATATCTGTTTTTCTCAAAAACGAGTACTACGATTTTGATCAAACTTTTTCCATATACACGGTGTCCGCTGGGAAGGTATACCACTTTGTGTTTTGCTGCCATTTCGGTAAACATTAGTCTTGACAGTTCATATTTGGCAGTCGTGAAGTAGGCTCGTGGCAAATTTATTATGGAAGAATATTCGATAAACAAAATGTGTTTTAATCGTTAAAACATTTTATCAAAATCAATAATCGATTACAATGACGATGAGAAAGTTTCGTGAAATTTTTAGGAGAAACAACGTGCCAACAAAACGCACTATTTATCGTGTATTGAATGATTTCGAAGAAATCAGCGATAGACCCAAGCAAGGACCACAACGTACTGCAAGATCGACAGAAAACATTACTGCTGCTCATGGAAGTGTTGAAAACAATCCTTCAACCTCAATTCGCCACCGTGCTCAGGAGCTTGGTCTTCAAAGAACAACTTTGGCCACAATTTTGCACAAGAATTTGCATTTGTTTCCATTTAAGATTCAGTTGACACTAGTTGAAAAATGTGCTCAAAAGGCGGACATTTACCTGATACTGTATTCCATACATAATTGCCGACATTAAATTAAACATTGAAAAAAATTTAAACTAAAAAAAGGTTCAACATTTTCCTTGGAAAATCCGATATTAAAAAAACGGGTTGACTAATTTCTTTCAAATTTTATTTTAACATGCTCATAAATAAAAACTTAAGATTTGCATACCAAAAGTTTTCCTAAAAAATATTTTAAGAATTTTTCCTTAAAGGTTCTGCAGCTGCGTCGTGTTCTGTTCCTATCATTGAAATTGTGTGTATTCAACATTTTGACAGCTATTCTAGTTGCAGCTCCGTCTCCATATTCTGTTCAGGCAGAAGTAACCATTTCTTGACAAATGGTTTCCCATTAAAATTATCACTGAAAGCTGTATAACAGCTTAAGCCTTAACCGTTTAATAGATGTCAAACAGATCATCGAGAAAATATAAACATTTTAGTTCTATAGAGAAGGTCTCTAAAGAATTCGTTGTTCTATTTATTACGGTAAATTTCTTTAAATCAATCATTTTCAAATTTTGCTTATAGCCCAGTCAAATTAGTCAAAAACGGTCATGAAATCGCATTTTGGGAAAGACAATTTTTTTTAATCTGTTGGGTACACCTCCTGATTCTTAAAACGAGTTTTTGGTATTTTAAGGGTTAGGGAAGAACCACCATCTTGAAAAAGAGATTGGTTTGGATTTTATTTAACATTTCTTTCGCATTTAATTTTACAATAAAGTGTCCAATAATAATCTTGTACAAGATACAATTATCTAAGAATTTCCAATGGTGAAACCATGATATTCGAAAAATATTGGCCCCAATAAATTAATTCCAATTTCACCACTATCCTCGCCCCACTTCAAATAGAAACGCAGCACATCTATTGCCAAATAAACTTTATTTATTTTTGCTTAATTTATTTCAGAATTATGTAAGACAAATTTATTAAGACACGAATTAAACTCTTGTTCATTTCTATTGCTCGTAATATCTTTAAAACAACTTGGTGCCGTGTTGGCTACAGTTAAGAGTGAACAAAAACAACTCAGTTTTTAAAAACAAGTAATGTTGGTGCCAGGTTCTTTACGGTTGAGGGTTGAACTATGACGTTCTGTGTCACAGATGCACCTCAAAAGACCATACTTGTTTAATTCATATTGTTTTTGTAGTTACTACTAAAATTAACTTTTTTTGGTACAAACACTCGGAAACAAATCGGAAACAACTCAACTTATTTTTCAATTCTGAAAAAGTCTACACTTTCACGTTGGATTGAACACACAATATGTAGCCAATAATATTAGTCGAAAGCTCATTTTATAGGTAATTAGAATGACTACAAATTATTCTAGAAGTACTATCCTAAAAAAGACAAAGGGAAGCGAGATATCTCAAGAAACTTCATGAACTCAAACGTGAATTTTGACCCACTTTACCATAGAAATTAAGCAACTGTCTGAGGTCTTTAATAGTTTGTTTTTAGATAATTTTGTCTTGTACGTGATTTTTTTGGACACATTGTTGTAAACTCAAACTGTGAAAGAGTTATTAAATAAAAACCAAACCAATCTCTTTGTCAATAGGCGGTTCTTCCTTAACGGCTATAGATGAGAAGCACTTATTCATGACAAGTATTTAGTCTTGGAGGATTTGTCAGCTCTTCGCAAGAGGCAGTACCGCGGAAAAAAAAACATTTCTGTTTATTTTTTTTTTTAGGTGGCAGCCGCTGAGAATCGAACCCAGGATGTTACAAACTCACTGAACAACTAAAGGCTGCCTTATACTCGTATGTCTAAGAACAAAAATACATACTTGTTGCCCAGCACTTACCTGATTATATTCAAAGTCTTAATGCTTATTGAAAACGGCTGAAGAAATTAAATGACCCTAGTTTTGTTGATTTTCTGGAAAGAATCATAAGCACCGCTGAGCTAAAATCAGCTGTAGAGTAAAAACATCCAAATTCAACTTAATCCTAAAGAAGCTTTATCTATACCTGAATCAACTTCGTTATAAAAAAATATTATTATAAACTGGAGGTCAAAACCCCTCCTCATCAGCCTATAAGTAAGACCTTGGAAGATTTGATATTCATAGAACTCAAGTTTGCAGCGACTAGCGAGTCATCATCGTTGACCTTGACATGCAGTTTCGATTTTGGGAAAACAATTTTACACTTCTTACGAGTAGATTCACTTTCAGAGTTTTATCATGACATCACCTTTAACATGCATAGGCCAAAATATTCATCGAGATACTCGGAGTGATTCTTGGATGTCAAGAACAGAATTCAACAGTCCTTATCCAGGTTACTTTCTGCACTAATCAAAAATTTTCTTTTTCTTTCTTCCAAGAACTTCTTCATGTTACTGGAGAACTCAAAATTAACACTAAAAAGTATCGGGTTGCTCAATAAGAGCGCTACAAAAGTTTTTTTTAAATAAAACAAAAACGGTTTTGGATATCAATGAAGTTCTTTATTATTGTGAAAGTACGGTCGATGCCATTATGTATGGAACTCGATTTCTTTTGCGTGGCCACCACGGGCACGCTTGCAGAAGTCCAGACGCTGAACACAAATTTCAACGGTTTTCAAGCATAAATCGGCTGATACTGCTGCAATTTCACGTTCGATATTCGTACGAAGTTCATCAATCGTCGCTGGCTTGTTGGCATAGACCATAGACTTGACGTAGCCCCACAGGAAACAGTCTAACGGCGTCAAATCGCACGACCGAGGCGGCCAAGCGACTGGACCATTTCGTGAGATAACACGTTCTCCAAACTTGGTTTCCAATAACTTGACTGTGACATTGGCTGTGTGTCTTGTGGCGCCGTCCTGTTGGAACCACATGTCCTCCAAGTGCATATCATCCAATTGGGGCCAAAAATATTCGGTTATCATTGAACGGTAGGGATCCCCATTCACAGTAACGTGCCGGTCTTGATCATCACGGAAGAAGTACAGCCCAATGACGCCGCTGGCCCATAAACCACACCAAACCGTAATTTTTTCGGGATGCAATGATGACTCATGGAGTACGTGTGGATTGCCGCCTGACCAATACCGCATATTTTGTTTATTGACAGAGCCACAGCCAGAAATGAGCCTCATCGCTGAAGATGATCTTTCGATGAAAATCCGAATCATTTTCAAGTTGTTGCTCAGCCCAATTCACGAACATACGACGCTTCTGGTGGCTTTTGGTGGTCAAGCGGCTTCAGTTCTTGCGTCAATTTAATCTTGTAAGGATGTAGGCCAAGATCTTTTCGCAAAATTCGCCAAACGACGTCACAGAGATGCCCAACGCTTGAGAGCGACGTGTGAGAGACACATTTGGGCTTTCTGCAACTGAAGCCTCAGCGGCAGCAATATTCTCGACACTACGGGCACTTCTTTGTCTCACTGGGACGGGAACATTTTGTACTGTGCCTGTGAATTCAAATTTTTTCACTAGACGCTCAATTGTTGATCTGCTAGGACGATTATGACGACCTTAAATTAATTTTTAATATTTAATTTCGACTCGTTGTTGGCTCGTATATCTTTCCATCATGAAATGGCAAACCTTACTGAAGAGAAATGTCAAAAGAGCGGCAAGAAATATGGCGTCGTTTGCTGTCCCTGTCGCTCTACTTTTGTAGCGTCCCGCTTGAAAAACCCTTTATTAAGGCTTAGCATTGTTTGAAACTTTTTTCACTTCTCTACACCTCTGAACAATATTTTTTAAAGCTAATGCGAGAACTTTCTTTTTGCTGATTATTCGCTCACATATCAAAATCCACACCCGTAAACTATTCGAGTCTGTCGACAAACGTGGTATCTATTGATTATCTGATCCAAATCGGAGATTGTTTGATTATTGGCTCGAATGGGTGTTGAATGCATAAGAAAAAAAGTTTACCAAAATCGCACTACCTAAAGTCACTTTTTTCAAAATGGCTGCTGGTTACCTTTCAGGGTATCAGAAAAATTCTGTTACTTTGGTATTTTTTGTCGTAGAACAATGATTTTTGTATCTAATCTAGGGTTTCCAAGGTCGAAAAATTCATTTCAAAAATAAATTTTGTCCATGGGGTCGAAATTAGCATATTTTTGAATATATCCTTTTTGGTGCGTTTTTTGTCTAAGAAAGTTATTCCAAACAGTAAAAACTGAAAACAGCAGCAGTAAACCAAATAGAATAAGAAATGCGCATAATTTGTAACAAAATATAAACTAATTACAGTAAAACCTGTTTAATTGACCACCACTTAATTGATTTTCTCTTTTGATTGGTATTGAAAAATGGAAAAATACTCGTACTACTAATGCATTAAATTTTTTTATTTTAGTAGATAAAACACTGCTTTTATTTGCCCACAATATATATCAAAAAGAGTTTATGAAACTAATCGAGAATGACTGTTCATACAGTGACTCAACATTTTCATCAATTTGGTAAGATATTTCAACGAAATTTTAAAATAATTAATAAAATAATATTACAATTTAGTTAGGAAGGTAAGAAGATCAAAATTCAACCATTGACTTTAATTGATTCAATGATAGACAATTGATCAATGAGCATTTGGTAAATTAGTTGGCTTTATGTGACTGTTCCTGGTAAGTGCCTCGCGTGGCCCACTTTTGCTTTGAAGGCCACTTTTTACTTCATGGCATAGATTTTTTAATGTTTTCAACTGATTTGAAGTAAAGATTTGTGTTCAGTTTTTACTGTTTGGAACACCTTTTTTAGACAAAAACCACATAAAAAGGATATGTTCAAACATATGCCACTTTTCGACCCCCAGACAAAAAGTTCTCTCGTGAGTGTTGTGGGGTACGCACGTATCGAGAGTAATTAATCTTTCTAAAGTAATCTTTTTAAACTCAACTCAAAAAGTAAAAAACAAAAGAAGTAAAAACTAATACCTTTATTTATATTTTGTAAGTGATAATCTCTAAATAATGAGTAAAACCTGTGTTTGCGGAAAATAGAACGACTGAAATGGCTCTGCGAAAATGCAGTGTTGTGATTGCAAAGTTATCTTTCATGGAACCTGTGTGCATATGGAACAGGCTGACATTGAATTCATGAAAAAAAATAATACCAACTGGAGATGCTCTCACTGCACTTCACTTCGTAGACGCTCTATGTCATTCGACAGTATACCCATCCCTATCGCTCCAAAAGACCTTGCGGATAAACAAATTAATTCGAGTGATATTACTTTACAAGTGGTCTACAAAGAACTTTTGGAACTTAAACAAATGAACAAAGATCTCATAACTTGCTTAACTGAAATCCAAACTGAAAATTCCCAACTTAAATCCAAAGTTAGTATGCTGCAGGAAAAAATTCAGTGGTTAGAACAAGCCAATCTATCTAACACATTAGAAATTGTTAATGTACCAAATTTTGACAATTCTAGCGCAGTACAAACAGCTTTGCAAATTGTTCGTGATGGAGTAGGCGTTCAAATAAGTAAGACAGATATAGAAACTTGTTTTATCAAAAAAATTAAAAATAAAATCAGTGCTCAAGCATCACAATCAGTCACAAATATTTTGGTCTTAAAACTACTCCGTAGTCATACAAAAGACAATATAATGCAGACTAAATCTAAAAACAAAATTAAACTTAACACAAAAATACTGGGTGATCATCATGATGGTACTAACATCTTCCTTAATGAAAGCATGACTGCACACACAAGGGAGCTTTTTAATGCAACGAAAAAGATAAAGGTAGAAAAAAAATACAAATACATGTGTATGAGGAACAATTCAATATTTTTGCGTAAACAAGAAGGAGACGATGCGATTCGAGTTAGGCGTGTGGAAGACCTGTGTGGTCTTTGATTGTTTTTTTTTTTTTTTTTTTTTTTTAACTTTTATTATATCTGTAAACAAAATCTAAAATGCATTTCTCTCCTTCAAATAACACAAAAAACTGTCAAAACTTATCAAAACATCATAATTTGTATTTTATCCATCAAAATATTCGTAGCATGAGAGCAAACTTTGATTATTTTGTAGCAAATTTAAATGCCTCAAAAATTGAGGCTGATTTTATTATTCTATCTGAAATCTGGTTGTACGACTATGAGCTATCTAACTATAATATATCGGGTTATAAACTTTTTGGCAACCGCAATAACAATTATAGGTGGTGTGGCAGTCTTTATAAAGAGTCATTTTGCAAATCATTGTGAAATAAGAAACATTAGTATGAGCAGTGCGGATGTTATGAAAATAAGTTTTACCACAGGTATTGAATATTTTTCATTTGTGTGTATTTATCGCCTACACGAAAATAACCTTAACAAAAGTATTTTTATGCATGAGTTGGATGAACTTTTGAAAGGTATAAAGTCGAAGAATTTAGTTGTTTTGGGAGACATGAACATAAACATCCTAGATAGTAATCTCCGATAATTATTTACTTACAATGTCATCTCATGGACTCGAATCTCTCGTAAATGAACCAACTCGAATTACAGATGAATCCCAAACATGTATAGATCACATATTTATAAGATTTAACACAGATATGAAACATTTAGTATCTAGTGAGGTTTTGGATCTAAAATTACAGATCATTGCTTAATTAGTCTAAAGTTAGAGCACCCAATATCAGACTCGATGAGTAGTGACAAATACATACCACTCCAACCGAAAGTGAATAACAGTTAACAACTTGAGTTTTGGGAAGAAGTTTATGAAGAATCCAATCCTTCACTAGCTTATGATATCTTCCTTAAAATTTTAAAAACACACATTAATACATCCACTGAAATTCAATCAAGGTTGCAGAAAAGGACTAAGAGCAAACGACTAAAGCCATGGATCACGGAAAACTTAATTGTAATGATCAACAAAAAAAAACATGATGAGGAAAAAATACAAGCGAAGCACCCGAAACCTAAGACTGAAACACAATTATATCAAACTTTGTCAGGATGTAAGAAGGGAAGTAAGAGCTTGTCAAGATAGATTTTACTCTTGTAAATTTGAAAATTGTAGGGGAAATATTAAAGATGAATGGAGAGTTGTTACCAATATCTTAAATAAGTAAGTTGTCAAAGATGATTTATTGCAAATTGAAGTTGAAAATACAACAGTCACAAATTCAGTTGATATTGCTAACGCTTTTAATAATTTTTTTGTATCTGTTGCTGCCGAATCTAAGCCTTGCCATCCACAAATCAATTGTAGTTGTGACCTCTTTTCTGATTTAGTTTCCAATGAGTCTCGTTGTAATAGTTTTGTTTTTGAACCATTTTCTTCGTATGAAAAATACAAATGTATCCTATCTCTCGACAGTAAGCAATCAAGCACCGCCGATGGCATTACAAATTATCTATTGAAACGCATTGCATTTTATATTGCAGATATTTTATCTCACATATTTAATAAGAGTGTTAATTGTGGTATTTTTCCAAAATCATTAAAAACAGCTAAAGTTATTCCTTTGTTTAAAAAAGGCAGCCCTAAGCAAATGAGCCAATATAGACCAATTTTCATTCTTCCTACCTTCTCCAAACTTTTTGAAAAAATTATGAAGCCTCGCATTGGGTTATATCTAAAGAAAACTAGTTTTTTGAGCAATTCACAATTTGGATTTCGAGAAGGAAAGTCAACTGAAGAAATTGAAATTGAGCAGTGAATTATATGCAGGACTAAACGGTAATTATAGCACATTAGCTTTATTTATTGACATGACCAAAGCTTTTGTTATGGTCAATCATGCTATTCTTTTGGACAAACTCTACAAGGCTGGCTTTAGGGGCACGATTTACAATTGGTTTGCTTCTTATCTAAATGAAAGGTCTCAAAAAGTTAAAATTAATAATGTTTTCAGTAATGAAATGAAAATAAGTATTGGTGTACCACAAGGCTCAGTGCTTGGCCCAATTTTATTTCTGATATATGTCAATTCTATATTCCAACAAAATTTTTGTAGTAGTGTTACAGCTTATGCTAATGATTTAGCATTTACATATACAAGTAACTCTTTATTTGACTCTTTAATCAAGTTACAAAAGGATTTACAAATTTTAAGGCAATGGTTTTCAAAACATGAACTCTTAATAAGGGAAAAAACAAAGATTACGGTGTTTAGCCTTCAAAACACGATCCTAATTGACTGTGGCATATACTTTCATTCTGCATCATGTGAAAGACTTCACATGTCTGTCCACACTTGCGATAGAAACAACTATTGTGACAATGCTATCTGTTCCTCCAGGTGTTTTAAAATAGAAACAGTTGATAGCTTTAAATATTTAGGTGTTCTAATTGACAAAAATCTGAATATGGTATTTCTAGCTGGGGAGAAACCTACTTTAACACCCTTGAACCTCTTATACTATCGCAAAAGCATATAATTAGAATAATCTGCAATAAGAACAGGTTGACCAGCAGTTGGCCTTTATTTCAGGATCTTCGCATTTTACCACTAAAACATATATATGTCTATAAAGTACTCAAAGTATTGCTTATGCGTAGCGGTTCCACATGTGCTAGCCGAGGCACAAATGCATACAATTTAAGAGTAAATGATCGAGCTCTAGTTAATGTACCAGCGTCGAGAAAGACTCATTTTTCAAATTTCCTTACCGTCTCAGCACCTAAACTGTTTAATAGACTACCACACCATATTAGAACTATAAACGATCGAAACTTATTTTTAAATGAAGTAGAAATATGGATTTTTACAAAAGATAGCTCAGATGTCAGAAATTTACTAATAAATATAGTTTTAACAATTCTTTAAACCTTGGATTTGTTAAAAAAGTGTATACTTTTATTTTCCATTATTGATTAGGTTTTTAAACTTACAATGTAACTTCTTGTACTTTAAAACTAGTTTCAATTATTTATTATATTTTTATAATTATGTTTTTATATAATTTATTATTTTGTAATGAATTATTCGATCCTGGAAACCCTAGGTTAGGTTAGGTTAAGGTGGCTGTCAGGAAAACTGCTGACACACTTACGCCAGAATAGGCCCATTGTGATACCACATAAAGAATGCGAGGTAATCCTCGTTAATTAAACCAGTTGGAGCTTTTAATAAAGCGATGGAGACTGTGAATGTCGATTTTATTTAAGTCACTGGGGTCATTGAAGAAAAAATTTCCTAAGTGTGTTTTGCGTCTTTGAGAAAGAGCAGGACATGAGCAAAGAAGGTGTGGGATAGTTTCTTCCTCCTCCTCGTCCATGCAGCTTCTGCAGAAATCATTTGAAAAGACACCAAGTCTATTGGCGTGTTTGCCTATGAGGCAGTGTCCAGTAATGACACCAATTGTGGAGCTAACATGCAATCTACTCAGAGATAACAAACATTTCGATCGCTTCGGATCCAGTGTTGGCCAGATCTGTTTTGTCGCCAGACCCTACCCTGGCCAGACCCTGGAAACCCTAGATTAGATACAAAAATTATTGTTCCACGGCAAAAACTATCAAAGTTACATATCTTTTTCTCATTTTCAGGGTAACCGGCGGCCATTTTGAAAAAAAAAAACAAGTTAATTCCGATGGTCCAATTTTGGTACATTTTTCAACAACATTTCATTCAACATTTTTCTCAAGCATACAACACCTATTCGGTCCAAAAACCATCAAAAAACTTTTATTGGAATCTATCTCACTAAATGTCACTTTGAGACTTATATTGACTCTTCTACTAAGTTGGTTTCACTGTACAGAGTTGACTTTCCCACTCCTCGTCTACATCATCATCTTTGCAAGCGCTTCCATTATTTTTCCAGACTTTGTTGTTTTCATCCCATTCTCTCTCTCTCTCTTTCTTTCTCTACAAAACCACAAGCTAAGATTAAAAATGATTTGGGCCTTAAAAACCATGTAGCCCCATAATGCACCCCATGTTAAAGTTGAAATGTAAATTGTTGTATTTGAACAATGACCATAGGTAAAGTTTACTTTTCGTTTCTTTAAGCAAAAAGAACGACTGAAAAATGTCAACTTCATAGTAGGTTGGTTTCCTGCTAAAAAAAAAACGAACCTTAAAAAAAATGAAAAAAATATTTTAAAGGTCATTGAAAACCTTGAAAATAAATACCTTGAAAAGAATACATGAACAATGGTACTTCGTCGTCGTCGTCATCATCGTGTCGTTTGGAAAATGCAAGCTTCTGATTCCGAAGGCTTATATTATAGCGAAAGGAATTAAATTTTATATACTAAAGATTTTTCGTTATTTGAATTTCTTTTTTCGTGTTAAATAAGGCTTTTAATAGGATTGTGGGACCATATAATAGAGATGGTAAGGGAGAAAAAGGACAGCTTAAGAGAACAATATACTTCTATAGCGATTTGTTTCTTTTTAGCTTTGGTAGTAATTTTCAACTATGACTGGGTAAAGCCCATCATATGGTTTATCTTTATTTTTATTTCCCGTATTTATAAGTATGTATAAATGAAGAATTATTGTTGTTCGCACTAAACTCTAAAGAAGGCCAGTTACAAACATAAATGCTAAAAACGTGAGATTTAGAATTTTTGATTTAGATAAGTTCTAGAGGTATGAGAGGAAATAATTCCAGTTTACGACATCACTTATCTTCATAGTAATTATTATAAAGAAAAAAATTAAGTAAAAGTTATGACTGTGGCTAAGTTTGTCGGGACAAATTCAATGTTATGTTCTTGTACCATTATGTAGGTTTGTAAAACACTGACAAAACACTACTTTTTTATATAAACCTTTGTTATCTGTGGAACATGGGTAGTAGTAGAAGAAACATTATGATTGTCCCTTAAACCAGGGCCATCACATATTTACGTATACCTTTGGTTACTTCTTATCCGACTCTTGCTTCTTGAAGAGTCTTAACATGAAACCCGAGCATACTGCTTTTACTTGTCTGGACCAAAGTTTTCTGGCGTCCATTATCCATCATTGCTTGATCTTTAAAGTGGAGGTTCGGTCTTCTTTGTCCTCTGAAAGGTAGGCGGTGGGGTTTCAAAGACTTTCTTGGATGTGGCTGAACCGTATTTAGTCAATGTGTTTTGATTTTTTTAACTAAATCCACATCTTGATAAACTCATAGAGTTCGCAGTTGTGTAACTTCAACTCCATCTGCCATCCTCACATACGGGACCAAATATCTGTCCAAGGATTTTTTTTTGTCTAAGAATTTTTCTTTCGAAGGAGCCCAGTATCGACACTCTCTTTTTACTTATTGGCCAACACTCGGTGTCATAAGGCAGGAATTAACGGTATTTTTCTGAAACTTTCCAAAGAAGCTAAATATCTCGGAGTAAACAATAATGTTCTATCGTCGTGCCTGTCAGACGTGTTTTCTTTTTTTATTTGTTTTATCGCAAGTTTTCAAAAAAAGTTTATTATTTAACTTCTAAGATGCCAAGACATTGTGCCGTTTGTGGTCTAAGATTACTTCGTGATGGTTTTATTAATTGCGATGGTTTTTGTGGATTAAGCTTCCACGAAAAATGTGCGCAAATTTCGAGAAGAATCAGCCATAGCACTTCGATCGGATCGCAATCTCAATTGGCGTTGTAATAGTTGCATTTGTGTTAGTGACTCTTTTTTATCGCTAATTGTTCATCTTAAAAATGATGTTGCAGATATTAAATCTAAAATTATAACTGAGACTAAAATTAAAAACAAAATCAAAAATAAAACACATAGAAAAGTGTCAATCACTGATGATTTTACAGATAACACCCATGAGTTGACAAAAAATGCAGAGCTCAGAACAACAACATCTTCATCTTCATCATCATTTCAAACATCATCAACAAGTTGTCAGCCAAGCCCCTCAATTACTTTACCATCTACCGAAATAACTGATAATAATAATACAGATGATATGCATGCATTAACAACACCTTCAGTGCCCCCACCAACATCAATATCATCATCGCAAGTGGTATCATTTGCAGCAGTATCGAAAACAGTTCCAGCAAGTGCACCTTCAACCGCTGTATCACACACGGGGGTGCAGCAAAATAAAAATCGACCGGGTCAACGCACCTCCAAACTGATCGGTAATTGGACTGACACTGATAGCACAGCCGATGTATCGTTCTCATCAGTGCTTAGGCTGAAATTTCTTCACCTTTCTCGTGTAAGTACAAACGTCACCGAGGAGAACATTATTTCTTTTGTAGCACATAGACTTGAGCTTCCGAAAAATGTGCTTCTTTGCAAGAGATTACTTAAAGGTGACGTCGATGTTTCAACTCTTCATTTCATTAACTTCAAACTTGGTATTCCGGAGTTTGCGTTTGAAAAGGCATTTAATGCTTGTATTTGGCCATTAGGCGTTCAGATTAAAAACTTTATTCAACGTCAAAAAAAATATTCAAAAAAGATTCACGCGTTTTGCTTTGAGGAACTTAGGATGGTCGGAAGGTTTGCCCAGCTATAGTTCTAGATGCGCATTAATAGATTTGAAGTCTCTAAAAAGTCGAAGAGAATGCTTAAGAGTTCTTTTTATAAAGGGCATTCTCAATGGTAGAATAAAATCTCCGGATTTGCTAGCTCTTATGCCTTTTTATGTTCCTGAGAGGAATCTAAGAAACAGGGACGTTCTCTTTTTGATTTCTTATCACAGGACGAACTATGGACAAAATGAACCCATAACTCATTCTTTATCACTTTTTAATTTACTTCAACATGAAGTCGACCTTCAAATGAGTAGAAATATGTTTAAAAATATTGCTTTAAATTTTTTTAATGATATATAATTGTAAAATTATTTTTAATTATTGTAGTCAAAAGATTATGTATATCCATTGATGATAAATAAATAAATAAATAATCCTTGATTCCAAGCTATCATGGAAAGGTAACACAGAGAACAGAATGAAAAGAGCACTTTGTGCTTTCTACACATGTAAAAAATCCTTCGGTTCACGTGGGGTGTCCGACCGCAGGTCATCGGCGATTGTTCGTCCCATACTTACCTATGGTTCAATAGTGCGGTGGAAGGTTGTTGAAAAAGTTAGCTATCTTAAAAACCTGAACAAGGCTCAGATATTTGCTTGTATAGGAATAACTGGGGCACAGGGGTCCACGCCACAAACAGGGCTGAAAATTATTCTGAATCTTGTAGTCATGGACGAGCACATTAGATGCATAGCAACCAAAAGCCCACTTCGATGCAAAGAACTGCGCCCTTTGAAGCACAGAACTTTTGGTCATAGGTCTATCTTGCAAAGATATAACACAGTTGCCGGTCTCAATGTGACCACTGACTACTTACCACCCCTAATAGATTTTAACAAAAACTTCTCTATTTTACTCGTAATACCCAAAAAGCAGAGATGGGACCCCAACTCACCAATCAGTGAACAGCGTATCCTCTTCTACACCGATGAGTCAAAAATGGAAGAAGGCACAAGAGCAGAGGTATTCTGTGAAGCTCTTAACGACAGGGAATCATTAAAACTTCCAGATGAATGTAGTGTTTTTCAGGCTGAGATCTACGCTATTGGAAAAGCGGCAGAAATGGTATACAAGAAAAAACTGAGCTCGTCAGAGATAACATTTTTCATGGACAGCCAAGCTGCTATCAAAGCAATAGCCAGTGAGACTAGAAGATCCAAGGCAGTAGCAGTAGCATTCTGAACAATTTTTGCAACAATAACCAAGTCAAACTCTGCTGGGTTTCAGGACATAGCAATATAGAAGGAAATGATATAGCAGATGAACTGGCAAGGAAAGGGTTAGCGTCAAATAGAAACAGTAGTAGCCAATTAGATAAGGGACCAGACATCCCCATTGGAATGATTAAAAGGAGAATAGACCTAATAAATAACGAAAGAGCAAATCAGTAACTCCTGGACGACCAGGAATGACTGCTTTATTTCCAGAAGTTTATATGGCCTAGAATTAATGAAAAGAAAACTCAGTACATTTTAACGCTGAGTAAAAAGAATATTACAATCTTGATAGGTATACTAACAGGTCACTGCGCCATTAGCACAATGGCCTCTAGAATAGGTGTATTCGCACCCGATTTTTGTAGGAGCTGTCCGGATGTCGAAGAAATAGAAAGCATTAAACATCTGCTCTGTGATTGTCCAAACCTTCAAACAAATCTCTTCCGTTATTTTGGAAACAGGCTTGTTGGAGAACTCGATAGTCTAGCGCAGATCTCAATGGAAAACGTAAAAAAAATCATAGAAAGTACAGGCTGGTTCATTTGCGAACGAACCAGTCTATCTGAACCAGTAGTTTGGGAGCATCTCTGTTTTTATTCCGTAAGGGAATCACAATGGACCAATAGGCCCACATGTATGCAACGGCCTCCTTGCTTTGCACAGCACTCCTAACCTAGCCTAACCTAACCTAAGGCAGGACAAGGGCTCGAACTTCGTCATTTTCGTGAGGAGTTTTGAACTCATGTTGCTCCAAACTTGAATAGCAGTGGTTGGTAATTCTTTGTTAGGTGTCTTGAAAGTTTTTGTTCCCATTAAAAGTGACGTTTTTTCCTAGACGGTTTGATAAATCTTTCACTGTTTGTTGAAAGCATTTTTTAATCGTTTTCTTGTTTACTTGAAGGGCAAAACGTTTGTCTTTTCTTCCACTGCCATAATTAGATTCTTTTATAACAGATCTGTTATGCCTTCAGTGTTAAGGCCTGCCCTACAACTGTAGGTTATATTTGCTCCAGAACGAGATTGAAGAAATCACATGATAGCGCATCTCCTTCCTGAAACCCTTTGCATTTTTCGAATAGTTCGAAAGAGCTTACCTCCATCTGCACACTCACCAATTTTTTAATGTCACGCGACACAGCTGGATCAGGGGCCAAATTACCACGTCAGTGACTGAGTGAGTGCGTGCAAGTTTTGGTATGCTTTAGTACTGCCCGAAACGTGAGCGGTAATGCCGAACTCATATAATTCAGTAACGTATTTCTAGATAACTGATGCGGTAATTTAGCCACATATGCGGTTCTGAAGTCGATGAATATACGGTGAGTCTAGATTTAAAATTCGTGGGTCTTGTCTGAGAATTAATATTTGATCATTGGTCAATCCGAGACTCCTCCCGTCACTATTATAACCAAATTCTGTGTACCTTACGACACAACCCCTAAATCTGAAGAACCAGACCCTTGTTTAGCAGGCCAGATGTCCGATGCTTATAGCCCACTACAGCGGCGTATATAGATCCACTTCTTGGGGGGGGAGGGGGAGGTCCTACCGGAAAACAAAATTACCCGAATCTGTAAATATATTAATTAAAAGACTGATCCACGGTTGCAATCTTCTTGGCTTTTGGGCTTTTTTGTAATTAATTTCTGCTGGCCCAACAATTGTTTCCAATTTTTTAAAAAATTTAAAAGAGTTGGGGTCAAAATTTTGGCAAGGTCTAGATTCGTTTTGCAAAATTTTACTTTGGATATTTAGTTTCTCGAAATTGTGATTTTCCAAATTCCTTTTGCATAATTTTGACAATAATAAAGAGAACTTTGGAAATGTAAAAAAGGGTTTTTTTCTTCTTTTTTCAATTAAACATCTTTAAATTAAATATTAAATGCAGTAGACGCTCGAAAGGGGAGTCATGACCCCCCCTTGTATATGTCATTGGCCCACTACAGGGACATGAGTGCTGCCATTGGTCCGTAAAGGGTTCATACGCCATCATCTCTATTTTTGAACAAGAACTGAAAATCCTTACTGAACTCATGTCCAAGTCCCAGTTTTTCAGTGCGATATCAGATTAGTCCCGGGGGTAAGCCTGAGTTAACATCAGAAACGTATTTTTAGTCAGTTGAAATCCTTAGTTAACTCTGAGTTATGGATGATATCCATGTTATAGCACATTGACAACTGAAAGATAAAATTTAACTTTAACTGAAAAACTACTCCAGTGTTAACTTGGGGTTAATTTTCAGGCGGAACTACAATCCGATTATATAAATCCAAATAAATGAAATAATTAACAAAACAATTTAAGCAAACGATCTGCGTGCGCCGCGACAAAACAACGAAAGCGATGACGATGACGAACTGTCAACCAATGGGTGCGCTTAATAATTCGCACAACTGACAACACATAGAGTGCTGCCACTCAGTGGCTCCGCAATGGGGTGGGTTCACTAATCAAAATGATTTATTAATCAGATACAATTAATAAAATGAAATAAAAAGAAAAATTGAAGAGATGTTAAGAGTAGGTACAGGGTGTACTTGTACTTAAAATGGGCGCCAGGAATTCTTTTACGAAATAAGTATTAGTGAATTGCAAAACTAATATCTTTAACGAGAGAAGAAAATAAAAGAAGCAAAATAAAACACAAGATTTATAACTTTTTCCCAATCTTATCTTCTTATCAGTTTTCCTCCAATTTCAAAGTATTACTTTTCGCTTGAATAGTTCTCCAAAGAGTGAATTTTCCATGCTAAGCCTATTGTCTACCTCGGCCATTCCAGTCTCTCACACATTCATACAACCAGCCAATCGTTTTCGAGATCTTCAGTCACGGGATCACGGCATTCTGGAAAGCTGCGTGCTCTCCTCGAAAACCACCATTCCTCCGTTGTCGAATCTCATCGAAACTTTACTCTCACACACATTCAATGATTCAGCAAGTTGTTGGATGTCTTTCCAAAACTTGCCGAATCCAAATGGCTGAGTTCAAAACCCGAGAAAATCGAGAATAAGTTTCTTCTTGGCATTCTCCTAGTTACTCTAATACAATCGCAAGTGATTCAAAACGCGAAGCAATCTTTCTTAAACTAAACCCTAGGTGAGAGAGGAATACATTTCCTTAAATCCTGAGATCTACTCTGTTTCTTTTCTTCTCGCATGTCAACTCCGATAAATCCATTTCACTTTTAAACAACATTAAGATCTTAGAATTTAAGAACACGTTAACAACCCATTTTTCTGAAAAAAATGTTAAGCTACGTTACGTTAAAAAGATGATCTTGGTTATCTCATTTGTTTGGATTTAAGTAGGAGTCCACCTGACTCGCTTACTTCTTCAGCTCATCCGCTGGCACTTCGAGAAGAGACCGCCCGTCTTCTTCATAAGTAACCTTGGTTTTTGGAACCAACTGTTCCACTCAGTAATTCGGAAACCTGTTTTGTTACTTTTCCAAAATACTTTAAGAGTAGGTCACTGGCTGATGGACGCCAGGTATCTACTGACTGTACAAGTATTTTGGAGCCGCAACGGAAAAGGAGAGGCTACAAATCGATAATGATTAAGAATAGGCGGATGAAACTTGTTGTGGTAAATTTTAACGCAACAACTATGTTGATGCCGATCAGTAACTACCCGTTTCCAAGAACTCGACTCATCTTCCCAAAATTCGACTTTCACGGAAGCACAATAAAAATGTTATATATACTCAAAACTCAAAGCAAAGCTGTCTACACACTCAGCGAAAAAAGTCAGGTAAATAATTAACCTGGGCCCTGTTAAATTTACAAGGTGCATAATCCCATATAAAATTTCACATTTCAGAATTTACATGATTTTAATAACCATATATTAAGTGTTAAATTAGCCTGGTGGCCTATATTACCGTATTCTAGTTGATTTAAGAAGATGAACTGTTATTTTAACACTGAATTCTGGTAAAGAAGAAATTTTGACAAGAACATACCGCTAATTTTACCTGAGATCAGGTTGTTTTTAACACTGCTTGTTATGAATTTCTATTTTACCACAAATCAGGTTGAAGTAACATTTTATATGGTTATTTTTACAATGTTGAATTTTGAGGTGACACCAGTATTAAAACACACACACATATGCCATACGAATAAAATTATTTAAATTTAACTTGGCCACCTGTTAAAGTAGCCCTCTACCAGCATTAAAACACACTTACAAGCCATGGTTAAAGAAACACTCTGCCAGGTTATTTCAACGTGATATCAGTGTTAAAGCACATACAAACAAGCCATCCAAACAAGGTCAGTTTCAACTTATTGATATTTTGCACAATTTTTTTATGCAGCAAAGTGGCTCAGGGGATGCGTACTATCTTTATGTGTGAGAGGTTCCCAGTTCAAAACTAAGTAAGTATCACAAAGTATTTTTAAAATAAAATAATATACATAGTAATGAATTTCAATACTTCCAGAATAATGCAAAATGAATTGGACGATAAGCAGTGTTAGAGATGGGATAGAAAAGCATAGATCCAAGACATAATAATTACCAGACACAGGGTTGATTTAACATTGAATAATGTTAAATTAGCTAGATCTTCATGTTAAATTAACAGGACGTTGAACATTTTATTCATGTTTTTTAAATAGATTTTCTAAAGTTAACTAGATTAACAGGTAAAAATAGCAAGATTCTCAGGTAAAATTTACAGTTTTACTTTTTTAAGGCAGTGCTTACTTTACCTGAAACCAACGTTGATTTAACAAGACATTAAAATCAGTTATCAGGTTAAACCGTTAACCTGATCTACCGAGTTGAAAAATAACAACCTGAAAATCAGGTATAAGAAACCAGAAATTGGTTGGTTATACCAGCTTTTTTCTCTGAGTGCAAGTACATACAGGTTTAGCCGCAAGATCGTGTACAATGGATCCAAGGACGCACACACGTATAGAAATGTTCAGACTTAAATGCCTTTCACATGAGCAGTGAACTGCGAATGCGAATAATTTTTTTTAGGCAATTTCAAGCGCAGATATCAACAAATTCTTGTTTTTAATTTTCGACAAACTGAATAAACGATCCTAACTATATTCTAACACGGCCTAAAATTAGTTTAAATAGTTAAATTTAGGATTTTTAAACAGCATCAGGATGTATTCCACAGATCTGCGAATGAAAAATTCGCTCGAATTTAACCTCAATTTTGTTTAGCACCTATTTTACTGGTTTATTTTGTATGACAATTCACATCTGTTGGAGACCAGGCGCAGTCATGTAAAAGAAATGTCAGAATTCGCAACTATTCGCAATTCGCAGCTCTTGTGAAAGGCACCTTAAAGACACGTAGATGGAAATAACGGTGATACCAACTTTTTTGGACTTTTCCATAATCGTTGTGTTACATTGGAATTTTACCTCAAAATTTTTTTAGACGAAAATTATTCTTGTCCCATACGCTGGTGCAAATATGAATTCCATTCCAGGTTTTCAAGTAAGCCCTGGTGTTAACATGAACATGCCCGATTTCATTATTCATTTTCCTTTTTATCTCCTTTTATTTTACTTAACTTTTTATTTGAGCTAAAATTTAAACAAATTATTATAATGTAACATATGGCCCTTTTGGCAGTCGTGATTCAACCCAAAGTTTGAACATCAATAGAAAGTTATAAAGTAGGTACATGTTCTCCGTAAAACCAAACACACACACACACACACAGAAATCACAAGTTGGTCACGTTCACAGGTAAAATGAAAAAGTTTTCAAAGTTCAAATTAATAATAATTCCTCTTGTGTTAGCAACGATTCTTGTTCATATGTATAGTTATAGCCAAGGAAAAATGAAAGGCATCAACTTTATGGCACTATAGACACATACCTGCTGTATAACCTGCCCTAACCTACCTGCTATTTTTTTTTTTTGTATAGGTAGGTACCTAATGTTATGTGCTTCAAGCCCCAGCAACCAACCATTTCAATTTATATCCCAAAAGGTGTGAGAATTAAATTATTATTCAATTAAAACTTTTTGGCTAAGTGGTCCATGCTCTTTGTGTGCTAGTGTACTATATGTGTGTACTCAGACATAATAAACTCAAGCAAGGATAATTCTTAAACTCTATCCACAGAAACTTGGATCGAGTTTCCTTGAAGTCGATGCGATGCGAGATGGTGAGAAAAGCATTTTTCGGGACTATATGTGTATGTAGGTATGTAACCTATACAGCAGGTAGGTACCTACAAATACCTATGTACATATTTGCATAAAAGTAGAATGAACATTTTTAACTTTTCTTATTATCATTACTCAGGTAAGCTTTTGCCATAAACGTTTATTTTAAACTTGTGAACGTGGGTTATTAGGTAGCAAACTTTTAAGAAAGCCTCAAACTTTTCAAACAAAAATGTTGACGAATAGCATCAATAGCTGATGCTTGCTCATACTGTCAATGATTTTACACATTTCACGATTTAAAAACTGGCAGTGTTATTTAATGGCCTAACCAACATCAAAAGAATGGACAGATTTATTCTTTTTTGTTATTATACTGGCAGCTTTCCTGTCGTGTAAGTCCAGCATAAATCTCGAAGTTAGTTGATAAGTATAGGATTACCTATTTCAATATTGTCAAAGTTTTACTCTACTGGTAGGACTCAATCAACTCTTACCTGCATACTTATTTTACTTTAGATGGCACTCACAATCCAGGTTGGACTACGGCCTGAATTAACAAGGCTCTTCAGCCAATTCGGTCCCTAGCTAGCTGCCTCCAGTTATGCACTCTAAGTTTGTTGAGGTCAGATGCGGCCTTCCTTTGTTGCGCAGACCATCAGACCATCAGAGCTAAATTCGAAGACTCATCGGGTTGTTGTTCATACGCTCAACGAGTCCCTGTCATCTCAGCCGCTGTATTTTCAGCTTTTTGACCATCAGGTCAACGTCGCTGTTAAGCCCGTAAAGCTCTTTGTTAAATATTCTCTTCCATACTCCATCGATACTGATTCTACCACAGATCACCCGAAGAATTTTCCTTTCAAATCATCCAAGCAGATTATCATCAATTTTTGATAAGGTCCATGCTTCTTGCAATACAGCAGGACCGGGAATAATAGGGTCTTATAACGGGTGATTTTTTAGCTGGTTTGGTTTTGGCAATACTGGTTTTGACAGCTGACGTGTGTTTAGTACCTTGTGTCACTGTCAAACAGCTTCAGTTTGGTTTGCAATTTAACCATGGATCGTCTTACAAATGAACAACGCTTGCAAATTATTGAATTTTACTATCAAAATTCGTGCTCGGTTCGAAATGTTCATCGCGCGCTGCTTCCATTTTATGGTCGGCATTCTCGACCTTCTGAGCAGTCTATTCGGAAGATTGTGACCAAATTTCGCACCAAATTTACTTTGTTGGACATTAAACTACCAACACGTTTACGTACTGTGCGTAGTGAAGAAAATATTGCGGCCGTATCAGCTAGTGTGACAGAAGACCGCGAAATGTCGATTCGGCGCCGTTCCCAGCAGTTAGGCCTTTGTTACAGCACTACGTGGAAAATTTTGCGGAAGGATTTGGGCGTAAAGCCTTTTAAGATACAGCTGGTGCAAGAACTAAAGCCAGCCGACCTACCACAACGCCGAATTTTTGGTGAATGGGCTCTTGGAAAGCTGGCCGAGGATCCGCTTTTTTATCGAAAAATTGTGTTCAGCGATGAGGCTCATTTTTGGTTGAATGGGTACGTAAATAAGCATAATTGCCGCATTTGGAGTGAAGATCAGCCAGAAGCATTGCAACAGCTACCAATGCATCCCAAAAAAGCCACTGTTTGGTGCGGTTTATGGGCCGGCGGCATTATTGGGCCATATTTCTTCAAAGATGATGCGAATCGCAGCGTTACTGTCAATGGTGAACGCTACCGAGCGATGATAACAAACTTTTTTTTGCCCGAATTGGAAGTTCTTGACTTGCATGATATGTGGTTTCAACAAGACGGTGCCACATGCCACACAGCACGCGAAACAATGGCGCAATTGCGAGGCGAGTTTGGTGAACAGTTAATTTCACGTTTCGGGCCGGTCAATTGGCCGCCTAGATCGTGCGATTTGACACCATTAGATTATTTTTTGTGGGGGTATGTCAAGGCTAATGTCTATAGGGACAAGCCCGCTTCGATTGACGCACTGGAAGCCAACATCCATGCATTCATTCGTGAGATACCGGCCGATATGTGTGAAAGAGTATGCCAAAATTGGACTCAGCGGATGGGCTACCTGAGACGCAGCCGCGGTCAACATTTGCTTGAAATTATCTTTAGACATTAAATTGCAAGGTTCAAACTATCGATTCAAATAAATATTTTATTAATTTTTTGAATTTTTTGTGTTTTTTTTTTTTAAAGTTCTAAACCTCTTAAAAAATCACCCGTTATAAGGTCTTCATGGTACTTTGAAAGAGGGTTTCACTTCTCAAATGCTTTCTCTACTCGAAGAAACAGCGGTTGGCATGAGTAATTCTTCGTTTGATCTGTGCAATGATGTCATTTTGCGATCTAATTGTAGAGTGGAGCCAAGAAAGACATAAAGCCCTTGCTGATTTTAAAGTTGGACCAATCAGTCGTGACGTTTTGCCTGAGTTGACAAGGTTGAGATTCCTTTTTCGATGATAGCATATAGGTACTTCACTTTTCATGAACAGTCTAACGTGCATTTTCGCCTCCTCCGATTCAAAACTTGAAAACGAACCGAAAACTACTCACTTCGTTCTTCCACCAATAATGTCAATATCACCTGCAAGTAATTGAAAAGTCTTTTGAAAAATTGTTCCTCCGTTGTTGACTTGTGAGTTGGGCACAATTGCTTCAAGAACAATATTTAACAGGTTGCATTGTAACCTCATGCCGTAAACCCTTCTCGACATCAAAAGTGTCCGCGTTATTCTTACCAACTTTGACAGAGCAGCGAGATTTGTCCATAGCCATGGTCAGGGTAAGGCGGAGAAGCTATACGTGCAAAGAAGTGCAAATGCACACAGCTCTGAACCTAATCGGCGCCTTAAACAGTTATTAAAAAGTCGATAAATGACTTCTTCTACCAATAACCGAAAATTGACGGGATCTAATGATGAACTTGTGCAGGTCGCCAATTTAACTCAGGCCGGCCCTGGCTATGGTAAACAGGCAGACGAGTTTGGCAGGAGTGCTGAAATGACAGAAGGTTCTATATAGTTCTTCTCGATCTAACGCTATCATATGCACCTTGAAATCGATTTGTAGGTGGTGTGTATCGATTTAAAACTCCTAGTTTTTTTTCCAAAATCTGTTGGAGTGTGAAGATTGGATCGACGGTTGATTTTCCGGGCCTAAAATTACTCTGATAGGGGCCAATCAGGTCGTTGCCAAACGTTCTTAAGCGATCACATAATACGGATGACAAAATTTTGTTGAGGAGACTTAAACCTCTGAAGCTGGCAGAGGTAAGCGCATATCGTTTCTTGTAGATGGGACAAACTGTATCCAGGTTCTATGCATCGGATGTACTATCATTCGACTAAATTTTGCCGATAAGTTGGTGTATATACTCTACCAAGTCTTCTTCCACTGCTATGAATAGATCGACTGGCCAGCCATCTTTACCAGCAGCTATGTACGCTTTAAGCTTGGCTTTCGCTAACCGCACTTCATTAAGGTCGGGTGGATGGAAATTTTGACCATCAGTGTCCAGGTCGAATGGAGTGTTCTGGCTAACAGTGGAATTTTGGACAACTTCGCTGCCTAGTAGTTAATAAAAGGGTTGCTTCCAGATCCTTAACATGGACTGTGTGTCAACCACTCTACCATATTCTCATATTCCGTTATGGCCTTGTAACCCTGAGTGGATTGCCTCACCCTTTGGTAGAACTTTCGAACATCCCCCTGCCGCTACAGTCCTCAATAGATTCGATCACCCACTTTGCATGCTCTCTCCTTTTCTGCCGAGTAGTCAGCTCCTCCTCCCTATGTTTTCACCCGCTGAGCTCCCGGGCTGCTCGGGTTCTAGTTTGCAGCACTCATTCTTTGCTGCATGCGCCAGCCTGCAATTTATGGTCTATAGTGAAACCCTGCACATCAGTCAGTGGTGGTACTCCTGATGGTATATTGGCGGTATTTACAGTGCTCCTCTGCAGATGATTCTGTTGGCGGGCTTGGTGAGAGATTAATGGGGACGTGGTTATTTAAACTTTGTGACATTGAATCCTTTGACGTTCGCCATTGTGGCGTCATATCAATATTTATACTTGAGCTACAATCACGTTGTGATGCAAGTCTATGTTGGCACCTCGGAAAGTTCGGACATCCAGGATTCTGGAAGTATTTCTGGCGTATATCGTAAGATGATCAATCTGGTTGGCCGTTCGTTGATCCGGAGTACCTACGCCAGGTCCCTTTGTGAATATATTGACAGGTGTGGAGATCGAATGCTTGCTATGATGACATTTTGCCCCACCGCAAAGTCAATCAACCTGAAGTGTTGTCGTGCAGGCTGTGTACTC
This sequence comes from Dasysyrphus albostriatus, assembly GCA_946251815.1. Taxonomy (NCBI): domain Eukaryota; kingdom Metazoa; phylum Arthropoda; class Insecta; order Diptera; family Syrphidae; genus Dasysyrphus; species Dasysyrphus albostriatus. Next base: position 58,578,986 of record OX276335.1, read on the forward strand.
CGACTATCGAACCAAAGATGCCCTTCTTTCCGATCTTGGTTTTCAAGCCACCAAGAATAATCCATATGTCGTACTTGGGGCACCTATCATACGTATTCTTGAGGATAATCCTACATTCTTCCTTAGTTGAGTCATCTTTTACTTCCGTTGGGGCAGGTGCACTGACCCAGCTCCTTGCAGCACACGCCAAAGTAGATGTTACACGATTTCATCATATGCCCTCTACATCCCATCGCACTTCCTGGATGTCAGTATTTAGCCTATCCAGGATGGTCAAAGTCCGAACATTCCACGCTCTAATCCGAAATTCATTGTCCATGTTTCGTTTGCTGGGGCCTTCAGCATTAAAATCATTCATATCCGAAGATTGTATAGTTGCTTTTTGGAACAGGTAAGTGTTTTCGTGGTAGGGAGGTTAGTTAGTTAGGAGATTGCCAGTCATTGATAGGGAGGACCAGATCTTTTGAATAACTCCAAGGGTCGGGAGCCGGATAAGCCGGTTTTTATAGGCCTTAACTACGAATAAGTCGTAGTAACCCACATAAGGTGTTCACTAAGTAAATTAATCTAACCGAAATTATTAGACGCCACCGTTCTAGGGAATTCTTACACTGCGGCCTGGATAAAGGAGAAAAACCTTAGGGGGAAAACTCCTCCGCCTTTCTCGTTTCCTGTGGCTTTAAACCGTCTACAGCAATTGGAACTCCAGCTTCAGTTAAAGGTACACTAGGCATCCGATGTTCACCACGAGGAGGTGAGAGTAGGAGTTGATAGACAGAGGTTCGCTTTGAAAAAAAGCTTGTGAGCGTGTGTGTCCTTTTGAATATCACTCCATCACTAGTTTAAAAAGTCACGAAGAAAAACAAAATAAAAATAATTAAGTAAATAAAATTAAAATATATTCGCTGTAAAAAAAAAAATCACAGATAATCTATTTAAGTTCTTTTATAAAATTCAAAATAAAATTAATTTAAAGCATCATTCTATGGAATATACACTTGAATTCACATTTCGCTACAATTGACGAAACAATTTTCTTCTGCCATCAACCTTTTCAATTTCTCCAAGAGTAACGTCCTTAGACTTGAATAGTTCGTTCATATTTCCGATAAAAGTTCTATTGCTTATTTTTTTTTATTCTACAGCTAAACGTCGTATACCTTTGTTAGTTTTTCGTTTTTCGTTTTTTCTATTTTATATTTTGTTCAAAAGAAATGCTCTTTTCCGAATCACTGATGTAGAAATTGAAGGAATATACACAACTTAAGCTTCTTATTGCAGTGAAATCATTTTTATTTTGTACATTTATTTTTGCATATACTTTTCTGGAATACATGCATAAAGCTATTTGAGCAGAGTACCTATAAGTATATTTGCAATGCAAAACAGGACACATTTTCCAACGGTATTATCCTTTGAATTTTTAGTTTGAACAAACAAGAACAATATGGATTTATCTTAGAAATGATAAAATTTATAACTCCTGTATAAAGCTGATAAGAACTGAACGCTATAAAAATAAGACTCAACTATACACTTTTTGAACATAAAAATAATATCTAGAGTATTTTTTTTTTATAATTTCCTCCTGCTCCTGCAATACTTTAATTTTTGTTCATTCTTCAAGTTATAAGTATTCCCTTATTTTGTATTTCAATTTAAAATTAATCGAGAAAAAAATAATTGCAATCATTGCAATGTGAAATGAACGGTGATTGCAGAATTTGAAGTCGCAATCTCAGAGTGAAGTCAATGAATGCATTTTTTATATTTAAGCCATTAAAGATTGCAGGGTTGTAAACCCTGGCGCCTCGAAAGCCGATAAAAAGGATAGTGAACAAAAAATGTTAGTCAAACAATTTCCTGGACATTAAAGGAAGGGGATGAGTTTTAAGATAAGCAACGAAACTGATATTAGGATTGGATTAATAATGTGGCTTTGATAGCGTACATGGTTCACCAGAAGATGGCACAGAGAACACTAATCCTGGTAGTGATCAAGTCAGTACCCCAAATTTGAGCACCACAGAGGAAATGGGTGATATTATTAACAACTTTAAACCAAAAAAGTTGGTTGGCCAGTAGGGCTGGCCACGATACCAAACCAAACGATACTTTGGTAAGTATCGTCTCGGGATCGTCAAAATCGAAAATTTTCAGAATCGTCTAGTTATCGGTCTCGGTCTCGTATAACTCAGTCTCGTTTGGTCTCGTATAACAAAGTTTCGATATCGGTATCGGTATAGGCTTCGTCTGGTTTAAGTGTAGGTAGTCTGAGTTGCCAACCAGGATAAAATGCACGTTCTTGATCTAGTAGTGGAACTCGCTTAACATTTCAAAGATTTTAGACAAAAATCATTGTTATAAAAGACAATTTTTTTAACTGAAGTTTATTATGTTGACTTAACAATTTTTTAAACATTGATTCACAATGTCAAAGTAAAGTTCCTATTAGAAATTTACACATTCATCACTTAAGAGAACGAAGTCTGAAAATTTCATCCAAATTGTAGGCTTCAGCATAACTAAGATGGACATTGCAGTAAGCAGTTTCGATTAAAATTATTGCCTGAACCTTCTCCCTGCTAAAGAAAAAAGCCCTGGAAATTTCATCTAAATCATAAGAGCCTTTTGCGATAAGCCAATAACAAAAATTTATCGTTTGCAATTAATTAATAATAATATTCAATTTTTCTGCCGATACCAAACCATTTTGGTCTCGAATAGTTTCGGAGCTGATGTCGTCTCGGTATCGTTTTGCTTTCCGAAACCGATACCAAACGATACCGAAACTTTTTTGGTATCGTGGCCAGCCCTACTGGCCAGATGGGATATCCAAAGAGGCTTCCATAAAAACTTAAAGCGTTCTTAGCCATCCTCTTAAACAACAACATCAACAACGACTACTTTCCCCAAAAATGGAAAACTATCACAAAAGTTGTGATTCTCAAAAAAGATGCAAGGAACATATGGTCAGCAACTGCAGGTCAAAATCTTTGTTCAAGAGCCAAAGTAAGCTTTTAGAAGATATTCCAAGAGCTGAAGAAGTTCTGCGGTCAAAACGACATCATTTGGTTTTCGGGAATAGCACCCCTTATCCGAAAATTGCACTGTGCAGATGTGTGCATTCATGTAATTCTTTCAGGAACTTTTTCGTCCAATAAGAGAACTGCAAATCAAGTGTGAAGAGTATGTCAGAGCTGGAGTTACCTATCGCTAGAAACTTGAAACACTTTTCTACAACATTATAACCTCTTCTAACTAATCGAATGCGAGAACCTTCTCATTGCTGATGACTCGCTCTATATATCTTGTCATTTTCTTCATTGATAGCTGTCCGAAAACTTACGCCTAAACACTCAAACTCTACGAGCTTTACACCAAATGAGGTATCAACTCATTGAAGTCTGAGCAGCTGTCGAAAAGTTTGATGATGCAAAATTATCACATTTGCACTCCCAAACCGAACTAATTTACCAGGCAAACGCATTTTCAAGTACCTACGTATCAATTTCAACGAGCTACTGAGATTCAACCCGAATTCAATAAGTTTAACATCGCACCTCCGCCTGCGGTAACTTATAGACGTAATTGCAAATTTCTTCTTAGACTGACGCTTAAATTTTACAAATATACAGTTCTATAACCTGTGCAAACGGTAATATTGTAACTTTTCTGGTTTCCAAAATGTACCTGGAATGTCTCTAAACAGTCCAACCACACACCTAAAAAAGCAGCAGATCCAAACAAAACCTGAGTGTCAAGTTAGCAAAACAACCATAGAGTACCTATAGTATCTAGAGAACCGACTCGTACCCCTCTTGCCTAAAACACCCGCAAAATTTTTTCAGCACAATAAGAGAAAACTCTCTTAAATTCCCTGTCCGTGAATACGTGTGAATTGTGGAGCTCTAAATGTGACGTTTTCAATTTGTTCGATTCAATTTTTTGTTGTTTTCTGTCTAATGAGACAAAATCCATTAAATTATCATTGTATTGGTGTGGTTCCATTTAAAATGCATTGGACAGCTACCACATTCTCAGCCATGTGGAGGGAATCCTCTCAGTGCAGTTTGTAGGGTGAAAGAAAAAAAGCCCTGAAGTTGGTTCTTTAGATAGTATAGTTACTCAATGAAAACAACGTTTGAAGAATCGAAAAATAGGTAGGTGGATATAATTTGCCTCTAACTAGTCCCTAATAAGTTGTGCAATTTTCAAATTTGTTGTTCAATATTTTCTATGTTTTTTTTTCTTGGGTGCTTTGTTAACATAACATAACTTGAAAAGCGGTTTAAACTTCTTACACATACTTAATGTTGATTGATGTTAATTAGTCGTTAATTAGTCATTATAGATAGATTCAAAGGTCATGAAAATCATCATATATGTTAATTAGCTGTGAAGATATGAATTTAAAGAATTTAAACCTGCAATGTTTCTATGTTTCTTAAGTTATTCGAGAGGTTGATATCAAGTTAGTACACCGCAACTTCAAAAAGGGAGCCAAACTGCTAATATCGAATAGTTTATGGCTTTATAATTTGCGGTTAACTAATCTTTAATTAGTTTTAGAAAATCTGAATTTGTCGTGTATTTTATGTTCTTCAGTAACTTGACATCAAGCTAGCATAGTATAACCTCAAAATGGGATTTAGATTGCTTAATGCTTAAACCAGGGGCCTATAACACAATACCTATGTACATAAAGTGCTTGTTGAACAAGTGAAATTCGACAATTTTCAAAATTTTGTGTGACACGGAGCAACAAGTCTAGGAGACCTTTAAAACAATTGTTTTGGCTTCTTTCAACAAGTGGAAATTTCATAAATCTACCGTTTCTGTTACTGAAAACAACAAGAGTTCAAGGAATAGAGAATAAACTTGTTGAATAGTTACAGACTTGTTCAAAGTTAACAAGTAAGAAATAAACGATTGAAGTGTTTATCAAGTGATGGAATGGGAAAGATTATTTAGAATTTATTAAGTGGTAATGAATTTGAATCTGAATCGAACAGTGATTGTGAAAATAAAAAATAGACAAATATTTTTTTTTTTTTTAGAAAAAAATTACTTTGAAATAGAGCCACATATTTTGTCCGTGTGCGGTGTACAAAATGTTCATTATTTTACTGAAAGTCCTTCCTATATAAACGTTCGTCCACTAATGAAAAAAAAAAGCGCAGATTTTAGATAAAATATTTTTTTTTTTTGAGACTTTTCGACTCAACGTGTAAGAAATACTTGTGGAACTGGTTCAACAAGTCGAGACAATATTTTTTAGTTGACAATAGTTACGCTTTTTATAGAGTTAGAGAAATGATTTTTACTTGTTGAACAAACATAGTTTAACAAGTAATTGTTGACTAGTTGACTTGTTGTTCTGTGTTATAGGCCCCATGGTTTATGGCTCAACAACCATGATTTTAATTTACCATGTTTTCTATGAGTCGTTTATTAGTTATCAAAATTAATTTTGTCGTGCCATGTTTCATATGTGTTTTTGAGTGATTTGTTTTTCTTTAAGTGTCAAGTTAGCAAAGCAATTTCGATGAAAAGAAAAATGGGTTTAGGTGCTTTGCTAATTTGATATTAAGCTTAGTTGCAGAGCGGCAATTAAAGCCATATCTTCAATCGTCATAAAGTCCAAACTGGTCGATCGTAGCTAGATTAAGTTGAGAGCTCTCAGTTACCCTCATATGGGTCCCAGGACAAAGGGATATCCACGGGAACGATATGGCAGATGAACTGGACAAAAGTGGATCATCTCTTCATCGAATCGAAGACTCCAGTGCTCGTGTCACTGGAGCAAGAAAAAAGTAGAATACACCAGAGTTTCTTGGAAGCTGCAAATATCAGATGGTCATCCATCGACACTTGTCGGGTCTCAAGAAACCGTTCGCCATATATTTCTAAGAAAAAAAAAACTGACTACTTACTCAAGTTAAGCAGTCCTTTCGGGCCACAACTCAATGGGAACCCACATGTACAGAATGGGCATCAGCTCATCGGACTTATGTAGTGGGTGTCATAATTAAGAGGTGGAGGAGGGCTCCCTTCACTTTTTGTGTCAATGCCCCAGCCTAGTTAGAACCAGAAAATCAGTCCTAGGAGAATATTTCTTCGACGAACTAGGTGACATCTCTGTCTTGCCACTAAAAAACATCCTAAAATTCATTCGGAATTAAGGATGGTTCAGGGGGCCCCCCATACCTTAAACTTCCCCTTAACCCCATCCCTATACCTCCTCATTACCCACCTTTACCCTGGGAGCGCAATGTATCCACCGAGATCCGAGTGAGAAGATGCGACTTGCCGTATTAACACCCCTTCTAACCTAACCTTCCCGTAACAAAAAACCGGAACGTGCCGTTTTTTTATTCGTTTTTTGCATTGGTCTCAAAAACTAGAAAGGCGCCAAAATCAGTATTTTGCACCGGTTCAGAAAAATCGTAGATCCGGCTGTAGGATTATATAGTGGGCTAACCAATTTCTTTCATTTTATTTTTAAAAGGTGAATTCTTATTTGTTAATACAAATGTTCCTACTACTCTGACCTGCTTTTTGAGTAGGTAAATTAATTACGCATATTTCATTTTTTCATAATCTAAGGTTACTCCATCCAAACTCAATTTAACATCAATATACGAAGAGAGCAAACAACGTTAGCTGTTATAACATAAATTGCTAAAAATATATTGCACAACCTCATTGCTAAATTATTGTGTTATGTGATACCATAGGAAGTTTTGCGATATAATACAACCACTAGGTAAACCTACGATGTGTCAACGGCGGCGGCTACATAATTTAGTATGGTGGTGTAGCAGCAAACAGCAGTATCTGAGCATCGTTATACTGCTTCATTTGGCTCCTTTGATGTAAGGGTAGCAATAATTACTCCACAAACACGTTTTCATGCGCTCCTGAAAATTGTCAATCCAAATAGCTAAAAGATGAAAAGAAATTCAATTATGTTGGAATATGGGGATAAAAACCTGCGTGAAATTTAATTACATGTTACATTAACTTTTATTTCACTCTTAATTCGCTACCACCATCAATCTCACACCAGCACCAACACCTACCAACCCTACTTAGTGGAGCGCCTGTTTGAAACCGAACAGGAGTCAGATTTTGCAATACACTTGCTCTTTAAACTCTCACATCAGAATATTGGCATTTAAGTTTTCCTTATAGAACTCTCAATCCACAACACTCAAGATTTAACCCCCCCCCCCCCCCATCCTCACTTCAAAAAGAGCCGTATTCATACAAAGGTAATGTGCCCCATATGATCCTATGTATGTATTATATAAAGACTCAAACTATATCTAAGTATATATATATGCAAAATTCACTTCAAAACTTTTAAGAACGTGCCATACGGGTTCATGATTCAAGTGTTCCAATGGTATTTCAGAGTTTATAATAGAGGAATTTGGTTCAAGTAGATGTTTAAGCAAAGCAGAGGGCTAATTTGTTTGCTTTGATATTTTAACCTTTAACCCAGAAGGCCTTCAATTACTTGTTAAAAAACGAATACTGAAAAACTAATGAAGTATATTTTTTTTTTTTTTGGGTTCGAAGTTTTGAAAACTCATAGGCTTTAAAATTAATTAAAGTTGTACTTATAGGATAAGATATAATCACCAAAGAACTTGCGAAAATTAAAAACTTGAATGAAACGAAAAATTCTGAGGTCTATCTTTGTTGAAATATAAAATGGATTTTATTTGGGTAAATACCCTATGCAAAGAAGATTTTGTTGATAGCATTTGGGAACTTTTCTTTCAGAACGAAAAAATGAATCCCATGAAAGATAATAATAAATATTGACCCAGTCCCCTCTTAGTTGTTAAAATTTTAATTTTTGGCAATTTCAGTGTCGCCGTAAGATCACCGCCCCTCAAGGCCAGTAAGGTAGTTGTTGCATCTTCTCCTCTACTTTATTTTCCCGAAGAAAGGCTTCATTACTCAATATTCTTCACCCTAATAGTATTGTCTAATTACACTCTCGTCTCTTCCATCTAAGGTCATGAGAACAGAATGGAGACGAAGCTACAACTGGAGCTGCAACTGGAATAGCTGTCAAAATGTTGAATACACAAAAATCCATAGATACGAACAGAACGCGACGCAGCTGCAGACGGAGCTGCATACGCAGCTGGACAAGTTGGCCAACTTTTAACTTTGCATGCAGCTTTTTTGACGTTTCAAAATTGTGAGCGCAACCAAGTGCTTACATGGGGTTTGAAGAGAGTTTCAAACACTTTTTAATCTCTGATAAGGACATAAGGTAATTTTAGCATCTATTTCATCATTATCCACTTTTATTTTTGTTTTATTTTCTATTTTTGTGTTGAATTAAATTCGCACAGCTGACTTCAAATGCCCAAAATATCAGAAAGCTGTACAGCACATTGTGGGCGAGTAAAAAAAGCACGCACAGCATTTTTTGACAGCTATTTCAGTTGCAGCTGCAGCTCCAGTTGCAGTACTCTATTCTGGTCAGGCAGTTATTAGCTCAAGAAATATCTCAGAGAACTAAAGCTTCTTAACGACCGGTAGTACGGCTTTCGTAGCAATAGGTTCACTGGTGTGGTGACCTAATAAAATAATTATCTCACTGAATAGTAGAACCAATTTTATCACCGTTTTGAAGATGGAATGACTTAGGTTATTGTACTTGACATTTCAAAGGCATTTGATTTGATAGAGTTTGGCATCAAGCTCTCTTCTCTTACAGAAAATGCGTGCATTTGGTTTCAATGAATCTCTTCTTCCAAATGATTTAAAAAAAAAAAAAATTACTTCAAGAGCGCTAAATTGTTGTATTGGACGGTTTTAAGTCTGAAATAAAAAAAAAATAAGTGCTGGTATTCCTCAGGGCTCCGTTCTGTCTCTGAATCTCTTTTTCTTATTTATTGTTTTTTTGATGAATGTAGGTTACCCTCAGTTTTTCATATTCGTTTCAAGATTCACTCCTCTGTTGTTTGGATGGCAGCCTTTGATAAGCTTGTTGAATTTTGACCTTTACAGCATTGCCCTGCCCAATATTAAATAGAAATTGATGATTAGAAAACTCAATGCTGTCATGTGTCTTTGAAGCAAAAACTACCCCCTATGCCGTGTGTGGCATTTGCATCGAGAAAGCCAATCAGCTTTCAGTTCTGGATATATATTTGACGTCGCGTTGCTAAAAATTATGCGAAACGTTAAAGTTTTCTTCGAATATGCAAAACAATTTTCTCCCCGGATATCTACAACTAATATTTGGCATGGTACTCTTAACTGCCTGAACAGAATGGAGACGGTGCTGCAACTAAAATAGTTGTTAAAATGTTAAATAAGCACAAATCCAATGATGCGTACAGAACACGACGCAGCTGGACAAGTTGGCTAACTTTTAACTTTTGCATGCAGCTTTTTTGACGTTTCAAAATTGTGAGCGCAACCAAACGTTTATATGGGGGTTATTTTTGTTAATTTTTTTATTTTTGTGTTGAATTACATTGGCACAGCTGACTTCAAATAACGAATATGCCAGAAAGCTGTACAGCATCTCAGTACACAAATATTACCTTTAGTTTGTGTGCGAATAAAAAAATCACGTACGACATTTTTTGACAGCTATTTCAGTTGCAGCTGCAGCTCAAGTTGCAGCACTCTATTCTGGTCAAGCATTAAACCGCATTTTAACATCTTGAATAAAATTTTAAATAGTGTTTTAAAAATAAAAAGAGATAGAACTATACGAACTTTGTATATGAAGTGAGAAGTATTATTTAGTTTATTAATAATAAATGTATATTTTTACAGTTTAATAAAATAGTAGTGGGAAAATCATACTAAAAAGTAGCTATTTTTATCTTTTAATTTAGTGCAGGTAAAAAAGTACAGAAATTCCTTCAAAACAAATAAAAACCTTGGACACATAATGAAACTTGGTAAAAACGTTTCATTTGCCATGAGAATGAAGAATAAAAATAGTCTTTAACCCTCCTTTACAACGTCGGTTCAAATTTGGAAACATTTTTTAAAACAGTAAAGTTGAAATCTACATTACTAGAAAAGTAATATATCAGGCTGTTTGACTTCAAAATCGATGAAAATTAGCACAGGTATCTTAGCGTTCGCTGATCAGCCTTAAATAGGAATTTCCGTTTACCCCTTTTTAGTTGTCAAACCGTGTTTTACATAAACTGAATGAAAAACCTGTCCAAACCAGTCGATCGTAACAGGTATGTTCAAAAACTACCCCTGCAACCTCAAATATGCGTTTTCAAACTTGTTTTACACAAAGGGTATACTAGGCTAGTAACCTGTGAAGATCTATCTTCCCCTTCCACTGGATTCTTCAGATCTATAGCTATGTATAAAAGAATGTATTATTTCTAATATGCTATTGAATAATACGAGTAGTTGACAATTTCGACTGCACATGTAAAATCGTGTTTTTCACCATTTTCACCATTTCAATTTTTTTATATGAGTTGAACCAGACCTTATTGGTGAACTACATTCCATCTAAAAATTTAACAATCGATGAACAATAAATTTCACCAATATATGCCAAGCAAGCCTGCCAAATATGGCTTGAAGTTCTGGTGGTTCAATGAAAGTTCAACGGGTTATCCACTAAAATTGTCCATCTACACTGGGAGCACTAACCAAAGTAAAAGACTTGGTCGTGGATTTGATGTGGTGATGTCGTTGATGAAATCATATTTCAACACTGGACGCAACCTAACTATTGATAACTTCTTCACATCCGTGGATTTGGCCTTGATGTTGCTCAATAAAAAAATCATCATCCTTGGCACAATCCGGAAAAACATAACAGATGGTGCCAAAGCTTATTGTATAGTGAAGGAGTTCCTTGGTGACCATAATGAGCTCGTAAAAGTCAATAACAGAAAGCAGTATCGCCCAGTCCACTCATCCATCTTAAGATTTTCTGAAAAAATGGCATTGGTGAGTTATGTTCCAAAACCAAACAAGCAAGTGGTTTTGCTATCTACGCACTATAACTGTGAGACTATGCCACTTCCGGTTATTAAAATAAGCCTGTAATAATACTTGACTACAACCGCACCAAAGGTGGAGTCAATGTATTCGACCAAATGGTCTCCATTTATTCTTGCACATGTCAAGCAAAAAGCTGGCCGATGGTTATATTTTACAAATTACTAGACGTGGCAGCCCTAGCAACCGTCATAATTTTTCGACACTTCAATCCACCAACTGCTTTCTGATTTTATTTGAATTTAGAAAAATAAAACAAAAACATAGAAAACACCGCACGAGAAAATTTATTTTGGCACAACCAAATAAATGAAAATTATTAATTAATAAAATGTTTTTTCTAGAAGATTTTACCACTTCTTAAAAAAAAAAAAAACATAGGAAACACAGAACGACAAATTCAAAATCATAAAAATCTTATTAACGACTAAATAATCATGAATTATTAAGACATTAATCATTCGGTGTAGACAGTTTTTACCCTTTTTGAGGTAGTGATTTATGCTAACTTGATGTAAAAATAACAAAGAGTGCAAATAACGTAGAAAACATTGCACTACAAATTCTAAACTGTCACAACTAATTTAAGACTTGTTAACGACAAATTATTGAGGCATAAGCAGTTTTCACCCCTTTTTTAGGTGATACTTTGCTTGCTTGATATCAAGCTAACAAAAGACCCAAAAAAACATAGAAAACATAGCGGGATCACATTATATTTTTCACAACTAATTAAAGACTAACTAACGGAAAATTATTTAGCCATAAAACATTAAGTATAAGAAGTTTTTACAGCTTTTCACGATTTGTCAAGTATGCAGAGTACCCAAAAAAAAACATAGAAAACATTGAACGATAAATTCAAAATTGTAACAACTAATTAACGATTAATTTACGGCAAATTATCCACTTATCCATTTTTCGATTTGTCAAAATTGCCTTGCTAACTTGACACTCATAGAAAACAAATAATCCAAAAACACATAGAAAACATCGCATGATAAATTGATTTTTCACAGCTAGATAATTACCAATCAACAAATTATTAAGCACTAAAATATTAAACTTTAGATGATTTTACCACTTTTCAAAAAATAAACATAGAAAACATAGAACGAAAAAAAATCGAAATCGTCACACCTAATTAACGACTAATTTACATCAAATTATGCACCTATTCATTTTGCGATCCGTGAGAGTTGCTTTGCTAACTTGATATCAAATAAGCAAAGCATCCAAAAAAACATAGAAAAAATTGCACGATCAAATTAAATTTGTCACAACTAATTAACGACTAATTAACGGCAAATTATCCACTTACTCATGTTTCGATTCGTGAAAGTGGCTTTGCTAACTTGACACCCATAAATAATACCTAATTATTAGAAGAAAATGATATTTGTTAGAATTTCAGTAATGGGGTCCAAATGGACCCCATGTCGATAAAGAACATACAAATAGTCCATGACAGCAACCGAAAATTAAAAAACATTCTTGGCTCAACCAAAGATGAGACGGAAAAAGCTTTGAAGAGTGGAATAAACGAGGTCAGCTGTTTAGATTTATTGTTTCACTTTCTTTGTTTTTGCTTTCTCCTCCTTTTGTCTATTTTAATTTTTTAGTATCGTGTAAAACGCTGATGATGAGCAGCTTGTCTGCCCGAAATGCATTCGATATTTTATTAAAAAAATTGACGAATAAAAATTAAATTTTGCATAAAGTTATTTTTTGGTCTTTTTTTTTAAATAAATTTATAAATTTTGTGGTCAAAAAATGAACCTTCATAAAAATAAAAAATAACATTAACTCAAGACAACAAATTTGGTTCGATCTTTTAAGTGTTAATTTTAAAAGTTTAATTTAGTTGGAATAATTTTTTTGGAAAAATAATAATTGTTCAATTGAACATTTTACTTTTACAAAAAATTCTCTTGATGTTTTTTTATTATTTCGTGTAATATTTGTGTTTCAAACCCGTTGAAAACATACTGAATAATCCATTTGAAATTTTTTTTTGATCTCTATAAATGGCCCCTTAAATAAGGCAACAGTTGTCAAAATTCTTTTCTACTCCAAGTATTCGATCCGATTTTAAAATTCTTTTTTGTTACTATCTACACGGTTCAATTCAGCGCTTGAAAGCACAAAAATATTTGCTCACTGTACAAATAATTTTCCGTAATTTTTTACATTTTATCCAATTTAAATTTATAAGTAATTAAAAAATAAATAAATATTGGTAGATGCATTTAAGTAGATACCTACGCATACACAATATGCAAGTATGTTCATACATACCTTACCTGCACAATCTAGGCACCATCATGGTTTCGATATATGTAGATACTTATGTATGCATATATAAATACAATTCGAAAGTAAAACCTCATCCTAATAAAAATGACATATTATCGTAGCTTTTGTTTATTATCAGTTCACAATGTCACATAAAACATTTATCTGTCTATCACAATTTCCTGAAATTGTTAAAGCCCCCAAGTAACACCGGAAATAGAACAATATCATTAAAATGAAGCAAAAAAGCTGGATAAAACAAACTATTCCTTTGGCTGGTAGACCACATCTATATACTTATATACATACAGTGTTTTTGAATTTTGTATTTTATGTATGGCTTTGTATTGTGTGTTGATGGTGGTCACATTGGATTTGTCTATTTTAATATTTCCGATAGTGTTGACGATGAATATACCTTTCCTACATATTATACACAACCTTTATCTAAAATATTCATTTAAAGTTTAAAGAGCAAATGTATGTTTGATCTTTATTATTTCAGGAGGTATCTATGAACATTTAGACTTAAATGTTGAAATGTTAAAAACCTTGGCAGGTTAAAAACATGAATTATTTAAATAATTTAGAGGTTTTTAAGTGCCTGCCATGGAAGTTATTTTGTTCTTATTTAGTTGAAAGTGATGGTCAAAGTCCATTTTAACACTTTTTACTTGCGATGTATACCTTGGTATTGTTACTTTATCCGTGGCGTGATGGTCAGGATTTATGTTGAAAAGCATTTACATTTACTATGTAAAGTGTGAAAAGGTGTTCATCATGTACTTTCAGATGTTTTAAATAAGTCTTAGACAAGCACAAAATTTTGTTAAGGATTTATTTTGGAATAATTAAAAAAAATAAAAAAATTCACTTCAGGTATCTTGAAGTACCTGTGGTTCTTAACGACCGCCCCTGATATTCCGAAATCCGTGTCAGACTTTTCATGACAATGACAGGAAAGACGAAAAGTGGATTTCACAACTCTGTCTATCTCTCTGTCAATTCGGCTACAGTCTAAATGGCTAGATCGATATAACTTAAACTTTGTACATAATTAGCCAGTTTATATTTCTGAGATCTCAGAGGACTCAGAGCGCTCTCAGGATTCCTCTCAAAAATTCCTCACTTTTCCCCTTAAAAACTGAGACTGAAATTTTTTGGATTCGCTTGCTCAATGATTTTTTGTCGCAGTAAATTACATAAGAAGAAAAGAAAAAGAGAGTAGTTTTGACTTTTATGTGGGGAATACTGTTTATATTTTATTCTCCTGCTCTGTCAAAAAATTGAGGAAAAATACTGAGCGCTCAAGAAATATAAATTGACCAAATGGGTTTTGGTTTCGGTGATTCTACGCACATGTTTCTTTCACAAAATTGCTTGCAACATATTTTTTTAGTATTTTTTGATAAGAAACGATTTCAAAGAAGGAATTTCAAAAGGAACTTTTTTCAATTTTCGACTTTCTTCGAAACAGTATTCTATTGCTGATTTCAATAAAATTTGTTTATACAGAAGCTTCTAAGAAATACAGTGTACTGTAGGGTTGCCAGATTTGTCTAGTAGCTCAACGGGACAAGTGGCTAAATTGAAGAAATATTCCGGGTCTTACAAATTTTTCCCGGGTCAAAATAAATAAAACCAAGCAATCAGAATATAGATATCGAAATAAGTTCTTTTTCTAAATTAGAAGTTCCTACGAGTTTTAGGTACTCCAAAATACGTTGCGCGGTTTCGTCGAGATACGATATTTCTCATCACTTCCAAAGACGCAAAATTTGATCGATGTTTACTGACGCAAATAAATCACAGTATTGAGGCCCTTCTGAACTAACCCAAATTGCTGAGAACAATTGATATTTTTTTTTCTTTTGTTGTTGTTATTGCGTCAGTAGTTTCTCTCATTTAACGCTATTGAAATTAATTCTGACAGGTGGAAATTGTGTATTTTATTATTGGAAAATGTTTGGTTTTATTTAAACACTAAAGTCAAAGTCAAACAGAGCGTGGTCCGGCGATCTTTGTAAATATTTACCAACAAAAATTTGTCTTGCTTTCCCGACCTATCTTCTACTTAGGTTTTTAATATTGATTTCAAATAAAATATTCAGTTAAGGTGAAGAGAGTGTGACCGCATATAATTCAACTAAAAGTTCAAAAAATTTGTTCTAGTCTACTCTACTCTACTTGCTGCTTGTTGACCAAATATTTTGGAATTTACACTGGTATATCTCATTGTCAACTTAAACAACTTGGGGATACTTCAAGCAGTCATGTTAATAGAAGTTTTTTCATTGTTAATCGATCAGAAATCACAGAATCTATACAAGGAGAGTTCTAAAACATGTTTTCGACTGTATTTTTTATGTGCGGTGTTACAAAAATGTGTTTTCGCTGCTCATTGGTCAAATATAAAAAAAAATTGCTCCTAAGATATGTTTCGGTGAGACAGATGAATAAATGTCTTAAATCCGGGACTTCCCGGGTAAACCAGAACGCTTGGCAACTCTAGACTACTGTGTACACTGTACACACACATACGGACACCATTCATAGTCAGGCACCTTATAACCGGACGGTTTTTAAAGAACGGAAATAAATACACGGTTTTTTTATTATAAACAATTCTTCCATAACTGAACTCTCTTATAATTGGACACAGACACCAATTTTCGTAAACGCCATAAAGTGTCACTTTCTGTTAAACGGACAAAACACATCTTGGCAAACGTTTAACCTTACCTTGTTTCCTTTTCTTGAACTTTGCAGTGAAGCACCATATGACAAAATCTAACAAAAGTCCCATAGTAAAATAAGAAAATTAATAACATTTTTTCTAAAAATCAATTATTTTAAGAACTACATGGTAGATTTTTTTTTAAACTCGGTACATATTCAAGGATATTTAAAAATTTGTATTAAGTTTTACGAAAAAATACCGTTATTTTTGTATACAAATGTTAAAAAGTCCTTTCAGGAAAATATGCAAATCAGCTCCTACGATTTTTATAAAACTTTTTCTGTGTAACTTGTAAAAAAGGATTAAATTTTCTCAAGGTTACGGTTGGCCACGATACCTGAGAGGTCTCGGTATCGTTTTGTATCGGTATCGGAAGCCGAAGCGATACCGAGATGATACCAGCTCCAAAGCATATAAAATGAAACCGAAACCAACCCATATTCTTGGGACCGAAATTTATCGATACTTTCGATAGTATCTTTTGGTATCGGAAGAAAAAATTTTTTTTTGAATACTATAGTTTCTTTTTGTAATTCTTGTATGTATAGGTCTTTATAATTACCCCAGGAATTCTTTTGGCGCGCTAGAATTGCTTTTCATGTCACTGTGCAGTGGTTTTGGAAATGTTTGGACTTAAGCTGTCGGTCGGTAGGTATCCTTTTTTTGAAAATCCGATAATCTTACAGTCACCTCTCAGAAGAAAACTCACAAATAATTTATTAGTCTTAAAGTTTTGTGAAACAAGCCTCTGCAATACAATTGCCCAATGTTGATAGTGAATAAGTTTATACTTAAATTCTAATTTTGCATAATATGTAATTGTTTGATGGGTTGGGTATATACATATTGTAATATTTCCTTAGGTTCGTAAATAAAACTTATTTACTTTATTTAAACTCCCACTTATTTATTTTATTAATAATGAAAACACTTTAATATCTTACTACAAAACAACTTATTGTGTGCCACTCAACTATACTTACTGAAATAAATTCACCAAATTTTGTTTTCACTTTTATAACAACCAACTTTATTCATTCACGATTAAAAACAAACTACGAGGGTGGGTCAATAAGTCCGTGACTTTTGGAATAAAACACAGATTTTTTGATAAAAAAATAATCCCTTGAGCTCTATACACTTTGTCCAACGCTTCTCCAATTTTTTATCCCTTCCAAAAAAAATGATTTGTCGAGGTCCTCTAAATAGGCCTTTGTTTGCGAGATGACTTCATCATTGGAGTCAAATCTTTTTCCACCAAGCCATTTCTTCAGGTTTGGGAACAAGAAGTATTCGCTCGGAGCCAAATCTGGAGAATAGGGTGGATGAGGGAGCAATTCATAGCACAATTCATGGATTTTTGCCATGGCAACTGCCCATGTGTGCACCCTTGCATTGTATTGGTGGAAAAGAACTTTTTTCTTGGCCAAATGAGGTCGGTTTTTTTTCAAATCGTCATTGAATCGGTCCAATAAGTTGGCATAATATTCCCCATTGATTGTTCTTCCCTTTTGAAGGTAGTCAATGTGGATTATCCCGCGTGCATACCAAAAAACATTCGCCATAACTTTATTGGCTGACATACCCACCTTGGCCTTCTTTGGACCCGATTCACCCTTAGAAACCCACTGTTTTGACTGTTGTTTGGTCTCTGGTGTGTTGTGATGGATCCATGTTTCGTCCACGGTTACAAAACGGCGCAAAAACTCCTCCATATTGCGATTAAGCAACGCCAAACCTTCCTGTGAAGTTGTTACACGATTGCGTTTGTGGTCGACTGTGAGCAAACGCGGCACCCATCTTGCGGAAAGCTTTGTCATGCCCAAGTGATCATTCAAAATTGGAACCACTGAGCCATGCGAGATCCCTACGGCTTCCACAATCTCTCGCACTTTCAATCTTCGGTCGGCCAACACCATATCGTGAATTTTTTCGATTGTTTCGGGTGTAGAGACCTCAACTGGGCGTCCAGGACGTTCGGCATCTTCAGTGCTTGTACGGCCACAACGAAATTCAGTAAACCACTTTTTTACCATTGAAATCGATGGTGCAGAGTCCCCATAGTATTTATCAAGCCTAGCCTTGGTCTCGGTAATGGTTTTTTTTCGCAAGAAATAATGCTTAATAAGCACACGAAATTCACTTTTTTCCATTTTCTCCTCAAATTAGTGAGTAGTCTGATAAAAATAGCTGTCAAACACAAACTTACTGACGCAGCAAGTTTAAATTTTGACAGGAGTCAACTGACAGATGCCTGTTGACAGGAGCAGTGTTGCTGTTTCAGTAAAGAGGTCAGAAATTCAAAAAGAACTTATTGACCCGCCCTCGTATGTCCTTTGTCGACCAGACATGTGATTTTGTACTTGTCACAAAAGTTTTAGTAATCACAAAGCAAATTAACCATAAATTTTCTTTTGTTGAGCTTTCATGACGTTGCCAAAAAAGTTCTTACTAGCAAGGCCCCCCCTAGTATCTCACAAATTTTGTTTTGTCTAGATTTCTTCTAGAGAAACTTCCCAGGAACTTATGACTTAACATGGCAAACAAAATTCAAGGCGCGGGTAAGTTGGCCATAGCACATGAGAAATTGCCTAGCTCTAGAAGGGTCCAAAAATTAAGAATTGCATTCCTGAAGTAAGATTTTTGCAGATTTGATTTCCGTTTTGTATGATTTTACCATATCAATTTTTTTTTTTTGAAACTTCATTTGGTACAAATTTTGAAATGAAATCAATCAAGTCTGCAAAAACTATCGTTTATAATCAGATCATCATCATGTGTTTAAGCCCCAAGTTTAATTTTAATAAAAATTAATTTCTTGGGACACCATATCCTTTCTATATTAATATGGAGATCATTTATTGAATATATCCAAAGGAATGAGTAACAAAAAATGACCCCGAGTCATCTTTGTAGAGCATTACAATCACAAATAATGTCGTTGGAGCAGAAAGAGAAAATAATTTTCAACAAGTAGCTTTCATAAAATTATCTTCTACCTCCAAAAGTATTCTTAAATTTTATACAAGGGTATCTTTTTTATACACAACAACCTTATATGTAACTATTTATACAGTAGTTGTGCATTCTGAACAAAAAACAAATATCCCCTTGACTGGTTACTCCTAGCAAAAAGTTAATTAAAAAATGATCTCTTTCATAACTTTCAACTACGGGGTATTAAAACTCTGTGACTCAATTTATAATACTACATTCATACCATCACGGATAGTGATGGCAATATTCTTCTTTTGAATTGAAAAAAAAAAAAATAATAAAAACCTCAGACTAACATGTAATTAAATCACGAGTAATATTATACTCACCGAGAGTAAACACATAAAAAATAAAAAATAAGAGAAGCCAATTCTTATGTCTTCTTGTATTTTATAAACGACAATAACTTTTTGAGGACAGAAGTAAGGGATACCCAACACAGAAATGGCTGCTGATGAAATACCAAAGGAAAAAGTCAACATCACCAAGGGTGATGGAAGATAAAAATGATTATAGTCTGTCAGATAATGTTCAATGAAAGGATTGGTATTTAAACCTGAATTTAAAAAAAAATGTCTTCCTAAAAAAAAAAATTGCAGCGATTCCATCTGGAGTAAAATAATGTTCCAGCTCTGGACCCTTGGCACCTCATATATGGGAAATTTGACATTTGAGAATGCCATCTAATTGGTCAGAAAAGGTCAACTAGTCCTAAAAATTGGTCCATTTTTATTTTTTACTATTTCTTAAAGTTTTTTTTCAAGGTCACAAACGATTTTTGAGATAAAGATACAAATTCATAACCAAAAATCTATGTCTGACCAATTACTGAAACTAGCTGACCTTTTATAATGATCTAGTAAACTATCAGAGAAAATAATTTTTTTTAAAGTAACCCAAATGAGGTGTCGAAAATCGATCATGACCTTCAAAAAAAAAATTTAAGAAAACGTATGAAATCGCTATGACCTTGAAAAGTATTAAAAATTCATTAAAAGAATCTATAGCAGGCCACTTCTTAAAACTAGCTGAGCTTTCATATAAGTGATCTTTTAGGTGGTAAGCAAATTTTGAAAATTTCCCATAAATGAGGTGCCAAAAATCATTTTGACCTTGAATATTTTTTTAAATACATACAAAAATTTGTAATGTTGACCAATTACTAAAAAAAAGCTGACACTTTTTTTGACCAAGAAGTTGCTTTTCAAATGGCATACTTAATTTTTTGGAATGACCCAAATAAGGTGCCAACAGTCTTTTTTTTTTGACCCTGAAACGAATTTTGAAAATTCTAAAAAGCTATGGCTGACAAATTACTGAAAATAGTTGACCTTTTATCACAAGCTAGAGATCTTTAAGTTGATTATATTTTTAAATACATTTCCCATAAATGAGGTGCTTAAAATCAAGCGTGGCCTTGAGTGACCTTGAAGAACTTTAAGCTTGTATTACTAGTTATATATTGCTGACCAATTTCTAGGACTATTTAACCTTTTCTGACCAATTACTGACCAATTAAATGACAATCTCAAATTTCAAATTTCCCATATATGAGGTGCCTAAGGTCCTGAGCCGAAAAGCTCTGGGTTTTAATAATGAAAAAGGTTATCAAGGCATTGTGTAAATCTAGACCTAGAAGGACTCTTCTCAGTTCTTACCAGATGCAAGAACGAGCAAGAGGGTCTACAAAATCCGTTATGAAATTTTATAAAAGATAATAAAAAAAAAGACATGTTTTAGTATTAAAAATCAATCATTCTTAAAGGTTAAGTAGAGATGACAAGGTCACTACACTAGCAGAGATATTTATGGTGGATATATCTAAAATGTGTTATATTTGGCAGTAGAGAAAAGCTTTGTAGTGATTTGATGGAAAATTTTCAAAAGACACTCGGTAAGAATCGGTACTGAGTAGTGTGGGACTCTTACCGCACTAAGGCCACCGGTGAATCAGGACCAATCTGTGAAAGATCGACAAATGATTTTTCTTTCTTAATTTATAAATCGTATTGTCGGAAGTTTAAGTTATAACACTTTCCCATAGCTTTTAGACCATCAGCTCATTAGGCTTGGTTCTTCTAAATCTCCGAACATTGTCTCGTACATTTAAGACGGTCTCCATTTCGGAGTTGGTATGACTTTGCAGTCGCTTCTTGTGTGATACAGCGTGTTTTTGAATCACTTCTGTAACCATTTCAATTTGAAGGTCACGATGTGGATCGCTATTTCTTATATACCAAGGGGCATTTATTATTCCGCGAAGGACCTTGCTTTGGAATTTTTGGATGGGTTCAGCATTTGTTTTCTTTGTACAGCCCAATAGTTGGATGCCATATGTCCAAACGGGTTTCAACACTTGCTTATATAGCATTAGTTTGTTCTGGATAGATAGGTCAGAGTTCTTTCCTAGTAACCAGTACATTTTTCTGTACGTCAAGTTTAGTTCGTCTTTTTTCTTTTTGATGTGCTCTTTCCATTTAAGCTTTGCATCCAAAGTCATTCCAAGGTATTTAGCAGTATTGGAGTAAGGTACTGTTGTACTGTTTATAAGAATTGGAACATTGTTTATTTTTTTGTTAGTAAAGTTTATATGCGTCGATTTTTTTTTCATTTAGTTTGATTCGCCATTTTTGCGTCCAATCACTAACTTTATCGACTGCATTTTGCAGTTTTTGTGTAGCCTTCGTAACGGATTTATCTGGCACCAATATTGCAGTATCATCAGCAAAGGTGGCCATGATAGCGTTGATGTCCAGTGGAATATCCCTTGTATATAACAAATTCAGGGTTGGTCCTAGGACACTTCCTTGTGGTACACCGGCTTCAATTTTCTTTAGTTCCGAGTAATTTTGGTCATATCGTACTCTAAAGAGTCGGTTCGTAACGTAGGATTTCAGTATTTCGTAGTACTGCCTGGGAAGATCCCTTTGCAGTTTGTACTCAAGTCCCAAGTGCCAAACCTTGTCAAAGGCTTGAGCAACATCTAAGAATATAGCCGAGCATACTTGTTTTTTTTTCAAGTGCCTTTTCCACAACATCCGTAATCCGATGCACTTAGTCTATCGTGGAATGTTTCTTTCTTAATCCAAACTGATGGCTTGGAATTAGTCTTCTTTCTTCTATTATTTTGCTTAGTCTTTTCAGGAGCAGGTTTTTGAAAACTTTTGCCATGATTGGTATAAGCGATATAGGTCTATAAAATGTTACTTCTGTTCGTGGCTTACCTTGTTTAGATATAACAATGACTTTTGCAATTTTCCAATGATGTGGCACATATCTTAGTTTAAGGCATGCATTTATTATATAAATTGGAGTTTTTTGAAGGCATTTCTTTCAAAACCTGAGCAGTTATTAGATCGTACCCTGGTGATTTTTTGTTAGACAACTTATGTTGACACATACTTCTTACTTCTTTGAGCGTGACATTTTACATTCGTCGTTTCTATCAAAAAACTGTAAGAGATCTGTAGCAGTGCTTGCTGGAAATGACTTAAAAATATTCGCGAGATGTTCAGTGAAGTTTCTTCGAGATTTTGATCCATTTATCATCTTGAGATTTTACTGGCGGTTTTGTGTCTGTGGGTCTTTTTAGGCACTTAGCTGCTTTCCATAAGGAGTATTCGATAGAAGCTTCCACCGTCAGACTATTTAGGAATCTAATAAGTGAATCTCTTTTAAACACACAGATTCTTTTCTTTAGTTCAGTGTAAAGCCGGTTAAAAACTGCCTTATCACCGGGAAATCGGTTAACTTGCCATTTTCTTCGAGCTCTTCTTTTCTCCAAGATCAGCTCCTTTATTTCGACAGGATATTTTATTTCTTTTTCTCTTGAGTTCGAAATTGTTGGAGTACTTTCTTTTGCAGCCTTTTGCAAATCAGCAATAAATTGTTTTACTTCATGATCAATCTGTTCAATTGTTTGCATAGGGGATCTTAGGTTTATAAAACTTTCAAGTTTATTTTTGAATTCGTTCCAGTTTTTTCTTTTATTCACGATTAGGATTACTTTTTTCTATCATTTCTGTTTCGCTCAGTGATAATATTACTGGAGTATGATCTGACGATAAATCGTAATTACCTTCGACACTTATATGGTTTCGTTTAATACCTTTTACTACGAAAAAGTCTATAAGGTCTGGTATTTTGTTAGAATCAGATGGCCAATATGTTGGCGAGCCAGAAGAATAAAATTCGCAGTTGTATTTGCGGCCTGCTTGATAAAGCCGTTTACCTTTCGTTGTTATGAGCCTAGAAATCCATTGGGTGTGTTTAACATTGAAGTCGCCACTTACAAGGAAGTTGTGTACTAACAAATTTAGGAGTTCTGCATAGTCTTCTATACCTCGGAGGGCAGTATATAGCTGCTATCCTTAACTCTTTCCTTTGTATACCAATACTAATTGTTGTTACTTGCATATTTTCATTAGTAAACTTAGGCTCTCCATAGTGTGTTAAGCACTTTTTTATTAGTATTGCTGATCCTCCCCTAGCTTTGTGAGCTGGGTGCGGAGCGTGATAACACGTATAGTTAAGTAATTTATTATCAAGATTTTGTTCTATAGCGAGATGAGCTTTGGACACCAGGCAAATATCTATATGCTCTATGTCTAAAATGATGTTTAGTTCTGATACATGTTGTGAAAGACCGTTTGCAATCCATGTTGCGATTTTGAATATTCTGTCCATCATTGTTTTTTAAGAGCGACTTCTCCGCTTAGCTGTTTTTTGTTTAAATCAAAAGTAACAAATGAAGCATTATTAGAGGAATACTGAAAACCGTTGATGATAATAGAACACAGAACTGCCAATTGTAATGTTTCGTTAATGCTCTCAATATTAATTTAATGCGATTTTATTAGCTATGTTCAAAGGCACCCCGTGTTCAAAGGTACTCCCCTCTCCCCTACATATACCTTCCTATAAATAATTCCTATTTTTTTCTGCAGGTATTTCGAAAAGGATATTCAAACTGACAATAAACATAAATACTTAAAGCAATTAATTGGTTCTCAGATAACATCTACATATTTTTAAAGTTGTCATCTACGAGTAGTGATACAAACGAATAAAATGTCATCAATACGCAAGTTCAAGCATTGATCTATTAATTGATTTTACAAAAGGTGAATACATATAGTTCCAAGTTCCAGGGGAATGCGATGCTTTATTCGAGTAAACGGAAAAGGTTGACTTCGAATCTGTCCTATTCTATTCCAAGTTGTTTGCGTTGTGTTAACAATTTATTACGCAAGCAAATAAATTGAATGCATTCTTTTGTAGTTGAAACCGATACCCAATTGGATACCTACGTCTATCTGTGAAACACTCGTTCTGCCATCTATACTCGTATCTACAACTATTTGTGCATCTTTGATCTTACATAATACAGTTGATATTGGTACATTTATGCGTCACCGCAATTCCTTGGCAAAAGTTTTAATCAGTTTACGAAACTCAATACTCACACAGTCACTTCCTAGCAAACAAACACACAAAACTGGAGATATGGATTGGGGAGGGGGTGTTATGGGGTCGGGATACTTTAGCGTCATATAACTGCGACAGTGTAACACTATACAAATTAAATTAAACGACACTCAAGACTCAAGCTCACTTGTTGGCATATTCCTCGTCGAGTTTCATTTCCATTTAATTCGGTAAATTGTCACCACTAATGCGGCAACGCCACCATCATCGGCATCGGAAACGACAGACGACGACGACGACGCTTAGTTATAAATGAGTTTGAAGATGCTCCAGCGAAACCCTTTCACTTAAATATTTCCATTTTATCCTTAAAGCAGGATGATTTGTTATCCTCATGTGTCTGCGTTTTTGGGGTCATTTGGTTTTCTTCTATACAAATTATAATGTACTCGTATATAAATATATAGGTAGGTAGATACTAATGCAATTGTGATGCTGCATTCCAAGAAAGAGAGCAAGCAAAAAAGCGATTGTTTTACCGGAAATGCGTTTGATCCATTAGCATCAAGGACAAAAGAAGATAATGTTGTGAGAGTGTATTTTGTACAGCTACACTAACGATTAACGTATGCCCACTTGTCTTATATGCATATAGGAAGGTAAGTGTTTTGTTTTGTGTTTTTGTAATTTGATATATTTACAATCGCTTTAGTGAAGGAATGTCAACATATGAGCTTGAGTAACTAATAATATTAAGGATAGGACATTACAAGCTCTCAACGTAAGTGGGTGCTTCACTTGCACAAAAGTGCAATATTTGAAGAAATTATGAATGTGGAGCTTATTTTGTTTTGTTTCTCCTTCGGGACATGAGTGGGTAAATTAAGCAAACATCAGTTTTAATCATTA
Organism: Dasysyrphus albostriatus; assembly: GCA_946251815.1. Lineage (NCBI taxonomy): Eukaryota > Metazoa > Arthropoda > Insecta > Diptera > Syrphidae > Dasysyrphus > Dasysyrphus albostriatus. Next base: position 58,604,379 of record OX276335.1, read on the forward strand.
AAATAAAAGTCTTACGTCTATATGGAATCTAGAGCGGTGTTTGGGTATATCAAAAATATGGAGTAAAAATTCAACTAAGTTGAATCAAATTTAAGTCTATTAATAACTGTATACATACTGCATTCGGCTGAGATTTTTCAGTTTGGGTAGGCCTTTCCTGGACCTTTAGCAACTCATAAATGGGAAATTTGATATTTGAGAACGCCATCTAATTGGTCAGTAATTGGTCAGATAAGGTCAACAAGTTCTAGAAATTTATCAGCTCTTGATAACTATATAGTTATAAGGACTTAAAGTTTCTCAAGGTCACTCAAGGTCACGTGCGATTTTCGGCACCACATTTATGGGAAATTTAAAGAAAAGAGCGCCATCTAAAAGATTTGTAGATAGTAATTAGTCAGCGATAGTTTATTTCTATGAATTTTCAAAACTCGTTTCAAGGTCACAAAAAAAACTTTTGGCACCTCATTTGGGTCATTTAAAAAAAGAAGTAATCCATTTGAAAGACCATTTCACGGTTATAAAAGGTCAGCTATTTTCAATAATTGGTCAGCTATAGATTCTTTAAATAACTTTTTTTTAAATTCAAGCTCAGCGATTTTTGACACCTCGTTTATGGGAAATTTGGGAAAATTGCATTAAATCTGAAGGTTCTCTAGATCTATATAAAATGTCAGTTAGATTCAGTAATTGGTCAGCCATAGATTTTCTTGAATTAAGTTTTTAAGTATTTTTATGTAGGTCACAGTATAGATAGTTGGCACCTCAATCGGGTAATTTAAAAAAACAACCATTTGAAAGGTTACTTAGCGTTAATAAAAGGTCAACTACTTTCAGTAATTGGTCAACCATAGCCTTTTTTTATGAATGTTATATTTTTGTATGTAGTTCAGGACAGTATAGATCTGAAAGGCCAGTAAATCGCGATACAAGGTTAACTTGCATCAGTAATTGTTCAGCCATGGATTTGTATGTATAAGTTTTTGAATTTTCGTCAGGATTGTAAGAGAATGTTAGCAGGTTGAACATGAAAGCAATGCTTAGTCATGCGGAAATTTCCTATGCATAGAGTTGTACAAATTTCAATGAAAAAATAATGCATTGCATTAAAAAAAGAATTAAATCAAACTGGAAAACTTGTTGCATTAAAAAAAATGTTAACGCAGGCCCAAAATATTTTGCATTAAAAAAAATGTTAATGCAAAATTAAAATTTGTTGCATTAAGAAAAAAAAATGTTAATGCATGCCAAACATTTTTTGCATTAAAAAAAATCTAAATGCGACTCAAAAATTTTCTGCTTCAAAAAAAAAAATGTTAATAGAATATGAAAATTGTTTGGATTAAAAATCAAAGTTAATGCAATCATCAATATTTGCTGCATTAAAAAAAAATGTCAATAGAATTTCAAAATTTCTTGCATTATGCAATTATTTTATCCGAGAGAAAAAAGTCAGGTAAATAATTAACCTGGGCCCTGTAAATTTTACAAGGTTCATAATCTCATATTAAGTTACAGGCATTTCAGAAATTTACCTGAATTTAATAACCTTATATTAAGTGTTCAATTAGCCTGGTGGCCTATATTACCATATTCAAGTTGATTTAAGAAGATAAACTGTTATTTTACCACTAAATTCTGGTAAATAAGAAATTTTGACAAGGATCTTGCGCAAATTTTACCTGAGATCGGGCTTTTTTTTAACACTGCTTGTTATGAATTTCTATTTACCACAAATCAGGTTGAAGTAACATTGTATATGGTTATTTTAACAATTTTTACCTGTTGATTTTAACCTGGTCTCATCTTAGAGAAACACTCTCTGCCAGTTAATTTTAATGTGACACCAGTGTTAAAACACACACACACAGGCCATCCGAATAAAATTATTTAAATTTAACCTGGCCGCCTGTTAAATTAGCCCTCTACCAGTGTTAAATCAGTCTCAGAATCCATGGTTAAAGAAACACTCCACCAGTTCATTTCAACGTGATACCAGTGTTAAGGCACATGCACACACAAGCCATCCAAACAAGGTCAGTTTCAACTTATTGATATTTGGCACAAGTTTTTTATGCAACGAAATTGCCCAGGGGATGCGTACTATCTCCATGCGTGAGAGGTTCCCAGTTAAAAACTAAGTAAAAATCGCAAAATATTTTTAAAATAAAATAATATACATAGTAATAAATTTCTATACTTTCAGAATAATGCAAAATGAATTGGATGGTAAGCAGCGTTAAAGATGGGACCAACAAGCGTGGATCCAAGACATAATCATTAGCGGATACAGGGTTGATTCAACATTGAAATAATGTTAAATTAAATAGATCTTCATGTTAAATTAACAGTACGTTGAACATTTTATTCATGCTTTTTAACTATATTTTCATATAAAATTAACTAGGTTTACAGGTAAAATTAGCATGATTCTCAGGTAAAATTTACAGTTTTACCTTCTTAAAGCAGTTTAAACTTTCGGTTTTCGGCATTGTGACCCTAATACATTCAGTATCCACCAACTTTCTTAAAAGTTCTGGAACCAACGTTGATTTAACATGACACTAAAATCAGGTATCGGGTTAAACGTTAACCTGATCTACCGAGTTGAAAAATTACAACCCGAAAATCAGGTATAGTAAACCAGAAATTGGTGAAGGTCATCCGAATCAAGTGTGGTGGTATTACACCACTTAATTAACTCCTAAGAAGGACGTAATTTCTGCATCACTAGATCTTCGAATTTCATTCGTGGTGGTGTTATCTTGACGCCTACCCCATAACAGCACAAGTTCCACACAAGGTCCATAGGCCTGTTTAACCATGAAGAGGTGGAAATAAAAATTCAAGTTGTACCTTTTTGAAAGGAACTCGGAAAGTTCTTCTTATATGGCTAAACTGTTAAGGTTCATTTCAAAGTCACTTGAATCAAGTGCTGCGTTGATATTACAGCACTTTATTAGCACCTAATCAGGACGTAATTTCTGTATCATTAAATTTTTGAAATTCTTTGTGGCGGTGCTATCTTGACGTCAAGATAGCACCGCCACAAGCTTCCACAAGCCTGTTGGGAATGAAAGAGAGGGGGGTTCAAAACTAATATGCACTTTTTTGGAAAGCAATTGGAGAGACCTTTAATTTGAGACCAGAATTTTTAATATGAAATAATTAAGCCATTTTCGGATTTTGAAATGCACTTTTGAGATGCATTTCGAGATTTAGATTGCAGCACTTAAGTAGGAGGCAACTTCTGCATAATAAGATTTTTGGATTTCTTTTGTGGCGGTGGCGGTATAGAGAAACTCTTAGCAGATTAATTAAACCTAACCTATTACGTATCCCCTTAGACAGAATCGATCTTGACAATAAAGTCAATGATCTCACCTCAGCTCTCAACAAATCAATGGACATATCCTGTCCTCTTATCCAAATAAGAGGAAAGAAAAAACCTCATTGGTGGAACTTAGAGCTAGAATCGCTCAGGAAGGAATGTAGAAAACTTTCCAACCGAGCTAAATATTCCAAAGAAATCTCTGACTGGGACTTATATAAAGAATCTCTTAAGAAGTATAAAAAACAATTGAGGAAAAATAAAAGAACTTCCTGGAGAAACTTCTGTAACAAAATAGAAGATTCCTCAAAAGCTTCAAGATTGAGAAAAATCCTCTCGTCAAATCCCATTATGCCAAGCGCCCTGAAAACTATCAACGGCTCTTGGACTAAATCTTGTGGGGAATCACTTGACTTGCTACTAGATACTCACTTCCCAGGTAGCTCCCAAAATATATGCAGTGATGACTCAATAGAGTCTAACAAAATAACAACAAATAAACTAGGTCTGATTACTAGAGAAAAACTCAAATGGGCAATCGACAGCTTCGATCCATATAAATCAGCTGGACCTGACGGTATAATACCAGCTGAACTGCAAATGGCTTCAGACATCATCATCCCTATCCTTGAGATAATTCTGGAAGGGTGTATGAACCTTGCACACATACCATCCTTATGGAGAGAAGTTAAAGTGGTGTTCATACCCAAAGCGGGTAAAAGCTCCCATGTAAATCCGAAGGATCTCAGACCTATCAGCCTATCATCATTCCTTCTCAAAACTCTAGAACGACTGATTGATATCCATCTGCGTAGTTCCATAGAACCCAATCTTTTCTCTATGGCACAACACGCTTACCGCAAAGGGAAATCGGTAGAAACGGCCTTGCATAACTTGGTACGCACTATTGAATATTCCCTTCATCATAGAGAGTACACTCTGGTTGCATTCTTAGATATCGAAGGTGCTTTCAACAACGTCAGCAATATGGCAATAACAACCGCGCTTAAGAGCTTGAATGTAGATAGCTCACTTAGGGAGTTAATCAGCCTAATGCTAAGAAGCAGAATAATTAACTCAACATTAGGTGAATGTTCTGTTAGAAGATCTGTTAGCAGAGGAACACCGCAAGGTGGAGTCCTATCGCCAATCTTATGGAACATCGTAATTAATGGCCTACTAGTCAATCTAGAAGCGGATGGTTTCAAAGTTATTGCATATGCTGATGACGTTGCCATTGCAATATCGGGAAAGCATCTTCAAATCATAACAGAATTAATGCAAACCGCTCTCAACAAACTACTTGAATGGACAGACAAATGTGGACTAGGTGTAAACCCCCACAAAACTGAACTTGTCCTCTTTACAAGGAAATATAAAATTCCGAACATAGACCCTCCATCAATAAATGGTATTCCACTTAACTTCTCAGATCAAGCTAAATATCTGGGTCTGATTTTAGACAAAAAGTTGAGCTGGAAACCAAACATACAAAAAAGAATTAGAAAAGCCACAGTGGCACTTTTCTCCTGAAAAAAAGCTATTGGAAACAAATGGGGCTTGTCGCCACATATCACCCACTGGCTATACACAGCGGTCATCAGACCGATACTCACTTATGTGGTGGCAGTATGGTGGACTGCTTTAGATAAAATAACTTATCGTGATAAGCTAAGCAAAGTACAGAGATCGGCTTGCTTGTGTATCAGCGGAGCTCTCCGTTCGACACCTTCCGCTGCGTTAGACATACTGCTTAACATCACACCCCTCGATATATACACTAAACAAGTGGCGGCGAACACAGCTATTCGTCTCAGAGCCATTTCTCAATGGTCCAATAACTCTATTGGCCACACTATCATTCTGAACAAATTCGAATCAATCCCTAAACACTCCGACTACACCATCCCTCAGCCGGTTTTTGGCAAAAATTTTCAAATTACAATTCCAACAAGATCCACTTGGGAAGATAATGAATTCTTGAGAGATGAAGCAATTCACTTCTACACGGACGGCTCAAAAACCGAAGAGGGGGTAGGTGGTGGCGTGTACTCAGAACGACTAAACATTAGTCTCTCCTTCCGTCTCCCTGATCATTGTAGCGTGATCCAAGTGGAAATCCTGGCGATAAAAGAAGTTTTATCCTTGCTCAAAGAAAACGTAATATCTACTTTGAATATCCGTATCTTCTCAGATAGCCAAGCTGCCCTTAAATCATTAGGATCTGTTTCTACAAACTCCGTAACTGCCCGAAACTGTCGATCGTCTCTAATGGAGATGGCAGAACAGTTCAACATTCATCTTTTCTGGGTCCTGGGACACAGAGATATTCTAGGAAACTGTAAAGCCGATGAACTCGCCAGGATAGGAACTAGTACACCAATATCACCTTGCAAGATGAACATTGGAATACCGATCGCTACATGTAAACTTATGCTTAAGCAAGATTCTATGATGATGACAAACAGCAGATGGACAGGTATCACTACTTGTCTGGCGACAAAACAGATCTGGCCAACACTGGATCCGAATCGATCGAAAAGTTTGTTATCTCTGAGTAGATTGCATATTAGCTCCACAATTGGTGCCATAACTGGAAACTGCCTCATAGGTAAACACGCCAATAGACTCGGTGTCTTTTCAAATGATTTCTGCAGAAGCTGCATGGACGAGGAGGAGGAAGAAACTATCCCACACCTTCTTTGCTCATGTCCTGCTCTTTCTCAAAGACGCAAAACACACTTAGGAAATTTTTTCTTCAATGACCCCAGTGACTTACATAAAATCGACATTCACAGTCTCCATCGCTTTATTTAAAGCTCCAACTGGTTTAATTAACGAGGATTACCTCGCATTCCTTATGTGGTATCACAATGGGCCTATTCTGGCCTAAGTGTGTCAGCAGTTTTCCTGACAGCCACCTTAACCTAACCTAACCTAACCTATGGAAACTCATAGCAGAATAACAGAATAGCAGAATAAAAGATCACGCCGAGTAATATTAAAAAAAAAAAACTTTGTTATGGCAATTTTGAATATGTATTGAAATACATTTTTAAACATCGTTTAAAAAAAATTCATAAAAAAAATTAATATATTTTTAAAAATCCAAAATTTATTTTTTTTTTTCAACATTTTGATATACAATATAAATAACATTTTAAAAGACCTTTTGCATACAAATTTTAACTGAAATCGTCTAAGCCGTTAATGAGAAAATCGAAAATTAAAAAAAAACCATTATATGACAGGTACCGTTAAAAACGGGTTTCGGTAAATTCTTTTCTTATCAAAAAATATGCCATACCTAAAATAACACCCTGATAATTAAGCTTTTCATTTATGGTTATAGGGCAGGTACCGTTTTTGTGTGGAACTAAGAACAAATTTCAATTTCCCCTCTGGAGAGATACAAAAAAAACTTAAGGTCAAAATTTGACGAAAATAGCTTCAGTGGCTTAGGATGTAGGTCGATATATGGACAGACAGAAAGAATTGTGCCACCCACTTTTTAGCGTTCTCTATCATAGTTATGTCATGTTTGATTGTTATCTCGAAAAATTTGTTCGCACGAATCCAAAACTTGCCCCATCGCAAGTAAGAATGGAGGTTCACCAGTTGTAAGTGGGGGTTTCGATAGTGAAGAACCAAAATTTAAGCATAGCTATAGGTGTCAATGAAGGCAGATAATACCTACAGTAATCAAAAAATTAAGGGAACAAAAATTGGATGATTTTTGACAGGCTGTTACATTGAGATTTTATTTTTCAAATTTTTTGCAAAGATTTCTTAGAAGCTTCTCATGCAACCCTATAAATATTAATGTAAAAATAGCAGGTGTTTACTTTTTTTTTTTTTGTTCACGGGCTTGAAAAAAAATTGTTCAGTTAGGCTGGCTATAGATCAGATACCCTGTTTTTTAAGCATTAATTTTTTTTTTTTTAAACATCTCGAGAAAAAAAAATTTGCGAACTTTTGGTTTAGACTGTACATCTAGATACAAACGACAGATAGAATTTTTCCACCCAATTTTTTGGTGTTCTCTGTCATCGTAGGTCATTATGATTGATTGTTATTTCGAATTTTTTTTGTTGCACTTATCCAAAATTTGATCTATAGTACATACCTATGTATATCGCAAGTAAAAATCATGACTTAGTAACCAAAAGGAAATTATTTTTTTCTGGAATCGTCTTAAGGCCCGCTATAACCAATTGCAATGTTATACATTATTTACGGGACACCCTGTATGTAAATATGAAAACTATTACCAACATGTACGTAGAAGCTATACTTGCAAAGCAGATGGAAGATGAAGATGATGGCTCTGAACCTTTGGCACCTCATATATGGGAAATTTGATATTTTAGAATGTCATCTAATTGGTCAGTAATTGGTCAAGAAAGGTCAACTAGTCCTAGAAATTGGTCAGCCCTTGATAACTAGTTATAAAGACTTGAAGTTTCTCAAGGTCACTCAAGGTCACGCACGATTTTTGGCACCTCATTTATGGGAAATTTACAAAAAAAAGATGCCATCTGAAAGATTTGTAGATAGTGATAAAAGGTCAACTATTTTCAGTAATTGGTCAGCTATAGTTTTTTTTCTATGAATTTTCAAAACTCGTTTCAAGGTCACAAAAAAAACTTTTGGCACCTCATTTGGGTCATTTCAAATAAACAAGTATGCCATTTGAAAGGCCATTTCACGGTCATAAAAGGTCAGCTATTTTCAGAAATTGGTCAGGCATAGTTTTTTTTTAATGAATTTTTAATTTATTTAAAAAAAATTTCAAGGTCATAGCGATTTTTGGCACCTCATTTATGGGAAATTTGCAAAAAATATATACCATCTGAAAGATCTCTACATCTATATAAAAGGTCAGCTATTTTCAATAATTGGTCAGCGATAGATTTTTTTTAATAATTTTTTTTTTAAATTTCAAGGTCATAGCGATTTTTGGCACCTCATTTATGGGAAATTTGGGAAAATTGCATACCATCTGAAAGATCTCTAGATCTATATAAAAGGTCAACTAGTTTCAGTTATTGGTCAGCCATAGACGTTTTTGTATGAGTTTTTGAATTTTCGTCAGTAGTATAAGAGAATGTTAGTAGCTAATTTTGAACATGAAAGCAATGCCTACTCATGCGCAAATTACCTATGCATCTGTAAAAACAATCTAGTTGTTAAAAAACCCTAGAAAAAATTATTTTGACGCTAATAAGAGCTTGGCAATGGTATTAATCGAAGGTGTCGCCTTACAACAATTTTTAGCCCAGGAAAATTAGACTTTTACTTCGAAAAAATTCCGACAAAGACGAATTTTGGTAGAGAGCTTTGTGTTAGCGTGTTAACCATTTTCTGAAAAGTTCCGTAAATTTGGACCGGGGCTTAAATTTTTGGGGGGTGTTAAAGGGGGTTAAATTCAGTTTTTTTTTCTTAGTTTCTCGAAAATTATAAGTTTTTTTTGAAAAAAATGTGAAGATACAAAGTTTAGCTTATGTTATTCTACACAAAAAAGATTAACATACTTTTTTCATACAAGCAATAGATTCTGAGAAAATCATGGTGGATTAAATTTTGTCAAAAAATTTATTAAAATTTCCATAATCGATGGGTACGATTTGAGATTGGCTACATCTCTTCTTTAAGAAACCAAGTTTTTGAGGTGCCCGGGGTAAGGGAATGGCTGCCATCTTGAAAAAGAAAGTGTTTGGTTTAATCCACCATGATCCACCCCCTTTAACAACCCCCAAAAATTTAAGCCCCGGTCCAAATTTCAGAACTTTTCAGAAAATGGTTAACACGCCAACACAAAGCTCTCTACCAAAATTCAGCTTTGCCGGAATTTTTTCGAAGTGAAAGTCTAATTTTCCTGGGCTAAAAATTGCTGGCAAGGCGACACCTTCGATTATTACCATTGCCAAGCTCTTATTAGCGTCAAAATAATTTTTTCAAGGGTTTTTTAACAACTAGATTGTTTTTACAGATGCATAGGTAATTTGCGCATGAGTAGGCATTGCTTTCATGTTCAAAATTAGCTACTAACATTCTCTTATACTACTGAAGAAAATTCAAAAACTCATACAATAACGTCTATGGCTGACCAATTACTGAAACTAGCTGACCTTTTATATAGACCAAGAGATCCTTCAGAATGTATGCAATTTTCCCAAATTTCCCATAAATGAGGTGCCAAAAATCGCTATGACCTTGAAATTTAAAAAAAAAATTATTAAAAAAAATCTATCGCTGACCAATTATTGAAAATAGCTGACCTTTTATATAGATGTAGAGATCTTTCAGATGGTATATATTTTTTGCAAATTTCCCATAAATGAGGTGCCAAAAATCGCTATGACCTTGAAATTTTTTTTAAATAAATTAAAAATTCATTAAAAAAAAACTATGCCTGACCAATTTCTGAAAATAGCTGACCTTTTATGACCGTGAAATGGCCTTTCAAATGGCATACTTGTTTATTTGAAATGACCCAAATGAGGTGCCAAAAGTTTTTTTTGTGACCTTGAAACGAGTTTTGAAAATTCATAGAAAAAAAACTATAGCTGACCAATTACTGAAAATAGTTGACCTTTTATCACTATCTACAAATCTTTCAGATGGCATCTTTTTTTTGTAAATTTCCCATAAATGAGGTGCCAAAAATCGTGCGTGACCTTGAGTGACCTTGAGAAACTTCAAGTCTTTATAACTAGTTATCAAGGGCTGACCAATTTCTAGGACTAGTTGACCTTTCTTGACCAATTACTGACCAATTAGATGACATTCTAAAATATCAAATTTCCCATATATGAGGTGCCAAAGGTTCAGAGCCGAAGATGATTGTAGTTATTTTCTCAGGGACTGGGTTAAAGATATATGATACATCACTAAGACAATAATACTTACACAATGAACTATGTGTTAAAGAAAGTTGTTACAAGATAACAAGTCTTATCCAGTGCAAAATTGTTCCTCAAAATCTCTATTCTGTCCAGCAATATTCTTAATCAATTAAATCTTAAAAACACAAGCCTAGGATATTAGCTGGGAAACTTTTTTTTTATAGAGCTATGTTGCAATATTTATCTGTCAACCTTTATTTTCAATTGGATTCAGGTTTGCAAGTTACTACATCCCTTAAAAAAGATTTCGGTTTGAGATTTATCTAAAAAAAATAAAAACTAAGGTTATCCCTTGAGATTTATTTTTATTTTAATAAAATGTTTCGATGGTTGAAATTTTTATAAAAAAAATAAATGGAAAAGCTCAACATTTAATCTTTTTTGGTAAAAATAAATCAAAAATTTTTTTCACCTTATTGCACAAAATAAGACAAGTGTATGGAGATATAGAGCTTAATTTAAATTTTGGGCTTGTTAAATGGGTGACAGTAGTTGTGACGACGACGACAGCTACAGTGACGACGGCTGTTGGCGTTCACTCGTTGTCTCAAGGTTATCTCACTGAAGTCTCGCCATAGTCGTTTCAAACGTGATCTTCACTGTCGTGCGTAATGGTCGTTATTACTGCCTCGCTGAGGTTTTGCCTTGTCCGTTTTCACGGAGATCTCTATTGTAGCTTTCTCGCTATGGTCTCGTTTTGGTCTCACCGTGACAATTTCACGTGTTTTTATCATTAAAAATGGTTTTGCTGTAGTCTCGAAAAAGTTCCTTTTTTTAAATAAAAATTTTCAAAAATATTATTTCGAAATAAAAAACTTTGGCAAAACTGTAGCGAGGGGAAAGCGAGGTAACAGCAAAACATTCTAATTGCCAGAAAGCAGTGTAAATGCGAGACCATAGCGAGAATACCACGATATAATACCCCTGAAACTGCAGCGAGACGAGCACATGGGCCAAGGAGACACTTCAGCGAGATGAGGCTGTGACAGCCTTCTTTTAATTTAAGTACACATGTCCTTAAGTACCTTACAGCTCGGATACTATCGAAAATTCAATTTGTTTAGTTTGCAGATGAGATTTATTATGTTGTCCCAGTGATAAATCTTACAGGTTGACCAAAATATAAAACGAAATCAAAATTAGGACTTCTCACACCGAAAAAATGTTTTTTTTTAGAATAAAGGTTATTGAGTGGCTTTTATTGAATATGACCACAAATAAGAGTTATTGAATAACCTTTCAAAAGGTTGAGTTTTATTTCTGATAACCATCTAAATACATTCCGAATTTTGTCAAATTTATGTTTTTTACTTCTTTCGACAAATTGCACCCATTGTCAATTTCGAGAATAGAATGCTGGTTGCGTTGAAAACTTCCAATCAAGCTTATTACATAATTATGTTAACTTTTCTAACAAAAATTATGCTACTTAATTCTATTTCCGTGGTATTTGTTTATATTGAATGCTCTTTCCGTTGTAAAGTCATCGAAACACCACGAACAACATGCTCAACAAAAAACCAATAGGTAGTAAGCAGACCAAGCTGAGAGGAATGAACAAAGACGCATTCGCTCCGCCAAAAGGTAATTTGTTTTCGAGCATGTTTTTAGCTATTCGCGGGATGCTGCATAGAAATTATGCGCTCTTTTCCTCTGTGTTCCAAGCCGTCAGCGAATAAAAGTTTGCCATGTCGATACCACGAACACCGCAACATGGTGACCGTGTTCCATCGTCACCGTGTTACCTCTACCATAGGTGAAACTTAATAATGGCGGAATTAAGAAGTAAGCTGTAATATGTATAATGCAGCCACCTTTTGAAGCGCAGCCAAAGGTCCTTTCAGAGCAATAGGTAACCAAATTTACAAGGCTACTCGGCCGGCAACAAAGTGCCACTATTGCTGTTGCTGATATGTTAGAAAGGTGTATGGTGCGTATAGGGGTACGTTTCTGATGTTTTACCAGGCAAAAAGCGTTGGCAAAACATTATGTATGTAATGATGTTGTTGTCTAATTTTATTTTGTTTTACTGCATCGTTAATTCATGACAACACACACACCTCCTTATAATTATGTTATGTTCTTCTAAAAATCATTGCATTTTGATAATTCTCTATAACTCAATGATGAATATGTATGAGTAGGTATGGAACGAATTTTGTAGGAATTATAGGGTAAATATATTATGGTAGCATAAAACTAATTTTGTTATTTTCTAAAAGTTTATTTCAATGTTATTTTTCATCCTTCAGCTCATTAATTCAAATAAAATTATGTGCATATATGCACCTGTGTTTAACGTTAAATGAATTAAAATTGCCATTTAGTGAAGGAAAATTAAACATTCTCTTTGAAAATTCAGGAGAACGCTGAATTTAAATATTAATGCATGATACTAAGTTGGTATGCTGGAATTCAAAAAGTTTTTATTGAGTACATACTTGTAACATTTAAATATATTTTGAGGTTAAAGTTGTCCGAATGCAATCATTTTTTATTTATGTATTGGTACCAACCATTTTAACGAAAAAAAAATGCATTAAAAGTTTATGGAAAAATAGCAACTAATTGTTGTATTTATTTTAAAATTATTTTGAAGACACACAATTCAAGTTCAATGCTAACTTACGTTGTTAATGTCAAATTCCGTGCTTAATTCTGAGACCCATTACAGAATCTGGGTTCTGTTTTTGAAAATATTGTAACGACTTTTACATTTGTTCTGAAATGACTCCCGAGGGAAGTTAGTTAGTTAGACTTTATTGAACGGAAATAGATATTTACAATTTGTTCTTAATTCTATTTTATATAATTATTATATTGATACTTTAATTTGTTTTGGCACATTAGGGGCCTAATTTTATACATTGTTTTTATTTTTATACAAAATTATTTAAAAGATTGTGATTGATGGGTATATTTTATACTATGTAGATGATTCATCTCGGGTTGTTCAAATCCGGTTGTCTTTTTGGGAGGATGTGGGGTGGCTTCTAGCCACGGTGGTAGTTCGACGCTGCATCTTCGTAAAACTGAATTGCCTCGTCTTCATTGATAGGAATGATTCCTTCGTCCAGTAGTGCTGTTACATCAAGGTATCGTGGATCGGTGTGTCTCTTTTCACTTGTAATGTTTCTCACTAGAGGGTTTGGATGATTGCTAAGCTTGCTCGTCAGTATTTTGGCAGCACTGATCATGTATTTGTCAAGGGGTGTTATTCCGGATGCCTCATAGAGTCGCGTGTTGCTGAAATGTTTTTGTCGCCGTTGGTCAAAGTGGAGTCCCGTGCAGATCCGCAAGATCTTCCTCTCGAACACTCCCAGTTTTTTCATGCTGGTTTTGGAAATAGTAAACCAGACAGGAAAGCAGTATGTGATGATCGGTCTGAGAAGTTGCTTATAAAGAAGCAACTTCGTCCTTTGGCTGAGTCCATTCCTTTTCCGCATTAGGGGGTGGATGCGGTGGAAAGCGTAGTTTGCTTTCTTCAGAGTAGCTGTTACATGCGGATTGAAGCGTAACCTCTCCTCAAAGTTGACACCCAGATATTTCACCGATGGTTTGGTTTTCAGTTGTGATCCGTCAGGCAGATTGATAATAATGCTGCGGCAGCTTTTAGCTGAGGGTGTACTTCGCTGTCCCGCTGGTCTTCTGAAACAAGCCAATTCAGATTTGGCTGAGTTGACTTTGATGCCCCATGTTGTGTAGAACTCCCACAGCCGTCTCACGTGTTCTTCAACTCTTTGGGCTGCAATGACTGGTGAAAAAGATTTGGCGTATGTTAGTGAATCGTCTGCATAGAACAAATTTATAGCGTTGTTGGGTTGAGGTTGGTCTGATGTGAAGATGTTGTAGAGGAACGGTCCCAGCTTTGATCCTTGAGCAACTCCTGCTCTGATGTTTTTGGTTGTTGACTGGCTGTTTTCAATCTGGACGAAAAACGATCTGGAATTGAGAAAACTGAAAATTATTTTTATTAATGTACCTGGAAAATTAAAGGTGGTTAGCTTATAAATTAGCCCCTGTATCCAGATGCTGTCGAATGCTTTCTCTATATCCAGAAAGCATCCAACAACAACCTGACAGTTATTGAGGGTGCTAACAACGTCGTTATGGAATCGCAAGAGCGGATGTAAAGTAGAGTGTTTCTCTCGAAATCCAAACTGCATGTCCGGAACGATGTGGTTAGTAGTGCAAAACGCCTTCAATCTACGAAGAATAAGTCCTTCAAGAATTTTGCTGGTGTTGTTAAGAAGAGATATGGGACGATATCCGGAAACGGAACCTCTGTCGGCTTTCTTCGGTATAGGTACTATTTTAGCTGTCTTCCATCTATTCGGAAAGTAGCAATTGTTGACGCAGTTGTTGAACAGGATCGTGAGAAACAGCACCATGACTTGGGGAAACTTCTTTATGATGTAGCTGGAAATCATATCTGGTCCAGATGATTTCTTAGGTCGCCCACTTTGGATTAGCTCAGCTACTTCTTCGGGGTTGGTGAAGCCTCCAGTCAGCTCGGGATCACTAGCAGGATTTTCATTGTTAAAAATGATAATTTCAGCGTCCGTTTGCTGCAGCTGCTCAATTGTTGACTCAACTTCCTCTAAGAGTGAAGGATCGCTGGATGGGTTTGGCACGAAATTTCCTTCAAAATATTCGGCAAATGCTTCCGCTTTATCCTGAGCCGTCGTAACTTCCCCTTGCCTGGAGCTGATTTTGTCTGGCATTTGTTGTCTTTTGCCGATGATCTTGTTTATTTCCTTGAATGCATCGGGTCCTGGTTTGATGGATTGTAGCCTTTTTTGGAACTGGTTGTTGTTGAAATGTTGAAGAGCATTCCTCAACATAATTTGCGTACATTGAAGTTCACTCTTCACCAATTGATAGTTTCCGTTGGCCGTGTTCCAATCCCTTTGTTGGATCCTTTGCAGTCGCTTCCGCAATCGCTGTCGATGATCATATAGTCGAACAATTCCTTCTGGTAGATGCAGGTATCTGTCCCTTGAGGTCTTCCATCTCTTCTGCTCGTCCAGGGCGTTGTTTACAGTGAGCTCCATGGCTTCGATGGCTTCTTCGATTTCATTGTTGGAAAGGTTTCTGTTGGCATCCGGCATCACTATGGTTTCCTCGATTTTTCTTTGGAATCGTTCGATATCCAGTTGGTTGTAGTTGATGTATTCCTCATTTTGTGCATCTGTTGTAAGGATTGGTTGGCCCAGTTTGATGTGAAGTTCCACTGGCTCGTGGTCCGCATCTCCCGTAAGGGTCCGGCATGTGTAATTCCGCAGCTCGGGAACGATGTTGATGAAGTTTGAGGAAACCAGGTAGAAGTCCAGCCAGGATGGTGTTCTTGGGAACGTTGGCTTTGGTTGAGATACCACCAGGAATGAATGATGCTCGAAATTTTCATCCAACCAGTTCACCAAGAAGTTTCCAGCGTCAGATGAAGTTGTGTCGTACCATCGTGGGTGACGTGCATTGAAATCTCCTCCAATCAGTCCATAGGTGTGTTGGGCGGCTATGTTGCTGAAAATAAAAAGATCGTGATTAATATCAGTTTGTCGGGCACTGCATTTGTTGTATATGCTGAATATAATTAGTGTTGCTCCAACTTCGACTTCTATGACAACGGCCGTGGCTTCAAACGATTTAAGACTGGGGATCAATACTTGAGAGGCTTTTATGTTCTTCTTAACGAAGAGCGCTGTGCCCCTTTTACCTTGATCCTTGTCTGTTCGGAAGGTGTTGTATTCCTTGAAATCTATGTTGTTTCGCTTGGTGACGTTAGTTTCACTTATTAGGGCTATATCCGGTGAGTGCTTCTTCAGGAAGAGGTGGAATGTCGTTCTTTTTAAAACGCTGTACAATGAATTAACATTGTATGCGATTATCTTTAACCAATTTATGCGCATTATGCGCTGCATAAATCAAAAATAAAGGTGGCTAAGGCCACGGACTTCTTTTCCTTACACAATGAAGCGTAATTGCTTGGCACTGCAGATCGAGCTTTCCTAATTGCTGATAACAGATCGGTTCCGAAGTGTTCCTTCATTTCCTCATCCAGGTTAAGCTTATTAGAGGTTACTGGTTCGTTACTCCTTGGTTTTTGTTTCCTTGATGGAAGAACTGTTGTTGGCTGCTGGGGTTTTGGAATTGGCTTCTGAAATTGTTGAGGCTTGGCTGGGTTTCCCATCTTGGCCATAGCTGCAAAGCTGACTGAGGGGCGAGTCATAGTGCAGACTGATTTAGCCTTGAAGTCTTGTTGAGCCTTCTTCTGGCATTCCGCCTTTTTCTTTTCTTCCTTCTTCGCCAACAGAACCTTACATCCAAGGTAGTTTGCCGGATGACCAAACTCTTTGCAGTTGGCCCAGTATACTCCTTGGTCCTTTTCCTTTCGCTTACACTCTCCTGGGATGTGGTCTTCGTTGCACTTTACACAGACATACTTCATGCCGCAATTGGTTGCCACGTGACCAAATCTTTGACAGTTCTTACACTGAACAATATCCGTGTTTTTGAGGCGTTCCCAATGCACCTTCTGGTTGAGGATTTGTTGTTTCGTGTATATATCGGCAACATCACACGATTTGCTGACTTCCACCACGAAAGAGTTGTAACTTTTGTTCTTCGCTTTCCTTGATCTGAAGAGTGTGACGTTGATGGCAGGTACTCCTTCGATCTGAAGTTCATCCTTGACTTCTATAGCTGAATATGTGTGGTGAATTCCTTTAAGAAGGAGAAGAATCTTCCTGTCCTCACGGATGGTATACGTATGATTCTCAATCTTCTTGGATTTGAGGTAGTCCCTTATTGTGCCGAATCCGTCCTTGGTTGCCACGTTGATGATTGTTTTTGTGGTGTTTAGATTCTTCAGCGTGATGTCAATTTTCATTGTCTTTGCGAACTTGCTTATTTCCGCGATGTTCCCGGAGAAAACAATTATTGTTGGCATGCCTGACTTCCTGGTGTTTGTTGTTGACCCTGTTGCTGTTCCTTTTGTGACTGTTTGCGGTTGCTTGTTGACTGGCGGTTGTTTGGTGATTGTAATTACAGCGGATGTAGTTGGCTGCTGGCTCGTTGAAGGCAAACTTTCGGTGTTTTCCTTAATTTTTTTGGCAGCTTTCTTTGTAATTTTCTTCTGCCGCTTTGCCTTTGGCGATGTTCCTTCTTCTGAGCTCTCACTCTCAGTCGTTAGGTTGGCTTCATCTCCAGTGAGTATAACCATATCTTCGTCCATCCTCAGGTTGCCGTTGTCTTCATTTGGTTCATCATTTATGTTGTTGGTGACATCTTGGAGCTGTCCGCCAATTTTTTGCGCGTACTCAGAACCCAAGTCCTTTCCTACGCTAAGCAGTAAAGCCTTGATTGCAGCTAAGACGGTTTCAATAGTCAAGGGTTCAACCATTTTTCTACCTCTGCTTGCTTTCAGGATTAACTTTATCACTTGGCACTGATTTATTTTATTACACACAGATTAACGCGCACACACTATTTTAATAAAAACTTCCGGGTACACATTAACACTGGATTAAACTGTTTTGAGAAATGCCTTTTTTTATTACCCTAGGGTAGTAAAATTTAGGTAGTCCGCAGGTAGGCCTGACTTGACTTATCCCTTTTTTTTCGGTGTGGATTATTTATTTTAAATATATTCCGCTGACACGTCCGTGCACTTTGAATGCCTGGATTGAACTGACTCCCGAGGGAAGAAGCGCCATCTTTCTGATTACACATGATACAAACCAACCTACAGAGAGCTTTGGTGAGCCTTAAAACTTTTAGAAATTATGGGAAATTTCCCCTACGAAAAGCTTTAGAAGCAGATACCAGAACATTCAAGAAATACCCAGAGCTTGTCAAACAAGCATAAAAGGAAAATGTCTGATCAGCAGTAGACACAGTTCGTTTTTAATTGTGAATGATTAAAATTGGTTGTAATAGAAGTGAAAAGAAAAGTTAGCGAAATAATTTCAGTAACTATAGTGGTGAACAGAAGATTGTTTTGTAGGAAGAAAGTTATTAACGAACTCGAGAAAATATATTGGTTGTATACTGTGTACTGTTACAGATACTGTTCCTGTACTGTGATAAATATTATACTGTGTGCAGCTTTGACGACTGTTAATGGCGCAATTCAGTAGAATCTGCAATCACACCCCAAACATTTGGAATACACGGACGATACGTATGCTTTCTATCTCATAGGATCATGGATCTCTATTTAACTGAAACAAGGGTTGAGACTAGAGAGAGGAGCTTAAGGTTTAAGATCAATGCAGAAAAAACAAAAAGGATCAGCCTTGGAACTTCCTCATCTGGCCAAGTATTATGTAGTTAACAGAGTTTATTTTTTTATTTGGTATACATTTTTTGAAATTATGTATTATGGTTGGCCCTGATCCTGAATCATGTTCTCATTAAAGTTATCTACATACTTTGTTTATTTAATAAATAAATTAATGTCCTACTAAGTTCATATGAAATTAGCAGGACATCAATATTTCTTCGTAAACCAAAAATGGAATCAATTTTTTTTTTTGCGTAACTAATTCGTAATCAATTAGTTCTCAACAACGAACTTTTTTCGGATCGTTTATCTACATTTTTGAGAAGGGTGACCTTCTAGGTTCGTAAAAAGCTAGCAGGACACCTATGTTCTCGCAAAGCATAAAAACAATTATTTTTTTTGCGTATCTAATTCGCAATTAAGAAGCAAATAATTATAGGATACTATTTAATCGCAATTTCCAAAAATGTCCTGCTAGCCTCTTGTCCTTCATATACATCTGAAAGAAGAAACTTTATTTATACAAAGGGATATGGTTTCAAAACTTTTCTATTCCACTTTTATCAAAAATGAGTTAAGTATGGGGAAATGTTTCTAAGGAGGTCATTGATTGATGGAATAAGCTAAAATTTGTGATAAAAATATTATTTCCTATACTTCTTCCAAAAGTTTTTTTTTTTTTACTTAAGACATATATTCAAAATTAGGAAAAATAAGCTCATGGAAACATTGGTAATAAGCCACCACTTATGGCTGGTGACAAAATGTATTCCGTTGAAATAATTGGCAAGATAATTTAATTTGCTCGGAAAAAAGAGAAAAATCATTTCAGAGGGGGTTTTCTTTCCCACCGTTTGAATGGAGGTTAATTTTTCAACAAAAATTTATTAAATTAGAAAAAATAATATTTGAAAACATTGGAGAAACGCACAACATCGTGCTATAGTTTTTTGAAAAGCGGAAATCCCTTGATTTTTAATTGTTTAAGTGAATAGTTTTTGAAAAATTAATCTCAAAACGCAAATTTTGAAAACATAGTTAAAAGTAAATTTTTCAAAATGTTTTTTTTTTTTTGAAAATTTGTATATTATTACGTACTTTTTTTGTGATATATTTTCAAAGCATTTCATTTAACGTCAAAAACAAAAAAACAAATGGTTCTGGGACATTCTGGGACCCATAAAAAAAATAATTTAATTAGAAAAAAATATTAAAAAAAATTGCAATGCGTAAAACAATTCTTCTTATTTTTTGCAATGCAAGTTATTTAAGGAAATTGTTTTTGAAAAATGTACCTATCTTCAATCTCAACATTTTAGGAACATAATTAAATACAAAGTGTTCAAACTGAGCTTTGGACCTTTGGCACCTCTATATGGGAAATTTGATACTTGAGAATGCCATCAGAAAAGGTCAACTAGTCCTAGAAATTGGTCAGCCCTAGATACTCGTAGCTTGTAACAAAGACTTGAAGTTTCTCAAGGTCACTCAATATCATGCTCGATTTCTGGCACCTACTACCCGAAAGATCTCTAGATTGTGATAAAAGATCAATTAATTACAGTAATTGGTTAACCACGGTTTTTTTTATGAATTTAAAAAAATCGTTTCAAGGTCACAAAAAATTTTGCGGCCTCATTTGGGTCATTCTATAAAATTAAGTATGCCATTTGAAAGACCACTTCATGTTCATAAAAGGCCAGTTATTTTCAGTAATTGGTCAACCATATATATTTTTTAATGAATTTTTAATGAATTAAAAAAAATCAAGGTCATTGCGATTTTTGGCACCTCATTTATGGGAAATTTGCAAAAATTGTATACCATCTGAAGGATCTTTAGATCTTTATAAAAGATAAGCTAGTTTTAGTAACTGGTCAGTAATAAATTATTTTTTAAATGAATTCTTAAGTTTCTGTTCAAGGTCCTTGCGATTTTTGAAACCTCCATTTATGGGAAATTTTCAAAATAAAATATATCACCTGAAAAGCCTTAAGATCAATATAAAAGGTCAGCTGGTTTTAGTAATTAGTCAGCTATAGATTCTTTTTTATGATTTTCAAATTTTTTTTTCAAAGTCACGAACGTTTATTGACAAAAATGAATGACACAAATTCATAACAACAAATCTATTGCTGACCAATTACTGAAACTAACTGACCTTTTATAATGATGTAGTAACCTATCAGAGAGTATAATTTTTTTTTGTTGAAATTGCCCAATTGATGTGCCAATAATCGCGCGTGAACTTGAGCGAACTTGAAAAACCTTAAGCCTTTATTACAAGTTTCATCTAGGGCTGACCAATTTCTAAGACCTTTTCTATATATCATATTTCCCATATTTATATATAAGGTGCCAAAGGTCCAGAGCCTTCGACTTTTTTTAAATTTTATGTTATATATATAGTAATTTGTATGCCTTTATTTATTCAACGCTTTTAGTTAATTTTTAGTCAAAGACAAAAAACCAAATGGTTCTAAGACTTTTATTATTTTAAAGAATAAGAAACGAGCTTTACCAACTCATAAGAACAAGGAACAAAAATGTTGATGAAATGATCAACACAAGCTCTTGTGTCAGTAAATCTGAGATATATGTAGCTACTCATTATAAGATGTTTTTCAAATGCGTTTTTTCTTTACGTTATTTTTTTTAAATCCTGCCACCGAAAATGGTCTAAAATTAATTTTTTGTATTCCTATGTATACATAAGAAATTTATAAATGTTATAAAATTTATTTTAATTTGTTAACTGGCAGAAAACGTTGAGGTTATTGTTCATAAGAATTAAATTTACTTATACTCTTTCTTGAGAAGGAAGGGAGAAACGAAAATTTTGGTATTGCACTTATAAAAATAAAAATGGTGGCTTAAAGACAGATTTTGGTAAAAACTGATATCAAAGATCTTATCAGCGTGAAAAATCATTATAAAGAGGTGTATCACAAGTCTGCTTTACAACGAAATACATTTTGTCATCAGTCATATATTTGGTCATATTGGAAACGGCTAGGCACTAATGTTCCCATGGGTTAAGTTTGGATATGTCTTAAGTACCACTGTCTTAATACCCCCATAGATTTACGAGAACACTTTGCCAACTTTATTCTCTTTCCGCAATTATTTATCTAAGTTAATTCTCATCAAAAACAATTTTTGAGTTTCTCTATCCAAAACCCCACATGGACATATTAACAGTTTAACACTAAAATGTCAAATACTGATCGGCCATTTTGAAAAATCGGCCGTATTGGCTAAACGCGTCATGGTAGAGTGGTAGACTTTCCACCATTTGTGTTCTACGCAAAATTTCCATTAAAACCTCATTTACAGATGTTCCTTTGTAATTAGTTCTTGTTTAGCCTGTTTCTCGAGCTAATTTGAATAGACTACCAGCTGTCACCAAATATGGCAATTATGTATAACGACATTTTTATATATGTAGCTTAAAAAACTAGATTTGGTCAAAGCTTTAGCCTTAGGCATAGAACACCGGCCGGCGAAAATCTGTATCCCTCTTTGTACAGGGTGTCCGCCGGGAAGATATACTACATTGTTTGTTTATAATTTTTGATTAAATGAAATAGAATAGATCTTATATTGAAAAATGTTTTATTGTTTTCTACTGTAAAAATTGATTAATGTTTCCCATTTCAGTTTTTGATTCATTAAAGATTTATCTTAAAGAACTGTCTACACTGTGTTACATGTCCCGTCCACTTTTGAGAAGTTTATTCTTAGGATAATGTTTCCTTATTATACAGAATGCTATTCAGGCAAGTATTCAAGAATTCTGTTTGGGGTTGGGGGGGGTCATGAAATTGAAACATCAATTAAAACTGAAATCTCTTGAAAAATATAGTAAAGCTTGAATTTTCTGCACTAAGCAAAAGTTGTGCTAAGCAAAAGTTCAGCTTTATAATGGCTTCATACCAATTGAAGGCATGATCAGAAAGAAGCTTTAGACTGCATTGGACTCCCACTTAGAAACCGTATTTATCACCGTATTCTTCATTGTAACCACCGCTGATGGTTTTGGTTACCTAAGTTAATTTATTTTTAAAAACTTTATATGTCATTTTTATTTTCGTTTTTTTTTTAAGTTATGAGGGGAATTAACGATTTTTAATATAGCTCAGAAACTAAGCTGAGTTTGATACTTAAACTGTTAATGATTTTGGTTCAAAATTAAATTTCGTAAAAAGTTTGAAAAATTTTATAAAAAAAAAATAAATAAATAGGTAATATAAATTAAAACCAACCGAAAATAAAATGCACGACTGGGTCACACGTACTTGCTCTTGTGTTCATGACGCTACGCTGGGGGCTTAAGAAAATTAAATTCAAAGACATGAACATTATGAGAGAAAAATATTTAAAAGCATGAAATGCGATATTTAAATTAGCTTAAAAAATTGCGTTGAGAATTTGAGATGGAAAAAAAGAACGCCATCTTAATTCTTTATTGAATATGACTACATATTTTATTGAATGCGATTGAAGAGCGGCTTTTTTAAAAGTAATTCTTTTTGTATAAAATTTTTAAAATATTTTTAAGGAAAACTTTAGGTATGCAAATCTTAAGTATTTATTTAGTTGCATTAAAAAATAAAAAATTAAAAAAATCTGTCAACCTGTTTTTGAAATATCGAGTTTTTAAAAAAAAATTTCAAATTTTTTTTAACAATTCAAAAAAAAAAATTTGAAAATTTTGATATGCAATATTTTTAAATCTTATTAGAAATTTGTATATAAAAAATAATCAAAATCTGTTTAGCCGATATTCAGAAAATTCAAAATTAAAGAAGGCGTTCTATTTATAAAAATCGATGGAGCCGTTTTTATGAAAAAAAATATTTTCCTAGACGGTTTTTTTAACATTTGTATGGAAGGTACCGTTATTTTTTTATAAAAGAAATTTTGTTTTCTTAACTTTAAAGTGTGTCTGTTCTCTATTGTGCTCTTATAAGGTTGTAGAAGTCAATCCAATCTGTGCACCGTCTAAAAGAGTGTGCAGAATTTTGAGTCGGATGGACTAGACAGTTTAGTGTGGCTTTCAGGGCTAATAATTTAAGGAATAATTTTTTGTCAATATTTCCTGTTCATATATCATTACGAAATTTGACTTTGTGAAAAGAGAGAAGCTTACTATCACGGTTTTCATATATCTTTTCTCTAATTTTTGAATAACAAGTAAGGATTACTCGTGTTTCCATGGACCTCTGCTCAGGGGGTTCACGACCCCCATGATCCTCCCCCTGGATCCAGCACTGATGCTATTAGAGGTTAGTTGAATAAGTATTGTAAATATTTGAATTTGATACCGAAGTACCTTACCTAATTAAAAATATTATCATATGAAAAAATGAAAGCAAATTATATGTAACCCCTTTTTCCTATATCAAAAAGAAAATCTACAAAACCTATATAAGTCTTGTCTTGAGAATATTCAATGACATTACAACCAACACGCAAAAGGTAATCATTTAATTTAATTTTCAACCATCAAAGGAAACTGCAGTAAAGCAAAAATTATAATTTGTGCAATTTAATATTTTAAAAATCTTAGCATAATTTACGAACAAACAAAATGTACACCTAGGTCGGACGTACTTGCTCTTTTAAATGTTCAAGTTTACTTTTTGTAAATTAATAGCAATGATTTAAAAAAAATTACCCTCACACACATAGTATGAAGGTGTGAGTGCAATTTTGGTTTTTTGCTTCAAAATCATTAGACTTGTATTTATAACGTGTAAATGTTCTATACCAATCTTAAATGATTAATTATTTAGCCCTTCAATGAACAGATGGAGGAAAATGCTTAGGTACAGCCTACCAGTGAATTATACTCGTAGATTATAAAGCATGCTTTTTAATTAAAATGTTTGTCTTCCGCAAAACCAATATATTTTCCTAAGTCATCCATATGTCACAAAGAAGAAGAACGGAACCCTTCCAAGAAAATGTCAAGTTATGATTTTATGCAGTTTGTGAAATGATTGAAGATACCTCAAGAGGAAGCCCGAAAGATTTTATAAAATGTTGTTGTTGGCCTTTTGAAAGTTATGAAACAAAATTTTCTATCTAAAAGCTCAATTATCTTTAAGGAAAAGAAAATCTTACTCAAAAGGTAAATGTTTATATAGCCCATCATATAGCCGTGTAAGGATATAAGAACCCTTTTTTGTTTGAACACTACTCGTATTTGATGTTCAAGTAATTTACTCCAACTTTCTGCATAAAATATTAAAAAAAAAATGAGTTTTTAATTATACACAAAGGAGTTTCTTGATATACCTATCGGTTGGGTTTGTTTATATTCACCGTCTTCTAGATATCTTTACGGCATGGTAATGATATGCTTGACTTATAACATAATAAAAAATAATTTATTTATGTGTGGCTCATTATAAACATAATAATGACATTACACAGTGGTCAAAAATACGAATCTATATTCAGTCCAGAACATTTGGTTATCCTCACTTATAGTTGTTCATGGAGAACCAGGGCCTAGTGACTAACAACTCTCAATCATTCCTGTGTTTGTGCAGTTGGTAGGAATGAAAGGGATCTACAATTTTTTGCCGAGTCCAAACGGCTAGATGAGAGGCACTTATGCATGACAAGTATACTCTTGGACGATTTTTCAGTCCCTCGCAAGAGGCAGTACCTTGGAAAAAAACATTTGTTTTTAGGTGGCAGTGGTCGTCAATCGAACCCAGACCTTTGGCATAACAGTCCTACGCACTAACCTTCTTAAAATTAATTATCTTTGGCACTTCTTTAAAGTTAACATACGAAATATTGAATATTGAGTCACAAGAAGAGATACCTTCTTGAGATTAAGTTAAGTTTTAACTGATTTGTACAAGCTGGTGGAGTTTTCCAAGATTTTTTGGATTCTCACCGTGTTTCTTGTAGTTGAAATAATAACTTGTCGATATATTTAAAAAAAAAACTACTTTTTATTAATCTTTTGCAGTTGAAAAAATTGTATCTGTCATATTAATGGCTTTCATTTTTAATTGGTTTCGTGGATTCGTGCAAAAAAAAATTATATAACATTTCGATGATAGAGAACACCAAAAAAGTGGGTGGCACAATTCTGTCTGTATGTCTATCTGTCTGTCTGTTCGTCTACAGCCTAAACGGCCCGATCGATTTTCTTCAAACTTGGTACATGGTGGGTTTTGGTGATTATGCCCACACGTTTCGTAACTTCTTTAAAAAAATATACGTACATTGCTTTTATAAAGGCTTCCTTTGAGTGGCAAACCATTTTTCATAAAATGGTTATTAATGGTACCTCCCAAAGAACGATAATTTTAATTTTTGATTTTCTCCAACTGACTAGTATGACTGATTTCAATAATTTTCTTATAGAAAGGTTTCCAAATAGTATAAATATTTTTGGGTACTTAAATTAAAAAAAAAATTTTTTGGTTTTTAAAAAAATGTTTCGAATTTTTTTTTTGAAAATCAAATATTTCGAAAACAATATAATTAATTTTTTTGAAACTCAATGTTTAAGAGTTTTTTAGTACTCTCTAAAAAATGTTTAGAAAATATTTAAAATATATGAGAAAGTAACGGTCCTTCCATACAAAAGTTAAAAAACCGGAAAGTTTTTTTTTTCTCAAAAAGGACTCCTACGATTTTGATTAAACTTTGGAAACAGTTATACGATTAAAACGACCTTCTACAAAAAATAATAAAATTTAGGACTTAGCAACTATTTGTAGTACCTCACGGTGGTCTTAAAGACGTGGCAGGTTTCATTAAAATGGATCCTAAAGTAATGATGCAGATTTGTTGGAAATGATCTCAGGATTCTATATTTTGAAACCTCAAAATCGTACCTGATCCCTTTTTTGAGTTAAGGGCATGTATATACATATATGCGTAAAGGCGTTTTGAAAAGGCTGGGAAAAAATTGTTTAAAATCAAGAATCAAGAATGTTGAAGTTGATTAAAGCTGCTTTTTTTGCATATCAATATGGACTTTGGCGAAAAAAAAACGACATCAGGACATTTCAACATTTGCCTTGGTCTGCCATTTTGTATTTAATAATCATACCAACGAACACATTTGACATTTCTATACAAATTACCGATAACACAACGACAATAGTAGTCTGGCAGTACCGTTTTTATCGGCACAAAAGTTAAATCCACTTTATTATCTGGACATAGCAAACTCTATATGGACATAGTGGTTGTTGTGTTTGACATGTAAATTGCTTTGTTTCGCTGTCGTTTTTTTCAGACAGAATTATTTTGAGTTGCAAAAAAACACAACTTAAGTGAATAGTTTTTGAGAAATTTAATTTTAAAGTCAAAATTTTAGTATACAAAAAGTAGGAATCCAAAAAATCATGCTCTTATCAGTTATTGCCAATTTGAACCTTAAAAGACTGTTTTTATACTAAAACTTTATTCCTCAATTTCAACTTTAAAGTTGATTGCATTAGCTTCAATTTTATACTAAAACCGTCTCTGTAGACCTAAGAGTTTCCATGAGACAGAGTTTCAAAATTTGGCAAAATTTACCAAAAACAGTTCAACAAATATCAGAACTAACAGATGCATAAAGTGACTAGACTAGACTAGACTATTTAGAAAAAAAAACGTTTTTTTTTAAGGAAAAGATCCTTTTTTCTTTAATATTAGAAATTAATGTATGAATTGGCATGCGATTTGTTGTATTCGACTAAAAATGCAATAGAGCAATGAATTTTGGAAAGAATTGTACCCTATTTATGCAAAATTTTGACAAAATTTTAACGGATAAAAATTATTTTTTTTTTCTTAAAAATTGACTTTTAAACTAAATTTCTCAAAAACTATTTACTCAATCAACTTGAATTAAAAATAAAACTCAAAAAACAGAATTGTAGCTTTCCAAAAAGTTATAGAACATTATATTTTCATGTTTCGTTGGTTTTTAACAATTTTTTCCCACCCATGTCAAAATGCCCTTACGCCTAAGTACATATATATGCCTACAGCTAAAAAAAGGGATTAGGTACGAATCCTGAGATCATTTCTAACAAATCTGCATCATTACTTTTGGGATCCATTTTAGTGAAACCTGCACCGCCTTTAAGACCACCGTGACCTGTCAAAACGTGTTTCTTTTATTCTGAATTTTCTTATTATCAGCTTAACAGATTTAGATTTTTTTTTTATATACTAATTTCAAATAAGATTACATAAATAAAATTGCATATCAAAAATTTTCAAAAAAAAGTTTTAAATTTTTAAAAAAAAGTCTAAATTTTTTTTTTTTTTTGATATTTCAAAAATTGGTTGACAAATTTTTTCAAATTTAATTTTTATAATAAAAATAAGCAAATACTTAAAATTTGCATACAAACATTTTCCAGAAAATCGCTCCAATGATTTTTTTTGTTTGTTTTTGTATATACAATTATATTTAGTAAAGTAAAGTAAACTCTCAACAAATTTTTTTTTGCTTATTTAAATATCGTATTTTTTCTCTCATCATATGCATGTCCTTACATATAATTTTCACCCTCAGCACCTTGAACATAGGAGCAAGTATAAGACGTGCATTTTATTGGTAGTAAATCGCTTTAATTATACCATACAGAAAAAGTTTTATATGTTCAAATTTTTTTTTTGGAAAATCAAATACATATTATGAAAACTAAATAGTCGATTTAAAAAAAAAACTCGGTACCTAAGATTCTTTTTTAACACTGAGGTATTTTAGGAAAAAAATTACTTTTTTGAAAAAATAATAGTAGGTACCTTCAAAACAAATGTTAAAAACCCCTTAGGCAAAATATTTTTGTTCTTAAAAATCCAAAAGATATTTTTATTTTTGAAGTATTAGTAAAACAAACATTTTTGCATTGCATAGAAGCTTCTGTTTAAGAAAAATTATTTGCATCAAGGTAACCGTTTTGACGAAAATCGAAAAAAAGTACATTTTGCCAAAAGAAATTTATCACACTTTTTTTAAGAAAAGTTGAGGAGCCGTTTTTGGCAAAAATACGATTTTGTAAAACTGCTTTGAAAAAAAGTTGTACTACAGGTACCGTAATTTTTAGTGCTAAAAAAATGAAAAAAAAACGTGTGGACAGAATCACTTAAAACCACTATGTGGGGTCATTCTACAAACGATAGAATTTTTGACGGCTCCGCTGATATTTAAATATCTGTTCAAGTATTCTATCTCATTTTTTTTATAACTATAAATCTAACGGATGTCTACATGGCCAGACAAAATTTGTAAGATCTTATATATTTTTATACTTAAAAAATTGTTCAAAGGGTCTAATCCCACTCCCCTGTCCGTTTTCAAGTGGAAAAATTCTCACAATTTTTTTAATTTAAGTTCCAAAACAAAAATTAACTTTAAATTATTGACGTTAGATAATATATCTTTTTATGATATAAGTGAAAATTTAGTACCACTATGTTTTATTACAAAAACAAACATCTTGAAACCTTGTCTCTCGGATTTCTCATCAGTCCCCTGACAGATTGAAACAGTCAAAAATATCCTCTACTTTGAAAACTACCAGAATTCCGGATCCATAGCATCGTGGAGCATTGAGTCTGGTCACGATAATTTTATTTGTTGTTAAAAGGGCATTTGTGCAAGTGGTCATGGATTGTCCATTCAGTTTCTCAGTCCCCTGATGAGTATTTATGGAAAAATAATTCCATGTAAGTAACCATATATTTAAGCGTTTTAATATAGGCTTAACTAAACATCAATTATAGATTACTTTATTTTTTTTTATAGAATGCGTTAACATGTTTTTGGGGCGAAAACTATAAAAATACCAATTCCCCTGACATAAACGACTGATTTCATATCTGAGGCCTCAAAAACGCTCAGTAAATGCTGCTTTTCTTATTAAAAACTTGTAAAATAAAAAGCACGACTCGGTCGTAGGAACCTACTTCTATTTTCAAGTGGTTTAGAAATTTAAGTATAATTTACACAGGGTGTTTTGCATAAATTGTATAAAAGTGCAAGACGGCACAGGTTCGGTCGAAACAAGAAAACAAATTCTGTGGGAAGTTTTTGTATTTTAAAAGTTGTAGCAAAATGCTTTTACTAATTCGATTACCCTTACATAATTTTTGAATTTTTCTTTAGAAAAAGCATCACAGTTGGCAGAGAATAACCCATATAGACCATCGCAATCAAGTTGACAAATTATGGATGTATTGATTATTTTTAGTTTATCTATTCCATATTATTCAAGTATTCAATAAATAAATAAGAGTTAAACAAGGTTGGTAGCTTATATTTTTCCAAGAATTCGAATTAGTTTTCCTTTCAGCTCTGGTTATTAGTGTTATTCTCAAAAAGTAAATAAATAAACCCGCGTCAATATTTTTGTTAACTGAATTCTATTGTATTTATTAAATATTTTCATTATATTATTTTTTGACTTTGATATTTCAATTATTTTTCTTAAAATCAATAAACAAAGTAAATATGATGTCTGTTCGCATACTTCCTAAAACTACGAATTTCTACGAATTTAGCCCAAAGTCAAAGCTCATATAAAAAAAATTAAATTCGTAGTTATGGGAAATACAGGAATAGACCCATGATTTCAATATTTTTCCCAGTAATCAAAATTAGATATCCTCTCCGTAGTTGTATTTGAAATAAAAATGAATAGGTATAAAAGCTTCATCGATAAATTATATTTTTTTCACAAATGCTGATGGTTTGATTTGAAATAAGACAATTTAATTCCATTTTTTATAAAAAATTCTGGGAAATATATATTTTGTAAGCTGGTAAAAACCAACAAACAAATTACAAGTTTATTTTTTTACAAATACCCAGGTATACATAATGTATGTACTTACCCATATAAACACAAATAATAAGATACTATAGAAAATGCAAAAAAAAAAAATTTATATCTTTTATGGCCTTAAAATTTTTATGATAATCTATTTATAAGAATGAAATAATAAATTTTATGAACGGAAATTGGTTTCAAATTTTCACGAAATACAAGAACGAGTAGGTTTATATGCAGTGTAGGTATCTAAGTACTCATAAAATGCAAATGTTGTGTTGGCGTCTGATTTTAAAGGAATTGATGTGTCATAAATCTGTGTGTCGAAATATTTTGTGTCGCAAGGAACGCATGGCATCAATTTTCCCCAAAATATCATAGAATATTCAACTTGGTCTCAATATCTATTTCAAGGCCGAAAGTAATATAGTAGAGGCAGATGCTACTGGCAGATACTTGTGAATTAGAATAGGACTGGTGTATTATATATTTATGATTTTTTGTTTTGCAAATCGGATTATAGTATCGATGGGTGACTGTCTTTTGATAGAAAGTGCTATGGCAATCATATTATGTATTTCGTAATTATGGTAATAAATTTTATATTATTTGTCTCCATTTTTTTTTTCTGTAGCCAATATGATCATTTGCTAATTATTTTTTTCCGGATTTTGAATTTTATTTATCACTTAATGTAATTGTCTATACAGTTTTTTGGTGTTTTAAGAGTTTCATTTACAAATTAACCACTTGCAAAAGTCGTGTGTGTAAAAATATTGGTGTTTTTTGCCATTAAAATTTCCTATTCATTCCCCGAAAATCAATAATATTGTAAAATTTTCTCAGGTTCGTTAATAAAACTCATTCTTTTTACTTAAATTATCCACTTATTTACTTCATAAAATAAAACACTTTACTATTCTTACAACAAAACAATTCATTGTTCAGTGCTAAAATTAGTTCACTAACTTGACTTTTATTACAACCAACTTTACTCATTCACGATTAAAAATAAACTGCGTCTTCTGCCAGTCAGATATATGCTTTTATACTTTCACAAGGTTCCCGAAAGAGCTGGAAGGTTCTAGTATTTGCTTCTCGAGCTTTCCATAGGGGAAATTTCAATAAGTTTTCCTTTCCAAAGCTTTCAATTTGACGTTTAGTATTGGAAGTTCTTAAGCTCACCAAAGCTCTCCACAGGTTGGTTTGTGTCTTGTCTAATCCAGGATTCGGTGTTTCTTTTATTCGAGAGTGGGGTTATATCGGGTTTTTCAATAAGAGCGCTACAAACGTTTTTTTAAATACAACAAAAACGGTTTTGGATATCAATAAAATTCTTTATTCGTTCGTACGTTCGATGCCATTATGTATGGAACTCGATTTTCTTTTGCATGATTACCACGGGCACGCTTGCAGAAGTCCAGACGCTGAACCCAATTTTCGACGGTTTTCAAGCATAAATGCTGCAATTTCACGTTCGATATTCTTACAAAGTTCATCAATCGTCCCTGGCTTGTTGGCATAGACCATAGACTTGACGTAGCCCTACAGAAAACAGTCTAACAGCGTCAAATCGCACGACCGAGGCGGCCAAGCGACTGGACCATTTCGTGAGATAGCACGTTCTCCAAACTTGGTTTCCAATAAATTGATTGTGACATTCACTGTGTGGCTTGTGGCGCCGTCCCGTTGGAACTACATGTCCTCCAAGTCCATATCATCCAATTGGGGCCAAAAATATTCAGTTATCATTAAACGGTAGCGATCCCCATTGACAGTAACATGCCGGTCTTGACCATCACGGAAGAAAAACGGCCCAATGACGCCGCCGCCGGCCCATAAACCACAACAAACCGTAATTTTTTCGGGATGTAATGATGACTCATGGAGTAGGTGTGGATTGCTGCCTGACCAATACCGCATATTTTGTTTATTGACGAAGCCATTCAGCCAGAAATGAGCCTCATCACTGAAGATGATTTTTCGATGAAAATCCGAATCATTTTCAAGTTGTTGTTCAGCCCAATTCACGAACATACGACGCTTCTGGTGGTCAAGCGGCTTCAGTTCTTGCGTCAATTTAATCTCGTAAGGATGTAGGCCAAGATCTTTTCGCAAAATTCGCCACAACGACGTCACAGAGATGCCCAACGCTTGAGAACGACGTGTGAGAGACACATTTGGGCTTTGGACACTACGGGCACTTCTTTGTCTCACTGGCACGGGAACATTTTGTACTGTGCCCGTGCATTCAAATTTTTCCACTAGACGCTCAATTGCCACTGACTCCAAATTTCCATAGTTTACTTTTAGTTCATTCGTGAGTTGTTATAGTTAGTACAAATGTGACAGTCGTTACAATACAATCAATAGTTATGAAAGAAACCTTCTAGAACTTCATGACCAGTTCAGTAGAAAAAATTAAAAAATAACAAAAATAAAAATAACAAAAATATAAAAAAATATATGTTATAGAAATAGATTTGGGAAGAAACGTGCCACACTTCCCCTGAGAGGAATCTAAATACTGAGCACACTGAGTGTTTAAGCTGGTTTTTATCAAAATCAGTTGATTTTTCGATAAAAGTGTTATAATCTTTTAAAAAAAATTAAATCTTTTGAAAATATTTACGATTTTACGCATTAGGCGGGTATCAAGAATTGAAAGAACCTATGATTGTAAAAAAAAGGAAAAATATAATAAAGGTATGTACAGGGGCGTAGGTACTTTCGCTAAAGCGTGGGCGCCAGGAAACTTTTTATGGTTGTTTGCCTCAACCGGGTACTGCAAATGTTTCTTCAAAGTATATAAAAAACACAATGATTTGAGTCCCTGATGGGGAGTTAAAGAGTTTATTAAAAAAAATTTCTGAAGCCTTGGCTTGCGCCTGGATTAAAACCCAGAATCTTTTCTAAATAGTAGTACTTCGTGGCATAATGGTTAGTGCATAGGACTACATAGATACCGAGTTTTTTGTAAATTCTTCTCGGTAAAATAAAACCGACCTGGATTTAGTATTAAGATTAGTATTAGATTTGTTTTAAGATAGGCCGAAAGGCATTAGCATTAAGTTATTATAGTTTAACTTAGAGCGCCCGACTGGGGCCAGTAAGTTAGTTTTTAAGATATTGATAAGTAGGCTAGTTTTTATGAATTTTTGTAAAATTAATTTTTAAAAAGTGCGTAGGACTGTCATGCCAAAGGTCTGGGTTCGATTTCCGGCGACTGCCACCTAGAAACATAAATGTTTTTTTCCGAGGTACTCGGCAAAAAATTGTAGGTCCCCTCCATTCCTGCCAACAAACACGCACACAGGAATGGTTGAGAGTTGTTAGTCACTAGGCCCTGATTCTTCATGAGCTTTTGTGCCACCAAATTTATTTAATTAAGAAGGAGGACATAAATATTTTATGCTTAGCTTTTTAAAATGGTTTTATAACTTATTTCGTGCAACACCTAATAAAACTTTTAAGTATGAATGTTTTTGAATTCGGGTATGATTAATTATTGTCAGGTACTTTGATTAGACTTTTTTTAGGTAGGGAAACAGATTACCTTATTGGGATGTCATAATATTGAATATTTTTAGTACAGGTATTTAGTTTTAAGGTATAAAAAATAAAACATTGGGATGGAATTATCATTTCAAATTTGAACGAGCGATCGAGCAGTTGTATAAGGAAAAATTATTTAAAATGGATATACCATACAATATTTTGTTTGAACTTTTATTGAAATTTAGCACTAACGAGTTTATTTCTGCCGTAATAAGTGAACACCAACTATCCGCTGAAAATTTACCGGAAAATGAAGTAAAATTAAGATACTTTCATTGCGCTACTAAGAGAAAAAAAGAATCTCTCCATTGCATGCTAAAATCAGGTGCATGGAATTTATTTTGAAACTTGCTTATACACTTCGACAAGAGAGAGAGAGGAATTTGATGAATCTATTGGGATCAAAGAGGCAGAAATAAGAAGAAAACGAGTGATTCAAAGATGGAAACACTTCAAGGAGATTTTTTGAATAATCAGAGACAACCGCTCGAATAACTGGGGTCAATGAATAGGTTATAACTAGGACCAAAATAATACTTAATGTTTGTTTTGAATTGCAGGGAAGAAGTGAATACAGTTAAATTTGGAGAGTATACCAAAAAACCGCAGAATTATTAAAACAAAAGTACCTTGAAAAACTACACCTACTCTTCATAAAATTTTGGTCCATAGTCGAAATATAATCGATTACCAATCTCTACCGCTTGAAAAATTGTCAGAAGAAGCCCAAGAGTCCAAAAATAAGGACTACAAGAAATACAGATGTCAAAATACGTGCAAAATTTCAAGAATTCAGCAGAATGAAGACTTATTTAACATGCTAGCAATCTGTTTCGATCCACATATTTCTTCCTTGAGGCATGTAAGAACCCAAAAAGATCTGAAGGCCCAATACTCACCAGAAATGATAAGTTTGTTACGCATTTCCCCGGACTTAGATGATAGTTTCCATGAAATTTAATGTTTGTATGTAAATTTTTGTGCCTTTTATTTTATTTTTCTACTTTTTGAATTGTATACTATTAATAAAATATTTTATAAATACTTATAAGGACTCTTTTATAAAAAAATAAAAAATAAAATAAAAAAATCAATTAATAAAAAAAGATTTTTTTTCGCCACATTGTTACTCAATTTGGGTTGTTTTCTTTTTTCCCCACTGTTTTACTTGAATAACACTCAAATTACTTCATAAATTGACTTTTAAACTTTTTAAAATTAAATATCAACTATGTTAACCAACTTAACTAAAACTTCTTATTTCAGCAGCAGATTCTGAAACACCCTATAAATATTTTTCTTTAAATTCTCAAACTGTATAGCCTTGGAAATTCCCCTTAAGATAAACAAAAAAAAAATTGTGGTGATACCTTTATTCGTTTAAGAGATATGATTTTTGCAACCAAAAAAGTCAATTCGGGCAACTGTGCGTCGCAAGAATGGACCGCTATCACTCGGTCTTGAAACAAAACGGATAATGAAAACTACGTTAAAAGGGGTCACGACTCACGAGTCTCAAAAGTGTAGGTATTAAACGAATCATATCTATCTTTTTGTTGGTTTTAAAAATCCTTTTTCTTCTTCCTCCTTCCATTCTTCTAATGCTCTTTTCGCCCCGTTCTGGCGATACACAATAAAACTTCTTTCTCAAAAGCAAGTTTCCTCCCACTACGATATTACTCCTTTTCCGAATAATCTTTAAAACACTTTTTAAAATCAAAAATTCTCAACACCTGTTATTTTTTTTTTCAATTTCTCAACTTTCTATGTTTTTTTCATTTCTCCAAAATTTCTAAAAACCTCTTTCGGCTTAACAGGTCAACCAAGAAGTGGTTGTTTCTGGCTAGACTTTTGTCCTCTACCGGGCTCTCTTTCACTCAGGCTCTCTTTCACTCACACATCCATACATGTGGTTTTCGTGGAACTCTTTTACGGTTACACTCTAAGGCTCAGTTCCAACGAAACTATCTCTCACTCACACATTCAATGGATTCCCCAAGTTGTTTGCGTTGTCTCAAAACTTGACGATCCCAAGGCCGGAGCAAGACATATTCACAGTAAATAATTTTGTGAAAAAACAAAAAAAAAAACTAAAAAAACTAGAGTGAAAAATATAATTCTGAGCATTCTCAGCTACTCAAACATATATAACTTTTTGAAAATAATTCGAAGTAGGAGAATATTTTCAATTAACAATTTCTGGATCTTTTTGAGGAAACGAAGGAGGAAGGCAAATAATCAAATCAAACTACCTATCGCGCAATCTACCATTCGGTGGACCTTTGTGCAGATTTGGAGAATGAAGGGAATAGCATTTAGCGTTCCATTCCTTTAAGCAGTCAATGTTTATGAAAAGTTAAAATTAAAGTTGAATAGACTGGGCTTGGCGCCATGTTTAAATATGAAAAGTTAAGCTAAATAATGATGTTGTGTTTGTCGAAATCCACATTTTAGTGTAAGTGTGTTTCCATCTTGACGTTTCAGAGCTGCCTTGCTGAACTCATACATGGTGACGTGCGAGTCTCCAGCCCATCCGCTGGGTCAGCGCGAAAGAATATAGGCCGATGAGGTACCTATTTTGTCATCCTCCCCGATCTACTCTCCCAACTCCATGAGGACAACGGACAAAATTGAGGGTCGTAAATTGGGATTGGTTGGGATGGAGGGGAAAACAGTTAACGAGAGTTCGACTATGACCAAACAAAAAAGTCAAAAGAAGGTTTTAAAAACCGGATGAAGAGAGGTTTTTGTTGCGGTAAATCTTACCGTAACAACAAAACTTTTTAAAAAAATTAAATATTTCCGGTGATGATCACACTTTTTGTTGACTGTTTTTTGAATGTCACATCGCTCATATGCCGGTGCGTTTTTAGAACTTTGGTCGCGCATTGATTTTGAAATTTGGCATATTATGGTTATCAGCTGCATTAGCACATATCGAAAGTCTATTGTTTTACACATTAATTAATAGATAAGGTTGTTGAGTTATCACTTAAGAACATTGAAAAATTATTTCAAGTTATGTAACTATTATTCGGTTCTAACAACATTATTTGATTCACACTTTCTACATGATGATTTTCTAATAAAAGACATTAAAGCAAATCGGATACAATTTTTTTTTTCTCTCTCTATTATGTACCTAATATACTCATTATAATACCATGATTAAATCAGTTTGGAAATACTAAAAATGAGATAAATAGAATTTCATTCCTATAAGAAATAAACCTATACCTGCTTAACCTAATATATGTATATGGTATGTCTCTAAATGTTCCCATTCATATATAGATTTTTCTTTTTTTTCACTTTCCCCCAGATAAAACCAACAAACATCCTTACTATTGAGTATAAAAGTACAACATCGGTAGGTACATATACATACAAGTATTCCTTTTGATTTTGGCTTAGAATGTTTATCACGTTCTCGTATGTTTTGATATCACGTCGCACGTGTGACCCTTCCGACTTCAAGTAAAAATAATGGCATTAAATGAATAGCCACGAACTCAGAAAGCGCCACTTTACTAAGAGCAGAACATAAAACATTTCATTAAAAATGAAGTAGAATATAGAAACTGTCTTGAATGTTGAGCATTTTCCATAAGGATATAGCATTTAAATTAACTAAATGTTTAATATTATGACAGTAGAAAAAAAAAAAATTGTACAATAAGTGCTTTCCTCGTGATAAATGGATTTAAGGGCCAGATTTATGTTCGTACAAAAAGCGATGTTGATAATATTTATGTAAATTCTAAATAAATATACCAAAATTAAATTTGAATACACTCAGAGGAATATAATAGTAAATAACAGGTGTCTTAACAAGAATGTACTGTGTACAAAAGTGCGAATGGCAGCGTTGTCATTTCTTTTACATCATTCTTGAAAGAATAGTGCAAGCTTTGTTCGATACGCTGACGATATTGACATAATTAAGAGAGCAAAACGTGATATCGGGGAATTTTTGGGAGTATAGAGAATTAAGGAGAAAAGATGTGTTTTATGGTCAATGAAGGCAATATCAATTTTATTTTGTTAGTAAGAAAGGACACCTAACACCGACGGATGTTTTAGACAGAATGTTAAAATAGACAGCCATAGTTCGAGAAATCAGAAGCTGCTTCTTTAAGGTATGAGAAGACAATCTAGTAGCAAAGCCAAAGCCTTCCCTTGAGTAAGTAAGAAAAAACTTTTATAAGACACTTTGGTATCATCCCGGTCTTAAACGCTTCAGGCTTTTTTGAGAGAGAAATTTTTGATGGTGATTTTTGGTCTTTTCAACACTAATGGGAAGTGGGAAAAATACGCAACAACACTAACCTAGCAGTTGGGCTAAAAAATAATGTGTTGAAAATAACACAGTCTCGGGTAAATATTACGAAGAGCATTTCGTTAAAATTAACCTGGTCGCTTTGATTAAATAAAATTATTTAAAATTAACTACAAAGAAGATACAATTAAACGGAGGACTTTCTTTTACTAACCGACAAACTTGTTTAAGATTACACTTTATTTTGCACTTTGACCTTATCAGGGAGTTGAATCTTTTAATCTAGTTAACTCGGGTAATATTAATAGAGAATTTTATAGCAACATTTTATTTAATTCTTCACAAGAACAACTTGGTTTTTGGCCAACAATTTTTCTGCACGTACATTGATTAGAAATTGGTCGAAATTTAGCCTTAGATTTTGGTCAGCCCCGGAAAACTTATAATCAAGGCTTAATTTTTCAAGGTCGATCATGATTTTTGGCACATCATTACCTGTGGGAAATTCTCAAAAAATGGATACCATCAATAGCCTAAGTTTTTTAACTAATTGTTTATACATTTAAAAAAGAACGATTTAAATGCCTTTTCTATATTTTTTTTCAATGACCTTTTATGAAAATGAATGTGATCTAAATTTTAAGAAATTCAAAAGACCAATTACAAAAATTGGAACATCTTTTAATTAATAATTTTTTTTATTTGCCCGATAACTTATTTACAAAATTTTGGGTCATGCGAGAATCCTTTGAACAAATATAGACCTATTTTGGGTCGCTTAGCATAAAAATAAAGTTTTTTTCCAAAGAAGCGTTTTCGACATATGCAAGCAAAACATTTTCTCATCTACTTTTTTGCTTAGATGCGGGAATATATCTCGCTAACGGTTTAGCTAATTTACATAAAATGTATATTTTCTCAAGGATTTGATCTGTCTTTTTCTGACATTGTACTGCTTCTGTAAGTCGGATTGAAATCTATAACAAGTTACACACGCATCCAAAGTTTGAAATACGAGTATTTTTGAAAAATTTCCAGTTTTTGGTTGCTCCATATGGGTAGAAAAAAATTATTTTGAATAGTTTTAAGGATTAAGGTGAAAAACTACTTTTTTTTATAAATATTTGAACCAAAGTTTGGCAAAATCGGACAGTAAATGTGGGAGTTATAAGATAATTAGTGAAAAGGCAATTTCAATTTTTTCAAATATAGTCAGATAAATGTATTTTATTAGGGTGTCTGTTATTTCCTAAAATCATTTTTACTTGCTCTATAGGTAGGTATTATAGGGTAAGTTTCGGATTCGTGCAAAAAAAAATTTCGAGATAACAATCAAACATGACATTACAATGATAGAGAACATCAAAAAAGTGGGTGGCACAATTTTGTCTGTCTGTCTGTCAGTCTGCATTTCGACCTACAGTCCAAGCCAGCGAACCAATTTTTTTTTCAAATTTTGAACTTAAGGTTTTTTTGTAACTCTCCAGGCGGGAAATTGAATTTTTAGCCCTAACGGCTAACGATTTTAATAAAAAAATTAGTCTATAACTGTAGGTATAGTGCGTACTTTTTGATAATCCCATATTTTAAAAATGAGTTGATGAATTTTTTTTTGAAACTTGGTTCAAAAATATATTTTAATCCATACTCAAAATTGGCAACCAAAACTTTTTTTTTAAATGTTTATAAAATTTTATATATAAGAAATTGATTTTTAAGAAAACCACTCTAACGAGTTTAATTTGTTTTTTACATATATTCATATTTTTTCAAGTTATCTAATGGCACACTTGATTTTGAGCTCTAAGTTTTTTAACTAGTTGTTTATACAATCAAAAAAGAACGATTTAAATGCCTTTTCTATATTTTTTTTTTATAATTACTTTCATATTTTAAAAGCTTTTACTCCCAAGCAACTTGAACATAAGAGCAAATACGTGTGATCCAGTCGTGCATTTTATTTAATATCAGACCCCCCCAAAATCAAAATTGCATGCCCTTAAATAAGGTTTCAAACAAAAAAAACAGTGTTAGGTGATAAATATTGTGTTTTAAGCTTTTGAGTAAGCCATAGCACGGTATTGTAAGTAAAGGGTGATTTTCTAAGAACTAAGAGGTATATAACTTTGAAATGGAATAAAACAAAGATGATTTTTTTGAATTTACATAAAATTAACTTTATTCGAAAGATAATCTTCTAGTATTTTAATTTAAATATGACCTTAGCCGTAAGTCCATGAGGCTAGAGCTTTATTCGTA
Source organism: Dasysyrphus albostriatus (assembly GCA_946251815.1). NCBI lineage: Eukaryota > Metazoa > Arthropoda > Insecta > Diptera > Syrphidae > Dasysyrphus > Dasysyrphus albostriatus. The sequence goes on from OX276335.1 coordinate 58,644,808, forward strand.
AAAGTAATTAATTTGTAACGTTTTTACATTTTTAATAAAAACTAAAAAAAAATAAAAATATATATGACTCTTGGCATATGATCGCCACAGGTCGGATGTAGCCTAATCTGGTGGTGCTTATCGGCGTAAGCTTATGACTTCATATATCTTGGATGCCAATTCACGGGTCCGTGACGTGAAACTATTTAAACCACAGCTCCTGCACATCATGGTTATTCAATTGATGAACGAAAAAGTCAGTAATCATGATTCTATAGCGGTCACCATTGACTGTAACGTTCTGGCCCACATCGTTTTTAAAGAAATACGGACCAATTATTCCACCAACCCATAAACCACACCAAACAGTCGGTTTTTGTGGTGTCTCAATATACACTCGATGATTATCATCACTAGCCCAGTCGGGATAGCATTTTAAATGCAAAAAATTAGATAGGGTTTTTTTTAGCTTAATCGTTAGAGGTATTCATAAGGAGTCTAAAAAAGTTTTCGACTTCTTAGGTCCATTGCGTTAGCCGCCATCTTGAATTTAACGAAAATTGATTTTGTGAAATAACTCGCCTATTTTTAAATTTTGAATAAAAATTAACTTAACAAAAGTTGTTCCAAATCAATTATCTACAACTTTGGTCATTTTCGTTTTTGTCTATTTTTAAAGTAAAGGGTGATTTTTTAAGAGGTTTAGAACTAAATAAAAAAAAACACAAAAAATTCGAAAAAATGAATAAAATATTTATTTGAATCGATAGTTTGAACCTTGCAATTTAATGTTTAAAGATAATTTCATGCAAATGTTGACCGCGGCTGCGTCTCAGGTAGCCCATCCGCTGAGTCAAATTTTGGCATACTCTTTCACACATATCGGCCGGTATCTCACGAATGAATGCATGGATGTTGGCTTCCAGTGCGTCAATCGAAGCGGGCTTGTCCCTATAGACATTAGCTTTGACATACCCCCACAATCTAATGGTGTCAAATCGCACGATCTAGGCGGCCAATTGACCGGCCCGAAACGTGTAATTAACTGTTCACCAAACTCGCCTCGCAATTGTGCCATTGTTTGGCGTGCTGTGTGGCATGTGGCACCGTCTTGTTGAAACCACATATCATGCAAGTCAAGAACTTCCATTTCGGGCAAAAAAAGTTTGTTATCATCGCTCGGTAGCGTTCACCATTGACAGTAACACTGCGATTCGCATCATCTTTGAAGAAATATGGCCCAATAATGCCGCCGGCCCATAAATGCACAAAACAGTGGCTTTTTCGGGATGCATTGGTAGCTGTTGCAATGCTTCTGGCTGATCTTCACTCCAAATGCGGCAATTATGCTTATTTACGTACCCATTCAACCAAAAATGAGCCTCATCGCTGAACACAATTTTTCGATAAAAAAGCGGATCCTCGGCCAGCTTTCCAAGAGCCCATTCACCAAAAATTCGGCGTTGTGGTAGGTCGGCTGGCTTTAGTTCTTGCACCAGCTGTATCTTAAAAGGCTTTACGCCCAAATCCTTCCGCAAAATTTTCCACGTAGTGCTGTAACAAAGGCCTAACTGCTGGGAACGGCGCCGAATCGACATTTCGCGGTCTTCTGTCACACTAGCTGATACGGCCGCAATATTTTCTTCACTACGCACAGTACGTAAACGTGTTGGTGGTTTAATGTCCAACAAAGTAAATTTGGTGCGAAATTTGGTCACAATCTTCCGAATAGACTGCTCAGAAGGTCGAGAATGCCGACCATAAAATGGAAGCAGCGCGCGATGAACATTTCGAACCGAGCACGAATTTTGATAGTAAAATTCAATAATTTGCAAGCGTTGTTCATTTGTAAGACGATCCATGGTTAAATTGCAAACCAAACTGAAGCTGTTTGACAGTGACACAAGGTACTAAACACACGTCAGCTGTCAAAACCAGTGTTGCCAAAACCAAACCAGCTAAAAAATCACCCGCTACAAACAAAAAAGCTAAAGGTATATTTGTTTCGATTCATGAGAAGAGGATGGCACAAGGAGTCTAAAAAACTTTTTTTTAACTTTTTTTTCTTGAAAATGTTTATTATGCATTTTAAACGAAAATAAAACGTATTTCCGTTTACGTATTTCCGCTGCCGCTGCATTGGTAAAAAGCTAGCAGCTCAAATGCTGCGAACGCTGACGGATCTTTAACCTGGGATCCTTAACCTCTTTTCGATACTTTGGTAAAACACCCAACGTGGTTATCATTTCTCTTTCTATTTAGACTTCCGACCCATCTGGTCAGAAACTTGTAAGTTCTCTTATTAATATCAAATAAAATTGCATTTGTAGTTATTTGGATGTAAGCTTTTTATTTCGCTGGAAAACATAATCGACAGTACGATACACAACATTCACAAAAACCAATTTTCGTTAAATTCAAGATGGCGGCTAACGCAATGGAGCTAGGCAGTCAAAAACTTTTTTTTAGACTCCTAACGAACTCCTCTAACGATTAAGATAAAAAAAAAACCTATCTAATTTTTTGCATTTCAGCTCATTTTTTGTCTAATCGGACTGGGCTACACTCCAAATACGGCAGTTTTGTTTCTTGACATATCCATTCAACCAAAAGTGAGCTTCATAGCTAAATAAAAACCACTGTTTTTCGACTAACCCATAATTTCGTTATTTAATTTTTGATTGAAATGATGATTATTTTTGCATGAATTCAGTATAATAAAAATTAAACAAACTATATAATATTTCGATTAATAACCTTAGCTTATTTTAGTGGTAAAATTGCAGTGAAATCAATCTAAAACATAATAAAACGAACAACATTTTAAATTCCTCAATAACTTAAATGTGTATTGAAAATAATTAAAATTTAATTAATTTGCAACATATTACTTTTATGTTCACTTATTAATGGAGGAGCAGGATAGCAAGTCAAAAAAAGAACTTTTTATCATCCTTACGGATTATGGATAGCATTAAAAAAAAAAAACTGTATTAAAAATTCATATTAATTTTCAATAATTTTGGAAATTTTTAGTTTGCTGAATATAATTGTCCTAAATTAACCAGTCATTTCCCATTCCTACAAATAGCGTATTCCGTATTATACCCTAAATTTTTTGGAGAAAAACAAGATACCACAGCCACAACCTATATAAATCTAGATTATAAAATAGCTTTAAAGCTATCACATTGGAATATACCTATTGAATTACAATTTTATACATTCAGCCAGTTTCATTCGAAAAACATTTTACCCGGAAAAATGAGCATTTCACTATTCGACTAGTGTAAACTGTCAGTGAACAGTGAACCACATTTTATTTGACTTGACATAACTTTCAAACTAGCTATTGGCTTAAGCTTCTTTGAGATTAAAGGTGCTCAATACTTGATTTATGAACTTAATGTTTAAAAAGAAACATCTTTAACAAGGTCATGGGAAAAAGTAAATTTTATTTTTTTTCAAAAAGAAGCATATTAACACTGGTTCCCTGTGCAACAGGGGGCGGCAAAACTTAATGATTTGGAGAAAATGATCAAAACTTGTCAAAAATCAAGCACTTATTCTAATAAAATCAAAATGCAAATCTCTAATACAAAAAAATTCACGACTGGGGCGCATGTACATGCTTTTATGTTCAATCAATGAGGATTTTAGAACAACATTTGTATAGACATGGAAATTATCAGAGAAAAATGTTTAAGAGCGTAAAATACAATATTTAAATTAGCTAAAATAACTTCTTTGAGAGCTTTAAATAAAAATAAACGCCATTTTAATTCTTGATTGAATATTATTGTATGAACAAAATTTATGTAAAATCGCTGGGGCGGTTTTCTTAGAAAGTAATTTTGTAATTATCAAATTCTTAAAACATTTTAAGGGAAATTTTTTGGTATGCATTACATTTAAATCTTACTTGAAAATTATATATTAAAAATTTATCTAAATCTGTTAAGCAAAGAACCATTAAAAAAAATGGTTCTTTGGGAGGTACCTTTAAAACCATTTTATTAAAAATGGTTTCTCACCCAGAGGTAGTCTTAACCAAAAGAAATTTATTGAATTTTCTTAACGAAAAAATGGGGAAAAATTAGATTTTGTAAAATTGCTAAGAAAAAATTGACAGACAAAATTTTGCCACCCACTTTTTTGGTGTTCTCTATCGTTGCAGGGAAATGATTCCACGGGCATCTGCTCCATCTCCATATGCGAATTTATTTCCACTTCCATTTTTCAAAGTGCAATTTATTTTCACCAGGAGAAGGAGTTTATTGCAATTTTTAGTCAAAAAGATCTCCACTTTCAGAGTGGATTGCATACATCACTCTAAAATAAAGAATGGCGTTTTATATATTTATGAATCAATAATATTCCAAGTTCCAAATTTTAGGTGGAAAAATTCCACAAATTTCAGGTGTAAAAGGTTCCCTCTCGCAGTGAGATTAAATTTTACTTTGAAAAGTGAAGCAAATTCCCACTTCAGATGGAATAAATTCTTATGTGGAGCAGATGCCCGTGGAATTATTTCCTCGTACCTTCTCTATCCAGGCACAGATTCAGAGGGAGAGCAATGGGTGCAATTGGCCACCCCTGAGCAGGAACGAACCACGCATTAATTAATTTAATTTTAATAATTTAATTTATTAAAATGTCATCAAAAAATGCTTTTTCGTTCTACGTTTATAAAAATTTTTCTTGGCAGTGAAAAGAAGACTATACGATTTTATTTTCCTAATTTTTCATTTCAAGAAATAATTAAAAGATATTAAGACCAGCGATTTATATCGCCTCTCCCAGGTGTGAAGTGGAGAAAAATTCCGATATGCAAAAATACCCTTCAAATTGAGCGATTGTAAAGCTTATAACATCGATTTTATAAAGTCCAATCGTCAAATTTAAGGTCTTTAATTAAAAGATAAGTGTCAGGCTACATTCCTATGCAATATTTTTTTGAGAATAGTCAAATTATTTAATACTAGAGAGCAGATTGAATTCCAGATCGATCTGATTTCACTTTTCAAAATGCAAATGTAAATGGAAAAGGACACAGTTCCGAAAAAACAATGTTCCAAAAAGTTAATCTAAGTGTTTTTTTTTTATAGTTAAAGTTAACGCTGAAGGCAGTGACGGCACTTATCTATATTTTCAAAAAAAGGTCAATTTAATTAGTTTTAAAAATTCCAACTTTGCTTTAAATGCTCAGATGAACAAGATTAAGATATTTAAATAAATTTAAAATGACAATATACTTTTTGTATAAGAAATATTTAGAAATAGGTACCAACAAATTTCATACTAAAAAGATGTGTATCCATTTGACCGTACTTTCACTAGAAAACTCTCGAGAGTAACTTTCGGATGTCTTCCCCTCTGGTGAGTTTAAAACTCTCTTGTCCCCAGCTTTTTACTGTCTTATGTATTTTGAGTGCGGTTCAGTATGCAACTATGTTGCACATTTTTTTTAACCATAACATACGTTTCTGATGGTAATACGTTCGAAATATTGAAGTAATGAAAACCAGGCCTGTTCAGTGTTCATTCTTTCAAGATTGTTCACTTTTCCAAGCGGAAGTTTGTAAAGGCGTTCTTAAGATGAATTTGATCCGAAATCCTAATTTTGTTCGTGAATGTGAATGGTTTTTATAACTATTTATAAGTTAAGAAAAACCAAAAAATTCCACAGTGTTCTCAAGTAATGTTAAATGCTTCCGAGCTATTTTTTTTATAAAAAAAATCCAATTTTTTTTAAAAAAATTTCGTGTGTTTACTATTGTGGATTGTTAACTATTCTGAGATTCACTAAATCGAGCGTCTGCTGTATTCGTGAAGATTTTTCTCACTTTCATAGATGAGTTTTAGAAACTTCCGCACTATTCATCCACAAATCAAACAAAATTTATTTCATCGAATATTTTAGAAACTACTTGGTTTCATGTTCATTTTTTTGTTGACTCTGTTTTATTTTTAACGACATTTAACGTTAATGAACACATTCTCTGGTTTCTGAATACTTATTTATGCCGTCAACTCGACTTTCTTACGGTTTGGTGAAATGTTTGCACTGCAGATGATATTTTCAAACACGTGACTTTAGCAAACTTCATTATGGAACACAAAGCTATTGCAGTAAAACTTTTATTTGCTTTTTAATAGAAGACTTTTTCAGAGAATATTCTGCAAATGGATTTCTGACTTAGATAACAGCCTTTAACTTGTCTTTGGCCACAGAATCTGAAACCAGCAATGGCTGAAACTTTTGCTCCAACTCGAACGTTTTGTGTGGGAATAGGACATACCGGTGTGCTCTTATTCTTTCCAAAATTCTAGGTGGTGCTTCAAAGATGTAGAGGGAATTCAAAAACGATGTTAAAACACCCTGTTACTGACACAAACTGCGTAACTTCAAATCAGGAAGTTTCAAAGTACCCGCTGCACGATGCCGTTACAGATATAAATGAGGTAATTGCGTTCTTCAAATTTTGAGTGTTATGAAAAGTACTCCAAATGTCTGTAGATCTTATCAAGATTATGGAAACTCTGGAAACAATTTCGCATTAGTGAGACCAAAAATACACTAAAATTGCCTCCACATGAACGAAATCTTGGATCCGCTCCTGTCTCTATCATCGTAATGCCATGTTTGATAGTTACAAATAAAAGTAAAACCTTCATGAAAGATAACATTTCCGTGGTTGCACAATGGTTCAGAGTGAAATTTTTAAAGTTTGTTCTCTGTTAGACATAGTGTCGTTTTTTGAAAAATAAAATACTTTACTTTAGAGGTATAAAACCTTAAGTTGGCAACACTATTTTAACTGGCTGGCATTTTGTCAGCTGTCAAGTCATTTATTTTTAGTTTGGTTTGGCCTGGCATTTCAACATGAATAGACTGAAGCCTGAACAACGCGGCAAAGTTTCGGTTAATGGACCCAAAACAAGATTGTTGTTGATCCCAATATTCATAAGTGAATTTTGTTTAGCGATGAAGCTCACTTTTAGTTGAAGGGATACTTCGAGAAACAAAGCTGCCGTATTTGGAGTGATAATAATCCTCAAGCGTGATGTGTTGAGATAATTGCAAGAGCTGTGGTTTAAACAAGATGGCGCAACATATCACACAGCTCGTGCCACAAATAATTTATTATAGCCGCATAGCGACCCGTGAATTGGCCTCCAAGGTCGTGCGATTTAACGGCGCTTGACTGTGAGTGTGGGGATATGTGAAGATAAGCCCGAAACCATTGAGCACTTGGAGGACAACATTCGCCGCGTTTTTGCTTATACATGACCACAAATGTTGGAAAAAGTCATCGAAAATTGGACCTCCCGATTAGACTATGTATGTCCGAGGCAGCTATGGCGGTCATATACCAGAAATCATATTTAAATTCTAATGCCAAAAAATTATCTTTCGAATAAAGTAAATTTCATATCAATTTAAAAAAATCATCTTTGTTTTATTCCATTTCAAAGCTATATACCTCTTGGAAAAACACCCTTTATCTATATTATGTGCATATAACTTTAAAAAATTTGTCGCAAATAAAGTATAAATTCATTTTAACAATACACAGTCTGTCGATTATTGTATTAAATACCTTCCTACATATTTACATACATAATTCATATTGTTCATTAATATATTTAATGTAATGTGATGTGCTGTCATGTCATGAATTCAGATAACAGTTGTATTCAATTTCAATATAATTTAATGTCCTTAATCAACGTTAAGAAGTCATTAACTATTCCAATTTCATTCGACGCACGACACGACGACGACGACGTGTTTCCGATGATATCGACTTACACCAAACACATCTTTATTTGTGTATCTTTTATCATCTTAATATTTTTATTTAAATAAAGGAGATGGTGATTCTGACAAAAGAATCAAACTGTGTTCTGTTCTTGGTATCTTGTTGTTGTTTGTCGTTTACAGGCTGATCATTCAAATATAAAGTGAATCGAATTAATTTTTATTATTTTTTTTCTATTCTTGACAAATGACAATGCCAAACAAAAATTATTCTTAGCTCACCTGTGTAATGGACTTTTAAGATGTTGGCTGCCTTGATACCTATACATATGTGTTGATTTGATTTTCCGTTCTAGCTTAAGAGCATAAGTAGAAGACAATAATGCTGTATTTTCGGGATTTGTTTTTAATTAAGTAAGAGAGAGAAGCATTAAACACTGTAAATTGTCCATCCCTAGATAATGCTTTATAATTAACGCGATGGCTGAACTACGGCTTTTTGGAAAAACTGATCCAAATTTGTTGCATGACAAAAAAAAATACGCAATGCAATTCGCAACTATTGAAAAGCTCTTCCGAACTATTCTAAATATGTACAATGTTTTAGCAAGGAGGCACACTATCATGTGATTTCTTTGATCTCATTCCCTAGTAAATAGTGCGCTGAGCAGGCGTTTACACTGGTCGAGAATATTGACAGTATAGGACTCTCCCAACTGGCTGTTATGGAGTCATTTACGGAAATTGAAAAATAGGCCAGACTTGTTGGTTTTAAAGTAAACGAGGGCAATAGATGAAATAAATGCTATCAACAAATAATGAAAGAACGTCACTGTTGATTCCAAAATTTCAAAGTATAGGGTTTTCTAATAAGAGCGCTACAAAAGTTCTTTTTAATAAAACAAAAACGGTTATGGATATCAATAAAATTATTTATTCCTGTGAAAGTACGTTCAATGCCATTATGTATGGTATTCAATTTCTTTTTCATGGCCACCACGGGCACGTTTGCAGAAGTCCAGACGCTGAACCCAATTTTCGACGGTTTTCAAGCATAAATCGGCCGATACTGCTTCAATTGCATTCGATATTCGTACGAAGCTCATCAATCGTCGCTGGCTTGTTGGCATAGACCATAGACGTAGCCCAACAGGAAATAGTCTAACGGCGTCAAATCGCACAAGCGAGGCGGCCAAGCGACTGGACCATTTCATGAGATAACACGTTCTCCTAACTTGATTTCCAATAGAGTGATTGTGATATTCGCTGTGTGGCTTGTGGCGCTGTCATGTTGGAACCACATGTCCTCCAAGTCCATATCATCCAATTGGGGCCAAAAATATTCGGTTATCATTGAACGGTAGCGATCTCCATTCACAGTAACGTGCCGGTCTTGATCATCACGGAAGAAGTACGGCCCAATGACGCGCCTACCCATAAACCACACCAAACCGTAAGTTTTTCGGGATTCAATGATGACTCATGGAGTACGTGTGTATTGCTGCCTGACCAATACCGCATATTTTGTTTATTAACGAAGCCATTCAGCCAGAAATGAGCCTCATCGCTGAAGATGATTTTTCGATGAAAATCCGAATCGTTTTCAAGTTGTTGCTCAGCCCAATTCACGAACATACGACGCTTCTGATTGTCAAGCAGCTTCAGTTCTTGCGTCAATTCAATCTTGTAAGGATGTAGACCAAGATCTTTTCGCAAAATTCGCCACAACGACGTCACAGAGTTGCCCAACGCTTGAGAATGACGTGTGAAAGACACATTTGGGCTTTCTGCAACTGAAGCCTCAGCGGCAGCAATATTCTCAACACTACGGGCACTTCTTTGTCTCACTGGCACGGGAACATTTTGTACTGTGCCTGTGGATTCAAATTTTTCCTCTAGACGCTCAATTGTTGATCTGCTAGGACGATTATGACGACCATAAATTGGACGTAGCGCTCTAAACGTTGATGCCACTGACTCCGAACTTCGGTAGTAAATTTTAATAATTTCGACTCTTTGTTGGCTCGTGTATCTTTCCATCATGAAATGGCAAACCTTACTGAAGAGAAATATCAAAAGAACTGCAAGAAATATGGCGTCGTTTGCTGTCCCTGTCACTCTACTTTTGTAGCGTCCCTATTGAAAAACCCTTAGGAGTTTATCTACTCGTAGTTAAGTGTCCCTCTCTAAGCATTATAGTTCCAGCTTTAAGGTAAAACAATAATGACCGGAAGGGCACTAAAACTAATGATCAAAAACCAACTAAAAGTAGCGTTCTGTTTCCTCTTGAAGAAAGGGACAGCTTCCTTGATTCATTCAACAATCCCGACAAAGCGGACGGAAACATACGCCAACCACTGACCTATTAAACTCATCTACCAGATGTTGCATGGAGCCACTTGCTCCAACGGACCTGGTGAAGAGATGTTTTTTTTCAAGTGGTTATAAAGGAAGGATCACGCCCGTAAAAGGCGTCGTCTTTTCTTCAACAAGGTGATTGTGTAACGATCCTCACCAAGCGAACGCACACTTACTCTAACATGTTACCTATCAAACTCATCTACCAGATATTGCATGGAGCCACTTGCTCCAACGGACCTGGTGAAGAGATAATTTTTTCAAGTGGAGATAATTGAAGGATCACACCCTTAAAGGCGTCGTCGTACTCTCCTCAACAAGGTGATTGTGTAACGACAAAAACTTCTTCAATGACCTGGAAATAACCACCGACTCTTCACGCTATAGCCTGCTGAAACTCATCAAAACCCGTTACGGGCTTGATTGTCCTGGGACTTATCACAGGTTTCATTCTATAGGGTTTGCAATTCCTAGGGTATCACAATGGATTTACACTGATCTAAGTGTGAATGTAACAAGTTCAACTGTCAGCCCATTAACCTTAACTAACCTAACAATCTCTTTTTGTCATACCGCATATAGCAAGGGTGAAGTGGATGAATTGCTTTAGTGCTAACTTAGGGCAAGTTTTTCAGTTCAAAGTTAACTCTGAGTTGACCCCCGGGTTAACTCACTAAAAGTTTCTCAGTTGACGATAATCTTTATCTTTCAGCTGTCAAAAATCTAGGGCCATCGATTAGCGGCACTATGGATCTGACCCTTTTACGCGTTTCAGGCATCGGAATAGAGATGGCCCCACAACAGAATCACGCTGACAGTAACGTTTACTGTTGAAAAAGAGATGGCCCACAACTTAAAAGGCCCTCAATTTGGTCCCTGAGCTAACTTAACAAATTAGGTTATTTAACTTTAAAATAACCAAGGACTTCAATTGACTAAAAATACGTTTCTGGAGTTAAATCAGGCTTAACACAAGTAAGCTTAGCAAGTTATTCAGTTCAGGGATAACTCTGAGTTAAGGTTCTCCCAAACCAACGCGAATGCGCAGAAATTCGCAGCGAATCATTCACAATAGAAACAAATATGACAAATACACAACGCTAAACAACAACAAAAATTCGTCGTCGCTGCGGGTTCGCGTTGGTTTGGGAGAGCCTTTAAATTAGAGTTAGCTAATCCTGATAATAGATTAACCCTGAGTTAACTCAGAAACAGCATTCAGTTGAGGATTTAGTTTATCTTTCAGTTGTCAAAAATCTAATGCCATCGATGTCCAAAACTATGGATACCACCCTTCTACGCCTCACACGTATCGGAATAAAGATGGCGCCTCTAGTGAAAAGGCACTCAATTTGGTCCCAAAGCTAACTCACCAAAGTAGCTGAGTTAATTCCGAGTTAAATTAGGATTTCAATTGACTGAAAATCTCGTTTCTGAAGTTTACTCAGGTTTAACCTCGAGACTAGGATAAGCTCGCACTGAAAAACTGACCCTTAGTTTTCGATTTATGAAAACGCAAGGTAAAAAATTATCAATTGTCTGTTAATTGGGTTTTTTCTTTTTCTCAATATAGAAAGCTCAAATAAAAAAAAATAATATTCCAAGAGCCTCTATAATACTCTTGAAACCCTCGACAGTTGTTGTTTAGTTGGTACTACAAGAAAAAGTTCCTAGAATATGAGCTGAGCAAAAATAAAAAAACACCCTTTTATCGTTTAGTATTTTTTCTTAGGTTCTGATTTTATAGGATAGGGTCAACAATTAGAATGAAGTTGCTGAATAAAGAGATCAGTCATAAAATTTATTTTTGTATGAAAATACTGATTTTACTTTCTATTCGAAAAATTTCAAAATTAAAAAAATTTATTTACCTAGGTTAGGCTAGGTGCTCGTATCCTTAACCTGCAATCTATTTGACTCTACATTTCATCTGACAAATTGAGATTCCATAAAAAACTTGAATGTTGACCAAAGAGTGTCTGTCCTTTTATTCACAAACAAACCTATTAATTTTTTCCTCGAAGGCATAAATATTTACACTTGTTAAGTATTTTAAAATCTACTTTTCTTTGGGTAGCTTTCGAAGTGAGTTCCTTTAAAGCTTTCCACAAAGAGATAGATTGTGCAGCAATTTCTCATTTTGGATGAAAAATACCACCTTCTCCTTGAAAAAGGCTAATAGAGTTTGCCTGAATGATTCCAAAACACATAGTTAGATTATATCTGTCACATTTTTTATTAATTTATCTTTTTGTCTTTTGAACTGAATTCGAATAGGTAGAGGTAACTACCTAGTCTTTTTTTACAGATTTCCTATTAAAAAAAATGTACGACTGTAAATTATAACAACAATATACTTTGAAGGACGAGAAACGTATATACGGAAGAGCTGAATTACCTAAACTATATTGTATAAATAAAATGGTAGAATTCTAATGGATCAAAACAGTTTAATGACAAAAATAGCAAAATTATTTATTCCTAAGAATGTACGACAATTTTTCCAATTTTTTACAGTTCCTCTTGATCATGCTTCCAGTTCCAAGCATCTATAGCTTAAAGTTCCGCAAAAATTCTTCACAAATAGAAGAATAGAAGTCAGATGCAGTCAACCATATTGAAAAGTTCTTCTTATAATTACCAAAGTGAAGCTTTTACTGATGTTGGTTTGTATTAAGATTAAGATATCAATAAGCCTATTGCTGCGAAACCACTGCCAATATCAGTAAAAAGCTTTCGTTCTTTTTAAGAAACTTTGTAAAGATGGTGAATAATCAGCATTCCCATGACTTGACAGACGGAACGCAAGTACAAAGCTTTTCACCAAAAAATCGAGAAAATCGAAGTTTCTATTGTTCGTATTATTTTCTTAAGCTCTCAATTGGGCCTTTCAAAATAAATCTATTCAATTTTGCGAATATTCTCCCACAACTTATCTAAACACAAAAACTTTAAACAAAAATAAGAAAGGAAACTCCAATTTTGTTGGCTGCACCAAGCACACGTCTGTGTATTTGTTCACTTCGTATCCTGTTCCATTCTTCTTTTGAAAGCATTATTCAGGCCTATTTGCACCCATAATTACCCATAAATACAAAAACCAACTTTATTGTTATAAGGTAAAATAGAATTCCATTATAGGTAAGCAAAATCAATTCTAAACAACTAAAAATACGGTCGGTAGGTGAACCTTAGTTTTGTAAAGATATATGTACGTATTAGGGAGAGAAGAGATTTATGCAGGTCAAATTTCGACTCAATGAACTGCTGTTGATTGAGCATCCAATTAAAAACACACGATTTCTCCATTCAGGTGACAAAACTAGGCCAACATTCCTCCACCGAATTTGAACCTGCATCTGTACTCGTTTGCTTCGTATCCCACCTAAATTCCATATAGAAGCATTTGCAAACACCGAGAAGAGGACTTCAATACCAAAAATGAAATGCAATTTCGTACACAACTTCTCAGCTAAGCCACTTTGATTAATTTCCGTTAATAAAAACGACAACCTCACCAATCATCCAAGATCCAAACCATATGGACACTGCGTATATACATATACAGACACATCAGCATAAGGTTCTAGTTAGCCCGCCTTTATGTGATCAAAATGCGGTGAGTTTGAACATCAACGTGACTCAACCGGAGGCTGTCTAAAAACCTCCGCCCACTTCAACCCATATTCCCCACAAATTCATCAAAACATCATCTGGTGATTATATAATTTGTAGGTTTGTATTTCATCTTCTATCAGAGAAGTTTGGAAAATCGAAACACACAATCAAAAGCACCCGTACTTTTTAATTTTATTTGTTTGGCGATAGGGGTCTCCTTAAATTTAAACTTTAAGGAAATATATTGCAATATTTTCTCAGGTTCGTTTATAAAACTTATTCACTTTATTTGAATTCTCCACTTAATTACTGCGTCCTCTGCCGGTCAGACATGTGCTTTTATACTTTTCACAAGGTTCCCGAAAAAGCTGGAAGTATTTCCTTCCAGAGCTTTCCATAGGGGAAATTTCCCATAAATTTCCCTTTCCCAAGCTTTTAATTTGACGTTTAGTATTGGAAGTTCGAAAGCTCACCAAAGCTCTAGGTAGGTTGGTTTTTGTCCCGCCTAATCCGAAATTCAGAGTCTCTTTTATTCGAGATTGGTTATAACGGGTGATTTTTTAGCTGGTTTGGTTTTGGCAACACTGGTTTTGACAGCTGACGTGTGTTTAGTACCTTGTGTCACTGTCAAACAGCTTCAGTTTGGTTTGCAATTTAACCATGGATCGTCTTACAAATGAACAACGCTTGCAAATTATTGAATTTTACTATCAAAATTCGTGCTCGGTTCGAAATGTTCATCGCGCGCTGCTTCCATTTTATGGTCGGCATTCTCGACCTTCTGAGCAGTCTATTCGGAAGATTGTGACCAAATTTCGCACCAAATTTACTTTGTTGGACATTAAACCACCAACACGTTTACGTACTGTGCGTAGTGAAGAAAATATTGCGGCCGTATCAGCTAGTGTGACAGAAGACCGCGAAATGTCGATTCGGCGCCGTTCCCAGCAGTTAGGCCTTTGTTACAGCACTACGTGGAAAATTTTGCGGAAGGATTTGGGCGTAAAGCCTTTTAAGATACAGCTGGTGCAAGAACTAAAGCCAGCCGACCTACCACAACGCCGAATTTTCGGTGAATGGGCTCTTGGAAAGCTGGCCGAGGATCCGCTTTTTTATCGAAAAATTGTGTTCAGCGATGAGGCTCATTTTTGGTTGAATGGGTACGTAAATAAGCATAATTGCCGCATTTGGAGTGAAGATCAGCCAGAAGCATTGCAACAGCTACCAATGCATCCCGAAAAAGCCACTGTTTGGTGCGGTTTATGGGCCGGCGGCATTATTGGGCCATATTTCTTCAAAGATGATGCGAATCGCAGCGTTACTGTCAATGGTGAACGCTACCGAGCGATGATAACAAACTTTTTTTTGCCCGAAATGGAAGTTCTTGACTTGCATGATATGTGGTTTCAACAAGACGGTGCCACATGCCACACAGCACGCGAAACAATGGCGCAATTGCGAGGCGAGTTTGGTGAACAGTTAATTTCACGTTTCGGGCCGGTCAATTGGCCGCCTAGATCGTGCGATTTGACACCATTAGATTATTTTTTGTGGGGGTATGTCAAGGCTAATGTCTATAGGGACAAGCCCGCTTCGATTGACGCACTGGAAGCCAACATCCATGCATTCATTCGTGAGATACCGGCCGATATGTGTGAAAGAGTATGCCAAAATTGGACTCAGCGGATGGGCTACCTGAGACGCAGCCGCGGTCAACATTTGCATGAAATTATCTTTAAACATTAAATTGCAAGGTTCAAACTATCGATTCAAATAAATATTTCATTCATTTTTTCGAATTTTTTGTGTTTTTTTTTAAAGTTCTAAACCTCTTAAAAAATCACCCGTTAGTTCATTCGAGAGTCGTTATAGTACAAATGTAACAGTCGTTACAATATATATGTTCCTAAAACCTAATGTACTCTTCTTCTTTTAAACATTTATTTTAAATCTTAAATCTTAAGTACTCAAATTCATCAATCCGTTTCCGAAAAATTAAATTTTCAAAAAAAAAGATTTAAAAAATTTTTTAAAAAATGGTTAACTGTAATTCATTTACACTTTTCAGAAGCTTCTAACGGGAGGTTTTTTTATGTTATGGCAAAAACTTAGCTTAATTTATCGGGCAAGTGGCCGCTGCGGATGGCTCGAATGAATTCTAGCCCAGACTCCCAATTTCGACCACTTTTTGCCGCAATTGGGGCCGTATATGTCAGCAATAACGTTCCAAATATTCTCTTCTCTCGTCGCGGGCTTATCTGCGTAGACAAGCGACTTCACAAAACCCCACATAAAATAGTCAAGCGGTGTGAAATCGCACGATCATGGAGGTCATGCCAAAGGCCCATGACGCAAGATAATGCACTCACCAAAAGTTTTTTTCAATAAATTGATTGTTTGTTTGTTGTTAGTAATAGATTTTCACGATTTGAAAACGTTGTTCAGGAGTAAGTCTATTCATTCGTGTAATGGAAAACCACACTGAACATAAATTAAGCGATAGCTGTCAAAAAAAAACCAACTCCGAAAAAAATATTCCCAGATTGAAAACCACACGTCTAAGAAAACTAACGGGAGTCAAGGTATTTATGAATTAAGAATGAACTGTCAGTTATTTACTAACGCCGCGCCGCTGGCGGGCGTGTAGGAGCAAAGTAAGAATAGATTTTTCAAGGAAAAAATTACAAACAGGCTGATTTTTTTATGTTCGAGGTTACCTTTAATCCGAGAAAAGTCTCCAACTATCCAATGGCTGCTAGGTCAGTTATAAGGGGTCAAAGGTCACAAATATAGGTTTTACTGCCGAATATCTTGAAAACGGTATTTTTTTGGAAAAAATGTCTTACAAGCGGAAAGCTGAGGCAATTTGCCATTAAAAAACTCCTAACAAGTTTCTTCATAAGATTAACCATTAAGAAGTTATAGCATTTCAAACTTAACACATATGTCCTTTGATAGTGGGTACATTAGTCATTAGTGCACGATATTAGAATAAACCAGTAATTTTAGGCTGAGGTTTTAAACTTTAGTATACCTACTAATATGTTGCGTCCCAACTTGATGAATTTTTCCCAGAGTGGCGGTACTGACAGAAGGACGAGAGTAAGGTTGCTACTTACTAGGCTTAAATCCCATAATGTAATACAGTCGAACTTCAATAACCCGAAATTCTTTAAGTCAAATTTCTCTGTAACTTAAAATTTAATCAAGAACTTTGGCTTTTCAACTTTGTTTTCATGAATTTTTTCCCTTCAAATTTAGAACTTCTGTAACTCGAATTTCTCTGTTTTCCGGAGTTTTTAAATTGCGTTTGATGCTGAAAGGTCTCTTTAACTCGAACTTTTTCTCTTATTTAATTTTTTACTATGATTGTTTTAATTTTATTTACTATGATTATTTTGGACGTTTGTTCGGTAGATACACTCCTAACTCTTTGCTCTAAATAGGGATACCCCCTTTCGTTTGCCTACAGTGATAAATTTCGAAAGCTTTTTTGAGGAAGAGGGATAGCTGAGTTAAGACTTTGTATGTTTTTGATTTGAACTTTGGTTTCGGATGAGTTCTAAGTTTGTATGAGCACAAGTTCCTAGTTTGTTGGAAAAGAAGGAATTCACGAAGAAAGTTAGGAAGAAAATTAAAGCATGACTTTAGATTAAAAAATGAAGATGATCAATCAAGTTGGGAGTGGTGTTAAAAAAAATTTGACCATAAAATTTTGGAGTCCACTTTCCATACTGAAGAACAGAGAAAGTACAAAAAAAAAACAAACTCTAAAACTTCGAAACGAAAGAAGAAATTCCAAATAAGAAAATAACCTTAAATATGAAAGTGTTCACAAAGCTGTCTCCAAATGGCCAGAAGTGAAAACCTCCCAGTTTCAGGGAGGTTTAAAAAAAAGCTAAAAGAACTGCAATCTTGGAATGGGAGAAACTGACTGGCTGCAAGTACACTTATGTTTTAAACTTCTGAATACAAAAAAAGGAAAACTAAAAATTTTTTCTCATTTCTTTAAATCGAAGTTTTTATAGCCGATTTTTTTTTTATTTCATTTTGAGAGTTCGACTTATGGAAGTTCCACCATATAAGTGTACATAAGACTTTAAAGTGAGAACAAAATGTCTGGTAGGTAGGTAGAAATGGTAGCACGGGCGTAACACTCGCCCAGTACCCAATTAGCGCTGAATTGCACCGTTTTGATACCACAACTCGTTTGACTTGATTCCTTCTGGGTCTTCCAGACACATGATTGAAAGCGAGATCTCCACCTGGGCCTCCGTATGTCCACTCGGCATGACAGGAGGTTTCCAGAGGAGATCAGCATCCACCATGAGCCTAGAGTTCTTTGATTTGAATTAGAACGGATTTGGAATATGGTTTTAGTATCTTTTGGGCTAGCACCAACGTCAAGAGGTGGGACTTAAGACACTCAGTCGATTGGATCGCTTCTCGCCCAAAGCCAAATGCGATATGCCAAGCTCAGCAGATAGCAGAACAACTGGAGTGCGAAGGATCCAACTGATGACCGCTGTCATTGAGCATCATGAAACCCAGCAGAGGCCTGTATTCCGATTGCTCACGGTCTTGGGGTCTGGGGGGGGAACATGATACAGAAGCAACCGATTTTGTCTTAGATCCATTTCGTCGCATTAAGAAAGGAAATCAAGTTTTTGGCTTTCATTTCAGAAAGTTCGTTGAGGTCGTCTAAAAATGCCACTCCAAACGAATGTGCTCTCATTCTAGCCAGAGCAGGACATTTACAGAGAAAGTGAAGTACTGTTTCCTTTTCTTGCTGATCATTGCAGCTACGGCAGTGAGTATTGTAGGGAATACCCAGTCTAGCTGCATGTTCCCCTACTGGCCAATGTCTAGTACGGGTTGCAACGACCCTAGCTTTGTCTCGCCTGGGTGTACATAACAGATCAATTGTTCGGGATTTATTATAGGTGGGCCAGATCTTTCTGGATATTTTGTATTTGGTCAAGCTATTCCACCTACGATTGGATTCACTAAGGAAGATTGACAGTAAGTTGCCCTTCACAACTCCCAGGGAGATGTTGACTCTTTCCGCAAGTGAGTTGTGAAGGGCTGATTCTTGCCTGCCAGTTCATTTCCCTTTGTGCCCCTATGGCCAGGAACCCAGATAAGGGTGACCTTGAGGTTAATATTAAGGGTTGCGAGCTCCTCCCGGCATTGCTAGACCAGTTTAGAGGATGATATAGCTGAATCAATCGCCTTGACAGCTGCCTGACTGTCTGTGAGGATAGCTGTATTACGATTTTGGTATGGGTCTAGTTTAAATATCCTGCATGCCTCCCTAATTGCAAGTACTTCAGCTTGAAACACACTAGAATAATCGGGTAGACGAAAGAACCTTGAGATAATAAGAGACTCAGAAAAAAATCTTGAACCAACACCACACTCCATCTTTCATTGTTATATTGCTGTGACCCTATGATCCAACAATTTGATGCTTTGAGTCTTAGTACACTACAAGATACTAGATATTTAATGTGCAGATCAAGTGGTAAAAGGTGCACAAAATCGTTTAAGGCATCCGTTGGGCAAGATCAAAGAGCACCTGTGCCACCAACGCTCGCCTCGCTGTTCTTTGAATCTTTTTAAGTTTGTCGATGTTATATGCTCTGTTAAGTGTGGGCCACCAGACAATCGAACCGTAAGTTAAAATCGGCCGTAGAACGGCTGTTTACGTCTCATTACAGCGCGAAAGCTCTCATTCGGTTGAGCACACTTGAGATTATTGAAAGCACATTATTAATTTCAAACCCTCCCCCCCAGCAACGCCAGGGGTCAGAAAAAGTACCTGATGGGAAAGGGAAGTTGTAAGGGCGAGAATAGTAAGAAAAATATACACAATTATGAAGGTCCTAGGGTGGAGCTAATTTACGACTTGCTCTTATGTTGAGGATACTTAGGGCTTAAGAACATTATTTATGAAAAGACAAGGAAATTATGGGGGAAAAATGTTTAAAAGCATGAAATAACTATATTTAAATAAGCTTAAATAACTTCTTTGAGAGTTCTAAATGAAACAAACAGAACGCCATCTTAATTCTTGATTGAATATGATTGTATGGAAAACAGTGCTTCAAAATCCTTGGAGCAGTCTTTTAAGTTTTTAAATAGCAAATTTTAAGAAATTAAAAAAAAAAAATTTGGAATGCAAATAGTAAGTATTGAAATTAAATTTAAAATAATATTGTAAGCCCGTTTTTGAGAAAAAAAATTTGAAACTTTTTTAACAAATCCAAAAACTTTTTTTTGGAAAATTTTGATATGAAAAAAAAACACGTTCTATGACAGGTTCTGTAGTTGCTTAGTGCAAAATTTTATTGTTTTTGTAGTAGATCGTTTAAATTTTTAAGTTTAAAAAAATCGTAGGAGGGTTTTTGAGAAAAAAATATTTTCCTTTCCGGTTTTTTAACTTTTGTATTGAAGGAACTTTATTTTTCTTTAAAATTATATATTGACTATATATTTTTTTTTGTTACTTAAAAAAATTTAGGGAAAACTAAAAAATTCTTAAATATTGAGTTTAAAAAAAATAGATAATATCGTTTTCAAAAAAAAATTGAAACATTTCTTAAATCCAAAAACTATTTTTTTTTATTTAAGTATACAAAATGTTTATAGTTATTGGAAGCTATTGTATAAAAAAAAATTATTGAAATCAGTCATAACGCGTGTAAGAAATTCGAAAATTAAAAAAATGGTCTTCCAACCAGGAAGCCTTTACTAAAAGTAATTTATACATTTTTTTAAGAAAAGTTGTGCAGCCGTTTTTGAAAAAAATAAAATTGGTAAGAAAAAATTGTATGGTAGGTACCGTTATTTTTGGTTCAAAAATGAATAGCTGAACTGACAGACAGAATTTTGCCAACCACTTTTTTGGTGTTCTCTGTCGTCGTAATGTCATTTTTAATTCTTACCTCGAAATTTTTCTTGCACGATTCCAAGACATGCCTTATAGTACCTATGTATGTATATCGCAAGTTAAAATTTGGTGTGTTTTTGATCCCACTAATGCGAAATTGTTTCCAGAGTTTCCATAATCTTGATAAAATCTACAGACAATTGGATTCCTTTTCATACTACTCAAAATTGGAAGAACGCAATTACCTCTTTTATATCTGCACAGTGCCTCGAGCAGCGGGTACTTTGGAACTTCGTGAAATGAAGTTACGCAGTTTGTAATAGTAACAGGGTGTCTTAACAGCGTTTTTGAATTCCGTCTAAATCTTCGTAGCACCACCTAGAATTTCGGAAAGAATAATAGCACATCGGTATGTTCCTGTTCCCACACATAACGCTCGAGTTCGAGCAAAAGTTTCACCCATTGCTGGGATTAGATTGTGAGGCCAAAGATAAGTTAAAGGCCGTTATCTGAGTCAGAAATGTATTTGCAGAATATTCCCTGAAAAGGTCTTCTATTCAAAAAATAAAATAAAAGTTTGACCATGCAATATCTCTGTGTTCGAAAATGTAGTTTGCTAAGGTCACATGTTTGAAAATATCATCTACAATGCAATTTCACCGCACCGTAAGAAAATCGAATTGACGGAACCAAAAAGTATTCAGAAGCCAGAGAATGTCTGCGTTTACGTCAAATAGCTTGCAAGCAAAAGTGACTGGCACCGTGTTGTTAACAATCAAACAGAAGCAACAAAAAAATAAACCTGAAACCAAGTAAATGGGCGAAACCCTGTAGTTTCTCATTATATTCGATGAAGTAAATTTTGTTTGATTTGTTAATGAGTAGTACGTCACTTCTTAAAACTCATCCATGAAAGTGAAAAAAATCTTCACAAATACAGTAGGAGCTTGATTTAGTGAATCTCAAAATAGTTTACTATCCCCAATAGCAAACACACGAAATTATCTGTAAAATTTGATTTCTTATAAAAATAACTCGTAAGCATTTAACTTTACTTGAGAAAACCCAGGAATTGTTTCGGTTTTTCTTAGCTTATAAACATAAAAACTATTCACATCGAACAATCTCGAAAGAATGAACACTTAACATGCCTGGTTTTTATTACTTCACAATTTCGAACGTCTACTGTATTACTTTCTGAAAAGTATGTTATGGCTACAAAAGATGTGCAACGTTTGTAGTTGCATACTGAACCGCACTCGAAGTACATAAGAGTGTTGAAAGATGGGGACAAGCTCTAGAGTGTTAATCTCGCAAGTGGACACACATTCATGAAATTAGCTCACCAGAGAAGAAGGCACCCTAAAGTTACTTTCGAGAGTTTTCTAGTGAAAGTCCAGTCAAATGGATACGCATCTTTTTAGTATGAAATTTTTTGGTACCTATTTCTCAATAATTTTTATACAACAAAGTAGTTTATGATTTTAAATTTATTCAAATATCTTAATCTTATTCATCTGAGCATTTGAAGCAAAGTTAGAATTTTTAAAACTAATTAAATTGACCTTTTTTGAAAATGTAGATAAGTACCACTGCTGCCTTCCACGTTACATTTAACAATAAAAAAAACACTTACATATTTATAGAGGAGGGTTGGGGCATTAACTTTTTGGAACATTGTTTTTTGAAATTGGTAATTTTTCATTCACATTCGCATTTTGAAAAGTGAACTCTGATCAATGTGGGACTTAATCTGCTGTCTAGTATGAAATAATTGACTATTTTCAAATAAATATTGCAAAGGAATGTAGCCTGACATTTATCTTTGAATTAAGATCTTAAATTTGAGGATTGGACGTTATAAGACCGACGTTATGAGCTTTACAATCGCTCGATTTGAAGGCTATTTTTGCATAGGTATCTCCACTTCGCCTCTTCACTTTTTCACTGCCAAGAAAAAATTTTATAAACGTTAAACGAAAAAGCATTTTTTGATGACATTTTAATAAATTAATATTTTATGCTTGGTGCTCGGGGGGGGGGGGGCAATTGCACCCATTGCTCTCCCCCTGTATCCGCGCTTGCGTGAAGCTTCTGCTCATTAATTTGAAGGAAATTTTCCAAAATAAAAATATACTTATATTCTCATCCTTTTTTGTGACAAAGAAAAATATTTGACCACAGAATTAACTCAACCTGTCCTATCAAATGAGGATATTTTTTTTAAGCTTAAAATGAATGTTGGTTTTTTAACGTCCAAACCTAGGTAAATGGACACGAAAAAAGGAAATGAAGTGAAAATTGTTCCAAACTTTAGTTTTCAAGCAAATAAAAGTTTTCTCGTTAGAAGTTGTTGTTTGGAAACAAAAAAAAATTATTTTAAAAAAAAAAACCATCAAATGTGACCTAACCTTTTGGGATTGCAAGCAAAATAAAGTATGACGTCAATCATCCGAGAGAAAAATGAAAATTGCAAAATGTTGACCACAGAGGATTAATTTTTCATTATAAATGATTGCAATTTTAACGAATTCATGGTCGAGGATTTTTTTTTTAATTTTAATTTTAAAAAACCCTCGAAATCCTCCTTTAATGACTATATTTTTCGTTTTGAAAAAGAAAGTCTGTTTAAGTACTCATTCTCATACTTATGTACTTACCAGAAAATGGTTTTGACAAAATATTTTGTATTTTGACTCATAGACCCAATATTAATTAATTGTAATGTAAATTAATTAGGAACTGTTCTGAATGTTCGTTTGATGGAAAACGATTCAAATTGAAGTCATGGTTAAGACCAAAAACACACCTTTTTGCAGCCAATTTAAATTTTTCTTTTACAAAATATTAATGAGGACTAATGGGCTTATGGCGGTGGGCCAGATCCAGATTGTTTCACCCATTTTTTTTTTTCAGAGATCCTTCCTCTTGAAAGGAAGAAATCTTTTTTGTTTTTATTAAGTCCCCTCATCTTAGCTGTTCGGCTTCGGTAGAAAATTTTAGCTCTGTGTCTTTTCTAGCTAGTCAGGAATTTTTTTTATCGTAACGCTATGAATCCTAAACAAATACCTTACAAACAAAAAGCGTTAGGTTACAATTTCATTGAAGATAAATTTGTCTGTTTTGATTAACAACTTTTACACTTTTCCGTGGAAAACTAAAAACTACTAGAAAAACATGACTAGATTCTTCTGCACAAGAGAGAGCCTGCACCTTGGGGGTTGGACCCACCAACATGATGAAAATTGTATGTGTACATTGTTGACTGCATCAGCTTTCTCTTGACATTACTTTACATTTCCACTATTTTGAGGATAAAAATGCAAGTGTAAACTATTATCCTGTCAGTTGAAAGTTTGTGGTGCCAGAAGGTACCTATAAGCAATGTTTTAGTTTGTCATTCGTGTGCACTTCACTCAACTCCCTGAGACAATGATATGGCAGTTGAAGTAATTAAATTTCGAGCAGCAACCAGAGCATTGTTTTTTTTTTTTTGTGTTGCATTTTTATTTATATGTATGACTGAATCTCTTTGTGTCGTTTGTGTTTGAAATTTAAACTTTTCAGGATTTTGTTTACAGTCTCAAGGGTATTTAAAAATAAAACGAAAAAGTTAAATTTTATTTTGAAACAAGTAAATTTAAAGAAAAAAAAAGAGAATGAAGTTAAATAGCGATTTATACTACTAAAATGACTTTTAAAATAAAATGTGAGATCAGAAAATTAAATGGCTTTTCATCCCGATAAAATATATATGATATTAGCTTTGGGTTAGAGCCACCTTTTGTTTAGTAAGCTCTAAAAAACTGAAGAATATCATCGAGTAATATGCTTGAAAGTGACACTTTTATAGTTAAGGCCTGTTCGCTGTTTTCTATCTCTACATATGAGCCCTCGCAAAATTGTCTAGAGGGGGCAAGAGCAAATTTTGTTTGGGGTTATGGTTCCACACGCTTGGGCACAAGGGGCAGTTTCCTAAAAAACAAACTTAATTGAAAACAAAAATTATTAACAAAAAAAAAAAAACAAAGGCAACACTAGCAATATGATTTCGTAGCATCTTTGCAGTGTAGTAAAAAAACGATGCCACAAATAATGTTGTCGTTGTTTTTTTAGTATATTTTTTTTTCACTGTTAGCACCTCTCGGCATAAAGTTAGGGCATTGGGCTTACATACTGAAGGTCTAGGTTCGATTCCCAGCCCACCTAGAAACTGAAATATTTTTTCCGGGGTATTGCCTCTTGCGAGGAACTGACAACTCCTCCATGAGAATACTTGTCTTGAGAAAGTATCGCTTGTGTCGTAGCTCAGTTCCCTACCTAAACTGTTATTTCGACCTTCTCTCAAGCAGAGTTATTAGCTAACTGACTTTACTCAGTCATATAAATTCTTACTAAAGCTTCGTTAAGTTACATTACATAGCTTATTTCTTCTTTCACAATACATCAACTCTCGAGTGGCACACCCATGCAGTTCAATACACTTCTAATCAAATTTAGTTAATAAATTCCATTGGAAATTATTGTAATTGGTCCGATTTGTCGAATCAAAAATTTTGACACATCTTCACTTTTCAAGCTCCCTAGAATTGAAATCTATCATTTTTAGAGAGATGCCTGTGTTTGTACGTTCGTTCGTACATTTGTACGTTCACAATATCTTAAGAATTAATGCAGTTATCGACTTCGGATGGATTCTACTTTATAGATATTAAAAGATGTTTTCTTAAACGTGTGGTTTTCAATCTGGCAATACTTTTATTGGAGTTGGTCTTTTTGACAGCTGTCACTTGATTTATGCTAGGTTTGGTTTGCCATTCCATAATGAATAGACTAACTCCTGAACAACGTTTGCAAATCGTGCAAATTTACAACCACAACAATGGTTCGGTTCACAATCAATTTAATGAAGAAAACTTTTGGTGAGCGCATAACAGCGTCGTGGGCCTATGGCGTGGCCTCCAGGATCGTGCGATTTAACACCGCTGGACTAATTTTTTGTGAGGTCATGTGAAGTCGCTTCTTTACGCAGATAAGCCCAAGACGATTCACGCCTTGAAAGAGAATATTCGGCGTGTTATTGCTGACATACGGTCCCAATTGCTGCAAAAAGTGGTCGAAAACTAGGCCTTTCGGCTGGAATTCATTCGAGCCAGCTGCAGCGGCCCATTGCCCGAAATATTTTTTTAAACATAATGAGAAACCCTTATTTTTATAATATAGCCAAATTCTTGGCCATTTCATTAAATTATATGCGTTTCATTTCTTCTTGAAAACCACATCTAAAAAAACACCCTTTAGTTTCAATACGTGCAGAAAGAACTTCAAATCAATGATCGGCTTTTTTATTATAGAAACTTTAAAAAAACACTGTTAAATGTATACAGTCGCGAATATCTCAAAACGAATTCTGTTTTCGTGCCAAACATAGTTGTACCACAGCACTTTTGAACGTAGTAGAAGACATATGATTGCAATTAAACGAAGACCACGTTACTTTTCTTGTCTTACTCGATTTCTCAAAAGCATTTGATATGGTTGACCAATCTATCTTCATTGATAAGTTACGCGATCACTTCAACATGTCTTATTCGCCTATAAAATTATTATCATCGAATCTTAAAGAAAATTACAGGCTGTGTCCCTAGGGAATGCTTTATCAGATTGTTTCCAATAATTCTCTAGGCGTTCCACAAGGATCAATTCTAGAGCCTCTATTATTCTCGATATACATCAACAATAATAAAAACATAATTTAGAATTCATCAAAGCATTTTTATGCCGATGACATTCAGATTTATAAAAGCTGCCTTCTTGGTCTAGTAGAAAACTGTGCTTATGAATTGAATGAAGATCTCAAAAGGATCTTGAGGTGTTCGATAAACAATGGTCTCTCACTAAATTCGAAATAAAATATAAAAGATTGATTACCTTTGATTTATTATTTTCCTTCAATCAGGCTTGGTTGTTCATCAAACGAATTTGTAAATAGCTCAACAAAATTTGGAACTGGTATTCAACAGAACACTTGGTCCCGGTCATTGGTCTTAACTTGATTGCATATTGAACACCTAAAAACGTTTTCCAAGATCTTGAATTGGCGATTTTTGAATAATAAATTAAGGAAAATTATAACTCCGTATGCAAAATAAATAAATTTAATATTTGTTACAAGAATCTTTGGGAAGTCAAAATATCAAATTTAATATCAACAAATATCATTTCCACTCTTCTTATTTAAAAACACAAAGTTACAACATCGTTTTTTCGAGCACTGTAATAACATAGTTAATTTTCCTTAATTTTAAAGTTCAAACTTTCATGCTAACTAAATTTAATTGTTAGCATGAAAGCTTGAATTTTAAATACATTTTTAACAAGGTACGGGCAAATTATACACAAGTTTATCACTATTTGCCCCCAAATAATAAAATATATACTTAAATTGTCTTAATTGATCTTTTAATTTGGTTTCTTATCCGCTTTATTTTACAAAATATTTATTTCGGAATAAAACAATAAGGGTATTCATGCAACTTCGTAAAACCCTAGATAAGTTTACAAATTGGATGAGTTTATCTTTTGGTTAATTAACTGTCAAATTTTGTATGGGAAATGATTTACACAATTTGGATAAACTTATCAAAGGATTTTGTTGCGTAAAATTAACCACCCTGGTTAAACCTATCCAAACGTCATTTTGACGTTTGTGTAAAAAAAGTCGTTCATGCAAACTTTGCGTAAACTTATTATTTTACACAATTTGTAAACTTACGACATTGCATGAATACCCTTAATATATGACGAGTTCGCGACTACTGAATGACCAAATGTTTTCCTTCAAAGTGTCATTTTATGGTTAGAGAAAGAGATGGAACTATTAGAAAGAGAAAGTTTAGTGGAAAGCCCTATGGAAAGTGTTTTTGAAGTGTGTAGTGTGTTTATTTAATTTCTGAAGTTAAATTATTTCCCCATTTAAAAATGTATATATACATATATACTTAGAACACCAACTTAACCAAATTTTAGATTATAACGGGTGATTTTTTAAGAGTTTTAGAATTAAAAAAAAAAAAAACACAAAAAATTCGAAAAAATTAATGAAATATTTATTTGAATCGATAGTTTGAACCTTGCAATTTAATGTTTAAAGATAATTTCATGCAAATGTTGACCGCGGCTGCGTCTCAGGTAGCCCATCCGCTGAGTCCAATTTTGGCATACTCTTTCACACATATCGGCTGGTATCTCACGAATGAATGCATGGATGTTGGCTTCCAGTGCGTCAATCGAAGCGGGCTTGTCCCTATAGACATTAGCTTTGACATACCCCCACAAAAAATAATCTAATGGTGTCAAATCGCACGATCTAGGCGGCCAATTGACCGGCCCGAAACGTGAAATTAACTGTTCACCAAACTCGCCTCGCAATTGCGCCATTGTTTCGCGTGCTGTGTGGCATGTGGCACCGTCTTGTTGAAACCACATATCATGCAAGTCAAGAACTTCCATTTCGGGCAAAAAAAAGTTTGTTATCATCGCTCGGTAGCGTTCACCATTGACAGTAACGCTGCGATTCGCATCATCTTTGAAGAAATATGGCCCAATAATGCCGCCGGCCCATAAACCGCACCAAACAGTGGCTTTTTCGGGATGCATTGGTAGCTGTTGCAATGCTTCTGACTGATCTTCACTCCAAATGCGGCAATTATGCTTATTTACGTACCCATTCAACCAAAAATGAGCCTCATCGCTGAACACAATTTTTCGATAAAAAAGCGGATCCTCGGCCAGCTTTCCAAGAGCCCATTCACCAAAAATTCGGCGTTGTGGTAGGTCGGCTGGCTTTAGTTCTTGCACCAGCTGTATCTTTAAAGGCTTTACGCCCAAATCCTTCCGCAAAATTTTCCACGTAGTGCTGTAACAAAGGCCTAACTGCTGGGAACGGCGCCGAATCGACATTTCGCGGTCTTCTGTCACACTAGCTGATACGGCCGCAATATTTTCTTCACTACGCACAGTACGTAAACGTGTTGGTGGTTTAATGTCCAACAAAGTAAATTTGGTGCGAAATTTGGTCATAATCTTCCGAATAGACTGCTCAGAAGGTCGAGAATGCCGACCATAAAATGGAAGCAGCGCGCGATGAACATTTCGAACCGGGCACGAATTTTGATAGTAAAATTCAATAATTTGCAAGCGTTGTTCATTTGTAAGACGATCCATGGTTAAATTGCAAACCAAACTGAAGCTGTTTGACAGTGACACAAGGTACTAAACACACGTCAGCTGTCAAAACCAGTGTTGCCAAAACCAAACCAGCTAAAAAATCACCCGTTATTATTTCCCACTCAAAATGGGAAATAATTTCACTTCAAAAATTTAAAATTATTTCCCATGGTAGCGAAGTTTTTTTGCCATGTTAAGTTATTTCCCGTGAAGTTATTGCCCTGCACCTTTTTTACCAATGCGTTTCTGAAAGAATAGTCACACTCACCACATTTCAATATTTTTGGTTCAACTCGGGAAATAAGCTGAATTTGACAATTGTACCTTAAAACTTTTTGTTCCAAATTAAATTTTCAGAAATTTTATAAAAATTAAAGCAAGAAAAGTTAACAAAAACCAACCTACAAAAGTCAAAGATTGATGATGCGGTCAAGACATGAATAGACACTATGCAATTTTATACTTTCCTTTTCGCGGACATTAATCATTTCAAATTTATAAAACTTAAGAATCCAATAACCAACCAACCACGGAAAATTTACCAACAAAAACGCACTGGTACATATTAAGAAATAGAGTAACAAACAACGGCCATCAAACGTCAATCTTATCCCGTGACCACGAAGAGTGAAATTTCTTCGAAACGTCGGAAAGAAGAATTTATAAATAGGTTTTTCTTATTTATTAACACGGTAAGTTCCGAAAAAGTTTAATAAGTTTAAAATGAATAGACAGAAAATAGGAAACAAAATTTGTTAAAATATACCCATTCAAACTTTACCATGTCTTATAATTTTTCTCAGTTTTTACCCGATAGCCTTTTTTTCGGAACAATATGGCAAATTTCACATTCGTAAAAATGTACCAACTCAATATTTTGAAATTGCGATTATATGGAATATTTAAAAAGTATGTAATTTTGTTTTCCGGAAAGTTTTCAATTAATACTGCTCTTAACATGCTTTATTAAGGTTTTAAAACTCTACTTGTCTCATTTACAATTTTGATAAGATAAATGAGTTGAAAAACGCAGCTCCTTTTAAAAATATTTGTAAATATGAAGTATGACTCGGTTGCATGATTTTGCTCATATTTTCAAGTGGTTTAGAAAATTAAAGATAATTTATGCAGAGTACTTTGCATAAATTGCATAAAAGCACTTCAAATGGCAAGGATTGGATCACAGCTAGAAAAAAAAATAGTTTTAGAGGGGGTGTTTGTCTCCCTTTTAATGCAAGGGGTACAATTTTCTGAAAAAAATGACTTAAAATAAAAAAAAAATACATACAAATTTCCAGTTCACTGGATCGCCCCTGTTTTAAAAAAATTACCATAAAATCGTTGTTTTTTTATTTTTTTTTCAAAAGTAAAAAAACTGTTTTTACAGCTATTTGCTGTTGTCCATAATTATCATCATTTTAATCCATTTGTTTCTAGAAACACCCATTTAACCATAGTTGTCGCACCTGATACAAGCATTTAAATGATCTAAATTGAAGGCGCCGTTTTGAAAAAAAAATTTGTTGAATTTTTTTTCTTATACTAATCTCACCCCACCCAATGTCAAAATTCGACTACACTATAGTTTTTTAATTTTAAAATTTAATTATTTTGAATGTGCACAGTGATCGGTAGTATAAAATGTTACATAACTAACATAACTTACATAACCCATATTGTTAAATTTTGTGATTCGTTACACCTCCCTCCTTGAGAAAATAGTAGCTCTAAATTTATTTAAGACTTGGTATTTATGTAGGTATATATATCAATTTTGTATATATGTATTTTAAAATATTTTAAAAAGTAGTAGTTTTCGAAATACAGACATATGTATTAAGTTTTCAAAAAAAAAAAATACAATACAATCGAAAAAATTATTATTTTTGAAAATGTTGGCATATAAAACCTTCTATTTTTATTTTTTAGAAGCTTCTGCTAAGAAAAATACCAGTCAATTGAAAAAAATCAAAAAAGTGGTTACTTGGGACCTTGGGAGGTAAAATTAATAACCATTTGAACAATACTTATCCTCTCAAAGGCAATTAACTGAAATTTTTCTTAAAGAAAAGCTAAAATAAATAAATTTCGTGGCTCAATAGCTCGTGAAGAACGTGGGCCTAGTGGCTTACAACTCTCAACCTAGGGGACCTACAAACATTTTTTGGCGAATCCAAATGGCTAGATGAGAAGCATTTTTTCATGACAGGTATAAGGTATTTATTGAGTCAGTTCCTCGCAAGAGGAGTACTTAAGGAACTGTTTTTAGGTGACAGTGGTTGGGAATCGAACCAAGGCCTTCGGCATGACGGTCCAATACAGTAACCATCATGCCTTCAGGTACTAATAGAAAAGCTAGAGAAGTTGTTTCTGTAAAAAATTAATTTTTCCAAATTGCTAGAAAATTGTATGGTAGGCAGAGGCAAGTCCATGGAGGGAGGTAGAAGAGACAGCCCTGCTCCAAAAACCTTTTCACTATAAAAGCAAAAAGTGATGCGCGAAAATAGTTGCACAAATACACGATTTTTATTTGATTTTTTACTCAATTGGTAGGTATGGCAAAATTCTGCTTTTGAAATTTTTCTGGCAATTAATAAATAAGCTAATTTCAAGTTGCTCCTTTGTTCAATTTTGTCGAAAAATTGCGTAAAAACTTAGCGGGTGAAATAACTTTTTCTTTACAATATAAACAAAATTCAAGTAACGTTTCTAAACGTTTCTTTAAATAAAAGAAAAATTCATTAATTAGGACAATGAGAACAAGAACTAAAAAAAAAAAATTATCAGATTTTTAACATCAACCAATCAAAAGAAAAGGAAGTAATAAATTAAACATAGGTACCGGCTTCAATCTACAAAATCATGCGTTTCTACCAAATCTGCCTTCCGCTCCCAATACATTTTTTTCTATACTGTTATTACTTTCATGTGAATTACAGGACATCCCAACAGCACACAAGTTAAATGATTTTAACTGTATATTCTCTGCTCATCCAAAACTCAAACTCAAACTCAAATTATTATTTCCTCGTTTTCATCTAATTCAATAATTGAAAATCATTGCTATGCAGGCAAGAAGTAGAGAATTGCTTCGTTTATGGACTGAGTCTAAGAATACATCCCTTCCATAATCTGATTTAACAAATAAACATGAAACATCTTTAAGGTATTTGTTTGAGAAATGGGAGGAAATGGAATGAGGCAAGCCACCTTTATCCTACTCGAATTCCGATCGAGTAAAAAGCAATCATCATCATCGTCATCTTACCCATGAGGTAACTCCGGTTGGGGTTTGGGCTATATACGAGTATATATACCAAACAATTTTCTAGCCGTCTCGTCTATAGGTAAGTAGTTGATTGTATGTGTGTATTTTACCTCAAAAATTTCGTTCAGACATTTTCATTGAACCTTTTACGAACACCTGTTATTGCCTGCAACACTATACAAGAACACATGTTCCATTTTTGGAAACATTTCCGTTTGAGTTGGCACACAATATACAGCACAGGAACCAAACCCACAGGAAAGGGAGATGATTGCTTAGAGCACGGATGGCTAAATCCCTGCTTTGAATCCCTCTCTGTATTTTTTTTTTATTTTTATATATATTTTCTAATTTTTTCTAGAAACCAGAGTAATATGAAAACCAGTGTGGTCACATTATAGTTTTAGTTAGTTTTTCTACAAATCGCTCGTACCTTGTTTGTATTTGTTTAAAAAAAAATCTTATATCCAAAAAGAGAATTGATTTTGTGCATCCTTGAATAACCAATACTGGTATAGTGCGGTGGGAGCTCGAATTTCAAATATTCAAAATTTTAAGAAAGCAATATTCCATCCCAGTACCTCTATTTTTAATCTTTAGTATTTATAAGTTTATTTTATGCGAGTTAAATCAAAGGTTGAGAGAAAAAACTGAGCTGGCAACTCTGTCGGGTATAAGAAAAATTTTCTTCGTCAAAGGTCCAAATATGCCATTTCAAAAAACCATTCCGACTTCCATTAACTACATACATTCCTCAAAATTCAACAGGCCCTGACCCCCACCTGGCGAAAGTTGAGTGGATTGGAAACCTATTATATGTACCTGCAAAAATTGAGCACTGTTGTGACATAAACTTGACAAGTTAAAAGGAATAAAAATTTAAAATTTGTTCTTTGTCGAATTTTCTTTGCCATTGCATTGCCTTAATCGATGTCACTCATGCAAGGATATATATCTTTAGAAGGAAACAATACTATGCTCCTGGAACGTGTCTGATGGTGTGCCCGTGTTTTTGTTTGTATTTTGTAGTTTTCGTCTGACTGGTCTCTGGATTTGGCTAACCATTGGATTGTTTGGTTAAAGAAATAGCAATATCAAATCACTGAACTGTATAAACTCAATAACATACTTTTCTGCATGGTGCTTACATCCTCACCAACACTGCGTTGTTTCTATGAATTTTAAACTTTTGCAAATCAAAAATGCCATCGAAGTTATTTCGATCTGAAGATTTTCGAAATAACTGCATTTTGTTGGTTGCATAATCAAATAAGAGAATTATTCCAAAAGTTTTGCTTGTAACACACTTGTGTGTGGTTGATTGACTCTTCAACCTGGTACGTAACCTTCAACCTGGTTGCGTAATGGTACGTTTGCTGCAGTTCGTCGATGAAGTATTCTCCTATAGGTCTGCTTTTTTGGTTCGAGCTTAGGCTGGGCCATTCACACAAGAAGTAAAAAGAGCCCTCTTCCGCTTCTTCATCGTGACACCCTCTACATAAGTCCGATGAGCTGATGCCCATTTTGTTCATGTGGGTTCCCATAGAGTTGTGGCCAGTTAGGACGCCAACGATGAATGATTGAGGCCTGCTCAACTTGAATAGATATTTTCAGTTTTTTTCTTCGAAATATTCGGCCAAAAGCTCTTTGAAACCTGGCAGGTGTCGATGGATAACCATTTGACATTTGCAGCTTCCAAGAAACTCTGGTGTATTCTACTTCTTTCTTACTCCAGTGGCATGAAAACCGAGGCTTCGATTCAAGAGATGATCCACTTTTAGCCAGTTCATCTGCCTTTTCGTTCCCGTGAATATCTCTATGTCCTGGGACCCATCTTAGGGTAACTGTGTTCGTTGCGTTGAGTATTGTTAACATTTCGGCAACGATCGATCAGTTAGGGCTTTATGGTGATTAAGGAAATGGCCTTAATTACCGCCTGGCTATCTATGAAAATGTCAATATTATATTTGACTAATTCACGTGAGGCAAGACTGCCAGCACTTCTATTGGATGGGTTATCTGAATAGATGCCTGACCCAACACCCTCCAAGGTTTTGAAACCGACAGTGAAGGCCAAAACATGATTTGCATTCAAGACCCTGTTTTCGTTTCAGAGTTCCCTGGTGGGGATATCTGTCATGACTACTGGGTTGAAATCAATGTACGGTGAAACGTAGTCTGTTTGAATGTCAATTTCTGTAAAATTCATTATAGTTCTGTGACCATAGAGACCCCTTTTCAATTTTTTTCATTTGTTGAATTCTTAAAGCACTTTTGGCCGCCAACTCTTTCATAAATAGATCGAGTATGGCAAGTGAAAGTTTCTAGGGTGGCCGTTGGAGTGGTTCTTTTAGTACTGGTTGTGCCGATATACGCTAGGCTTTGAATTTTAGTCATGGTTTTTAGATTGGTTTCCTTATCTAAGGCTCGCCACCAGACCCCATCTTCTACCAAAAATTCGACTGCTCGTACAGAATGCTATTCACCTAAAGAGAACTCTTTCTTTAATATTCTCTTTCCAGTTCAGTTTACGGTAAAGTACAAGACCGAGGTATTTGGCGGTATTCGAAACTTGAAGCGGAGTTCCGTCCTTGGAAACAACACCAATTCTGTCTTTAGTGGGTTATCGTTAAGTCCACAACTGCTAGCCCAATTACTGAGCTTGTCGAGGGCTAAATGTAGGAGGTCACATAAAGTTTGGACAAATTTTCCGGAGGCCATTAACACAATGTTCTTGGCATATGCAAAGACCTTGATGCCACTCAGATTGAGTTTAACCAATATCTGGTTGACTAAAAGGAGGCAAAGCTGGGGAGATAGAATTCCACCCTATGGATTCCCCCTGCTTGTTCTAACTTTTAACTTGGTATCAGATGACGCCGAGACAAGGAGTAATCGTTGTTGTCATCATACCATCTACTCTAACCGGAACTCAAAACAACCGAGTTCTGGTTCTGAAAAAAAATTGAAATAAATTTCGGACAATATTAGCTTTGGTCTCGCTAAAGTCTCGGTTGATTTTTACTCTCGAAAAATATAACGGTAGACTATTAAAGATTACTAAATTTTTTCGTAGGGGCAACAGATTTTGCTGTCATTACCAATTTTAACCAGGCAAGATGATGAAATAATTTCATTACAGTAAAAAGTTTTTATTATAACATTTCTGCATATTTTCTCAAAATCTATTGCCCGCACGAAAAAAAGTCACAATTTCTTTAATGTAGAATTTAATGAGCCTAAATATTTTTTGAAAAAATTATCATTTGCCAAGATATTTACAAAAATTTTATTTATCCCTTTTACAGGTGCAGGATCAAAGGAGTTACTTTGACACGCTTTAACTTCAAGATTAATAAACTAACAGAGTTTGTTAAAATCAAATTTTTTAGATAATTTTATTGTCTGAATGTTATTCTTTCGTGATTTTGTTGGCAATTCAATGTAATACCATGCTTTATTGATTGTAAATGTATTGATTTTAGAAAACAAAGTATGTTTTTCACTTGCGTTATAGGTGCTT
Source organism: Dasysyrphus albostriatus (assembly GCA_946251815.1). Taxonomy (NCBI): domain Eukaryota; kingdom Metazoa; phylum Arthropoda; class Insecta; order Diptera; family Syrphidae; genus Dasysyrphus; species Dasysyrphus albostriatus. The sequence goes on from OX276335.1 coordinate 58,680,440, forward strand.
TGATCCAAGTTTTGTATTTGTGCAAACAAAAATTTGAGATAACAATCAAACATGACATTACGATGATAGAGAACACTAAACAAGTGGGTGGCACAATTCTGTCTGTCTGTCTATCTGTCGGTCTGTTCATCTGCAGCCTAAACGGCCCGATCGATTTTTCAAACTTGATAGAATGGATTTTTGGTGATTATACCCACCTCTTCATTTGCATTTTTTTTAGGTCCAAAAATAACGGTATCATACATTTTTTTTAGTAATTTTGCAAAATAATATTTTTCTCAAAAGCAGCTCAAAAACTTTTCTTTGAAAAATTAAAAAAAAAAAACTAGCGTAACGGGTACATTGGTTGGCACCCCTAAGCATTTTTTCACTTTAAACTGTGAATTGCTCTCGCATTTAAAGAGTTAGGAATATGTTTTATATGTCAAATTAAAATTTCAAGAATTTTGTACACGAAAGTTAATAGAAAAAAATGTTTTAAAAACAAGGAATTTAATAAAAACGCCAAAATAGGAAAAGCCAGCTGAAAGGTACAATCATTGGCATCCAGGTACAATTGTTGGCACCCAAGGGTACTATTATTGGCACCCTTGAAATTGAAAGAAATACAACTGTTTTTCGTGTAAATTTTTATCAAAGTTTAATAAAAAAAAAAAACAGTTTATTATAAGAAAAACACTTTATTCAAAAAAATAATAAAAATAGTAAATAAAAAATAAATTAATAATTCATTTTAAAATCTCTTTCAATTAAATACATTAAAAATAATCAAATTTTTTTATTTAAATTCCTTGTTTAACAGAGCAAAAAAATATTAAAACTTAATGAAAAGAATACAAAATTAATCACAAAAGAAACAGTTTATTCTATGTAATTAAAAATTAATACTAACAAAAAATAAATTATTTATAAGCTCTTATAATTTAAATATAAATAAATAAACTCACATTTTTTTTTTATAAATTGCTTAATATTGAATTACATATTTAAGACATTTTGAAAAATGTTTCAGTCTGTATAATAAAAAAAAAACAGTATTAGCTATAACAAAAAAAGCTGATTAAATGTAATTAAAAAATGATTATTAATTATAAAAACTAAAAAAATAAAAAATAAATGTAATATTATTCTTTTATTGTCAAGGTTAAAAATTAGTTAACATTTTATTGTTTTTAAATAAATTGCATAACTAGGCTTTATTTAAACAAACGGAGCAACAAAATAATGGTAATGGTACACGATGTTACGCTTATTAAGACATTAATGTGAAATTCCCTCTTACACTTTGAGCATCTTATGCCACAATTATCCATCCATATGGTTTTTGTCATAAATTTTGTGCAGAAACAGGAACAACTGTCCTGAAGGTGTAAGGATCTGAACCACCCTCTTCCAAGCATTGAATCGCTTCCGAATGGAGTTTCTCTTTGATTTTATTTCAAAAACTCCAGCACAGCATAAAAGAGATCCTCCTTTCGTTTCGAAAACCCTTTTTCTTGACATACTTTTGACCAATCAACAATTATTAATTCCTCTGCTTCTGTTAAAACTGTTCTGGTCCGGGACGTGTCTTTAAAAATTTAGAGCTTAAACGAAGTTTTAACTTAGATCGGGGCACGTTGAACCTTAAAGAAGCTGCCTTTTTGGATATCAACCCTCTTCTTATTTCTATTAAAGCCTCCTGTATGTTTTCTTCTCCATAATTCTGCCTTTTTCTCCCCATTTTTTGAACCGAAATTTATAACGGATACAGGGTACTATTATTGGCAGTCTTTAAAGTATAATTATTGGCAGTGCCAATAGCTCTAACCCCAGTGCACGAATTATTGGCACCCCCTGCCAATAATTGAACCACTACATTATATGGGACCAATTATTGGCACCCCTTTTTTAACAAATTAAACAACTTTTTTTTACAAAAAAACAGTTGAAATATTTAATTTATTAAATTGTTATATTAAAAAACATAAATCTTCATCTAAAAACTCAAAAAATAATCAAAAACGAACACTTACCAAATTTAGTCTCCTTAGCCGGAACACTATATTTTTCACGAATTCAGAAAGTCTTTACTCTTTAACCGACAAAAATGAACTGATAATGAAATAAACCTAAAACAAAATGCAGAATAGTGGAGAATAGCATACATATTATGAAAAAAACATGTTTTTTTGTTCCAGGGATTAGTAGTTCTTGTAAAATTCCTTATTGCATGAAAGGTGCCAATAATTAGTGCAAAAATCGGGGGTGCCAACCATTGTACCCTTTACACTACTTTTAGTCAGGCCCGGTAGATTAAGTTCAGCCCGAGTGGGTAGTCGGTATGAAATATTATAAGACCGCAAAAATTATCGTACAAAGAAGTCATAAAAATTTAAAGTGGTAGTTTTTTTAATTAATGGGTGATTCTAAAAAAATGGAAGAAAGTTAAGGTAATTTCGATACACCATTTTTAGAAGCAAATAAATGCTAAAACTAACTACGTATAGTTAAAAATAAGAAAGTTCTTTCACAGAGTTGAAATCTGCCAGTCAAAAAACATAAAAACAGCAATTTTATGGTCATTTTTTGAACATAGCTGTTCAAGGGAGAGCAAAATTTTCATGTTTTTTTGCCTTCAAATCATTTTCTAAAATTATGATAGATTTGACTTTTTTAAATTTAAATCTGGTTTTAGAAAAAATTCTGTCACGAACAGTTTTTTTTCATTGATTTTTGAAGAAAATGAATGATTTGAAAAATAGAGCCCTCTGAGATTAGTTTGACCTGGTAAAAAAATAAAACGGTTTTGAGGACTTATTCCATACAATATTTTTGTTTTCACATGAAACCAGATTTGTTGTAATTCATCAATGTTTGCTCATATTTTAAATCTATGTTTAAAATAAACTGCATTATTCAATTTCAATAACACTGTCAACAAAAAACATCTTATTTTGGAGATAGTGAAATTTACATTAAGCCACCTCTATTTTAAAAATCGATTTCAAAAAATGAGAAAGTCTAACTTTCTGAATAGTTTGTCCATTAAAAGAAAGAGAGCGGCAAAGTTTAAAAAAAATGAGTAATTGAGTACTTAAATTTTTTGTACTTGAGTGGTTTTTGGAAACTCTGCTGTTTTGAGAAGAAAATGAATTTCGAAAAAAATTTAAATGATTTATGATCAATTTCATAAACACTAAAATTACTTTTATCTAAACTCCTTCTAAATTTTATCAGACATTTAATAGTTTCAAAACCCTTCTATTCCACTTATTTTTAAAAATGAGTTAAGTATGAGAAAGTGGTCTATAGAAGCTCCTTAATCGACGTAATTAGCTAGAATTTATAAAAAACTATTATGTCCTTTACTTTTTGGTACTCGAAACGTGGTGTTTTATTCAGAACTACACTGTTCCACTCAGTCGTTCAATTCAAAAATCATAAAATCAAATTCCGCACCAAAATTCTTCATTTTCTTTGCAAAACAAAATGGTCGCTTTAAGCTCTCGTGTATTCCAATTACATTAAAAAACGTGGACATTTTTGTTATTTTGATTTTTAAGTTTTATTTTTATAATTAAAATAATTTTCTTTGATCTCAAAACTTCTCTATTCTTATACTTTTGAATCAAAATTCATCTATTTCCATACAATTCAAATCGTAATTTGCAAAACTCTTCTTTTCCAAATTAAATAGATTTTTTAATAATTATTAGGTTCACCTTATATAGATTCAAACCATAAAAAATGTATTAAAGTTCATCCTAAATTTATATTTTAGCGTTGAAACTAATTGCTAATATCACTTTTCTAGCTCTTAACAGTTTTTTTTTTCGTTTTACTCAAAATTCTTAAAAGTGGAAAACTAAAATTTTGAAACTATACCCCTCAATTATTCTGACAGCAAGATATCAGCTGTTGTTGACTGAAATGATGGCTAAACAAAAAAGACTTTTAAGATTAAATGAGACAAAAAGAGCTTTTAGTGTACGAGGGCAATTTAAATCTTTTTGAACTTGAAAGCATTTAGTGGAACCAAAAAACATAATTTAAAGGCTAAATGGTTTTTGAAGAAATAATTGAAAGTCTTTCGTAAAATTGGGCATTTGGAAGATAAAATACAGTTCTTTCAGATCCTATTACTAGTTTTGCAAAGCCAAAAACATATTAAGTGATGAAGAAATACGATGTCAAATTTGCCTAAAAAACGAGGTTTTGACATGTAAATGTGGAAATATCTCAAACACGTGAAGTTCTAGAGCCATTTTGACTTCCTTCGGATTTGGATTCACCATGCCAATTGTAACTTTTGTGAAATGTGTTTTTGTTTTTTTATCGAGAAAAATATCCATGAAGGCCTGGGTACTAAGCCTTCGATTAGAATGACAAACGTCCTTCAGCGTTTCCGTTTGTATGGTATATGAAATTGGTGATTTTATGTTGAACATTATTTTTTTATTTGTACAAATTCAAATGTAACTAGTACTGTTAAAAAATACTGCCAAATCTCGAGTGAGTATTTACCCACTCCAATAATCTCGAGTGGGTAGTGCTACCCACACTACCCATTTTATGTGCCGGGCCTGTTTTTAGTAAAAGCTTCCTTTAAGTGGAAAACCGTATTTAAAAAAATTGATATTAATAGTACCTCCCAAAGAACCACGTTTCTAATTTTCGATATTCTTTAAAACTGTATGATTGGTTTCAATAATACTTTTTTATAGAGAGGCTTCCAGAAACTATGAATATTTTTGTGTACATTGATTAAAAAAACATTTTTTGGATTTTTAAAAAATGTTTCAAATAAAAAAAATCATATATTTCGAAATCGGCATGATCGATTTTTATGAACTCTGTATTTTAAAGCTTTTTAGCACATTCTAAAGTATTTTAAGGAAAAATTTTCTTTTATGAGAAAGTAACGGTACTTTCCATACAAATTCTTAAAAAACCATTGAGGAAAACACTTTTTTTCTTAAAAACGGGTTCTACGATTTTTAGAAAACTTTTTTTGTAGGCTTAAGCTTGTTTGATCTACTACCATTAAATATAAAAATTTACAAATAGCAAATATTAATAGTACCTCTTATAGAACGTTTTCTTTAATATTGAATTCTCTGAATATTGGCTCAACAGATTTTAACTAATCTTTTATTTACAAATTTCTAATAAGATTAAAAAGTATTGCATATCAAAATTAAAAAAAAAAAAGTTTTTGAAATTTTTTGAAAAAAGTTTCAAATTTCTTGTTTGAAAATTCGATATTTCAAAATCGAGTTGACAAATTTTGTTCTCAAATTTTATTTTTGCATGCAAATAAATTAATACTTAAGATTTTCATTACAAAAATTTTCCTCAAAAATGTCTTAAGAATTGTATGTACTTATAAAAGATTATTTAAGAAAAAACGATTTATTAATTGATGATTGTTATATGTCTATACAATTATATTTAATAAATATAAACGATGGCTTTCTTTTTTTCATCTCAAGCTCTCAATGTAATTTTTTAGCTAATTTAAATATCGTATTCTATGCTCTTTAACATTTTTCTCTCATAATATCCATGTCTTTTCATATAATTTTCTTAAACCCTCAACAAATAAATTTAAATAAATTAAGTGGCGCAACAGCTCATGGAGAACCAGGGCCAAGTTACTAACAACTCTCAACCATTCCTGTGTGGGTGTTATTGGCAGGAATGGAGGGGACCTACAATTTTTTGCCGATTCCGAACGGCTAGATGAGAAGCACTTATTCATGACAAGTATACGTTTGGAGGATTTGTCAGTTCCTCGCAAGAGGCAGTACCTCGCGAAAAAAAACATTTCTGTTTTTAGGTGGAAGTGGCCGGAGCACCTTGAACATAAAAGCAAGTGCGTGTGACACAGTGGTGCATTTTATTTATGTTGATTTTTGTAACTTTTTCTGCTTAATTTTTTTAAACAATTTTTCAAACTATCCATTTTAGTAGAAAATTTAGTTTGGAACAAAAAGTTTTAAGGGTAAAATTGTCAAATTCGGTTAATTTCAAAGTTATACAAAAAATATTGAAAAGTGGCCAGTGTGACCATTCTCTAAGAAACACATTAGTGAATTTAGTAGCATTTTTGGTTTTAAGCATCATTGTAGGCAAAACAAACATATTTAATAATAAAAATCCTTGCACATAATTGTTCTTTTGTTAAAAGTCTTTTTAATAGAAACAAATTAATAGTTTTCTCAGCAATAAGAGGTCAATCATCAAATCCTAAAAAAAATCGAAATAAAAGTTTCTCTCTGAAAAAACTCATTTAGAAAAAATATTGTTAAGTGAGCATATTGAAAAACCTAAGCAGGTAAAGCAAAATTTGGGTTTCTGGTCACAGTAATGTACAGAGAAACGAAAGAGCTGATTAGTTGGTGAGAACGGGTTCGTCGCTTGATTCAATCAAGCCGAACAGGATATTGGTATCAAAATATTAGAATAAACTGATGAGAGATGGAATCTGCTTGAAACATGCGGCACGACTAAAAAGTTAGGGCCAAATTTTAATAAGCAGAGGACATACAAAATTATGCAAATAAAAAGATCAGCATAATCACCGGACACAACCTACTAAGACACTACAAAAAGAAAATGAGGCTCAGTACTGACGATCTTTGCAGAGGGTGCAGCGATGAAGAAAGACATGAGAATACCTTGCACTTCCTTTGCCACTGTCCAGCACCCTGTCATTTAAGATAAAAACACCTAGGGAATAGATCTTTGGCTAAAAGCCTTCTGAACTTCATCAACGTCTTTAAATGGCTTGACTGCTAACAGAACATAGGTTTTTACATTGAGTGATGGAATTCTATTTCGAAAGGTATCACAAACGCATCTACATAGAAGTGTGACGGTAATAAGATCATCTGTCAGCCCTCCTACTTAACCTAACTTAAGTGTGATGATAACAAGATCAACTGTCGGGCCTTCGACTTAATCTAATCTAAGTTACGGACATGGTTATAAATTATTGTTAGGGGCTCAAGAAATTTCTCGCTGAATAAAAGTCACTTAGAAACTAGCAGCTTAACTTTTATGGCAATAGGTCCACTGATTAAATTCTTACATTGAATGTTTCAATTATATTTCAATAAAATTTGTTTAAGAAAGTGTTTGATATATTTTCCCGCCAGGCTCTTTCAAAACTTTAAAAACGACTGGTGCGAGAACCATGACTGTCCTAATTTTATCGCTTCTTTTAGAACACAATACTCCTGTAGTGAAGCCCCCAGTTGAAGTGTTTCTGTTCTAAAACCATTCCAATGTAGTTAGGAATATAGCTTATAGAAAAATTCATCAGATGACGATGAAAAAAATGCATTCACATGAACGTTTAATTCATTGTGTGTATATTTACTTTTGTTTTTATTTGAAGTTGAACTATTTAATCCGATTTTCGAACTAAAAATGCGATTCTGTTTTTATCGTTTAAATGAAAGCAAAACAAAAAATTAGAAAAACAACAAAATGTCCACCGATTGGGGGTAATGCGATTATTTGCCATCATCGTTGAGTTTGTTGAGCCATAACAAAGCATTGGGGTTCTATTCGACCAGGCATATATTTGCCACACGATTATTTTTTTTGTTTGTTTTGTTTTTTTGTCAAAATAAATCTAAAACAGACATGAAATACCAATTAACATGCAAAACTATTAGAATGATAAAGCTGTGCATTCGAATCAGGCCGATGGCTACAGCTTAAGCTTAGGTAGGTATACGACTTACCTGTTTCTATTTTTTGTTTGCATTAAATTTATTTGGAAACTTTTTTTATGGAAGTAGATATTTCGGTACTTTCTGAATATATTCCTTTTTTTCAAAAGTGAAACTGTATCGGGAAGCATTTAAATTAAATTGGAAGTCCTTAATGACCATATTTTTAACTCAAATGAATCTATGTATTTTTGTGATAAAAATGGTATTTTTTAAATAAAAAAAAACTGCGAAGCTTCTGTTATTTTCGTGCCTCCTGGCATGTGGATGTGTTGCAATAAAAATTATAGGTTTTTGATGTTCACAGCCCATTGGTTTATCTCATAAATCTCTGCAAGGTACGTGGAACGAAGAGTCTTAAAACGATGAAACACGTTTCCAATGTGGTTTAGTATAGGGCTATTCGATTCAAAATGGTCGCTTCACATCACTTTTCAGACCACACTCTTAATCGACCACAACTTGACTCACGGGGTGAATCTAAGAATTGAAGAATCCGGTGCAAAAACCAGATAACTCCATAATCTTGAATGTTGAGAAAAATACAAAAAACTGTTTTAAAAATCAAAAAAAAAATATTCTCAAAAACTCATTTTTTCGAGAGACAATAGAAAAAGACATTGAATAAGTTGATTTTTATAAAAAAGGGAATTTTTCATTAAAAAAAAAATAAATTTGTTTTTGGAGTTTTCTGGTTCTTGCTCCGGTTTTTTTTTTTGTGAAATTGAATAGAGGCTCCGTTTTCTTCATTATACACCTACAAACCATTTTACCAACTGTTGTTTTACAGTTTAATATGATACTTTGTAGACTGAAGCACCGTTCGTAAGAAGTGGAGTTATCTGGTTTTTGACCTGGATGCTTCAATTGATGCCAAATGGATAGCAGCCCAGCGGGAAATATCGTCCTCAATGATTCTTATAGTTGAATTCATCAATTAATTCACTGGCCAAATCATACAAGGAGCGACATGCAATGATTAATTAAGTGAAGAGTAATGAAGATTCCTCAATTCATAGATTTTACTCGACTTTCTGCTTTGTGCTTAAGAAACAACCCTTTCTTTTGCCGAATTACAAATTGCTATTGTAATAGGGAAAGTTATGGGATGAAAAAACTGTTGACAAGGAATGTCCAAGTTCATCAGTTCATATTTTGTGATTTGTTTGTGCCTATAAATTCTTATCTTGTTGGATACAGTTCACAGTGAATGAAACATGAACCAAATATAACTTAAAATGTGCCAATCAGCAACGAGGATAACCAGAGCCGGAGTTGCGCAAGGATCTAAACTAGGACAATTCCTCTTCAACATATATACTTCAGACCAGCCACAGCCAGAATACGACCAGACTTTCCTGTTCGCCGACGACTTCCTCACATACGCCAAGTCCATGTCATCGATATTTGCAGCTAGAAGAGTAGAAGCCCGTGTCAGACTACTATATGGGTACTACCATCACTGAGGCTTCAATATCAATTCGGCCAAATCCGAACTGATCTGTTTCAGATAACCGAGTGGCTCAGGAAGTAGAAGAGGACACTTAGCAATAAACACAGCAGCTGTACTAAGAAAATCCAACTTCGCCTTCCATCGCATCTATCCGCTAATGTGAAAACAGAACGGACTAAGCCAAAAGACTAAGCTACGAGTATATATGCTGCTATACAAGAAGCTCATCAGACCCGTCATCACCTACCCATCTGGTACACGACAACAAAATCGCAAATGAAGAAACTTGCAATATTCGAGGGGAAGATTCTGCGGATCTGCACAGGGCTGCACTTCGACAGAATACGAAGAAATCACGTCAGCAACAAGAGACTCTATGAAGAGGCCAATATTTTACAACTAGATAGATACCTCATCCAATCCAGCAGAAGATGTCTACAAAAGCTGATGAACCACCCGAACCCTCTGAAAGAGGGAATTTTAAACCAGCCATGACATCCCAACCAGCGGTACCTTGAAGCAATTAGCAATGGAGCTACTAGATGAAGAAATTATTTCAACAACTGACGAAGAGAACATTCCCTTCTACGCTGACCCAAGGTCAGCTCACTACCGTGGCTGAAAGCCCCCCACCCCAACCAACCACATCAATGAAAACCGGACCTGAACACTCCGAGAAGTGAAGCAGCCATTAGATTAAGATAAGGTGTAAGCAAAATGACAATTAAATGTAAATTAAAAAAAAAATTGGGCCAACATAAATTTAATAATCAATGTATACTTTAAGATAACTAACGTTAAGCAAATTGTAAATAATAACCTTTCAATAAAAAATCTTGTAAGAAAAAAACTTAAATTGCGTTCGCCAAAACGCAAATAGGTATTACTTTTGAATTTTCAAATGGGAGCTTATTCAGCTTATTCGAAATTGAATATTCATTACATTTTTCATCGAAAATATTGAACTGATGAATAAGCAAGTACATTTATGTAGTGAATTCACAGATTATGCAATCACCATGTTTTTCATCACGTGGGTCAGTGAATAAACATCTTCCAATGGTGTAGTGATTTCGTTGATGAGTTTTCATCAAAAAAGTGGTATGTGCTTCCCGCCAATGACACGCCCATGTTAAATTCATCAGGGGAATAATCTGAAAAGTGGCTGATGCAGCTTCCATTCCTCAAAGAAAAAGCAGGTTTTTCCTCAATGAATTTTTAAATTTTTCCCGCTGGAAGATAGCATAATATTACATATAATAGAGTTACACACATATATATCGCATCCATGTACATACACAAATACAAATTTTTATTTTTCCACAAATTTAAAGAACTAAGGATTTCATTCCTCTAAAAAACTTTTTGTAGTACCTCGTGGCATGAAGGTTAGTGCGTAGGACTGTCATGCCAAAGGTCTGGGTTTGATTCCCAGCCGCTGTCACCTAAAAAACAGAAATGTTTTTTTCGCGAGGTATTGCCTCTTGCGAGGAACTGACAACTCCTCCAAGAGTATACTTGTCATGAATAAGTGCTTCTCATCTAGCCGTTCGGACTCGGCAAAAAACTGTAGGTCCCCTCCATTCCTGTCAAAAATACGCACACAGAAATGGTTGAGAGTTGTAAGTCACTAGGCCTTGGTTCTTCACGAGCTGTTGTGCCACCAAATTTATTTTTTATTTTAAAAAACTGCAACCTTAATCTTACCTATGCAAAAAATATGAAATCTGAAAACATTAATTTTCGAGCTGAAGTGAACAAATTAAATATTAGAGTCCAAGCATAAAACCTTTCATTCTGGAATCAATTATGTCTACAACAAAAAATGTTGGTTAATAACAAATAATTGGTTTAACTACACAAACCTCAATTTATTTTCCAATAATTTTCAATCTAGAATAAAAAATAATATGTAATATGTTTTGATTTTAAACAGAATACGAAAGTTTGTTTCAATGCAAAAAAAAATCCTAATATTGAAAAACATATTGTGTTAACTTAACAATATAGCCACGAACAAAAACTTTGAACATTGCCAATATTATTAACTGTGCCATTAAATCTCCATTAACATCATGTTACTACTTGGCTTTCATCCAAATGAATCAGAGTGCCAACTTTCATATTTGCGGAAATTATTAATTTCAATTTGAATGTTTTTTTTTGTTTTTCATTTAACATATTTATAGCTACCTAACTTTTTATTTGAATATTAAAAAATATAGGAAAATACCGCAATATTTCGTTGTTGTTACAACAAAAAATCTCTTGTGCACGTTAAAACTTACAAATGAAATTGATGAATTCCTTTTGGTGTAAAACGAATTAGATTAATCGTATACGATGGAAACAAATTGACAAAAAGAAAAAAATATACGACTAATGGGTTCTACTTGCTCTAATATAAAAATATCTTTGAATTAAATTAAAAATATTTGTATAATATATTTGAATAAATGGTCTAAAGAAATTAAATAGAAAAAGTATTTACAGTCTATAACTACAGTCTAAAGCTTATAACCAGTTAAACCATTTATTTTTTAGTAAATAATTAATTTAAATTTCTTAAAACCAAGGACATTATGATAGGGAAGTGTTTAAAAATACTTGAAAACTTTTTAAAATACTAACAAAAAATCTTAAAGTTTAATTATTTAATTTAAAATTAAAAAAAAAAACCCGGTTTTTGATCATAATGTTAACCAATTATACCTTCTTGGACCTGCAAAAAAAGAGTGCCTTTATAAGAAAGAAAGAGTTTAAGAAAGCAGCTATATACTGCCCTCCGAAGCGCTTTCCAACTGAGGAAGACTATGCAGAACTCCTAAATTTGTTAGGACATAACTTTCTTGTTGGTGGCGACTTCAATGCTAAACACACCCAATGGGGATCTAGGCTCATAACAACGAAAGGCAAACGGCTATATCAAGCAGTCCGCAAATACAACTGAGAATTTTATTCTCCTGGCTCGCCAACATATTGGCCATCTGATTCTAACAAAATACCAGACCTTATAGACTTTTTCGTAGTAAAAGGTATTAAACGAAACCATATAAGTGTCGAAAGTAATTACGATTTATCGTCAGATCATACTCCAGTAATATTATCACTGAGCGAAACAGAAATAATAGAAAAAAGTAATCCTAATCGTGAATAAAAGAACAAACTGGAACGAATTCAGAGATAAGCTTGAAAGTTTTATAAACCTAAGATCCCCTATGCATACAATTGAACAGATTAATCATGAAGTAGAACAATTTATTGCTGATGTGCAACAGGCTGCAGAAGAAAGTACTCCAACAGTTTTGAACTGAAGAGAAAAAGAAATAAAATATCCTGTCGAAATAAAGGAGCTGATCTCGGAGAAAAGAAGAGCTCGAAGAAAATGGCAAGCTACGAGACTTCCAGGTGATAAGGCAGTTCTTAACCGTCTTAACAATGAATTAATGAAAAGAACCTGTGAATTTAAAAGTGATTCACTTAATAGATTCCCGAATAGTCTGACAGCGGATGCTTCTACGGAATACTCCTTTTATGGAAAGCAGCCAAGTGCCTAAAAAGACCACAGGCACAAACCCCCCCCCCCCCCGTAAAATCTCAAGATGGTTAATGGATCGGAAACCCAAAACAAAAGGCTGATCTCATCGCTGAATATCTCGCGAATGTTTTTAAGCCATTTCCAGCAAGCACAGCTACAGAACCTTTATAGTTTGTTGATAGAAACGACGAATGTGAAATTCCTTTTGTCAAGCTCAAAGAAGTAAGGAGTATGTGTCAACATAAGGTGTCTAACAAGAAATCACCAGGGTACGATCTAATAACTGCTCAGGTTTTGAAAAAAAATGCCTTCAAAAGCCTTCAAAAAACTCCAATTTATAATAAATGCATGCCTTAAACTAAGATTTGTGCCACATCATTGGAAAATTGCAGAAGTCATTGTTATACCTAAAAAAGGTAAGCCACCAACTGAAGTAACATCTTACAGACCTATATTGCTTATACCAACCATGGCAAAAGTTTTCGAAAAACTGTTTCTGACAAGACTAAGCAAAATAAAAGAAAGAAAGACGGATGTTATGGAAAGGCACTTGAATACAAACTGCATAGGAATCTTCCCAGGTAATACTACGAAATACTGAAATCCTACGTTACTAACCGACTCTTTAGAGAACGTACGACCAAAATTACTCGGAACCAAAAAAAATTGAAACCGGTGTACCACAAGGAAGTGTCCTAGGACCAACCCTGTATCTGTTATATATTTACAAGGGATATTCCAGTGGAGATCAATGCTATCATGGCCACCTTTGCTGATGATACTGCAATATTGGTGCCAGGTAAATCCGTTATGAAGGCTACACAAAAACTGCAAACTGCAGTCGAAAAAGTCAGTGGTTGAACGCAACAACAGAGTATACAACTAAACAAAACTAAATCGACGCATATAAACCTTACAAACAAAACAATAAACAATGTTCCAATTCTTATAAACAGTACAGCAGTACCTTACTCAAGTACTGCCAAATACCTTGGAATGGCTTTGGACGCAAAGCTAAAATGGAAGAGCACATCAAAAAGAAAAGAGACGAACTAATCTTGAAGTACAGCAAAATGTACTGGTTACTAGGAAAGACCTTTCTAAGGCTCTGACCTTTCTAAGGCTGGCCATGATACCAAACTAAACGATACTTTTGTAAGTATCGTCTCGATATTGTCAAAATCGAAAAATTTCAGTATCGTCTCGGTATCGGTCTCGGTCTCATATAACTCATACTCGTTTGGTCTCGTACAACTGACTGGTTTCAGTCAATTCGAGGCACAAACCAGAATAAAATGCACGACTTGGTTACATGTTCTTGATCTAGTAGTTGAACTCGCTTGCTATTTTTAAGATTTAAGACTAAAATCATTGTTGTAAAAGACAATTTTCTTAACTGAAGTTTATTACCTTTGTTGACTTAACAATTTTTTAAATGATTAAATGCTTGTTTCACAATGTCCAAGTAAAGTTCCGATTAGGAATTCAACACAAAAATTTTGACACGGGGTCATCACTGAAGAGAACCAAGTCTGAAAATTTCATCCAAATTGTGAGCTTCAGCATTACTTAGATAAGCGTGGGAGTTTTAATTTAAATTATTGAGAAGAAAAAAGCTCTGAAAATGTCATCTTAATCATTAGAACCTTTTCCGAGAAACCAAATTGATTGTTTGCAATAAATTAATAGTTATATTCAAATTATCTGCCAATAACAAACGATAATACCGAGAGTATCCGTAAATTTCGGTCCAAAAAATCCGGTATTGTTGGGTATCGTCTCGGTATCGTTTCAGGGCTGGTGATCTTCAAATTGAAATGGTTACAGATCTAATTAAAAACACCCTGTATCACACGATCAGCTACTGTAAAGTAATACTAACTCTGAAATGTAGACCGTCTTAAATATACGAGGCAATGTTCGGAGATAAAGAGCTGATCAAAATCATTTGTCGATCTTCCATAGATTGGTCCTGATTCACCGGTGGTTTTAGTGCGGTAAGAGTCCCACACTACTCGGTACCGATTCTTACCGAGTGTCTTTTTGGAGATTTACATCGGATAAAAAACTTTCAATTATTTTTTACTGTAATGATCACGAATGAATCCTTCACTTTAAAATTTTTGAAATCAGATTAGTTTGAGCGACCGTTTCTCGGCCGATTTTATCCAAAACTTTTTCTTAAAACGTCATTGTGAAATCACAACAAAAACATAAATGTTATTTAATTTTAATCAGTTAAATTAACTGGTTAGGTTATGTTGAAGTGGCTGCCAGTCGTGAAGACTGACACACTTAGACCATGAGATGGTCTATTGTTATACCAAACGAATCTAGGAAAACCTTATTCCTTACTCGGTGAACCATTTGGAGTTTCTTATGGAGCGCAGTAGACTGCCTATGTCTAATTTTATTAGCTGACCAAGATCAGTAAAAAGTAAAAAAAGTAAAAATTACCAAGCTGAAGTCTTCGTCTATTAAAATAGAGCAGGACACATGCTTAGAAGGTGAGGGATCGATTCAATCTCAACCTCAACCATACAGCTCTTGCAAAAATCGTTAGATAACACACCAAGGCCCGTTGCGTGCTTGCCTATAAGACAGTGTCCGGTTATAACACCAATCATGGAGCCAATGTGCAATCTACTTAGAGATATCAAACACTTAGACCGCTTTAAATCCATTACTGGCGAGATTTGTTTTTTTGCCAAACAAGTGGTGATATTGTTCCACCTAAGGTTTGTTCTCTCTAATTCATCTTGCTTCAGCATAAGTTTTTATTTAGCGAAAGGTTTACCTAAGTATATCTGCCTTGCTAGGTAGAAGAGGTAGATTTGTTTCACTTTTAGCAAGTTCATCGGATTTACAATTAACTGGGATGTCCCTATGCCCCGGCACCAAACACAGGTGAATGTTAAGCTGCTGCGCCAGAGATGAACAGCAATTTAGAGCTGTTATAGAGTTAGTAGAGACAGATTCCAGAAATTTGATAGCTGCTTGACTATCTGCAAAGATGTGGATATATATGATTGATATCACGTTTCTTTCAGCCAAATAATGTTGTTCCGCCTGGAACACGCTACAAATATATCGAAGACGGAATGAGAGAATTAATTCTATTCCTTCTGAGTACACCACCACCCACCCCTTCATCAGTTTTCAATCCATCTAAGTAGATATGAACCGATTCATCATCCAAGAATGTCATATCCTCTCAGAGGGTTCTAGAAGGAATGGTGAATTGAAAGTTTTTACTGAATCGTAGTTTTGGGATGGTATAATGTGGCATGGTAGTGATCAATGAATTCAGAATGTTGGAATGGCCAATATTATTGTTGGTCCATTGTGAGGAAGCTTTTAGGTATATGGCTGTATTTGCAGCCACTTATTTTCTAAAAATTGCGAGGGGCGTCAAGTATAACAGAACATCTAGAGCTGCGCGGAGAGTTTCATGCGAAGCGCACCACTCATACATAAACAAGCCGATCGTTATACTTTGCTTAGTTTGTCGCAGCTTACCGCTTTATCTAGAGCAGTCCACCATAGTGCAACACCATAAGTGAGAATCGAAGTATATAGCAAATGAGTAATAAGAGGTTGAAGGCCCCATTTATTCCCAATGGCTTTTTTGCATGAGAAGAGTGTCACTGTGGCCTTTTTAACTCTTACTTGCATATTAGGTTTCCAGCTTAACTTTTTATCAAAAAATAAGACCCAAATATTTTGCTTGATCAGTGAATGTTAATGGAATATCTTTGATAGTAGAAGAATCTTCATGAGGGATTTTTTATTTCCTAAAGAATGGAATAAGTTCCGCTTTATGAGGGTTGATGGTCAGTCCATTTGGTTAGCCTATTTAAAGAGTTTTGTAAAAGTTCCTTTGATGTAGCATGATGCTTTCCTCATACGGCAATAGCTTCATAGTTCGCATAGGCCATCAATCTGTACCACTAAGTTCTTTGTGACGTACCTTTACTGGCAGACCAGTTTTAAATTGATGACCATGCTGGTCAGCATTTGGTTGATCAATTAACCAAGTGAACCATCTACCTTCAGGGATGTCAGTGCAGATGCGATTGCAGATGTATCGACATTGTTAAAAGCGCCTTCTATTTCTAAGGTTCGTACTAGAGTACGTAAAGCAGTTTCCACCGATTTCCCCTTGTAGTACGCATGTTCAGTACTCAGCAGTAGACAATAGTTGCATGTCAATGCTAGTTCGTAAGTGGATAGCAATAAAACGTTCAAAGGCTTTAAGAAGGAATAATGATACGACTTATATGTCAGAGATCTTTCGGGTTGACTTAGGATTATTTGCCAGCTTAGGATATAATTAACTGAGAGTAATAAAATATAATTTGTAAATGAAATATTAAATACCTATTAGTATGGCTTTAGCTTCAATTTATTATAACTAAAAAAGGCACAATCTTCTTCTACAATCGTTAATGCAAAATTCAGTGAAATTGAAGAAAATTGAAATATTTTAGTATTTTTTAGCAATATTTTAAGTGGTCTAGTGACTTACAACTCTCAACAATTCCTGTGTGAGTGTTGTTGGCAGGAATAGAGGGGACCTACAATTTTTTGTTGAGTCCGAACAGCTAGATGAGAAGCACTTATTCATAACAAGTATACTCTTGGAGGCTTGTCAGTTCCCCGCAAGAGGTAGTAGTGGCAGTTGCTGGGAATCGAACCCAGACCTTCAGCATGACAGTCCAACGCACTAACCATCATGCCACGAGGTACTACGACCCTATGTAATGCATACAAATAAATAATCACAACAATATTCGCTCCATTTGGCTCTCTATCGACAGCTTTAAGCGATTAATTTATCATTGATATGTGTGTGGTGTGGTATAATCATCATAACCATTTGGTTCCATTGAATATCCATCCGACGACGCACAGAGCTCTTTGCTCCCATCCCTTGTCCATCAATGACACTCTCCACACCATGGTCTTATGTTACCAAAATTATCCTCTGCAAATCATAAGATATCAAAAGTCACCCATCACGCCAACCCTCCATCTAACTAAAGCGTTGTTATTGTTGTTGTTGCAATCAGAGAATTGGCATTTAATGTAAATATTATTGATCGAAGAACCTACTTTATTTCCCTAAGGACACATTATTCCAATGAAGCCAGGCCGATTCAAGCAAAAAAGAGTCCTTTTCGTTTTATTCTGGGTATTGCTCCCAGTTGCAAATATTATTACATATAATAATGATAACGTTCGCGTATCTACACATTCCACTCCAGAAGAGCCTGCTTCCTTATATGCGAAGACAGTATATTAGGCATATTTTTTTTTTTTTATTATTATTTGCCTTTCTATCTATTAAGGCCCGTTGAGTGCTTCGAACAAATGTTCAACCAATCGTTTTTGACATTCTTCGACAATTTATCTGTGGTTATTCGAATAAATTTTATTAAACGCCTTTTTATAAGAACACATAAAATCCATGTTCTGAATATATCTGTGTAGACTCTGAATATCAGTTACCAGAGTATACTAGTTGTTGTGTCAGATATGATATGACCTATGCATTGCATAGAAAGGACTTTATTTCGATTTCGATTTCAATATTTTGATGCTGACCATGGATGTTGGTATAAAAGAGGGAACCAGGGAGAAGCATAAAGCCTTTGCTTACTCATTCAATTCCAAGTAATTTATTTTCTATTAATGGCCTAGCCTAGGTCGGCTTTCGGAAGAGTCATATCTTCATTTAAATATGATTATTTTTGTGTGTGTGTGTGTGAACGTGTCGTATTTTATCTGATCAGTGATTTCATGAATGTAATGTTATTTATTTAGACATTAAGGGTTTCAAGTTGATTGGATAGGAGGTGATTATTATCAATGATATTTAAATAGACCTCCCATGTCATTTGATTGAGGTCGATTTTCTGATCACATAATCTAGTATGTTACTGCGTGTCAGGACGAAATATACACAGAGAAAAATTCAGTTATTATTATATGTATGTATAACTTTCAGCATTAAATATTTGGGGTTTTTTTGGGCATTCGCATTAGGGTATTTTGGTGTCAATTATTTATTTTTACACATAAAAAGCATGGCGTTCCCTTTTACAGTCGGTTTGTACTTAATTCGGCAAACTAACAGAAGAAAAGGATAATAACAACATTTATATTTAGGATTAATTTAGAAAGTAAAAAACAGTTATGTTTCTCTTTTTTTGTTGTTATTTTAGCAAAAAACAAGCTTTTTTTGTTATTACAATAAAAGTTGCTGCAGTTTTGAAATTAATATTTTCTCCAAGAAGTATATTGTTTCATTTTATGCTCCCCCTGGTGGCAATTCTTAAACGGGACCTTTTTTTGTTCTGGGCCGTTTTTGGGACTCCTTTTTAATTTTTTTTGGGTGGTAACACTGGTCGGATCTGTTGTGTGGATGGTTAATCTTGAGGTTAAAGCTCTTAATTCTAAAAAAACTTTAAGGATACAAACTTTACGGTTCCTGAAAAACAGGATACCAGGCGATGGCCTTATTCCAAACATTTACAAAGCCACTGGTCCGATAAGATTTCTTGGTTGCTAAGGTTAGAAAATTCAGTTTTCAGGTTGCATTTTCGACTAAGTATACCTTTCACATAAGGAACTTCTATAATTTGGATATCAAATGAATGCTAAGACAAACCTTTATTCTTTACTGATGGTCAGACAGACTTTTGAAGGCTTAAGCTTCGAGTCTGATCGTCTCCCAGACTATAATTCACAAATAATTATTAGTCCTGTAGTTTTATGAAATAGACCAGGGCCTCAATAAACAAGCTTCTTACAGCCGGTTCGGTTTCTAGTTAGCTGGCTACAGTTTTGCACGCCAAGTTGGTTGAGATCCTCTTCCAATTGCATGCGCCACCTATTGCGCTGTCTTTCTCTACTGCGCCATCCAACAGGGTTGGATTCAAAGACTTTTTGGACTGGAGAATTGTTGCCCATTCACTCTAGGTGACCCAGCTATCTCAGTCGTTGGTTTTTTACTTTACTGGCTAAGTCGGTGTCACTACACCCTGTACAGTTTGTAGTTATATCTTCTTCTCCATTCTCCATGAAAACAGCCTAAAGCGTTCTCATCTACCGCTAAAAGTGTCCATGTATCTACACCATACACCAACACCGGGATGATAAGTGTCTTTATATACTTTAGTTGCTTGAGAGAGGGCTTTGCTTCTCAATTGCCTTCTTAGCACAAAGAAACAGCGATTGGCAAGAGTAATTCTTCGTTTGATCTCAGCACCGGTATATTTCCGTGAGTTTATAGCGGAGCCTAGGTAGGCAAAGTCTCTGACCATCTTAAAATTTTATAGCTGTCAATAGTGACGTTCTCACCAAGACGTCGGTTTTGGGGGTCCTTTCTTGTTGACTGCATATATTTGGTCTTGCCTTCATTAACCATTAAACCCATCTCCTTGGCTTCCTACTCAACATTCACAAAAGCACCACTGACATCACGCCTTGTTCGTCCGATTATGTCAATATTGTCTACGTAAGCGAGTAGTTGGACGGACTTCTGAAAAATTGTGCCTCTACTGTTAGCGTGAGAGTTTTGCACAATTCTTTCAAGAAAGATGTTCAAGAAGTCGCCGCCATGTCTTAAACCATTATTGACATCAACCGCATCAGTGAGTTCTTCGCCGACCTTGACGGATTAGCGTGCATACTTCATTGTCATCCTGCACAAATGGGCAAGTTTATGAGGGCTGCGTTAACTAGACATTGCTCTATATAGCTCGTTTCTATTGATTCTTTCATTGGCCTTGAAATCGATGAAAAGGTGTTGGGTATCGATTTGAAACTCCTGGGTTTTTTCCAAAATCTGCAATAGTGCAAATATTTGGTCAATGGTGGACTTCCCTGGTCTAAAGCCACACTGATATGAACCTATCAGGTTGTTGACAAATGGCTTCAGGCGTTTACAGAGTATGGCAGAGAAGATCTTGTACGCGATGGTAAGAAGACTGTTTCCTCTGTAGTTGGTGCAATCCAGAGAATCACCTTTCTTGAGGACCGGGCAAACAATGCTGAGGTTCAATTCATCTAACATGGTTTCCTCTGACTATACTTTGCATATAAGTTGGTGCATACTCCTTAACAATTCATCGCCAGCCACTTTGAATAGCTCACGCGTAAGGCCATCAGCTCCAGCAGCTTTATTGGACTTAAGTTATGATATAGCTATCTTTACTTCGTCGAGATTGGGTGGACGGAATTGTTGGCCTTCGTAGGTTGAGTGGTGCAATCTGCATGGCAGCGAAATTCGGTTCCTCATCGCCGCTGTACAATTTACAAAAATGATTTTTCCATATCCTCTGCAGCGACTGCGATTCTACTACGGTGTTCCCATGTTCGTCCTTGCAGGCTTCGGTTCGGCCCTTGTTACCCTTTGGGTAAAACTTACTAACTTCATTCCTGCAATGGTATCTTTCTAATTCCTCGATCGCGCGCTTCTCATCCTCTTTTTTTGCCTTCTAAGAAGCTGTTCTTCTCTCTTCTATCTTTTTACTTCTCTCTTCTCTTCTGCTCGCAGAGCTCGTGAGCAGCTCTGGTCCTTCTATGCAGTGCCGCTTTGGATGCCTGTTGTTGCCTGCATGTACTTACCAGCATTCTTCGTTTAACCAGGGGTTTCACTTTGGTGGTCGTAGGTGGCCCAGCACGTCATATGCGGCATCTCTGATGGCTTCGCGGCAATCCTTTCACTGATTTTTGATACTTGAATTCGGAAGTAAAGGACTATTAAAGAGGATGCGAGAGATCCGATCGGGAAAGGACCTGGCGATTTTTTATGACTGTAGTCATCTGACGTTGAACTTCTTCACAGTCTTCCCCTGTTTTGGCTTTGGTCTGCATATCCAAAGCATTACCTTGGCTACAACGAGGTATTGGTCCGAGTCAACGTTGGCTCCTCGGAACGTTTGGGCATCCTTGAAACTGAAAGGGTGCCTTGCGTCGATCGCAATGTGGTCAATCTGGTTGGTGGTTGATTGACCAGAAATCCACGTGTCCCCTTGTGTATATCGAGATGCAGGAACTACGTGCTAGCTACAACAACGTTTTCTCCCGCAGCAAAGTCGATTAACCTGTGTCTGTTATCGTAGGTGGTGTCGTGCAGGCTATATTTTCCGATTATGTCACCTAAGACGTCTTCTCTTCCTAGCATGGTAATAAAATCACCCAAAACAATCTTAATGTCAAAGCTAAGGCATTGCTCGTATGTTTTGTTCAGGAGCTCGTGGAACTCGTCCTTGGTGTCGTCATTTTTCTAATCTATGGGGCTGCAGGCATTTGTGGCTGGTGTTGGCGAATTGTCGTGAGACGTTCGTTCATGTAGTTCAAACTCAAGACTTCTTGTCTAAGTTGGCTTCCAATTATGAATCCTCATCAAAAAGATGCTGCCCTTGCTGTTGGTAGTCTTTCAGCTTTCTTTTATCTGGCCCATTCCAACGGACTTCTTGGATGGCGGTGATGCCGGTGGTGTTGGCTTTGTAGCAGGCTAGGGCCTCGGCTAAATATTTGGCTGCACATGGTCTTAAGAGAGACATAACATTCCCCATGCAGATTCGAAGTTCGTTGTCCCTATTTCGTTTGCTAGGTTCTTCAACAGTAAATTCGTTCGAAGGCTTTCAAGGCTTGTTATTGCTTTGCAACTAAATATCTTTACGGCATGACCCCCAAACCTCGAGGGTCAGATCCTCAGCATGACTCTACTCTAGTGGGAAGCTGGATTAACAGCTCCTTATAGGCCTCAGCTCCGAATGTGTTGTAGTAGCCCATATAAGGTGTTCGTTCAACCTTACTGGAACTGTAGACTCCACTATTGATTCTATCTGGGGAACTCTTCCGCTAGCGCCTTGATGAAAGGAAAAGTATGTTAGTTGGAACATCCCCCATCCATCTTTCATTCACTGCCACCAACAATCATCCACTGGGATTGAAATTGAAACTCCATCTTCGATTGAGGTACTAAGTACCCGATGTTCACCACGGGGAGGTGAGAATAGGAGTTGGTAGACAGAAGTTGGTCTTACAAAAAACCTGTGGAAGTCTTTGTCCTCTTGAATGCACATGTTTACCCTTTGAACTTCACAAGCTCGAAAAAATCTGAAGGCTATAGGTTGATGTGTTTTTTGTATTGGTTGACAAACGCTGATCTATGTTTATACATATATTGTGATTGTCAATTAATAACCTTAATATTTATATTTTTTTAAATAAAACACTGAATAAAATATTATTAAAAAGAGAAAAAAAATTAAAACAAATTACGTTATGAGATAGATTGCCTTTCTGGCCAGGCTAAAACTTTATTTCTATTTTGCCTCGCGGCGAATTATAAAAATTCTCGGAATCAAATACAAAACGCAAATTAGAAAATCCAATCATTCGATTAGAATAAAAAATAAACCTGAATGCACAGATGAACACATATACCCAGATTTATTTTGTTTACACTAAACGAACACACTATAGTGAGCATATCAGGCAAACAAATAACTCCACCGATATATCCAATTTCATAAAAAAATATTCCCAACAAAAATATTAGACTAAAAAATATGGTCCTTATAAATTCATAGTGTGCTTTTCCATAGAAACTGGCTTTTAAGTTGTCAGCAAAACATTCGAAATGCATTTTTATCGAAGGATTCATTTTTCACCATTACCGGATGAACGAATATCTCTCAACAGATTTCAAATTCCCGCGTTCAATATCTTTGAAATCAAGGGAAAAAATGTATAAAAAAAAAAATGTATTCCCAAAGCCCTCCTGCTGCTATTACTTTCTGAGCACTTAACTCTAATAACGCAAGCCAAATTTAAGAGAAGAACTCCTATTCCATGTATAGGTGCCCCTAACAGTCGTTCGTTTATCAGATTCAAACCGGGAAGCACCACAAAACTCCGACACCATCATAATGTCCATCGCACCAATGCACAAAAAGCGAGAGAAACTTCATAAATAACAACTCATCCTGCCAGAACGCAGTTAGAAATCTATGAATCCTGTTTCAATGCTCGAGCTGATTTCATAGCCGGAGCCGGAGCCGGAGCAGCTCTTTTGCATTGGATGTGAATGTGGTGTATGGATCCGTTACATTACATACACTTTGAACCCATCCATACGCCATACCTATATATATACCTACCTATATTGAAGGTATGCACGAACGTACAGTTCGTCCTTGGAAAGCTCTTCTAAGCCAAAATAGAATTAATGGTGTTCGGAGCGGAGCGTTACTAGAGAAGCCCCAAAGCGTGAAACTGCAATTTGCTTCCGAAACATCGTCAAGGATTAGCCATAGAATTCCAAGCATTTCTAAAGTTCGCGATGCAATTGGGAACAAGCCTGATGCTACACATATTCCTTCGAAATTAATACCTGCTCTATAGAAGCAGCAGCAGCAAAAGCAAAAGCAATAGCAAGAGGAAAGGCAATGACTATTGGATATAGAATATGGGAATTCATAACACCCATGTGGTCAGTCCAGAGTCCAGACGGAGAAAGGTGGATTCAAGGATTTTTCAATGCAATAAATCAGAATGGTGCCTTGTGTAAATTGTTGGATGATTGCTGCTGGCAGCTATCGCTTGCAGATTTTGTTTAATTTTCATTGAAATGAAATAGGAGATGTGTAGTTGGTGTTCTTTGGGTAGATTGCTTTTAACATTCAATGGAATTGAATTTTGTTTTCTTTGTTGGGGAAATATTGAGATCTTAAAAGTGTGTGCGTTGAATTGAGGAAGAGTTTTGGGAACAAAATAATGGACGAAGAGCCACTAAATAATTTTTGGAAGGTTTGTTCGTCCAACATAAACTTTGTCAAGTTGCTTTTTAAACTAAGTTCACCCTCGCGATTATCAAGGAGAATGTGATTTATGAAAGTCAACTAAGGAGACAAGAATAATAAAATGCTTGACTGAATCGCATGAAAGACGTAGGTACTTAAGGTCACTAAAGTTCGATGCTGTAAAGTGGATAAGCAACAAAGGAGTGACAGGTCGTGGAGAACCGGATCCTATAGTGAATTTCCTTCTCAATCACACGCAATGGAGTGTTGTTGTTTGGCATAAGGAATGGATGACAATTTTGACTGTCTAATAAATCCAAATGACTAAAATGAGAGGCACTTCAATATGGCAAGAGGCACTCAATATGATAAGAGCCAATTGTGGAGGCAGCACACAATTGAAAAAAGAAAATTATCTTAGGTGGATTCGGCTAGACTGCTATAGTCGAGTCGGTGCCACGATTTCAATATGTTGTGCCTACATTTCATTGCTCTCTTTTTTATCTTACGAGACGGTTAACAAATTTAGTTTAACTTAAAGACTAAGCTGTGTGTTGTGCCTATATAAGACAATTTGGGCATGGGTTGCCAGAGGAAAAATGGTCAAGGCAAAGAGTCAATTATTCAGGCCTAGGTACATTTTTGACGCTGAATCCAAATCCGTCTTCAGTTTTCCGCAACCTTTTCAAGTTTTTTAGACCATTACAAAATTAATAAATCACACTTTTGCTGTTTTTCATTATTATTTTTTTTTTTTAAGTTGTAACGACTTCTTATCATTATCTTACATCTTTCAAAAAAGATAAAAAACATAGTTGTAAGCTGCTGCCGTTGTGTTTTAATTTTTGTTTGTCTCTTTTTCAAAAAAATTTCCCCTCCTTTAAAAGGGAGGAGATATACCCGTTCCTTTAGATACAAAATAAATTTATTGTGTCCCTCTACAATAATTATTTTGCGCCACAGTATGAATCGTAATTTCCCATTAGGAATTATTTGCTGCATGTTGGCAACTTTGTAATTCGAGTTATGAAAGACTGCAATCTTTAGTGACTTCAATAAAAGACTGCAATATTCACATTTTTTTAAGAATGCGATTTAAAAAATGTATGAATACATCCTTTGAATTTCTTGCATTCTTTTAAAGTCTTTTGCATTCTTTTGAAGTCTTTTGAATTTGTTTAAATTCTTTAGAATTCATTGCATTCTATTTCGTTTTGCCTTCCAAAATAGTAAAGTGCGCTCTTAGAAAAAAGATAGTTATACTGCCTTAAATGTCTTAGATAGTTTAAATATTCTTTTGATGTTATTTTTAACAAGCATTAAGGACTTCCTAAACCTATGGGAAAACATCGTTGATGACGACAAAGCCATATAAACGTTTATTACAATTTCTTATCGCGAATATACTTTTCTATTTAAGCAAAATAATAGAAAACCTAACACGACCCAACCGACTTTAGATTAATGACAAACGAGGCGATGTTGGAAGTAGCAATTTGCATTGACAATTATAGCCAAACCACAATCAAGCGTTCGATCGCGCCGACTTTGACATATTCAATAAAAACAAGGGACTCTTATGAGGCAATCTTAAATCAGATCGTAAATATCGTAAGCCTAAGGGAAACGCCCGAATAGATCTATTTTCTATTTCGGTGGCGCTTTAACAGCTGAAACAGACTTTTTTGTGTTATTACATTTTTGTTGTGCACAGGGGAAGTGTTTTCAGAAATATTCAATTTAATTTTACATTTCTGATATAAAAAAAGCAAATAGTAATTCTTTAAACCTGTCGAAACTATAAATGAGTTTCTGTGATTAACTTTATTGATAAATGCAACGACAGCAGCAGCAATAAAAATCATTGTACGTGTTTGATGTTCGTTTTTTGGTGTACTACATGCAAATTGGATACCTATTTAAGAACTATGCTAATTTATTAAAGTGCTTCTTTTATTCTATTATTTACAAAACTATTAATCATAATCAAACTTTATAATTATAACAAAAAACAATCAATCAAATAAAGAAATAATTCTTGTGAAATTAATTGTTTTTGTTTTATTCATTTCTTTTCCAAATACCTATTTTTTTTTTATATTTGACAGATGTTCGGACTGTTCGCTTTTTTGGACATGTTCGAATAAATGAATCAATTTAAGCTCAGAGGGAGTGTTTATGTACCTGGTGCCCGGTTCTGTAACCATTGCATCGATAAAATATGTCGAGAAATGATGAAATCTGAAACAAAACACGACGTTGGTGAATTTTGTCTATGCAAGGGTTGTAGGATATGGGCACTGGTTTACGTTCTTCTAAAGCAAGAGAATTTTTAATTGTCAAAAAGAGTTTTTTAATTGAAATACATTTTTGGTTACTACACACACTAGGTCTGTTTGTTAAGGGTTCTAAGACAGCAAATTGTGAAAAGTAAAAACCACCAAAAAACCAAAACCAAAGTATATGAAGGAAGACAAGCTTTTTTAATAAATGAGCTCCGTTAATTTTAGTGAAATATTAAAAGATCACATAGTGTTCTTTCCAATCAAAGAGAAAATCTATCTGAAATGGTTCTCTTTAGCAAGAAACATAATTTTAACATTTTTCTCATTTAGTGTGTATTCAATTGTAATTATTCCTGGCAATCTTAAAATATGTTCTCACTGGAGCGAAATCTCGGATTTCAGAGATTTCAGTCATAATCTTCACATTTCCCCATACAGTCTTTCGGTCCCCCTTTTCTGTAAAGAATTTCAGAGTGTTAATTTAAGGAAACAGAACTTTTATTCTGTCATATTCGTAATTTGTCAACGCCCGAAGCTTAAAGCTGCATTTCATTTTGCAAATTTTATGGTTGCGCTTAATGACCACTGATTATGGTAAAGTCGGTAAAAAGCCCATCAAAGCCCGACCGACACAACACGCTATTGTGATTTGGCCTTTAAAGTGCTGCCACCATAGCTATTCTCATAATGGAGTGGGCTCACCTGATCAAATTAATCGGTGGTCGATCAAATTATTAATTGATGATCAAATAATATTTTTTTGCTTTTTCGGCAAAAAGCCAAACGAGAACTTAACTTGAAAATCACATTACCATTTCAACACAAAATTCACTTAAAAAAGAAATCCCATCTTCCGAATTTACTGCCAATTACTTTCCAAGGCAAAATACCAATTTCTTCTTTCACCAATTTTCAATCTTTTAGATTTATCTCTTCACAACTTTTTCTCATCGAATTTCTTCATTTTCTTTCATCACTTTTCTAAACTTCTTCTTCACGTTTTTTTGTAAAACCTATGTTTTATGCAAGACTCATAGTGGAAGAGTATTTCCAGGTTTTCCATTATCCTGGAAATCCTCTTCTTTTTGTCAACCCTAGTACTTTTAGCTAATCACTGGCCGTGGTTTTCGGTTACTTTATCATTCAGCTACTATCCGCCATCTTTCGTAGAGAGAGCTGAAAAACCGGAGGTCCAATTTTCGATGACTTTTTTTTACAAAATTTGTAGCCGTATATCGACAATAACGTGGCGTTTCTTATCCTCCAAGTGGTCAATCGTTTCGGGCTTATCGGCACAGACTAGCCAGTTCACCCCCATAAAAAATAGTCAAGCGGCGTTAAATCTTACGGTCTTGGAGGCCAATTTCAGGGGCTGTATGATAAAAATATGCGGTGACCAAACGTTTTGTTCAATAAAAATTCGCGTGATACGTGTATTTCGAACGAAACCATGATTTTCAAAAGTCATTTGCTGAGGGTTGGGGTCATAATTCTGTATGTGTCAAAATTCGGATTACAAAACTCTGTTTTTTTTTTAATTCGGTACCTACATTAAAAATTCTGAAAGTGACAAAATTCGGTTTCCAAAATTCTGTATTTCAAAATTCTGTTAATCTAAAATTCTGTTTTCCAAAATTCTGTTTTCCAAAAGTCTGTATTACAAAATTCTGTAAATGCTAAAAAAAAAATTGTTTTGATAAAGAAAAAAAGTGCACTCTTTTCCTTGTTTTTACACACAATGCTTAACAAAACTCAAAAATACTTTCTTTATCAAATAAAAATTTATTAACTTTGACTCGCTCTAAAAGGAAAACCGTTCATCGAAATGAAATAATTTCTTCGATTGCTAGAGTCCCAAACATTTGTTAATTCACTTTTGCATCAGCGGGCAACTGGCCGAAGGACATGGGTATGGATTACCCAATCTATGCAATCCTAATAATTTTTTTCTAGAGAGCTTTTTTTTCGAGAAACAAAATTGTTAGTCACTTCGATTCCTACCGGCTAAGGCGCCAGTTATAATTATCGTTGAAAATTTTTGTGACTGATTTTGAGGCATTTAGTAAGCATAAATAAATAATTTATTGTTTTAATGAACAAATAAGAATAAGGACTAGTTAATATTTCTAGTCAAAAACAAATTTCAAATAGCCTAGGCGTGAGTCTATTCATGTTGGAATGCCAACCCAAACTAAAAATAAATCACTTGACAGCTTATAAAATATTCGCCAGTTAAAACAGCGTTGCCAACTTAAAGTTATATATCTCTTAATAAATCACCCTTTATTTCCGGTTTCAGAGCAGTCATACAGTGGGCTATACCTAGTTATAGAAGCGATACAAAATCACGCAAACCAAAATTTCGAATACCTAACGAAATTTCGAATTTTTAAAAAAAAAAAAACTTAGAAACTAAATCTCCCAAATTCAAGAACTTCAAAAAATCTTGTGCAAGTTGAAAGTGGTCCGAAATCCGAAAACCAAAGTCTCAAACAACAAAATTTCGCATTTTTTTATTATATTAATGAAATCTTTATAAAAAATGTCTTGATTTGCAATTTATGAATACAGAATTGCGGGATTGTTTAAAGAAAATTGATTTTGATTTTGTAATTACGAGATTATGAAAAGTATTATTTTGTATTGAGGAACTTTGAATATGACATTTTAATTTGGGAGTTTTAATATTCTTCCCAGCGTAATCCATCCGTTTTCTAAAATCTTCTAAAAAATTACCTGTTTTACTTATTTTTATTGACAAAATTCAGCATCGGTTCCAAACTAAACTGGTATGCACATACATTTGAAATGCCATACGATTTGCTTATAAATAAATTAACTTTTAGTCTTTTCGTCGAATGCAAAAGTGTATCGAATTTTATAAAAGTGTATTTGTGTACTTAAGCAAAGTCGAGTGTATCGAAAAAAAGTTTTGAGACTTTTGTTACCCTGTTTCACGTACCTGCGAGTTTTTTTCTAGTTTTCATTTTATCTGAAGAGTTATATTTTTTGTAAAAGTTGTTATTTATTTACATGACCTTTGTTTCTATACTTTCAGTTGCAAATGATAGAAATAGTGGTGACAATAAAATGAAACGACATAGCAAGATTTGCCCAGCAAAAAAAATCTGCTGATTGTTGATTGAATTATGAGTGTCAAGTTAGCAAAGCAACTTTGACGAATCGAAAAATGAGTAAGTGTATAGTTTGCCGTTAATTAGTTGTGAAAATTTACAGTTTGTCGTTCTATGTTTTCTATGTTTATTTTTTTGAAAAGTGGTAAAATCTTCTAAAATTTAATATTTTAGTACTTAATAATTTGCCGTTTATTAGTCGTTATTTAGTGGTGAAAAAATCAATTTTACCATGCGATTTTTTCTGTGTGTTTTTTGATTATTTGTTTTCTTTGAGAAAATCGAGAAGTGGATAGTTGGATAATTTTCCGTTAATTAGTTGTCACAATTTCGAATGTGTCGTTCAATGTTTTCTATGTTTTTTATGGGTGCTTTGGCAACTTGACAAATCTAAATAATTTATTGTTAGTTAGTCTTTAATTAGTTGTGTTGAAAATATAATCTAATCGTGCTATGTTTTCTATGTTTTTTTGCGTCCTTTGCTAGCTTGACATCAAGTAAGCAAAGTATCACCTTAAAAAGGGGTAAAAACTGCGAATACCGAATGTTTAATTGCTTAATAATTTGTCGTTAACAAGTCTTTAATTAGTCGTGACAATTTAAAATTTGTAGTGCAATTTTTTCTACGTTACTTGCACTCTTTGTTAATTTCACATCAAGTTTAGCACATCACTACCTCAAAAATTGGTAAAAATTGTTAACACAGAATGATTAATGGCTTAACAATTCATGATTATTTAGTCGTTAAGAAGTTTTTTTGATTTTAAATTTGTCATTTTATGTTTTCTATGTTTTTTCCGAGATGTGAAAAATCTTCTAGAAAAAACATTTTACTACTTAATAATTTTCCTTTAACTAGTCGATAATTAGTTATGACAAAATAAATTTTCTCGTGCGATGTTTTCTATGTACTTTTCAACAAACCCTCATCTGACGCAATGAAAGCGTAATAAAGTAATAAACAGTTCAATATAATCAATTTTAAAGCCTGTTTGAATGTTCCTTCATATGAATTGAAACTAAAACAAAAAACATAGAAAACATTGAACGAAAATGATTAAATTGTCACATATAATTAATAACCAATTAAAGACAAATTAATCGGAATTAAAATATTTCAGTAGAATAGGAACTGGACCTTTTTGCTGATTTCATATGAATTTAGAAAAATAAAACAAAAACATAGAAAGCATGGCACGATCAAATTAAATTTGTCACAACGAACTAATGGCAAATTATTTAGCCATCAAACATCAGGTATTAGTAGTTTTTGCTGATTTTCGACAGGGTGCTTTGCTAACTTAATATCAAGTTAGCAAAGCACCCAAAAAAACATAGAAAACATTTAACGATAAACTCTAAACTGACACAAATAATTAACGACTAATTAACGCCAAATTGTCCACCTAGTCATTTTTCAATTCGTCAAAGTTTCTTTGCTAACTTGACACTCATGATTGAATTGTATAGTTTCGATGTTCGACATTTGTTTGCCTTGTGGAGTCGGTGTGGTAGAAAGAAATTTATTAAAAATTGAAACGTATTAGATACTTAAAACTTAAGGAAAACATAAAATTTTTTTTAAAATTAAAAAAAGGTATAAATCTCACGATAGGTAGATATACAGGGTGTCCGCCAGGAAGGTATACTACTTTGTCTATTTCGCAGTAATTCCATTGTAATCCTGGCTGTATGCGATGTTTCTTGTGTCTTGTTGACACCACTTGTTAATCAAGCCCAAAGCATACGCGTTAAAAAGTTTTCAATCATATCACTCCCCATTCACTGATACCGTTACACCGTTTTCATTTAAAGTCGATTGTTTTGAACAATTACTTGAGCAGTAGTAATGTTTTCAGCCGATCTTGCAGTACGTTGTGGTCCATGCTTGGGCCTATCACCTACAGACCCTCTTTCTTCGAAATCATTCACTGCACGATGAATAATGCATTTTGTTGGCACGTTGTTTCTCCCAAACATTTCACGTTACTTTCTCATCGTCACAGTAATCGATGATTGATTTTGATAAAATGTTTTAATGATTAAAAGATTTTCCATAATAAATTTGTCACGAGTCTACTTCACGACTACCAAATATGAACTGTCAAGACTAATGTTAACCAAAATGGTGACAGCACAAAGTAGTATACCTTCCAGGTGGACATCTTGTACTTAATTAACAATTAAAAGGACACGAAAATTGGATATAATTTTGATTCTATCAATTTCAAATAAAAAAAAAAACAGGAAGAAGGCTTTATTTTTATTTTAAATGATTGTAAATTGATCAAGCACCATTTAAAAAAAAATTTTAAAAATTCAAATTAACCAAAATATTTCACTTTTTGCTAGCGTTCCTCTTATACCGTTCAGAATGGTAGGTAAAATGTTTAACTATTGAATTTCAATAAATAAAAAAGTTTTTTTAATTATGTTATGATAAACTCAATTATATTCTTTCAAGGGATTTTTTTTAGTACATAAATTATATAAGTATGTAAAGAACTTAGCTTTGGAAGCAGAAGGTTATGAAACGTTTATTTCAAGTGCATATAGTTTAATAACTCAATCAAGCAAAAGTAAAATTTGGCAAGGTTGTACAATATTATCCTTGGTATAGATAATAACTTAAATAGGTACCAACAAAAGAAACTTATTCTGGGATGTCTTAATAATATCTTTCAACTTCAATTATTTCAAAACTTGTAAAGTTCAACTTCCAATCGTAATCGAATTTGCGGCAAAAGTTATTAAAAATATCTCAAAAACTTAAAACGCTTTATTTCTCTATTTGGCTTAATTTTTGAACAAAACCAAAATAGAACTTACAATCAGTAGAAAATCTTATTAACAGAGGGACAAATCTAAGAGAGTCGAAAATAATAATAATTAAACCAACAACAAAAAAAAACTCCTTTTTCGAAAAACTTTTCTAATTAAATTGCAACAAAATTTTATCCGAAATTCTGTCACACATCCTTGCCTTGATGCCAATTGAGCAGACTCATATATAGCCATGGGCGGCGACTTCTTCCGAATTGTGTATGTCCAGAGACAGAAAAAAAAAAAACAAAAAAAAAAGGCAAAAGACAGACCCCTGGCAACAAATTGATTGTTTTAAATCCAATCTACTGCTTCACATATGTCCCTAACAGTTTTGTTAATTCGACGTAAAGACCAAACTTTGAAATAATTTACAAAAGTTTTATTCGAACGACTCGAAGAACTGTATGTGCAACATAACTTCCTTCGTATGGCCTCCTTCCTCTTTTTCTTGTTGTGAAGTACTTCAAATGGTACGTGATTTTCTTCTTAAAAACTAAAGTAAAACTGGCAACCGAAGACTACAACCA
This sequence comes from Dasysyrphus albostriatus, assembly GCA_946251815.1. Taxonomy (NCBI): domain Eukaryota; kingdom Metazoa; phylum Arthropoda; class Insecta; order Diptera; family Syrphidae; genus Dasysyrphus; species Dasysyrphus albostriatus. Next base: position 58,713,749 of record OX276335.1, read on the forward strand.
TCCATTGCCATACTGCCATCATCATCGAGTTCTACAGAACTAGCTTGGGGCATAATGAAAAAGTTCTGACACCAAGACTCTGGATCTGCAACTGGATGTACTCGCTCGTACATAGGTATCCGTCTGGGGTAGTTATCCAGCTGCTGTACTAAGTTGGGTATCTATGCATTGCTGGAGGGGTTTTAGAAAGTTCTCCGGATGTGGATTCGAATGGCTTTGGCTGAAGTTAAAAATGTACAGATGTTGTTAATTTACTTTTTTTTATTATTATTATTTTTTGAAAGGTGACAAGTATTTACACATTGACAGACGGTTGTAAATTTGTATGAATGATGATAAGTGATATAAAAAGAGCTGTAGATGGAGGCTTGTTACCATAGCCATTAATAGCCTCTCTTTTTTTTCTACTGCTATAGGAATGTGTGTTCAATAAATTAAATTTGCATCGTTTTTTTTCTAGGGTTATTAAAATCAAAAGATCAATTTATTAAATTGAGAAAAACATGCAGTTCTTTAAAAGAGCACATGTTATGGACCAATTTTATTATTTAGGTATACGACCACATTTTCTCCTTTCGGGGAACTTTTTGCACTTTCAAGAACCCTGACAGTCAAATACTTGTCCATGATGCCAGAAAGAAAAAAATATGTAATTTAAATGGCGGTTATTACACAGCAAAAATCATTTGCAAAAATGTATGAATGTATGTAAAATAGTTTGGTAAAAAAACTAATTTTATTTTATAAATTTCAACAACCACATAATTTGTGTTTAGAGTCAAACATTCGTATGTAGGTCTAGATATACTTATGTATATGTACCTGTACTCGTAAGCAATCCGTTTATGCCGCAATAAATTAATGTGTGCTCTCGCAAAGCCACATTACTGTGATAAGCTAATTGCATTGGTTGCCATAATTATTGCAACACATCAATTGCCTGTCAATAAATTTATGTAGATTCCCGATTGCTGTGCCAACTTATCGATAGTTGGTTTTGGATGGCACGCATCACTCATTCGATTGAATGGAACATAAATTATGTAAAATAGCATTTGATGAGTTTGTCGAAGACCACTTTATTTGCCGCATTTATGGTGCAGCTACAAGTTTGACAATGGCTGCATCTATCTGATGTCCATTCATAATGTTTGCATATTCAATGCATCAACTTACATAAATACAAATAGGTACATCTATCACAGGTTTTTTTTTGCACTCACTTGTGGGGAGGGCATTAAACGCTGCTGAAACATGGATTGGTTTTAAATTTCTTTCAATATCATTCATTAATATTTCCCAACGCTCAACTCTTCATTGATTTTACTTATTTTTCATAAACAAAATTTAATTTCAATTCAAAATGTAGGGCAAGTAGAATTTGTTGCATCGCTAAGTAAATTTCTTCCATATTTATTTATCTGTTTATTGCCTGTAATTTGTGTAGTCTGTTAGGCTAGTCAATAAACTTTTTGGTAAGAAACAATATAACGTTCAAGCTTTAATGTTAATGTTATGTAGGTATTTGTTAAAAAGATTAATTGTTCAAGCGGTTTTCTTTAAAAAATAAATCGCAAGACTGGTTCGCTCGTATTTGCTCTTATGTTCAAGATGTTGTGGGTTTAAGAACATTAGATGTAGACATGGAAATTATGAGAGTAAAAGGTTTAAAAGCATGAAATATGATATTTAAATTATCTAAAATAACTTTTTTAGGGTTCTAAGTGAAAAAAACGTTATCTTAATTCTTGACTGCATATGAGCGGTTTTCTTAATTTTATATATATCAAATTCTTAAATAATTTGTAAGGACCCTTTTTAGAATGCAAATCGTAAGCATTTATTTATGTGCATATAAAAGTTAAATCTTGAAAATAATTGCTAGCCCGTTGTTGAGATATCGAATTTTCAAAAAAGAATTTGAAACTTTCTTATAAATATAAAAACCTTTTTTATTTGAAAATTTTGGCACCCAATAACAAAAAAATAATCTTAATCTGTTCAGTCGAAAATGAGAAAATTAAAAAGAAACGTTCTATGAGTTTTTATAATTTTGTGTAGTATATCACACCTTTGTATATAAAATCTATAATAACGGGTGATTTTTTAAGAGGCTTAGAACTTTAAAAAAAAAAAAAACACAAAAAATTCGAAAAAATGAATGAAATATTTATTTGAATCGATAGTTTGAACCTTGCAATTTAATGTTTAAAGATAATTTTATGCAAATGTTGACCGCGGCTGCGTCTCAGGTAGCCCATCCGCTGAGTCCAATTTTGGCATACTCTTTCACACATATCGGCCGGTATCTCACGAATGAATGCATGGATGTTGGCTTCCAGTGCGTCAATCGAAGCGGGCTTGTCCCTATAGACATTAGCCTTGACATACCCCCACAAAAAATAATCTAATGGTGTCAAATCGCACGATCTAGGCGGCCAATTGACCGGCCCTAAACGTGAAATTAACTGTTCACCAAACTCGCCTCGCAATTGCGCCATTGTTTCGCGTGCTGTGTGGCATGTGGCACCGTCTTGTTGAAACCACATATCATGCAAGTCAAGAACTTCCATTTCGGGCAAAAAAAAGTTTGTTATCATCGCTCGGTAGCGTTCACCATTGGCAGTAACGCTGCGATTCGCATCATCTTTGAAGAAATATGGCCCAATAATGCCGCCGGCCCATAAACCGCACCAAACAGTGGCTTTTTCGGGATGCATTGGTAGCTGTTGCAATGCTTCTGGCTGATCTTCACTCCAAATGCGGCAATTATGCTTATTTACGTACCCATTCAACCAAAAATGAGCCTCATCGCTGAACACAATTTCCAACATTTTGAACATTTCGAACCGAGCACTAATTTTGATAGTAAAATTCAATAATTTGCAAGCATTGTTCATTTGTAAGACGATCCATGGTTAAATTGCAAACCAAACTGAAGCTGTTTGACAGTGACACAAGGTACTAAACACACGTCAGCTGTCAAAGCCAGTGTTGCCAAAACCAAACCAGCTAAAAAATCACCCGTTACTATCATGAAAAAAGAACGATCGGGGTGACATCTAGATAAGATTAGAAGACAACTTCTTTATGAGGGGGAAGTGTTGAGTAGGTTAGAATATTCATATGAAGAAGAATAAAGCGATAATTCGAGAACGGGAAAACTGAATGTTTAATTTAAAAGAGATCGAGGGAGAGAAAAAAACAACAATTTTGCTTTGAATGTAAAGATAAATATGGAGGAAAAAGAAACAGAAATGTAAAAGAGCCAGTTTTGATTTTCTAATATTTTGTTCTGTCTCTGGTGTTTTGTTTTATGCCGTGTGTGCTTTTTTTTTGATTCTGTATTTTAGATGTTCATACGCACGATTTTTCCGAACCGGGGCAAAAACTTGATTTTTTAGCTTTTCAGATTAATGAAAAAAACAGCATAGATAGTTTGTTGGATTTTTTGTAACCGGGGGAAAAACAACTTTTATGAATTTGCACTTCAGATGTTATATTACACAAAATAAGCAATTTTTAATAAAGTATACTACACACACAAGGCCGTAGCCTAAGGGGGATCACAGCGGTTTGTAAATCATATATTCCGTTTCAGTATACAATTTGTCCGTACTCAATTTCTGCTATAGTAACGAATTGTTGGTTAAGACTTTCTTAATTTAGTACTTTTTACTACATTTTTGATGCACATAATGAGGTGATAATTTCTTAAGTCAATTTAAAATGAGATTCGAAAACCTAACTACATTTTAACGAACAAAAATTTAATACCCTCAAATCCATCGTCTTTTTTCAGCCACCAGCTCGGGTTTTCAAAAAAAAAATCAAAATGGGAAAAAATTTGCAATTTTTGGTCATTTTAAGAAATATCACAAAGACTGGAGCTGATAGTAAAAAAAGAGTGAAAGATTTAATTTTGACGTCCAAAAATATGTTTAAAAACATTTTTGTTCTTCCGAATCAAAAAACTATAAGCTAATTGGTGGTTGTAAGCCTTTTCAATTTTGTCAGAATACTATTGTGTCCTCTTACATTTTTGAAATATAATTTTATATTTCAGAACTATAATACTGTTTTTTACTTTTTTTATGTTTTTTTTTTAAATCTCGTTATCATGACATCATAATGTTTTTTTTTCAGATTTGTTTTCATTAATAAGGTAAAGACATCATCAAAATAGTGAGATTATATTTTTTAAAATAATTTTGCCGACCAGTGTATAATTGGTATGCGTTGGGCACCTCGAAACATTATTAAATATTAATACAAAATATTTTTCACCTATTATCTGCACTTCTTAGGGCACAATTTGGTTGCTATAGCATTTCGAATAAGCAAGATTTCGTAAATCTCAAAAAAATGAACACACAAAATTTTAGAAATGGATTTTTGTATAAAAATGTCTCGCAAGTATTTAACATGCTTGAAACTTTTTTTTTTTAAGTCTGATTGAAAGCCATTTAAACCATTAAATAAATTTTAAAACATTCATATCGAAAAAAATGTGCATTTTGGACCAAATTCATCTTAAAAAAGCCTTTTGAAGCTCCCGCTCGAAAAAGTGAACAATCTTGAAAGAGTGAACAGCTTCGGTACAGGCCCCGGTTTGATCCCTGCATACGCAGACTAACCTAGGGCTTCCCAAACTTTTTTAGCTTTGGAACCCTGAAAAAGTTAAAATATATTTTGAACCCCAAGACTTAAGTGCCTTTCCTATGAGCCGCGAACTTCGAATGCAAATAAATTGGTTTAGATTATTCCAAGCTCAAATATCAACAAAGTCTTGTTTTTACTTTTCGGAAAACTAAAAAAAAAAACGATCCTATCTATAGTTTTTGAAAGAAAACACGGCCGAAAATTGGTTTAAATTGTCAAATCTAGTATTTTTATGTTTTGTACGTTACCAACGAGATATTTTCTGAGAATTGTCAAACACTTATTTGCAATCCTGAACATCAGGACGCATTTCACAAAACTCCAAATGAAAAATTCGCTCGAATTTAACCTCAAATTTGTATGCACCCATTTTACTGTTTTCTTTATTATGACATTTGGCATCTATTGACGAGCACTCATGTGAAAGAAATGTCAAAATTTGCAACCATTCGCATTTCAAAGCTGCAAGATTACCGATAGCCAAAAGTGCAAGACAAAATATTTCAAAATCAAGGCTGAGTTTTTATTATAAATGGATTTTGTACTCAATCAACTTCAAAATTAGTACCTGGAAAATAATATTGCTAAGATCTTGCTGAATATCAGTTCTGAGATCTAGCTAGGTCTTATATATATCGGGTTTTTCAATAAGAGCGCTTCAAAAATGGTTTTGGATATCAATGAAATTCTTTATTCCCGTGAAAGAACGTTCGATGCCATTATGTATGGAACTCGATTTCTTTTGCATGGCCACCACGGGCGCGCTTGCAGGAGTTCAGACGCTGAACCCAATTTTCGACGGTTTTCAAGCATAAATCGGCCGATACTGCTGCAATTTCACGTTCGATATTCGTACGAAGTTCATCAATCATTGCTGGTTTCTTGGCATAGACCATAGACTTGACGTAACCCCACAAGAAATAGTCTAATGGCGTCAAATTGCTCGACCGAGGCGGTCAAGCGACTGGACCATTTCGTGCGATAACACGTTCTCAAAACTTGGTTTCCAATAAATTGATTCTGACATTGGCTGTGTGGCTTGTGGATAATTTTTCCGGGACTTATGGAGTACGTGTGGATTGCTGCCTGACCAATATCGCATATTTTATTTATTGACGAAGCCATTCAGCCAGAAATGAGCCTCATCGCTGAAGATGATTTTTCGATGAAAATCCGAATCATTTTCAAGTTGTTGCTCAGCCCAATTCACGAACATACGACGCTTCTGGTGGTCAAGTGGCTTCAGTTCTTGCGTCAATTTAATCTTATAAGGATGAAGGCCAAGATCTTTTCGCAAAATTTGCCACAACGACGTCACAGAGATGTCCAACGCTTGAGAACGACGTGTGAGAGACACATTTGGGCTTTCTGCAACTGAAGCCTCAGCGGCAGCAATATTCTCGACACTACGGACACTTCTTTTTCTCACTGGCTAGGAAACATTTTGTACTGTGCCTGGGGATTCAAATTTTTCCACTAGGCGGTCAATTGTTGATCTGCTAGGACGATTATGACGACCATAACTACCATAACTCTTAACGTTGAGGCCACTGACTCCGAATTTCGGTAGAAAATTTTAATAGTTTCGACTCGTTGTTGGCTCGTATATCTTTCCATCATGAAATGGCAAACCTTACTGAAGAACTCTAAAAAAACATTTAGTCGAAAATTAAACCATTACTTTGAGATAATACTGCTCATTTCAAAAATCACAAGGAACACCATTTCCCACCATTGACCTATAACTTATAAGTAAACTTTACTAGGTATGGGCTTCAGTGAGAGGTGAGACTATCATTAACTTACAAAGACACCCTTGATCACTTCCAATTATGCCCGCACGACTTGTATACCTGGAAAACAAATGCTGTTACATTAAAAGCAAAAGAATTATTCAACCTATAATCTTGTTTTATTTCTCTCATAAAAAGGTCCAAACAAATTTAATTGGTTTAAATCTCAGCTGAAAATATAAAAGAAATCTCTTAAAAAACTCGTTACCTCCATCGAATACTAAATAATTTGTGTCTATATTTCGAAAATCAGTTCGTGGTTGGGTTCGTGTTGTTGAAAAGTGCTTTGTTTAAAAAAAAAACAGCAAATGCCTGTATCTTGAACTTGAATCGATAAACGATTTCCGTATGCAAATAGGCATAAGCAAACTTCACGTAACTCACACACACGCCCCTTACATAATTTAGGCTTTCGATACATTTTAATCAGAATAAAAATATATTTTTGTTTAGATTTCAACCAAGGTAAGGGTACTACTCCTAGTATTTTTGGTCTTACCGACACGGGATGCAAAGTTAAACTTCCGGAGGAGTTATTGTCAATACACAAGTGGGATTTCAGCCCTACAAATAATGAGAAATGAAAATTGGTGCCCCCTCCACCCCCCTTTTACTTGGATGCCAATACCTAAGGAATGTTGCCCGTAAAGTAGAAACACGATGGAGAGATAAGTTTCGTGACCGGAAAATATAATAACCTTTCATGAGCTCTGGTCCTCTATAGTTAAGATCAAGGGAACAAAAGGGGCCTCCGCCGTGTGCCACGCCGCACCGTGGATTGGCTGGATGCTGATGTTGATAGGAGATGCTATCTTCTCCGAATTTGATCGGCGAAGCCACCACCGACGACACAACGGAAGTGATAAAAATTCCCATCGGATGTGAATTGAATAGACAAATTATTACATCCAATATAACAGGATTCACCTTTTGTCGTCGTCCGTCGCCGGTCGTTGAGAAGAGCATATTCGTTTACAAAGTTTTGCCCTTTAAAGTTTATATTCGTTCACGTTGCAAAATCCTTGTTGTGTAGGTATTTTGTTTACCCAAGAAGGCAAGCGATTCATCGACACACAAAGTGATGTAGTGCATATTGTAGTTTTAATGCACATTCAGTGCCGGATTGAATGACAAGTGCATAAAGGAGTATCACTTTTTCGGGGCGACAAAAGTAAGACAAAATTCCGATGCATATTAGTTCCTATCTTAAAGGGATACTACAATCCGAAGTGGAATTGGGACTTTACCAATTTATTTCAGTTGAATATGTTGCAAAAGAAAGAAGTAGTGGTGAGAGAGAAATGAAACTACTAAGTAGACATATTTTGCCCAGCGATTGTGGTTTGTGGTTGCGATGTAGGACATCTGTATGCCCCGTGGAGATTTACGGGGAAATCTTTTGAGTTCAAAAATTAAAGTAATTCTTGGAACAACATTTATTCATTATTATTTTTTTTTCAGTAATAAGTATTTCGACTGAATTTTTGAAAGAAAATTTTAAGCACTCAATTCAAAACTGAGCGGCTTCTTGGCAAGAAGATCTGTCAGTAGGGGTACACCGCAAGGCGGCGTTCTTCCTCCCCTTCTTTGGAACTTGGTATTTAATGCGCTGCTGAATAGCTTAGAAGCGGAAAGCTACAAAGTGAATGCCTATGCAGACGACGTGACTATAGCAATATCAGGAAAGCATCCTAACACCCTAAGGGATCTTTTACAAAATGCTCTAAACAAGCTTACACGATGGGCTGATCGATGTGGACTTGGAGTAAATCCCCATAAAACAGATCTTGTTCTCTTTTTCAGGAAATACAAAATTCCGTAAAAACATCCCCCTATTTTTAAGTGGTCTTACACTAAAATTCTCAAATGAAGCTAAATACTTGGGTCTGATTTTAGATGAAAAATTAAGCTGGAAGCCTAACATACAAGAAAGAATCAAAAATTCCAACGTGGCACTTTTCTCTTGTAAAAAAGCCGTCGGTCGTAATTGGGCCTCCAACCACGCATTATTCACTGGCTATACATTTCGATTCTTACTTACGGAGTGGCAGTATGGTGGACTCCCTTCGATAAAGCGATACATCGCAATAAACTGAGCAAAGTCCAAAGAACTGCATCTCTATGCATAAGTGGAGCACTTTGGTCGGCTCCGACCGCTGCATTAGACACAACTCCATCTGACACCTCTGGATACTTTCAGCAAACAAATAGCAGCAAGCATAACCATTCTCCTCTTCACAGTGGATCAATAATGAGATTGGCCACTCCGCTTTCCTGAATTCATTCGGATCACTTCCAAGTAACACTGACTACACAATCCCAGTATTGAACTTCGACAAAAACTTTGAAGTTACCATACCTTCCCAATCCACCTGGGAGGGTATGGTATTATTTAAAGATCAATTGATTCACTTCTACACCGACGGATCAAAGACCAAAGATGGGGTTGTTGGAGGTGTGTACTCTGATAGACTAAATTTAAGTCCCTCAGTCCGTCTTCCTAATCACTGTAGCGTATTCTAGGTGGAACTTCTAGCGATAAAAGAATTAATATTTTGGCTCCAAGAAAACGTGATATATACCTCAGATCAGATCATCTTCTCTGATAGTAAAGCCGCTATTAAGTCCCTGGACTCTGTCTCTATAAACTCTGGAACTGCCCTTAACTGTCGAGCATCTCTGATGGTGATGGTGCAACAGTTTAATATTAACCTTTGTTGGATGCCGGGCCATAGTGACATTCCAGGAAATTGTAAAGCTGATGAACTCGCTAGAAGTGGAACATTTTACTACTCATTTTATCTGAAAGGACAAATATTGGTCTACCCATCGCTACTTGTAAACTTTTTCTGAAGCAGGATGCTTTGGAGAGAACAAACATTAGGTGAAATAACATCACTTACTTGTTTGGCGACAAAACTAAAATGGAAAAACCTTGATTTAAAGCGCTCCATGTGTTAAACATCTCTAAAACAGACAGCACATCAGCTCTGTTGTAGGTGTCAGAACACGACACTGTTAAGTAGGCACACACGCACCGTGGCTTGGCATACTTCAAACGATTTTTGCAGAAGCGGTATGGATGAGGAGGAGGAAGAAATAATTCTTCACCTTCTCTGTGCTTGCCTAGCATTTTCGAAGAGACGTAGGCTTCACTTAAGAGACTACTTCTAAAACGATCCTAGTAATCTGGCAAACATCGACACAAATAGTCTCATACGCTTCGTCAGGAGCTCTAAGTGGTTTAATGAGTAAGGAAGGATTCTTCCAGATTCATCTGGTATCACAATGGATTAACTTTGGTCTTAGGGTGTCAGTATTAATTTACTGACAGCCACCTCTACCTAACCTAACCTGCACTCAAATTTTTCTAAAAACAACATTTCTATTCTATTCTTCACAATTATATCAATTTCTTGTTGTTTTGTTCGTTTTGAGAAGTTTTGAAAAGATCTTAGAAAAACACACCCTTTATACTTCCAAATTTAAATCCCTAACCACTTGTCATATTTAACCAAAAGGTATACAACATGAAAATTTTTCTCCACTCAAAGTTTTAGCAGCTAAGCTGTCATAATTTTTTTTGTTCGGATACCTGAATGGAATACAAATAAAAAGTTACTTACACACCGCTTTCATTTTTTTTTTTTTCGTAAAATGTATTTTAACAGGCTACTTTACAATAAAACTGAAAACTTTATCCATCCATCATGGATTGTCGAAAACAAATATTTCACACAATATATAAATTATGAAGGTTAAAGTTAAACCTTTATTTTCAAGTGAAAATCAGTTTAGTCAACATTGAAATTTAACACAGGAACTTGTTGTCAGTGGCCCTTGTGCCTGTCATCTCTTAAGCAGAAGATTTCGTTTGAAGTCGAGTTATTAGCATAGGTTGTAAATTTTGTGATTTCAAACTATTAAAAGCGGTATTCCTCCAGGATTTTACTTTTTTAATTTCTTATTCTCGTACGTGATGATTAGAAAAACATATCCATAGCTTTTTTTTCAAATCCAGAAATCCATTCTTTATGTTTCTTCTGCACGTGCTGTTTTAAGGAACAGTTTTTGAAATTATACTTTCTTAGACGCGTTTGGGGTAGGGTGAAACGAAAAATCCTACACACAACGAAAAATAAATCTCTAAACAAAAATTTAATTTTACTCTTCTGCAATTAAAATTGATAATAATTTAAGCAGGTTATTTAGAAAAGTCTTTGCTCTTTTCTCGCCAATGATTTACTGCCCCAGACCATCAATTGTGTGCGAAAATATGACATTTGTTCGTGATGGTTTTGCATTTGGAATTGTTTGACGAATATTTTTTTGATGTGTTCTCCAAAGCATTTCGCTGTCTTACATATAAGTTTGGTGACGCAACAGCTCGTAGTGAACTAGGGCCTAGTGAATTACAACTCTCAACCATTTCTGTGTGCGTGTTGTTTGCAGGAATGGAGGGGACCTACAATTTTTTGACGAGTCCGAACAGCTAGATGAAAAGCATTAATTCATGGCAAGTAAACTCTAGAAAGATTTGTCAGTTCCTCGCAAGAAGCAGTACCTCGGGAAAAATATTTCTGTTTTTTAGGTGGCAGCGGCTGGGAATCGAACCCAGACCTTGGGCATGAGGCATGACAGTCCATTTCGCTGTCTTATGTGAAACCGATTGAAAATTTGGTTTCACATCAGTGGCGAACTTAACTTTGGTGAGCATCAGTTAATGAAAATGAACACAAAGAAGTAAAACACTTTTTCCACAAAAACCACTATAAATAAAAGTTTAAATAAGTCATAAAAGTACATGTGGTTTCACAATAACCTTCTTCGTAGCTTATCAAGCAAAAGCATAGAAATTCACCCAAAGAAAATTCCAAAACATGTGTTTAAACTAAAATATTTAAGTGAAAAAATGATCTTTAATTCCCTGTTTGAAAAAAAAAACGGAGAATTCGGTTCGAACCCGAGTTTTTTAATGTTCACATCATCAAGATTAAGGTCTAAATAGCTTAGGAAAATCAGACATCCACTACGAAAAATATCCGACAAAGCTAAATTTTGGTGGAGAACTTTGTTTTGACATCTTAAGCATATCCTTAAAAGTTCTGTAAATTTGGGCTTGGGCAAAATTTTTGTATGTTGGCTAAAAAGTGGTATAGTTCTGTTTTTTCTTAACTTTTTTCAATGTGAATGTACAAATTATACCCAACTAGCAGGCCCACCCTAACTTTTCACGGGTTGACAAATCTGAGTTGATTAACATTTTGAAGGTATGATTTTTATTTTGCTTAAGAACATTGTAGTAATCTAAAATTAGCATATTATTGTTAGTCAAAGACAAAAGAATAACAGACTTAATTTGTCAGCACTATGAGCAATATGCTTAAAACATAGTAAATGCTTTTACTAGAGAATTTTTAAGTTTACCTTATTTAGAAAATTATAGAAATTTAAGTATTTACTTCACGCCATAGTATTAACTTTTTTTGGATGAATTCTATTAGCAAATACTTTATGCAGCATGCATAAGAACTAGTAAGTACGTATTTTCAATAATAATTTTTGATAGCAACATGGAAATTTTAAATTACTTACATTTTTGGTTCTAGCCCGCAGTTAAGGAGTTGTAAAACCAAATATTAAGTCTTGAGTCTAATTTTATGGTAAGATTGGCCTCTGTGTTTAAGTTGTTGAATTGGATTTGTGTTTGGTAATAGAAACTGAAACTGTGCGTATTAATTCTCAAAAAGTCTATAATCGAAGAAGATCGTGTTCGGTGTCTTATTTTAAACAACTTTACCGTTCTGGGGTCATGTGTCACTTGGATTGAAACTGCATTCGATTTGATATCAAGTTAAAAATAAAAATGTTTTAATTTAGACTAGAAATCAAATTTAAACGAATTATAGACCCAATTGATACATGGCTCAAATTGGAAACTACCACAATCGTCTCTCCTGTATCGTTTTATTTTGATCTTTATTTAGTTAAGTTTTAACTTAATCATAAATAGTCTCAAGGCTTTAAATTGAAATTTGGAGGCTAATGTTTAGTGTCATAAGCCCACAAAAATGACCTGTCATACCGTGAAAGGAAAGGGGCACACAAAAGCCATAGTACTCAAATGAAAAAAATCTTCCATTACTGAGTTGTATCACTTTTTACGAATGTAATATAAGTTTTGCTCGCCAGCCTCACTTATTCGTATTATAGTAAAAAGAACAAAATTAGCGGAAATGTAACACTCAGCTATTGCACACGACAATTGTTATGGAAAATAAGTATTTACTATCAATTTCTGATGAATTAAAGTATTTACTTGGATGAATCTACTATCTTCTGTAAGCTTTTACCAGCAAGTATAAACTTATTTTTATGCAATACGAAATACAGTAAATACTTCAAATTTTATGTTCTACTAGAAATTACAGTAATTACTTTAACCTTTTACTTCTAGTAAGTACTTCCGTTTTATGCATATTACCCTTATTAAAAAAAATAGATGAATCTCTACCGAGAATTACAACAGAGTTACCGACGTGATTATTAATTTTTAAACGTATTAAGCTGTTTTGCACTCAGTGTTCTACGTTTATTTGAAAAATATCATAACATAAAATTTAATTTCTAAATGACTTCACTGCTGGGTTGTTAGGTTATGCCTTCTACAAAAAGCAAGAATCTTCTCTTTATTTATTTAATTTAATTAATTAATTTTTATATCTCCTTTTAACTTAATTAATACTTATTAATAAAAAAAATATATTTCTCTCTAACTTATATTTTAGCAAAACTTTCTACAACTCGAACTAATTTAGGAAAAAAGTTGACTAAGTAGGAGTCGATTGAATTTTTCTTGAAATTTTGAGTTATTATTTTCAAAGGTCGCCTAACTATCACTTGTTTAGTTCTAAAAAGATTAAGAGCAGCAAAATTTGTAATACCTACTCAGGTAAACATATTTGGAACTGATTGTTTGAAGCTTTGTAAGTTCAAAAGTCAATTATTATGTACATACATAATGAATATGAAAAAAAAATATTATTCAAAATGTCAATTGCAATGTTGTTCTTTTTCTCTCTGAAAAATTAGAAATTTAAATATGAAAAAATATATTGAACGCGTCAAAAATACTAAATAATTATAAAAGAATGCAATCGTTTCTGAATGCAATGATTTAAATGGTTTTAATTGAATTCAATCGAAAGATTTCATTGGCCGACTTCACTTTGAGACTTCGACTTCAAATTCTGTAGTCATCATTTATTTGACATTTGACATAATTTCTTTCTTTCTGAGCTTATATTAATACTCATAAAATTATGGATAAAAAAGCCTCTGACGCTTTTTTTTTGTAGGAGCAACAGATTTCAAGAAAAACGTGCATAAACGTTATAATAAGAGCTTTTCACTCAAATGATTTTTTTTCTTCATTTCTCCCAGGTGAAATACAGGTAATGAGCACATTTGTGCACGTTTTTCTTAAAATCTGTTGCTCCTACGAAAAAAAGTCGATACCTTCCCGTAAGAATGTATTAAGCGACATTTCAAAAATATCAGAGGCATCGAAATAAACCTCTGGGTTAGATTTTTATGTGAGCATCTAAAAAATAAAAAAAAAATTGGAAATTAATTTTCAACTCAAAATCCCTTTAAAAATCTGTTTATTACTACAAAATACACAAATAAATAATTAAAAAAGAGGCTTTTAAAAATTTTAATTTAAAATTTTTAAAATGTCGCTTAATACATTCTTACGGGAAGGTATCGAAGTGTTATAATTTTTGTTGTCTAAAATTGTATGAGTATTAATATAAACTCATTAGTTTGCTTAAGAAAAAATTATATCTGCTGAGATATTGACAAAAAAAAACAGTTATTTGTTCATTTACAGTACAAAATAAAAAGTGTTATTTTAATACGCTATAACTTCAAGATGAATACACCTTCAGAGTTCGTTAAGAGCTCATTTTTAAGATAATTTTATTGTCTAAATGTTATTTTATTATGATTTTGTTGTAAATGAAAATTTCATTGCGTTGTTGAACAAAAACCAAATCATCCCCTTACCCCGGCCACCCCAAAAACTTGGTTTTATAAAAAAAAAATGTAGCCAAACTCAAATCGTACAAGAACTTTAGTGCATCGTTTAATGGAATTTTAATAAAAATTTTGGTAAAATTTACTCCACCACAAAGTTCTTGCGTGATTTTCTCAGAATCTACTCGTATTTCTTGTATGAACAAAAGTATGTTAATCTCTTCTGAGTAGAATAACATGAGCTACAATTTGTAACTACACATTTTTTCAAAAAAGCTTATGCACTCCTCGTCAACTGAATACGCACAAACATTTTTGAATATATTTTATCCATTTTTTCCAAACAGTGATGGTTATTATGCCATCTGTTGATGGTAAAAATGTTCGTAACATATAAATAACAGAATTTCAAAGTTTTATCCAAAAACAACCGTGAGTTTTTCCTTCAACCACTTCCAAAGTGTAACTTATACAAAGTAGAAGTTTTCTTTTGAGTCAACTGAATAGGTACAAAAATTAAAATTGGTATTGGAATGGAATGAAACAAGTTTTTTTTTAAGTTTAGTAGTGGGTACTTCCACCTTTATTTTTAATTACTTCGTAAATTCGATCCGGCATGGAATCGTATAGCTTTTTGATGTAATTTAACGAAATTTCGCTCCACGCTAATTTGATTGCAGAAATTAAGGTTTCTTTGTCTTCGAACTGACGACCACCCTCATAAGCTTTGCGTACTAACCATCCCCAGACATTTTCTATGATGTTTAGATCAGGTGAGTACGGCGGCCATTGAAGCAACTGCACTTGTTGCTCCTCTATCCATGTTTTTACTATGCGCGCTGAGTGAATAGGCGCATTATCATGTTGGTAGGTCCAGTTTATGGGTCCAAAGATATTAGAAAATTTAAGAAAATTTCTTTCCAAAATTACTTTATACCCAGCTGCTGTCATTCTTGATGTTACAACCTCGAGCTCAACTGTTCCATAATAACTGACTGCTCCCCATATCATGACACCTCCTTCACGACTATGATGGCGCTTTAAAAATCTTTTTTCTTTTCTTAAGTCGTGAAAATAGAAGTTGAACCCATCAGGGCCATCGAAATTAAACTTTTTTTCATCTGAAAAAACCACGTGATACCATTCTTTTTTCCAACTCATGTGAAGTCTTGAAAAATCTAATCGCAACATTTTCCGTCTCTCGTCAAGTGGTGGTTTTTTCTTAAGTGTCATTCGTTTAAGATGGCTTGAGTTGTTGATTACTCTTAATACTGTTGAGCAACTTGCGTTTACGCCGACTTTTTGTTTTATTTTTGCCACAGAATCAGAAGAATTTGATGCATATCTTAAAATTCTTCGTCTCTCAGCTGCTGTTGTTGCTGTTTTCTTACCTCCCTTCATGTTTTTGCCGTATGCATCTTTATTTTTCAAGTAAGAATAAACTACATTAAAACTTCGGCCAACTTTATTAGCTATTGCCCGTCCAGTTAGGCCTTGGTCTCTAAGTAAATCGATTTTAGCTTTTTCAACACTGTTAAGACACGTAGATCTACCCATTTTTCTTAAAATTTGAAATCAAGAATTAAATTTTACTGAAAACACTAAAATCGTTAATTTAAACTGTCAAGCACTCCAAAAAACTTATAAACAACGAAGAAAATGGCGTTGTACCTATTCAGTTGACTAGAAAAAAAACTCCTACTTTGCATATAAAACACTTTGCAAGTGGTTGAAGAAAAACTCACGGTTGTTTTTGGATAATTCTTTCGGAATTATCTGCTTAACATCTTAAGGGAATAGTTAGCATCAACAGATGGCATAATAACCATCACTGTTTGGAAAAAATGGATAAAGTATATTAAAAAATGTTTGTGCGTATTCAGTTGACGAGGAGTGTAGTTTTTGAGAAATTAAGAAAATTGAATTTTACCGCCTCTAACCCCTCCTAAAAAATTAAGCCCTGGCCCAAATCGACGGAACTTTTTAGGCAATGCTTAAGACGTCAAAACAAAAGCTCTCAACTAAAATTCAGCATTGTCGGAATTTTTTCGTAGTTTTGCCATTTTTTGTCTAGTTTTCCTGGGCTTGGAAATTTATGGGTAAATTTTGGACCCGCTTTGTGCTAGGCAACATCTCCTCACTATAAAACCAGGCTTTTGTGGAAGCCGGGGCAAGAGGAGGGCCTTCTTGAAAAACAAATTGATTTGATTTTGATTTAGCAACTTGATTTAATTTGTTTAACAAAAAAATTATAAGAAATGGCATTTAGATCATAAAATTATTTAAAAATTGAGTTATTTACATAGTATTTTAGCCAAACACAAATCGTAAACAAAATAAAGCACAGTTTAAAAATTTTTAAGGCTGCATCCACATATCGTTGATCAACAGTGTTGAGTAGTTGCAGACGTGTTGATTGAATGGAATTCGATAAATTAAAAAAAAAAAAAAACATAAAAGTTCTACAGTCTGGACAGAATGGACCTTTTACTACGTGTCAAGAAAATATTCCACCAGCAAGCCACTTAAAAACCATTCATACTTAAATATATTGAGTATAAGTGCGAGTGTAAGTGTGACCCATCGGTGGGTCACATGAACTCTTGTGAAAGTTTTTCATGACTCACTGCTGGGTTACGTGACATTCAACGTATTTAAAATGACATAAAGAATACATTAAAGTCCTATAGTCATATAAAAATAACTGTTATCTTGAATGGCACCTGAAAAACGAATCTTTCTTCGGCGTCTGTCCAACGTAAATTTTTTTTACCAAGTGCAGTCCAGGCCAAACCTCGATTATAAATTCTGAGTGCATTAGAATTTTTAAAAATTCATGATAAAAATAATTTCACAAAGAATGTCATTCTGCGAAACAATGGTACACTGTGACGTACGCGTACTTTTTTCGTACTATTGGTATTTTCAATTGAAAGATAATTATTTTATTTAAGTTTTTATTTGCAATATCGATTTAATATTTGATCTCACAAATTCAACTAAAGTTCAGGTGGTTCTATCATTAACTAAACACTTAGCGGGAACACGGCGTATTTCCATTAACAAGGATCTCACTGCAAATGAACGGTCAGAACAATACCACTTGCGGCAAGTCAAACGATGCCTTTCTAGTGCTGACAGTAGTCTTTGTCTCGAAATAAAACGTTGGGTTCTCACTGTTGAGTGGTGCATTTGAAATTTGTTTGACTAGAAATATTAACTAAGCCAAGTGCTTTATTTGTTCATCAAAAAATAAAAATACGGCAGGTATCATCGAAGACTTTTCTGTTGGCTGCAAAGCATACTCTAACGACATGTCCTGAACCCTTAAATTAAAGTCATCTGAAGAAATCTCTAGAAATTCGACAATGCAGTTACTTTCAAGGCTCAAGTGGGTGGAAAGAGAGCGTTCAGACTACATTAACAAGCCTAACGAAGCTATACTACAGTATTATTTCTAAGCGATCTACACTTGAAACTTTCAACTGGTCTCATCGGAAATAAATGTTTTGTTATAAAAAGACGACATAATTCTTCTTTCGATAGTAATAGCTTCAGCAGATATTGCAATAATTAGAACCCAGCTGTTAACCTAGTTAAGTCTGAAATAGTAATTTTTAGGAATGGTGGTAGAAGAGCAGTAGCTGAAAAATGGTATTTTAATAATGGTGAGATAAAGATAACTAAGCAATATAAAATTCTTGGCGTTACTTTCTCGTATAACATATCCTGGTCATATCACTTAACAAAACGACTTACAGTATCGAAAAACTCGATCAACTCTCCAAGGTCAAAATTTGTTAGAAACAAACTTGTTACTCACTCTGCCAAATTTAAATTGCATGATGCAGTAGCAAATTCAATAATGCACTACTGTGCGCAAGTATGAGTTTAAAAAGAACACGTTTAAACCGAAAAACTCCAGCTTTTCTTTATCAAAAGATGCTTTGGTCTGCGGGATTATACGCTTGATTTCGCAATTCACATCGAAAAGGGGCTTCCAAAAGTTTTCCTAAGTACTCGTACATTAAAGATACATTTGCCATAAATACGTAAAGTTTGTCAATGGTACGTAATCGCTTACCACGTATATCCTCTCTGAAGCAGTCATCGGGGAAAATATTTACTGGGCTCAGGAATAGTCAGTACTTTTCCATGAGACGGATATTGATTTCAGTCCTGATACTCTAGTTTCAAAATGGAACCAAATTCTCAAATTACTGCTGACAAAGCTAGCAGAAAAACATTGAGGCGATTTTACCAGCAATGCACTACAGTCACAGTTCCATGATGACTATTGTAACCTTTTATATGCTGAAGTCCCGAATTACTTCGAAGAAAGTAATTTCCGTGGCAAGATCAGCATAATCTTTAAAACAAGGTGTGGGCTTTTGAACTTTAATACCAAAGCTTTTTGTAATGACACTGTTGGCATATGCACTCTATGTAATCAGGATTCGACAGAGAATACTTACCACTTCATTGGTGTGTGCCCAATCTTTAGGGGATACAGACACAAATATCTTGGAAACATAATACTAGACCGGCCAATATTCCTCAGCATTTAAAATTGATTTTGCTACTACAAAACTCTACAAACGTTTAAAGGCTCGCTAAAATATTGTTGATTATTAATAAACGAATTTAGTTAAAACTTGCTTAGCTTTGCTCGAATGTTATTAATAAAATTTTTGAACCTGACAGACGACTTTAAAACAAGTACTTGTCATATTTAATTTTTAATGCCAGCTTTATCATGTTTTTGTTAAAATTTTGTATTGGAAAATAAAATTATATTATCTATCTATCTATTCATTTCCGCCTAACTGCGCTTTTCTTAACTCAGAGTATGAAATCTATAAATGCATTTTTTTGTTAGATTTTGACATAAGTTTTAATCCTGTGGGTTGGTAATTTACTTTTTCGTTGAAATAAATAACTCTCATTTAATATGGTTTCTCAATTAGAATAATGCTTAATTGAAACATTGCAAGAAACAAAAATATTGTTTCGATCCTTTCAAATGCATTAGTTTGCGAAATATTAATCTGAATTTTCTAAAATAAAATATTTAATCCCCAATAGATCTACGAAACCCAACTAAGGTGAACGTGGTTCTCAAAATTCTACATTTAATTATATTTTCGCTTATCTATTACAGTTGGCATTGACCATCCAAAACAAGCTACCAAAAACTATGACAAATACGAATGAAGGAAAAAAACACCACATTTCTTGCCAGCTTAACATTATAATCAAACAAAATCTCTAAGTGCGTTTCTATTTCTGTATCTGTTCCCATTAGCATTGCTATTATTCAATTTCTGCAAAAATTGTGTCAGTTGAAAAGGCAAAACATAAACGAACTACCGTATCCGTATCCGAATCTCTATCGGATTATCTCATTGCGGAGCTATAAGTATGTCTATGTAGTAGGTAAACCTTCTATAATTATTCTGTTGCCATTTTGAAAGTACCATTTGCGATTAGATAACTAAAGGGATTTATGGTTATTGCGGAGGTATAAGTTTCTTTAATTTGAAATAGCAGCCCAGAACACCACTCAGTGGTAGGTATACCTTGAAAATGCTTAAGTTTTATTTTTGTTGAGAGCTGAAGACTCTTATTGCGCTTGTTTTAAGTTTTATCTCTCATCATCATGACTTTATGGAAATATGGTTTTCTACAAATTTGGATTTTAATCGGATTTAACAGGGTATTTAACTTAAACAAATTGTTTAGGTTTGTTTCAAGTTTCTATGAGTTGGCAATTTTTTGGTGCAAAAATTAAAATAATTACATAGGAATGTTGGAGTGTCTAGTGGGGTATTAAATAAAGTAGTAAAGGGATATGAAGTTAATACTATAAAACATTTTAGATTTTGCGTGCAATTAATGCTTTGTTGTAATTTTAATCTAAATGTTTTATTTTTTTGTTATCCGATGGAAATTTTCAAAAGGCACTCGGTAAGAATCAAAACTGAGTAGTGTGGGACTCTTACCGCACTTAAACCACCGGTGAATCAGGACCAATCTATGAAAGATCGACAAATGTTTTTTCTTTCTTCTTGCTTTGGAATTTTTGGATGGGTTCATTATTTGTTTTCTTTGTACAGCCCCATAATTGGATGCCATATGTCCAAACAGGTTTCAGTACTTGCTTATATAACATTAGTTTGTTCTGGATAGATAGGCCAGAGTTCTTTCCTAGTTACCAGTACATTTTTCTGTACTTAATCTCTTTTCTTTTTGATGTGCTCTTTCAATTTTAGCTTTGCTTTCAAAGTCATTCCAAGGTATTTGGCAGTATTGCGGTAAGGCGATGCTGAATTAGAACATTGTTAGTTTCTTGTTTGTAAAGTTTATATGCGTCGATTTTGTTTCGATTAGTTTGATTCGCCAGTAACTTTATCGACTGCATTTTACAGGTTTGTGTAGCCTTCATTATGGCTCTATTTGGTACCAATATTGCACTTTTATCAGCAAAGGTGGTCATAATTGCGTTGATGTCCACTGGCATATCCCTTTTATATAACAGATACAAAGTTGGTCCTAGGACACTTCCTTGTGGTACACCGGCTTCAATTTTCTATATTTCCGAGTAATTTTGGTCGTATCGTACCTTAAAGAGTCGGTTCGTAACGTAGGATTTCAGTATTTCGTAGTACTGCCTGGGAAGATCCCTATGCAGTTTGTACTCAAGTCCCAAGTGCCAAACCTTATCAAAAGCTTGAGCTTAATTGTTGATGGTGACTTTTATGCAAGGCACACCTCTTGGGCCTTACGATGCATATCTCAAAAGGGTCGAATACTATATGAAGCAGGAACAGAAAATAATTGTGACTTTCATTCGACTGGCTAACTAACTAACTGGCAAACGGATCCATCAAAAATTCCTGACCTAATCGATTTATTCATGGTTAAAGGAATACCTTCCAACCGTGTGGAAATTTCAGAGAGCTTTGACCAATTCCCAGATCATTCTGCCGTCATACTCACTATAAGCAAAAGCCTTGTTAAAATTAAAAAACCCACCCAGATTAACAAACAGTTAAACCCAACTGCGATGGATTCAAAAAAGATATCGAGGACAACGTTGAGTTAAGGGTATCATTACAAATGACTCTTGAGCTTGAAGATGCAGTAGATACCTTTGTTGATATAATACAAAGCTTGCGGATAACACACCTTATCAAAGGCAAATGCCTCGCTATAAACATATTAAATATCTGCGGGAAATAAAAGATTTAGTGAAAGAGAAACGAAAAGCATTTTAGAAATGGCAGCGAATCCGTGCTCCTCAACACAAAGCTGGTTTAAGTCACTTGAGTAATATGCTAAGAATGTCGGCATCAGATTTCAAAAACCTTGAAGCTAAAAAATACCTTGAAGGCTTGACAGCAGGGAAAAAATTCAATTACTCACTTTGGAAATCTATAAGAACAAAGAAAAAACCAAAGCTTTCAGTGCCCCCGATTATGAAAAGCCAATAGGAATAGGCTTAAAGTGACAAAGAAAAAGCAATGGTATTCGCCGATTAGTACTTGGAGTAAACAATAAATTTAGGACAAGAACTCAACGAAAATATTGATATGATATGATATAAGAATGAAAGCTACATAACAAGAATTTTACACTTGCCGAATTAAAAAAGAAGCTTAAGTCCAACAAAGCTCCAGGATATGACATAATCACAGCAGAAATTCCAAAAAGGCTCCCTCGTAAAGGATTTATTAACCTCCTTTACAAAATAAATACCACTCTTAGGTTAGAATATGTTCCGAGCCAATGGAAAGTTTTGGAAGTCATAATGGTTTTAAAAACCTTGCAAACCATCTCACGAAAAGAAGTCTTAGGGCAATTTCGCTTCTTCCTATAATATCAAAAGCTTTTGAAAGAATACTATTTCTGCGCCTGCAGCCATAATAGAAGACAAACAATTAAAATTAAATTAAATTTGGTGGCACAACAGTTCGTTGAGAGCCAAAGCCTAGTGACTTACAACTCTCAACAATTCCTGTGTGCGTATTTTTGGCAAGAATGGAGGGGATCTACAATTTTTTGACGAGTCCAAACGGCTAGATGAGAAGCACTTATTCATGACAAGTATACTCTAGGAGGATTTGTAAGTTCCTCGCAAGAGGCAAGAGGAAAAACATTTCTGTTTTTTAGGTGGAAGCGGCTGGGAATTGAACCCAGACCTTCCGCATGACAGTCCAACGCCCTAACCATCATGCCACGAAGTACTACAAACAATTAAGACAAATGAAGAAAAACAATTAATACCTGAAAATCAGTTTGGATTTAGAAGCAAGCATTCGACAATTGAACCAGTGCATAGAATTACTGTCATAATTGAGAGAGCTCTTGAAGAAAAGAAAATCTGTTCGACAGTCTTTTTGGACGTGCCGCAGGCGTTTGACAAGGTAAAGCACGCAGGCCTCAAATTCAAATTAAGACAAGTTCTGCCTGAAGGACCTTACAACATTCAAAACGGATAACTAGATGAAAGACTTTTTCGTGTAAGACACAAAAACGACTATTCTGATTTCAAAGAAATAGTGGCTGGGGTACCACAAGGAAGTGTATTAGGTCCAGTTATGTACCTTTTATTTACACGCAATATACCTCAAACAGATGACACTATTGTAGCCACGTTTGCTGATGATACTGCAATACTAGCAGTAGGCAAAACAATTAGCGAAGCTACAATTAAATTACAAAATGCTCTTAATAATTATAATGAGTGGACGAAAACATGGCAATTAGCGCTCAATGAACAAAAGTCAGTCCAAGTGGACTTTACGTATAAAAAAATAAATAGATTACCCGTCTTTCTTAATACCGCTCGTGTTCCATTTGCCAATGAGGCAAAGTATCTGGGAATGACTCTAGACGCGAAATTAAAATGGAAGCCGCACGTGAAAAAGAAATGCGAAGAACTAAAAAGTAACTTAAGAGATATGAACTGGTTACTCGGTAAATATTCAAAGCTTAGTATTGAAAATAAATTGATTTTATATCGACAGGTTCTTAAACCTGTTTGGACTAATGGTTTACAACTTTGGGGCTGTACCTGCGATACAAGCTCAAATAACTTACAAACGTTTGAAAATAAATTGCTTAGGTCATTTGTAAATGCTCCGTGGTATATAAGAAATGAAGATCTTCACAGGGATCTCGGGATTCCTACGGTGCGGGAGGAAATAAAAAGTTTCGCGCGAAAACATAGAAATCGACTATTAGAACACGCTAATTCAACGATTATTGACATTCTTGACGAGTCGAAATTAGTACGCCGTCTGCGAAGAACAAAACCTTCCGACTTGATGCGGTGAACAGAGAACCGCTCTAAAATCACGGAATGAGCAGGAACTTTTACCGGAAAGTAACCTGCAACACGTTACTTAACTTTGTTAAAAATAAAATTGCCAGATAAGTTTCAACTTAGTTGCAATCGGGAAGTGGAGGTGGTTTTATTGTAGTAAGAATCTCACACACCTATGAGCACGCGTTTTTTGGTCCTCAGAGAGCCTTATGCAGGTTTTGCACCTGTTTTGGTTTTGCATTTTCTTCAAGTGCCTTTTCCAAAACATCCGTAATCCGATGCACTTGGTCTATCGTGGAATGTTTATTTTTTTAATTCCAAACTGATAGCTCGGAATTAGTCTTCTTTCTTCTATTATTTTGCTTAATCTTTTCAGAAGCAGTTTTTCGAAAACTTTTGCCATGATTGGTATAAGCGAAATAGGTCTGTAAGATGTTACTTCTGTTGGTGGCTTACCTTGTTTAGGTATAACAATGACTTCTGCAATTTTCCAATGATGTGGCACATATCTTAGTTTAAGGCATGCATTTATTATAAATTGGAGTTTTTTGAAGGCTATAGAAGGCATTTCTTTCAAAATCTGAGCAGTTATTAGATCATACCCTGGTGATTTTTTGTTAGACAACTTATGTTGACACATGCTTCTTACTTACTTCTTTGATGGTGACAAAAGGAATTTCACATATTCGTCGTTTCTACCAATAAACTGTAAGAGATCTGTAGGTGTATTAGCTGGGAATGGCTTAAAAACATTCGCGAGATGTTCAGCGAAGAGATCAGCCTTTGTCGCGAGTTTCCGATCCATTAACCATCTTGAGATTTTACTTGGAGGTTTTTTGTCTGTGGTCTTTTTAGGTGCCGAGCTGCACTCCATAAGGAGCATTCGTTAGAAGCATCCACCGTCAGACTATTCAGAAAATCTACTACGTGTATCACTTTTAAACTCACAGATTCTTTTCTTAAGTTCAATTTTAAAAACTATTAAACGATATGCATATACAGTACAACCCACTTACAGTCTGTCTTTTATTTGCAACGAAACGTTTTATTGAGAGCTATTGTATCTCCATAACATTGGCCATAACGACCTATCTTTTTTGGGCCCCTTTTGGACCTAATTAAAAAACTTCATCAGTAAACTAATAAACAACATAAATCTATTGAAAAGTTTCTTGTTTAATTGAACTCAAGCATATTGCATCAAATATTTTCTGTGCTCTCACCAGGACTCAAGACAATACTATTTGACAGAATTTGTTCATCCTTACTTAATGCTATAAGTGCATTCCTTTCATTCCTTTTTTATTCATCACACGTTGGGATAATATTTAGTTAAAATGCGTTTGTTGTTTCTTTAGTATGCCTTGTACCTTTGTTCTCAGGCCCGGTAACTACAATCAGAATGCAAAGCATTTATATTAAGTCTTCTTGTGTAATCTTCTATAAGCACATGTACTATATGTATGCACTTATAACTCTGCCTGTTCGTGTGCCTTGCTTCAGAGGACATCCAGGGCAGCATTCCTTCTAAAAACACAACAAAGCAAGGCAAACCCCAGAAGCCAGAAGCCTCCTCTCCTTCTTTATACTCAGCAGGATTTGCTACACTCAGAGACGTCTGAACTGTGAAATGAACTTGTAATCCACCAGAGTAGTAGTCCCTGGTGTAGTGGTTATCTCCAGATGCTTTGTCCAACTCATTCTACAAAATATCAAGCATCAACTCTCAAGTCCACCCAATATACTAACCCAACGAAGCACATAAGCACAACGACGAACGGTCAGCTGCAAGTAGGCGTTGGTAATTGTAAGCGGTTAGCCTTGGGGGTTAAACCTATATCTTTATCCTTAGCAAAATGTCTACACTTCATAGTAGTTCTAGGGAAATTATTTCCGACTTTATGTTTTTGTTGTGAATGCGACTGTGTCAAACGAGCAAATTTGAAAAGTGGTGGAAGTGGCAGGGAGAGAGTGTGAGAGTGTAAGATGGTAGACTGGGATCTGAACTCTGAAGTGCAAATAATAAGTATAAAGAAATTCCTTTGAGTTGCTTTTCTGACTTTCACAATGGAGATGTGTTATCCTTCCGTTGCCGTTGTGCAGCAAGCATGGCAAGTTGATGATTAGGAGAAATCTTTTCTGCATTCATTTACCGTTGAAACAATGGATGCGCATACCTACGACTACTATACATAGTCTACTTTATTTTCTGATGACTGCATTTTGTCGGTTAGTTGCAATCTTTTTGATATTATAATGCAGAGTCTGAACAAAATATCAGGGTTAACTACGATTTCCTTCCTACTTGTTGATTTAAAAAATAAAATAAAACTTCTAGAAATTGAAAATAATGTAGGATAGTTATTACCAACGAACGGAAACTAGTAAAAAAAAAGAGTTAAATAATTTTATCTCTGTCTTTCTTATTTTTTCAATTATTTTGTTGGTTAGGTTATTATGTCAGAATTTTTCTGTTATGAAGCACAGACAAGCACGTATTGGTTTCGAGTCAAAAAATTTTAGAGGTTTGATTCAAAATAAGCATAACTGATGATTTAAAAGCCAAATAATGGTTTAATCATTAACGCAATTCTCTTAAGGTTAGGTAAAATAGAGTAAGGCCGGCCATTCACGACACAAAAAAACTGGGTAAATTGAGGTTTGCGCAGTTTACTTGTGTTGTGTATGGGACGTCTGTGAATTTAGCAGGGCAACTTTCACCCACGCAAATGGGACCTTGACAGGAATTTGGGCAACAGGTCACATAGTGCATCTCAGGAACGAAGCATGTTAGAAACTTGTAATTGTAGCTGCACTTATTGTTTTGCCTATTGCTAGTTTTGCAGTATCATTAGCAAACGTTGTTACGATTGCGTTTTCTGTGTGAGGTATATCGCATGTATAAAAGGTAAAGAACTGGACCTAATACACTTCCTTGCGGTACCCCAGCCACTATTAATTTGAATTAGAATAGTCATTTCCGTGTCTTACACGAAAAAGTCTTTCATCTAGATATCCGTTTAAAATGTTATAAAGTCCTCCAGGCAGAACTTGTCTTAATTTGAATTTGAGAAAAAGACTGTCGAACAGATTTTCTTTTCTTCAAAAGCTCTCCCAATTACGTCAGTAATTCTATGCGCGTGATCAATTGTCGAATGCTTGCTTCTAATTCTGAACTGATGTTCAGGTATTTATTGTTTCTCTTCTATTATCGGCGTGATCAATTGTCGAATGCTTGCTTCTAATTCTGAACTGATGTTCAGGTATTAATTGTTTCTCTTCTATTATCGGCGCAGGCGCAGGAGTAGTCAAAAACTTTTGATATTATAGGCAGAAGCGAAATCGGCCTGTAAGACTTCTTTTCGTGAGATGGTTTGCCAGGTCTGAAAACCATTGTGACTTCCGCAACTTTCCATTAGCTCGGAACATATTCTTAGCTTAGAGCGGCATTTATTATGTAAAGGAGGTTAATAAACCTTTTACGAGAGAGCATTTTTAAAATTTTTGCCGTAATTAAGTCTTATCCGGGAGCTTTATTGGACTTAAGCTTCTTTATTTCTCTTTTTTATTCGGCAAGTGTAGCATTTCTCATTACGTAGCTTTCATTTGAAGTAAAATTCATATTAATATTTTCGTTGAGTTCTTGCCCATTCAACGGCTAAAATGTTTCCTCTAGGTAATCGGCGAATACCATCGCTTTTCTTTGCCCATTCTTTTGGCCTATCTTGATCGGGGCACTAGAAGCTTTGGTTTATTCGTTGTTTTTATAGCTTACCAAAGTGAGTAGTTCGATTCCTTCCCCACTGTCAAGCCTTCAAGGTAATTTTCAACTTCAAGGTTTTTGAAATCTGATATCGTCGATTTGAGCATATTACCCAAGCGATTTAAATGAGCTTTGTGGTAAGGAGCACGGGTTCACTGCCATTTCTTACCTGCTTTTCGTTTCTGTTTCACTAGATCTCTTATTTCCTGAGGATATTTTTTATTTTTATGTGGCAATGCAGTACCTTTTAATAAGGTGTGTTATCCCAAGGTGTTTTTGTATTATATCAACAAAGGTATCTACTGATTTTCAAGCTCAAGAGGCGTTTGTTATGATAACCTTAACTCAACGTTGTCCTCAATATCTTTTTTAAAACCATCCCAGCTTTCGCTCATAGTGCTTATGATGGCAGAATGATCTGAGAAGAGGTCATATCTCTCTGGAATTTCTACACGGCTAGAGATAAAAATATAAAATAAAACTTAAGTTCAAAATTTAAAGAAAATTGTTTAACTGGTGTAGGCTGTAGGTCAATATTGTGCCACCCACTTTTTTCGTGTTCTCGTTTGATTGTTATATTGAATTTTTTTTCACGAATCCAAAACTTACTCTATAGAACCTATATCGCAAGTTAAAAGGGACTGGATGCGACCCACATTGGTAACTTCCCATTTGTGACCTCGGAAGCTAGAGGCCCGATATTATTTTATTATAAAATATAAACAGACCATACAAATATGTATTGAAGTGAAGTATGTTATGGTCTGAGTGCTTTTTTTGTGTGGAAGAAGGAAAATGAGGGGTTTTGGCCCAATATTTTATTTTTGTTAAGAAAGCGATACAAGCAGTCAAGCACACATAAAATAGTTATCTTTGTTTTAGAGCGTTAATGAATTTAAAATTTCAAGCTAGACTTAAACGAACCAACGAAATCGGTCATGTATGTGGTGGACCAGCCGCCACACCACCGCGCCAATCCATTTGGATTTGGACGTCTGCACGTAACAAATTAGGGAGAAAACTCACTGTGAATTGTAAAAATGCCATCTAAGAAACTTAGGTTACAGTTGTGCACTGCTTCACCCAACTAACAATTTAACTTTTATAAGGATCTATACAAGTTATTTTCAGACTGCTATAGAAATAGTAAAAGGCTTAATGCAAGTCATTTTGGCTCATTTACCCAAGCTCATTAACTGCCATAAGACTTTTGTTGACAGGTAGCAGCAAATAGTTTTTCATGAACTGCTATTAGCTTATAAGGCCTCACCCAAATTTATTTTGCATAAGCAATCCATTGAGAGAAAAATTTTTTTTTTGTAAAGCTGACTTTTATTTAATTTCTCTGATGTTGTATTTTTTATTGCATTTTATTTATTGTATTTTTTTTCTTCTCAGTTAGCTTCCGAAACCTTTTTTTCTGTATTCTGTAATGAGTCAAATGTTCTTCAGAAGTGAATAAGTTGGTACCATATACTTCACGTTCACGCAGACAGAACAGTCAATAACTGTTTACACCTAATATCTGTTCTTTGTTCTTCCAAACTTCTTGAGTGTTCTTTGGCTGTTTTAGGAATTGCTTCTCTGTTTTTTCTCACTTGTCTTTGGTAGTTTCCAGATCTTTTAAATGTTTACCATGAGTTAATCATTTTTAAGTTTTTCTAAAAAGTTTAATGTTACTGTAAGCACTTCTATTCTGTTTTACGATGTTCAATGGGTACTTACCGTTCTTATTTATTTTAATCTGATTTTTGTATAAGTATATTTTATAAGGCACACTTATTAATCTTCACTGATTATTTTAATTTGTATAAGCCTTATACCAGTTGTTTGCAATGATTTGTCGTGGAGAGCCTTATAGCAGCAATTATTTTAAGCATTTTCAGTAAACAACCTTGGAAGGCCTTATACAAGCCAATCATAACTTATATTTACAAGCCTTGTATAGAGCTTGTGCAACTAATTTTTTTAGCCATCATAGCAGCTATTTGTTTAAATTTCAGGTGGACAATTCTTAGCTTACTCAAGATTGCCTTATACAAGATCTATACAAGCTATTACTTGCCAAATTTGAAAAATGTTTCCTTATACAAGCTAAATTGTTAGTTGGGCAGACTATAGGTATTTACATAATCTAATATTTGACTCTTGGTCTTGCTGATTCTTTTGTATTGTTGAATGTATTGAATTTATTTTGATTATGGCAAGAAAAGTTAAGTTTGTATAGGAAATATATAAGTAAACCAAAGCTCAACGTCAGGTAAAGTCCCCTCTATTAGAGGTCGA
This sequence comes from Dasysyrphus albostriatus, assembly GCA_946251815.1. Classification (NCBI taxonomy): domain Eukaryota; kingdom Metazoa; phylum Arthropoda; class Insecta; order Diptera; family Syrphidae; genus Dasysyrphus; species Dasysyrphus albostriatus. Next base: position 58,743,621 of record OX276335.1, read on the forward strand.
GTACAAGATGCGTATAGTTTGAAGAATTACCTATAGCATACTGTTCTTCATAGTTAATGTTCCAAAGAGTTGCTTGTAGACTTTTTACGGAAAATTACTTCAGCGATCTGCTTATAGAATAATATATTTTCTAAAACTTACTGTTTTTGAGATATTTGCTAAGCGCCCATTCTAGTGACTTGTGACTTATTTTAGATTATAAATAACCTCAATCTCAACGAGCAAACCAAAAATCAGCCTCTTACTATTTTATTTCCCTTCTTTCATATTAATTCAATTAGAATGCCGATGAAAAATATTTATGAAAAATATTTATAAATTTGATGGCAGCAAGAAGAATGGTAATACATGGCCAATCCAAAGTAGAATATTGTTGAGGGAGAAAAGGCATTTCAGAATATTCCTCATTCAATGTTACACATAATCTTTTAAATACATACTCTAACCATCAAAGTTGCTTGATTTTTGCTGTGGAACGATTTTTCCACACTTTTTTCTCGGTGCAGGGAAATAATCCCATAGGCATCGACTTCACATGAGAATAAATTCTACTTTCGTAAATGCAATTTACTCTCATCGAGAGAGGGAATTTATTGCACTTTTTAGTCAGAAAGATCTCCTCTTTGAGAGTAAAGTTTTTGACCACTTGGTATTCTTAGGAGGTATTTTTAAGTATTTGGAAGATTCAAAAAGAATAGCAAAGAAAAATGTTCATACTTCAGAATGTTAACTTACTTTACTTACTTTAGATGGCACTCACAGTCAAGGATGCACTACGGCCTCAACCAATAAGCTCCTCCAGCCAGCTCATTCCCTAGGTAACTGCCTCCAGTTACGCACTCCAAGTTGGTTGAGGTCACTCTCCATTTGTGTGCGCCACCTTAGGTGGGGTTTTCCTCTGTAGAGCCCGTTGTGAAATCTTCTCCTCCATACTACATCGATATAGACTGGACCGAAGATCACCCGAAGAATTTTCCTTTCAAAGCACCCAAGCTGACTCTCATCCGTTTTTGAGAGAGTCCATGCTTCTGCCCCATACAGCAGGACCGGGATAATAAGGGTCTTATAAAAAGTCTTCTTGGTTCTTTTACCCCAAAGAAACAGTGTTTGGCTAGACTAATTCTTCGTTTGATCTCTGCACTGATGTCATTTTGCGATGTAATGGTGGAGCCGACAATGTTAAGATTCTTTTCTCGATGATAGCATATATTTCGTCCTGTTCTCATTAGCAGCCAAACCCATTTTCACCTCCTCCGATTCATTACTTACAAACGCGCCACAAACAGCTCGCTTTGTTGTCCCCATGATGTCAATATCATCTGCATAAGCAAGTAGCTGAACGGACTTTTGAAAAATTGTACCTCTGTTGTTTGTTTGCAAATTGCGTACAATTGCTTCAAGTACGATATTGAAGAGGTTGCATGATAATGAATCGCCTTGCCTCAAACCTTTCTCGATATCAAAGGGTCAGTGGTGTCCTTACTGACATTGACGGAGCAGCGAGATTTCTCCATCATCGTCATCCTGCAAAGGCGTACGAGCTTAGCAGGGATGCCGAGATGCGACATGGCTCTGAACAGCTCGTCTCTGTTTATGCTATCATACGCGAGTTTGAAATCGATAAAGAGATGGTGTTTATCGATTTATAACTTCTGGTTTTTTTTTTTAAATCTGTCGGAGTGTGAACCACACTGCTAGGGGCCAATCAGATCGTTGACAAACGATTTTGAGCGATCACACAGTACAGATGACAGGATTTTGTATGCGATGCTGAGGAGACTTATACCTCTGTATTTGGAACAATTTAGAGCATCTCGTTTCTTGTAGATGGGGCACACTATAAGGAGGTTCCATTCAACGGGCATACTTTCTTCCGACCACATTTTGAAGATAAGTTGGTGTACACTCCCTACCAAGTCATCTCCCCCTACTTTGAATAGCTCGGCTGGCAGGCTATCTGCACTAGCAGCCTTGCACGCTTCAAGCTTAGCTACCGCTAACCGCACTTCATTTAGGTCGGGTGGACGGAAATTTTGACCACCGTCGTCCAGGTTGAATGGATTATTCTGTCTCACAGCAGAATTTTGGCTATCATCACCGTTTAGCAGTCTAGAAAAGTGTTGTTTCCAGTTCCCTAGCACTGACTGTCTGTGTGTCTACCACCATATTCCCACTCTCGTCCCGGGAGGCTTCCGTTCTGGCCTTGTAACCCTGGGTTGATTGCCTCACCCTTCGGTAGAACTTTCCATCATCCCCCCCCCCCCGTTACAGTCCTCGATAGATTATAAAAATTATAAAAATTAATTTTTAAAAAATCACCTCGAGAAATAATATAACCTCAAATATTCTTACTTACTTACTTACTTAAGGTGGCGTTACAGTCGTGGGTTAACCAAGGCCTCAACCAACAAGCTCTTCCAGCCGGATCAGTTTCTGTAGAAATACCAGAGTTATGAAAGAAGATGTCCAGAGATTAAAATGAAACGACCACGTTAGTTCAAGTACAAGAATATATTAATTGTAAAAGTTTAACGTTACAGGAAGTTCATTTCAAAGATAAGTGATTTTAGACTTAGTAGAAAGATATTGTGTAAGGGGGCGTTGAGTGTAATTAGTGTTGACACTTATTTAATATTATATTTAACACACCCTCTCAACACTTAAGAATTTAACAAAAATCAAAATTAAATAAACCTTAAATATTAACAAAATTATAATTTTTCAGATATTATTAATATGGTAGATATTAATATGTATATGGAAAAAATACTTTCAATAAAAATTCAAAAATAAAATACGTTAATCTCCAAAAGTAAGTCCAAGATTCTTAAAGCAAAAACGATGTTTTGGTAGTGGTGTACATTTCGTAAAAGCATCGGCTAACATTAATTCTGTTTGCAAATATTTAAGCGTAATAGTTCCATCACATATAGCTTCTCGAATATAGTGATATTTTATGTGAAGATGTTTTGTTCTGGATCGCTTCCCTTGATAGTGTGCAATATACTGGGCGCTTTGACTATCAGTGTATAAAACGATTGATTGCTCCTCACGTAGAACTCCTAGTTCAACCAGCAAAAGCTTAAAATATTTAGCCTTCTTAGCAGCGGATGTTAAAGTAACATATTCGGCTTCAGCACTTGATGTAGTTACTATAGATTGTTTTTTTGATTCCCAGTCAATAGGAGCTCCAGCCAAAACGAATACAATACCCGATTGAGATTTGCGGTCATTGATGTCTTCCGCCCAATTGGAATCGGAGTAAGCAGATAATGGTTTTCCTGTTCTGGAATAGAGAATTTTTGAATTAATTGTTCCTTTCAAATACCTAAGGACAGATAAAGCTAAATTCAAGTGCTGCTTTCTGGGATCTTGATTAAATTGAGACAGCATGTTTACATTGCAAGAGATATCTGGGCGGCTAAAAGTAGAAAGGTGTAAAAGACTTCCAATGATTTCCTGATATGACTGTTTGTCAACCGGCTCTTTTTCATCATCGCATGAAGGCTCTTTTTCCATTTTGGTTTTAGGTGGCATTGGTAAGGTATTTGGCTTACAATTTAAAAGATTATATTTTTTTAATAAGTTCCTTATATAACAAGGTTGACTTATGGTTAAGGTTCCTTCGGCACGATCTCTTAAAACTTCTAGTCCAATAGTAACTCGTGGTGCACCTAGATCTCGAATATCAAAATTGGATTTTAAATGTGTTTTAAGTTTAGAGTATGAAAAGATATCATTTGTTGCTACGATTAGATCATCTACATAAGCAGTTATAAAAGTAACTAAGTTGTTATTCCTTTTAAAATATATACACCTGTCATAATTAGAATTGCTGAAACCGTCCTGTTTTAAAATTGTGTCCAATTTTATATTCCACTGATGACCAGATTGTTTTAAGCCATAAATAGATTTTTTAAGCTTACAGACCTTATTTGTATCATGAAAAAATCCTTCAGGCAGCTCCATATAGATGTTTTCGTCCAAGTCCCCATAGAGAAAAGCTGTAGAGACATCTATATGAAAAAGGTCTAAGTCCTCCTGTGTAGCAATGGCGTATAAAAGTCTAATTGAACTTATTTCGGCAACCGGAGCGAAAGTTTCGAAATAATCTACTCCGTACTGTTGAGTGTATCCTTTGGCAACCAGTCTAGCCTTTCTGCGTTCGACTGAGCCATCAGGATTAAATTTGGTCTTAAAGACCCATCTGCAACCGACAATGTTGGCATCCTTTGGTCGATCTACAAGTATCCATGTCCCGTTTTTACTTAGGAGCTCCATTTCCATTTTCATTGCGTCTTTCCATTCATTCACATGCTCAGACATTTCTATTTCTTTTATTGATTTCGGGTCAGTTAAATTCACAAGATTTGCAGACTCATTAAGTGGCATTACTAAATCATTGTTAGCATCCTCAAAAGTTTCGTTTTCATATTCGTTTTCTTCTAATTTGTCCTTTTTTATTTGCTGCTCAGTTTCCAGCTCTTTTGAATCACCCTGTTCTGAATTGTCATCGCCTGTAAGCATGTCATCTTGTTTTAAATCATAATTTAGATACTTATTATCAGTTTGGCGACTACCAGATTCAACAAAAACTACATCTCTACTTTTCAAAATTGAACGACTTCCTCGCTTCCACAATCTGTAGGCTTTAGCATCTTCACAATAGCCAATTAAAACGTATTCTTCACTTTTTGGGTCGAATTTACCATTCTTCCCATCCTTGGTCAAAGCAAAAGCTTTCGAACCAATTTCTCGAAAGTGAGAAACATTTGGTTTAATTGAAGTCCACAGTTCTTCAGGTGTTTTTCCATTATTCGGTTTAGTTGGACATCTGTTGCGGATATATGCTGCGGTATTAACAAGCTCGGCCCATAAAAACTTGGGCAGATCGGCTTCAATCATCAGGCAACGTGCCATTTCAACGAGGGTTCTGTTAGCGCGTTCTGCAATCCCATTTTGTTGGGGAGTGTATGCGGATGTAAATTCTTGTTTAATTCCACTTGCCTTACAGATTTCAGAAAAGGCCCTACTTGTGTATTCAGAACCATTATCTGATCTTATTCTTTTAATTCTGAGGCTCATTTGATTCTCGACATAGTTCTTAAATTCTATAAACTTCTCCAAGAGTTCAGATTTTTTACGAATAAAATATACAAATATTTTTCGAGAATAATCGTCTACAAATACAATAAAATAAAGTGACTTACTCAGGGACTCGGTTCGCATCGGACCGCATATGTCCGAGTGGATAAGTTCCAAGGAGTGTGTTGTAGACTTTTCCAGTTTTTCTGCAAAAGGTAGTCTAGTCTGCTTCCCTCGTATGCAAGATGTACACTTAAGCTCAAACGCATCAAAATTCGGCAATCCACTGACATAACCTTTCCGCTGCAGTTGTTTCAAAGACTCACCATTCAAATGGCCCATTCGATTATGCCACATTTCGAAGCTATTGGCACCTCGTATAGAATTAGCTTCTTTGACTTCGAAAGCTGCACCTCCAGTTGGATTTACGATGAAAAGTCCCTCCTGCTTCCTGGCACTCAAAAGCACCTTTCCTGATTTATTTACAATTGTTGCACCTTCACCTTCAAATGTAACTTGGCCTCCGCAATTGGTTACTTTATTAATTGAAATGAGATTTTCCTTCAGATCTGGAACATATAATGTATTATAAAATATGCACTTCTGAGATTTGTCACCTATTTGATTGTAAATTGATACCGTACCGATTCCCATAATTTGGACCTTTTTATCATTAGCTAATTTTACATACCCCATATGGTTTTTTGACAGGTTAGAAAATAATTTTTCATCAAAACACATGTGGGAGGTAGCTCCACTGTCCACACACCATCGACTTTCTTTGCCTGTACCAATTTTGTCAACAACTTCTAATGCCTTGGATGATGTTGGCAGAGATAAATACTCTTGCATAATAAATCCACTCTCGCTTTCATCATAAACCTGTTTTGCTTGTTGACCAAAGCTCCAGCATTCCTTCGCTTTATGACCTTTTCTTCCACACCTCCGACAATTATACTTAAACTCTCTTGAATTGTCATGATATTTATTATTGTAATTCATTTTGGGCTTCGCATTTCGTTCATTGAATGTGTTATTGTTCGAGTAATGATGATTGAAATTACCTCGTACTTTTAGTGCGTTATTTTCGCATGTTTCTCGTTTCTTATCACCAACTTCCATTAATCTTATTCGAACTGTTTCTAACTTTGGACCTTCCTCTTGAGCATCAAAGGCAGCCTGCACGCTTTTATAGTTTTCATCCAGACTATCTAATAATAAAATAACAAGAAGATCATCATCTAATTTTGCATCTAGCTCTGTGAGCCGAGTAATTATAGAAAAAAATCCTCTCAAATACTCATCCATTGTTTGTGTTGGATTCATACGGATATTTAGAAGTTTCCTAAATTCTTCCACCTTTTGCCGCACGCTCTTTCTGTTGTAGCTCGATTCCAGGAAGTCCCACACTTCTTTGGAAGTGTGAAGATTTTTGACTAGCGCTACAATGTGTGGTTCCATTGCCAGCAACATTTCGCTCCGCGCATCCATATCCTTGTCGTCCCATTGGTCTTGTTTCTTAACGTTTTCCTCCGGTCGTTCTTCCTTACCCTGAACTATCTTCAAAAATCTTAATTTATGAAGGATCCCCTCCATCTGCACGCTCCAAGTTGGATAATTTTCACCATTGAAAAGAGTTATGCGACCATGTACTAGGGTTGAATTCGCCATATCGTATCGACTTAAAAAATGGTTTATAAGAAATACTTTTACTCCCGAAATATTAGTTTAAATGGTATGCTCTTTTTATGTACAATCTTCTGGGCCCATAACCTGTAGAAATACCAGAGTTATGAAAGAAGATGTCCAGAGATTAAAATGAAACGACCACGTTAGTTCAAGTACAAGAATATATTCTGGTATTTCTACAGTTTCTAGCTAACTGCCTCCAGTTTCGCACGCCAAGTTGGTTGAGGTCCTCTTCCACTTGCGTGTGCCACCTGTTCCGTTGTCTTCCTCTACTGCGTTATCCCACGTCGTCAAAGATTTTTCGGGCCGGATCATTGTTGTCCATTCGCTCTAGGTGACCCAGCCATCTCAGTCGTTGGCTTTTCACTTTACTGGCTAGGTCAGTGTCGCTGTACAGTCCGTAGTGGCAGCGGGATTCAGTTCGTCATCACCGTTATACAATTTGCAGAAATGATTTTTCCATATCCTCAACACCAACTGCGATTCTACCACGATGTTCTCCTGTTCGTCCTTGCTGGTTTCGGTTCGGCCCTTGTAATCCTGGGTGGTTCTTTTTACCTTTTGGTAAAATTTTCGAACTTCATTCCTGCAATGGCGTCCCTCTAACTCCTCGATCACACGCTTCCTATGCTCCTTTTTTTTCAGAGAAGACATCTTCTGTTCGTAAAGCTCGCGAGCAACTCTGGTTCTTCTATGCAGCACCGTTTTATATGACTATTGTTTGGTTGCATGTACTTGTCGGCACTTTTCGTCGAACCAGGGGTTTCGCTGTGATGGTCGAGAGAGGGCCAGCACATCGGAGGCGACATCTTTGATGGCTTCCTGGCAATTCTTCCACTGGTTCTCGATGCTTGAATTTGACGGCATAGGACTATTTACGAGGGTGCGAGAGACTCAAACGGAAAAGGATATGGCGATTTTTTGCGACTGTAGCCGTCCGACGTCAAACTTCCTCACAGTATTACCCTGTTTTGGCATTGGTTTGGATATTCGTAGCTTTACCTTGGCTACAATGAGGTAATGGTCCAAGTCAACGTTGGCTCATTCGACTGCAATGTGGTCAATTTGGTTGGTGGTTGATTGTACAGGAATTCGCGATGTCCCCTTATGTATATCGAGATGAAGGAACTGCGTTCTAGCTACCACAACGTTTCGCCCCGCAGTAAAGTCGATTAACCTGAGTCCGTTATCAGAGGTGGTGTCGTGCAGGCTATATTTTCCGATTGTGCCACCAAAGACGTCTTTTCATCCTAGCCTGGAATTTAAATCACCCAAGACAATCTTAATGTCATAGCTAGGGCATTGCTCGTATGTCTTGTCCATGCGCATGCGCGCATAAGAGGCTGATGCTGGCAAAATGTTAAAACTCAGGACTTTTTGCCTAAGTCTGCCTCCAACGACGAATCCACACCCAAGGCGCTGCCCTTGTTGTCGGTAGCAGTTGCTGTAGTAGACGTCACAGTCTTTCAAATTTCTTTTATCCGGCCCATCCCATCGCACTTCTTGGATGGCGGTGAAATCTGCTATGTAGCAGTCTAGGGCCTCCGCTAAATGTACGGCTGCACGTGGTCTTAAGAGAGACAGAACATTCCACGTGCAGATCCGAAGCACGTTGTCCTTATTTCGTTTGCTAGGTTTGTCAACAGTAAATCCGTCCGTATCCGAGGCTTGTTGTTGCTTCGCAGCTAAATATCTTTACGTGGCTGGGAAGTCACCCCGATGGTACGACCCCCAAACTTGGAGGACCAGACCCTTAGTATGACTCCAGGGAACCGAATTAATCGCTCCTTATAGGCCTGAGCTTCGAATATGTCGTAGTAGCCCGTATAAGGTGTTTACTAAGTAGTTCAACCTGACTGGGACTGTAGACGCCACGGTTGATTCCATCTGGGGAATTCTTCCGCTGCCTCCTTGATGAAAGGAGAAGTGCCTTAGTGGGAACACTCCTCCTCCCCTCTCTCGTTTGCTGCTACCAACAATCATTCACAGAGATTGAAACCCAATCTTCGATTGAGGAACTAGACACCCGATGTTCATCACCGGGAGGTGAGTTGGTAAACAGAAGTTGGTTTAACAAAAAACCTGTGGATGCTTGTGTCCTCTTGAATGCACATATCTACCCTTTGAACATCACCCCAAATTTGCATCTAATTAAACGAATTTTTTCAAAATCCTTTATTCGAATATCTCAAAAACGTGACGTGCTTTAGTAATTCTGAGGCAAGAATCGAGTTAAACGAATCAAAAACCATCAGAAAAATATACTGTTGTTCATTTTAGAGACTACCTTGATTTGTACGCAAATATAATTTATTAGTGGCTTAAAGGGGATTGTTGGAAATTGTGTTTAAAAAAATTTAACCATATGTGAAAAACTCCAAAAAATTCCATTTTTGCATCATTTTGCATATTTTTTGATTTATAGTTTCATATATTATAGTACGCATATGTCAAAGTGTACCTTATATTTCAATTAATAGCATTTTTTAAATGCAAACAAAGGACGGTAGGTACAGTAAGACAAAACAAATTTATTCTAGGAAAAATGTTTTAGTTTTAAAGTGTAACAAACACTGGGAGGGTATATTGGTTCTATTGATCTTGTTACAGGGGCGTATTATGAGTTGCAATTTGAGGAGGTTTTTTTTTTTAATTTTTAGTTGGAAAATTATTTTACAAGAACCTTTACTTAAAAAGGAATTATCGAATGAATTTTTAAGTTTTGAGAAAAGTTATTTGATGAGTTTCCGTTGCTTTAAATTGTCAATTTATTTAAAAATTGCCCCTCTTGCCTAAGTGGGTGGTTTTTCTGTTTGCCCATACGTAACCTTGACCTTCTAGCTTTTTGCCATTACTTTTGCATGCAAAACACTCTGTATTAACAGTGAAATAATAAATAGCTAAGGCTGTCTTCCTTGCAAAACCAATAGCGGACAGACAGACTTTGCCCATGGCAACAGCGAGTTAATCCAAATTTTATGAAAGCAGTCGTTTTTTTGGTTTATTTGTATTTTACATATATTGAAAAGTATCTGTCAATAAAACATCAAAAGCGGTCCATATAAGATTCATATAAAAGGTGCTCCAAAATATTTCTACAGAGCTATGTCATCAATATCAAGATAAATAAATCCATCCTTGCATAAATATACACACAAAACTTTTCTTTATATAGCCCTTTCATATAGTATCGGAAGTTTTTTTTATTATTTTATTTTATTTTCTATTTAAAATGACATCCAAGGCCAAATATACAATTTTTGGAATCGGAAATATTTGTTCAAATTGAAAACTCATCAACATATTCAAACCCTCAAGCTTGTTTTATCTTAAAAATGAAAAAGAAACAAAAAAAAAGTACATATCTTGGTTTGGCATATTTGCCTCCGCATGACTTAACAAATCCGTTTGATGTAATAAACAAACTAAGTTACAAATGGATTCATGTGTTTGCATATATTTTTGCCCCAAAGCCATAAACAATTTAAATTTCCGACGTCATCTCATCCGAAGCAGTAACTGTATATAACTCTTTAATATTCCATGTCATATCATCAATGTCCTGTCCAGTCCCTAGCAGCACTGGCACTAGCACATGCTGAAGCCAAACCAAAGGGGGAAATATTTCCCACGAATCCTGAGTTCGACTTCATCCCTGAATATAAGCAACGTGTATTTGTGTAGCTTTTGTATTATTGTTTCTCCGAACATCAGAAAAATTCAATTTCAAAATGCAATATTGAAGGTTTTAAAAGGACAAATGGTAGAAGAACATCTAAAAAAAAAAATGGAGAACATCAAGGATACAGGAAATGCACAATTTATTTATGACCAATTTGAGATATTTCCTCGTTCGAACTTTCATCGAAAGGACATGGAAGTTAGATACAAAATACATACCTACCTACACATCTATTTATACATATCAGAATAAAAGGAACGCCAAATGAACAAAACTGAATTTTAGCGTTAGTGCCAAAGTATTGGCGAAGGATGCTCCCAATGCAAGACGTTTCCTGTTGGGGAATTCTTTATTTCTTTTTTAGTGATTTATTTTTTTGTTAATCTTTTTTTTTTCTTCCCTTCGTCTTTTTATTTTTCTCTTTTCCCTTTTTTGTTTTTTTTTTTCTTGTTTCGATTTGAGATTTATGTTTTCCAATATTTTTAGCTCAATTGAGAGTTTGTCTTCGTCGTTTTTTTTTTGTAGGGATTTTTTTTTAAATAGAGGTAGTCAAAGAAAAAAGTTCCTGTTTACTTTTGGCCCTAAGTAAATACGTTAGTTGAAAGACGACAACGGTAAAAGAAAAATAAAATGATTTGAACAAAAAACAAAAACTGATAAACCCTTTCGTTTGTACTGGGTGTTGGTTAAGTAGGGCACAATTTATTTTGTATTTCTTTTTCGTTTTTTTTTTTTCATTTTAATTTATAGACTTAAGGGATTGTGTTGTATAGTGATTGTAATTCTTCCTGTTTCTTATGTTCGCCAAGACCATGATTTTTTTTTTCTATCTTAAAAAAAAAACCTTTGTTTGGAATTGTTACTTTTGAATCTTAAACAATTCTTTAAAATTGAATTTGTAAGGACGTTTCCTTTTTGTTCTTTCGTAAACCTTCATTATGTAAGAAAAAGAACATCAACATTAGTACACCCGATGTTTCCTTTGAATAAAGTATTTTAAGAATTCTTTTTATAATCAATTTGTTCTACGCTTGACGAAAAAACATACAATTCTCATTTTTCTATTTCAATCTTAAATTTAAAACCAAGATCATTCATATTCGTTAAAAAATAATTACAAGCTGTCAGAGCTGTGAAAAATCCAGTACTCTGGTAATGCAGTCAGGCAAGTTACAGTTAATTAACTTAATAATTGACTAATAAATTAATACTTTGACTGAGTACTGTAACTGCACAATAAGCAGTCGCCAGTAGTACTAACATTCAGGACTGTACAGTCATCAAAAGCAGTCAATTGACTAAAAGTTAATTAACTGCAGTACTTTGTGACTGGTTTTAGTCTTTTGTCAATTGAAAGTCTTCAGTACTGGCTTGATTTAAGTTTTAGTCTTTAAGTCTCTTAACTGCAGCCAGTTAACTGTAAGTCTTTTAAAGTCTTTCGACTAAAAGTCGATATATATGTAAGTATGGAATAAAACGGGGAAACAATTATGTTGTTCACAATGGTTTCGGTTTGTGTAATAGTACGAGAGTTGGGAACGTAAAAAAGAGTCGTTTTAGTGTGAAACGTATTTTTTTTAAATTATGTCCTCTCTAAGTCCCTAGATTCACATGAGGGTAGTCTGACTGGTGAGAAATGTTGTGTTGTCCGCCATTTTGAAAAAAGACTTAAAAATTCTATTTTCTCGGCTCCTATTGGCCGTAAGCTGAAATTTTTTGTTACATTTTAAACACATTTTACATTTTTGTAGGTTATTTTATAAAACTTACGCCTTAAACATTTTCGTCATCACTTTCTAATGAAAAGTTATTGTCAAAAAACTGTCGATTTTTTTTAAGAAAAAAATGGTTTTAAGCATTTTTACTCTACTCTTGTTCATCTGACAGAAAAAATTATACCATACTTTTTTCAGAACACTAAATTTCCTACGTTGTGGTATATTTAAATTGTATATGGAACAAAAAATGTAAAGAATACAGTACCTAACACCAAATTGCCAAAATCTAACAAATAATTCCTTAATGGACAAAACGATTCGTACGGCCAGTGCTGGCACTGCAAAATAATAATGGATTCTTAGAGAAGGACACACATACAGGGTGGCGCACGAATCGTGCTACAAAAATAAAACGTAATAACTTTTTTTCTGTGTGAGTAATCGGGTTATTTTTTTTTTTATTTTGTAGGTTACTATTTAGATTTATAAAAATGGATGCTTGGGATACGGAGAAAAGAATTTGGATAGTGCAACGGTACCATGCTTTGCAGTCCGTCATTTTCGTCCAAAGGGAATTTAGGCGGGAGTTTGGCGGTAATCCCCCGAGTAGATGGACCATTATGAGGTTTGTAAACATGTTTGCCGAATCTGGAAGCATCGCACGAAGGCCGTACCATCGAGATGCCAATGTTCGGGTTCAGGATACAATCGCAGCAGTAGCATCTGCAATACAGGCCAATCCGAGCGTTTCGACCCGAAACTTATCGGGGCAAATTGGAGTTAGTAGACGGTCATTACAACGGATACTTCATGACGATTTAAACTTGTTTCCGTACAAAGTCCAAATTACAAGCAAGTTAAACCCTCAGGATTTGCCTGTTCGCCTGGAATTTTGCCAAAAAATGATATCAATGGCCGGAGAAGACAACACATTGATCAATTGTTTGTTCATGTCTGATGAGGCCCATTTTGATCTTAACGGCAATGTAAACAAGCAAAATTGCCGTATATGGAATGAGTCTAATCCAGAAATGCTCCATGAGACGGAACTGCACCCAGAACGAGTCACTGTGTAGTGCGCAGTTTCATCAAGGTGTATTGTCGGGCCGTACTTCTTTGAAGAAAACGGTGTAACCGTTACTGTCAATGGGGACCGTTATTTAAAGATGTTGAAGGAGTTTTTTTACCCAGAACTGCGCCGAAGACGTATACCATTCAACAGCGTTTGGTTTCAGCAAGATGAAGCAACTGCACATATAGCCAGACCAGTTATGGCGGAGCTAAACAAAAAATTCGCAAACAAATTAATTTCTAGGAACTCCACTCTTCGCTGGCCCCCAAGGTCACCTGACCTGACTGCACCAGACTTCTTTTTATGGGGTTATGTCAAGCAAGAGGTGTATAAAACGAAGCCCAGGAATTTAACTGAATTAAAGCAGTCCATAACGACAATAATTGAGGCGATCCCAACTTCAACTCTTCAGGCCGCAATGAATAATTTTTTGATCAGATGCCGCATTTGCGTGGGAGAGCGTGGAGGTCATTTGCGGTCTATAATCTTTAAAAACAACTAACTATTTAAAAGAAAATTTAATTTTCTAACCAATAAAAACAAAAAAAATGAAATACATCGATTAAGAAAAAAGTTATTTGAATTTCTTATTGTAGCACAATTGGTGCGCCACCCTGTACAATGCAAGTGTTTTATTACTTTAGAAGGGAACTCTTTCCCACGGCACGGCCGGTGCCGGTGGGGGGCCGTCTTAAAGACGTGGAAGGTTTCACTAAAATGGATTCCAAAAGTAGGGATGCAAATTTGTTGGAAATAAGCCTGAATAGCTTTAACGCATTGCTCGATTGTGTATCTTTCCCATAATTCAAATTGAATCAGTCTGAAATTGAGAAATGTCAAATGAAATGCAGAAAAAAACTTGACGTTTAGGTGTGGCTCACATTCAACATCGGCCCTTAAAATTTAAACACCCATTACTTACTTCATTTTTTGTTCAGTGTGATACATAGAAACTTTATGACAAGTTATGCATTCGTAAACAAAATTGAACTCAGATTTTGATCAGACGTATGTCGATGATGGGGAAAACGAAAAAAGTTTGTCTCAAAATGTCAGTCTGTCTTTCCGTTTGGCTACAGCCTAAACAGCCGGATTGATCATTTTTAAACTTGCTACATAGTGGTTTTGGGTGATTCCGCGCAATTTTACAAAATTTGTATTTCTCAAAAACAGCTCTTTAACTCCTCTCAAAAAGAATCAATAAATTTCTCTCAGTAAAATCCTTAAGATAGATGAACATTTTTCAAAATATGGTTATAAGTGGTACCTGCCAAAGAACCATTTTTTAATTTTCGAATTTCTTCAATTGGTGGTTTTAATTTGAATAATATTTTTTAAACAGTAACTTCTAATCAATATAAATAGTTTTTCTTACCAAAGTTAAAAAAAAAATCGATTTTTAAAAAACTATTCAAAATTTTTGTTTAAAAACAAATATTTTGAAAATTTCATGGCTGATTTTTATAAAACTTGGTATTTAAGGTTTTGTTTTGCACTTTTTGAAAAACTTGCATTTTAAGAAAAAAATTCTTTTATGAAAAAATAACGGTATTTTCCACAAAAATATAAAAAAACTATTAAAAAAATATTTATTAAGGGAAAAATTAAATTGCGGTAAAATTTACCACAACAAGATTCACCTGGCTACTCTTTATCACTAACTATTTATAGCCTTGTCTTTTTCAGCTGCAGCTCCAAAATACTAGTTGAGTCAGTAGATGCCTGGCGTCCATCAGCCAGAGACCTTATCTTATAGTATTTTGTAAATGGAAGTTGTGTGACGGGTAGTCAACACAATCCAAAATATACTGTGTGATGGGCAGTCCACAAAATTACCTAATGGTGTCAAACATGTAGTCCACACGTACTATTTCTCATTCACTGTGTGACGGGCGGTCCACAAAATTGCATAAATGTATGTGACAGGTTGTCTACCCTTACTCTTCTACATTTATAAAACGACATGTCTTTGTACGACAGTTAATTCACATGAACGACATGTTTAGTATGGCTTAATGTCCACCCTTAAGTGTGTTAAACACAACTAGGGTTGCCAACCGTACTCTAAAAAAGAGAATTGTACTCTATTTCATAAAAGCTTACTCTATGATCTATGACTCTAATAGAGTACGCTAAAATACTCTTTTTTTACTGAAACTAATTTTTTTCCAAATTCTTTTTTTTTTTTTTTGTTCAAACGTTTTGTTTTATAGTGTTAATATTTTCAACTCTATTTTATGAAATTTATATTTCCACACCTTCCATCTACCTATGTACACAAAAAATTACAATTTTTTTTTGTAGAACGTATATGTAGGCATAATAAAAACCGGTTAATGTTAACCAATCCTAACCCTCAAATGTTTCTGAACGCACCCAAAACTGTCAAAACATAAAGAATGAAATGTCAATAGCTGTGTATGTTTTACTATCTTCTATTGGGATCCAGATCTGGATCTGGATTAACTTTTAACACGAACGTGCTGCAAAAACAAATTTGAAAATTTCTCACTATTTTGTATTTGTGTGACGTGTAACGTGTTGAAAGAACATCCAGAACCAGATCTAGATTCGGATCTCAATCGAAATAATTTAGCTTGTGTGAAAAGTTGTTGAAGGTGCAAAAGATTTTTGTTTTTTTTTTACTTCTGGTGGTTATGTTTTTTGTCTAGAAAACTTTCGAATAAAAAGATTGATGAAAATTATGACACCGATCGTGAAAAGATCGCGAATGACCAGTCCATTTTAAAAGAACTGCAGAGCTAATGACAAACAAGTAATATTTTATTAATAAAAAATAATGTTGAAAAAAAAAACAATTTCTTTTCAAAAATGTACTGACAAACTTATTTATTTAATTTTTGTCTTTCCTGCTATTTCAGTATTTTTCTTTCATGAATGTTAAGTGGTGAGAAAAGAAGAACATGGCTCGAAATAAAGTTCTAATT
The DNA here is from genome assembly GCA_946251815.1 of Dasysyrphus albostriatus. Taxonomy (NCBI): domain Eukaryota; kingdom Metazoa; phylum Arthropoda; class Insecta; order Diptera; family Syrphidae; genus Dasysyrphus; species Dasysyrphus albostriatus. The sequence goes on from OX276335.1 coordinate 58,759,815, forward strand.
TTTCTGAACGTAGAGTTGCAATGTTCAGACTCATATAATTATTTAAAGAACAGCAAAAAAATTTTATTTTTAATAAAAAGTATAAAAAATACATGTTTTGAATTTAAAAGAATTATACTCTTTTTTATTAGACTGTACTCTTTATTTATCCTCTCTTAAAACAAATATACTCAATTTTTTCCTTAAAAAGTTGGTAACCCTAAACACAACAGAAAAATCGCTTTGCGATGTGTTTTCCTATCCACCTTTAATCCTACGTCTAGAGTAATTTAACGTTCGCATAAGTCATCGTCATTTTAGTTGAAAAATGACAGTGATCATGTGGACAAATATTTTCCTCTAACTGATTAATCTGGCCCGGTCTGGGCTGGAGACTTTGTTCGTGATGTTAAATAATTTTTCGCTTCCCTTTAGACCAACTGAATTTGATGGAGAAGGAAAGAGATCACATGACCGTGACAGAATACTACCACGGACTTTAGATCAGAAGAGGACAACCATATGGTCGTGGCGTTATGGACAAGCCGAGCCCGTCATTTTTGGTCACTTTTGAATTTTATTCCAGAGATTTTCATGGTGTGTTTTTTGGAAAAAGGGAAAGTGAAAAACTATTTTCGATTTAATATTTTTTACCGAGGGAAATAAATTATGTTGAGAAAATTCCCAGTTTGGGGAATCCTGAAAAGAAAATAGAGGAGCTATTTTCTATAAAGGAGGAGGAAGATATTTATTGCATTTATAGTTTGATGTTGGTGGCCTAATTTCAAATTAGCTTATATGGCCTTCAGTCTTACAAATTGGCGTTTCATCCGGCTTATTCACTTGGACTCATCAGTGACATAGTGAGGGCCTTTATCATACGCTATTCGAATTAAGTAAAGTTTAACTTTCATAATTTCACTCCGTTAGGCCTTCGCTACGTTTCTTAACCGTTTCTTACCGTTTTTTAAGTTCCGTTGCCTGTTCGGGAACTTTCCCATAATAATTTCCCTATATATCTTTTCTGACGCTCCATTTTGCTTTTTGTCTTTTGTCTTTGCAATTTCTACATACAATTTCCAAAACCAATAATTGTACTTGCTTTATTTTCTTATCTTGGAAAAAATTCTGGGTTTTTACCTGTATTTATAAAGGTTCCCCTGATTCTTAATAAACATTTTAAAATTCCATAAATGAAAAAAAAAACATTTTTTGTCTGTGTAAAAAATAAAGGTGATGGTAAGTACCTTAATACTTCCTGGCGCCCATATTATCTAAGTACACCCTGTACTTTCCTATCAATTGTCTTACATAGATATCAATTTTATTCCAAATATGTTTACCAACCGAACGGGATTGATAAAAACAAACCATAAATTGAACCCTCCCCATTCGCTGATTTATGGGTGGCAGCACTTTAATTTGCGGTCGGTTGTGGAATTCATCCAACACACCTATGGTTTGATAGGTTGTCATTTCCGTTTTGTACATTCAAAAATAAACTATAAATTTTTTGGCGCAATAGCTCATGGAGAACCAGGGCCTAGTGACTAACAACTCACAACCATTCCTGTGTGCGTGTTGTTGGCAGGAATGGAGGGGACCTTCAATTTTTTGCCGATTCCTAACGACTAGATGAGAAGCACTTATTCTTGACAAGTTTCAGAACACTGTCATAGGAGTATTTTTTTTTCAATTTTGAATTTTCTCATTTTCGGCTAAACAGATTAAAATACATTTTGCTATACAAATTTTGAATACAGTTGAAAATACTTTTTGAACATTTTAAGTATTTCTTTTTTCAAAAATACCAGCCATATGAGAAATCACTTGAGATAGTTGTTTATAAAATATAATCTCCTTGGACCAAAACGTTTTTGTTGAAAAAAAAAAGCATTAATAAATTTTACTGATACAAAATTCATTCGTAAAATGAGACGCACGGTCTAGTCAGTGATAAGTGAAGGTCTTTATCAAACGTTATTTGATTTAACTACGATTCAATTTATGTGAATTGATATTTGAGATCGCCTTGATGAAACTATCATTTAAAGATTTTTCAATGTCAATTTTAAAATGCTACCTTTTTGCTTTACCCAAAATTTCTTTTCATGATGAACTTTGAATGTTTTTAGCTGAATCTCCTCGGCTCCCATAGTAATTCTATTGAATTTTACCAAATGAGTAAATCTTACTTTTTTCCTAATATCCTGCATTGATATATTTCGGAATTAGCTTTATCCATCAGAGAACATTCAAGGCTAAACTAAAAAAATATTTTGAAGGCTTTAAAGAAGCCAAAACCTTGCTTAAAAGCTTTTATAAAACTGTTTTCAGCCACCATTTTGAAAAACACGTTTTTGACTACGTTTATCTTCAATGTAATTCAATTAATTTCATTTCAATCCAGTTCAATCCAATTCAATTCAATTATATTATATTCAATTATATTCAATTCAATTAATTTCAATTCAATTCAATAATGTTCATTCCAATTAAATTCAATTCATTTGAATTCAATATAATTCGATTTAATTCAACTCAAATTTATTCAACTCAATTCAATTAAATTCATCCGAAACATAAAGAAATATTTTAAACATTCAATTCAATATTATAAACTGCTCAAGTACTAGAAGGACATTATGTAGATACATACAATACTTAAAACTTAAATGAAACTAAGCCAACACTATACAAAAGGTCCAGAGTGGATCCACATAGCTTAAAATGGTACAAAGGCTATAAAGCCCGCTTGTTTATATACCTTTCAATACCTTGATTTAAACCTTTGAGTTGACAATTATTATAGTAACAAAGCTTTCCGTATAGAATCAAAGAAATTATAAAATTGTACTTCCAGCACTACGGAAAATCTTACACAAAAATAAAATCTGAGAAACAAAAAAAAATAAAAATATGGACACCCTTAAAGTTATCACGACAAAAGAAAACACAAAGCACAAAAACAAAAAAAATCTTCCAAGTTTCGGAAAAACTTTTGTTCGCTCGCAGAAACTAAAAACTACTTGCGATTGCAACACACAGAGTCCCAACAGACGTCTGTATGTCGATGTTAAAAGTTTAAACTTCTTTAAGAACAAACTTTTCAAAGTCTTACTTTACAACCCAAACCCTAAAACTCTCTTCTAAGACTATAGTTTTTTGTTTTATTATTCTTCCCGGCAGTGAATGGAAAAACACTTAACTCTCGCATGGCAAGTAAAAGTGCTCTAAAGAATACGATTCTTCTTTCCTTTTTTTTTTTTTTTTGATGCAGCAAAACTTTTATTTTATTTTATATATTTTATTAAAGTAGTTTTTTTTTATATATAAAACTATCTGCTTTCTTATACGAAATAAGAACTCACATATACCTACTCGGGAGGTGTGTTGAAATGTTTTTTTTTTTTTTGTTAACTTATGCAGGTGACATTTTTTATAGTTTGGGTTTGGTTCGATTTTGATGCAAATAGTTCTTGGACTTGGTATTTATTGGTTTTGAAAAACAAGACCGACCTAGAACATAAAAAATAAATCATAAAGTTTTAGCGACGAACATAAATTCCAATCTGTAATTTATGCATTCAGTAAGAGATCGAAACATCGCAGTCCATTCTCACCTTGGTGTACATTGTAAATCCAGATTATGGACGGTCTATTCGGTTTCAAAGATGTATGCAGCTGGTAGTAGGTAGTCACAGTTTTGTGGCTTAAAATTTGAGTTAACACAGCCATTCAAAATAATGAAATGTAAAAATATTGCAACATGGATCTGCTGATATCAATGATATCCAAAGCTGGGATATCGTGTGTAAATTTGTATTCAGAGTTTTTGCTGCGCCAGGAAGTTATGTGTGTTGTCTTTGAAATGGGACAGTGTCAGAAACACAGGTGGCAGAAGAGACATGAAGAACCTCAGGTAATGACAACCCAAATGGCAAAATCCAGGCATATCAACGGATAACGACTTCGGAGTATGTACTTGGAAAGTGATAAACTCTCATTGAGAACCCTTTATGCCTTACAGCTCAGACACACCTTCAGCACATTATTTGTTAGACACAGCTTCCACCAAGAGAAAAATGATAACAGCCTTCGACTAATTGACTTTTCAGAAATTCATAATGTGGTGATAAATAGCTTTAAGTTTCCACAAAATAGTCGATACGGAAACCAAATTCACCATGTGGTAATCGATGGAAGATACGCCTACAGTTTTCGAGGGGCAAACGTCGACCCTATCCATTTCCTTCATGCGGCAAGAGAGCTCAACTGTCAAATAAATAAAACTACGAAATGCCCTTCAGAAGAAATTCGAGTTGGTCGTTGGCATACCTAGTCACCAGAGCCTATAGTGAGCCGCAGAATGAAGAACTCTCTGCTGTGCATTTACATACCTGCCTCAGTCTCAGTATCACCATATCATCAAAGAGTCAGCCAAAGCCCAAAATCACAATAGGCTAAACACTATCCCCGAAAAAAGGACCTGTGGTAAGATGACTAATCATACTAACGGTGTGATGAAAAATCTGACAGAAGATATATGTGCGAATATGCTGCAGCTTCAAACAAGCTCAGCGGAACAGGAATATTGAGCAAGCAGAGGAAAGAAAAGATAATGAACCCGCGTAAAAAGAAGATGACTTCCAGCTCAAGGAGATCGAAGAATCTCTCGAGCCAAGCAACCGGCTATCGGCTTTGAAACTGAAAACTGGTCCTATGAAATAGCAAAAGCAACCAAATGCCGGGGTGTTCCAGGGCCTCAATCATCAAGCTTCTTCCAGCCGGCTCGGAAGCTCTAGCTGTCTAGCTAGCTGTCTGCTTAGTGGACATCAGTTAATTTTAGAAGAAGGGAACCCACCTCCAATCAATAAATACACATTTTTACCAGTTTAACTCTTCCAGCATGGGAGGGATGTATTGAAAGATAGCGTGGAAAGGAGCATGGATGTGGCTGATGACTGGTCTTTAAGCTCCATGTATATCATCTACAAAAAGGTGAACTTTCGTCCTGCAAGAACTATCAAGGCATATCCCTGGTTAGCATCACAAACAAGATCCTATACAGTGAACCTAATGTGTATTTTGTAGTACCTTGTGTCATATTGGTGAGTGCGCTGGACTTTCATGAAAAACTTCTAGGTTCGATTCCTAACCGCTATCTGCCAGCCACCAAAAAAAAAGGAAATACACGAAAAGAATTGAAAAATTAGCAGTTGCAATTTACGAATCATGTTTTATTTGTAAAGCAAGGCATTTTGATCACAAATTATTACAAAAAATGGTTATTTTAAATACATTCAAAACGTAGCAAATTACAAAATTTGTTTTTTCGTGATTTGCAGTTAGAATTCATGATTCAAGCTTATACTTTTAGTAGCAAAATACAACTTTTATGGCGTAATTTTGTCTCCAAAAGAATAATTTCACAAACAGGATTAATTTGTGATAAATATTTTGTAGATTATATTGCACAATCGCTGATTTATGATTTTTTTTTCGCAATTTGCAACTCCATGAGAATAGTTGCAAATCACCAAAAAAAAATCGTACGACTTTCTTGTCATTATTAACTTTTCGATGATATAAAGCACCACAACAATCATAATTGTATGACACCAATGCATGCTCGCTCCGCAACTGGAGGGTTGCGAGTTCAAATCGAAGTACAGTCAAGCGCAAAGTATTTATATTAAATAAATAAAAATAAAGCGGTTTCAACAGGGACGCTACAAAAGTAGAGCGACAGGGACAGCAAACGACGCCATATTTCTTGCCGCTCTTTTGACATTTCTCTTCAGTAAGGTTTGCCATTTCATGATGGAAAGAAACACGAGCCAACAACGAGTCGAAATTATTAAAATTTACTACCGAAATTCGGAGTCAGTGGCCCCAATGTTAAGAGCGTTACGTCCAATTTATGGTCGTCTTAATCGTCCTAGCAGATCAACAATTGAGCGTCTAGTGGACAAAATTTGAATCCACAGGCACAGTACAAAATGTTCCCGTACCAGTGAGATAAAGAAATGCCCGAAGCATCGAGAATATTGCTGCCGCTGAGGCTTCAGTTGCAGAAAGCCCAAATGTGTCTCTCATACGTCATATCTGTGACATCGTTGTGGCGAATTTTGCGAAAAGATCTTGGCCTACATCCTTACAAGATTAAATTGACGCAAGAACTGAAGCCGCTTGACCGCCAGAAGAGTCGTATGTTCGTGAATTGGGCTGAGCAACAACTTGAAAATGATTCGGATTTTCATCGAAAAATCATCTTCAGCGATGAGGCTCACTTCTGGCTGAATTGCTTCGTCAATAAACAAAATATGCGGTATTGGTCAGGCAGCAACCCACACGTACTCCATGAGTCATCATTGCATCCCGAAAAAACTGCGGTTTGGTGTGGTTTATGGGCCAGCGGCGTCATTGGGCGGTACTTCTTCCGTGATGATCAAGACCGGCACGTTACTGGCCGCCTCGGTCGTGCGATTTGACGCCGTTAGACTATTTCCTGTGGGGCTACATCAAGTCTATGGTCTATGCCAACAAGTCAGCGACGATTGATGAACTTCGTACGAATATCGAACGTGAAATTGCAGCAGTATCGGGCGATTTATGATTAAAAACCGTCGAAAATTGGGTTCAGCGTCTGGACTTCTGCAAGCGTGCCCGTGGTGGCCATGCAAACGAAATCGTGTTCCATACATAATGGCATCGAACGTACTTTTGCAGGAATAAAGAATTTCGTTGATACCCAAAACCATTTTTATTTTATTTTATTTTGTAGCGCTCTCATTGAAAAACCCGATAAATAAAATTAAATGAGTATACCTGCAAAATAAAGTTGAGCAAGACTGATCTTTCAAAGTATCACGAGTTGATCGCAAATCTTTTTTGCAAATTTACAAATTGTGCAATTGAGGAATGTGTGGATCAAATTGCGATATGTCGTTCAAAATTTTTGTTTTGTCTCGATAGAATAATTGATACTTAAGAGTGTTGATTTACAATTTTACAACAAATAGTCGTATATTACGAAATCCCAAGCCAAGGTATAAATCCGAATTAATTTTTAGTAATTTGCAGCTAATTTTTCGTGATCTGACCCAAGAATTCATTCAGTGTATATTTCCTGAGGTACAGCCTCTTGCGAGGAACTGACAAATCCTCCAAGAGTAAACTTGTCATGAATGGGTGCTTCTCATCTAGCCGTTCGGATTCGGCAAAAAATTGTAGGTCCTCTCCGTTGCTGCCAACAACACGTACACTGGAATGGTTAAGAGTTTAGGTCACCAGGCATTGGCTCTCCATGAGCTTTAGCAACACCAAATTTATTTACTTTTGTTTATTATCGGCAAGTACCAGTGTGGCTTACAGCCAGGCAAATCACTGTTCATAGAAGACTAACAATTTTGTCTCAGAGAAATCCTTAAGAAGAACGATCAACTTCAAGTCAGGACTCGCCGACTATTTACTGACTTCAAAGCCACAAATTATAATAATAGCATTCATCGCCAGGGACTCTAGGTATATTGTTATGGCTGAACTTGGAATCCCGGCGAAACCGTTCCAGTTATCCCACATGACATTGGAAAATATGTGATGCGATGTGCAACTAAGGAAAAGCTCTTCCGAACTCTTCCAAACTTGCACAGGATTTGGACAAGGAGAAGTGCTATCGTACCTCGTGGCATGATGGTTAGTGCGTAGGACTGTCATGCCAAAGGTCTGGGTTAGATTCCCAGCCGCTGCCACCTAAAAAAACAGAAATGTTTTTTCACGAGGTACTGCCTCTTGCGAGGAACTGTCAAATCCTTCAAGAGTACACTTGTCATGAATAAGTGCTTCTCATCTAGCCGTTCGGACTCGGCAAAAAATTGTAGGTCCCCTCCATTCCTGCAAAAATACACACACAGGAATGGTTGAGAGTTATAAGTCACTAGTGAATAGGGTAAGTAACAGGAAGGCACTTTTTTTCAACAGATCTAATGTCCCAATTGTCACCCGCTGCTTCCAACAGGCCATTACAGAGCCTTTCCTGGCTAGTGAAGAACAGGAACAAAAAATGAAGAGACCCAATATACGCTATCAACAATTAATTAAAGATTTGCCAACCGACTTCGACAAAATGTCACAGTAAGGTAAGGTTAGGCAGAAGTGGCTGTCAGTAGTTAATACTGACACACTTAGACCAAAGTTGGGCCGTTGTGATACCTCAAGAATCTAGAAAACTCCCTCCTTACTCGTTTTAACCACTAAAAGCTCCTGACGATTTGCACTAGGATCTATTTAAAAGTAGTCACCTAAAAAGAGCTAACGTCTGTGGGAATGACCAGGGCATGTACAGAGAAGGTGAGAAAACTTTTCTTCCTCCTCCTCGTCCATACAGCCATTGCAAAGTCGTTTGAAAGTATTCCAAGCCGCATTGCGAGTCTGCCTATTAAGAAATGTCCTCTTACCTATAACAGAGCTGATGTGCAATCTGTTAAGAGATATTAAACACATGGAGTGCTTTGAATGGCCATACTATTTGTCTTTTCATATAAATGTTCTACTTCTAACGAGTTCATCAGCTTTACAATTGCCTGGAATGTCACTATGGTCCGGTACTCAACAAAGGTGAGAACCGACCTTAGCGACATTCCAGTGAAAGTTGATAGCAACAACTTGAACTTCAAAATAATTTAGGAGTTCATCTATTTCAAAATGAACATTAATCTCACGAACGTTATCTTAAGTGGAGATCCGATGAAGAATTACTCTAGAAAACCGCTGTTTCTTCGATTTGGGGCAACAGATGGGTTCATAACTTCTTACAAGAAAAATGAAGTCCTTAGTCTGTCAGTTTTGCTTTATGGCAAAGAACATCTGATACTGGGCTCTTTTGAAATACAAATTCTTCGAAGAATATTTGATTCTGCTTGCGAGAAGAGTTAATGGTGGAGAAGATACAACCGGTACCTCTATGAGCTCTATTGAGGGGTTGATGAAGTCCAAGAAATCAAAACACGTCGGTTACATTGGCTCGAGCCAAGAGAGCCAGTCCTCAATCCCAGATTAAAAAGAATGGGTAAGACGAAACCTTTGGTTGAAAGACCAAGCCATCACAAATTCCAGAACGCTTGGTTTAGATGACTGGAAGAAGCATGCTCGGAGTCGTAGAGGATGAGATGCCCACCCACTGTGTCTCCAGCTGTGACTTTTGGATTGCCAGCCCGATATGAATAGTAAAAATACTGAAGTATTCTATAATTTAATTTTTTCATCACCGAAAAAGATGCTGATAGGTGTCAAATCAAAGATAATTAATAATCTCCAATGAATAGTTAAAAATCTTATTTTACAAAATCAAATTAAATGTACCTCCCTGATTTAAAATAATTTTGTTAAAAAAAAATTCCATCAAACACCACTGCACAGCACAACCATACTTAACAGCACCTATGACATAGCATCACACATTATTAAATCCTATAAAGCTTTGAATATGTAAGTTCATCAGCACACAAAAATTTAACACAAAATATTTAACCAGCAAAAACGAATACGGATACAATACAAAAAAAAAAAAATAATTTACCTTTTAAAAGTGAACTCAAGCGGAAAGCAAATCATTTTTGCTTTGTTGTCAAAAGCATCAAAGGTTCTTGGTACCTTTGACGCCATGACTGCCACACAAAAAGTGTCGCTTGAATAAATTGACTTAATTAATTTGCAAATGTCCTTTCCCACGAGTTGGGTGAGAATGAAAAATTGGTGAGGTTGTTTTGTGAAAAAAATGCCGCAGTATTTGTTTCAATTTTGTTCCTTTACATTTAATGTATGAGGTAAATTTCGTTCCTATTTCTTTTTTTTTTTTTGGTTCATGTTGAGACAGTCTATCTTCCAACGACGACGCAATAACCAAAAGGATTAGATGTCACGAAATAATTGACACTCAACTTCAATTATACCGCAAGTGGAGTTTTAATAAAATGCTCCACTAGATACCCCAATGAACTCATTAATCAATGATGCGGTGTCACTATCCTTGTTTGTTTTTTTTTTTTTTTTTGGTTTAACTATTCATCCAATGGAAGCATCCTACTTTCCGGTGCGGTTTTATTTGCTCACCTGTTCGTCAGCGGAAGCAGCAGTATTTCCAACCATATAGCTAAAGTTCGCCACCACCATTAATAATGCAGTGGCAAGTTTGCAATGAGTTTTTCAGTTCTTCTTTTTTTTTTTTTTTTTTGTTGCTTCTGGTGGATTTGTTGTGGGTGTAAGAAAGTTGACAGGATGTGAAATTGATGCTACTGTCCTGTCCTGTCTGGCATTTTGAAAATACTTTCATGTTATATAGAAATGGCGTTATGTCTACGCGATAAAGAAGAAGCTATGTAATAATTTATCAACTTAAAAGCAGCTTTGGCACATTTTACTTAAACTTAATTTTGGGAATTGGTCTTGTTTTTTAGACAGGATGACTAACTTGCCCAAAATTAAGTTATTTCCTAAGCATAAACGAGTGTACGAGTATATGTAGAGCTTCGCAAAGTCAATAAGGGTAAGCTACGATGTCAAAACAAGCGATGTATAAGTAAATATCCGTCAAAAAGTGAGCAAGTGACTTCAACAAGTATTTCCTTTCCTCTTCCTATGTAATTTGATAGAACTTTTCTTGGGAATTCTGTTCATGGGACTAAGATTGCTGAGGACTCTGAGAACTGAGATCTTATTTTCCTGAACATGCCTATTGTCTTGGTATCGTTAAAATCGACTTATTTCAGTATCAACTCGGTCTCGGGCTCAGTATCGTTGTCGATGTCAATCGGTTTCCGTTAGGATCTAGAACTAGTGCCGATCTGTATTCCAACAAGTGCACAAGTCTGTCTCGTCGAAATAAAAGTTCGCCTCGTTGTGCGGTGCCTACCAGTTGTCTTTTTGTTACTGTGTTTTAGTTCCTCAGATCTTATTACAAAATAATAAAAAAAAAATCAAATAACCATCACTACAACATCAGCCTAATATGTGCACACGCCCCTACCGATGAAGCGAAGGAGTCTAACAAGGAGGATTTTTACAACCTCCTGGACGGAGCCTACGGAGCCTGTCCGGAGTACGATGTCAAAGTCGTGCTCGGAGACTTCAATTCTAAAATCGGGAAGGAAAATATCTTTGGTGGATTAGTTGGAAAGCACAGCCTCCACGAAACGACAACAGACAACGGCTTTCGACTAATCGACTTTGCTGCAGCTCGTAATACGATAAGTAGCCCTAGGTTCCCCAGGCGAAGGATACACACAGCAACCTGGCGATCCCCAGATGGTCGAACCGCCAACCAAATCGACCATGAGCTAATTGGCACAAGGCACGCATCGAACATCTTGGACGTCCAAATGTGGACTCTGACCACTTTCTTGCTGTGACAAAGTTCAGGGCCCAACTGTCCAACGAAAAGAAAGCGAAGACCGCCCAAAGGAAGAATCTGAGAAAGCCAGAGACTGCAGTGAACAATTAACCGGGAAACTCTCTGCCGTACCCCCACCCACAAGTGTCAACAACCAGTGGAACTTGTATCGCGAAATCATTAAAGAGACAGCCGAGACCACCATAGGCTACCAGAAAAAAGGACCCGTGGTATGATGAGGAATGCGTGGTATTGAAGCAGAGGAAGTGACAGGAGAACAAAGAAGCATGAGACCAGTCAATGAAGATCCAGTCCCAGCGCCCAGTACTGAAGAGATTAAGAAAGCCATCCACAAGCTTAAGAAAAACAAATCCGCCGGCTCGGATGGGCTACCTGCGGAACTCTTCAAGTATGGAGGAGATATCCTGGTAGGGTGCATACACCAGCTCATCAACCAAGTATGGGAGGAGGAAAGTATGCTCGACGACTGGTCAATTAGCTCCATATGCCCAATCAACAAAAAAGGCGATCCTATGTCCTGCAAAAACTACAGAGGCATAAATAAATAAATTAAATAAATTTAGTGGCGCAACAGCTCATGGAGAACCAGGGCCTAGTGACTAACAACTCTCAACCATTCCTGTGTGCGTGTTCGTTGGTAGGAATGCAGGGGACCTACAATTTTTTGCCGAGTCCGAACGGCTAGATGAGAAGCACTTATTCATGACAAGTATACTCTTGGAGGATTTGTCAGTCCCTCGAAAGAGGCAGTACCTCGGTAAAAACCATTTCAGATTTTAGGTGGCAGTGGCCGGGAATCGAACCCAGACCTTTGGCATGACAGTCCTACGCACTAACCATTATGCCACGAGGTATTACTACAGAGGTATATCCCTGCTTAATGTTGCATACAAGATCCTATCCAACGTACTATGTGAGCGTCTTAAACTTTTCTGCAACACTATGATCGGCACGTACCAGTGTGGCTTCAGGCCAGGCAGATCAACGATAGACCAAATCTTCACATTGAGGCAAATCCTGGAAAAGACCAACGAATTTCAAGTCGATACCCACCATATTTTCATCGACTTCAAAGCCGCATATGATAGCATTAGTCGCCAAGAGCTTCTATTGGCGATGTCGGAACTCGGGATCCCGAAAAAAACTGATCCAGCTATGCCGCATGACGTTACAAAATACGCGGTGCAACGTGCAAATGGGTAACAGCTCATCCGAGCTATTCCAGACATGTACAGGATTCAGACAAGGAGATGCCTTATCATGTGACTTCTTCAACCTAGTCCTGGAGCAGATAGTTTGCAAGAGTGGTGTTAATCTGGAAGGCACTATCTTCAACAGGTCTTCGCAACTGCTTGGCTATGCGGACGACATCGACATCATCGGCCGCTCTAAGCGAACTGTACTAGAAGCATTCACAGCTATTGATGAACAGGCGAAAAGCGTTGGTCTTGAAGTGAATGAGGACAAAACAAAGTATATGCTGTCAACAAACAAAGCTTCATCTGTCCTTCGCCTAGGACAAAACGTCACTGTTGGTAGCAGTAATTTCGAGGTAGCCAAGGAGTTCATCTACCTCGGAACAAACATCAACCCCACGAATGACACATTAGTGGAAATCCGACGAAGAATTACCCTAGCGAACCGCTGCTACTTCGGTTTGGCAAAGCAAATGGGTTCAAAACTCCTCTCCCGGAAGACAAAGTGCACGCTATACAAAACGCCAATTTTACCAGTTCTACTCTACGGCGCCGAGTGCTGGACGATAAGTAAAAAAGGGGAATTGATACTGGGCATCTTCGAGCGAAAAATTCTTCGGAGGATATTTGGTCCAATATGCGAGGAGGGTGATTGGAGGAGAAGATTTAATCGTGAATTATACGAGCTGTACCAAGATGTGGATGTAGTCCAAAGAGCCAAAACACGCCGACTACACTGGCTCGGCCACATCGAGCGAATGGACAACAATGCTCCAGCCAAAAAAATCTTCAAATCCCAGCCCCCAGGTTCAAAACGACCAGGAAGACCGAACCTCCGCTACAGGGATCAGGCGGTTTCCGACGCAAGAACGCTTGGTCTCGATGACTGGAGGAGCGTGCGAGGGACGGCAACCGATGGAAGACCGCAATATCTCAGGCAGAGACCCTTAATGGATCGGGAGCCGGATAAGTAAGTAAGTAAGTAAGATCTGGCAGTAATATATAAAGCCTTCATCCAACCCAAGCTTGAGTATAACTCCCACATTTGGGCGGGTGTTCCTATAACTCTCTTAAATCTATTGGATAGAATACAAAATAGAGCCCTAAGAATAATGTTTCAATATATTAAGTTTTAACATCAACATCATGAAGTGAAGTTGGGACCAGAATCTTTCACGACCATAAGGTTTAGTGAGCTTTTTTCGTCTGCAAAATTTAGTACTTAATTATGCATACATGTATGTATTATATTTCTTCGATGATTAATTGTCTCGATTAAAAGAAATAAATGAAAAACTTATTACATTATCTCTAAAAAAAACATTTTAATAAGTATTATGAAGGATAGGTTTTTTGTACAGAAGTGAATACCACGCAAATAAAGGGAATCCCCTGGATATTTATTCAATTAAATCAAACTTTTCCTCTTTGCGTGTACAAACTCAACACTTCTCACTCTCACAGTTTTTCTCTCTCTCTCTCTTGACAGAACCTCAAGAAAGAAAACCTTCCATAGCCAAACCTATTTCTAGTTAGCCCTCCTTTTGTACCTATTGTACCACTGGATGACAGCGGTGAACGACAACAATCGACAACGAAAACCAACGAACTACCAACAGAACTCCAAAACTTAAAGTGGTCGGGAATCAGGATATACTTGACTACTTGTACACATACCTACATACTTCCAATTAATTTCTTACAGAACCTTGGCTGTTGTTTTCTCTTGTGCAAGAAATGATACCTCCCCAATGATTTTGCTGAAAACTTATTTACTACCTACATTTGCCATTTGCCCCGATGAAATTGTTTTGCTAGCCATCAGGGAGCAGGCGAGCATTACCATCATCAGGGACTCAAACTCCAGTAGGTATAGTCTTCATCGTTCACTGGGAAAACACAATTGGATGAAAGGGTGGTGCGAATGAATGTTCCGCAAAGATATGATTAATGTGCAGACCATTTTAAGCTTTCAATTGGTCTTTTGTATTCGAGTTTTGCACTGAGTGGGTGTACTATGGAGTAAAGAACTTTGTTGTTAAGTTTTCCCTCACAATAATGTAGGGTATGTCTATTATACATACATGTGTATATATAATTGAATAAATGTGCGTATAGCGTTTTCAATTTAAAGAATTTTAGATAAAAAATAAAACTTGATAAAGGTTCCATTAAAACAATCAAAATATTAAGATCATTGTAGTGGTTGCCAGTTGCCACTAAAAATTGCTGTCATTCTTTAGAGCTTAGACCATAAGCTAATCCATTGCGAGACTACGAGAATCTTCTGTATGGAGACTACATCTCTCGGATAGAGCAATTCATGGTCGGACAGTGACATGGATGCCATCAAAACTAAAGTCATATCAGATAAAAAAAACATTGAAATATATTCAAATTCCCTATGGGTTCGAGCTTTTCGATAGCAGATCTTATTTAGCGAAATGTACCCACATGGTTCACAATTTGAAGTTGTCATCATTTACAGAATTCTACCTAAACTGTAATTTCGAGTGTTTTGGTAAAAATAATTTTTCGATACAGGATCAGCGCCAGCGTTGTCGATATGGCACGTTCTTGTTTTTTTTTTATACGACAACTTTCTTGTGACACGGTGGTGGCACGAAAACTTCTTGTTTTTTTTTTTTTTTTTTTTTTAATAAAAGTTTGGAGAAGATGAAAATTTTGGTTTGGTATTTGAAAATGTGAAATTTTACAATGAAAATGTGAAAAGTCTAAGAAAAAATTAGTTTTCATTTTGCTTTTGCTTTGTAGAGCAAAAAACATGATCTTAGATTAATTTTTTTTTTATTCAAATACAGTAACTTAATCCTTTTTTGCACCTTTAAGTCTACATCTCAGTCTACTACCTTAAATCTTATTTCTATAGCTTCAAACCTTTCAAGCTCTAACAACTGTACCAACGATACTCTCGTCTTCTGTATAAAGGGTGTTTTTTTGAATGAATAGAACATTCAGTTGGAAACACTATTTTAACTGGCGGGCATTTTGTCAGCTTTCAAGTGATCTATTTTAAGTTTTCGGCATTTTAATTCGAAAATCATCTGTTGTAATTCGCGTGAATTTTGTTTGTCGATGAAACTTACTTTTAGTTGTTAGTTGAATGGATATGTCAATAAACAAAATTGCTGTTATGGAGTGATAATAATATTCAAGTTTATCTTGATATACTGTTACATCCACCAAAAATTGACTGTTTGGTATTTGTTGTGCTTTATGGGTTGGTGGAATAATTGGTGCGTTCTTGTTTAAAAATGGTGACCGCTATAGAGCCACGATTACTGACATTACCGTTGTGCAGAAGCTGTGTTTTCAACAAGACGGCTGACCCAACATGTCACTCAGCTCGTGCCACTATTAATTTGTGTATGGAAACGTCTGGCAACCGTATAGTTCCACGGTACGGACCCTTGAATTGGCCTCCAAGTTCGCGCGATTTAACGCCGCTTGGCTATTTTTTGCGAGGATATGTAAAGTCGCTAGTCTACGCTGATAAGCCCAAAACGATTGACTACTTGCAAGATAAAACTTGCCACGTCATTGCCGATATACGGCCACAAATGTTGGAAAAAGTTATCGACCTTCAGATTAGACTATGTCTGAGCCAGCCGTGGCGTGGTGGTGATATGCAAGAAATCATATTTAAATTATCTTTCAAACAAAGTAAATTTTATGTCAATTTAAACAAAATTTTTTTGTTTTATTCCATTTAAAAGTTCTGTAACTCTTAAAAAAAAATACCCTTTACTTATCTTTCCTCATCGGTATGCTCCTATTGCGACACATGATGTTCGAGTTCGAGTGAAAGCATCAGCCTCTTCTTAAGCAAGCATAAGATTATTCAGCAAAAACGGCATTCAAAATGCAGAATTTCCTCAAACACAAACTGTAAGGATCTGCACAGTAAAAGTTTAACTGCATACACATTGTCACATGTTCGAAAACATTGTCTGCAGTGCAATTCTATGATAAATAGAAAAGTTTTTTTTGTATCCGATGGAAATCTTCAAAAGACACTCGGTAAGAATCGGTACCGAGTAGTGTGGGACCCTTACCACACTAAAACCACCGCTGAATCAAAACCAATATAATATGAAAGATCGACAAATGATTTTTCTTTCTTAATTTATAAATCACGTTGTGGGAAGTTTGAAAGTTATAACACTTTCCCATAGCGTTTAGACCGTCAGCTCATGAGGCTGGTTCTTCTTAATCTTCGGACATTGTCTCGTACATTTAAGACGGTCTCCATTTCAGAGTTGGTATGACTTTGTAGTCTCTGATTGTGTGATACAGCGTGTTTTTTAACCACTTCTGTAACCATTTCAATTTGAAGGTCACGATGTAAATCGTTATTTCTTTTATACCAAGGGACATTTATTATTCCACGAAAGACCTTGCTTTGGAATTTTTGGTTGGGTTCAGCATTTGTTTTCCTTGTACAGCCCCATAGTTGGAAGCCATATGTCCAAAAGGGTTTCAGTACCTGCTTATATAACATTAGTTTGTTTTGGATAGATATAGGTCAGAGTTCTTTCCTAGTAACCAGTACATTTCTCTGTACTTCAAGTTTAGTTCTTCTCTTTTCTTTTTGATGTGCTCTTTCCATTTAAGCTTTGCATCCAAAGTCATTCCAAGGTATTTGGCAGTATTGGAGTAAGGTACTGCTGTACTGCTTATAAGAATTGGAACATTGTTTATTTTTTTGTTTGTAAAGCTTATATGCGACAATTTTGATTCTTTTGGTTTGATTCGCCATTTTTGCGTCCAATTGCTAACTTGAACAACTGCATTTTGCAGTGTTTGTGTAGCCTTCGTAATGGATTTATCTGGCACCAATATTGCAGTATCATCAGCAAAGGTGGCCATGAGAGCGTTGATGTCGCCTGGAATATCCCTTTTATATAACAGATACTTGGTTGGTCCTAGGACACTTCCTTGTGGTACACTGGCTTCAATTTTCTTTAGCTCCGAGTAATTTTGTTCGTACCGTATTCTAAAGAGTCGGTTCGTAACGTAGGATTTCAGTATTTCGTAGTACTGCCTGGGAAGATCCCTTTGCAGTTTGTACTCAAGTCCCAAGTGCCAAACCTTGTCAAAGGCTTGAGCAACATCTAAGAATATAGCCGAGCATACTTGTTTTTCTTCAGGTGCGTTTTCCACAACATCCGTAATCCGATGCACTTGGTCTATCGTGGAATGTTTATTTCTAAATTCAAACTGATGGCTCGGAATTAGTCTTCTTTCTTCTATTATTTTGCTTAGTCTTTTCAGAATCAGTTTTTCGAAAACTTTTGCCATGATTGGTATAAGCGAAATAGGTCTGTAAGATGTTACTTCTGTTGGTGGCTTACCTTGTTTAGGTACAGCAATGACTTCTACAATTTTCCAATGATGTGGCACATATCTTAGTTTAAGGCATGCATTTATTATAAATTGGAGTTTTTTGAAGGCTATAGAAGGCATTTCTTTCAAAACCTGAGCAGTTATTAGATCGTACCCTGGTGATTTTTTGTTAGACAACTTATGTTGACACATACTTCTTACTTCTTTGAGCGTGACAAAAGGAATTTCACATTCGTCGTTTCTATCAACAAACTGTAAGGGATCTGTAGCTGTGCTTGCTAGAAATGACTTAAAAAATATTCGCTATATGTTCAGCGAAGAGATCAGCCTTTTGTTTCGGGTTTCCGATCCATTTACCATCTTGAGATTTTATTGGCGGGTTTTGTGCCTGTGGTCTTCTTAGGCGCTTAGCTGCTTTCCTTAAGGAGTATTCCGTCAGACTATTCAGGAATCTACTAAGTGAATCACTTTTAAATTCACAGATTCTTTTCTTTAGTTCATTGTTAAGACGGTTAAGAACTGCCTTATCACATGGAAATCTCGTAGCTTGCCATTTTCTTCGAGCTCTTCTTTTCTCCAAGGTCAGCTCCTTTATTTCGACAGGATATTTTATTTCTTTTTCTCTTGAGTTCAAAATTGTTGGAGTACTTTCTTCTGCAGCCTGTTGCACACAAGCAATAAATTGTACTACTTCATGACAAATCTGTTCAATTGTTTGCATAGGGGATCTTAGGCTTATAAAGCTTTCAAGATTATCTCTAAATTCGTTCCAGTTTGTTCTTTTATTCACGAGCTTCGCTTTCAGCTTCGCTCAGTGATAATTTTACTGGAGTATGATCTGACGATAAATCGTAATTACCTTCGACACTTATATGGTTTCGTTTAATACCTTTTACTACGAAAAAGTCTGTAAGGTCTGGTATTTTGTTAGAATCAGATGGCCAATATGTTGGCGAGCCAGAAGAATAAAATTCGCAGTTGTATTTGCGGCCTGCTTGATATAGCCGTTTACCTTTCGTTGTTATGAGCCTAGATCCATTTGGGTGTGTTTAGCATTGAAGCCGCCACCAACAAGGAAGTTATGTCCTAACAAGTTTTGGAGTCTGCATAGTCTTCTTCAGTTGGAGAGTGCCTCGGAGGGCAGTATATAGCTGCTATCTTAAACTCTTTCTTTTCTATACCAATACTAATTGTTGTTACTTGCATGTTTTCATTAGTAAACTTAGGCTCTTCATAGTGTGTTTAGCACTTCTTTATTAATATTGATGATCCTCCCCTTGCTTTGTCAGCTGGGTGCGGAGCGTGATAACACGTATAGTTTGGTAAATTATTATCAAGATTTTGTTCTATAGCGAGGTGAGTTTCGGACACCAGACAAATGTCTATGTGCTCTATGTCTAAAAAGATATTCAGTTCTGATACATGTTGTAAAAGACCGTTTGCATTCCATGTTGCGATTTTGAGTGTTCTGTCCATCATTGTTTTTTAAGAGCGACTTCTTCGCTTAGTTGTTTTATGTTTAAACCTTTTTTGTTAATCCTTACTTGCTTCTTGAGCTTTTCATTTGAAAAATTTCCCAGGAATTTCCCTATCCAAAGCTTTACTAAAAGTTCTAAAGCTCACTTAAGCTCTCCGTAGGTTGGATTGTAGAAGTAGTTATAAGCCGGAAGAAGGCGCTTCTATATTCGTTATAGTCAGAATTTTTCTTCACTAAACCTGGTTAACAACCGACGAACAACCACTCATTGCAGCTCTTGTATTTGTCTGCCCCGATAAGAACCTGTTTTGTATTTTTCAGCTGCACGTGTTTTAGCCATTAAAATAAGACTCCAGCTTGGAGAGGAGTGTTATCCGGTTGTTTCATCAAAAAGCATCAATTAATTTTGTGAAATGAAAAAAAGGAAAATGGAAACGTCCTCTTTTGGCTACTAAGAATTAATCCTTTTAACGTATATATAACAAAGAAATATTTTTTGATTACATTTTATTAAATTCATATTTTATGCTTCGAAGTAAAAAGTTCTTGCCCGTTGCCCCCTTCCCCCTCTTTATCCGCGTCTGCAAACACAACATTATTATATTTATTTATCATCAAATAATGAAACTTCCATGAGCGAAGAACTAATATTAATATGTCTGAATAGAGGAGGACCGTTTGGGAATTCTTCAAATACGCATCAATAGATCCTTTTGTTATGATTGTATAGGTATTTGAATTGTATTCTATTTTTGCATTCTTTATCAATTTATAAAAGAGTAGTAAGATACATAACATAATGTACGAGTATGATTAGAAATATTGTTCAGTTGTCCAATATTTTCTTATTTATGTAATTTTAATTCACTATTTCTTTTGTCAGTTTGTTATTCTCAATTTGTAATGAATTCTTTATACATCATAAATAAAATTCGTTCTTCGTATTTGCATTTGAGAGTCTATAAATGCAAATATATAGAATGTTGGCCTTAACCAATTTTTAAATTACATAGATCACCCCAGAAGTAGTGATGTAACGGGTGATTTTTTAACTGGTTTGGTTTTGGCAACACTGGTTTTGACAGCTGACGTGTGTTTAGTACCTTGTGTCACTGTCAAACAGCTTCAGTTTGGTTTGCAATTTAACCACGGATCGTCTTACAAATGAACAACGCTTGCAAATTATTGAATTTTACTATCAAAATTCGTGCTCGGTTCGAAATGTTCATCGCGCGAGTTACGGACAATGACCTTCCAACCTTGAATGAAGAGCCTCATTCTAAAAACATATTCAAACCATTATCATTGTCATGGTAATGTATCAAATTACTTATATTTAATTTAACTTTAGTTTGCATTTCCGCTACTCTACTGAGTAAGCATAATTCTAAACATTTCCGCTACTCTACTGAGTAAGCATAATTCTAAAATATTGTTAATAAGCTAAGATAGGAATATAAAAATTAATAAAGAAGAGTTTGATTTTGGACACCAAGAAAGACGGTATTATTATTTAACTGGCGCAGTCGTACGGAAAAGATAAAAAATACAAATTATTTTAAAACTGAAAACGTAGCGAAAAAAAAAACGCGAAGAAACGAACTTTTAAATATTTTTGTGTTGATGACACATTTTTTACCAATTAGCCTCGGAGAAAAATAAGATATATATTACACTTACATTTAATCAAACAAGTTATGCAACTCTAGTAGATACTGGTTCTACAGTTAGTCTTTTAAATTCTAATATAGTTTCAAATAATATATATGAGCTCATGGGAGGTGAAGCCCATATAAGTACAATAGATGGTATAGTAAAGAAAAATAATGAATATGTAAAAACAAAATGTCCAGATGAATTTAAACAGGAAATCAATGCTAGGATAAGATGGGTTAAAATAAATTTAGAAAAACCATACGGTTTATTGCTAGGTATGGATTGGATAGATAAAAATGTGAGACTTATAGATATACATAACGAAGAATTAGTTTTGAATAATAATGAAAGAATTCCATTTTTAAATAAGAAAATGGTTGATGAGGTAAATATGTTAGAAGAAAGTGATTTCGGTTGTATAAAATTAGAACATTTAAACAAAGAAGAAAAGTTTGGTGTAACTCAGTTAATGGAAAAATACCAAAATTTGTTTTATAAGGAAGGAGATAGATTAACAAATACAACAAGCATAGTCCATGAAATTAAAACAACAACCAATGAACAGATAAATTCCAAACTGTATAGATATCCACCTCAGCATGAATCTGAAGTTCGAAAACAAATGAAGGAAATGGAAGCTCAAGGCATAATAAGAAAAAGTAAGAGTAGGTATAGTTCACCTATTATAGTCATACCAAAAAAAGGGGATAATTCTGGTATACAAAAATTCAGAATAGTAGTCGACTATAGAAGACTTAATCATATTACAATTGACGACAAACAACCACTTCCTAATATGGATAGCATACTAGACAAGTTGGGAAAAGCACAATATTTTACTGCAATTGATTTGGCAAAGGGTTACCACCAAATCTTAGTAGCAGAAGAAGATATTGAAAAAACAGCGTTTGTTGCACCGGATGGCCTTTATGAATTCTTAAGGATGCCGTTTGGCTTGAAAAATGCTCCCGCTACATTTCAACGACTAATCAATGAAATATTGAGGGACTGCATCAATGTAATATGTGTTGTTTATCTTGACGATATCCTTGTTTATTCAACTACCCTAAGTGAGCACCTCAAATCATTAGAAAAAATTTTTAAAATACTGTCGAACCATAATTTAAAAATTCAAGCAAATAAGTGTAGTTTCATGCAGAAAGATACAAAATTTCTAGGACATATTTTGACCAAAGACGGCATTAAGCCTAACCCAAGTAAAATTGAAGACATTAACAGATTAGAGTTACCAAAGACTGAAAAGCAATTAAAGAGTTTTCTAGGAATGACTGGCTTCTACAGAAAATTTATAAAAGATTACTCCAAAGTAGCATATCCACTAATAAAATATTTAAAAAAAGATATGAAAATTAATGCTAAAGATCCTCAGTATATCGAAGGCTTTGAAAATCTTAAACTATTAATATCTTCACATCCAATTCTTAAATTTCCCAATTATGAAAAAGAGTTTACGGTCACAACAGATGCTAGTGACTATGCTATTGGCGCAGTTCTTTCACAAGACAGTCATCCAATATGCTTTGTTTCTAGAACTCTGAATAAACATGAGAAAAGCTACAATGTTACCGATAAGGAATTCTTAGCAATAGTTTACTCAGTAACCTATTTCAGGCCATATTTATATGGTAGAAAGTTTAAAATTGTGACTGACCATGCTCCGATAAAATACTTAAATTCTAAGTATAAAGGGAAAGAATTTTCTCAACGAAATCAAAGATGGATTTTGAAATTACAAGAATACAACTTTGATATTGAGTATCTGAAAGGAAAAGAAAATACAGTAGCTGATTTTCTAAGCAGACAAGAAACTAGTCTCCAAATTAATGATGAAAACAGTAGTGAATCTAATATGGACCTATCTGATACCATCCATTCAGTAGAGGAACAGCTTCAAGATCATATTTTCATAAAAGAAGATATTGTAAATAAGAACAGAACCCAGTTTATTTTAACTTATAGTCCAAGTAAGGAATTAGAAGTTCTTCATGGTAGAAGAATAATAGAGATAAATCCACAAAATGATGAAGATAAAATAAAAAATATTCTTATGAAATACGTTAAACCAGGCCAGAATGGAATATATTCGTATGTTGAGGAAAAAGATTACAATCAAATACAGCAGCTCATTATACAATTATTTTCAGACAATAAGAAAATAAAGTTTATGAAATTAACTAAAAGGGTACAAGAAATTGAGACAGAGCAGGAATGTCATAAGCAAATTTCTCTCTATCATACTATAGAATCCTTATATAGTGGAATAAATGAAACTTACCAAGTTTTAAAAGATAAAATATATTTTCCAAAATTACAAGAACAAATTCAGCTTATTATAAATAATTGTGGCAAATGCCAAGAAATTAAATACGATAGAAATCCTATCAAACCAGTTATGAGTGTTACAGAAACACCAAAAGCTAGGAGCGATATTGTTCATATAGACATCTTTCATTATAATAAACACAACAAATGAATTTATTCGTAATTTAAATTATAAAATTTTAGTTTTGGAACAGTCAACTATGCTTAGATATTTGGAGAATAAAATAAATAAAATTCTCGATAACATAATGGCTGCAAAGAATAATATTATTCATCCAAGTATGTTAACATTAGAAGAATTAGAAACTTATAATATAGACTTTCATACAATTCAACTTTTAGAATATAAAAATCAATATCTCTTAATTGCCATTAAAATACCTGTTAATTATATATCAACTGAACTCAAATTTATAAAACCAATCCCTAATTCAAATTATTTTATGATTGATGAGGAAGAGGAACTTATAATCGAAATTAATGATAATGTTTATAAATACGAAGAAAAATCGATGTTTAAGAACCTTAAGAAGAGTAAGAACTGTATTTTTTCTAATTCGTGCCATTTAATATATAATAATGTGACAAGTATCGAAGAAATTGATGGAAAAACTTTGTTGCTTAAAAACATGTTTAAAGAAGTAATTTTTCAAAATTGTGATAAAAGAACAATAACGTTAAATGGAAACTATTTGATTAACTATAATAACTGTAGTATAAAAATTAAACAAAGTAAATTTACAAACAAAGAAATAATAATTCCAGACAAATATTTTTATCCATCTGATAAAAATAATGAAGTATTTGTAACACCGATTAATTTTAATAAAATAATTATGGAAAATGAAAACAACTTAGATGAAATAAGAGAATTAAAATATCATAAGAAAATAATGTATGGTTCGAATATAAGTTTGGCTTTAATTTTAATATTAAGTATAATTGGTGTAATCATTTTTATATTACTAAAGACAAAAAAACAAACAATTAAAATTGTAAATAATTTGAAGCCGGAGACTTCTGATTTAAAGGGTGGAGGAGTTACGGACAATGACCTTCCAACCTTGAATGAAGAGCCTCATTCTAAAAACATATTCAAACCATTATCATTGTCATGGTAATGTATCAAATTACTTATATTTAATTTAACTTTAGTTTGCATTTCCGCTACTCTACTGAGTAAGCATAATTCTAAACATTTCCGCTACTCTACTGAGTAAGCATAATTCTAAAATATTGTTAATAAGCTAAGATAGGAATATAAAAATTAATAAAGAAGAGTTTGATTTTGGACACCAAGAAAGACGGTATTATTATTTAACTCGCGCTGCTTCCATTTTATGGTCGGCATTCTCGACCTTCTGAGCAGTCTATTCGGAAGATTGTGACCAAATTTCGCACCAAATTTACTTTGTTGGACATTAAACCACCAACACGTTTACGTACTGTGCGTAGTGAAGAAAATATTGCGGCCGTATCAGCTAGTGTGACAGAAGACCACGAAATGTCGATTCGGCGCCGTTCCCAGCAGTTAGGCCTTTGTTACAGCACTACGTGGAAAATTTTGCGGAAGGATTTGGGCGTAAAGCCTTTTAAGATACAGCTGGTGCAAGAACTAAAGCCAGCCGACCTACCACAACGCCGAATTTTTGGTGAATGGGCTCTTGGAAAGCTGGCCGAGGATCCGCTTTTTCATCGAAAAATTGTGTTCAGCGATGAGGCTCATTTTTGGTTGAATGGGTACGTAAATAAGCATAATTGCCGCATTTGGAGTGAAGATCAGCCAGAAGCATTGCAACAGCTACCAATGCATCCCGAAAAAGCCACTGTTTGGTGCGGTTTATGGGCCGGCGGCATTATTGGGCCATATTTCTTCAAAGATGATGCGAATCGCAGCGTTACTGTCAATGGTGAACGCTACCGAGCGATGATAACAAACTTTTTTTTGCCCGAAATGGAAGTTCTTGACTTACATGATATGTGGTTTCAACAAGACGGTGCTACATGCCACACAGCACGCGAAACAATGGCGCAATTGCGAGGCGAGTTTGGTGAACAGTTAATTTCACGTTTCGGGCCGGTCAATTGGCCGCCTAGATCGTGCGATTTGACACCATTAGATTATTTTTTGTGGGGGTATGTCAAGGCTAATGTCTATAGGGACAAGCCCGCTTCGATTGACGCACTGGAAGCCAACATCCATGCATTCATTCGTGAGATACCGGCCGATATGTGTGAAAGAGTATGCCAAAATTGGACTCAGCGGATGGGCTACCTGAGACGCAGCCGCGGTCAACATTTGCATGAAATTATCTTTAAACATTAAATTGCAAGGTTCAAACTATCGATTCAAATAAATATTTCATTAATTTTTTCGAATTTTTTGTGTTTTTTTTTTTTTAAGTTCTAAACCTCTTAAAAAATCACCCGTTAGAAGATGCCTTATTTTTATATTGAAAATAAATTGGTAGGAAGGAAAGACTCAGGAATAACTCAGTGAAGTGACAGATCAAAAAATTATTTAAAAAATTTACCTACTCATTATTATTTTTCATTTAATTTTTAGTGCCTCCTGCATAATAATTATCGTTTAGTTCAAGGTTTTATAGCAGCAGCAAACTTATGCCACCCTACTTTCTCCCACTGCCAAATACCAAATAGATTTCATATTTTAAGTAAAAATATTCCTACTTTGAAAAGCGACCCGACCGACCGACGACGTAAGGTTGGGGATGTTCTTAACGTTTTTCCATAGGATCATTCATAATTTTCTAGCAACTAGGTTGCTAGCTCCATATTGACACAGTCTGAGTTCTTATTTTTTTCTTTTTTTTTTCTTCATACTAAACTTCATAAAGGAATTTTTTGGGAACAAATATATATAAGACACAAGGCAATCCCCAAATTCTAGAATCTTGGCCCTACATATAAGTTCTATATAGCTACTAGTCAAAAGGAAATAAAATAATAAAGAGGTTTCACGAATTTCCGTTTCTTTAAACTGTTTGTTTATTTGCTTGTCAATTTCCGCTTCATATTGCAAAAAGTTTATTTGCACTTCTTTTACCGGAACAAAGAAACAAAATAAATTTCACATTTTTTTTTGAAAACTGAGAGCATGAGAACTTTTCCTGGGCCAAAAACAAATACTTAAAAAAAAAAAAATGATAATAAAATTGAAAGAGGACAAAAAAAATAAACGAAACACATTTTAAAATGAACTAAGATACACAAAAAAAAAGAAGAAAGGAGTACTGTGTGTATGTGTGTTGTTGTACAGGAAAGGCGATTGTGTCTTATTTCCAATTTGCGATTCTCGATGCCAACATTTTTAATAAAATAGTTTGGGAGGTAATGTTGATTTTATAAGTTCAAATGATTTTTCATAAATAATGGGCCTTGTGAATAAAAAAATAAAAGCTGTTTTTGGAAGAAGCTACAGTTAAACTAGTCATAGCTATTACTAGGAGCTAAAGCTCCTTCTGTATGGACAGAAATGCTTGTTCTCTAGGACTTCATAGAACAAAAAAAAATAATTTTGTGCTCTATTATCCGGTTAAAGCCTTTAAGAAATCGAGAAAATAGCTAACACTATTTTATCATGTACCTAATAGGCCTGCAATTGGAGGCAGAATTAATGCAATTGAGTAGTGTACAGGTTAAAACTAAAAATATTCCTCTCAATGTCTCTTCCAAATATTGCCCTTCGCCGTTTTGCAAAATTGATAAGAGTGAATTTACGATATTGATAAAGTCACTAAGCCCAAATTTAATTGTTGGTGGTGACTTTAATGCAAAGCACACCTTTCGGGCCTCACGATGCATATCTCAAAAGAGTCGCATGCTATATGAAGCAGGATGGAAATGGAGAAATGGAAAATAATAGTGACTTTCATTCGACTGGCAAGCCGTAAAACCAACTGGGATGGTATTTAAAAAAGATATTGAGGACAATGCCGAACTAAGGGTATCATTACAAACGCCTCTTGAGCTTGAAGACGCAGTGGATACCTCTGTTAATATAATACAAAAAGCAGCCTGAATAACACACCTTATCAAAGGCTAATGCCTCGCTATAAAGACATAAAATATCCGGAGGAAATTAATGGTTTAGTGAAAGAGAAAAGAAAAGTACGTAAGAAATGGCAGCGAACCCATGCTCCTCAACGAAAAGCTTATTTAAATCGCTTGAGTAATATGCTAAAAATGGCGATATCAGATTTCAAAAACCTTGAAGTTGAAAATTACCTTGAAGGCTTGACAGCGGGAATAGAAACCAGCTACTCACTTTGAGAAGCTATACAATCAACGAAAAAACCAAAGCTTCCAGTGCCCCCGATTAGAAAAGCCAATACAAAAGGACTTAAAGTGACAACGAAAAAGCGATGGTATTCGCTGATTACTTGGAGGAAACATTTAAGCCGTTCGATGGGCAAGAACTCAACAAAAATATTAATATGAATTTTTCCTCAAATGAAAGCTACATAACGAGAAATGCTACACTTGCTGAATTAAAAAGAGAAATAAAGAAGTTTAAGTCCAATAAAGCTCCAGGATATGACTTAACTACGGCAGAGATTTTAAAAATGCTCCCTCGTAAGGGGTTTATTAACCTCTTTTACATAATAAATGCCGCTCTAAGGTAAGAATATGTTCCGAGCCAATGGAAAGTTGCGGAAGTCATAATGGTTTTGAAACCTGGCAAACCATCTCACGAAAAGAAGTCTTACAAACTGAGTTCGCTTCTTCCAATAATATCAAAAGTTTTTGAAATAATACTACTCCAGCGCCTGCAGCCGATAATAGAAAAGAAACAAAAGCATTCGACAATTGATCAAGTGTATAGAATTACTGACGTAAAAGAAAGAGCTCTTGAAGAAAAGAAAATCTTTTCGACAGTCTTTGTGGACGTTTCGCAGATGTTTGACAAGGTGTGGCATGAAGTCCTCAAATTCAAATTAAGACAAGTTCTGCCTGAAGGACTTTATAACATTCTAAACGGATATCTAGATGAAAGATTTTTTCGTGTTAGACACGGAAATGACTATTCTGATTTCAAAGAAATAGTGGCTGGGGTACCACAAGGAAGTGTATTAGGTCCTTTTCTGTACCTTTTATTAACACGCGATATACCTCAAACAGAAGACATTATCGTAGCAACGTTTACTGCTAATACTACAATACTAGCAGTAGGCAAAACGATAAGCGAAGCTACAATTAAATTACATAATGCCCTTGATAATGTCAATGAATGGACAAAAACATGGCGAATAGCGCTCAATGAACAAAAGTCAGTCCACGTGGGCTTACGTATAAAAAATTAAATAGATTATCCGTCTTTTTTAATACCGCTCGTGTTCCATTTGCAAATGAGGCAAAGTATCTGGGAATGACTCTGGACGCGAAGTTAAAATGGAAGCCGCACGTGACAAAGAAATGCGAAATACTAAAAAGTAAATTAAGAGATATGAACTGGCTACTCGCTTAGTATTGAAAATAAATTGATTTAATACCGACAGGTTCTGAAACCCGTTTGGACTGCGAACAAACTTAAATAACTTACAAACGTTTAAAAATAAATTGCTTAGGCCATTTGTAAATGCTCGGTGGTATATAAGAAACGAAGATCTTCACAGGGATCTCGGGATTCCTACGGTCCGGGACGAAATAAAAAGTTTCACGCGAGAACATAGAAATCGACTATAAGGACACGCTAATTCAACGATTATTGACATTCTTGACGTGTCGAATTTAGTACGCTGTCTGCGAGGAACAAACTTTCACCGGAAAGTTTCCTGCAACACGTAACTTAACTTCGTTAAAAATAAATTGATATATAAGTTTCAACTTAGCTGCAATCAGGAAGTGGAGGTAGTTTTAGTGTAGTAAGAATCTCACACTTCTATGAGCACGCGTTTTTCGGTCCTCATAGAGTCTTATGCAGGTTTTGCACCTACCCACGGGAAAATAACCACAAAAAAAATGTCTGTCATGTCAGCATATGCTTTCATCAGGGGAGAAAAACTGTGAACACATAGGTTTTGTATATTTTCAGGATTACCTTGACTCTGGCATATATTTTAGTTAACCCAGCACTGAAAAATTTGGCGCTAAATAGGTATTTCATGGTTTTTTTTTATAAAAAGATTTAGACGTTAATGAAGCTAAACTCGACTAAATCAAGAAAAACTGCTTTTTCAACATTTTAGGTTTGTTATTACTAAAACAGTTAAATATAGTTAAAAATGTTCAAGGATTTTCCTGGTTGTGTTAATGGTGAAACAAAAATCCTCGGTACGATTTTATTCTTGTCCTGATCCTGAACCAACCCACGCCCGTATATTGTAGATTTTTATAGAGTAGCGTGCTCTTTCCCAAATATTCAACTCAACAACTAATTTAATAATGACTTTATCATACAACATATCATGTAACGTAACCACCAGGACTATAACATTATGTTTCAATGTCGTGTTTGTGAAAAATGTAGTCCAATTCAGAAACAATCAAGAGTTCATCATTCCCACTTGAATTAGAGTAGGTATACCAGAGCTCGGAGCAAAATTCAGGATCCGAGAAGGACATGATGGAATCAGGGGAACAGACGGAGCTTTTATTGAGATGTTCTCAGTTTGCTTCAAGCATAACCATTCAAAATGTAAATATGTTCTTGCGTGTGCGGCCGGCCCCTCGAGAAGCACTTGGTTAGAAATTCATTTTTCCTTTTTACTTTTTTTTTGTGTTTGGGCTTGGTAATTTGTATGTCTGTCCATAAGCGTGCGTAGGAAATGATTTGTTTTTATATGAAGTAATTTTTAAAAAATTTCTTTCTTCATTAGGTTTGAGTTTTTTTTTTCTTTTTTTTGCAATGTTTTCTTAAAAAAGAACTAAAACTCTGGTTTTAAAATAACACTGGTCAGGTCAGGGTGCAGAAGATTGGTCGCGTTAACTCGTTAACTCAAATGTGATCTTAGTTTCAGTTAAAAAGAACCTATTTAGTTTAATCTTTCTTCAAAATTCTTTATAATTTGTGTCATTTAACATTAACTTTTGGATAGCCTTGACTTGAAATTAAAACAAAAAATGGATCAAAAATTGAATTGCAAGCGGGCAGTTAATGCTGCTGGGACTCAAGGTCAAGTTGAAGACGTGTAAACATATGTATGGATTAGGGTGGTCCTTATATTGGGTTTTTATTGAAATTCTGAAATGGATAGGCATCACATGGTTCTACATGGAAAAAAAATGTTGTCCTAATTTTTTCAGATTTTTATTTCACCCCCCTGGTCTTCCTATTTTCACTTTAAGGAACCAACACAAACAATTATATAAACTTTTTCTTATCACTCTTAAATTTCGTTGGTTATCAAAGAGCAATAGGTATTGGATTATTCGAGTTGAAAGAGTAAGTTTAAATATTTAAGAATTGGGAACCGAGTGTGTATCGTGTACTGGAAACAGTGAAGCATTTTTCAAAATAGAGTGAGTTACAAGAACACAAATGCATTGATACAGAATCAGCGTGATGTTACACGGCTGACTGCTGGATTGTCTTTCCAACTTGTTCGAGTGCCACACATCACTGGACAATACACAAAATTTATCTTGTAATTTATCTTGAAAGGGCAACAGTCTTCTAGAATGTTTCTTCCACACGGCTTATGAAATCTTAAGATCATCGCAATGGATTTAAAATAAGTTGCTTGCTAAGGCTTTTGCAAGCAGGTTTCTAACAAACTCCTTGTAGAGCTTTCTTAATGGAACCTCTTTCTACACTTTTATCTCCTATGCTTCTAGAAACGAATTTCTGAAAGCCACTCGTGTATCCAACAATTAACAAAACGAGTCTCAAATGTTTGACCGCAAGGTTCGGATAACTATAAAATATGATTATGATAAGAAGGGAATTTTTCTTTTGATTCGATCCCGAATCTTATTTTTCGGATCTTTTAAAACAAAAATTCGTTATCACGATCGAATAAAATGTTCAGCAATCCGTAAAATATGGTTCGATCCCGAATTTATCACGCGCTTTCACCTGTGTCAACTTTCTTTTTTCTTTCTAACTAACACAAAACTAGAAGAGGAAAATATATAGCGTGTTTCAACTTGAAATTGACACAGGTAATAATAAAGGGCTTTTCAAGAGGGACGCTACAAAAGTAGAGCGACAGAGACAGCAAACGACGCCACATTTCATGCCGTTCTTTTGACATTTCTCTTCAGTAAGGTTTGTCATTTTATAATGGAAAGACATAGAGCGCTACGTCCAATTTGTGGTCGTCATAATCGTCCTAGCAGATCAACAATTGAGCGTCTAGTGGAAAAAATTGAATCCACAGGCACAGTACAAAATGTTCCCGTGCCAGTGAGATAAAAAAGTGCCCGTAGTGTCGAGAATATTGCTGCCGCTGAGGCTTCAGTTGCAGAAATCCCAAATGTTTCTCGCACACGTCGTTCTCAAGCGTTGGGCATCTCTGTGACGTCGTTGTGGCGAATTTTGCGAAAAGATCTTGGCCTTCATCCTTACAAGAATAAATTGACGCAAGAACTGAAGCCGCTTGACCACCAAAACCGTCGCATGCTCGTGAATTAGGCTGAGCAACAACTTGAAAATGATTCAGACTTTCATCGAAAAATCATCTTCAGCGATGAGGCTCATTTCCGGCTGAATGGCTTCGTCAATAAACAAAATATGCGGTATTGGTCAGGCAGCAATCCACACGTACTCCATGAGTCATCACTGCATCCCGAAAAAATTACGGTTTGGTGTGGTTTATGGGCCGGTGGCGTCATTGGGCCGTACTTCTTCCGTGATGATCAAGACCAGCACGGTACTGTGGATGGGGATCGCTACCGTTCAATGATAACTGAATATTTTTGGCCCCAATTGGATGATATGGACTTGGAGGACATGTGGTTCCAACAGGACGGTGCGCGGCGCCACAAGCCACACAGCGAATGTCACAATCAATTTATTGGAAACCAAGTTTGGAGAACGTGTTATCTCACGAAATAGTCCGGTCACTTGGCCGCCTCGTTCGTGCGATTTGACGCCGTTAGACTATTTCCTGTGGGGCTACGTCAAGTCTATGGTCCATACCAATAAGCCAGCAACGATTGATGAACTTCGTACGAATATCGAACGTGAAATTGCAGCAGTATCGGCCGATTTATGCTTGAAAACCGTCGAAAATTGGGTTCAGCTTCTGGACTTCTGCAAACTAACTTGTGGTGGCTATGCAAAAGAAATATAGAGTTCCATACATAAAGGCATCGAAATTCACAATAATAAAGAATTTCCTTGATATCCAAAATCGTTTTTGTCTTATTTAAAAAAAACTTTTGTAGCGCTCTTATTGAAAACTCGATACATATGGCTGACACAAAATAAGAAAAGAAAACAAAAATTCAAAAAAAGTTTTATGAAAATTTATCCAGTCCTTTAGGATGTGCCTGCAAAAACAGTCAGAAAAACAGACGAATTGTGAGACCCACTTTTTTCATCTTCCCTTTTATCGTAATGACAAATTTCATTAAAATCTCGAGTTCAATTTGTGTACGAACGCATAACTTGCTATATTCCATATACCTATAGTACATATACGTACTTATCGCATGTAAAAAGGATATAATTTTTTCATGAGAGAACTGTACATTTCGTTCGGGAAATATATTTTTATGATTCGTGAAAAGATCGATAAAGAATGATAAAGATCCATATTTTATAATTTGGAGGCGATATTTTCCGAACCCTGGTTCTGAGTGTGCATTCAAGTCACAAGCATCACCATATGTTACCAAAGTAGGTATTAAGTGTGGAGAGTGTGGCTTACATCATCGTGTTAAACTTAAAAATCATTATGCGTTGAACTCATCGCTAGCCAAGATTTACATACCTATATACCTAACATACACTCCTCGTCAACTGAATACGCACAAACATTTTTGAATATATTTTATCCATTTTTTCCAAACAGTGATGGTTATTATGCCATCTGTTGATGCTAACTATTCCCTTAAGATGTTAAGCAGATAATTCCGAAAGAATTATCCAAAAACAACCGTGAGTTTTTCCTTCAACCACTTCCAAAGTGTAACTTATACAAAGTAGAAGTTTTTTTTTGAGTCAAATGAATAGGTACAAAAATTAAAATTGGTATTGGAATGGAATGAAACAAGTTTTTGTTTAAGTTTAGTAGTGGGTACTTCCACCTTTATTTTTAATTGCTTCGTAAATTCGATCCGGCATGGAATCGTATAGCTTTTTAATGTAATTTAACGAAATTTCGCTCCACGCTAATTTGATTGCAGAAATTAAGGTTTCTTTGTCTTTGAACTGACGACAACCCTCATAAACTTTGCGTACTAACCATCCCCAGACATTTTCTATGATGTTTAGATCAGGTGAGTACGGCGGCCATTGAAGCAACTGCACTTGTTGCTCCTCTATCCATGTTTTTATTATGCGCGCTGAGTGAATAGGCGCATTATCATGTTGGTAGGTCCAGTTTATGGGTCCAAAGATGTTAGAAAATTTAGGAAAATTTCTTTCCAAAAAAAAAAACCACGTGATACCATTCTTTTTTCCAACTCATGTGAAGTCTTGAAAAATCTAATCGCAACATTTTCCGTCTCTCGTCAAGTGGTGGTTTTTTCTTAAGTGTCATTCGTTTAAGATGGCTTGAGTTGTTGATTACTCTTAATACTGTTGAGCAACTTGCGTTTACGCCGACTTTTTGTTTTATTTTTGCCACAGAATCAGAAGAATTTGATGCATATCTTAAAATTCTTCGTCTCTCAGCTGCTGTTGTTGCTGTTTTCTTACCTCCCTTCATGTTTTTGCCGTATGCATCTTTATTTTTCAAGTAAGAATAAACTACATTAAAACTTCGGCCAACTTTATCAGCTATTGCACGTCCAGTTAGGCCTTGGTCTCTAAGTAAATCAATTTTAGCTTTTTCAACACTGTTAAGACACGTAGATCTACCCATTTTTCTTAAAATTTGAAATCAAGAATTAAATTTTACTGAAAACACTAAAATCGTTAATTTAAACTGTCAAGCACTCCAAAAAACTTATAAACAACGAAGAAAATGGCATTGTACCTATTCAGTTGACTAGAAAAAAAACTCCTACTTTGCATATAAAACACTTTGCAAGTGGTTTAAGAAAAACTCACGGTTGTTTTTGGATAATTCTTTCGGAATTATCTGGTTAACATCTTAAGGGAATAGTTAGCATCAACAGATGGCATAATAACCATCACTGTTTGGAAAAAATGGATAAAGTATATTAAAAAATGTTTGTGCGTATTCAGTTGACGAGGAGTGTAGTTCTTTATACAATCTCCTATGCACTTTTTATCTTCAAAATATGGTCTGCCTCTCTGACTATAATTTTTTCTCTATTCCTTCAGAAAAAAGTACCATAAGACTTTTTTTTCAACTTTTACAAATCAAATTTTGTTTTATAAAAACAACAAAACTCAATTTGAAAATACTATGTTTTCATTTTGTTCATATAAAAAAAAAATATTAATTACCTCACTCATTCCTCACGTATACAAAACTTTCTTTTCAAAGTGAAAATATGTAAAAAAAAAAATTATTTCAAGTCAAAGATATTTTTGTGAAAGTGCTTGCCGTTTCTCTATCCTTTATGTACGTATACGCCGTACCTACATATATATATTTTTTTTTTTTGTTACAAGCGTTTTCTTGATTGCAACACTTCAAGAATTTGCATCTATGCCAAACGTGTTTCCTGACTACAAAAAAAAGCTATCCAACGTGACTGACATGAAGAGTTATTGTGGTATCATTGCGCTTCCATTCACTTCTTGCAACACCTCGGTTGACTTTCTGTCGCCCATCGTAAAGTGGTTCATAAAGAACATCAAATGTTCTATACATATGTGGTTTTTGTAGTGGTGGTGGTGTTGGTAACAGATCGTCCATACACTGATTACTTTCAATGAAGAGAAAAATTACAATGTCACACATTTTTGCACTTTGGCCAAAGCAAAAATGTCATCGAATACGACGACGAACGACGACGTCGACAAAATGCTACTTTTTTGTCCTGCCTGATGCATCCTTTTTCGAATAAGAATCATATATGTTATATACATATATAAGTACAAGTGTATGTGCATATGTATGAATATAATTTATGAAATTTTCTTTTTTAACTTGATGGGGTGGGTGTAAGGGGATGAAAGTTTAGTTTTCAAATCGAGGTCAGACAAAGACAATACTTCATCATGTTCCTGTTTTTTTTCGTTCGTCCTTTGAAATAAGAATACTTTAAATCGGAATGCCATTGAACAAATTCTGAAATATTTT
Source organism: Dasysyrphus albostriatus (assembly GCA_946251815.1). Lineage (NCBI taxonomy): Eukaryota > Metazoa > Arthropoda > Insecta > Diptera > Syrphidae > Dasysyrphus > Dasysyrphus albostriatus. Next base: position 58,795,590 of record OX276335.1, read on the forward strand.
CCATATAAGTATGTAGGCATGCATGTGACAAATGAATAAGAAGAAAATATGAATCTTTGAATGTAAAGTAGGTACTTCATAAATTAAACACTAGGATAAAAGTTAAATTAATAAATTTAAATTTGCTAAAATAAATGGAGTGTAAGTCAGATTATTTGAGTCCAATGCAACACATTCAAAATGGCAAATGATCTTATACTGTCTCAGAAACTATTATCGTTGTATAAAATATCAAAGTTGTATGCAAATATTGACCAAATTTGTATTGAACTGATGTTGAAAAGATATAGCAATTTTGAAGAAGAGCTATAGGTTACCACCATTAAGTAAGTATTGAGCACCATCATCTATCAGTGACAATACTATCAGGAAGCCATCAGTGAAGGCTGATCTGATTCTTAAACGACCAATTCAACGAAACGCCTAGTTAAATAATGAGTTCCAGTTGTTGCGGTAAAATTTACCACAACAAGTTTCACCTGCTTGTTCTTTATCACTAACCATTTTTTGCCTTTCCTTTTTCTATTGCACCACCAAAATGCCTGTAGAGTCAGTAGATACCTGCCGTCCATCAGCCAGATACCTTCTCTTAAGAGCCCTTCACACGATCAATGTTTATTGTCAGTATTCAGCGAAAAAGTAGTTTTTCGCTGAATATCGTATCGTTCGTATGCTCTTCAATGTCATTGTCAATGAAAATAGACGAGAACCAAAATCGATTTGGTTTTCTTCAATCTAACTGTCAAAACTTTTATGTCTTAGTCATGTTGACGCTTGAGTTTTGTGGTCGCGAGTTTTAAATGATTTTTTTATATAACAACAACTACTTAAGTACCCAATTTTGCTATTGCTTCTTTTTTATTTACTAATACACCCAATGCACCGCTCTTGCATGAAATTATTGTCAATTTTAATTGATACAATTGGCAATTTTGCATCAATATTTTTTGACAGAAATTGTTTTCAATAATTATTGTCAATAAGCATTGATTGTGTGTAGGGCTCTTTACAGTATTTTGAAAAAGCAACAAACATAGGTCTTCGTATGGAAGTTGTATGGCGGGTAGTCAACGCAATCCAAAATACACTGTGTGACGAGCGGTCCACAAAATTACAGAAGTGTGGGTGACAAGTAGTCCACCCTTACTGTCCTTACATTTACAAAATGACATGTCTGTGTGTGAGAGTTGGTCCACATGGCTATTGCTCCACAAGTTTATCGAGTGTGTGAAAGATTATCCACACGGGATTGGAAAACATGATAAATCTGACCCATGTTTCCCTATCCCCCTTAAACCAGCTGGAAGGTCTATGGTCTAGATAAATTTAACTTTCTAGCTCGTCAATTAAGTTGGAAAATGTCAGTGATCCCATTTGGAAAAATATTTTCCCCTAACTTCTTAGTCTGGGTCGGTCTGGGCTGGAGACTTTGTTCGTGATGTTAAATAATTTTTCGTTTTCCTTTAGACCAATTGAATTTGACGGAGAAAGGCTGAACTCATCCACTGAGCCACTGTTGGTATTCATATCACCAACATGAAAGAGATCACGTGCGTGGCTGTGTTCGACAACAGCATGCTCCCCTATGACAAAGCAGGGTGTCGCAGTTAGACCGTTCGCATTTTATAGATAATATTGTTTGTCATAAACACTTTCCCTTTATGGTAAAAAAGTAAGCTTTTTGTAGTTAAAATGAAAATTGTTTTGCAGTCTTAAGATTAAGTTCTAGGGGCAAACAGTGCCGTCTCTCGTACTTAAGAGGACCTAGGCTAACAACGTTGACGGGCCCATTATCCGGCAGCTAAAACCACGAAAAATTCAAACTTTATTCCCCAAATACCACGTAAACTAAAAAGCCTAGTATACCACCAACATCTTAATAATCCCATATAACTCGGAAACCAAGCTCTCCCTAAAGCTATTAACCGAAAAAACCCGGAGCTCCGAGGTGCCAAGCTCTCGTAGACGATTTAAAAAAATAAAACAGAATAGCTCTCTCCAAAGCTATTCCCAAGCCCCTAATAACCCAAAGCGCAGAGAGACCGAAATCTCATAAAATATTTCTAATTGCTTTCCCCAAAGCTATCGACCCAAAAAACACTGGGTGCTGCAAGCTAGAAGGCAAAGTTCAAGTAGTTTTAAGAAAAAACAACTCGAATTCTCTCCTATAATTGAAAAGAAAAATTCATTGAATTCAACTCTGCTTGATGTTCTCTTATTGGCTTTTGCACAATCAAAAAACGTTAAGTAAATAAATTTAAAGTACATATATTAAATAATAAGACTAAAAATATTTAACAAAAAGTATTTTAAACTTTGGAAAAAATTTGAAATTTACCGCCACTGGCTCTTGAATCCGATTAAAAAAAAAAAAATAATCTATCGTCTACGGAGGCCCAACTTCCAGCGTTTTGGGTATTGGGCTTGTGCGCTTGGCAGCTTTGGGGAGAGCTGTTTAGTTTATTTTTTTTTTAAATCGTTCTGAGAGCTTGGCCTCTTTGAGCATTGGGCTTATCGTTTATGAGGATAATAGCTTTGGGGAAAGCAATTAAAATTTTTTACATCTACGAGAACTTGGCCTCTCTGAGCTCCGAGTTTATTGGGTTAGTAGCGGAATCAGGGGCCCTTACAAGCCTGGGGCCCTAGGCTTGAGCCTATGCATAAAGACGGCACTGGAGGCAAATAAAATTATTCCTTAATGCAATGGTTTTAATCTTTATTTTAAGTTTTTAACTTTAAGAGTCAATCTGATAAATTCCTTCCACAAATTTCAAAAACACTTATAGCGAGATATTAGACAGCTAATTTTCAATGCTTATTCGCTCTGATCTAAAAATAATAGAACGAGCAGTGAGTGTAAATATTGTTTGCAGCGAAAACTTTTCATTTGCAGTTCGAAGTTTTAGTTTTTGCAAACAAAGAATTTAAATGTCATTTAAATATTGAAACATTAACTACCAGAAGCTAAAGCGCTTGGTGCCTTTTATCTCTTGTGGCAAACAGTTTCTTTCTTTTGAAACTGAATTTTTTGGCTCTGTGTTTTTGTGAGATTCCTTGATTTTATATTTTTAAAAACTAAAATGTACATATTCAATTTCAAAAATTCTCTTTGGTGCTTGAAAGGTTATTCTCAGGGGAAGGCCTTACTGTTAAAATTTTGTACACAGTTTTAATTGTAGAAGAACAAGTCAGCAGGAGTCAATGGCATATGCAACGTTGTGCTTCGACATTTACCTCAAGAAGCAGTAGACATTTATACCACTCTGTTTAACAACGCTCTGAATAATGCATATACTATCCAGTGCGGTGGAAGACAGCTGGGGTTCATCCTCTCCCGAAAAAGGGAAAGGACAACTCCAATCCGGCGAATCTACGGTCGATAAGTCTTCTTCCGAGTATCAGCAAGGTATTCGAAAAAGTTATCAATAGAGCTCTGTCTAAGTGGGCAGAGGACAAATAATGCTCAATGGCAGAAAGTTTGTAGTCAAAAGTGGCAATGTAACTTCTGCCACAACCTTTAATATTAAAAATGGTCTTCAGCAGGGAGCGGTCAACTCGCCGATTCTATTCAGCATTTACACCAGCGATCTGATAAGTAGTCTAACTCAGGCAATTGCGTATGCCGACGATCTAATTGCGTACAGAACAGCTGCAAAAATCGAGGACATCAGGATTCTCTTGCAGAGTGACTTCGATGAGATTCAACGATATTGTGATGACTCGAAGTTGAAAATTAACTTTCTTAAATCAGAAATTATCTTGTTTAGGACTCCGTTGCTTAGAGCCACAAGGGTTACGAGAAAGAACTGGCGCAAGCTGGTGATCGTAGGACCAAATGGACATCCACTTGCAAGTAAAAGTGCAGTAAAGTGCCTTGGCGTCTGGATGGATCTGTATTTGTATTTCGACAGACATATAAATGCTGCTCTGGCCAGGGCTAGGGGAGCCTTTGCCCTGACGAAACGGTTGTCTTATAGCAGCCGGCTTGACAGCAGGGTGAAGGTGATTTGCTACATGGCCCTTATCAGGAAGATGATTGTCTATTGATGCCCGGTTTGGTTCAACGTTGCCCCATCTCAAATGGAAAAGATTCGGGTGTTTGAGAGGCTTTGTCTATGACGCTGCCTTAGGTTGCACAGAACACCAGAGTAGGAGTACAAACATTATTATTCCAATCTGGCTCTATACAACGGCGCCAACATAACAGGATAGATAATTTCTTGCTAAAGCTTTTTCGAGGTCACATTGCAAAAGCGATGGCCTCGAGCAACAGCTTAATTTTTGGGGCATATGACCCCAACAACGAATACTACGAGAGTGTGCGTCTAAGCGGCTTTATTCTGCCCGATGCATTCCTCCACCGAGACAGTCAAGGACTGATCCAGGATAGAGCGGCGGTTCCGCTAATCTACCACGTCAGCCGTAGAACTGTGGATCGGGGGCTCCTTTACAGTCGAGATGTCCTCGCACAACCTTCGGTTCAGTAGGACTGTGTCCGAACGGGACCGAAGAGATAGGGTAAAGCAGGAGAACCAGTTCTGGTGGTTGAAAAACGAACAGTCAGGGTGGTACAAAAAAAAAATAATAATAATGAAACCAAAAATACTTACTGTGGCTGTTCTAGTTTGTAGGTTGTAATTAGTTTATAATTAGTTGTAAGTAGTTTTAAGCAGCTCTAAGTACTTTTAACTAGTTTTAATTAGTTTAAATTAGCTTTAATGTAGTTTAAAAAAATAAATAACTTTGGTGGCACAACAGCTCGTGAAGAACCAAGGCCTAGTGACTTACAACTCTCAACCATTCCTGTGTGCGTATTTTTGGGGCAGGAATGGAGGGGAACTACAATTTTTTGCCGAGTCCGAACGGCTTGATGAGAAGCACTTATTCATGACAAGTATACTCTTGGTGGATTTATCAGTTCTTCGCAAGAGGCAGTACCTCGCGAAAAAACATTTCTGTTTTTAGGTGGCAGCGGCTGGGAATCGAACCCAGACCTTTGGCATGACAGTCCTACGCACTAACCATCATGCCACGGGGTACTACTTTTTTTAATGTAGTTTATAAGTTTTAAATAAAACCAAATAAAATCAATATATAGATACCGAGTTTTTTTTTAATTCTTCTCGGTAAAAATAAAAACCGACCTGGATTTAGTATTAAGGTAGTTCTTAGGCCGAAAGGCATTAGCATTAAGTTATTATAGTTTAACTTAGAGCGCCCGACTGGGGCCAGTAAGTTAGTTTTAAGATATTGATAAGTAGGCCAGTTTTTATGAATTCTTGTCTAGCTTTAAGATAGTTTTTAAGAAAATGGAAAAATAAAAATTAATTTAAAAAAAAAGGGTGAAATGGGGTGAAATTCGATCTGAATTTCTTTTAGTGTTATAAAATGCTATTTGTAGGAAGGAGTTACTGCTAAACATTTTTCAAACCTAAGCTCCATTCTTAGGGTGAAATGAGGTAAAAAAAAATGAGGAAAAAATTTTTGATCATGTATTCTGAGATGTATTAGGAAAATATTTACATTTCATCAAATAAATATTTCAAACTATTTCTTAAAGAATTATTTTAAGAATAGAAATTTACTTCAGGTAACTCGAGTTACCTGGTTCTTCACGTCTGCCACAAAAAAGAGAAGAGTTAAAGATATCTGCTATGGACTCATAGGAGACCATAAAATCCCATTGTTAGGGCCAGCGACCAGCAGTGTGACATAAGCTCTCCTTCTTACATTTCTTTTCACCTACTATTGAATAGCTGAATGATTGGTGAAACGCTGACTAAACAACTTTTTTAAGTGAAACACACGCACAGCCCAAGACAAATTATTTTTAAAATTTGGGGCTCGGCTTTATCTTCTGTTGTATACTCAGAGAGAAGAGATCAGTTCAAAAGCTTTAGCTCTTAAGAAAGTTTGGGTGCTCGAGTTGCACTTGGGATTGTGTAAAATATAGCAACTTGTTTGATGAAGAATTTTTTTTTTGAAACTCTGTCATTCAGTTCATCTAACCTTCAACCAAAAATAGTATCTAATTTTTAAAACTGCATATTCTATAATATATTTCTTTTTTCTGATTAAAATAAAAATTATTTATTAAAGTTTTTAGTTATTTTGCAACAGAAATCAAACATCTGCTGTTCTTTGCGGGAGAAGCAGCTGAAAAATATAAAAAATATCATTAAAATTACCTCAAGCTTATGCAAAAGCTGAATCGAAAAAGTGCAATAGCAACTTTTCCGCGAAGATTCTCAACGGACGTGAGTAGTTTTTATTTTAGATATTTTTTTTTGTGCTTTCTCCTTGTGAGTTTTCTCACAACTTAAAGGGTTGCACAGACTTTTTAACCCGATTTACCACAGCCTACAAATGTGCTGTGCCAACTGACAAAATATTGTTGAAAAACTTTAAGACCATTTCTACTTCGTAATCCTTTCAAAACTGCTTCCAACTGATGTTCGCTGTATATTTTTCTCGAATAAAAAAAAAAATACGAATAAAAAAAAATGGAACAATGGAAATAAAATTTAGTTTAGGGGAAGCCTTTTGCACATCTGGAATTAGCAAACATGAAAAGTCAAAAAATCATTCAACAAACTGTGTCTGTCGGTTGCAGTTTCCACATCAGGATTTGATATCCTCTTGGGTATGAAGTTTGCCACGAACAAAAAATAAAAAGAAAAATATTCGGGAGATGTAAAAAATGTAGTCACAGTGAGTGCATACTAACGAAGTCAAATTATTCAATTTGGGTTTCATGTTTGGTTTTAGTATAAAAATTAGAGTGAAATAAAAACAAATTCTAAGCATTAGTAAGAGGAAATCTTTGTTGTGGTGAGGTTGAGGATATAAGAAGCTTACAGTTACAGATTCATGCTCATCAAAAGTACAAGAGTTAGTGGTTAGGTTAGTACAAGCCATTGCTTTAATTTACAGTTGTTGTCTTTTGCAAATGACGAAAGACGTATTTTGACAGGATAGGGTCGTGGCAGATATTAAAATAAAATGCACGACTGAATCAAACATGCTGTTTGTGGCTCAAGACTATTATAACGAAGTAAAATATTAAGAGTCTAGCACAGGTGTATTTTATCAAAATTAACTAAATTGTTTGTTGAATGACTGAATAACACACACATGTTATATCAAACTCGGAATATTGCTATTAAGAAGTATCTGATGGACGACTGAAGTTTACTTGGCGTGTTTATATTTACTTTTTACCTCTAGTAACAGACGAGATACTTGATTGTGATATCACCCTAACGGAAGTGCAGACTGTTATACACAAAGCAAAGAATGGAAAAGCTCCTGGAGAAGATGGAATTCCATACGAATATTTCAAGAACGTCACTTCGACATTTATTGTCCAACTTAAAAATTTCTTCAACGAAGTTTTTTTAAAAGAAGATGTCCCTTCATCATTTAAAAGGTCAGTGATATTCCCTATTCACAAAAAAGGAGATATTGACAATGTTGAAAATTATAGAGGAATTTCTTTTATGAACGTTATTTCGAAATTATTTTATGGTATAATTGTTAACAGACTGGAATCATGGGTGGAAGTCAACAATATACTCTCTGAATGCCAGGCTGGTTTCAGAAAAAACTTCTCTACTATAGACCATATATTTGCACTTACCTCCATAGTTAAAGCATTCCAAGCAAGGAACAAGAAAGTTTATGCGTTTTTCGTCGACTTTAAATCTGCTTTTGATCTTGTGAATCGAAACGCACTCTTCTACAAACTCTCACAAGTAGGAATATCAACTAAATTTATCCGCATAATAAAGGAAATGTATGCAGAATCTAAAACAGCTGTCTGGGATGGACTAACATACTCTATATGGTTTGAAACTGACACCGGTGTTAAACAAGGATGTCTTCTAAGCGCTCTGCTGTTTGCACTTTTTATTAATGATGTAGAATCCAACCTACCAGGAGGAATCCGAATAGCTGATTTGACCTTAAATGTCCTTTTATATGCTGATGATCTGGTGATACTATCTGAGTCCCCAGATAATCTTCAATTGATGATAAATCGCCTAGCAGACTATTGCAGAAAATCGAGTCTTGTCATCAACGCTGACAAATCAAAAATTATGGTGTTTTCTAGATCTGCCCGGAATCAAACGACATATAAATGGTCTTTCAATGGAAATCCCTTAGAGATGGTTAATGAGTACAGGTATCTGGGAGTGATTCTCAATAAGTCCGTAGATTTCAACAACCACGTGACTATTAAAGCTAAAACTTCACAAAGTTTATTAAACTTATCTTGGAGAAACGTTTTCTCAAACCAACGCATAATGCTATCAGCGAAATATAAGATATTTGATGCTGTCCTTGAGAGTTCGCTTTGCTACGCTGTCCAGGTATGGGGCATTGACGAATATGAGACGTTAGAAAAGTTTCATAGTAGTTTCCTAAAGAAACTTTTTAACCTACCTCTAAGAACACCGAACTACGCTCTATATCTTGAAACCGGACTCCCAAAACTATTCACAGGCACTCTTAAGTCATAGGCTGATTACATTGTCAAGGTGCTATCTCTTCACGATGACCGACTGACAAAACGAATGGCATTATATGAATTGAGAAACGAGGACTGGTGGGTGTCAAAGTGGAAAATTTTGGGAAACGCTTGCGGCGAAGTGATAACGTTGGATCCCCATAATGTGAGTTATGTAAAAGAACAGCTTTATAAAATAATTCAAGCTCATGAAGATTCTGTACGGAATTCATTTATAGAAGAGGCGCGGAATTCAGAAAGCAGACTCATTTACTCTCAACTAAATATAAGCCTTATGGAAGCAAACTACTTCAATGATTCGCTGAGTTACAAACAAATATCTCTAATATTTAAAACAAGATGTGAAATCCTTGGCCTAAATGGATTCCCATACAACGGCAGTTTTAACCAGTTTTGTTCTCTATGTAACTTAAAAGCCAAAGAAGACTGTTTTCACTTCATAAGTATATGCCCTCTATTCTCCCTCCACATCGAAATACATTCTGCGGAAAGAAATCTATGACGCTGCAGGAAACAATTTCAAAACTTAATAATTCAAATTGGAAAAAGCTATATCTTTTTTTGAAAAACATTTATACATATAGGATGTTACTTGTAACAGAATTTGCTTAATTCTCTTTTTTGCTATTCATTTAAATTATAAAAACAAAATTATTTAATTTGCTAACCGAGCTGACGGCAATGCCATAGCTACAAATTTGATTATTTTATAATCAATTTTGTATCAAAAAAACCGAATCAATAAATGAATTACTTACTTACTTACTTATTTACTTTTTGGACCAGTTGTTGAAAGTCGAAATAGTTTATGTTGATTAGAAAACTCAATATTTTGAAATACTTCTGATCAAAACAAATATCAAAACACGGCTAAAAATCCTGGCGTATTTTTTAATACAGTCTTTGTATTACAGCCGTATGCAAAATAGTAAAACATTTTATTTTAATACTCCGAAAATATTTTTTAAAAAATTTAATAAGTTTGTATTACATTTTAATATATTTGTATTGAAGTCGTTTCTTTTAATACAAAATGGATTAGATTATAATCCAAACGTTTACAATATTTATTCCTTAGTATTAAAATGTAATACCTAAGAAATTAGAGACAAAATCAAGAAAATTTAAACCAATTGTATTAAAATAGCAGGAGGAACAGAGTCAACAATAGCAGTCATATTTAAATATGACAAGGTAGCATTTTTTTTAATACAAGACGTATTACAGTTTAATTAAAATTATATTAAAATAGATAGAACAAACACAAAGTATTGTTTTTTAACCACTTCACTCACACTTCTGTAACCATTTCAATTTTAAGGTCATGATATAGATCTCTATTTATTATATACCAAGGGACATTTATTATCCTTGATTTGGAATTTTTGGATGCGTTCAGCATTTGTTTTCTTTGTACAGCCCCATAGTTGGACGCCATATGTCCAAACGGGTTTCAGTACTTGGTTATATTACATTAGTTTGTTCTGGATAGATATAGGTCAGAGTTCTTTCGTAGTAACCAGTATATTTTCGTGTACTTCAAGTTTAGTTCGTCTCTTTTCTTTTTGATGTACTCTTTCCATTTAAGCCTTGCATCCAAAGTCATTCCGAGGTATTTGGCAGTATTGAAGTAGGGTACTGCTGTACTGATCAAAGGAATTGGAACATTGTTTATTTTTTTGTTTGTAAAGTTTATATGCATTGATTATATTTCATTTAGTTTGATTCGCCAGTTTTGCGTCCAATCACTAACTTTATTGACTGCATTTTGCAGTTTTTGAGTAGCCTTCGTAACGGATTTGTCTGGTATCAATATTGCAGTATCATCAGCAAAGGTGGTTACGATACCGCTGTTGTCCACTGAAATAACGCTTGTATATAACAGATACAGGGTTGGTCCTAGGACACTTCCTTGTGGTACACCGGCTTCAATTTTCTTTAGTTCCGAGTAATTTTGGTCGTACCGTACTCTAAAGAGTCGGTTCGTAACGTAGGATTTCAGTATTTCGTAGTACTGCCTGGGAAGATCCCTTTGCAGTTTGTACTCAAGTCCCAAGTGCCAAACCTTGTCAAAGGCTTGAGCAACATCTAAGAATATAGCCGAGCATACTTGTTTTTCTTCAAGTGCCTTTTCCACAACATCCGTAATCCGATGCACTTGGTCTATCGTGGAATGTTTATTTCTAAATCCAAACTGATGGCTCGGAATTAGTCTTCTTTCTTCTATTATTTTGCTTAGTCTTTTCAGAAGCAGTTTTTTGAAAACTTTTGCGATGATTGGTATACGCGATAAAGGTCTGTAAGATGTTACTTCTGTTGGTGGCTTACCTTGTTTAAGTATAACAATGACTTCTGCAATTTTCCGATGATGTGGCACATATCTTAGTTTAAGCATTTATTATAAATGGGAGTTTTTTGAAGGCTATAGAAGGCATTTCTTTCAAAACCTGAGCAGTTATTAGATCGTACCCTGGTGATTTTTTGTTAGACAACTTATGTTTACACATACTTCTTACTTCTTTGAGCGTGACAAAAGGAAAATTTCACATTCGTCGTTTCTGTCAACAAACTGTTAGGGATCTGTAGCTGTGCTTACTGGAAATGGCTTAAAAACATTTGCGATATGTTCAGTATGTTCAGCGAAGAGATCAGTCTTTTGTTTTGGGTTTCCAATACATTTACCATCTTGATATTTTACTGCCGGGTTTTGTGCCTGTGGTCTTTTTAGGCGCTTAGCTGCTTTCCATAAGGAGTATTCTGTAGAAGCATCCGCCGTCAGACTATTCAGGAATCTACTTAGTGAATCACTTTTAAATTCACAGATTATTTTCTTTAGTTCATTGTTAAGACGGTTAAGAACTGCCTTATCACCTGGAAGTTTGCCATTTACTGTGAGCTCTTCTTTTCTATAAGACTAGCTGCTTTATTTCGACAGAATATTTTATTTCTTTTTCTCTTGAGTTCGAAATTTTTGGAGTACTTTCTTCTGCAGCCTGTGGCACATCAGCAATAAACTGTTCTACTTCATGACCAATCTGTTCAATTGTTTGCATAGGGGATCTTAGGTACCCTCGACACTTATATGGTTTCGTTTAATACCTTTTCCTACGAAAAAGTCTATAAAGTCTGGTATTTTGTTAGAATCAGATGGCCAATATGTTGGCGAGCCAGAAGAATAAAATTCGCAGTTGTATTTGCGGCCTGCTTGATATAGCCGTTAACCTTTCGTTGTTATGAGCCTAGATTCTCTTTGGGTGTGTTTAGCATTGAAGTCGCCACCAACAAGGAAGTTATGTCCTAATAAATTTAGGAGTTCTGCATAGTCTTCTTCAGTTGGAGAGCGCCTGGGAGGGCAGTATATAGCTGCTATCTTAAACTCTTTCTTTTTGGGAAAGATTCTGGACGCGAAATTAAAATGAAAGCCGCACGTGAAAAAGAAATGCAAAAATACTAAAAAGTAAATAAAGAGATATGAACTGGTTACTCGGTAAATATTCAAAACTTAGTATTGAAAATAAATTGATTTTATACCGACAGGTTCTTAAACCTGTTTTGACTTATGGTATACAACTTTGGGGTTATACCTGCGATACAAACTTCAATAACTTACAAACGTTTGAAAATAAATAGCTTAGGTCATTTGTAAATGCTCCGTGGTATATAGGAAACGAAGATCTTCACAGGGATCTCGGGATTCCTACGGTCTGGGACGAAATAAAATCTTTCACGAGAAAACATAGAAATCGACTATAAGAATACGCTAATTCAACGATTATTGACATTCTTGACGAGTCGAATTTAGTACGCCGCACAGTGGGGAAATTTGTATAGGAGTGCGGAAAAAATTCAATAAAAACTGAACCACTCAATCGATTTGGATGAAATTTTCAGGGATGACAGCTTAACTCATAACAATTTATTATAAATCATTTCAACCCACTGACACTCCCCCTCCCCCTAGAACCAAAAAAATGAATAATTAAAAAATCAGCTTTTTTGATTTTTTTTTAAAGAACTCTTATTGTGATTATATTAAGGCCATCCTTCCTATATAATGACATTTAAGAAGTGCATAAGGTATTCATATTTTTCTTTGGTAAGTTCTAACTTTGTGAACATGTCCTTGTTTTACAAATTTTTTCATCTGACTTTAATTCAATGGAAGAAGCGAAGTTGATAACCTCTTGGGGAAACAAAGCACGCACTTCTTCCCTTTTACGAGTATATCGCTAAGCACGGTCAGAACACTCGCTAAATGATTTTCGCGATCGATTTATGGCTAGTTGAAGGTGTCACGTCATTCTCGTCCTCATCACAATCAAAACCAATGTTAAATGTTCCCTCGAGCCAAATTGAGTTCTTATCTTCAAATCGCGATTTTGTTCGTTAGGATTCCAACCACCTTTTTTATTAACAAAAATAAGGAAATAAAATATTTTAATTTTTGTTAAAACAAATTAAATTTTAGTTGTACTTCTTTAATTAGTTAAAAACCACAGCCCGAGGATAAAATAGTTTTCAAATCATCACTATTAAAAAATTTAAGAATCTAATAAATGTTATAATTCAAAAAAGTACAATAAAATTTAATTTAGTTCAAACAAAATTGAATATTTTGTTCAAATAATTAATTATCACAACACAACACAACACAATATAACAGTTGGTTTATAATCATTATTCATTAATAAAACCTTTTTTAAATTGAGAATAGAAGCGTTTGTACACTTCACTCACAATTAAATCAATATTTAGTTCACTTGTTAACGTATTTGTATTTTCCAATAACAATTTCAATTTTAATCCATCTTTGTTGCATTCCATAAGCTTTCTGCTTAGATCTATGTATGAAATGCTAAAAACTCCCATTATAATTAATAATTTTTATTTATTAAGAAGACGAAATATCCGTTTTCACACGTTTTTAATTTGAGCGGGTGACGAAAACGTTTACGCAAAAAAAATAACTGCTAATTCATTTTTTCTGAGCCAAGGTTAGAGTATCAAGAGAACATTTTTTGTAGTAGATTTTTTAAAAAAAAAGTGTTGCAATTTGTAGACTTCTTTTTTCATTTTTTTACTACAGTTGTATTGTATTGTAGTCTGACAACGATAACTAGTACAATTTTCTCAGTGATAAGAATATATGATGCACATTAAATTAGCTATAGCTCCTAAACTATAGATTTTAGAAAAAAAAGTTTTTATATATTTTGTAGCAAATACAATTTTCTACAACTTTGTTAAGGATTGTTTGTCTCTATCATAAAAATTGAACAAGCAACAAGCGAAAATCCTTAAAAAGCTTAAAAACAAAATGGCGGTCAAGTGCGTAGGATTTCAAGTGTGTCTGTTTGGAGTTTTTGGTTTTCATTAATGTTATTTAAATATTTTGAGTCTAAATTATGGCTCAAATTTTTTTTAATCTAATTTATAGCGTTTTATTTTTTAATAATAAGAATTTAAAATTATTTTTGCTATAAGTTACAGTTTTCAAGCGTCGATTAAATTCGCAGTGGCACCTGGTGGCACCTAAATTTGGTATATATCGAAAGATAATTTCATAAGGAAAAAGATGGTAATAGTCTCTAACTGTAGGCAGATGTAGCTAAAATTATATATACAAAAATATGAAAAAAATGTCATATTTTTTTCTTATTTCTTTAAATAATTCTATAAAAACACCAGAATCTTAAAATGTAATTTTTCCTTCGATTTACAATAACAAAAATATTGTATTTTTAGGAAAAAATATAAATGTATAAATCGGCTCAAGCGAACAAAAAATACACTACTTTTATTTAAGAGGATTTTTACCCTATTTTTCATACTTTCAACAACTACCAACTTCACAAAGCTATTAAAAGAGAACTATAAATTCGATTTCATTAATTCTTTTTGATTTTGATTCAGTTTTTATTCTGAAATTAAGATATAAAATTTCAATTTTCTACGAAGAACTTTAATTTTCGACTTTTTTCCGCAAAATCCCCACTGTGCGCCGTCTGCGAAGAACAAAACCTTCCGACTTGGTGCGGTGAACAGAAAACCGCTTTAAAATCGCGGATTAAGCAGGAACTTTCACCGGAAAGTAACCTGCAAGAGGTTACTTAACTTCGTTAAAAATAAATTGCTAGATAAGTTTCAACTTAGTTGCAATCGGGAAGTGGAGGTGGTTTTAGTGTAGTAAGAATCTCACACTTCTATGAGCATGCTTTTTTCGGTCTTGATAGAGCCTGATATGCAGGTTTTGCACCTACCTACGGGAAAATAAAAAAAAAAAACATTTGTAACCCAGAAAATATTAAAAAGTAGCCCAGAATTTTTAAACGTGTAAGAGACACTTACTTTTTATAGGTTTATTGTTAAATGTTAGTTTATTATTTGAAAATAATATTTTAAAAGAACATTTTAAAACTATGATTTGTCAGCCTTTTACTATTCACATCATAGAAATGACTTTTATATTGTTTTTGGGAAAACTCTGTTTTCCAAGATTTCTCAATTTGTAGGTGCAGGAGCTCACTCGATGTAATTGTTGGCGCTGCTCGTAACAGCTTTGTGGGAATACCACGAAGTCCAACCACTTTGTTGTTCTTCAGTGCTCTAATTAGGGTTAAGATCTCTTCTTTATACTGGGGGATACAGTGCGTATTCAAGAATTGGTTACTACGGACGGGTCATTGAATGTTGGGTTGACTTCACTGTTGAAAACGCGATTTAAAACCGCAGAAAAGTGTTCCCTATACCTTTTGATCGGGTCCCCATCCGTCTATGTCATTCGTCATCCGTCTATGTCATTCACCAGGTATTGCTTAGAGCTTTTTTCACACCTGTAAGCTCCTTGGTTATTCTGCAGGCGGTCCTACTGTCACACCTACTTGCGGCCTCTTCTGTTTCTGTTGCTATTGCGTTGATATAAAGGGTGATTTTTTAAGAGGCTTAGAACTTAAAAAAAAAAAAAAACACAAAAAATTCAAAAAAATGAATGAAATATTTATTTGAATCGATAGTTTGAACCTTGCAATTTAATGTTTAAAGATAATTTCATGCAAATGTTGACCGCGGCTGCGTCTCAGGTAGCCCATCCGCTGAGTCCAATTTTGGCATACTCTTTCACACATATCGGCCGGTATCTCACGAATGAATGCATGGATGTTGGCTTCCAGTGCGTCAATCGAAGCGGGCTTGTCCCTATAGACATTAGCCTTGACATACCTCCACAAAAAATAATCTAATGGTGTCAAATCGCACGATCTAGGCGGCCAATTGACCGGCCCGAAACGTGAAATTAACTGTTCACCAAACTCGCCTCGCAATTGCGCCATTGTTTCGCGTGCTGTGTGGCATGTGGCACCGTCTTGTTGAAACCACATATCATGCAAGTCAAGAACTTCCATTTCGGGCAAAAAAAAGTTTGTTATCATCGCTCGGTAGCGTTCACCATTGACAGTAACGCTGCGATTCGCATCATCTTTGAAGAAATATGGCCCAATAATGCCGCCGGCCCATTAACCGCACCAAACAGTGGCTTTTTCGGGATGCATTGGTAGCTGTTGCAATGCTTCTGGCTGATCTTCACTCCAAATGCGGCAATTATGCTTATTTACGTACCCATTCAACCAAAAATGAGCCTCATCGCTGAACACAATTTTTCGATAAAAAAGCGGATCCTCGGCCAGCTTTCCAAGAGCCCATTCACCAAAAATTCGGCGTTGTGGTAGGTCGGCTGGCTTTAGTTCTTGCACCAGCTGTATCTTAAAAGGCTTTACGCCCAAATCCTTCCACAAAATTTTCCACGTAGTGCTGTAACAAAGGCCTAACTGCTGGGAACGGCGCCCAATCGACATTTCGCGGTCTTCTGTCACACTAGCTGATACGGCCGCAATATTTTCTTCACTACGCACAGTACGTAAACGTGTTGGTGGTTTAATGTCCAACAAAGTAAATTTGGTGCGAAATTTGGTCACAATCTTCCGAATAGACTGCTCAGAAGGTCGAGAATGCCGACCATAAAATGGAAGCAGCGTGCGATGAACATTTCGAACCGAGCACGAATTTTGATAGTAAAATTCAATAATTTGCAAGCGTTGTTCATTTGTAAGACGATCCATGGTTAAATTGCAAACCAAACTGAAGCTGTTTGACAGTGACACAAGGTACTAAACACACGTCAGCTGTCAAAACCAGAGTTGCCAAAACCAAACCAGCTAAAAAATCACCCGTTAGTTACGCTTATGCCGTCGCACGCTACGGTAAACTTCTCTCATTTTCAATACTACCTTCCTACTATGCATATATCAGCGCAGGTAAAAACACTTACTTTAAACCCTTTTTTCTTTGTTAACTAAAACCTACTTATAAATTAAATGAAAAAACAAATCCAAATGAATTCTTTATACCTCCTAGATGCAATAGAATTTTTCCCATAAATCCTAGGAAAATCCAACTTGATTATAATTGTTTCGCACAAAAACTAGAATTAAGATTATACTCGTATTATAAACTTGCTATATTCTTGCAAATAAACTTTTCTTATCTGAATATGTTAAACAAATAAAAGTTTTTTTTTTCCCTTCAACTTTTTAAACACACAAAACGATACCTTCTGTTTTCTTGAGCCAACTTAAAATAATACATATGGATGCATCAGTTCTATGGAGTAGTAGGTACACCCACCTCAAAAGTGCCTTATCTTTCATAAAACTTTTTGAAGCTTTCAAAACTAGTCAAATATACTAATAACTCAACATATTCTTAGAAGACGAGAGTGAAATAGAGAAAGAAGTTAAGAGTGATGTGAAGAAGATATAGTTAAACAACAAAAGGCTCACAAAACTAATTTTGTTGGTAAACTTTTGTGCAATATGAAGTGTGCAATAAAGTTGCAGGTGCAAACTTTCCGCCTTTCAATTTATATAATATACAAACACACGTGTAGGTAGGTATAAGAGTTATAGATGCTCTCATATATAATATAGGGGATGTATAGGTACACACTATAGAAAGAAAATTGGCTTCTTTAATTTGATAAATAACTTTTCAGGCGGCAAATTAGAAAAGAAACACACATATAGGGGATCAAAGGATCTCTGGATTTCTCCTGGAAGTTGCAAAATGCGAAGAGTATATCTGCTGCAGTAGCAAGAATATAAAAAAAAAAAGAATGAAATATTAAAATAATATTCATGACATTAAGTCATGTGAGACTGGAAGAAAAAAACAGACGAAAGAATATGTGGGTGTGAAGTGCGATATGCAAAGATGTAAAGACTCCAGGTATAGACTTAAACTACTTTAAGCCCTAAGAACATTCTAAGGGGTAAGTTATACAGGGGTGATCAAATATTGGTTAACTATTTGAGACAAGAAGTCAAAAAACCATTCTCTGATTCGGATTAGAGATCAGCAACCAAAAAAGCATTTTTTTTTTAATCAAAAATATTGCCAATATTTTTTAGACCATTTTTTTTAATTTTCCCGTGGGTCGGTGTAAAACCTGCATAAGGCTCTATGAGGACCGAAAAATGCGTGCTCATAGGTGTGTGAGATTCTTACTACACTTAAACCACTCCACTTCCCGATTTATTTTTAACGAAATTAAGTAACTTCCAAACTAACAATTTAACTTGTATAAGGTTTTCAGACTATTACGAAATAGTAAAAGGCCTTATGCGAGTCATTTTGGCGCATTTACCCATGCTAATTAACTGGCATAAAACTTTTGTTGACAGGTCTTATAGCAGCAAATTGCTTTTCATGGACTGATATAAACTTGGCTGAACAACCTAGAGCTTGCCTAGGATGTTTATATAAGTCCATTTTGACCAATAGCTTGCATTGGATGTTTAAATAAGGCCTTATCCAAACCATTTCATAACAGCTATTGCCAATAGCTTGCCTTGGATGTTTATATAAGCACTTGTCCAAATTTATTTTGCACAAGCAATCCATCGAGAGAAAAATTTTTTTTAGCAAAGCTGATTCTATAATTAAAAAAAAAATAATTTTTTATCAGTTTTTATTTAATTTCTCTGATGTTGTATTTTGATTGCATTTTATTTTATTGTATTTTTTTTCTCAGCTTCCGAAACCTTTTTTTCTGTATTCTGTAATGAGTCAAATGTTAGTTTAGTTATAAAAATGAAAAGTTTTTTGTTACCTGGGATTACCAGCCTAGCACTCTACCACTATGCCAATTTGCTGTTGAGGAAAACATAATCAAAAGTGAGTAAGTTGATATCATATACTTCACGTTCACGCAGATGGAACAGTCAATAACTGTGCCCATCTAATATCTGTTCTTTGTTCTTTCAAACTTCTTGAATGTTCTCTGTTTTAAGGATTGCTTCTCTGTTTTTTCTCATTTGTCTTTGGTAGGCTCCAGATCTTTCCGTGAGTTATTTATTTTTAAGTTTTGCTAAAAAGTTCAATGTTACTGTAAGCATTTCTTTTCTGTTTTACGATGTTCAATGGGTACTTACCGTTCCTTTTTATTTTAATCTGATTTTTTTTATAAGCACAATATTTTATGAGACACACTTGCTGATCTTCACTGATTATTTAAATTTATATAAGGCCTTTACAAATAAGCCTTATACAAGTTGTTTGAAATGATTTATCATGGAGAGCCTTATAGTAGCTATTATTTTAAACATTTTCAGTAAACAACTTTGGAAGGCCTTATAGATACAAGCCATTTATAACTTATATTTACAAGCTTTGTATAGAGCTTGTGTAACTCATATCTTAAGGCCTTATGGCAGCTATTTGTTTAAACTTCAATTGGAAAATTCTTGGCTTGCTCAAGATTGCCTTATACAAGCTCTATACAAGCTATTACTTACCAAATTCGAAAATTTTTACCTTATACAAGCTTAATTGTTAGTTGGGTTGTTGCAGGTTACTTTCCGGTGAAAGTTTCTACTTAGTCCGCTATTTATAAGCTTTTGGTTCTTGTTCTTCGCAGACGGCGTAATAAATTCAACTCGTCAAGAATGTCAATAATCGTTGAATTAGCGTGTTCTAATAGTCGATTTCTATGTTTTCGCGCGAAACTTTTTATTTTGTCCCGGACCGTAGGAATCCCAAGATCCCTGTGAAGATCTTCGTTTCTTATATCCCACGGAGGATTTACAAATGACCTAAGCAATTTATTTTCAAATGTTTGTAAGTTATTTAAATTTTTATCGCAGGTTCAACCCCAAAGTTGTATACCATAAGTCCAAACAGGTTGAGGTACCTGCCTATATAAGGTCAACTTATTTTCAATTCTAAGCATTGAATATTTACCAAGTAACCAGTTAATATCTCTTAATTTACATTTTAGTTTTTCGCATTTCTTTTTTACGAGCGGTTTCCATTTTAATTTCGTGTCTAGAGTCATTCCAAGATACTTTGCCTCATTTGTAAGTAGAACACAAGCGGTACTAAGAAAGACGGGTAGTCTATTTATACGTAAAGTCCAAGTGCACTGACTTTTGTTCATTGGGCACTATTTTCCATATTTTTGTCCCCTCATTACCATTATTAAGAGCATTTTGTTGTAGCTTTGCTAATCTTTTTGCCTACTGCTAGTTCTGGAGTATCATCAGCAAACGTGGCTATGATAATGTCTTCTGTTTGAGGTATATAGCGTGTAAATAAAAGGTACAGAACTGGCCCTTATACACTTCCTTGTGGTACCCCACCCACTATTTCTTTGAAATGAGAATAGTCATTTCTGTGTCTTTCACGAAAAAGTCCATTTAGAATGTTATAAAGTCTTTCAAGCTGAAATTGTCTCAATTTTAATTTTTAGGCCCTCGTGCTTCACCCTGTCAAATGCCTACGACACGCCTAAAAAGACTGCCGAACAGATTTTCTTTTCTTCAAGAGCCCTCTCAACTCCGTCAGTAATTCTATGCCCTTAATTAATTGCTTGAATGCTTGCTTCTGAACTGATGTTCAGGTATTAATTGATTCTCTTCTATTACCAGCTGCAGGTGCAGTAGTATTGTTCTTTCAGAAAAGGATGGAAGCGGAATCGGTCTGTAAGACTTCTTCGTGAGATGGTTTGCCAGGTCTCAGAACCATTATGACTTTCGTAGCTTTCCATTAGCTCGGAACATATTCTAACCTAAGAGTGGCATTTGTTATGTAAAGGAGGTTAATTAATCCCTTACGAGGGAGCATTTTTAGAATTTCTGCCATAATTAAGTCATATCCTGGAGCTTTATTGGACTTAAGCTTCCTTATTTCTCTTTTTAATTCGGCAAGTGTCGTATTTCTCGTTATGTTGCTTTCATTTGTGGTTACAATTCATATTAATATTTTCGTTGAGTTTTTGCCCATCAAACAGCTTAAATATTTCCTCAAAGTAATCAGCGAATACCACTGCTTTTTCTTTGTAACTTTCAGCCCATTCGTATTTGCATTTCTTAAGCTTTGGAAGTTTTGGTTTTTTTGTTGTTTTCATAGCTTTCCAAAGTGAGTAGTTGGATTCTTTTTCCGCTGTCAAGTATGCAAGGTAATTTTCAACTTCAAGGTTTTTGAAATCTGATATGTCGCCGTTTTTAGCATATTACTCAAGCGATTTAAATGATCTTTGTGATGAGGAGCACGGGTTCACTGCCATTTTTTACGTACTTTACATTTCTCTCTCACTAAATCTTTTATTTCCAGTGGATACTTTATATCTGTTATCCCAAGCTGCATTTTGTATTATATCAACAAAGTATCTACTGCATCTTCAAGCTCAAGAAACTTGTAAACCTTTCTGATTAAAGGGTGGTTAAATTTTAAGGGCCAATGTTGAATGTGAACCACACCTAAACGTCAAGCTTTTTTCTGCATTTCATTTGACATTTCCTAATTTCAGACTAACTCAATTTGAACCATGGAAAGAAACACAATCGAGCAATGCGTTAAAGTTATTCAGGCTTATTATGAAAATGGGCGATCAAATCAAAATGCATATCGTGCACTTTGTGATTTTTTCGGTCAATTTAATCGTCCAAATGTGCGTACAATCGAAAAAAATCGCAAAAATTTGAGCAAACCGGGTCTGTAGAAGATGTGAAAACACCAGTGCATGCTCGTACTGCTCGTACTGCAGAGAATATTTCGCTGGTGTTTGCGATAGTGTGGCTGAAAAGCCGTCCACCTCAACTCGTAGTCGTGCTCAACAATTGCACATCTCAACGAACTTTTTATGGCCCGAATTGGATGATATAGATGTGAACGTAATGTTTTTTCAACAGGACGGTGCCACTTGCCACACAGCTAACGAAACAATGGCACCTATTATGACTTGCGATTCGCCAAGTCGAACGTTCAAATGTAACTATTTGGAATTACCGTTTGCGACTCGCCTGAATTAAGTTCGCCGTAAATGACTAAAATTTGGAAAACTTGAATGCCACTCAATACCTTTGGCAAACATTCGCCTATATCTTCGATGTCGAACTGTAATTCTTGGTGATTTTGAACAAAATCGCAGTTTTATTTTTGAAAAGTCGAACGTTGGAGTTGAATCGAACGTTAGATTCGGCGAATCGCACGTCATAATAGCGACAAATGGCTCTTTTGCGCGACAAATTGAATGGCCGTGTAATCTCACGTGGTGGCGATGTCAATTGGCCGCCAAGATCATGTGATTTGACACTGTTGGACTTCTTTCTTTGAGGTTATTTGAAAAAAAAAGGTGTACGTCAATAAGTCAGCAACAATTCCAGAGCTGAAGTAGGAGTTTATTCAGCATATAAACGGCATAGAACCTCAATTATGCCTCAGCGTTATCGAAAATTTGGACCATCGGATGGCGGTGTGCCGCCGAGGTCGCGGTGGCCATTTGGGCAATATTTTGTTCCATACACAATTGAACCATGCCAATATTATCATAATAAAAAGAAATGACAGTAATTCCCTAAATAATTTGTGTTTTATTCAAAATCAACATCGGCCCTTAAAATTTAACCACCCTTAAGTTACAAGTTAAAAAAGCTAGGTTTTTGAAGAAGTACAATGAGCCAAATCATGCAGATGTTTGGTTTCAAAAGTATTTAATTTTAAACTCTTTTGTTAATGCAGCATAGCCAATTTCGACTAATGAGTACTGTGCCCTTGATCTTTTAGTCTGTGTATCACTGAATCCGGCACTGGAAAGACATGGATTTAAAGTATAAGGTGGTTTTCCTTAGCAATAAAATGAAAGTTGGAAGAAAAACTCACACACTTCTGACTGAGTGACGGAGCATCTCTTGTGCTTCATATGGCAAACGTCATTTTTCAATTTTTCTTTCTCAACAAGATCCCAATTTAATTAGATACTTTTGTAGATACACGTTGTTTCTGTATGTTATCCATACATACATACACTACACACACATATATGTTGGCATGGATGGAAGACATTTGCAAATATTGTTCCAAAACGAATGTGCTTCAGAGGAATCCTAGGAATTTCTGTCTGTACCCATAGAGGTGTTTCTGAGATATTAATGTTGACTTTTTGTGCTGGAATATTGGTAGGTAGGTATACATTATAAACATACACACACACAAAAACAACACATATTTATGATATCTACGTGCATATAATTTTTTTTTTTTTTTTTTAAATGCAAACACACAAATGTAAATGTAGTTATGCAAAATGCAAAATAAAACCCTCCTTTACAATTTTCCCTTCCTTTGAACGGCATATGGCAATGGGTGGTGTGTATATTCTGTGATTTAATAATAACAACAACAATAACAAAAAAAAACTTTATTTTTCGCTCCAAAAACAGTCCTCAAAGGAAGCATGATATGCGATATTGCTATTTGAAAGGGTAAAATTTCTCGTATAAAGGTTTAATTAAAATACAACATGTAAGAAATTTTGATTATAGGTACGAGTACAGTTAATAAAATATATAAAAATGATTTTATTTGTTTTGTTGTGTCTTGTATGAAGGTGGCATAGGTATTTTTTAAAGTTAGTTGTCCTTTTAAAAATTGTTGTTGATTGAAGTTTTAAAATATATAAAAGCATGTCAATCAAAATGCTTTTAATCAATTAAATTTGATAAAGTAAAATAGTTCAACCTTTAACGATAGCTTTGTTTGAATATACACATGTTTAACTTTGACTTGCAATATAAAGGTACTAGGTATATGACAAGTTATTTATTCTTAAAAAGATTGATTCAATTTTTTTCAGAACTTAAAATACCGGTACATTTTTCTCAAAAATTGCGGCACAATTTTTCTTTAAAAAAATTCAACACATTTCTTTTAGTAAAGGCTATCTTTCGGTGGGAAACCATTTTTCATAAAAATGTTTTGAATGGTGCCTCCTAAACAACGATTTTGTTTCCAATTTTTTTCTAAACTGTATAATTTTGATTTCAATAATTTATTTTATACTTCTAAGCAATATAAATAGTTTATTTTACCAAAATTTTGAAAAAAATGTTTTCTTGCATTTTTAAAAAAATTTCAAAAAACTCCAAATGTTCAAATATTTTAAGAACTGTATGGTCGATTCTTACAAAACTTTAAAAATACTTTCAATTTCTATAAAATTTTAGTCTTATGAAAAATGATGCATTCAAATTAAAAAAAAAAAAACGATTAGGAATATATTCTTTTTTTTTCTTAAAAAAAAGATTCTACGAATCTTATAAAAACTTTATTGTATCCTCAAATTAGTGCGATGTACTACCAAAAATTATTAAAATTTACAAAAAAGAACTATTAATAGTAAAGCGTTTTTCAACAGGGACGCTACAAAAGTAGATCGACAGGGACAGCAAACGACGCCATATTTCTTGCCGCTCTTTTGACATTTCTCTTCAGTAAGGTTTGCCATTTCATGATGGAAAGATATACGAGCCAACAACGAGTCGAAATTATTAAAATTTACTACCGAAATTCGGAGTCAGTGGCCTCAATGTTAAGAGCGCTACGTCCAATTTATGGTCGTCATAATCGTCCTAGCAGATCAACAAATGAGCGTCTAGTGGAAAAATTTGAATCCACAGGCACAGTACAAAATGATCCCGTGCCAGTGAGATAAAGAAGTGCCCGTAGTGTCGAGAATATTGCTGCTGCTGAGGCTTCAGTTGCAGAAAGCCCAAATGTGTCTCTCACACGTCGTTCTTAAAAGCGTTGGGCATCTCTGTGACGTCGTTGTGGCGAATTCTGCGAAAAGACCTTAGCCTACACCCTTGCAAGATTAAATTGACGCAAGAACTGAATCCGCTTGACCACCAGAAGCATCGTATGTTCGTGAATTGGGCTGAGCAACAACTTGAAAATGATTCGGATTTTCATCGAAAGATCATCTTCAGCGATGAGGCTCATTTCTGGCTGAATGGCTTCG
The DNA here is from genome assembly GCA_946251815.1 of Dasysyrphus albostriatus. Classification (NCBI taxonomy): domain Eukaryota; kingdom Metazoa; phylum Arthropoda; class Insecta; order Diptera; family Syrphidae; genus Dasysyrphus; species Dasysyrphus albostriatus. The sequence continues at coordinate 58,820,468 of OX276335.1, forward strand.
TCAATAAACAAAATATGCGGTATTGGGTCAAGCAGCAGTCCACAATGAGTCATCATTGTATCCCGAAAACATTACGGTTTGGTGTAGTTTATGGGCCGGCGGCGTCATTGGGCCGTACTTCTTCCGTGATGATGAAGACCGGCACGTTACTGTGAATGGGGATCGCTACCGTTCAATGATAACCGAATATTTTTGTCCCAATTGGATGATATGGACTTGGAGGACATGTGGTTCCAACAGGACGGCGCACGCCAAAAGCCACACCGCGAATATCACAATCAATTTATTGGAAACCAAGTTTGGAGAACGTGTTATCTCACGAATTGGTCGTGCGATTTGACGCTGTTAGACTATTTCCTGTGGGGCTACGTCAAGTCTATGGTCTATGTCAACAAGTCAGCGACGATTGATGAACTTTGTACGAATATTGAACGTGAAATTGCAGCAGTATCGGCCGATTTATGCTTGAAAACCATCGAAAATTGGGTTCAGCGTCTGGACTTCAACTGGCGTGCCCGTGGTGGCCATGCAAAAGAAATCGAGTTCCATACATAATGGCATCAAACGTACTTTCACAGGAATAAGGAATTTCATTGATATCCAAAAACCATTTTTGCTTTATTTAAAAAAACTTTTGTAGCGCTCTTATTGAAAGACCCGATATATTTAATTATATGCATAGTAAAGTTAGAAGGAATGTTAAAAATTCAAAACAAAACAAGCATGCAGCAAATCGCGCATATATATACCTAAATATTCATATATACAAAAATAGCCTTTTATTATTTTTCTAACAACAAAAATTTAGACGTTATGGAAATTACAATAAAATTACACAAAAATGTTCGAGTATATTATAGTACTTATTTATTTAGCAAAGCTTACAAAACTAGTTTACATTAGATACAATATATGAACATTAATATAGTCCACTAAAATGATGAATAGAAAAAGATTTGTCTGAATTCGCAACTCTTTACATTGTCGTCTGTAGATGAAATTACAAAATAATATTTATTGAAGACTGAAATCAATTGGTTTAAAGGACTATTAACCTCATAGTTTGTTCTGCTGAAAATCGGACACAAAGCAACTGTCTTCTTAAGCTTGCCTGACTGTAGCTGAAATTTAAACGACTAAGAGCTAATGGAGATACTATTAAACCATTGATTAATTTTAATGTAAAACATAATACATAATATGTAAAAGTACTACAGGCAAATCATTTCAATAAAGAATCTCGATTTTTTGGTATCAATCTTTTCAAAAATGTATGAATTCTTAGAAGGTTTTTAATCCATCGATATCGTAGCCATCTTTCAATGGAATTTGACAGTTGATAGTTTGACAGATAGAGTAAAAACTATATTTTGGCATAAAATGTGAGCCAGTAGACCTAAGATCAGCATTTTTCCGGAACAGAAAAAATTATTAAAAAAATTCTGATTTTAAGAGGTTTCTTAATCCATCAACATCCTACCCATCCTTTAATGGAATTTGACAGTTAGTAGCTTGATAGATAGAAGATAAACTATATTTTGACAGGAAAAGTGTATTTCAATCTATATGTTACCCAATTGCCCCAAAAATAACCTTTTTTTCGGAGCAGTACAAATTCTTCAAACATTTCTTATTTCTTAGAAGTTTCTTAATCCATCTTTCCATAGAGTTTGACTGTTGATGGCATGGCAGATAGGGGACAAATTATATTTTGACAAAAAAATGTATTTCGATGTCAAATGTCACATTTTACCGGAGCAGTTAAATCTGAAAACTTAAGATTTTCTTAACAATTCTTTATACAATAAAATTGTATTGTTTATTAATTTGGAATAATTTTGATTCGATCAACAGTACAGTATTGAATTGAAGATTGGATTAAATTGAAATCGATATAAAAATTGAATCAGAACAGTATCGAATAGTGAACTGAGTGGAATTAAAATGATCAAATTAACGATTGATTAAAATAAACGAATCATTTTTGTGATCGATGTTTGAACGATTCGATCTTTTGAAATTAACGATTAACATAGCTCTATTTCAACAAGACATGCTGTTGCTTGTTCACCTCCTTGATCCTCAAATGATACTAATTGTAGGACTATCAACCCTTCACTTAATAACTTAAAACTTATAATTTTCAGGACGCAATAGATTCATTAGGTAATGTAAAAATAGCACAATAACAGTTTATCCAAAACATGGGTTTGCATTTCCTTTATTTGTATTTCCTAGTCAAATAAATGAATAATTATGTACTTAAGGTTTATAGTTAAGGTATATATATGCCCAACCTTTGGGTATAATTACTTTTTTCCTTCAAATAGGTCAATGGAAATCCAAAAAGCCAAAAAAACTCCACAACGCTGATCTAAATTGAATACAGCCGTTTTATGACTTTGGACCCTTCAAAGCTCTTCAATAAAAGTAGACATCACAAGTTACGTACACACATACATATTTATGTGTATAAATGTATTTATTTGTATATGTAACTGAAAACCCAAAACCATACCTAATTATTCCCGTAGTAAACTAGGACACGTAATTAAATCCCTAAGGCAGCAATATTACAATCTCTCTGCAGTTTACTGCCATCAGTGCGAGTAACTCTAAAAAAAATACAAGGAAAAAGTCCACCACCCTAGCTATACACGATGATGCTTGGGACTGGTAGCATTGAATGAATTTTATTTACCCAGCGTTTTATTTCTGACAAATGATGGAAACCATTTTTCCCAGTCTATGCCGCAATTTCAGCGGAATCGTAATAAATCTCTTCACAGATGTGAACTCACTATATATAGACTTTTTTTCAGGTCAGGCATTTGATTTGTTTCATACTTTCCAATAAATCGGGCTAAGATACAAACATATACCGTTTTCAAGAGGTGGTGTTATTTTTGTGTGTTCTTGTTTTAATATATCTCCCGATGCCAAGGCAGTAAGTAATAAAATCGTGTCAGCCTGCTTTCTAGAATTATGTCAAGACTTGAAGAAACATCATTTTCATTGCCAATAAATACAATACTTGCTGCGCGCTAGTTTCACCGTTGACGACCGACCCGAAGACCGACGACGTTAAGAAATCTACCTTCAATTATTCAATGTAAGTACCTATTAAAGTGTTGTTGTGTTTCTACAGACTGACGCCACACAGTCATTTTGCCATTTTACTATAAGCAACTTTAATTGCTTGATAAAAACTCAAATACCGATAAAGAAGATTTTAAGAAATAGAATTCTATCGCCATTCAAATAATATATTGGCTTATTTTTATGAGCAGTGTTTTGTATTTTTGTGTTTGCCGTCGAAGGAAATATCTTCAAGAGAGGGACTAAATTCAGTTTTTCTTGTCAATATCTGAATTATATGAAGTCGTAAAAAAAATTTAACTCGATGTTTTTATTGATGAAAAGAAGTCTGATGTAAATCTGGAGCAAATGATATAAATTTTTGAGTCTAAAGTTGTAAGGAGAATGTGCGACACAGGCTCGTTTCCAAGCTCAAAATTTATATCGTTGGAAAGAAATTTAAAAGGTATAAGGCATACGAGTCTCAAGGACTTCAGAGGAGCAGACAATTGACATTGCATTGAATATTGACATGTTTCTTTATCATGATTCTGTACAAGTCCGAAAAAAAGAAATCCATGTGTAGTTTTTTTTTAATGTTATGTTAGTGAATCAAGTGTAAGGATATTCTGTTTTTTTTTTATAATAGTAAACATATTCTACTAAAAATAAAAACACTATTTATCTCCCCCTACAAAATAAAATGTTCTCTTTTTGAAAATATCACAGTTCACAGCTCAGAGCACATATGCGAGTAGCATCAGCACCATCATATAATTATTCATCAAGAAGCACCAGAACCGACCAAGTGCCAGAATTGCCAGATAAAGTTGATCCCACTTTAGTTTTTTTTAAACTCTCCACATAGCATGACTTATTACAAAACTGATGGTAATCAGGAAGAAGGGTGGTAATGGAGACCAAGTTTAATACTTCCAGTAGTATAAATTGATTGATTGACAGAGGAGAAAGATGACGTCATCAAGAATGAGTTCTACGAGCTCCTGGACAAGACATACGAGCAATGCCTTAGCTATGAAATTAAGACTGTCTTGGGTGATTTTAGTGCCAAGCTAAGAAGAGAAGACGTCTTTGGGGACACAATCGAACAATATAACCTGCACGACACCACCTCCGATAGCGGACTCAGATTAATCGACTTTACTGTGGGGCGAAACCTTGTGGGAGCTAGCACGCAGTTCCCGCATCTCGATATACATAAAGGGACATGTTGAATGCCTGGACAATCAACCGCCGACCAGATTGACCACATTACGATCGACGCAAAGCAGGAAGAGCCAACGCTAACTCGGACCGCTACCTCTTGTAGCCAAGGTAATGCTACGGATATCCAGACCAAGGTCAAAGCAGGGGAATACTTAGTGAGAAGCTCGACGTTGGACGGCTACAGTCGGGAAAAATGGCCGGGCCCTTTTCCGATCGAGTCTCTCACGCCCTCTTAAATAATCCTATGCCGTCAAATTCAAGCATCAAGAACCAGTAGAAGGATTGCCAGGAAGCCATCAGAGATGCCTCCTCTGACGAGCTGGGCCTTGCACGACCACCGCAGTGAAACCCCTGGTTTGACGGAGAATGCCGGCAAGTACATGCAGCCAAGCAACAGGCATACAAAGCGGCACTGCATAGAAGTACCAGAGCTGCTCGCGATCTCTACGAGCAGAAGAGGCGAGAGGAATACCGTCTTCTCAGAAGGAAAAACAGGAGCATGAGAAGAGCGGGATCGATATAGAATTAGAGGGATGCCATTGCAGGAATGAAGTTTGGAAGTTTTACCAAAAGGTAAAAATAATATCCCAGGGTTACAAGGGCCAAACCGAAGCCTGCAAGGACGATCAGGGGAATATCGTGGTAGAATAGCAGTCGGTGCTGAGGATATTGAAAAATCGTTTCTGAACTGAACTGAATCCCGCTGCCATGCATATTGCACCATTCAACCTGGATGACGTAAGCCAACAATTCCGTCTACCCGATATTGACGGAGTGAAGATATCTATATCTAAACTTAAGTCCAATAAAGCTGCTGGAGCTAATGGCCTCGCGGCCGAGCTATTCAAAGCGGCTGGCGATGAATTGGTTAGGAGTTTGCACCAGCTCATCTGCAAAATATGGTCGGAGTAAAGCATAAAGAATGAAACCTCAACATTGTTTCCCCGATCCTCTGGACTGCACCAACTACATAGGAATCAGTCTTCTTAACATCGCGTACAACATCTTCTCTGCCGCACTTTGTGAATGCCTGAAGCCATTCGTCAACAACCTGATAGGTTCATATCAGTGTGGCTTTAGACCAGGAAAGTCCACCATCGACCAAATATTCGCACTATGGCTGATCTTGGATAAAACCCAAGACTTTCAAATAGATACCCACCACCTTTTCATCGATTTCAAGGTCGCGTATGACAGCATCTATAGAGACGAGCTATATAGAGCAATGTCTAGTTTTGGCATACCTTCCAAACTCGTCCGTTTTTATTTATATAAAACTTACTGACGATGGAAGCAAACCATCCGAAATGCATTTAAGTAAATAAATAATAAAAAAAAAAGTTTTTTTAAGTTATTCAAAATAATTTCTTTTATTTAGATATGCACTCTCAAGCCTCATTCACAATGCGACGAGGAAACGAGACGTCACTGTGACAAGATCTTTTTGCAGTTGGTCTCTCTTTAAAGCAAATTTAAAAAGGGTAAATCATGCATAATAGTAGTGTTTTTTTTTTGCAAGTCAAAATAGTATTATCTGAAAAAACGACAATAAAGCAAAGCAATTTACATGTCTGTAAAAGACAATAGAAATGTAAAATGTTTGTTGGTAAGCCCTAGTACGCTGACATAATCTAGATTCTGTCTGACATTTCAAAAGGATTTAGGTGCTGATAGGAACTCAAAAAGAAAAGATCCAATGCAATAAGTCAACGTCCCAGGACACAATTGCACATATTTCACTTTTACTTTGAATAAAACATTAAAAAAAAAAAAAACAAAATCTGTTAACACGATACTCATAAATATAAAATCTCCTTTTTTCTATCTTCTCTCTTTTATGGGCAAACTGTTCTACGGAGAGAAAAAATGAGTAATAAAGTATGATTGTGAATAGGACAATTAAATTTTTAGACGATTTGGTGGAAATCTACCACCAAACATTTATGTGAACGTTCAGTCAACATTCAAAGAAAATAAAAGGTATATATTCGCAAATCATTCATTTCAATGAATGAAATCTGAATTTACTCAAAAAAGCCTATCACTTGTACCTCTTACAGGGGTAAGTGGACTTATGCGGATTGTTTTTAAGATAAAAAATTATCGAAATTCAATTTTCTTCACATGAATATGAATGCAAGTAAGTGTAAATACGTAATCCTCAAAAGAGGTACATCTCTTTTGCGTCCATTTTTATTCACATAAAGTGAATGTTCTTTCATTTTATTTTGAAAAAGCCATAACGGGACCTATAGTCGCGACAAAAAAAAAACTGAAACAGAAGCTAAGCTCCTAGGATCAAATATCACGGTATCCGAGACCATTTCAGTGGATAGTTCGCCCTACCAGACCATTTAAAAAGAGTCAAAATTCAAAGTGAAAAACGTTACTTTTAAATAGTCTGGCAAGGCAAACTGTAGACTCTAGTGATCTCGGATTCCATGATATGTAATCCGAGGAGCTTATCTAGGGAGTGGTGGAATCCAATTTTGGCTAACACGATAACCCTCGAGGTTGCATTCATATTTTTTTTTTTTTTTGATGCAGTGTTTAATCACAAAGACCCCATTTGTAAGCTGCCAGACTTTGGTTTTTTTTTGATAAGTAAAATATTTGTGAAAAACATACACAATAAGTTATGTATTTATATTCTTGATATAATTTTCGTGGGTAGGGGTCGAAATTCTGGCAGGGTCAAAACTCTTTTTGCAAAATTTTGCTTATTAAAATTCTACTTTTAAAATTTAGTTTTTCAAAATTCTGTCAGAATTCTGCTTTTCAAAATACTGTTTTTTAAAAATTTTGTTTAGTAAAATTCTGCTATTAATTAAGAGAAGGTTTGGAAAATATTGAAAAACGCGCCCGGCAGAATTTTGTAAATCATTTTTTTATACTTTTCTAAGCATGATTTAGTTGTTAGCAGGACTGAAGGGGACCTACAATTTTTTGCCGATTCCGAACGGCTAGATGAGAAGCACTTATTCATGACAAGTATACTCTTGCAGGATTTGTCAGTTCCTCGCAAGAGCCAGTACCTCGGGAAAAAAAATTTCTGTTTTCAGGTGGCAGCGGCTGGGAATTGAACCCAGACCTTCGGCATGACAGTCAGTTGATATCTCTCACTCGCTGTGATTAGACGTTCTTGCTAGACGCCTGCGTCATATATCATTTTGCTAAAGTATGAATTGTGTTTGTTCTATTTGCGTGAAAGCTATTACTGCTATTACTAGCGATTCTCATTTATCTTGCGGCCTGTGCGGTTTACCAACTCACTGTGAATGTACAGACTTGTCCGCGGAATGTATCAAATTCATCACAGATTCTGATAAAATTTTTTTTAAATGCGCTAAATGCAATGATTTCAAACTTGATGTGTGCCTAAAGAAAGTCAATGATAATTTTACCCTCTTGCAAGAAAGTGTCGGTATGCTTAATGATCACTTCAGTTTGCTATTCAAGCATAATGTATCTTGCGATAATTTAAACGTTAGTCGTAATATACGAGGCACCACCCGCTTGCAACGTAAGCCTAGGATCAATGAACTTTCCAAATCGAAGCCGAAAATCAAAGAATCAATTAAAAGTGCAAACTTGTCGTCTTCTTTGTCTCGATTTTCTCCATTTACCTCAGAGGGTTCCCCTATTGCCCCTCGTTCCGGTAAAGAATCGTCAAAGCCAAGTGCAAGTACCTCTAGCAGATCATCGTCATATCCAAATATTGCGAGTAATAAAAACGAAATTGTCACAAAGAAAAAGTGTAAAAACTCCGAAGTCGTTGTCGGTGCACCCACTGCTAAAGATGTTGATGTTGATGTTAATGCTGTTGTTGTACGCGTAACTGATGCTTCTAATGAAGTTATTGTTGCTCCTTATGATCAAGCTGCTTTTAATGCTGATACCGAAGCTACTTCTGTCTCTGTTGCTAATGCATTGGATGATGTTGTCGTTGGTGATTCATTAGTCACTGCTGCTGCTGTTGTTAAGGTGAATATTGCTGGTACAGAGAATGCCCGTGATAATGATAATGCTGCATTTGCCATTGCTGCTGGGTCTGATGAAAAATCTCTTACTAATGAGATTGCGCCTTTATTCTTGAGAAAGTGCAAAGATAGTTTAGCCAAACCACTTACATCACTTCGTAATGGTGAATTTTTGGAGGAATGGAAAGTATCATATATAACACCGATTCATAAGTCTGGCTCAAAACAATTGGTTTCTAACTATCGACCTATTTCAAAACTCCAGTTGATACCAAAAGTTTTCGAAGCCATTGTAAAAAACAAACTTTATGAATTGGTTAAAAACGGTTTATCTGATGTGCAGCATGGATTTGTTGGCGGTCGCTCGACCGTTACCAATCTCGCTATGTTTTCAAATTATTGTTTAAGCAATATGGAAAAAGGATATCAAGTAGATACTATTTATACGGATTTTTCCAAAGCTTTTGATAGGGTTCAACATAAAGTCCTTCTTCAAAAACTTGAGCTTTTTGGTATTCATTCAATACTGCTTAAGTGGATCAATAGCTACCTTATTGAACGTAAACAGTCTGTTATTATAGGTTCTAAAGTATCTAAAACAATTTTTAACTATTCTGGAGTTCCCCAAGGCAGCCATCTCGGCCCACTTTTATTTCTCCTTTTCATTAATGATCTCCCTAGTGTGTTCTTGTCTTCTTCGTGCTTAATGTATGCTGATGACTTAAAATTATTCAGATCAATTAAAACAACAGCTGATTGTAGACTATTGCAGTCTGATCTAAATTTGTTATATGATTGGTGTAAGAATAACAGTCTTGATCTTAATATCAATAAGTGTCTGTCCATATCTTATACGAGATCTCTTAGTCCAATCAACTTTTGCTATAAAATTGGTGATTCTGAGCTTAAACAGGTCAATTCTCATAAGGATTTAGGTGTTATTCTAGATAGCAAAATTAGTTTTAATAAACACTATGAATATATCATATCAAAATCTAATAGTCTGCTAGGTTTTCTTAAGAGGAACTCGAGTGAATTCTCTGATCCATATACGTTGAAATCGATCTATGTTTCTATGATAAGATCCGTTCTTGAATATGCATGTTGTATTTGGTGCCCTTCATATGAAGGAAGCATCAAGCGTATTGAATCAGTACAAAAAAAATTTACAAAATATGCGCTATGGAAACTAGATTGGACGAATGGAGTTATGCCATCTTATGAGGTAAGATGTCAACTTATTGACTTGTGTTCGCTTCGTTTTAGACGTCAGTGTTATTTAGTAATGTTTGCAAGGGACGTGATTTGTAACCATATTGATTGTGCACCTTTGCTTGCATTGTTTTCTATTCGAACTCCGGTTAGATCCCTTCGCAAAAGTAACTTTTTTCACGTTCCTTTTCACGGGACTAACTATGGTAAAAGTGAACCTGTATCCCATTCCTGTTCAGTTTTCAACACTATTTATGATCAATTAGACTTGCAAGCGAATAGAGTTATGTTTAAAAAATCAGTTTCTGAGCTTTTAAAAATAACAAATTAATTAAAGTTAATTACAATTTAAGATATTTTTGTTTCTATATCATGATTATTATTATTTATTTTTAAATTAGATGTCAGTCTTAAAAGTTAAACTTAAAGATTCGAAATAAATAAATAAACGCACTTACCATTATGCCAAGAGGTACTACACAAAATATACTATACAAAAGGTGATGCAGATGATTTACTTTTTTAGATTCTCCTGTCTTCTACTTTTACATTAATTCATCAAAATCTATCTAAGATACCATTGTAAATTTTTAAATATCTAAGTACATAGGTTTTTCAAAAATATGATCTACTCGAACTTCAAATTAAGTAATACTATGCTATGTTCCCACCAAAACGAAATTTGATTTTTGATATTTTTAATTGATGCAGTGATGTCTCTCTTCACTTGTGATTGTTCTCACTATAGAGGGCTGGGATGATTGGTAAGGTTGGTCGGCACTATTTTGGCAGCACTGATCATGTATATGTCAAGAGATGTTATTCCAGAGTCGCGTGTTGCTGAAATTTTTTGTTGCCGTTGGTCAAAGTGGAGTCTCGTGCAGATCCACAAGATCTTCCTCTTAAACACTCCCAGTTTTTTCATGCAGATTTTGAAAATAGTAAACCAGATAGGAAAGCAGTATGCGATGATCGGTCTGAGAAGTTGTATATAAGGAAGCAAAGTTGACATCCAGAAATTTCTCCGATGGTTTGGTTGTCAATTACAATCCGTCCAGCAGATTGATGATAATGCTGCGGCAGCTTTTACGTGAGGGTGTACTTCGCTGTCCCGCATGGTCATCCGAAACAAGCCAGCTCAGATTTGGCTGACACGTCTCACGGGTTCTTCTACTGTTTGGGCTGCAATGACTGGTGAAATGGATTTGGCGTATGTAAGTGAATCGTCCGCATAGAGCAAATTCATAGCGTTGTTAGGTTGAGATTGGTCTGACGTGAAGTTGTTGTAGAGGGTGAACATTGTACTACAAAACATTTAAAAATTAAAAATTTAGTAAAAAAGTGGGTTACTCCATTTACCTATCCACTTTAAGTTAAGTCCTGAATAACCTGTAAAACTATAAAAAAAGGAAAATATAAGGTTCTTGACGGAGCACCGCCACAAAAGTAAGCCAAAAACCTATTGATGATCTTAAACTTGAAATGCATTCCAAAAGTGCATTCCAATTACCAAATATGCCTAAAAATAGTTGTACATTGAAAAAACTGGTTTCAAATTAAAGGAATCTCAAATGGTTTTAAAAAGAATGCATATGAACTTTTTGCCCCCACTCTTTCATTCCCAAACAGGCTTGTGGTACTTGTGGCGGTCCTATCTTGATGTGAAGATAAGATAAATAAATGCTTGACAATTTAGCCGAAAAACCCAGATCCCTTAAAAATGGCTCCACAAAAAACATTTGATTTTTTAATTTCATTTGTGGCAATGTTATCTTGACGTGCTTCAAAAATGTTATTAGGCTCTTGAAAGTCGAATGGTTTGAAGTAGTAAAATGAAATGAGACTTTTTGCAACCTACTCGACAACACGTTAATTCTGGTATTTAAGCTTTCTGGAAAAACTCGTATTTAAATAGTCGATAGTTTTCTTGGCATTTTTGCATCCGATTTCGAGGTCATCCGAATTTAATAATGCGTTTATATTGCAGCACATAATTAGCAGTCTTGGTATCGTCAAAATCGAAAAATTTCAGTATCGTCTCGGTATCGGTCTCGGTCTAGGTCTCGTAGAACTCAGTCTCGTTTGGTCTTGTATAACAAAGTCTTGGTATCGGTATCTGGTTTCAGTTTTGTCTGAGCCGCAAACCAGAATAAAATGATCCACTTGTTGACATGTTCTTGATCTAGTAGTTGAACTCTCTTGGTATTTCTAAGATTTAAGACAAAAATCATTATTATAAAAGACAATTTAACTAACTGAAGTGTATTATGTTGACTCAGAATCGTTTCGGTTTCCAATACAGATACCAAACGATACCGAGACTTCCCTGGATCGTATCGTATGGTATCGTTGGTATCATTGATAGTTGAAAACCGTAATAGGTTGAATATAAAAATTTGTTTTACATATGTACACAAGAAATAAGACAAATGGTATACGAAGAATTGTGAATAGTTATTTGTATACTTTTGAAAAACACTCAAGCCAAAACACCCATTTACATCGAGTTGGGGAATTTTATTTAAAAACAGAATTTTGAAAAGCTGAATTTTAACAGACAGAACAGAAAAAAGCATATTTTGAAATACAGAATTTTTTTTACAAAAACAGAATTCCGACCCACTCCTTATTTTCGTTTCTGATAAATCGATCTACGTCAAGACTATCATTTCTTTCGTAATTCATAACAAGCGCCCAGAGTTAAGCTTAAGTTTATATAAGGTGAATATAGTCAGGGGTACACTGAAAAGTTAAAAACGATGTCTTGAGAAAGAAAATTATAAAGAAAAATAAAAAGAAAGAGAAAAGAACAGTTATTATGTAAAGGGTTTTTCAAACGGGACGCTACAAAAGTAGAGCGACAGGGACAGCAAACGACGCCATATTTCTTGCCGCTCTTTTGACATTTCTCTTCAGTAAGGTTTGCCATTTCATGATGGAAAGATATACGAGCCAACAACTAGTCGAAATTATTAAAATTTACTACTGAAATTCGGAGTCAGTGGTCTCAACGTTAAGAGCGCTACGTCCAATTTATGGACGTCATAATTGTCCTAGCAGATCAACAATTGAGCGTCTAGTGGAAAAATTTGAATCCATTTGTTCTCGTGCCAGTGAGACAAAGAAGTGCCCGTTGTGTCGAGAATATTGCTACCGCTGAGGCTTCCGTTGCAGAAAGCCCAAATGTGTCTCTCACACGTCATTCTCAAGTGCTGGGCATCTCTGTGACGTCATTGTGAAAAGATCTTGGCCTACATCCTTACAATATTAAATTGACGCAAGAACTGAAGCCGCTTGACCGCCAGAAGCATCGTATGTTCGTGAATTGGGCTAAGCAACAACTTGAAAAATCATCTTCAGCGATGAGGCTCATTTCTGGCTGAATGGCTTCGTCAATAAACTAAATATGCGGTATTGGTATGGCAGCAATCCACACGTTCTCCATGAGTCATCATTGCATCCCGCAAAAATTACGTTTTGGTGTAGTTTATGGACCGGCGGTGTCATTGGGCCGTACTTATTCCGTGATGATCAGGACCGGCACGTTACTGTGAATGGGGATCGCTACTATGCAATGATAACCGAATATTTCTGGCCCCAATTGGATGATATGGACTTGGAAGACATGTGGTTCCAACAGGACGGTGCTACAAGCCACACAGCGAATGTCACAATCAATTTATTGGAAACCAAGTTTGGAGATCGTGTTATCTCACGAAATGGTCCAGTCGCTTGACCGCTTCGGTCGTGCGATTTGACGCCGTTAAACTATTTGCTGTGGGGCTACGTCAAGTCTATGTTCTATGGTCTATGCCAACAAGCCAGCAACGATTGATGATCTTCGTACGAATATCGAACGTGAAATTGCAGCAGTATCGGCCGATTTATGCTTAAAAACCGCCGAAAATTATGTTCAGCGTCTGAACTTCTGCAAGCGTGCCTGTGGTGGCTATGCAAAAGAAATAGAGTTCCATACATAAAGGCATCGAACGTACTTTCACAATAATAAAGAATTTCCTTGATATCCAAAACCGTTTTTGTCTTATTTAAAAAAACTTTTGTAGCGCTCTTATTGAACAACCCGATATATTTATGAAATAAAAAAATAAAACAACTCCATATTACAAATTTAATTTTTGTATCACTTTCTTTATATTTGAATAGGTACACTATGAATAAATTTTTTTAACTGTCTGGCAATACTGTTGAAAATTAAATTTTACTCCTTTTACACGAACAATGGTGCCATTTGCAAATGTTCCCATTTGAAAACAGTAATAATTTACAAATAAATCCCTTTACAGTTGTTCTCTGGATCTTTTTTTCGCTTCGTTTCATCCCACATGAAACTTTTCGAGAGTTTCGAACAAATTTCAAACGATTCCTTTGCTTTTGCTTTAGTCTAATTACATTTAGCGCAAAAGGAGAGTAGCTAGTACCAATTATGTAGCAACAAAAAAAAAAAAAACAAACAAGAAATAGAAGCAAAAAAGAATGAAGAAGAAAAAAAATCAAACGATAGAGTAGGTACTCTGTACCACTATGGATTTGTGTTACCCATTAAACTGTAATCTCCCGACAAGGATACAAAATACATTTCCCTGTGTGAACTCTCATTACGGATGTTACTATGCTATGTGTACTAACTATACACGTTTGTGTGTGTAATACCGTAACATTTTTTTCGTGGTCTTTTATTTTCTTTTTTTATCTCATATTCCATTTTGAGAACACAATGAAGTTGTTACATGGAATCACCGCTTTAATGAACACGGATGTAACTTCGGTAACTGTATGCAAGGATGTATTAAATTTCACGCGGGTGATGTGGGACCTCTCTTTGAATCCTGGATGTACGAATGCGGGTGTAAATCGTGGCTGTTTTTGTCGCTATAAAGTCATTTCCGGTGTGAGTGTAAGTGGGTGGGAGCCAGAGAAGCATTGGAACAAGCAGGATAAAAGTGTTGCTTAACTGGTAAAAATATTTTTATTGGCATGCAGAATGCGAGTCAAGAGGATGTGAATTCGGGAAGAGATTTTTTCTTTTCCTTTTTTTTTACATAGGTACATATTTCTCTTTTTTATAGATCAAATTATATCGCGTTGATTTTAAAGGAAAGAATATATTTATGCAATGTTGTTTTTGTTCATGGTGTGGTGGTTTATTGTTAATTAAAATATGAATGGAACATGTTTAAATTGTAGTTAGGGTTACCAGGTGGTAGGAGAGTGTGTAAGGGAGAGCATCGAAATAACAAATCGAAAATGAAGCGTTTTATTTTCCAGCTCAATTTATACAGGTGTTGACATAGGGGTTTTTTTTTTAATAAAATAAGTGTAGATAGGTATGCCTATATGAATTGTGACAATTAAAGTGAATATTCATTCATTCATAAAGAGTTGGAGAGAGAATAAATTTAACAGCTTGTGAATAACGCTGATAGGAATGATAAAAGCCTCAGAACCAGTTCTTTTTTCAAATCCTTTGAAACCAATGGTTAAGGTTAGGTTGGGCTGCAGAGGTTCTCAGTATTAAGAACTGATACACTTAGACCATAAGTTGGACCATTTTTAAATCACATGAATCTGGGAAACCCTTTTCCCTAAGCAGTGAACCATTTGGAACTTCTAATAAAGCGTAACAGACACACTAGGATCATTGAAGTAAAAAATCTCCAAAAGATGGAGTCTTCGTATATGAGAAAGAGCAGGACAGGTGGATAAAAGTGATGAATCGATCCTAATTTCTCTGCAAAAATCGTAAAAAAGTACGCCAAGACGTGTTGCGTTCTCGTCTATTAAGACAATGTCCGGTTTTGAGTGACATCTATCATGGAGCTAATGTGCAATCATCTTAGAGATATCAAACACTTTATCCATCGCTTTAAACAAATTACTGGCCTGATTTTTTTGTTGCCAAACAAGTATTGATAATATTGCACCGATGGCTTGTTCTCTCTAAAGCATCAGCATAGCTTTACATGTATCTATATCTGCTTTATTAAGTAGAATAGGTAGAATTTTGTACCTCTTTTTAGCGAGTTCTTCGGCATTACTATTGCCTGAAATGTGCTGTGCCATCTACAGAACAGATGAGCGGCAATTAAGGGCTGTTAAGTAATTAGAAGAGACCAGATTCTAAAGCTTTTAAAAGCTGCTTGAATAACTAAGAATATGTGAATATCTATGGTTGATATCACTTTCTTTCACCCCAGTCAAGGCTTTTTTAATAGGCTTAAGTTCCACCTAGAATATGATAAAATGATTTTAGAAAGACGGAAGGAGAGAACTAATTTTGGTCTACTTAAAAACACACCTTCAATAACCCCGTTATTAGTTTTCAATCCATCATCACACATTGGTCCGGTTGTTATATTTGTGCGACAAAAATTCACTTTCCACACGAATTCTAAATAGAAAAATAATGAAATATGGTACACTTAATGTTAAAGGGATGCTGAATTCACCGGCACTATACTTACTTATAATTCTAATGCCATTAGAATATTTTACTCCAGTCAAAATAGACATTTGACCTAGCCAAAATTCCGATAAGGCTGAAAACTGGTAAAGACGTTCCTTTTGGCATATCAAATATGAACTGCCAAAAGTCCCCGTCAATCCCACTCGAGCATAAAAACTTATTCAAGGTAAAGTGTCGAAAAAGTTGGTTTTCGGCCTAAAACTTTTGAACGTTGACTGATATCGAAAAATAATATGAGAAAGCTGTGTAGATCATGCAATTCTCTACAAAAAAGATTGAGACACTTTTTTCGTAAGACTATTGGTTAAGGATATAAAGCTATTTCAAAAATGGTAAATTGACGAGAATATCGTTTTAACGGTAAATGTTATCGAAAAATGATTCAAGTAACGTTTGTATTTTTTTTACCCCTTACATGAAAATGCAAAAATGTATGTTCTACCATTGACCGTTACTAAGATATAAATATTTTAAGAATTTGGTCAAAAGCCAAAAATAACGGTTTTCCGTTTTTTACTCGTAAATGAACCATGGTGTTCAAAATAAATGTATGCACAGTCTCTAGATGGCAAAATCTTCTCCTTAAAAAGTCTTGACGGCTTTTCCAATACGAGTGGTCATTACAAGATATTATGATTTCAAAATGGCCAAATGTTGAAAATATCGAACTTTTACCTACAATTTTTAAACAATTAATGTTATCGAAAATTACTTTATGCAAAGTTTGTAGTTTTTGTGATGCTCTATAATTTTTTTTTATTTTTTTCTTAAATTAGAATTATTTTAATTTTAATTATTAAATTAAATTTGGTTTAAAGTCAAAAATAACGGTTTTTTTTTAATTTGTACTCTCAAATACCTAATGGATGTTAAGCTTATAGAAGTGGAAATTTACTTCCTAATAGGTAGTTCAATTTTGTCCTATACAAGTGGTTGGTCAAAAGATATATAAAAATATAAACATATAGGTTTGTCGCGTATAACTCTCAAACAGTGAATGTTATCAAAAAGTAATTTTTGCAATATTTGTAGATTATGTTATACTGAACTAGACAAAAATTATTTTTTCCTAAAATGTACAATTCAAAAGATATCGGGTTTTTCAATAAGAGCGCCATAAAATTTTTTTTAAATAAAACAAAAACGGTTTTGGATATCAATGAAATTCTTTATTCCTGTGAAAGTACGTTCGATGCCATTATGTATGGAACTCGATGTCTTTTGCATGGCCACCACGGGCACTCTTGCAGATGTCTAGACGCTGAACCCAATTTTCGACGGTTTTCAAGCATAAATCGGCCGATACTGCTGCAATTCCACGTTCGTTATTCGTACGAAGTTCATCAATATTCGCTGGCTTGTTGGCATAGACCATAAACTTGACGTAGCCCCACAGGCGGCCAAGTGACTGGACCATTTCGTGAGATAACACGTTTTCCAAACTTGGTTTACAATAAATGGATTGTGACATTCGCTGTGTGGCTTGTGGCACCGTCCTGTTGGAACCACATGTCCTCCAAGTCCATATCATCCAATTGGGGCCAAAAATATTCGGTTATCATTGAACGGTAGCGATCCCCAATCACAGTTACGTGCCGGTCCTGATCATCACGGAAGAAGTACGGCCCAATGACGCCGCCGGCCCATAAACCACACCCAACCGTAATTTTTCCGGGATGCAATGATGACTCATGGAGTACGTGTGGATTGCTGCCTGACTATTACCGCATATTTTGTTTATTGACGAAGCCATTCAGCCAGAAATGAGCCTCATCGCTGAAGAGGATTTTTCAAGTTGTTGCTTAGCCCAATTCACGAACATTGCGTCAATTTAATATTGTAAGGATGTAGGCCAAGATCTTTCCACAATGACGTCACAGAGATGCCCAGCACTTGAGAACGATGTGTGAGAGACACATTTGGGCTTTCTGCAACGGAAGCCTCAGCGGTAGCAATATTCTCGACACAACGGACACTTCTTTGTCACACTGGCACGGGAACATTTTGTACTGTGCCTGTGGATTCAATTTTTCCACTAGACGCTCAATTGTTGATCGGCTAGGACGATTATGACGACCATAAATTGGACGTAGCGCTCTTAACGTTGAGGCCACTGACTCCGAATTTCGGTAGTAAATTTAAATAATTTCGACTCGTTGTTGGCTCGTATATCTTTCCATCATGAAATGTCAAACCTTACTGAAGAGAAATGTCAAAAGAGCGGCAAGAAATATGGCGAAGTTTGCTGTCCCTGTCGCTCTACTTTTGTAGCGTCCCTGTTGAAAAACCCTTTATAATTATTTTAAGATTTTATTTCATAAAAATTAATAACACCGATTTCATTCGTCTTACTCTTAAATGACAAAGTTGTTTTAAACCAATATATGCTGAGTTCGGAGACCATAATATTTTTTACACAATTTGCATAAACTTTGTTCAATTCGAAGAAGATACCTGCCTGAATTTCTAAAAATTCTTGATAATTTATGGGTATACACTCAAAACTCATCTATTAACGGGTGGTGCCTTATTCGACCTTTGATATTTTCGTCAATGTACCATTTTTTAATAGTTTTATATCATAACCAATGGTCAATTCAATTTCAATTTCAATTTTCAATTTATTTATTATGGCGTACGAGTAAGACATAGTCTTTTATAGTACTTAAAACTAATACAATTTAGATCGGATAGAAAGAAAACTATACTAAAAAGTTTATAAATTAGAAGTAGGTTAATAGATTTTTTATTTATATAAACATACATAATTAATATCATACCTAATTAATATTCTATATTATTATTATTATTTTTTATTATTTTTTTCAAATTGCTGTTTTTATTATAAATTCTAATCAAAATTAAGAAATAGTGCTTTTTTGAATTGATTAGTTCCTATTATTTGTCTTACCGTCACAGGTAGGGAGTTCCAAAGTCTAATGGCATATACAAAAAAAAGTCTCGAAGAATTTAAATATTTAGATGCGTGCGTAATGAGATTCAAGGTTCGGGTAGACTGCGCGAAGCGGAGCTTATCAAAAAGATATGATGGTGCTTTTCTTTGAATTATCTTATGCAGAAATAAGCAACATCTTGAATCAAGAAATTGCATAAACGAGCATCCAAGAACAAGTTGATGATAATGAGAAACATGGTCAAACCTTCTCAAACCATAAACATACCTAACCATGTCATTAAAAGCAACAGATAGTTTATGCAGTGAGTGCGAGTCTGGTTTACAGTAAACTACAGCAGCATAGTCAATGATAGGCATTAACAGGGATTTAACAAGTCTCAGCTTAGTAACTATAGGAGTTAGGTTAGAGAAGAGGTTTAATTTTCGGAGACCACCATAGATACGACCAACTGAGAGATTAACATGATCATTAGCAGAAAGGGTTCGATTTATTTTGAAGCCAAGATTCATGACACTATCTACAAAACTAATTTTGGAACGGGATATAAAGACAGGGGGAAGGGTTGTTACATCAAATTTCTTTTTAGAAATTGCAATTATTTGCGATTTGGCAGGATTTAAAGTAAGTCCATTGCATAGGCTCCAATTGTAGATCCCAAAAAGATCTTCATTAACTCTACAAATTAGGTCTTCCAATAAATTAAATGGGCGAGATAGATACACTTGAACATCGTCAGCATAAAGATGCAACATGACATTGTGGCACACTTGGGGGAGATCGTTGATAAACATACAGAACAACAAAGGGCCCAATATTGAGCCCTGGGGCACACCTGCAAGCAAATTCAATGAATCAGAGAATGTGTCACCAACTTTTACTCTTTGACTACGATTTAGGAGGTAGTTTTTAATTAAACCTACTGATCTTCTACTAAAACCAAAGTAAAAACTGAGTTTTTTACACAGGATTTCGTGATTTACTCTGTCAAAAGCCTTTGAGAAGTCAAGCAAACACAAAATAGTCAATTTATCTTGATCGTACTGAATTCTAATATCGTCAAGTACTTTGACCATTGCTGTAGAACAGCTATGGTAAGGGCGGAAACCCGACTGAACAGAAGAAAACAAGTTATTGTGACTAACGTGGCTAGATATTTGACTCGCCAGGATCTTCTCAAAGACCTTTGACAGGCAGGGAAGGATGCTTATAGGCCTAAAATCAGCACAAGATGATGGGTGAGACTTTTTAGGTACAGGGATTACTTTTGCAGGCTTCCAGCAATCAGGAAACGATGAGCAAGTCTTACGAAAAAAAAGTGTCTTGATTTTTTTTGTAGAAAATTGCATGATCTACACAGCTTTCTCATATTACCATTCGATATCAGTCACCATTCAAAAGTTATAGGCTGAAAAATAACTTTTTTCGACACTTCACCTTGAATATGTTTTTACGCTCGAGTGGGATTGACGGGGACTTTTGGCAGTTGATTTGTTATAACTAAAGGAACGTCTATACCAGTTTTTAATCTTATCGGAATTTTGGCTATGTTTGCACATTTTTATGTCTATTTTGACTGAACTATTTCCCAACATTTTGAACCATCTTCCTTTAATTTTGAACAAATTAGTATTGCAGTGATTATTATATGAAAGTATAATCAGGCAAACATATTGTAGGACATATTAAACCAAGACTTGACGAATTTCCTGACTTCTACAAATACTTAAACTTTTAAAATTTTGAAATACTGGACCATGTTCAGACCATGTTCAGACCTTAAACTAAAAAAAATATTCAGTATTCATTCATTTGCGATTTTCTGTCATTGCGACTAAAAGTATTGGTCGCAACCGGGTATAAGTTCTTGGTATCATGTGTGTTTATTCTTATTTAATCTCATACGTGTTCTATTTTCTGCGACTGAATGATCACGTGACAGAAATCACAAGTAGTCATAATTAATCTGGGCCCTGTAAATTTAACAAGATGCATAATCCCATATAAATTTACAGACACATCAGGAATTAATTTTAATAAACTTATATCAAGTGCTAAATCAGCCTGGTGGCCTTCAAGTTTATTTAAGAAGACGACCTATTTTAAGACTGTTTGTTATGAATTTCTATTTAACCACAAATCAGGCTGAAGTAACGTTTTATATGGTTACTTTTACAATATTTACTTGTTGAATTTAACCTGGCCTCATATTATAGAAACACTCTGTCAGTTTATTTCAACGTGGCACCCGTGTTAAAGCGCATATGGACACAAGCCACCCAAACAGAATCAGCTTCGATTGATATATTGATATTTGAATAGTTTTTTAAGATGCGAAGTGGCCCATGGAATGCGTGCTATCCCCAGGAGTGAGTGGTTCCCAGTTAAAAACCAAGCAAGTACCAGAAAGTATTTTTTTAATAATAATAAGTTTCTTTACTTTCAGAATAGTGCAAAATTAATTGGTGTGCAGTGTTAGACATGGGACCTAGACGCATGGATCCAAGACATAATACTTACGGGATATAGGGTTGATTCAACATTGAATCATATTAAATTAACTAGGTCTTCATGTTAAATTCATATTTTTTAACTAGATTTTCATATAAGATTAACAAGTAAAATTAGCCAGACTTTCAGGTAAAATTTTTAGTTTTACCATAAAGGCAGTGTTAAATTTACATGATGTCATGCAGATAATACCTGCAACCTATGCTGATTTAACACGACATTAAAACGGGTATCTGGTTAAGCAGTTAACCTGATTTACCGAGTTGAAAAATAACAACCTGAAAATCAGGTAAAATAAATTTCTCTGTGTGTAGCCTAAAGAATAAAGTAGTCTCGAATCTTAGGTTTTCAGCTTTCTTACATGAGAAAAGTGCCACTATAGCTTTTTTTATTCTTTTTCGTTTATTTGGTTGCCAGCTTAACTTTTTATCCAAAATAAGACTGAAATATTTTTCTTGATCAGTGAACGTTAGTGATGTACCTTTAACAGATGGAAGGTCTCGTCTCTCGAGAGTTTTATATTTCTTTGAGAATAGAACAAGTTCTGTTTTATGAAGGTTGATAATCCTATTCATAAGCTTATTTAAAACTCTTTATAAATGTTCTTTTAAGACAGAAATATGCTTTCCTGATATGGCAATAGCAACATCATCCGCATATGCAATACTCTGTAATTCTCCGCTTCCAAGCATGTCGACAGCTTTCTAAATACAAAATTCAAGAGAAGGGGAGATAAGATACCACCTTGCGGCGTACCTCTTCTGATAGACCTGCTAGCAAAAATACCGTTCAGTTTTGATATGATTACACAGTTTGTTAGCATTTGACTTGTAGTGATTTGTCCAAGCAAATTAATTACCTTCGAGATGTCAATTCAGAAACGATTGCACATATTTTGACATTGTTAAAAGCCCCCACTATATCTAGGAAAGCGACGATAGTGTGCGATACTTTTTATAATATAGGGAATATTCAATAGTTCGCACTAGAGTATGCAATGCAGCTTTTACCGATTTCTCATCTCCATAAGCGAGTTGAAACGAGTTGAGCGTTGAAAGTCGCGTGTCTATGCTTGTTGTTTGGTGAATATTGACCAATATTTAAAAGATTTTAGAACGAGCGATGATTGACTAATAGGTCTCTGAAATCTTTAACATAACTTTCCTTGGGTGCATTTTCCAGCTTTGGATATAAACACAACCTTGACTACTCTCAAAAACAGAGGAATGTGAACCAGTACCAAGTGACTATACTAGTAAAGATAGTCTCCAGAAATGGCAGAAGTAGATCTTTATTTATTTGGACTTCAGGTGGTATCATGCCATATCGCCGCAGACTTGTAAGGTTGGAAGCTGTTTAGTGCCCATTGTAGCTTATACCTGATAGACAAACCTTGTGGATAGCTTGAATTTATATCGGACTTTTAAGTTTTGGGAGCTGCAATTGTACCAAAGAAGTGAGTATCTAATAGCAGGCTAAGTGATTTTTCGCCACATACTCCAAGAGCATCTCTTAGAATTCTTCAAAGTTTTCTTATATAATTTATGGGTTTCTTTATAGGATTTCCAATCTAATACAACATACTCGAGTACTTTTAGCTCGATTGAAACATTTACGACAGTCTTTTCTGAGTGGTTTCACCCTGACTTTAGTGAGGGTCCATGAAAAAGCCATTGATTTGTTGAGGATTGAGATGGAGTCACTGGATCTAAAGTCAAGTTTATTTATTATTATTTATTAGAAGCAGGTTTTAAAAGACCATTAAGCATTATTCTATACGTGAGCCTGTTGGTTTTCCGAAGGTTTTCAAATTCCAAGCGGCTTAAAAGTTCATCATTTAGACTGAATTGAATGAAGCTGAGACCAAATTCGAGATTGTGTTCTTATGAACTGACATTTGCTGAAAGTCCTTGTTGTCCTGGTCCAGTGGTATCAGCAGAGAAAGCTAAAAATTAAAAATTCTAGATATTAAAGTTATAAAATTGAATCACCCAAAATAAATATGTTATTCGCTCAAGTTAAAATACAAATAACTAAATAATGCAAAAATACAGTCCTTTTGTTTAAGAAAAATCATTTTTAGAAAGCTTCTCATCGTTTCTGAGCTCATTTGTAATGATATTGATTTATTTTTCTCTTTTTTTTTAGCCCCCGACAATAAAAAAAAAGAAACGACAAAGAATAAGAAATATTTTATCAATTACATACTTGTGTTTATATCTTTGCACGTGTTTTCATTCAAAAATCCCAGCTCTTCAAAAACGAAAAGAAAAAAAAAAGGATTTTCCATCAATTACATTTTCCTTAATTCGAACATTCGAAACAAATTAAGCGAATGAACTATTCAATTCAGTAAACAGGTAAGTGCCCGAAATAATGAAATTATTCAGGATTTTTCTCGTAATATACGAACATTATTTTGTAGCAAAGCAAGGACGATGACAAGGGCGATGATCTGCGTTGTATACATTCAGAAAAACAAAATAAAAAAAAAATGAAGCAGTTTCGTTCCTACTCGTACTTAGGTATATACTCGTATCTACTTTATTATCCCGTACTTGCAAATAAAATCTGAAGGGGATAAGGAAGAAAAAAAAAATTCAAATTCGCTGCATGTTTCGAATCTTTTCTTCCTTTTTTTTCCCAACAATTTCACTTGCAAATTGACAAAGGACGCAACCAACAATTTAATTCAAAAGTTAAATTGTCACCGTTAGATACAAACAAAATTTATTCATCATTGTTTGTGTGTGGATTTGGGTGGCGATGGCGTGGCAGCGGGCGACACGGCTGCGGGTATACATACAAACATAGTTGGCAGCGGGTGACGATGGTTGGTAAATTTTCGAGGGTCCTTCTCTGGTCTGCATAATCCCGTTACCCAGGGCAAAACTTTTATCAACATATAGCGCACTAAAAAAGTAGGTAGGTGTAGCATATTTTGTGGGGTAAATTTGAGTGGTAGACAACGTAACACAGGCCAGCATTGCATTGAAAGGTAAACAAGACACAAATCGAGAGATGAATCATTTATTCAAGCATAGACGTTATCGTTCGTTCTAGTCGTCATTGTCATATCCAGTGCTGGATTATTTTTAAGACAAAGCTTGTTAATTCTTGGATATCTTGATTCCTAAGGAGGGCTCCTTAAATAGTTTTAGTTCACATTTATTTTTGATTTAGATAGTTCAATGAGCAATGTTAACGTGTACTTATTCACGCAGTTTAATCGAGATGTTTAATACGTATATACTGCAAAATAAATACAAGAGGTCACTCATATGAACTGGCAAAAAGAAAGGAAGAGCATGATATGCACGACTGAGTTGTTACCTGGCATATACGAGTACCATTACCAATTTGTGCTTAAAAAGGCTCTTAGCGAGCAAATTGTGGGGTAGTTTTAATGTTGCTCCACTTTAATGCTTTCGGGGATGCTGAACCCGAATCTGAGGTTTGCGAATAAAATTTATTGACGCAGCATGAAAAAAATGGTGAAAAAATGCATTTTTGGGGGAGTTTTTCACCTATGGCTCCGAAACTACCAACTATTCGAAAATTACATCAAAGTACCATTGAAAGTATATACAATTTCCAATAAACCTTTGTTTACGATTTTTTCTGTGATAACTTATTTGTACACAAGCGCTTATTGGAAATTGACGCATTTTTACTATTTTCGAAAATCTACTTGAAATCACTAAGTAACTACGAGTACTTTATGTGAAAATTTTTAATGTTTGTCCGTAAAATGGGCCAAAATATACTTTTGTGATGGTCTTTAATGCGCCGAGTACGAATCTGAGCTTGAAATTGCTTACGCATGTCACATTTTTGTGATATTCGAATCTTAAGAAAAAAAAATAAAATTTCGGGTTATATTTTTTGTCGAGGTAATTTTTTTCGAAAAAGAATGTTTATGGCCATCCTAAAGTATGAACATTTTACTTCAAAATTTTTTTTTTAAATTTTTTCAAATGGGACGCTACAAAAGTAGAGCGACAAGAACAGCAAAGGACGCCATATTTCTTGCCGCTCTTTTGACATTTCTCTTCAGTAAGGTTTGCCATTTCATGATGGAAAGATATACGAGCCAACAACGAGTCCAAATTATTAAAATTTACTACCGAAATTCGGAGTCAGTGACCTCAACGTTAAGAGCGCTACGTCCAATTTATGGTCGTCATAATCGTCCTAGTAGATCAACAATTGAGCGTCTAGTGGAAAAATTTGAATCCACAGGCACAGTACAAAATGTTCCCGTGCCAGTGAGACAAAGAATTGCCCGTAGTGTCGAGAATATTGGTGCCGCGGAGGCTTCAGTTGCAGAAAGCCCAAATGTGTCACGTCGTTGTGGTGAATTTTGCGAAAACATCTTGGCCTACATCCTTACGAGATTAAATTGACGCAAGAATTGAAGCCGCTTGACCACCAGAAGCTTCGTATGTTCGTGAATTGGGCTGAGCAACAACTTCAAAATGATTCGGATTTTCATCGAAAAATCATCTTCAGCGATGAGGCTCATTTCTGGCTGAATGGCTTCGTCAATAAACAAAATATGCGGTATTGGTCAGGCAGCAATCTACACGTACTCCATGAGTCATCATTCCATCCCGAAAAAATTACGGTTTGGTGTGGTTTATGGGCCGGCGGCGTCATTGGTCCGTACTTCTTCCGTAGACCGGCACGTTACTGTGAGTAGGGATCGCTACCGTTCAATGATAACCGAATATTTTTGGCCCCAATTGGATGATATGGACTTGGAGGACATGCACCACAAGCCACACAGCGAATGTCACAATCAATTTATTGGAAACCAAGTTTGGAGAACGTGTTATCTCACGAAATGGTCCAGTCGCTTGGCCACCTCGGTCGTGAGATTTGACGCCGTTAGACTATTTCCTGTGAGGCTACGTCAAGTCTATGGTCTATGCCAACAAGCCAGCGACGATTGATGAACTTAGTACGAATATCGAACGTGAAATTGCAGCATTATCGGCCGATTTATGCTTGAAAACCGTCGAAAATTGGGTTCAGCGTCTGGACTTCTGCAAGCGTGTCCGTGGTGGCCGTGCAAAAGAAATAAAGTTCCATACATAATGGCACCGAACGTACTTTCACAGGAATAAAGAATTTCATTGATACCCAAAACGGTTTTTGTTTTATTAAAAAAACTTTTGTAGCGCTCTTATTGAAAAACCCGATACATTAAACTGAAAATAGGGTGACCAGGGGGGGGGGGATGAAATAAAAATCTGAAAAAATTAGGGAAACTGTTTGTCAATGTTTTGAATCGAATGAGGGTTATCCAAGACTACGTTCAATTTAAGGGCCACCCTAATATATAAATATTATTTTATTCTTACAGTCTTATTTATGAGAATTTTTAGGCGGTTGACTAGTTAGACAGTTTTTTAAAAGTCCTTAATAGTTTGAAATATGCCTTATTTAATGAAATAAAATGTTAAGTAAGATAATTCAAATTAGTAATTCTATATTAAGTATTATATTAACTATGTGATATCAAATCTGTAGATTAAAATCGTAAAAGAAGTAAATAAATAAATTAAATCTTACACAACCGATGCCGTTGCCCAAGCTTGAGGACATTTTTTTTAGAGTTGGACGGCTGTCTAAAGTTAGACAAAGTTTATGAATATGAATGTTTTTTTTTTCTAAATTTTCCACCTTACAATTGATTTAATTATCTAGTATCAAAAAATTCTGACTTTGCTTCAAATGCTCGGATCAACAAGATAAAAATATTTAAATAAAGTTAAAATAATAAACCTAATTTTTATAACTGCGTCCTCTGCCGGTCAGACATGTGCTTTTGTACTTTTCATAAGGTTCCCGAAAAAGCTGGAAGGTTCTAGTATTTGTTTCCCGAGCTTTCCATAGGGGAAATTTCCCATAAGTTCCCCTTTCCAAAGCTTTCAATTTGACGTTTCGTATTGGAAGTTCGAAAGCCCACCAAAGCTCTCCGTAGGTTGGTTTGTGTCCTGTCTAATCCGAAATTCGGTGTTTCTTTTGTTCGAGAGTGGTTATAGTTCATTCGAGAGTCGTTATAGTACAAATTTGACAGTCGTTACAATATAAAACCCTGGCACGTAACTGTTTCTTTATACCCCTCATTTTCCTTCCAGTCTATTCAATAGACTAATGCTCAAAACTTTAGAACCACAGCGTTTCGTGTTCAAATTTTTTTAGGTAAGATTTATCTTTAATTTCCTGAAAGAAATTATTTATGAGTAAATATCAATTAAAATTCTCTGAAAACATAAATATTATTTTAAGAGAAAAAAAAAACACGTATACGACCAAGTGTACAGTTTTAACAGCTAAGTTCTAGTATCCACGAAATAACTAAAAAACCATTTTGAGCAACGATATTTTAAAATTCTATTGTTTAAATATGAAATGTATTTTTAAAATATTTGTTTTATATAGAGCTTTTCTGTAAACCTCCAGGCGCAACTTCAAAAAAGTCGTTATCTTCACCTGAATTAAATAGCCTAGTTTTATTAATAATTCTAGAGCTGCTCACTTTTCCTTATGTTATTATCAAGAGTTTTTACATATGTAAATATATTTTATGTTCTACATTCTCATCCTATAAAATCGTTATTTATAAAAGTGACATTATAAGATTGGCATATAAAGAACAAAATATAGCTTAACCACAACTTCAGTTATGCAGGTCTCCGTATTTTAATTATTTTGTTTGCTTATAACAACAAAGGCTAGTGAACTATTTTCTCCTACCACTTTCTTGGAGCTATTCGAATGGTTGACCCTATATTTATTCTTGCTGAGATCTATTCCATAGAATACAGCAATATTAATGATATTTATGTTCCCTATATTCATCAAATAAATTTAATTAAAGAAGTTTCTTCTTAAAATATAGTTCCAACATCCGTTAGTAAAAGAGGCCCTTTTGAAACTCTACTTTAAGGCCCCAACGAAGTTTTGTCCAGCCCTAACGTTCACTATCTGGTTTTATCATTTAAAAAAATAAAAGCATCAGACACTGGTCTGATGATGATGATGGGGACAATGGTTTGATGCTGATGGTTTGATGTTTGCATCCCAAAAAAAAAACCACACTCTACCAATTTTGTATCACCCTGTCATGAATAATTTAACCAACTGGAAAATTCTGTTTAGCAAACAGTTGGAACTATGGAAATATTTTTCACCACACAATTGTTAGTATAAATTTTAACGAAGTATTCAAAAAAAAAAATGAAGAACTGATGACAGAAGCTTTTTTTTTTGAAAATGTATGCCAATTGTGAGAAATAAGAAAGTTGGTATTCGTATGATAAGTCCTGTTTTATCCACATGAACCCACCTGTTCGTTGTTTGTTATCAATTTTTTTTTAGAAATATGTTCACCTTAGGTTAATTGTTAGAATGCTAGAGGCAGTTTTTATTTAAGTCCGTGAGAACTATATAGTGGCCTGACTGCATTTTTCATTATTGGTTTCATGTACAGGATCAGTTCTTTGTTCAATGCACAACTTCAATTCAATTTCAATTTATCAATTTATCTTTAATTATACAATATTTAATAATATTTAATAATATTGTCCTTTGCGATTTTGTCTTAAATCAAATCAAATCAACACAAAACTTACAGATAGACGTGCAGTGCAGTTCAGTTCCGTAACCAGGAATAGACAACGCCAACGGTAGCAAAGGAATTTTTAAAAAATCTCTGGACTGGGTCACACGTTCTTGCTCTTATGTTCAAGGCTGAACATTAAACATTTAATTTTGGTGGGGGCAAAAGCTCCATTTATTCGGCTTAATACAAGCTAATTCTAAATCTAACTGAAAAACTAAGAACTTAATCTAACGTTAGTGAGGGGGAGGGCGTTTCAGAAGCCGGAGTTTTAAGGAAGGAGTACTGAGGTTAAAGTCGAAGGAGGACAAGTTCGAGTTAACACCCCGCAGCATGCGAGAGATAGGTTCGTTGGAGCCATAACAGGTTCGGTGGGAGGGTATGTAAAAGAAACGAGTGGTACGTGTATAACGAGGGTTAGTATTAAAAGAGACAGAGTTGTAGAGCGACATGCATTCAATGGAACCGGAGAGTAGTCGATTAATGAAGAGAATGTCTGATAAATCTCTTCGTTCCTCCAACGAGTTCAGGTTGATTAGTTTAAGGCGGTCTAAATAGGGAGGCAGAATCAAAGGATTATTCCATGACAGATCTCGAAGAGCAAAGCGTTGAATGGAAAGCGTGGAAATATGTTGGTGAGGGCACCAAAATTAACCGCGTATTCTAGGAGTGGACGAACGAATGATATGTAAAAGGACCGGGTTACGTAGGGATTGGAGAATTCTTAAGACCATCTTTTGATGAATCCTAGCGCTGAGTTTGCTTTGAGAATGACATCGTCTATGTTAGAAAGAAAATTAAGCTCAGGATCACAAAAAATGCCAAGGTCTCTAATATTATCGATGGAGGGTATGGCTTGATTATGGATCAGGTAGAGACGGGGAGAAGATTTCATGCGTTTGCCTGAAAAAGTGATTGATTGACAGGTGGCGACGTTTAGCTCTAGGCAATTTTTTAGACACCATACTGAAAAATTGTCAAAATCTTGTTGAATAAGGGAAGAGTCATGTCTTGAGGAAATGGTCTTGAAAAACTTGGTATCATCGGCGTACAGAGAGATAGAAGAATGTTTGATGACCCTTACGATATCGTTACTAGCAAGAATGAATACAAGTGGGCCCAGGTGGCTTCCTTGGGGGACCCCAGAGGTAGCTAAGAAAGGACAAGAGGTGGCAGATCTAAAACGAACGGTGTAAAAACGGTTTTCAAGGTAAGAAGAAATCCATTGTAACAAAGAGGGTTCGAAGCCAAGAGTAGACAATTTGAAAAGAATAAGCTTATGGGAAATTTTGTCGAAGGCCTCGGTTGAGAAAACATCAACTTCGTGGCCTTTCTCTAAAGCTAAGAGGGTGAAGGACACGAATTCAACAAGGTTAGTAGTAGTAGATTGACATTTGAGGAAGCCATGTTGTGTGGGGGAGATGAGAGAATTACAATGGAAACTTAAGGTTTCATACAAAATACTTTCAAAGAGTTTGGGTATGTGAGAAAGCTTGGCAATGGGCCGATAATTGTTAACATCACCCTTCGGACCCTTTCTGTGGTGTATCGGGGTTATGAAAGATGATTTCCATATCTGAGGAAATTCACCTTGATTTAGGGAAAGGCTGAACATTTTTGAAAGAGGAAGAGAAAGGGCGGAAGAGCATTTTTTTAGAAAAATGGCAGGAAGAACATCTGGACCAGAATTTAATTCATCACTAAGTTGATTCAATTTATATTCGATGAAATAAGGATCGACGGAACGAGGGAGAAGCGGTCCAAGAAAGAAACTTTGCAGATAATTGAAATAGGCAGAATCGGGTACAAAGAAGTCATCGGCAAAAGATTGTTTGAAGAATGTGGCAAAAAGGTTGGCAATAGTGCTGGGATCGTTTGAAGCTTCGTTATTGAGAGAGAGAGAGATGTTGTGTAACCATCGGATTTTCTTTTTTAGTTGACAAAATGAAAAAATGACTTCGGATCCTTGATAAGATTGGATTGGAATTGTATAGTTCGGTAAAATATAGATAAGAGCCAAGATAGTTAGTTAATATTGAGTAGGAGAACTAGAGCGGAGGTATATTTCCCACAACTTATTTCTTTTATTTCGGAGAGAACGAATTTTTTGATTATACCAAGGTGGAGAAGAAGACGAGGTTTTGTGGCGGGAAAAAGGAACATAAAGAGTAATAGAGTTGAATATTTCTCTGTAGAATATGGTTACGGCATCGTTTACGCTAAAGTTATCATTAAAAGTGACTTTGCTGAGGTATTCATTTATTTGGCGAAAGTTTGCTTTGTGGAAGTCGTAAGTCGACAGATCTTTAGGCGGGGTGGACTATAAAGGAGAAACATGAAAATATGAAAAAAGAAGCGGCGGATGGAAGTTGTCGATGGTCAATAGAGAAAGAGGGATAAGTGAGACAGAAGAGTTAATGGGGTCTGTTGTGCAGATAAAGTCAAGTTGTCAGAATGGTCAAAGGAATGTCGTGTACGAGAATTTAAATCCAATGAACCCAATTTTTCTCAACAAAATTTTCAAAAAAAAAACAAGGCGCAGCTCCGGAAGGAGTTTAGGATTTTTTACCAAAATATGTCGGGGATGAGAGGTGATTTAATTGAGCTTCGTCGTACAACTTGTTGTTGTGAATACAATGTTATTG
This sequence comes from Dasysyrphus albostriatus, assembly GCA_946251815.1. NCBI lineage: Eukaryota > Metazoa > Arthropoda > Insecta > Diptera > Syrphidae > Dasysyrphus > Dasysyrphus albostriatus. Next base: position 58,852,150 of record OX276335.1, read on the forward strand.
TTCTTGTTGAAACCTAGCTGAAAGCTGATCATCTTGAGGTTGAAATCTTCGACTCGTCGTGGCAAGTTTTTCCATGTGATCGAACTCTTCTTTATAGTCAAAACAAAGGTGGTTGTGTTTAACTGGCAATTCAAACTTCTGTGTTTTGCTTTCTGATTACTTTTCAGCCACCGCCATTAGACAACAATTTAAGCCAACAAGTCAGGGCCAAAATTACTGTCAAATATAAAAATATTTTTGTTTGTTGTTGCTACATCCACCCTTGTCAACCCTTTGAAGTTTATGAAGCAGTTACTAACAGTAGGTGTGTTCCTTAAATTCTTCGCACTATTCCGGACTAAATGTCAAATTGTGACAGGTGGGAATTAAATCCTCTCAGAGAGAAGAAAAACTGTCAAAATTTCGGGAATGGTTTGGGCACTAATTTGCACCACCTAAAAGAAATTTAAGACTGGAGCTGCCGTAGTGCAATCATAAGTCAATCAATTTTTTTTTTAAATCACTGTACAACAAATTGAATGTTAAGAAAAAAGAAACGTACATGTATAAAAATGATTAATGAATGATTAAGCCTTAAAAAGTAAAAATATTTTTTTTTGCTAGAGCAGTTTCTTTGTGAAAACGAATATACAAATTTGTTTCTAAACCAAAATTTAAGCTTTCTGCATCATTTTTATAAGTTTTCACTTTTTTGGCTTATGTAGTTAGGGTATAACTTTTTAGGCTTTCGCGGTTGTTAATAGACATAATAGGTAATTTTTCGGATTAGCCGCGTTATAAGAATTTTAAGAGTGCACTTTGGTACTCACCCCGAACGTTTCGCATCAAGTTGCATTGAGCGTGGTCACCGGGAAACTGCTCTTGAGATGTTATGATGCATTTGTATTAGATTGACTACGCAGGTTGTAGCTGTGCGTGGGTGGTTCTATCTCATGATGTTGTTGTTGTTGATGTGCAGGTTGTTGGGAGCAAACAATGCTCACTACATCGCCGGGTGTTTTAAGCTTGAACTGGGATGACGGTAAGGTGTTAATGACGGGATCCCAAGAACGCGAAAGCTTAAAACTGTCGTCTCGATTGAAATTTTGGTTGCGTTTTATTTCAATCGCCTCCCGTACCAGCCGCGGGATATAGTGAGATTCTTGAGCTAAAACCTTGGCTTGGTCAAAATGAATCCAGTGGTGTTCATCTGGATTGTCCAAGATGTGCTCACAAATTGCCGACTTCTCCCGCTGATTTTTACTTACAGCATTGATATGCTCCTTTAAGCGAGTGGCAATGCTTCTTTGAGTCGGTCCAACATACAGCGACCCACAGCATTGCCACTCGCTTATAACGCGGCTAATCCGAAAAATTATCTATTATGTCTATGTAGTTAGGGCTTTAAATAAAACCAAACAAAATATAATTTACAGTGCTTTGGCGCTGTAAGTTTGATTTGTTGTCGATATCCATCCGATTGAAAATAATGCGTCTTAGAAGAGTACAACAGCATCTAACCGATGAGCCCAACTGTTGTACCTGGGAAAAACGCATCTGTCGCAAAATCTTTATTATGAATAAAAATGAGTAAACTTAAACAAAGAAATAACTATAATTTCAACTGAAACCTAACTGCAGTTTTTTGACACTTCACTTCACTTCACATTCAAGTGAAGTTAACATAGCAGTATGAAATAAATTTTTTCTTTTAATTTTTTATCAAATTTAGGCTTAAAATTAAAATTAAATTTTTCCTTAAAGTTCATAGGAGACTGTAAAAGCAGAATTTAACTGCAAGCTTCCAGCTAGTTCTGTTGCTGAGAGATGGAATATCATGTTAACTTAACACTGAAGTTACGAGTGAAAATAGTTAATTCAATTTTATTTCAAATACCTAAGAACTTTAAAATTTGGACCTTAATTTTTATCAAAATGCAAATTAAACTGCAAACTTGGAGTTTAACTTCAAACTTCTAACTAGCTGTGTTCCTGAAAAAAAGACTATCTCGCTTACTGTATAGTGAAGTTACCAGTACTGAATTTTTTGTTTGGAAGGACTTAAAAATTTGGGGTGATCCTTTTTTTTTGAAATGTAAAATTAATTTGAAAATTTGGCATCTCATTAAAAATCTCAGAAAATTACATGGCATGCTAACTTTACTGCGAAGTAAGCAGCAAACTGGGTTACTTCCACCTGCTATGGTCCCATTGGTCTAGCTAAAAATTGTTATGCTAACTTTATAGACGTCCTTCCTTTTTTCGAAGGCGCCCTGGTGGGAACACCTTTTCCGTGGCAGGGAGATTAACAGCGACATCCTAAATTCCTTCAGTAGCTTTTGGGTTGCATAGCAGTTGTCCATTGTCCAATAAGCACGTAACCTCCCAGCGCTGTGGCAAAGAATTAACTGCACACACTTTAGACTCCGATTTTTACACAGGTACTCGGCTTATTTCCCACCGAGACCTAGGCTTGGCAAATCCATGTTTCTAAAGAGAAGATATAGATTTTAAAAGTCTCATTTTATTTTCCCGGCTATTTCGTTATTTTTTTTCAACGCAAGTAGTTTTTGACATCACTGTTCTGGATAGCAAGCATTGTGTCGTGTTGGCTTTTATCTTTTTATGCAGGGTGTTTCCGGTTTGTGGTGGTTTTCTTTGTCCATGTATGTAATGTCCTGCATAAAAATCCTTATATTGCGGATCCACCAAGGAAGTTAATTTAAATCTCCCTACGACTATACGCCCTGCTTGTGTGAATAGCTGAACACAAATACAGTTACCACTCTTGCTCTACATCCACATCCACCTCCAACAACCCTAACCCTAACTTTTCATTTATTTTCTGTTGTGTCCTTCTGAAAATGTTTTATTTTTTTTATCCGTTTATTTATTTTGTTGTTGTTGTTGTTGTTTTTGTTGTTGTCTGGTTATGTATGTTGGTATTTTTATTTGGGGATAAAAAGATGGGGTTTTGAAAATGTTGGGAAGCACCGTTATTCATAAATATTCAAATTAAATTGTTATTTTTACGCTTTCATGAATCTGGCAATTTGAATTTCACATCGTTTGAGTCGTCATCGTCGTCGTCGTCGTCGTCATTGTGTTGTCGTCCTTAGCCGTTGACTGCCTGTTCATTTGATTGTTTGTTTGATAGTAGTTGCTGTTCTCCCACTTTATTGTAATTTGGTTGGGCTTCTTGTTATTTTTGGCCATTGCCAAGTTATTAAATTTTGATTTTTGTTTTTGTTCTCTTAAGAAAATAGTATTGTTAATAAATGCTAATAAATACTAAAAAAAAAGAGTGAATTTTTAAAAAGATCCTTATATTTCATTTTATTCTCAGTTGTTGATTATATCGTTTCGAGTTGTATTCTTGATGATGTTTACAAAGGATATTTCGTCCCACAATGAACAAAATTATTATAGTTAGTTCTCTGCACCTTTAACTAGCTGGAAATATTTTTTGGGAGACACAAGGAGCAAACTAACGGAACGGATATCTGGGAAAAGTATTGTCCAATCTTTGACTCGAAAAGGAAATTGAAATTATAGTCTGTTTATTTTGTTGGTGTGTCTTGTTATAAGGATGTTAATGTAGACAGACGTTGCAGATTTGAGATCAAAAGAAAAGGAGAAGATGGGTGTTGGATATGGTAGCTTTAATCTGGGTGAGTGAATCTCTGCTGGATGGGGTGCAAACAATGGCTTGTTTCAATTTGTTGTTTGTACATATACATGGAAAGGTCAAAATGAAGAACTTAGGAATACACAATAAGATGGTGGAACTAAGTAGATTTGTTCTGTTATTTAATCTAAATAAATTGAATTCTATGACCAACTTGTGTATTTCATAGAATGGAAGGTAAAGAGCGGGAAGGAGGAACTGCAAAGGTTTTTCAATTTCGTTTGTTGGTTATATGGATTCTTGGGGAACATTGGTACACCACGACCATGAGCGTTTAATTAGTAAGTGTATAAACTACACGTTTAACAAAAACTGTGTAACAATAATGCCTCGATCATAGTTGTCCCTATTGCATTTGTACCAATAAGAAAGAGACAACAATATTTATTTTGAATCCTTTCATTTTATGATTTTACGATTTTCCCGAAGTTTTGTCTTCCTTTTGAAACATGCAACATGCTTTGTACATCTTTATTTCACATATCGGAAAGCATTCCCGATGAATGGAACATTTTTTGGTCAATCCTCAAGAAAAGTGATCCTCTAGAGTCTAGACTGCACTAACTACAGAGGCCTTATTCTCCTTAACATCATATTGATCCTCTCTACCATACTTAATGATTGCCTCAAGCCATTTACCAACAACTTTTCAGGTTCATATCAGTAAAGCTTATGGCCAGGAAAGTTCAACATCGAACAAATTTTCGTACTCTGCATGATCTTGGAAAAAACCCAAGTGTTTCAAATCGATACCAACCACCTTCTCATCGATTTCAGATTCACGTATGAAAGCATCTTTATAGAGACTAGCTACTCGTATATATGTAAATCAATGTAAGTTTTGGCATCGCTCCCTAACCCATCCGTTTATGCAGGATGGTGACGAAGAATGCACGCTGTTCAATCAAGTATAGGAAAGACGTCAATGATATAAGAAAAAAAAAATTAATTTGGTGGCACAACAGCTCGTGAAGAACCAAGGCCTAGTGACTTACAACTCTCAACCATTCCTGTGTGCGTGTTGTTGGCAGGAATGGAGGGGCCCCACAATTTTTTTGCCGAGTCCGAACGGCGAATGAAAAGCACTTATTCATGACAAGTATACTCTTGGAGGATTTGTCAGTCCCTCGCAAGAAGCAGTACCTCGGAAAAAAACATTTCTGTTTTTAGGTGGCAGTGGCCGGGAATCGAACCCAGACCTTTGGCATGACAGTCCAAACATCAATCCAGACATCAATGATACCTTTGCCAAAAAGAGGTTTTAGCCAAGGTCATACGGTGTCATGCCACTTCTTCAACATCGTTCCTGAATGGAGAGTGCAAAACTCTCACGTCCAAAATAGAAGCATAATCTTTCGAAAGTCCATCTAATTACTCGCTTAAGCTAATGATATTTACATATTATGTAAAAGTGTGATGTCAGTGGGGCTTGAGTGAATATTTAGGAGGAATCTAACACCGACGTCTCAGACAGAACGTGACCATAAATAGCTATAATTTTCTAGGTGATCAGAGACTTTGCCTACCTAGGCTCCGCTATCAGCTAACCGATAGATATCAGTGCTGAGATCAAAAAATGAATTTCTCTTACCAATGGCTGCTTATTGTCCCCGTTTATATGTAAAATACTTATTATCCCGGTCCTGGTGGGTGTTGTGCTGAGGTATGGACACTATTAATGGTAGATGAGAATGTCTTAAGCCGTTTTGAGAGGAACATTCTCCGGGTGATTTTTGGACCCATCTGCATAGATGGAGAATGGAGAAGAAGATAAAACAGTGAAATTTACGGACTGAACACGTACAGTGACACTGACATAGCCAGAAAAGTGAAAAGCCACGACTGAGGTTCCTGGGTCACTTAGAGCTTAGGTGGCTCATGCAAGCGGAAAAAGAGTTCAACCTTCTAAGCGTGCAAAACCGAACTGGCAGGAAGAAGCATGTTTGTTGAAGTACTGGTTCACCCCGCTATAGCGCCACCTTAAGTTAGTGCCTGTAATCAGACTTAGATATCCTAATTAATTCAGGCCTTTCAATGTGTTTGCATTGGTGATACTAAACCTGATTTTATTAGTACATATTACTTTTGAGAGTCCCTCAGGGTTCAATATTATGCCCAGTTCTTTTTATTACGTTAATAAATGACTTTCTCTAAAAAACATTTGTTTTTTGTTTTTTTTTTTTTTTGTGTGCGATAAATACTTACTTGCGTACTTACCTAGGTCCTATGATCTGTAACTTTCGAGAGGCTCGCCTTACGAGGCATAAAATCTCTTTTCCACCTACGCTCCATCGTGTAGGGTTTGTGAAGATGTAGCTCAGTTTTCACTAACTCTTCCCCAGTTATGCTGATTCCTCTTCGAACGTTTTTCGCCAAGTACTGATAGGTCAGCCGACTGGTCTGCCTCACTATGTGAGAAGGTTTTATATTGCATTACTTGACACACAATGTACCCGTGCGTGATCCAGTCCATTGCCATTTACATTTTGGTATGATAGTCTTAGTTTGCCAACCAGTTTTCACATGAAGCTCATCATTGGAAAAAATATTTTGAACACATGAATTCACGAATTTACAAACTTTTTCAACTTTTTTTTGACAGGAAGTGTTACTTTTCAAGTGCTGCATACATAGAATAGCATAGATTCAAAATTGAAGTGGAAAAGTCGTAGCTTTGTCTTTAGGCTTAAGGCTTATAAAGTTGTTTCATATTTTGAACCTTTGCTTTAACCTTTGTTTTCCCGATTTGGCTGATTAGGTATATTTAGGTTAGTCACACCATCAGTAGAGGTAATACTCCACAGATATTGAATACTCTCAACCATCCCCACTGGTTGACTAGAAATATCTACATGAGGAAGTTCCAGGACTGATCCTTTTTGTTTTTGCCGTATTGATCTCTAGCCCTACAATTTCAGCTTATCTTTCCACTATTTTGGTGATTTGATAGAGATCCATGATCCTATTAGATGGAAAGCACGCATCGCCCACGTCGTCCAGAGTGCAGACTCCAGGTATTTTAGGTGTGCTTGCAGATTCCACTAAATTCCTTCATTTTCAGTCAACTTCGCTCATAGCCAATAGGAATAGTATTGATGACAGTACACAGCCTTGCTTAACCCCACTTTAGATTTAAAATTCCTCTGAGAATCTTCCTTTATGCAGAACGAGACATTTGGATCCATCATGGTTAGCCCTAATAATAACAATCAATTTTTTAAGGATACACCTCTTGTGCAAAGCAAGCATGTCACACTAACTTGTGGCACTTTCTGCTTCTGTAGCCAATGCGTTGATAAAGTAATAATTAATACATGAGCATGTCGTTGCACGATATGGTAATTTTCAAGTGATACGCAGACTCTTTCTCCCTGTAGCTGCAGCAAATCTAATGCAAGCTTTGAGCTGTTTTCTTTCTTCAACCCTAGTTTCTACAGAAAGCCAGGCACTGTTCCTTCCTTGCGACTGACCACTGATTGCTCTCAATGCTTGTGAAGGGAGGGCCCCCAGTTGTTGTCGGACTGCGAGATCCTAAAATCTATCGGTATTGAATTTGGTGTTTCTTGCAATCTCCCAACTGCAGCTGTGCGTCTACCATCCGATGGTGGTCCCAGGCCATTTCCATGTCTATAACCCTTCTGTCACGAATGTTCTGGAGATTGCTTCTGAATCGCTAAAGTTTGGTTGGAAGTTTCATGTCTGTCCATCGAAACACAACTGACTTTAGTCACTTGCTTTCCCATTACATGTCAGGCATGTCATCATACTAAGCTTGGTATTCAAGTCTCCCATTACGATCACCTGGCCTACAATTATAACCAGTACTCAGACTTTTTTTTCTTAACAGAAAAAAACTCTGTTGGGACTTAAAACCCTTTGATTGTGACCTGTTGTACTCTAGTCTGGAACCTTGCTTTCGGGATCCTGTTATCTGAGGACTCCCACGAAATAATATTTTGAAAGATGGTTTGAAAAGCACCAATCAAATATCAGAATCATTATAGATTCTGGGTGCTTTTTCGGAATTGAATAGTAAAGTGTTACAAGTTGGAGACTTACACTTCTATCTTTAGTATTCCCTTAGATGTCCAGTCCATCTTATATCATATGAATTCATTCTCTATTTTGAGGATTTTCACTACCGTTGTCAAGAAGCGTCTTCACATTCCAGAAACCAATCATTGTGCGGGAACAATAACCAAAAGTCAGAGTTGTCAACGTGTTATCATTTTTTACCAGAAGCTTAGTATTGGTTTTGGTAGAAGCTTTGATTTCAGCTACTAAGACTCCTAACTTCTGTAACACATCGTCGGAAAGCTAGGCCTTTCAGATTTTTAGTTAATTTTAGGCTTTATCACGAGGAGGTAAGACATGCACTTCATTGTTCCTAATATTTTCCTAAGAAATCACATTATAAAACGGCAAACACGAATTTTGTGGAACAATTTACGCGGTCTACAAAATCCGAAGGCATACAAATTATATATCGTTGAAAAAGTTTTTTGCACAGAAGTGCAGAATGCAATCATTTATTAAATAATTGCACCAAAAAAACTAAAAACAATAAAACAAAATTGCACAGCAAGTGCGAGCGAGAGCCAGAGCGAGACCGAATACTTATTTGCTCACGACACTTCATTTTACAAATTTCACCTAAAAATTAACTACACTTATAAAGATTCGTGTTTGCCTTTTTATGATATGATTACACTTTTGTTTTGCTTTATTATTTGTTCAATTTGTTTTTCTTTGTTATTATTAATATTGTTCATTCTTAGTTTGTAATTTGTGTTTGTTTTTTATCAAAAGCTCACCTGTTTGTCGGCGTTTTGATTTTGTCCACCCACCAAGCAACCAATTTTCCAGCTGACTGGAAAGATTATTGGAATGTCAGATGGCAGCATTCAGTGTTGTAGAGAAGTAACTCAGTTCTTCTCAACGCTTAAGGCTGCTTTTAAACGATGCAATTATTTTTGCGATTTTTACTTAAAGTTGGAGTACATCGAAAAATCGTATTTTGCTATCGAAAAATTTTATACAAACACTTTTTCCCAGTGTTTAAGTTAAGTGCCTCGAATTTTCTTCGCTAACTTTGTCCGAAGGGGTTCGGTGCTACCTGCACTTTTTTATACATAAATCGTGTGTGAACCGCGTTGGTAGCACAATCTTTCTCAGCGCCCTGTTTTTTGAGAGCCCGAAGGGAATTGGATGAAAGAAACGATGTTGGTGCTCATCAGTTTACGGAGAATTTTCATTGCTTAACTTAAGCATGGAGAAAAACTGTCTTACTGGCATGAATTACATACATGTTCTCGATAGTTTGAATGGAAAATCCATGTTTTTTTGTGATGGCATTGGTAATCCCCAGTGTTGTTTTTTTCGACCATCCTTGCTTGCAAGAAAGCTATTAGTTGTCAACGCGTTTATAACAAAATCCTTCGTTGTGTTATTCACATCAGTAACACAGTTTTTCTTCGCATTTAAGTTGAGCGCTGATAATTATCCTCGTTTAAATTATGCCAAAGAGGTTTTCCTCTACCTGTGCGAATGACTGTAATCGATAAATCGCATGCAAATGCCACTTCTTTTGGTTCAGCTTAGCCCCAATTTTACGCAAACATCACTTTTGCTACGACCTGTCAACACGTTGACAGGTAAACTTTTAGTGTCTACTACACGCCGATAACACACTTTTTATCCGATTTTTAGCTAAGTATCGAGAATTTTATGCGTTAAGCTTAACATAACGGCTCCAAGTGTCACGCAATTGCCTTTAAATCAACTTTTTCTTGAGCAGTAAGAATTAATCAAAAATTTGAGATTTCTTAGAGTTTTTTATCCATCGATATCGTAGTCATCCGTCATTGGAATTTGACAGTTGATAGCTTGAAATAAAGGGGACAAATTATATTTTTCTTAAAAGTATATTTTGATCCAAATGTCACCTAATTGCCCTTAAATCAGCTTTTCCGGAGCGGTCAGATTTCTTATAGGACTTTTAATCGATCGACATCGAAGCCATCCTTCAATTGCATTTGATAATTTTTATCTTTAAATATAGGGGACAACAAAAAGTTTATTTCGATACAAATGTCACCCAATTGCCTTAAGATCGCCTTTTTCTGGACCAGGAAAAATTTATCAAAAATTTCAGATTTCTTAGAGGTTTTTCACTCCGTTGATATCGTAGCCATTCCTCAATGGAATTTGACAATTGATGGCTTGAAAGATAGAAGATGAACTATATTTTGATAAAAAAAACTATATTTTGATCAAAGTGTCACCGAATTGCCTTAAAATCAACTTTTTCCGGAGCAGTAAAAATTCATAAAAGATTTGTGATTTCTTAGAGGCTTTTTAATCCATCAACATCGTAGCAAGCACAATTAAATTTGACAGATGTCATGATGATCAATCATTTGAAATTAACGATTTACACAACTCTTATGTCATTTGTCATTCTGCCTGACAAACCATCACTCAGAATGTACACACTATCAGCCAGCAGTCAGAATTGTCAGTCATGATCGATAATGTGTACAACGCTTTGCCGGAAGAGGTTGTGCTACCTGCGCAATAACTTTTACTACTTTTACAAGCAGGATCAAGAGATTGAGTTGAAGTAGGGTCAAATATTCTACCCAAGTTTTTCGTCACTTGAGTTGAATGCTCCAATTAGAGTTAAGTTGAAATGGTATCGAAAACAAATTAAAACAAAAATACAATACAACGCAACAAATCTCATTTTCTTTAATTAATGAACATACAAAATTTAATTTCTATTAGTTTCTTAAAAAATAAAAACAAAAGCTGGTATTTTTCCAATTTTATATCAAAAAATAAAGTTTTCTAGAACTTTAGTGAGTTACAATATATTTTCAAGGAGTCTGTTAATTAGACGGTAGTGTTATTAGCACTCGGCTGGACGTATTAGTTTTAATAAATATTTCCCATATTTCTGCCGCAATACATTGTTTTCAAAATTAGTTTGCTTTAAGTTTATGTCAATTGCCAGTAACTCATCAAAATTAATACATTCGTATCAAATAACTTTAAATTGAAATCAAATATAATTCAAACTTTAATATGTCTGTTTGCTTTGATAAAAATTTGAGCTAGTAAACTCGTAGAAATTCGTAGTTTTGGGAGTTTCCCTAACAAACACCCTATAATTTAAATATTTTTATCAAAACCTGTTAAATATTTCGATTTTATATAGTTTAATTACACATAGCTTAACCGACTGTATATTTAACTTCTTTCTAATTTCTAAATCAAAGCCGAAAAACCAGGTAAAGATTTTTGCGTGGTTAACTCGTGAATCCATCGAAAATATTCCCATTTTACAAATAACATTACATGTAATCCTTCGTGTGGAAAGTGCGTTATTGAAAGCCTTTATTTCCCACACACCACGAAGCTTCAATTCGCTTTTATGGGCTATTGTACATTATGTATTTGCAGCCACAATTCAACAAATAGTAATGCCATTTGGTTTGTGAAAGGACATTTTAAATTGACCAGGACATCATTATGTTGGGACCACAAGGATTTTTGTATGCAATTATATTATTCGTATATGAAATAGAAAACATCAAATTCTGTTGAATAAAATTTTTGATATAGTTTTGTTCATGGTTTTGTCTTTATAAAGTTCGCGAGGAAAGCGATGTACTAAGTGATTAAATAATTTTACCCTTGTTTTTGGTTGAATCGATAATAAGTAGCGTCATTCTTTTCATTACATATGTATTTTCGGGAGAGCGATTATGGTTTTCTCTCAATTACATCTTTTTTCCGGTAACTATATTTTATTCAGAATACATGAATAAACAGATGAATACACCCAGTTATTTGGGAGAGCCTCAAAAATGTTTCCAAGAACTTAAAGAACTTTTCGATGGTGACAGAGATGATTTTATTAAATAAATGTTGGCTTATTAAATTTGAAATTTTGTTTCCAATTACACAAAAAGGCATATTAACAAAAGATTATTCTAGGTATGATTTGAAACTTGAAGAGGCTATTGATTTGAAAGAAGTACATATATTTGATCTTGAGGGAAAGTGAAAGGGTCTTTTAACTTATAGACACTCGAAATTTGTAAGGTTAAGGCGGCCATTTTGCCAAGCTGTTTTTTTGAATTTCATTGATTTAATTTTAAATTCTTCAATATTTTGTTACCTACGCAAAAATCTTGAAGCCTCAGGTAAGACCTAAACGTGCCATTGCTTCGTTCACTAAGAGAATTAAACAAAGTGTTTTTAAGCATTAAAAGCACTCAGTCAATTCAGTAACTTATTATATTTATAGCAATTGAAGACAAATACTCAAAAATTCATATTGGTTTCGTCAGAAAATTGTGTTTTATCGTACAAATTCGTACGAAGAGGGCGAGTTACCAAACAATCAAGCAAATCGCCAATAAACAGCAATAATATAACAATTCTCCAGAAGGAAAAGTGGAAAAAAGTAATTTTTAAAGGTTAAGGGAGAAAAGGTGGAAACTCTACAGAAGGATTAAGTTTGTATTGCTATGTCCATTCTTTGGGTTTGAATATCACTTCAAATAAAATGCCCATATAACTAGTATGTTTTCAGTGTTAAATTTAAATATAAATATTATAAATTTTAAATATTGTTATTATAAAAATTATCTACATGCTTTTTCGGAAACATCAACCATTTTCTTTAAATCCAAAATTTTACTTTGAAAATTTCAATAGACAATATTATGGCAAAAGTTGAGAAGCGTTTTAATGTACTTAAAAATAATGCATATGCATCTCGACGTCTATCGTACATCTAAGACGTGTTTTTTTTTTGCTCTTCCAAAATGTCGAATCTTTGTGCTAAATGCAATCTTAAAATAAAACGTGCAGATTTAAACGATAGTGTAGTCTGCGGTTCATTTTGCGCGCGACATTTTCATAAAAATTGTGTTAATATTAACCAAGAAAATCTTAATATTCTAACAAACTCTAATTTCTTTTGGAAATGTGATTTGTGCTCTCTATCTAATTTTGACAGTTTCATTTTGCGGTTTACGGATCTCTCTAATTGCTTCATCGACCTTAAAAGAGAAATTTCTTTCCTAAGAGGCCAAATTGAAAGTAGTGCAAAGTGTATGACTGAAATTAAAAATGACATTTCTTCATTAATTGTTTTGAAATGCACAAATAATGTTCCTGATGATTTACCTCAAGATAATCAAAAAATAAATTCTAAAGGTACTAATACCCCTGCGGTTTTTTAGTGAATCTCCTCCTATTATATCATGCCCTTTGCCCGTAGCTTCAAATAATATAAATAATATAGAGAAACAAAATTCCTATAGTGCAATCAAAAACAGTGAAACTCTTCCAAATCTCTCATCAATCAGTGGAAAATCAGTGCCTAATAATAAAGTCCAAAGATCTCTTCCACTTACTCATAACAAAACTAAAAAAGTTATAGGTTCTGATAACGAATCTTCTCTTAGTGTTTTACCTTCAATCAAATGGCTCCACATATCTAAATTTCGTGCTGAAACTGATCCAAGTGATATTGTGAAACACATTTAAAAAAAAACAAGTATCCCTATAGACCAATTCCAGTGCTATAAGCTAATAAAAAAAAATGCTGACTTATCGAAACTTAAACACGTCAACTTTAAGCTAAGTATTCCATCTAACAAAGAAGACAGCATTATGAATTCTTCTATGTGGCCTTGCTCTGTACAAATTAAGTTATTTGTCTCACGTCCAAAAAACGAAGAGAGTCACAATACAAACCCGATAATTTTAACTTAAATCAATCAAAAACTTTCTCTTCTTCTCGCTCTTCTTTGAATAATTTTCTTATCTATTATCAAAACACTGGAGGACTTCGCACTAAACTGCAACAAGTTCTTCTCTTTTCCTCTTCAACCCAGTATGATATAATTGCTCTCACGGAGACTTGGTTAAACGATCAACACCATGATGCTGAAATGTTTAATGATGATCAGTATGCTGTTTTTCGCAAAGATCGTAATTATGACGTGCTCAACTGTGAAAGGGGAGGTGGAGTGTTAGCAGCCGTGCATACCTCACTTCGTTGCACTAAAGTTGAATTACCTTCATCATCTGGTGCTCTCGATATTGACCAATTAGTGCTGAATATAACAGCCTTATTACGGTTGTCAAAGATCAATTAATTGACAATTGAAACGTTTTGTCAATTAATTGATATATTGGTATTATGAACGCGAGTTGATCATTTTTTGATCCATTGTGAACAAAGATCAAAAATCTATTCTGAATAGTGCCTATTGACGTTTGACGTTTAAATTTCATAAATAATTTTCCAACGGACTGCCTTCTTTCGTGTCACTTATTTTATTTTGGTTGATTTGGATTAAAAATGTAAGTAATTTGTAATAAATTAATGGTGCTATTCAATTTTAAGTGTTTTCTTTACGTAGGAGTAAAATTGTAAGCAATAATATTTTCAGACAAATCCATCGGATTTGAAGCATCGCGCAATTTTCTTCGAATCTTTGCTTGCTCCAAAGTATTTTCTTCTTCAATTTCATTTTCACTGAAAATAGTTCTATAGTAGACATGCTTTTGGCTTTCGCGATCCGTAAATGACTTTACCAACAAGGAATTTGTGATTGACTGAAAATTTGATAATCAACAAGAATTTTGACAACCATAATACCAAGACTGTCAATTTGAATCATTCACAATAGATCTAATTTCTGAAGAGCGTTCACAGTTTATCAAAAATTTTGATTGCTGACAACGATAATACCAATTCATCAATTTCATTGAAAAATGTCAACTAGCGTATTGATAATTGACAACCGTAATAGGGCCGTAAAATTTGATTGTATTAATGAAGTTTTTCTTATTGTCTCTTACATTCCACCAAATAGCTCTCTGGAATTATATAAAGCTCATGTAGATAATTGCAGTTCAATTTTAAAAAATTGTAAAGATAATCAAAGAGTTATAATCGTAGGTGATTTTAATTTGCCAAATATAAAATGGATATATGATCCTGATGATAAAATACTAATTCCTTTTAATGTTATATTTAACCATGATTGTGAAGTTGTGGATACCTTTGCACAATTTGATCTTAGACAAATAAATTATTTTCAGAATTCTTTCAATAATATGCTTGATTTGGTATTCGTTGATTCTGAATTGTGTGTGGGTATAAACAACTCAATAGTTCCTCTTTTTTCTAATACAATACATCATGTTGCACTCAGTTTGCATTTAGAATTTTATAGTTATTTTACACCTGTAACTTCAGACTCTAATTTTATTTATAATTTTGCAGAAGCAAATTTAAACGCAATTTAAATTTTTTTAACGGTATTAATTGGCATGAATTGTTTGTTAATATAGATTTAAATGAGTGTTATAATTTATTCTCCAATTTTGTAAATATTGCGATTGACTTATACATACCTAAAATTAAAACCATTGGTGGCTTGAAACCTGTGTGGTTTAATAAAAGAATAATTAATCTTAATAATAAAAAAAAAAGGTTTATAAGCAGTTTCGAAAGTGTAACAATGATCGTGAATTGCATAAACAATATCGAGTTCTGCAACAAGAATTCGATACTTTAAATAAATTTCTATACAATCAATATCTGTTTTCTGTCGAGAGTAACCTTAAGACAAATAGTAAATGTTTTTGGAAATTTATAAACAGTGAAAAACAATCAAACGGAATTCCCAACCTTATGCGTCACGATGGCATTTCTTCTTCTGATATCTCAGTTGTGTGTAACTTGTTTGCTAAACATTTTCAATCGATTTATTTAGATAGTTCTTCTACTATACCATATCCTGATGCTGCTAACTCTACAGATAGTCTTTTGAATATTGGTAGTTTAAATTTTTCTACCTATGAAGTCGAACAAGCATTGTCTAAGCTCAAGTCTGACAAACGACGAGACGTAGATGGAATCCCACCTATCATCTTAGAAATGTGCGCGTCAGAATTGGCTATTCCCTTAAAAATTATTTTTAATCGTTCGTTAGTAGAGGGTGAGTTTCTTAATATTTGTAAACGTTCAACAATTACACCCATTTACAAATCGGGAAGTAGGCAAGAGGTTTCAAACTACCGTCCAATTTGTAAAATTTCTACTATTCCTGAAATTTTTGAAAAGTTGATCTATGATAGATTAACTCCATCTCTTAAAAATATAATTTCTCCTTACCAACACGGTTTCGTATCTGGTAGATCTACTACCACAAATCTTACAATTTTTTGCAACTTAGCTTTGAATGGACTTGAGGAAGGCTCTCAGTACGACGTTGTCTACACGGACTTTGCAAAAGCATTTGACAGAGTCAATCACAATCACAGAATATAAATAAGTTAGGTTTTCACTCAAATTTCTTAAATTGGATAAGTTCATACCTAAACGATCGTATTCAGTACGTTCGTATCAACAATATCCTTTCCTCACCAGTGCGTGTTACATCAGGCGTCCCAGAGTGTAGCCATCTCGGCCCCCTTCTCTTTTTGCTTTTTATAAACGATATTCCTGACATATTTTTAAATTCGAAGTGGTTAATGTATGCGGATGATTTAAAAGTCTTCCGTTGCATTAAATCTGAACATGATTGCTTTCTTTTGCGAGACCATCTTAATAAGCTTTCGAATTGGTGCTTAGTTAACTCCCTAAATCTAAACATTTCTAAATGTCAAAACTTGACGTTTTGTCGCAACCGCTCACCAATTAATTTCACCTATAAAATAAATCTCAATGCGCTGTCCATCATAAACTTTAAAAAAGATCTTGGTGTGATTTTTGACAGTAAACTTGACTTTATAAGACATATAGATTTTTTGGTCTCTAAAGGCAATGTTAGGTTTCATATTGCGTAACTCTAAAGAGTTCACCGATCCACATACTTTGAAGTGTTTGTTTTTTGCCTTTGTAAGGTCAAACCTTGAGTACTGCAATGTTATCTGGAATCCTTCGTATGAAGTTCATTCATTTAGAATCGAAAAAATCCAAAAACGATTTACGCGAGTTGTCGTGAAAAGACTTCACTGGGACATTGATATGCCTTCTTATGAAACGAGGTGTAAATTACTCGGTATTTTTCACTAAGCGTTCGAAGGAAGTTCACAGCGATTATGTTCATTCGAGATATATTAACAGACCATATTGATTGTTCTCATATTTTAGCCTTAATTGGGATCAATGTTCCTTCGAGAATGCTTAGAAACCGGTTGTTTTTTAATGTTCCATACCACAGAACTGTTTATGCTGCCAATGAACCTATATCTAGGTGTTTAAGAGAAGCAAATACTGTTTTTGATATGATTGACTTCAATCTTAGTAGATATTTATTTAAAAGAAATCTTTCGTTAATTTTAAATATTTTTGCTTATGTATAATGTTTTATATTAAAATGTATCAAGTAATCACTAGAGTATTATAACTTTGTTTGATGAAATAAATGAATACTCTTAAATCAGCTAAGATTTCAGTGAGCAAATCAAAAATAAATATAAAAACGGTACTATTGGAGGTAGGGTAGATCGGAGCAAGTTGGTCCACGCGAATAACTCTTAAGGCACAGGATCTAAATAAAAATGATCACACACGAACGAAGCATAGGTACTGAATCACAGGTGCCAAACTGCTTTAGTACGGATTTTTGGTGCTTAAAGAGAACCACACACTAATAAGCTTTTTTTTATACAAAATTACAAAAAAAAAAAACAAATCTATTTCTTTTTGTGTTATTGAGATAAAAACGTGAGAATTTTTCCTGTGAAAGTACGTTTGATGCCATTATGTACGGAACTCGATTTCTTTTGCATGGCCACCATGGACACGCTTGCAGAAGTTCAGACGCTGAACCCAGTTTTCGACGGTTTTCAAGCATAAATCGGCCGATACTGCTGCAATTTCACGTTCGATATTCGTACGAAGTTCATCAATTTCATCAATCATCGCTGGCTTGTTGGCATAGACCATAGACTTGACGTAGCCACACAGGAAATAGTCTAACGGCGTCAAATCGCACGACCGAGGCGGCCAAGCGACTGGACCATTTCATGAGATAACACGTTCTTCAAACTTGGTTTTCAATAAATTGATTGTGACATTCGCTGTGTGGCTTGTGGCGCCGTCCAGTTGGAACCACATGTCCTCCAAGACAATATCATCCAATTGGGGCAAAAATATTCGGTTATCGTTGAACGGTAGCGATCCCCATTCACAGTAACGTGCCGGTCTTGATCATCACGGAAGAAGTACGGCCCAATGACGCCGCCGGCCCATAGACCACACCAAACCGTAATTTTTTCAGGATGCAATGATGACTCATGGAGTACGTGTGGATTTCTGCCTGACCAATACCGTATATTTTGTTTATTGACAAAGCCATTCAGCCAGAAATGACCCTCATCGCTGAAGATGACTTTTCGATGAAAAACCGAATCATTTTCAAGTTGTTGCTCAGCCCAATTCACGAACAGACGATGCTTCTGGTGGTCAAGGCTTCAGTTCTTGCGTCAATTTAATCTTGTAAGGATGTAGGCCAAGATTTTTTTCGCAAAATTCACCACAACGACGTCACAGAGATGCCCAACGCTTGTGAACGACGTGTGAGAGACACATTTGGGCTTTCTGCAACTAAAGCCTCAGCGGCAGCAATATTCTCGACACTACGGGCACTTCTTTTTCTCACTGGCACGGGAACATTTTGTACTGTGTACGAACATACGATGCTTCTGGTGGTCAAGGCTTCAGTTCTTGCGTCAATTTAATCTTGTAAGGATGTAGGCCAAGATTTTTTTTCGCAAAATTCGCCACAACGACGTCACAGAGATGCCCAACGCTTGTGAACGACGTGTGAGAGACACATTTGGGCTTTCTGTAACTAAAGCCTCAGCGGCAGCAATATTCTCGACACTACGGGCACTTCTTTTTCTCACTGGCACGGGAACATTTTGTACTGTGCCTGTGAATTCAAATTTGTCCACTAGATGCTCTATTGTTGATCTGCTAAGACGTTGCGCTCTTAACGTTGAGGCCACTGACACCGAATTTCGGTAGTAAATTTTAATAATTTCTAGACGTTGTTGGCTCGTATATCTTTCCATCATAAAATGGCAAACCTTACTGAAGAGAAATGTCAAAAGAGCGGCAAGAAATATGGCGTCGTTTGCCATGTTGTGGTTTTTTCAAAGTAATGAAAAATTTCCATGAAGCTTGTTGTAGCGTAAGTTTGACCAGGTGGACCAACTTGATCCGCTTTATAAAAACTAAAGGCCAAATCACATTCTCGCGTTGGGCCGTTCGGGTATTAATAGGCTTTTTACCGACTTTACGATAATCTGCGTCATTAAGCGCAACCGTAAAATTTGCAAAACGGAATGTAGCTTCAAGCTTTGGGCGTTGACAAATTACGAATATGACAGAGCAAAAGTTCTGTTTCCTTAAATTAACAGTCTGAAAATTCTTCACAGAAAAGGGGGACCGAAAGTCTCTGTTATATGGTTATAAGCAAAAAGGTATTTAAAAGGCTTTCTCGATGAAAGAATTTGCAAAATAAATTGTACGAGTGGGTCCCACGTAGTACTTGCTTTTATGGTGATATTAGATTGCTACGAATAATTAAATTTAAATGCACATTGAATAGGAAAAATGTTAAAATTATATATTTTGCATAAAAAGAACTAGTTTAGATCGATTTTCTTTTTGGTTTGAAGCAACATTATGACACTTCATTTTTTCATCATTTTATTTCTCTTTAAATAAGTTCAAGTGTCAATAGAGCAAAACAATGGTTTAGGAAAAGGATACATTTCTCTAAATTAGTTTTTCACTATCACAATGTGTCTCTTAGGGCCAGTTGTACAAATATTTAATCCTTGGTTCAGCAATTTTAACTCACTGACTTCAGAAGACTTACTGAGGTTCAACGATAGTTCATGCATTAAATTAAATACTATAACATACTTGAACCTTGAACGATCATTGAGTCTAAGTTATTCTGCCGAAATCAGTGAGTAAAAATATTTGAACCTTGGATCAAAATTTAAACCACGTTTGTACAATTGGTCCTAAGGTTCAGTGTATATTTGATTTTGTGGGTGAAATTATTAATTTTGAAATTATTTTTGATTCGTAATTCTGAAGTGTCAATAAAAAGCTGCCAGAATCTGACAAATATAAGCTAATTTAACCAACTGATTTCGGCGGATTAGCTGCGGAGTTCAACGATGTTTCAATTAAATTACTTGTCTACTATCACATACTTGAACCTTAAACTATCATTGGACCTCAATTAATCCACAGAAATCGGTGATATAAAATTGCTGAACCAAGAATCAAAGTTTGAACCACGTTCGTACAACTGGCCCTAGAAAGAAATAAAAACGACTTAAACAGTCAGAGTTCTTAAAAAAACTAACCAAACACACCTTTTTGAAAATGTCAAAGTGTCACAATGGAGTTTTCGATACGAAAAATATAAAAGTTGGAAACAAATTCCCACTCCAAGTTATAGTTCCATATTTCAATTATAGACCCCTATTACACAATGACCCTTTGTCCCTGACTCTTTTTGCAATTGAGTGCGAAGGAAACAAAAGATGCTATCAAACTCATTGAATTTATAAGAAAGAAATTATGTTATATGTACGAGTACGTAAGAGAGAATTATATTTTTCGTCAACATTGTGATCTTTTGATATTTCACTTAAATTAATGAAGCTTATTTGCTTGCTTTGGGATATAATAGTTGTGTTTACTAGAGTGAAATTTCTCGGAAATTTTCAAATATTTTCACAATTTGCTGTCAGAACCCTTAATAAACCGCCCTAATTAGTGTAGTAACCATCAATTGAAAAACTTTTGATAATTCAAAATTCTCTTGCTTTAGAAGAACACAAACCAGTGCCCATGTTCTATAACCCTTGCATCAACAAAATTCACCGTCGCCGTGTTTTGTTTCTGATTTCATAATTTCTCGACATACTTTAAGGATGCAAGAGTTACAGAACCTAGGCACCGGGTACATGAACATTCTCTCTGAACTTAAATTGATTCATTCATTTGAACATGCCCAAAAAAGATAACAGTCCGAACAGCTGTCAAATATAACTAACATGTAGGTTGGAAATGAAATGGATAAAATGAAAACAATTAATTTCGCAGGAATATTTTGTTTATTTAATTGATTGGTTTTTGTTATTACTTAAAAGTTTGATTCAATTAATGATCATGTAAAGAATAGAATAATAGAAACACTTTAATAGATTTGCATAGTTCTCAAATAGGTATCCAATTTGCATGTAGTACACTAAAAAACAACATCAAACACGTACAATGATTTTTATTGCTGCTGTTCTCGTTTCATTTATTAATAAAGTGCGCAAAAACACATTTTTAGTTTCTACAGGTTTAAAGAATTACTATTTGCTTTTTTTAAATCAGAAATATAAAATTAAATTGAATATTTCAAAACACTTCCCCTGCGCACGAAAAAAAATGGAATAACACTGTTGAAGAATGCTTTTTAAAATAATATTAAATATTTGAATTGAAATGAAAATTAACTAAAAATTTAACTACATAAAATTTGTAATAACCTACAACTTAAAACATTTATAATTTACCCTATTGTTATGACCTATATAGTTTTTTGTTTGCTAAAATATTAAACTGTATTATAATTTATAAAATCGAGAGTAAGCTGCAAAGAAGATGATTTTAAAGAGGACGTAGCGACTAACCAACGGATCTTTTGGACACTTGCCGCAATGAAAACTTAAATTCGATCTCTTTTCTTGGCAACCACCATCGCGGCAACATCTTCTTCTTAAAACAAAAAATAAAATTGAATTTGTTCAACAATAATAATTAAATTAAAATAGTTTTATTTTATTATTGCGCAACAAAGTTTGGTCCTTCGTAAAAGCCGGATTATTGAACAATTAAAACTAAAATTAAAAGTAAATTAAAATTTGCAATTAAATTAGATTGTTGTTTGCAAGATCGATATTTGGTGGTTGCTGGACAAAAAACGGACACAAAGGTGGTATTTTTGCACCCGTATTGTGGTATGGTATGTGATTTTAGGGCAAAGAGTATTTGCTGTTGGTTGCTGGCTGGTGCATTTGGGGATTTGCTGTTGGTTCCTGCTGCCTCCTGTTTCTAGTCTGTTGTTGAATCGAGGGTTTTCTGGAAAGGTGGAGTTTAGGAAAATTGATAGTGCGGTATTTACTTGTTGAGACTTTTCGATACCTGGTGCTTAAAATCCTATCTCAAACGGTTGTATAGGTTAGTGGTTGAATTATGGATCTACTAAAACAATCACGTGGTCATTTGAAAGGTGCAATTACACGCGCGTTTAATTTTGTTCTAGAAATAACCGAGCAAACAGACATTGATTCATTAGAAGCGCGTCTTCAAAGATTAGAAGAAACTTGGATTGCATTCTGCAAAAACCAAAATGAACTTTTCGCTTTTCATACGGATGAAAATTACGGTGATCCTGAAATCGATTTTGAGGCCACTGAAACAAAATACTTAGCAACAAAAGGTAGTTTGTTGAAAGCCATTCGAAAAGGGCTTCCAAAGGTTAGGGAGGATTCACATGTGCAGGATCTCCTTAAGCAGCAAGCGGCTGCGTATGAATCGCTAATCAACAAGTCAACTAATTTCACGGTTAAGGAAAAAACAGATATTGAGCTGCCTTCCTTTAAAATAACTCCATTTTCGGGCGATTATCGCGAGTGGCCAGGTTTCCGAGATATGTTTTTAGACAGTATCGACTGCAAGACAAATTTCCCCGGGGCTCAAAAGCTAAGATACTTGAAATCTTTTCTGCGTGATGATGCTGCAAAACTCTTAAATCATATCGAAATTTCTGATACAAATTATCAATTGGCATGGGAAAAGCTGGTTAATCGTTATAATAAACCACTTTACATAATCAATGCATATATTGAAAACTTTTTGAAAATACCCTCGGTGCCCATTATCGACAGTGTGAAATTACGCTATTTAACAGACAATGCGGATGAGGTCGTACGCGGATTAGAGACACTTCGGGCAGAGACCAAAGATCCGTGGTTAATTTATATCTTGATAAACAAAGTAGATGCAGATACGCGAAAAGCCTGGGCTCTTGACAATAGCAAGGAAGAAAAGGCTACGGTTAGTGATTTAATTGACTTTTTGGAAAAAAGATGTTCAGCTTTAGAAGCAAGTGAACCCAAAATTCGTACAAAACAAACTTCGTCACGTTCTATTGCTTTGCAAAATGTGAAAAGCTTAACAGCGTCCCATTCATCTTGTCCTAAATGTAAAGCAAATCATTTACTCCCTGAATGTGAACAATTTATATCAATGTCAATCCCTTCTCGTCGCGATTTTGTTAGGGATCAAAAGCTTTGCTATAGATGTTTAGGGTCTAAACATTCTTCATCGAGATGTAAATCTAAAACTTCTTGTTCTCAATGCCAATATCGGCATCATACTTTGGTTCATTTGGAAAAGTCAAACTCTTTGACTTCACCATCGGTTCCGCCGTCAACGGTTCATATGAACAAACCAGACTCTTTGGCTTCGTCATCGGCTTCGTCATCAATTGCCAAGAATAGCATGGATGCTTCGTATTATAGTGGTTCTTCGCCTGCTCACCAGTTCCCGTTAGTGAGCAATCACACTAAAAACAAAACTCATTCGTCCGGTATTTTACCCACGGTTCTTGTTAACATAACGGATGTCAATGGGAATCTTCAACCTTGTAGAGTTCTCCTGGATACAGGCTCACAGGTCTCGTTTGTTTCCGAAAAATTAGCTAAACGCTTAGGTCTTCGTCGACGCCATGTTCGCATCCCTATCAATGGAATTTCGTCTCTTGAAGCTGGTGTAACCTACGGTGTTGTAACAGTTAATTTGGTATCACGTTTCGATTCCAATCAGCTTGCTGTAGAAGCATACATTTTAAATGAAATAACTTCACAAACGCCTCTTCGTTCGTTTGAATTCAATGACCTATCGATTTTGGAAGGTCTTGAAATGGCTGATCCTGATTTCAATAAATCAGGACCTATCGATCTTCTGTTAGGGTCAGATAAAGCGTGGGCAATTTTACGTGATGGCCGTCGCATTGCAAAGGGAGGGAGTGGAATAGCTCAGAACACTGCCTTTGGATGGGTTATTACAGGCAGCTTACCAGAAAGTGAAATAACTTCATTTGTAGTTGGAATCAATAACGACCTCGACAAACAGTTAAGGTCCTTTTGGGAAATTGAGGAACTCCCTCATAAAAATTCACAGGTGCAAGATGATGACGCAGTCGATTCACATTTTACTAAAACCTTTTCGCGTGCATCTGATGGTAAATATGTTGTCGATTTGCCTTTTCGGTACACGGAGGTTAAGTTTGGAAACACTCTTTCTGGGGCATTGTCACGTTTATCTGCCATGGAGCGTCGTTTTTCACGCAATAAAACACTCCAAGCCGATTACGTAAATTTTATGAAAACTTATGCTGAGCTAGGTCACATGGAACGCATTCCAGAGGGACAGATTGAGCCTACTTCGGGACATGTCTTCTACTTACCACATCACGCTGTCGTTACTAATAAAATTAGGGTTGTGTTTGATGGATCGTATAAAGATTCTTTTGGTAAAAGTTTAAATGAGATGTTGCACATAGGGCCTCCTTTACAACGTAACCTAGTTAACGTTTGCATTAGATTCAGAATGCACAAATACGTTTTCTGTGCTGATATCGTAAAGATGTTCCGCCAGATATGGGTACATGAGCACCAGAGGGACTTTCAACGTATTGTATGGAGGGAAAGTCCTGACAAACCTGTTGAACATTATCGACTTTGTACAGTCACATATGGTACATCACCTGCACCATTTTTATCAATGAAGGTCCTGAAGCAGATAGCAATAGATTACAAGGAACAATTTCCGTTGGCTTCACGCTGCATTTTACAAGATTTTTACGTTGATGATATTTTGACAGGTGCAGATTCTGTGTTTGAAATTGTTAGATTAAAGGATGAATTGGTGGAACTTCTATCTTGTGGGGGTTTCAATTTGAGCAAGTGGAGCTCAAACTGTTGGCCGCTTTTAAATGGAATCGACCGCAATGACATAGTGTCAATGGACCTAAGCAGTGGATATAACTACACTAAAATTCTAGGTTTGGTCTGGAATTTCAAATTTCATTGGATAAGGAATCATTGGAGTGTACTAAGAGGAAGCTTTTATCCGAGGTTGCGAAGATTTTTGATCCGTTGGGTTTCTTGTCACCTTCCACTATCTTATTAAAAATCCTATTCCAGGAGCTACGGCTTCATAAATCGAAGATAGGGTGGGATGATCCTTTACCTAAAGAAGTAGCTGAACGTTGGGCTCTATATCGACAGGAATTACCTTTTTTCGAGAAGTTGGAGATTCCAAGAAGGTGTACTGAGGATTCGAAATACTTCGACCTTATCGGATTTTCAGACGCTTCAGAAAAGGCATATTCAGCGGTTATTTACACGCGTAGTGTCTCAAAGCATGGTGAAGTAAAGGTTCAAATTATTGCTGCCAAGACCCGTGTATCTCCTGTGAAACAATTGTCTATCCCTCGGCTAGAATTGTGTGGGGCTTTACTTCTTAGTCGTTTAGTTCAGTTAGTCAATTCATCATTAGATGTGAAACCTCGAAATATATATGCTTTTTGCGACTCTCAAATCGTCTTAGCTTGGCTTGCTTCTTCACCTCGTAGATGGAGTACCTTTGTCGCTAATCGCACATCTGAGATTCTCGATAATCTTCCTCGTTCAGTTTGGAATCACGTTCGGTCTGAAGATAATCCTGCCGATTGTGCCTCGAGGGGAATTATACCTAGTGACTTATTACAGCTTGACATTTGGTGGAAGGGCCCAGCTTGGTTGACAGAGGACATGGTGCATTGGCCTAATTTTGTTAATTTTGCTAATGATGATCTATTGAACGCTCCAGAGGAGAGAAAATTACCAGTAATTGCAAATGTTACTACTTCAGCTCCACATTTTATGGAAAATGTAGCTACCAGAATATCTTAATGGACAAAGCTTATTCGAGTTTTGGCGTACGTCTTGCGGTACGTAAAAAACCTAAAACTTGCTACTGATGACCGCAAAAAATCATTCCTTTCATCGTCTGAACTTCTTCATTCAAAACAATTTTGTATCAGCTATGCTCAAAGAGAATTTAAAGTCGAAATAGAGGACCTAAGAACTAAAAGCTTTGTCGCAAATAGTTCTTCGTTGTCATCCTTATCACCTTTTATTGATGAGTCAGGACTACTTAGAGTTGGAGGCCGAATTTCAAATTCCATAACAGTTCCGTATAGTATAAAACACCCTATAATATTGCCAAAAAAGCATATCTTTACTAGGATGATTCTGGTTGCAGCTCACCTGAAATTTCTACATGCTGGGGTTTCTGCTTTATTTGCTTTGGTTCGACAGGAGTTCTGGGTCATTGGAGGTAGAAACCTCATCAGAAACATAGTTTTCAAATGTCTTAAGTGCTTCCGGCTGCGAAAGGAAACATCAACACAACTTATGGGAAATCTACCGTTGTCCAGACTGTCACCTTCGTTTGCCTTCGATCATACGGGTTGCGATTACGCTGGCCCCATCACCCTTCGTTTGTCCAGAGGAAGGAACCCAAAATTTGTTAAAGGTTACTTTGCTATATTTGTATGTATGGCTACAAAAGCTATTCATTTGGAGGTCGTCAGTGACTTATCAACGGACGCCTTTTTGGCTGCTCTCAATAGGTTCATTGCTCGACGAGGGAAATGTAGCTGTATTTATTCGGATAATGGCACCAATTTCCAGGGAGCATCCAGAATTTTATCGGAATGGTTCCAGCTCATACGTTCCAGGGAACATAATGAAAGGATTCATTCCACATTGGCTGCTGATGAAATAAAATGGCAGTTCATTCCACCACAAAGTCCACATTTTGGTGGGCTCTGGGAAGCGGGAGTTAAATGCGTTAAACAACATCTTCGCCGCGTTGTAGGGAATAGTGTTTTAACTTTCGAAGAAATGTCCACTTTACTTTATCAAATAGAGGCATTGTTGAATTCTAGGCCCCTTTGCTCTATATCAGACACTGATTTGAATCCATTAACGCCTTCTCACTTTCTTATAGGAAGACCACATACGGCTGTACCCGAACCAAGCTACTTACAGACGTCACCAAACCGATTGGGCCGATGGGAAATGGTTCAAAGCATGATGCAAGGTTTTTGGCAAAAATGGAATACGGACTACATCTCATCGCTGCAACAACGTCCAAAATGGCAAAAGATGAGAAGAATCTTCCAAGTTGGTGACATAGTCGTCGTGAAGGAACTAAATTCACCTCCATCTAAATGGTCTCTTGGACGAATCGAGGAAGTTCATCCTGGTCAAGATGGTATAGTACGAGTCGTTTCAGTTCGTAGCAAGAACACTCTATACAAACGTCCAATTACTAAACTGGCTTTGCTACCACATCAATCCTGAAATTCCTTCAGGGGAGGCGGCGTGTTGAAGAATGCTTTTTAAAATAATATTAAATATTTGAATTGAAATGAAAATTAACTAAAAATTTAACTACATAAAATTTGTAATAACCTACAACTTAAAACATTTATAATTTACCCTATTGTTATGACCTATATAGTTTTTTGTTTGCTAAAATATTAAACTGTATTATAATTTATAAAATCGAGAGTAAGCTGCAAAGAAGATGATTTTAAAGAGGACGTAGCGACTAACCAACGGATCTTTTGGACACTTGCCGCAATGAAATTTCAAATTCGATCTCTTTTCTTGGCAACCACCATCGCGGCAACATCTTCTTCTTAAAACAAAAAATAAAATTGGATTTGTTCAACAATAATAATTAAATTAAAATAGTTTTATTTTATTATTGCGCAACAAACACAAAAAAAGTCTGTTTCAGCTGTCAAAGCGCCACCGAAATAGAAAATAAATCTATTCGGATGTTTCGCTCAGGCTTACGATATTTACGATCTGAGGTTAATACGAAGCCTAAGGTAACATTTAAGATTACCTTTGCCTCATAAGAGCCCATTGTTTCTATTGAATATGTCAAAGTCGGCGCGACCGAACGCTTGATTGTGGTTTAGCTATAAATATCTTATGGTGGAAAACAATGAGATCAATTTTGGACAGATAAAGTTCCAAAAAGAAGGAAAAATGTTTGGAAGCGTATTCTGAGACTTTACCTGGCGAGGAGTGAGTGTAATCTGCAATGCCACTCTTTACCATTCTAGATTCTCTATTAATGGCCATGGGGTCATTTACGTTACAAAACTTTATTCAAAGCACAATCAAACTGCTTTGAATTAAGTTTTACTTTAGGTTCGAATTAAGTCAAAACTAACAGCGTTTACGTCTTTAATAGGGCTCCTTTTTTCCATTTTTAGCCTTATCTCCAACCTACCCCATCTACTGGTCAAACTTTCCCTACTCGTGGGGCAAATTGGACAACTTTGAACTGGTCCATTTCAAGTAATCTTATTCTTCTACTAAAAATTAGCCAGAAAAAACTATTTCAACTGAACATTTCGAGGCCTTCAGATAGTAAATCAGTTATTAAAGCGCAATTAGATTAAGGCCTGATGACTAGGTATTTCCTTAATTTTTTACCACAGCAGATCTATTGCTACATAAGGAAGCTGAACACGTACTGTTAACAGTTAAAGCGCCACTGCAATCATTCTTTCCCTCATTCTCCGTACAACTTTTTGCCTAAGGCAGCTAAGTGCGAGTGGTCTGAGGGCCCTTTTCTAAGCACCGGTTCCTAACACCAGAAGCTTTGGATCTATGGTGAAGGTTCTAGATTTAAGGAGTTAGGCACTATTTAACTAAATCAGCCGTTTGGGTATTTTTTTTTAAGGGATAGTGCTGGGAATTCCGCGTCACTTCTATTTAAGTTTTTCAATTTGGCTTTGAAAAAAAAAAAAACAATAAATTTCTATCTCAATAATGCAGAAAAAAAAATCTATTAAACATAGCTTTTATCAATAAAACTTATTTTCTTCATAAATATTAAAAATTTTATAGTGTGCTATCAAAAATTCCTATCACCTTTGAACTAAGTTCATGAGGGAGAAATTCTTTCTGACCTAGCACATTTTTCAACCTTAAATTTACCATAATCTTGATACTTGATGTACTTGTGACATTTTGTGAAAACTGCTTCAAATTGAAAACCCAAAGTGAATTCTTATGTTCAAAGTCTCAAATTAGATTTCTTCTATAAGTAGCCATAAAATACTACACACACATACACACACGACACACATATCTTATCGAATTTTAATGATATAAGAGGCACTTATTTTCAAATTCAACTCAGCTACGCGACCGCAATTTCATTTATTATCCTAGCATCCTTCTCAAAATAGCAACAGCGAGAACAAATGTAAACGATGCCTACGTGAGTCCTTCAACCAATATAACCTTACTCTACTCAACCTTTGTCGTTCCGTTCGACCCAAATGTATGAGTTTGTTTTTGTAATTTGGTTATGCACACACATTATGGCATTTCCGTGTTGGTATTTTTTTTTTTTTTTTTTGTATTATTCAAATCCGATAAAATATGCGTTCGGCAGGACTTGGCTGCTGATACACAACAACAACAACAACAACCACAAAAAAAAAGGACGAAATCATTTCCATATTTTCTCTTAAAGTCGAAAATCGTATGATTTACTTTCATTTTTTGGTACGTTCTTCTGCAATTCGAGAGGACATTTTGAGGGACTATTTGAACTTGACTTGATACATATCTACTCGTAACGTAGTAAGAGAGGAAGACGCATTTCCGATCGTGACTGGATGATAATTTAAGACGTTGATTTGCTGGCCCTGCCACTGATGTCTGAAGGACGGAATTATATTTACTTTTTATAATTAAGTTACTTCAGAGGACTAAGGAGAAACATATAATTGATAGTTTACATTTTTATTTTTAAGTGAAAATATTCATGGAATAACATTTTGACGCACTGCCAATGGGGAACACGAAATAATTTGCCACAGCAGCCTTGTAAAAGGCTTTCATTTAAAAAAAAAAGTTTCGTATGGTTTTAGATAAATTCTATTTACAACGAGTAACAAATAAATATTGAAGGTTTTAATAGTTCGAATCTAAGATGGAAATAAAAGGGTTTTCTTTGAAAGGCTCAAAACCAAATTTGAACCACCCAACATTTTGTTTGTCAAAGTTATTGGAAACAATTTATTTTTTTTGTCATTTTTAGGCCTTTATGAATAGCTCGGCTGCAATATGCGGCACAAAATTTAATATTGTAATATTTTCTCAGGTTCGTTAATAAAACTTATTCACTTTATTTAAATTCTCCACTTATTTACTTTACAAAATAAAACACTCTTCTTTTATTACCACAAAACAATATATTGTTCACCACTGAGATCAATTCACCACTTTACTTTTATTACAACCAACTTTACGCATTCACGATTAAAAATAAACTGCGTCCTCTGCCGGTCAGACATGTGCTTTTATACTTTTCACAAGGTTCCCGAAAAAGCTGGAAGGTTCTAGTATTTGCTTCCAGAGCTTTCCAAAGGGGAAATTTCCCATAAATTCCCCTTTCCAAAACTTTCAATTTGACGTTTAGTATTGGAAGTTCGAAAGCTCACCAAAGCTCTCCGTAGGTTGGTTTGTGTCCTGTCTAATCCGAAATCGGTGTTTCTTTTATTCGAGAGTGGTTATAGTTCATTCGAAAGTCGTTATAGTACAAATGTGACAGTCGTTACACTGCCCCCTCCTTAAAATTGATCGTCCCGAGCAAATCCATCACGTCCTTCACCATTATAACGGTGTAAACGGTCACTGTGAACTACTTTCATATTTCCCCTAAGTCCTCTCTGAATGCGGTAGACGACATCGTTTATTCGTGTTACAACAGTATACGGGCCTTCCCAATTTTGTTGAAGTTTCGGTGAAAGTCCTTTCCGATAGTGGGGATTATAAAACCAAACAAGTTCTCCCGCTTGGAATCCGTTCGTTGTTGCTTGTTAGTTTTCTATTTGCTCTTGTCCTTTTCCGAATGTCGCCCAGCCTTTTTTTCTACTTTCACTACCGCTCAATTTCACGGGGCCCGTCTGTTGAATCTGCACTATTCTTTCGTTATTCTTCAAAGCCTTTGGTGGAGTTTTGATTGTTAGGATACCGTCCATTGAAACTGTTGAGATGAGCTTACACTTCCGAACAAACTGACGACTTATGTAACCATCATGATCATCTTCACGTTCGTCGTGCTTACCTTCCACTACCACGCTGTGTCCAACAGTTTTGACCGTTAGCTCATCTGGTCTGAAATGGCTGACATCTATGGACACTTGAAACCCGTGCTTTCCAACTGTGTAGCTTTCTTTGGAATATCGCTTGTCACCCTTTCTCTGATATGTATGGCATGGATACAATCCAGATCTGGAGTCATCTTCTTGGGCTGTTATTACTTCCTCTTTAATCCAATCGTCAGTGGAATCCGATCTTAATCTCTGGATAGCAACAACCTTCTTTTCGTCTTCACGAGTATAATGCTTGTAGTCGGATTTCCATGGTCTTCTTGGTGGCAATCTGCACTGGCGTTGGAGATGTCCAGTCTTGTTGCAATTCCAATATGCAGTTCTTGTAGGTTGGAGTCTGCCCTGGCGTTGAAGGTGCCCGATCTTGTTAGAATTCCAACATTTAGGTCTTCTAGGTGGGAATCTACAATGGCGTTGGAGATGTCCGGTCTTGTTACAATTCCAGCATCGAGTAGGTTCATTTCGCTGGTTCCTTTGCAACGCTGTTCTCTGGCAAGAACACTCCTCAATTTCTAGCTCTCTTACTGGATTCCTTGAGAAGCCTGTTGTGCTGCTTCCATAGTCAGGGTGAACGCTAATGCCTCAGGAAGTGTACGTTTTCCAGCAGTTCGAATTGCTTGCTGAAGGTTGATATCAGGTACAACACGGACAAAGGCTTCTGTTGCGAATTGGTTGATGATTTCATCCCCCGCAGCCGGATATGCCAGATGTGCCAGCCGTTCGATGTCTGCTTGGAGCTGTTGCAGAGTTTCTCTTCTTCTCTGGACTCTAGTATTGAGTTGAACGCGGAAGACTTCTTGCATATGGCCATCTCCAAAGCGTTTGTCAATGGCATGAACAAGAGCACTGAAGCTGCCATTCTTATCTGCTGGTATGGTTTGTAGTAACTCAGCAGCAGTTCCTCTAAGGGCAAGCGTCAGAGCTATATATTTGTCTTCCTCGTCCCAGCTATTTGTTGCCGCAGCTGCCTCAAACTTCTTCTTATAGATTTACCAAGAAGTTTGTCCATCGAAGGTTGGTGGATGCATTTCCTTTCTATTTGGATAGTCGCCAGAACTTTCTCGAACCTTCATTTTCTTTACCTTATCCAATTCCTTTGTAATGCATTCGATTTTGTCTTTGGCCTTTTCGAACTTTGCATCGACAGTCGAAAATTGTTTATCAACACGCTCGTCAAGGGCAATAATTCTGTTGTCAAAGGCTTCTAACTTATCTTCGAGAAGATTTCGGAGATTTCTTTGTTCTTGGCTTTGTTGTTCTAGAAGATTCTTTTGTTCTTGGCCTTGTTGTTCTAGAAGATTCTTTTGTTCTTGGCTTTGTTAATCAAATCGTTCAAGAAGATTCTCTTGTTCATTGCGTTGTTCTTGGCTTTATTGTTCCAATCGTTCGAGAAGATTCTTTTCCTGACTATCAAATTTGGCGAGCAGCTGAGACAACAGATTGTTCAAACGTGACGTACTTACTTACAAATTTCTAGCTACGCTACTGTTCTCATTTGACTTTTGTTTTATCTCTACAACTTCAGAATTTGTCTTGAGAAAAAAAATGATGAGACAAAATTTGTCTTTCCTCGATCTGCGTACTAGGCTTAAAGGTTGTAAAAAGTTTGTATCGAGAGATTTCGTTACATAAGGATCTAATAGCTCCTTACACCAACTTTTGACAAAACTAAGAGCAGAATTGAAGGACGAGAGCTAGCAATGTCAAAAAAGAAGTCATTTTAGTATGGCTAGCTTTTTTATTTGTGCGCTCTAATTCCTAGGACTTGTCAAAGGGCAGTTTGACTGGTAGCAGATGTTGCGTTGTTCACCATTTTGAAAAAATGTGTTTAAGTAAGAGTTTAATAGGTTAAACTATCCTTTAATGTTCTTACTCACAATAATTTTTGATATATCTTTCCAGTGATAAGTTTTTGTCGAAGACCTGTCAAATATAATTTTAAAAAATTGTTTTTAGCTGTTATTTCGCTTATTGTTCGTCAGAACTAAAAAATGATTAAATAGTTTTTTGAAAAGTACGAGATTTCCCACATTTTTGAATAATTAAATTTAATGTGACGATTTTTCAAATAAAATGTTTGGAAAAAAAATAATTTAAATCAGTCAGAATTAAAGAAAATAAATAAAAATCGATGTTTTGGAGCTGTTTTTGAGAAAATAAGATTTAGAAAAACAAATTGTATGGCAGGTGGATGGTACCGTTGCTTTTGGTAAGAAATAAATGAAAGTGCAAAGTAAATCTGTCGAGCCATTTGAAAAATCACTTGAGATATTTTTCATACAATTTTTTTTTATAGTAGAAGTGTTTTTAAGAAAAAATAAATAGACAAATTATTTATACTCAAGGACTGTATTTATGCCTTAATTTTTGTGGAATTTTCGACCAAAACTTAAAAAAGCATTAATTAATTTTACTGATATAAACTTCATTCGGAAAATGAGACAGTTTTAGAAAATATTTCGTCTAGAGCTTTTTGCAGGGAATCATAAGACTTGTTTAATTAGATCTAGATAGATTATTAAGATCTAGAGCTTTTTTATATCCGCTATTGCACGGTGACTCCAACGTGGTGGTGAGTCACCACTGGTAACTGAGTTTGAAAGAAGTACAAATGAATAAATAATACATTTCTCATCTTTACCGAAATATTTTGTAGAGTTTTTATTATGTTGCTCGGAGTTTTTTTTTGGGTTTGAATATTTATATGTTTGCCGGTGGAGGCGGCAAAATTTGTCACCGTCCCGGGTAGTAGAAATTCATGCTACGCTACTGCACCATTTAAGCTACGGATAGCTACGGATCACTTTTACTGCTCACCCTGTCTCTCACTCTACATCTTTTTTAAATTGCATGGTTGCCAACATTGCATTTTGTGCCAACAACACATTTTAGACAATTTTCAGTGCCAAGTTTCAGAGTTCAATTCTCGATCTGTGAAGCTGTGAAGCCATAAAAAAATCACTATTATATTTAATTTTATCACTTTAGATACACAACTTATGCGATTCTCTATCAAAGTTTATGATCAAAACTACTAAATGATAGATCCTGTCATTTGTCTGACAGTTTTGATTTTTTTAAGTTTGATTAAATTGTGCTGATAGAAATGCCTTATATAATTTGGTTCTATGCAAAACGTTAATTAAAAACATGGTTCATTTTATAAAAGTGCAGGAATAAAAAATTATGTAAATTTTTTGACATTTGAATTGTTCCCTTAAGGATTTTCTATATTTGTTTGACAATTGAATTTATCACTTCACAGCTTCACAGATCGAGAATTGGCACACCCCCAGAACTATATTCTCCTTGAATAGTTGTTGTAAGCTACTTCCCTTAAGGTGACCAAATCTCTCATGTCACATACTATAAGAGCTTACATTCATTCCTGCTATGAGTACTCAAGCTCACACAGACCACGTACACATCTTTTTTTGACTTTTATAGGTACATAAATACCTTATTATTTTGATTTCTTAAAACTCCAAAATCTCTTCCAAATTCCACTGCATGTCTACTTTAGTCGCTATTTTGTTTATACATAGATAAGAAATTTCTCCTCGGCTCGAGGACGAAGCACTAATAATTTTAAAGATTGATTTTGATTGAATTGAAGATCTTTGTCTTGGACCGTGCTAACGTCCATGAACAAACTCCCCTTTTTTTTAATTGAATTATAAAATAATATGCCTAGGTTGTACCAAGGTAAATTTGTTTTGGATGTAAAAAAGGTAAATGTTTCCGTTTGATACACCACAACTTCCCCATATCCCCCTAAAAAAACACCCTTCTATGTGAAGTATTTTAATAGACACTTTTGATTCTTCATACCCAGGTACATGAAACTTTTTCACCAAATTTCATGGTGGTGCCAATTTTTTTTTTACTGAAGACTGTTTTACCTGTACTATAGAGCTTAATCCCACTGAAACAACAAAAACAAATTACCCTATTTCTCTCCTATTTAAGTCATTACGAGTACTTTTGCCACAATCCTGCTAAATAGCAAACCAAAAATTGTAACAATATTGATTTGTCAGTTGTGGTATTTTAAGCATAATAAGCTCATTGAAGTTTAATCACCTTTAAAAAATTTAATTATTTCAAATCAATATCTTCAAATGTGGATTTGACTTCCTACCCCCTTTTATAAAGGGATAAATGTTCAAGAATCAAAGGTGTATCAGTTACAGATGCATTTAACTACATACTTTAAATGTAATTTAAGTGACTAATTATAAATTACTAACCAACCGAGTTAATTGGAAAATAATTCAATAAATCTACTGAATTTTAAGCCGATTGAAATGCCTTCTTTAAAATCATCATAACTTCACTCAACCTCTGCCGGCCCTCACGTTATTATCTCATCACTAATTGGCAATTTTCAAACCCCTTCTTAATTTATCTCAAAGGTATATGATTGTATCTTTTGTTTATAATTGAATAATGTAAATAAGAGCTCTTTGTGGTAGGAATTTATGAAGGTATGTATGTATGCTTTTTTTTTTAATTTTGATTTTAACTATAATTGTTCTTCTATAGGTAGAGTATTGGTTTCATAAAAAATACAAAAAATTCAAGAGTTGGGTAGTAATTATTACATTTTGTAATTGATTACAGGGTCACAGATTACTTATAGTCAGTAATTAAATTTGTCCAATAACAATTACATGTAATTTGTAATTGAGAAATTTCCAATGTAATTGGAAAAAATTAACTGACCAAAGAAAGTAATTGAAAAATCTGTAATGATTATCTTTTTTGTAATCATTACACACAAATGTAATTGATTACACAAAATATCAATTACATTTAACAAGATGTGAAGGAAAAATCTTCCTGTACTAATAATTATGTTTATATATTGAAAGGCTAAGCGCCCAGATGTAAACAAACCATATCCTTCATATCTTGTTAAATGTAATTGATATTTTGTGTAATCAATTACATTTGTGTGCAATGATTACAAAAAAAAGTAATCTTACTTACTTTTTTTAATTCAATTACTTTTTCCAATTACAAGTGATTAAATCAAGTGATTGTTTTTTTTTTTTGTCAATTAGATGTAATTTGTAATTAAAATTTTTAATTACATTTGAATGAATGAATGAAGGATTTGGCGTATAAGTGCACTGCGACCATTAAGATCTATGGTGCCCCGTCTAGGACTGGACGAGGTTGCTCATACTACAGAACGTTCTCTAAATTTGTTTCCTTGAGGAACTTGAGTACTTGTAGTGTTTTTAGGGAGGGTAGTTCGCTCTCCTCTATCAGGTGATTTCCCAGATACCTATGCCTTTGATGCACGAGTGCATCACATCTACCTAGTACATATATGATCCGGTATCTCCTCATGAGTATTGCAGAATCTGCACGTGGCGCTATTTTCTAAGCCAAGAATTTGGAGGTGTCTCCTAAGCTTACAGTGGCCTGTGAGGAGACCCGTTATTATTCTTAGTTTGTTCCTGTTTAAGCTCATCCAGGACTGGAATCGTTCCTTGTTGTGAGGCCCAAGCAGAAGTTTGGCTTGTCCCATAGCTAGGAGTTCGTTCCAGATTTTTGATCTTTTCAACTCCTCTTTTGTTTTGATTTTATATTTTATCAGGTTTTCTCCTATTCCGCAACTAGGCTTTGGTCCCGTTAGGGGTGTCATTGTCACTATTTTTGTTATTAAGTCTGCCTCTTCATTGAATTGTATGCCAACGTGGCCAGGGACCCAATACAGTGTGACAGAGTTATGTTTGCCCAGTTCGTTTAGCCTGCCTACACACTCCCACACCAGTTTAGAGCTGATGCTATATGCTTTGAGTGCGGCCTGGTTATATTTTCTTTTGAGATTTCTTTCGGCACATTTTCCTTTGGCGTTAATTTCTGCCTGAAAAAATACTTGTAGACTGTCCCATCGGTATTGGAAGTTTGGTTCTAGGTGTTTGTGAGCTCATATAGGGCGGTTTCTGTAGATCTATCCGCCCTGTAAGCATGCTGGCGATGGTTCAAAGGCATATTTATTAATACTTCTGATCTGATAAAGTTATCAATTACCTTTTCCAAAGTCTTCAGTAAGAAGGATGTTAAGCTTATTGGTCTGAAGGACTTTGGATGTGTTGTATCTTTCTTCCCGATTTTGGGAATGAAGATTACCTTAGCTCTTCTCCATAGACTTGGTGTATACCCAAGTGCGATACTACTTTGAAGTATATTAATAAGATAAGGCATTAGTTCCTCTTTTCCTTTTTGTAAAAGGGCTGGAAAAATGCCATCTACACCCGGTGATTTAAAAGGTTGAAAGGAGCTTATCGCCCAATCTATCCTGTTAACTGTGCAGATAGCTTTGGCTATCTTTCAGTCCTCCCGGTTTGTTCTGAGAGATATTCTCTCCATTGTATTTGGTACCATTAGTATACTACCCGAAAAGTGAGTATTTAGCAAAAGGGTTGACCTTTGCTCCTCATTTTCTGTATAGCTGCCATCAGGGTTTCTAAGTGCTAACGATGTTAAAGTTTTCTCTTTCGCTAGAGCTTTGTGTAATCTTGCTGCTGCTGGAGTGGTAGAAATCCCCTCACAGAAATTTGCGAAACTACTTCTCTTGGCTTTCCTAATCTCCCCATTGTATTTGGTCATCTCTGCAGAGGTGCCTTATTGAAAAGTTTTCGTACCTTGGATCTTAGTTTCGACAGATTATTGTTCCACCATGGAGCATTGGTCTGTCTTTTCATGGGACTTGGGAAGCAGCTGAGTTCATATGCCTCGTTTATAGCCCCACTTAACTCATTTACTGTATGTTCTAGTTCCAGGTAGCTGTTTGTCGTTTCTACTGTTCCCAACTGATCAGGATTCATATTGAGAGTATCTTTATAAAGACTCCAGTTTGTTTTTTTGGGGTTGCTTCCAGAGGTGTTCTCTGTCAAAAGGTTCTCCAGGGTAAACAATATAATTCTATGGTCAGACATTGATAGTTCGTTGGAAACTCTCCAATCCCTGACCAAGTTATTTAAGTTCGGAGTTCCGAAGGTTAAGCCTAAAACGTCTTTTCTAAATCTAGTTAAAATGTAGGGATATTCCCTACGTTAAATATATCTAGATTTTTTTCATAATAAAGTCTAAAAGTTACTCAGCCCTTTGGTATATATCGGTACTTCCCCATGTCGTACGGTGGGCATTTGCATCACACCATTTCATTTGTGGTCCTGCCAGTACTCATGAATGGATCCGAGACTTGGGTGCTTAGCAAAAGGCACTGTGACCTCTTAGCCGCGTTCGAGAGAAAAGTCTTACGGAGAATTGTTGGCCCCATATGTGAGGAAGGACGATTCCGGAGACGGTACAACCATGAGTTGTACGCAATCTACCTTGAAGCAGACATAGCGACAAAAATTAAGCTCGGTAGACTCCGGTGGGCAGGGCACCTAGCTCGAATGAGCCAAGAGGAGCCTGCTCGGAAAGTCTTTTGTGGTACATTCTATGGTAGACGGCAGCGTGGTAGACCATGCTTGCGCTGGAGAGATGGCGTAGACCAGGACGCCCGAAGCCTTGGGGTGCGCAACTGGATGGCGTCGGCTCGAGACCGGGATAGGTGGAGAGACTTGTTGAAAGAGGCCAGGACCGGACCCCGGTTGTCGAGCCGATGATGATGATGATTTGCTATTGCTGGAGTCATTTGCTATTGCAGTAGTCCACTAGTTCCCGAACTTCTGTTGGTGGTATGTATTCGCATCATCACCTGCACAGTATGCGGATGCTACAACTATCGTTTGAGGGCTGCCGTCAATGTAAATTTAGGCCTGTAGTAGAACTAGATCCTGCGTCATTAATTCTGAAAAACTTATTAAATTTATATTATTTCTTTTTTTTATGCATGCTCTGGGCGAGTCGTGTCAAGTATCCCATATAACTTTAGAGTCTTTACTTGTTAGGCCTCTTATTTGGCCCCCGTAAATCCAGGGTTCTTGAATCAGCGCTAGTCCCAGGTTATCAATGGTAAATTTCCGCGCAATGACAGATGATGCAGCCTCAGCGTGGTGTAAATTCATCTGAGCTAGCCTGGTGCTGATCCCGCCTCCAGTCATTTTGTTGCCTTTAGAAGATGGGGGCAAATGCCCCTTCATCTTCGAGTAGCATTTCTTCTTCCTCATTGGTGGGAAGCACTTGGTCTGGATCGGATCAGCTAGGGGAGAGGTCTATGCCCTCCGTCTCTTTGCTTATCCGACTTCCTGCATCCATTGCCAGTGGTGTTACCTGGCTCTGAATTCTAGGTATGGGACGGGTTGGGGTATGGGATATGGGATATGGGGTGTGGTTTGGGTAGTTTGTGAGGGCAATTACATTTACATGTAATCAGTTATTGACATTTTTCAATTACAAATTACATGTAAACGGAATTGATTTTTTTGTTATGATTACTACCCAGCTAAACATTTTCTTTAGATCGCTTTCTGATCAAGTCAATGCAACCGGATTTGTACACTTTATTTTTCATCTTCAAACTAAATAATGTCCACACAACCAAAAAAGCATTTTCACTTCAAATTACTATTTGTATTTATTTATTCATATATTTCTCCTTCCCTTCATGAATTAAACATTTCAAAATTAATGAAAATTATTTTAAGGAATTAAGCTTAAACAAAACCAAATAAAAATAGTAGTATCTGAATTGAATACTTCAGTTTTGTGGGGGATTTAACAACGTTACATGCAAAAAAAAAAAATTGTGTAGCCAATTGTTGTGAAGTATGTGTGCGCTTTTGAAGATGAATCCTCATTTGAATGTTAATCCTTACAAAAGGGAGCACACACGAGAAGGCAACGTAATTATTCATGAAACAGACGTGTATATATATGCGAGCTGTTCCTTTGAATGTATAAATTTAAGCATTTGTCGTCAACACAGGGAAAGGGATCTCAACTACTGTTAAATTGGTTTAGTGTGTTTTTTTTGAAAAGGGGAGAAGAATTAGAAACAAACACATTGCAAATAAACTCCTTCATAACATGAGTAGCATAATGAAGTGAATAAGTCATGCTAGTCAACAAGAAAACCTCAGTCAGGAGATAATAATGTTAAGAGCTAATTTATATTATTCCAAAGGGAATCAACTTATACTCTCAACTCAAGTTCTTAACTTGAGATATTGTAAATTGTTTGTTTTTATGCACTTTGTAAATTTTAATTAGGTATGTAAAAAAAACAGTGATGTGTAGAAAACTCGTATTGATTGCTTGTGTGATTAAATTAAAATTTTAATTACTAAAGTTAGCTTTGACGCATAATCTGAACATTTTGATCTGAAAAAAAATCAAACAAAATATTTCTTCTGAGTCGTTGAGTAATATTTCAAGCATATACAATAGACATCTTCAAGCGTCTTGGGGAGTTATATACAAGAAAACTTTTCATATGAAAATGGATGTTGTTCAGTAGGAAGACAACAACAATAAACTGTAACGAAGCGTTACAACTCCCATATATGTTTTATATTATCACATCATGTCGTGCATACATCGTATGACACACGCCTTCAATTAATTCATACAAATCGTGAATAAAAACAAAACAATATCAATAAAATAAAATTCTTTCTTCCTGTGAAAGTACGTTCGATGTCATTATGTATGGAACTCGATTTCTTTTGCATGGCCACCATGGGCACGCTTGCAGAAGTCCAGACGCTGAACCCAATTTTCGACGGTTTTCAAGCATAAATCGGCCGTTACTGCTGCAATTTCACGTTCGATATTCGTATAAAGTTCATCAATCGTCGCTGGCTTATTGGCATAGACCATAGACTTGACGTAGCCCCACAGGAAACAGTCTAACTGCGTCAAATCGCACGACCGAGGCGGCCAAGCGACTGAACCATTTGGTGAGATGACACGTTCTCCAAACTTGGTTTTCCAACCATTTTCAAGTTGTTGCTCAGCCCAATTCACGAACATATGACGCTTCTGGTGGTCAAGCGGCTTCAGTTCTTGCGTCAATTTAATCTTGTAAGGATGTAGGCCAAGATCTTTTCGCAAAATTCGCCACAACGACGCGACGTCACAGAGATGCCCAACGCTTGAGAACGACGTGTGAGAGACACATTTGGGCTTTCTGCAACTGAAGCCTCAGCGGCAGCAATATTCTCGACACTACGGGCATTTCTTTGTCTCACTGGCACGGGAACATTTTGTATTGTGCCTGTGGATTCAAATTTATCCACTAGACGCTCAATTGTTAATCGATTATGTCGACCATAAATTGGACGTAGCGCTCTTAACGTTGAGGCCACTGACTCCGAATTTCGGTAATAAATTTTAATAATTTCGACTCTTTGTCTTTCCATCATGGAATGGCAAACCTTACTGAAGAGAAATGTCAAAAGAATGGCAAGAAACATGGCGTCGTTTACTGTCCCTGTCGCTCTACTTTTGTAGCGTCCCTGTTGAAAAACCCTTTATTATAAGTCACAAAAAAATAGACAAAAGTAATCCTAAGCTTGTGAATAAAAGAACAAACTGGAACGAATTCAGAGATAAACTTGAAAGTTTTATAAACCTAAGACAGCCTATGCAAACAATTGAACAGATTGATCATGAAGTAAAAGAATTTATTGCTGATGTGCAACAGGCTGCGGAAGAAAGTACTCCAACACAAGAGAAGTACAATTTCGAACTCAAGAGAAAATGAAATAAAATATCCTGTCAAAATAAAGGAGCTGATATTGAAGAAAAGAAGAGCTCGAAGAAGCAAGCTACGAGATTTGCAGGTGATAAGGCAGTTCTTAACCGTCTTAACAACGAACTAAAGAAAAGAATCTGTGAGTTTAAAAGTGATTCACTTAGTAGATTCCAAAATCCTTATGGAAAGCAGCTAAGCGTCTAAAAAGACCACAGACACAAAACCGCCAATAAAATCTAAAGATGGTAAATGGATCGGAAACCCGAAACAAAAGGCTGATCCTTCAGATCCTTCAGGCTGATATTAAGTTCAAGATGCCACGGTACTGATTTCCATGGTACTGACATTAAGATAGTTTATGTGACCTTACTTCACTATGTTAGTGAGAAAAATATTTTCCAGGAAAATTTTAACATAAAAGAAATAAAAAATTCAGTTTATCAACCAAAAACATATATATAAAATGATTAAAAAATACTACCACAGTACTGACAAATAAATTTGCTACACTCTCTCTTTCGAATGAAATACATCACTCTTGAAGTACAACAACGTTAGAAGAATAAAATGACTGTTGTAAACTATGCATATATAGTGCTTTTTTTTAGAAAACCACCATTCAAACGTCTTGAAACAAAAGAAGATGGCCGTATAGGGGGAAATCTTTGGGACAACATTCATTCATTATTTTTTTTTTTTTTCAGCAATAAGTATTTTGACTTATTTTTTGCAAAAAAATTTTAAACAAATATTGCATTTAAATTTTTCTAAGAACAACATTTCTATTCAATAAATTATTTCATTAGAAAATAGTAGATTTAATTTGAAAAACAATAGGAACGGACATGCCACGGCACTGATATTTTGACTACACTTTCCCAAGCCATATGGAATAAGCAGCAAATTTAGCCTTGATATCAAATTTAGATTGTAGTAAATAGCTATTTACCCAACTCAAACAAAAAATATATTCGAAAATTTTACATTAAATAACAAAAAAAAAGCACTGGGCACAAGGAATCATACTCGTAGTTAGCACGGAATCACCCACATGCCAACAGTGACACAGTGTCACGGAAGGTCGGCTATCTTCGGCTTTAAGTTTGGCACATTTTTGGATATACTCTGTTTTGATTGTGATAATGCAAAAGTACTGTTGTCCAAGAAAACTTTTGACATAGGTGAGTTGTCTGAGCGGTACAAAGGCCCAAAAAGTCCTTTTAACCTAGAAATCAGGTGACTCAATGTACTTTTGTTCCAATTCAGTCAGTCACGCTCTTATACCTCTCACCGAGTCATAGCCTCAGCAAAATTAAAGCCTTACAAAATATAACAAATACCAAATCAAAGAACTTATTTAAAAACAAAAAGTTAAGTTGGTATAAATATGCATTAATATGATTTAAAATTTCGAGTTGGTTTCAAGGCTCAAAATTATAACTCTGTAAAAGCCTTATTACACAATGACTTTTGAGTCATGACTTTTTTTCGAAACTTAATGCGAAGGTGAGCTAAACATATACAGGGAGTTGATGTTTTTTCTCGCCCGTACTCAACATTTGATTCCAAAAAAGTAATGACTCAAAAGTTGTCATCTAAGTCGACTTAGAGATGTTCTAAGTCCAGAATAAATATTAATTTTTCAGAATGTGGTTATAATTCGCGCGGGCGATTTTTTGCTTTCTAGGTTAATGTTTTCCAGATATCGTGGTAGACACATGTTTATAAATACTCAAAACTGGCATACCTTTTTTTGTTTAATGCTACCAAAATTTTATGGTTCCCTGAAATAACTTCCAAACAAAAAATAAAATAATTTCCCAAACAGGGTTTTTTATTGCATTTTGAAAAAAGTTCCTAAGTGCTTATGTGATATGCATAAATTCCTTAAAACGTATGAAATAAGTCCCCAAACTAAAACTCCAATAAGTCTCGAGGGCATTGTTATGAATTTTTACATTTAACGTTAGAAATTTTGTTCATCATTGATCATAGTGCTGGAGTAGCAAAGTGCATTCCATTCAGTGTGGCACACGTTTCATTTTTCTTCATACTTTCTTCACATGAGGAAATTACAAGTCAGTCACGAAACTAGCATCAGTTTCAGATTGAAAAAATGTAATTTGGCTTCAAAGTTGGAATTGCAATTCGAAATTGATTACAAATAATATGGACATCAATCAATCACTTCCTCTATGATACTCAAGGATTCAGTTAAAATATATGAACAACTGATGACATGTCGAGATGTTCTTCTTAGTACCAATAGTAAAAAGTTCTTGTTACCTTTTACGAG
Source organism: Dasysyrphus albostriatus (assembly GCA_946251815.1). NCBI lineage: Eukaryota > Metazoa > Arthropoda > Insecta > Diptera > Syrphidae > Dasysyrphus > Dasysyrphus albostriatus. The sequence goes on from OX276335.1 coordinate 58,896,165, forward strand.
TATATTCAATAACAAAACACAAAAGAACACACTTTAGGTATATACTCGTACTCTCGAGTATTATTTATGACGATTCCTTATTTCCATTTTCCTTATGCAAGATGAAAAATATAACTTCACTCACTTCTTACCTTGACAACATATACCCATAATATGTGAGAAATTTCAATAAAAAAATATTAATTCAGCTCTGTAGCACCTGGAGCTGCAAGCAAAAGTTCTTTGCTGACGTCTAGAGAGAGTCAGTGTGGGCTGATGGGTTGGTAACAAAAGAGCTCTGGATGGAATTTTTAATATAGCAGCAGTACATTTCAAAAGGTGAAGACAGCGAAGCTCAAAATGCATCATTTGCAACACAGCAACCCGACAATAAGAAGAAGAAAAAACACAACAGCAGCAACAACAAAAAACTTATGGAACACCAAACGAGTAGGATAGGTGTATGTATACAGAAACAAAGCCATGGGTTAATAGTGTGGTGCGTTGATATAGCACTAGATGGCTCTTTATTTTGAGGAACATCATCAAAACCAAAACTGCTAGTTGCTCATGATGATCTAAAAGTTATTTCTAAGATGTATGCATAACTATAATAACTTTATTTTGTACTTGCAGAACTCTCAGGAGTACGAACATCAAAGTTACTTCTTTTATGGAGGACAAAGAACTAATGTAGACGAATAATGTGCTGAATGCAGGTATGTAGGTGGATGTACCAAGTAGAATAGACTTTATGGGCTGACTGTATCTATTTTGACAGAGCAAAACTTTGAGCTGTGCCAAATTATTATTATTTATTCACATTCATTTATTCCGATTTATTGTTTAGCTGACGATGACGTCCAAAGGAAAAGGTACAAAGTGGAGCAAATGTTTAAGAATGATTTAAGAAATATTCTTCTCATTGGTGTTGGAAATATTGATAAATAAGAGTTGGGAATGCATTGCAAAAAATATTATAGGTAGGTACTACCTGCTCGTTATCAGGTGCTGTCAGTTGAGAAATTAATTTTTTTATGAAAGAGTTGTGAGGAAGTATCTGCCTTGATGTAGATGAGACTAGTTTTCATTTTGTATCTAGAAGATCCAGTTGGGGTTTTTATGTAAACAAAACTGAATATTTTGTTAGATAATGCTGTAAAAAAACGCGTCTTGTGTGCCTGGAACTTATGAAACAATATGTGTATTCTGCATAGAAATAACAATTCTTTAACTAAACATGCCAACATTGTAAAGAAATAAAAGTTCTATCAAGCCTTCTGTCAATGAAATTTTATTATTGGAAGTCTCATCGTTAAAAGTTCATAATGAACTTTTGGCTAGCTTGGTTGGGTTTAATGCAGTGGCGTTTCCTCTCAGTTCGATAGGTTGGCGCTAACCCTGAGATTTCGGCTTAAAATTGTACTACAAATTGTTTGAATTCATAACATCCTTTTAAATAAAAAAACTATTATAAAACCAGCAAAACCTATTTATATCGAGCCATTCATTGCAACCCTTACGTGCTATATTATTCCCATACAAAGAATCTACTAATAATATTTTGCATTCAATTTCGGTCTTGTGTTGGCGCAAATTTTGTGCCTCGTGCGACCATGAGACGACTTTTTTAAAAACTGGCTATTTTCAACCTTCTTAAAAAATTGTGCGACTTTTCTGACCCCATTTTTAGAAAATTACATGAACAAGATTAAGTTCTTATTTTGTTGGAGAAAAATTCTCAATTTTTCATTTATATAAAGTAAACAAATATAGAGGTGACACATAGGCATGATGTATGTCCATCGCACACGGTCAGTGGAATTGAGTCACAATCTTGCTACCTCCCTATAAAATCCAGTTTTATTTTTCGTATATAAATATATAGAATATATAAACGTTATAAATAACTGTCCTATTTTTTGTGTTTTGAAAAATATTCCCCACACTTGTTTTAATAATATTATAAACTTATTATAAACCAATTTTTATTTGCTTTAAAAACATTGGTGCAATTTGTCAGGTAATGAATTCGTGAAAAATTGAACTTGAAGTTTTGATCAAACCTGTTATTAAGAAGATAGCCAAGATGAAAAGAGAGGGTGTCACAATTCTGTCTGTCCGTCTGTCTGTCTGTTCGACTAGAGCCTAAACGGTTACATTCGGTGGCATTCCCCACATTTTTTCATTGTTTTTAGAAAAAAAAAAAAATTACTTGCCATATATTTTTTTCTCAATGTAACAAAATTTTATTTTTCTCACAAACTTATTGAAAACTCTTTTTTTTAATTCAGGTAAACAAAATTTCCAAAAATTGTTACTAACGGTATTTCTCAAAGAAGTTTTATTTCTATTTTTGATTTTCTTGAAACCGGCGGCGAGACTGATTTAAAAATTATTTTTATGCAGAATCTCCCATTAAATACATACTTGTAAATAAAGTAATTTTTGGATTATAAATACTTCCAAAACGACCCCCGATTTTTGTTAAACTTAGGTTTTCTCAACAATTTTTATTTAGTAACGGTACCTTCCAAACGGATGTTAAAAATCCGTTGATAATACAAATTCTATATACTACTGCAATAAATCAGACAAGTAAAAGACTTAGCATTAAGGATTGGTCTTGTTGAACTATTGATTCAAAATAGCTTTTTATGGCCTTTAGTCCTACAAATTGGCATTTCGTCCGGCTTGCTCACTTGGACTCATCATCAGTGACGTAGTGAGGGCCTTGCCATACGCAATTTGTATTAAGTTCAGTTCAACTTACATGAATTGAATGGACGAAATGCCAATTTGAAGGACTAAAGGCCATAAAAAGCTATTTTGAATCAATAATTCAACAAGTCCAAAAAGTTCATAAAAATTCAACATACATAGGAAGGGGCAGTTGGGGTAGATGTAAACATGGGGAAAACGTCAAAACACCAGGCCGAAACACTGGGAATTTCAGGTCCAGACAGAGAGATAGAGGGCATGGACCTCTCTCCGAGTCGAACGGCTCAAGGGGAAACGCTTCCTACAGAAGAGGAGGAAGAATACCTGCTGGCAGATGATGGGGCCTTTGCCCCCATCTGCTGAAAAAATCAATACAATGACCAGACGCGGGATCAGTATCAAGCTAGCCCAAGTGAATATCCACCATGCAAAGGCGGCTTCGGCCGTCCTAGCAAGGAAGTTCACGACGGATAACTTAGGGTAAGCACTGATCCAAGAACCCTGGACCTACAAGGGTCAGGTAAGAGGGTTAGCAAGTAGCGACTCAAAATTAATATGGGACACGAGAGTAGACTCACCCAGAACTTGCATTAAAATAAGGAATAACATATCTTTTATATGTCTTTCAGATTTTATGACAAGGGATTTTGTCCCGATACAAGCCCAAATCAACATCGAGGGCAGTACCAGGACAATGGTAGTAGCAGCGGCCTACTTCGCTGGTGACGAAGCCAACATACCACCAATCGAAGTGCAAAGGCAGGTGGATCACTGCACACAAAGGAAGCTACCGCTACTTGTTGGATGCGATGCTAACGCCCACCATACAACATGGGGTAGCAACGACATAAACCAAAGGGGTGAGTACCTTTTAGACTTTATGTTGGTTAAAAATCTAGAAATATTTAACGTAGGGAATACCCCTACTTTTATTACTAGAATAAGAAAAGAAGTTCTAGATATAACTTTTGGAACTCCGAATATAGGCTGTCTTATAAGGGACTGGAGGGTATCGGAGGAGCCCTCGATGTCCGACCACAGAATTATTGTGTTCGACTTGGAAAGCCTTCTTACAGAGAATACCTCTGGGAGGAACCCAAAGAGAACAAACTGGGACTTATACAATCCTGTTCTGAAATCAAACCTGGAACGTATAGGCCCAGCTAGCAGGATGATTAGTCATTTTGAATTGGAATATAGTGTTAGTGAATTTAGTGGGGCCATATAAGAGGCATATGAACTCAGTTGTCCTCTTAGACCAAAAATAAGACAGAAAGATGCTCCGTGGTGGAATAATAATCTGTCAACACTAAGATCCAAGGTAAGAAAACTTTTTAATGAGACAAAAAGAACGAGGGAATGGCATAGATATTCCGCAGAGCTCACAATATATAACAAGGAGCTAAGGAAAGCCAAGAGGATTAATTTTGCATCTTTTTGTGAGAATATTTCCTCAACCCCTGCTGCTTCTAGATTGCATAAAGCTCTTGCAAAAGAGAAGACAATTTCATCATTAGCTCTAAGGTATGATGATGGAAGCTTTACAGAAAATGAAGAGCAGAGGTCTACTCTCCTACTTAATACGCACTTTCCAGGTAGTCTAGAAGGGAACTCGGTAGAGAGAACACCTCTCAAACTCAAAAAAGAGGACTGTAAATTAGCTGCAACAATCTGTTCAAGTAAAAGGATTGAATGGGCAATTAGCACCTTTCAACCTTTTAAATCACCAGGTGCGGATGGTATCTTTCCAGCTCTATTACAACAGGGTAAAGATCATCTTATGCCTTATCTAACTAGCATACTTCGAAGTAGTATAGCTCTTGGGTATAAACCAAGCGTATGGAGAAGAGCTAAAGTGATTTTTATTCCTAAAGTAGGGAAGAAAGATACAACCCACCCCAAGTCTTTTAGACCGATAAGCCTAACGTCCTTTGTACTAAAAACTCTGGAAAAAATAATCGACAACTTCATGAGATCGGAAGTATTAGTCGATAGGCCTCTTAACGTACGCCAACATGCCTACAGAGCGGGCAGATCTACAGAAACCGCTCTGTTTGAACTCACTAACGTCTTACAGGAAGCTTTAGACGCTAAAGAAATAACATTGTCAGCCTTTCTAGATATAGAAGGTGCTTTTGACAATACCTCCCATGATGCGGTTAATAAAGCTCTTGTAAGGAAAGGTGTGTCCAGCACCATATCCACATGGATTGGTGAGATGTTAGCCACTAGAACAGCTGAGGCACTAGCAGGCCCAAATACGCGGAAAATCTTAACAACAAGAGGCTGTCCGCAGGGAGGGGTACTATCACCCTTACATATAAGCTTACTTCTCAAGGCATTAACTGTATCGGTTTTGCTGATGATATCGTCATCACAGCCACAGGGAAGTTTGAAGAAACCCTCTGTGACATTATTCAAAGAGGGCTAGCTATTACAAGGAAATGGTGCATATCTGTTGGATTATCTATTAATCCCACCAAGACGACGATAATATCATTTACGAAGAAAAGACTTCTGCCACGCATGAAACCCATTCGGTTGGGGGGCGAAGTAATACAAACAAAAAGTGAGGTTAAATATCTAGGTATCACACTAAACAGTAAACTCCTTTGGAATAAACACGTAGAAATAACCGTCGGGAAAGCCACTGTTCAGTCTCAATCTGAACCTTCATAAATTATATTTTAAATTATCTTAATTTGCTATAATTGAATCAATAATAATTATTTTTATGTTCCGCTCAAGCAGCATACATCATAACTTACCCTATTTTATACTTGCTATTTTTTATTGAATTACTTAACTGCTCGCATTAACTGCATTGTATTATTTAAAACAAATCACTCATGAATTCTAACTTCTAACATATGTACATACATACACACATAAAGCCTAACCGCTATCATTTTTACATTTTCTTTTGTTACTCTGTTTCTTTACCTTTTAAGTTAGTTTAAATTGTTTGAATAAATTACTATAATTTGACATCTCATCGAGAAAACATCGCAGCATTTTATTTCGTCGCTTTTTTGGGGGAATACAATTAGAGTTTAAATTGTATTTTCAACGTTGCGCTTTGGTTGGAAAAAAGGTGTGCATAGACACTTAACAGCCACAAAAGCACTCATGATCTGCAAAAGACTAGCAGGCAAATCATGGGGCTACAAACCAAACATCCTTTGGTGGATGTACACCATGATGGTAAGACCCATCATTACCTATGGTGCGGTCGCATGGCATAAGAGAACCGAATTGCTCACAACTAGGAAATCACTAGAAAAAGTCCAAAGGCTCGCATGCTTATGCATAACTGGAGCAATGAGAACTTGCCCCACAGCAGCCATGGAAGTTATCCTTCATATATCCCCCTTACATGAAGCTATAGCAAGTGCTGCAAAGGGAGCCATCATGAGGTTTGCCAAAGAAGGAACCGGTACTGGTAAATGCATTAGTCTCAGGGTTAGGGACTGCATTCCAAAGTCAGCGGTAACAAACCTTATTGACATTCCAAGAGATGGCATGATTAAGAGATACAACTTCGAAAAGAACTTTCAAATGAAGTTAAGTAATAAAAAGGAGTGGGTAGACGAAATAGTAAACTAAACTCTCAAACCAAATGCCATCAAATGGTACACTGATGGATCGAGAACAGCTGAAGGGGCTGGAGTCTTTGGGCCTAGAACCAAACTTTCCATACCGATGGGACAGTCTACTAGCATTTTTCAAGCGGAAGTTCACGCCATAGCAAAATGTGCATAACGTAATCTCGAAAGAAATTACCGAAACCAAAACATTGCCATTATGTCAGACAGTCAAGCTGCACTCAAAGCTCTGAGCTCCTACGCAATCAGCTCTAAAGTAGTTTGGGAGTGTGTGAACAAGCTGAATGTCCTGGGCAAGAATAACAGTGTCACACTTCACTGGGTACCTGGTCACGTTGGTGTCCAGGGTAATGAAGAAGCAGATTCCTTAGCAAAAATAGGGGCAAAGACTCCATTAATGGGGCCTGAACCTTATTGTGGCTTAGGAGAAAATGTGATAAAAAACAAAATTAAAGAACTGGAGGAGGCAAAAAGATCCAAAAACTGGAAAGAACTCCCCAAGCTAAGGCAGGCAAAATTATTACTTGGTAGTTACAACCGAGCACGATTTAAAGACTGCATCAACCTAACTAGGAACAACCTTAGGATAATATCTGGTCTCCTCACCGGGCACTGTAAACTTAAAAGACACCTAAATATCCTTGGTGTAGTTAGCAGTCCAACATGCAGATTCTGCTGCACATATGAGGAAACACCAGACCATATACTAGGAAAATGCGAGGCAATTATGCACCAAAGGAAAAAACACCTGGGAAACTACCAGGTAGAAGAGAGTGATTTTTCCTCTCTAAAAGTCCTCCAAATACTTAAATTTCTTAGGGAAATAAAATTGGAGGAAGAACTGTAGAATAAGCAACCTCATCCAGTCTAAGGTGGAGGCACAATAGATCTTAAGGTCGCAGTGCAACAACCCCCAAAAAATTTCTTTCATTCATTCATTTCATGGGGTAAACGTAAACGCCGTCGACCATTTTACTTAAAAACTGAAGAAGGAACAAAAATTTAATATAAAAATGTCACGCGACCGGTGCACTCAATGTTCTGAAGTTATCTTATAGTTTTCACTGGGAATATCAGTTTTGAACAGAATTTGGCTTTGAAAAACATAATTTTATTTCGTACATGTATTTAAGTGTTTGAAAAAAACTAGCTAAACTATTGCAAAAAAAGATAATACCGTGCTAAATATTTACTTGAAAGGGCTTTGAAGTAGTTTATTTAATTTGATTCAGATTCTTTTGTTGACATTTGCATGCGTATTCCTTATGCAAAAATAAAGATAATTGCAATTAAAAATCACTTGAAATTTTTCCGCTGTGAAAATACATTTTTCCTCGGCTATTATTTCATAGGTTAGGTAAGGTTAGGTATATGTGGCTGAAAGTAGCTAATACTGACACACCAAATTTGGTCAGTGTTATCAGTACTTTTACAAACAATCATCTAATGCAGCGGTTTCCATTCCAAACTGTATGAGCTTTTAAACCCTAAGCAAGGTCAAAATATATTTTGGAACCCTAACACTCACGATAGCCAAAAATGTAAGACAACAAATTTCAAAATCTGTTTATTTCTTACTTAAGATAGTATTCCATCAAAGATAGTGCGAATAATGAAACAGTTCCATTTTTTGAATAGTAAATAATTTTGAAAATACTTGTTGGTTATGTGCCCGAAAGCTGTATTTGAAGATCTGGGAAACGACCAATCTCAATCTTTATCAAGTTAAGAAAACAAGAAACGTATTTTAATGAAAAGCAATTCAGCAGATCTATTAGAGATGCGCTTTGCATCATAGATTGGGCTTATAGTCATATACCAATGTTAAAATTACTATCTCTAAAGTAATCTTGCCAAGACCTTTGCGAATATCAGCTCTGAGTTCCATCATAACCAGAATTTTTTGGTTCTGCGGAACATAGTTTGGGAACCGAGGATCTAGTGATGATCTAGCTTCCGGGTGCAGCTCCAATCCGATCTTTATGCAGGAAATTGAGATCTATACAAAACAGTGCACAGAACACCGTCAGATATTATAACGGAAGACAAATGGGCAAAAAATTGTTTCTCCACTTATAAATCGTCTTTACAATGATGTTACAAAAGAGTGGAAAACATCATTACTTTGCACTCGAAAAACATATTTTCAATCATGCTCAAGCATGACGTGAAGTCAAGGTTGTATTTATCCGGATGGATGGTAAACCTAGTCACACAGAAGCCTAAGACTAAGATAGACCAATTAGTCTCACGTCGTTTACACTTAAGACTTTCGAGAGATTGCTGAATATTTATATTCGCAGCAGACTGAACCCAAATTTCTCCAATGCAGCATGCCTACACGAAAGGCAAAAGCGTAGAAACCACACTTCACTGTGTTGTTAATACAGTTGGAATAACTCTCAAAGACGAGGAATTCACTCTTGCTGCCTTTGTAGATATTGAAGGAGCATTCAATAATGTTGAAAACGATGCAGTTAAGCGAGCCCTTGTAGAGCTGAATATAGACAACTCAATTATAAATTGGACTATGTGCAGTGCTTGTAAAAAAACAGGCATATTCATAGAGAACTAGGAGAATCACGTTTAATAGTATCCACATCCAGTGGAACACCCCAGGGTGGGGTGCTTTCTCCGCTTCTTTGGATTCTAGTTATGAACGAAGTTCTGGTAAAATTAAAATACAGTGGAGTCTAGGTACTAGCTTATGCAGATGATCTAGCATTACTTGCGACAGGTAAATTCCCATCCACTATTAGTGAAAAAATAGAGTATGCCCTGTCAAAGGTTAACACCTTGACAAAGAATTGTGGCCTCATGACCAATCCATTGAAAACAGATTTGGTTCTCTTCACTAACAAAAGAAAAATACCAATACTTTGATTACCATCAATCGAAGGGACTCCACTCGGATCCATTTCGGATCATGCCAAATACCTGGGTGTGATCCTTGATAAGAAACTGAACTAGAGTCTCAACACTAAAGAAAGCTATGGTTCCGTTCTATTCCTGCAACAGAATTTTAGGAAAATCCTGGAAACCCAATCCAAAAATTATTCGGTGGATGTACACGGCAATTAAGTTTGATAGAACGCATCTGAGGAAGCAAGTAACCTGAAAACCTTGACAAAAGTTCATAGATATTGCAGGGGCATTGAAAACCACTCCCACAGCGGGAATGGAAGCTTCTGGAAGATCTATTCCTAAAAGAATCTGCAGCATACTATTACCTTGCGGCTATGCCAGACTGAATGCTGGAAACAAAACACAGCAGGCAATACTCAGATTCTGCAGAGATATGAGGGAATTAATATTTGCACACAGAGAGGAGTGGGAAAAGAACCACCCTTTCAGTAATGAATCTACAATAACTCCGGTAACTATCTTTGCAGAGGGTGCAGTGACGAAGAAGCCAAGTGTGACGGAAACAAGATCAACTGTCAGCCCTTCCACCCAACCTATTTAGGAATGCACATCAGTTTACCCTTGAGCCCATGTTCTGTCAAGTATAGTGATTCTTTTCTTAGTCGCACTACCCGAATGAAGAATTCTTTACCTGGCTCTGGATTTCCCTATCATTTTGAGACCCACAAAACCAAAGTGCATCAATATCTCCTCTTAAATCCTTCACTGTTTTCCTGAGACTGGCAATGTTTAAAATCATTTAAAGGGTAGTCAAAACCCCTTCAGTGCACGCTAATTATAAAAAATATTGAAAAACGGTCAGTGTGACCTTCAGAAACGCATGGGTAAAATTAGTAGCATTTTTGGTTTTAAGCTGTACCGAAGTTACACCTTTTATAATTACTATACTTACTCCACCGAACGAAATTGCCAACAACCATTGCATACCTCAGTGGCACCCATGCGAATTTCGGAAGAGGATACACATTTGCCGTGGGCTATGACGTCGATTTATTATTTATTAGCAAACGTTGCATACCTCAAAGGCACCCAGGCAAATTACAAAAGAGCGTGTCCACTGGTGGTTGGCGACGTCAGCAAATAATGCTCGTTCGTGATTTTTACAATACACATTTAGTTCGGGCAGCGAAGTCAACAAGTAAGAGTGGCAAATTCATCGAAAAGCAGATTCTTATTGCCACCGTGTTATACAGTACCAATCAAGTGTACTAGGTAAAGAACCGTCTCAAACCTATTAGTGTAAAGAGTAAAGACTAATGATGAAGCACACTGCTGGATATCCATACCAGGTAGTAGCTTCAAAACTTTTTGCCTTCCGCCATTAAAACCCCCCTCGGTTGTCCCCCTCCTTTATCATTAGTTAAGACTAGGGACTCTATCCCAATCTTTACCTCCTTTATCATTATTTAAGACTAGAGACTCTATCCCAATCTTCGCTGTCTTAATCTCCCAAATTCCTCCGAAATTCTAAGACTGGGACCTCTATTCAAACCTTCGCTGCCTTAGCCTATTCTCCTCCGCCGCCGTAGTTAAACTAGACCCTTTACCAACTTTCGCTGTCTTAACCTACCACCGCTTCCAAGAAGCTTAGAATAAGGGACTCTATCCCAACCTTCGCTGTCTTAACCTACCACCGCTTCTAAGAAGCTTAGACTAGGGACTCTATCCTAACCTTTGCTGTCTAAGGCTTCTCATATCCGCCGTCATCGTAAAGACTAGGGACTCTTTCCCAACCTTCGCTGTCTAAAGCTTCTCTTCTCCGCCGTAATCATTAAGACTATGGACTTAACCTCCAACCGTATTGTCTCTGCAGACTAGGGACTCTATCCCAACCCGTCGCCGTCTCAGCTATCCACCGTAATATTACTCTGCTTAAGACTAGGGACTCTATCCCAATCTTCGCTGTCTTTAGCTCGGTGCAGGGTGAGGGAATTGATCCCTCCATTATTGTATAGGAAATACTTTGTTAGTTTATTACTATTGTAAAATTTATGAAATACCTTGTTATAAGTTATCCGTGAATAAACAGTAATTTATACTCTGGAACTGGAGTTCTGAACTCTCTACATACCAAGTTTTCGCTTTCTACGGTTTGACCCCGCTGACCTACCTCAGCTGGAAACAAAAAAGCACCAAAAACCATGCTTATGGGTTAAACAAACAAATTCAATAATAACAACCCTTGAACGTAATTGTTCTTTATACCCCTCATTTCCGGTCTATTCAATAGCAAGGTTATAAATTCTGAGTTATTCAAATAAATAGGCTCAATTCAATTCATTGGAAATATTGTAAAATTTTAACCTAATCAATATCTCAAGGCTAATCAATATAAACCACTTAAATGTTTACAAATCTTTTTCCTGGTCCGGAGGGGAGTGTTGGAAAACAGAAAATGGCTTCAATATGCCTTCATAATTATTATATTATAATCAATGCATTAAATGTATCTCATTATAAAAATTCAATTGCTCTCCATCATTAACCATGTTTACAAAACCAACAATTCAAATATGTAACACCCAAAATTACCCTCTTCTTTCTCCTGGCACTCTATTTGTGTTCGATATACATAATCCAAGGCAACTTTCATCGAAAAGACGTTCGCCGCATAACACGTCTGCTTTGCATAATGTATATCCAACAAAGTATATGTTTGTATGTAAACCAATAAAAAAAAGAGTTTTGAATTCCAAAGCTCAAAACTAATTTGCTTGGAGCTTGTGGGAAGCTGTGAAGGGAAGATGATATAGAAGATAGGTGACGACAAAAAGAACATGTTTCATTTAAAAAGTTGAATCGATAAGTCGTGAGAAAAGCCCTTTTATGCTTCTTTTTTTTTCTGTGGTGAGATGTGAGAATCCCTGAAAAGATGACATGTTCTTGAAAGTCGAAGCAGTCGTTTTCGACATCTTCTCTCTGCAGTCAAATTAGATTTAAAAGTTTTGTGGCAATGGAGTGTTCGACGTAGTTTCCTTTAACCGGCAAAATGTCATATAATTAGATTTCTGCGGTAAGCAAAAGGTTTATTATTTATGAGAGGCTTGTGCTAGCTTATGTATAGATATGTAGATATATACAGTGTACCGCCACACCACAATGAACCATACCATCATCATATATGAATTGAATATATGTGGCACAGTAGCAATGGCATTTGGTATGGCTAACGACACGACATAACACACCATGAAGATGATGATGACGACAACGACGATGACGATGACGATGACGATGAGAAGCGTGAGAATCAAACATGCATGTTCGGATACTGTGAGATGCGATGAGGAATGCTTGGATGCATCTGAAAATTCCTTCAATGGGTTTTTGAATAAGATTAAAGTTGTACTATGCGGATAGAAGCCCATCAACCCATCACGACCATATATATTTGTATGTATAGTGGCAGAACTTTGAGGTTGGTCTCATTGAGATTTGCTTAAATTAGTTCGTGAAAGCGAGTAATGAAAGTTCGGCGGACAAATTTCCTTGTAAAGACCTCAAGAGAAAGGAGAAGTCTCCTTTATAATTAAGATTATTCAAAGGGATAAAGTTTTGAAATTGCCTTTAATTGAGCCATGTAAATTTGTGATATAACTAAATGCCTCGCTGGCTCTCAACAATGTGCAATGGAATTTGAAATTCAGTTCAAGTTTATGAGGTTTACATATAGTTCAGCTGCAACACTTATTTGAATGGTTAATTCGTTCATATGCTTTAAACGAGGTAAAGAGGTTATGACTCTTTTGTTTGAATTTAAATTTGATTAATGAAATATTTCTTAACAAGTTGAAATAATTATTAAAGAATATTAATGGAGTTTTTTTTATCCAAAATCACTTATCGTTTACTGTAAAAAAAATAAAAAAAAGACACATTAATTCTTCTTGGACAAATTAACATAAAGGTCAATATAAGCTTTAGACACACTTGTTTTCTTGTCAAAAAAAGGAGTGTATGTCAATCAATTTTATACTATCCTCAAATGGTTGGATGATACCAATCGGACAAGAAAATAATCGTACAATGAAGAATCTGCCATAGGATAGGATTTGTGACGCAGATGACGTTTTCAAAAACGATCATTAACTAGCAAGGCCATTGGCAAAACTATTTTGTCCCAGCTAAAGAAGAGGCTTAAGCTTTCACTTTCCCCCCCCCCCCCCCCTGAACGAAATCATCATGGGCATTGTTTCATTGTATTAAAGATGGGGAATTTTTTCGCGATATCACCCAAAATGGTAAAAAAAATTTAAAGAACTATTTTGTCAGTGTTTTTTGGGCGTTATTTCCAAATCGATTTGGGGTCTTTTTCCTTGAGTGCTATTCCCTAAGGCAGCACATAAGAGTATTTGTATGTAAAACCCGGACAAAATTATTTTTGTTTGTGGCTTCATTTACATCTGAAAGGGTTAATAATATCATTTCTAAGATAATTTCTTTTTCGAATGGGCTAAAAGTGACAAAGAAAAAGCGATGTTATTCGCCAATTACTTGGAGGAAACATTTAAGCCGTTCAATGTGCAAGAGCTCAATGAAATTATTAATATGAATTTTACCTCTGATGAATGCTACATAACAAGAAATGCTACACTTGCCGAATAAAAAAGAGAAATAAAGAAGCTTAAATGAAATAAAGCTCCAGGATATGACTTTATCACGACAGAAATTCGAAAAATGCTCACTCGTAATGGATTTACTAACCTCCTTTACATAATAAATGCCGCTCTTAGGTTAGAATACGTTCGGAGCCAATGGAAAGCGAAGGAAGTCGAAGTCATAATGGTTTTGACACCTGGCAAACCATATCATGCAAAGAAGTCTTATAGGCCAATTTCGCGTTGCTGCGTTACTGCGCCGGCAGCCGATAGTAGAAAAGAAACAATTAATACCTGAACATCGATTCAGATTTAAAAGCAAGCATTCGACAATTGATCAAGTGCATAGAATTACTGACGTAAGCGAGCTCTTGAAGAAAAGAAAATCTGTTCCCCAGTCTTTTTGGACGTTTCGCAGGCGTTTGACAAGGTGTAGCACGAAGGCCACAAATTCAAATTAAGTCAAGTTCTACTTGAAGGGCTTTACAACATTCTAAACGGATATCTAGATAACTGACTTATTCATGTAAGAAACAGGACTTATTATTCTAATTTCAAATAAAAACTGGCTGGGGTACCACAAGGAAGTGTATAAGGTCCAGTTCTGTACATTTTGTTTTCACGTGATATACCTCAAACAGAAGACACTATCGTAGCCACGTTTGCTGATGATACTGCAATACTAGCAGTAGGCATAACGATTAGCGAAGCTACAATTTAATTAGAAAATGCTCTTAGTAATGTTAATGAGTAGACAAAAAAATGACAATAAAAAAAAAATAAATAGATTACACCCCTTTCATAATACCGTTCGTGTTCCATTTGCAAATGCGGCAAAGTATCTGGGAATATCTCTAGAAGCAAAAATAAAATGGAAGCCGTACGTAAAAAATAAATACGAAGAATTTGAAAGTAAATAAAAAGATATGAACTGGCTACTCGGTAGGTAAATTTTCAAAGCTTAGTATTGAAAATAAGTTGATTTTTTACTGGCAGGTATTTAAATCTGTTTGGACTTATGGTATACAACTCTGGGGTTGTACCTGTGATACAAATTTAAATAACTTACAAACGTTTGAAAATAAATTGCTTTAATCATTTGTAAATGCCCCACGTGCTATATAAGAAACAAAGATCTTCACAGGGATTTCAGGATTCCTACGGTTCGGGACGAAATAAAAAGTTTTACGTGAAAACATAGAAATTGGCTAATAGAACACGATCCAACGATTATTGACATTCTTGACCAGTCGAATTTAGTACGCCGTCTGCGAACAAAAAACCTTCCGACTTGGTGCGGTGAACAGAAACCCGCTTTAAAATCGTGGAATAAGCAGAAACTTTGACCGGAAAGTAATCTGCAACACGTTACTTAAATTCGTTAAAAATAAATTGCTAGATAAGTTTCAACTTTGTTGCAATCGGGAAGTGGAGATGGCTTTAGTGTAGTTAGAATCTCACACACCTATGAGCACGCGTTTTTCGGTCCTCATAGAGTCTGATGCAGGTTTTGCACCTACCCAGGGGGAAAAAAAAGTCGAACCACGAATTTTTTTACTTTTAAATTACAAAAAAAAGTAAACTTTGTTTGAAGTTTTTTTTTATTACACAATTGACGTTTGCAAACCAAAAAGTAAGTTCTTTCAAATTCAATTAAAAATAAAATATGTATTTATAAACAGCATAAAGGTTTTCTGGTTTTAAGTTCATTGGAGCGGTTTCTTAAAAAAATATTTTCTACTAAAAATTTTAACAAAATATTTTTTTGAAAATTTTTCTCCCTATAACAATCAGTAAGTTTTGAAAATGTTTGTACAAAAAATAATGAATAACTTTGAAATAAAAAAAAAAAAAACTATTCAGCCGTCATCATACGGAAAATGGGCTGGTATCCATTTTAGTAGTGTTGAGATACGAGTATGTAAATGTATTTTAGTGATTTTGCTTTTCTCGTTTTCAAATTAAATAGCTTTTAAGTTTCTTAAGAACGATCTCTTATGGAGAAAAATATGTTATTAATTATTGTTATCATACGGATATGTTATAGTAATTTTGGCGATGACTTAGAAAATTGAACTAACGACTTTGAAGCTAAGAAACCTGTAATGAAATTTACGTTCGTGCTTTTTCGCCATTTGCAGTTGGAAACATGAGTTTTAAGCTTTATATTTCATTGGATATTTAACAGTTCCAGTTATGGTACTAACCCAATTTTTTTAATTTTGTGGCTCACACTCTTTTTTCTTAGGACGGCAGGGAGTTAATAGTTCTTTTCTATTCTTTTTTATATTTTTAAGACCGTACCTATTCTAGGACACAAACAAAATTTAATAAATCGTAGGAGCTGTTTATGACAAAACGAAATTTTTCTCAACGGTTTGTTAACATCTGTTTGGAAGGTACCGTTGTTTTTGCATTAATTTTTTTCAAATGTACTAAAAAGTGTTGAAAAACGGTTAAGTTCCAAGCTTAAACAAAAATCGACAGGGTTGCTTTGGAAATATTCATAATCCAACAAAAACTTTATTAAAAAATATGTATTTTTTTGGACCTTCTGCCACGCCAGTTTCAAGAAAATCAAAAATTGAAAAAAGTTTTTAAGAAACACCGTTAACATAAATTTTTGTAAATGTGTTTTTACCTTCGCACTAAGATTTATTTATAAAGGATATTCATAAGGATATTCATACAACAGCGTTAAGTAGTCGTAAACGTTGTAAGGTTTAAACATCGTAATTCTGTCACAATTTGTATGGGAAATTTTACAGATTTACGCAGTTTCCAACTTTACTACGTCTACGACGACTTTGTGCTGTTGCATGAATACCCTTATTGAATTTTATTTTAGGAAAAGTTGTCAATAAGCTTGTGAAAAAAATAAAATTTTGTTAAAGTGAGATGTATGGCTGGTACTTTTATTTTTGGTTTTAAAAAGAATGAAGAAATGTGTGGGGGTGTGTGAAAATTTAAAGAAAATCGATACAACCATTTAGGCTCTAATTTTTTTCACGAATGCATTACTTGACAAATTTTGTCAATGGTTTTATAGAAAATAATAATTGGTCTACAATATTATGAAACAAAAGGGGGAATATATCGGGCTTTTCAATAAGAGCGCTACAAAAGTTTTTTTTTGAATAAAACAAAAACGGTTTTGGATATCAATGAAATTTTTTATTCTTGTGAAAGTACGTTTGATGTCATTATGTATGGATTTCGATTTCTTTTGCATGGCAACCACGGGCTCTCTTGCAGAAGTCCACACGCTGAAGCCAATTTTCTACAGTTTCAAGCATAAATCGGCCGATACTGCTGCAATTTCAAGTTCGATATTCGTACGAAGTTCATCAATCGTCGCTGGCTTGTTGGTATAGACCATAGACTTGACGTAGTCCCACAGGAAATAGTCTAACGGCGTCAAATCGCACGACCGAGGCGGCCAAGCGACCGGACCATTTCGTGAGATAACACGTTCTCCAAACTTGGTTTCTAATAAATTGATTGTGACATTCGCTGTGTGTATCCATTGCCGTCCTGTTGGAACCACATGTCCTCCAAGTCCATATCATCCGATTGGGGCGAAAAATATTCGGTTATCATTGAACGGTAGCGATTCCCATTCACAGTAACGTGCCGGTCTTGATCATCACGGAAGAAGTACGGCCCAATGACGCCGCCGGCCCATAAACCACACCTAATCGTAATTTTTTCGGGATGCAATGATGACTCATGGAGTACGAGTACATTGCTGCCTGACCAATACCGCATATTTTGTTTATTGACAAAGCCATTCAGCCAGAAATGAGCTACATCACTGAAGATGATTTTTCGATGAAAATCCGAATCATTTTCAAGTTGTTGCTCAGCCCAATTCACGAACATACGACGTTTGTGGTGGTCAAGCGGCTTCAGTTCTTGCGCCAATTTAATCTTGTAAGGATGTAGGCCAAGATTTTTTCGCAAAATTCGCCAACTACGTCACAGAGATGCCCAACGCTTAAGAACGACGTGTGAGAGACACATTTGGGCTTTCTGCAACTAAAGCCTCAGCGGCAGCAATATTCTTGACACTATGGGCACTTCTTTGTCTCACTGGCACGGGAACATTTTGTACTGTGCCTGTGGATTCAAATTTTTCCAATAGACGCTCAATTGTTGATCTGCTAGGACGTTTATGACGACCATAAATTGGACGTAGCGCTCTTAACATTGAGGCCACTGACTCCGATTTTCGGTAGTAAATTTTAATAATTTCGACTCGTTGTTGGCTCGTATATCTTTCCATCAAAAGAGCGGCAAGAAATATGGCGTCGTTTGCTGTACCTGTCGCTCTACTTTTGTAGCGTCCCTGTTGAAAAACCCTTTATTTCAAAAACCAAAAACTAGGACAGTTTATACGCAGAATCGAAAAATCAAATTGGATTTTAAAGGGAGGTAGTAAGATTTATAACCAGTTCTTAAAAAAGTGGTCTCATGGTCGCACGAGGCAAAAAAAGTGATCAAAATGCTACTAACGTCACAAAGCAGCAACCGTGCATTTAAGACACTAACTCAGTGTAGACTATGGAGCTGAACACTCGGACACACATACACCAAGGCAAACAGGCAGACAAGACACCGACCGACAACATGACGAAATTCAATGTTGGGGACTTCTTCATCATCAAAATGTAGGTTTGATTTATAAACCATGAATTGTTTGAATAACCTTATGCAATGGAACAAGTAGAACAAGTAAAGATCTACCAAGTATTGAGTAATTATTCTATCGATCTAGTCAACAATATTTCTGATGCCTACTCTTCTTCTGTGGGTACTATTCTTACGTTAACTGTTATGTTTTATGACCTTTTGATTTTATGTTGTTTTGCTCTTTAGGTATAACATGGAAGATGGAACTGAAGCTAACATAAAGTGGGATTTTGACGAAGGTCTCGCAGTTCCAACTAATTTGCATATAAATGTTTAAATAATAAAGTTGTTCATTATTCTTAATCTTCTTTCAAACATTAATGACAAATGGAAGCCCACTAGATAACCATTTTTCAACACAGGGTCATAAAAATTACATTCATTACATTTATATTCTTACGCTTTAAGGGCATTCTCCTTACTACATACATTTGTGTAAATGAGCTCTCTAACTTCCAACTACATTTTCTCCCAAAAAATGCTTCAAATGCATTATTTTTATGTTTTGTAATCAAAGCAAATTCTTAAGCCGTGGTATTTTTTTGGTAAAATCTGCATAAAATGTTTAGCTTTACACGCAAAGGCTTAAATCCAGGACTTTATTAACCTCTCCCAGCTTACGAGTCCACCTCTCGCTGACTATGAACACAACTATGCAACTGGGCTCAAAACAAGCCAAACAAATATCCCGTCTATATCCCGGCCATTTATCTACGTTACTTTTACACATAATTCTACTAGCGCAGCAAATAATAAATTTCTCTAGTGAAAGTTTTCGTGAAACTAGGAAATTTATGGAGCATCTTCATCTATACGGCTTCTCTACAGTTCTGCCAAACTTCCCCCCCCCCTGTATTCCCTATATCTTATAGCTGAGAAGAACATGTTTTCATGAGAGGACAAACTACTAAATAGAAAGTACGCATAAGTTTGCCGAAACCAACAACTCCCGAGAACACACTCTCATTCATAACATAAACGGAAGAAACAGTGGTAAAGTACCTGTATTTTCAATGTTTTACCAGTTAGTACCGGGGAGGATACACACTCCTTTTTTGTGGTAAAGTAGAAGTGGATGCCACCTCATACATATATATACATACATGCATATAAAAGTGGATTCTAAATGCGAGAATGCTTAGAAAAGCATGTATGTATAGAGAATGTATGCATAGGGAAACTCTATCCGTTCTTAGACTGAGTTTTCACCCGAAATGAAATAGTTCAGAGGAGGATAATACATTTTCAAAGTTAATTTGCTTAGTTGCATATTTTAGGGGCACCCGGAAGCCTTAATTAAGTAATAACACAATTTTAATGTTTTAGATATGCTGTTGGGCGTAAGCGTTCTGAGGCCTTGAACACAAAGTATATATGTATATACTTATAAGAATGAGAAGGATGAAAATGAGAAGTTTTTCGGGATATGCACAGCGAAGAACTTCGGTTGCGGATGAGAGCTGAAAACAACTTGTTTTATAAAAAAGGTGGTCCTTCAGAACGCTAAATTGTGCTAATAAAACTCAATAAGAAAATACATTCACACGGGTAGGTACATATAATATGTGCATATGTATGCATGCATATTTGTATAATCCTTGCAAGGGATTATTATACTTTTAATTCGTATGAAAATTAAATTTTTCCTTTTTGATAAAAAGTTTTTATCCCCACTTTTCTAAACGAAAAAATATAGAAGGGGTAAGTACAGCTCGTAAGAAAAACCTCTTTCAATTCAAGTGGCTTAAAATGTTTGCGGTTGGCAGTGTAATACTGGTTTTTGACTGTCAACTGAGAGATGAAAATTTTAAAAGACCTTTTTTTATTTATTTTAAGGAAATTAGAAGGGTACAAAAACATAAATTAAACTATTTTCTTTATAGGGACCATCCTAATGTTCATACACACATACACATATATGATTAAAAAAAAAACAAGTACAAGGAAATAATTCACATAACAGTGTAAGTCCAGTATCTTTGTAGTTTCGTAGGAGGCACACCTTGCGTCATGTTGGCTGGTGCACATAGGAGTATTTGCATAAAAAAATGGTCAAAAGCCAAAATCAAATTCCTTTATTAAGTACTTAACGTTGGTTTTTTTCAAAGTGTGATGATGGTTCTTTTAATTTGCATCCATAAAATTTCCACCGGTCCCCCTTTTCCATGTAAATTTGGCTGAAAGCATATTTTAAATCTTCTATTAAAAAATTTTCTATTTCATTAATCTGTCTTTTTTTGGTATTTGTTTCTACCGAGATTGTGGTTTCGTGGAGCTTAGTTTCTAAAAAAGTTGTATTAGATATTAGTGCTATGGGTTTGTTCTTTATTATAAAAAAAATTGACTCTGATCATTCCCTGTTTTGAGTACATGGGCAAAATTAAAAATTGCCTGTCTGTGGTGTAAATTTTAACAAGCCCTAGATACAATTTTTTTTTTTAAACGAAGTTAAGCAACTTGTACGTGTTGCTGATTACTTTCCGGTGAAATTTTCTGTTTATTCCGCGATTTTAAAGCGGTTTTCTGTTCACCGCGCCAAATCGGAAGGTTTTGTTTTCGCAGACGGCGTACTAATTTCGACTCGTTAAGAATGTCAATAATCGTTGAATAAACGTGTTCTAATAGCCAATTTCTATGTTTTCACGCGAAACTTTTTATTTCGTCCCGAACAGTAAGAATCCCCAGATCTCTGTGAAGATTTTCGTTTCTTATATCCCACGAAGCATTAATAAATGATCTAAGCAATTTATTTTCAAATGTTTGTAAGTTATTTAAGTTTCTATCGCAGGCACAACCATAGAGTACCTATATTATCTAGAGAACCGACTTCAGGGCTTTTTCTCTTTCACCCTACAAACTCCACTGTGAGTATTTCCTCCACATGGCTGAGTATGTGTTAGCTGCCCAATGCATTTTAAATGGAACCTCACTAATACAATGATAACTTAATGGATTTTGGCTCATTAGACTGAAAACAACAAAAAATTGAATCGAAAAATTGAAAACGTCACATTTAGAGCTATCACACGTATTCACGGACAGGGAATTTAAGAGAGTTTTCTCTTAATGTGCTCAAATAAAATTTGCAGGTGTTTTAGGCAAGAGGGGTACGAGTCGCGACTCTTGATAATATAGGTACTCTGTGGGCACATCCACAGAGTTGAATACCATAAACCCAAACAGGTTTAAGAACCTGTCGGTATTAATTCAATTTATTTTCAATACTAAGCTTTGAATATTTGGCGAGTAACCAGTTCATATCTCCTAATTTGTTTGCTTTTTAGTTCTTCGAATTTCTTTTTACGTGCTGGTTTTATTTTAATTTCGCGCCTAGAGTCATTCCCAGATACTTTGCCTCAGTTGCAAATTGAACACGAGCGGTATTATGAAAGACGGGTAATCTATTTATTTTTGTATACGTAAAGTCCACGTGGACTGACTTTTGTTCATTGAGCGCTATTCGCCATGTTTTCGTCCACTCATTGACATTATTAAGAGCATTTTGTAATTTAAATGTACCTTCACTAATCGTTTTGCCAACTGCTAGTATTGCAGTATCATCAGCAAACGTGGCTACAATAGTGTCTTCTGTTTGAGGTATATCGCGTGTAAATAAAAGGTAAAGAACTGGACCTAGTACGCTTCCTTGTGGTACCCCCGCCACTATTTCTTTGAAATTAAAAAAGTCTTTTTCGTGTCTTACACGAAAAAGTATGTTATCTTGATATTCGTTTAGAATGTTATAGAGTCATTCAGGTAGAACTTGTCATAATTGTAATTTGAGGCCTCATACCACACCTTGTCAAACGTCTGCGAAACGTCCAAAAAGACTGTCCAAGAGATTTTCTTTTCTTCAAGAGCTCTCTCAACTACGTTAGTAATTCTATGCACTTGATCAATTGTCGAATGCTTGCTTCTAAATCCGAATTGATGTTCAGGTATTAATTGTTTCTCTTCTATTATCGGTTGCAGGCGCAGGAGTAGTATTCTTTCAAAAACTTTTGATATTATAAGAAGAAGCGAAATCGGCCAGTAAGACTTCTTTTTGTGAGATGGTTTGCCAGGTTTCAAAACTTTTATTACTTCCACAGCTTTCCATTGGCTGGGAACATATTCTACCTTAGAGTGGCATTAATTATGTAAAGGAAGGAGCATTTTTAAAATGTCTGCCGTAATTAAGTCCTGGAACTTTATTTGATTTAAACTTCTTTTTAATTCGGCAAGTGTAACATTTCTTGTTGTGTAGCTTTCATTTGAGGTAAAATTCATATTAATATTTTCGTTGAGTTCTTGCCCATCGAACGGCTTAAATGTTTCCTCTAAGTAATCGGCAAATAGCATCGCTTTTTCTTTGTCACTTTTAGCCCATTCATTTTGGCTTTTCTTAATCTGGGGCACTAGAAGTTTTGGTTTTTTCGTTGTTTTTATAGCTTTCCAAAGTGAGTAGCTGGTTTCTATCCCCACTGTCAAGCCTTCAAGGTAATTTTCAACTTCAAGGTTTTTGAAATCTGATATCGCCGTTTTTAGCCTATTATACTCAAGCGATTTAAATGAGCTTTGTGTTGAGGTTCGCTGCCATTTCTTTCGTGCTTTTCGTTTCTCTTTCTTTTCTTTTATTTCCTGAGGATATTTTATATTTTTATAGCAATGCATAACCCTTGATAAGCTGTGTTATCCCAAGCTGCTTTTTGTATTATGTCAACATAGGTATTAACTGCGACTTCAAGCTAAAGAGGCGTTCGTAATGATACCCTTAACTCAATGTTGTCCTCGATATCTTTTTTAAATCCATCCCAGTTGGTTTTTCTTCTACGTGATCCTTTTTTCTGCGACTTTTTCAAATTACTCGGCGGCAACACTGCTTAATGGATAGACGGATTTCATGCAAATGTAATTTGAAAACTCAAAATCAAAATAATTGTTCATTGGAAGATACTGTAGATTTATTGCTCAGAATAAAATTATTTTATATTCAATAGTACAATGTACAAATTTTATCACAAAATATTTTTTTTAGGATATACAAAAATCTAGCAAATTAAGAATATACCTTCTTTAATTTAATCAAAATAGTTGAAGCCCTTTTTTTGTGATAAATAAGATTTTGCCTAACGGATTTTAAACATTTGCTTAGAACAAATTACCTTTTTTTTTGCATAAAAGTTTATTTTTTTTCTAGAATAGTCTACATAGTTTTTAAAAAAAACCGTTTAGTTAAGAAATCTTCGTACTGACAAGTTTGATCAAAATCTCGAGGGTTTGTCATTCTCTCCATCACACTGTGTGACTGTGTGCCTATGCTCTCATGTAGATATCTATATGCCACTGTACAACGAGCTAGAGCCTACCTAATTTGGTTATCAAATTTGGTACATTCGTGTGTAATTAGATAGATGTTTATTTATTCCTTAGATAATCAAGTTGTGGCTTACATCATTGTGTTTTTAACACAGCTTATACAGAGATATGATTAAGATATATTGGTTTAAGGAAAACTATTTACAAAAACCTTCATGTAAATAGGATATGAGGCTTACATACCAGTAGCACAGGATTTGAGAAATAAATAAATGTTTAATAAAGTATAAATACATACATTGGCAGAAATAAATCAACAAAGTAAATATAAATTAATTAATGAACAGGTAAATAAATAATTGAACAGATAAAAAAATAAACAAATTAATATTCAAATAAATAAATAAATATTGTAAACGAGCTAATAAATTAATACAAAAATTAATAAAGAAATAAATAAATAAATGCATAAACACATACATAAATCAGTAAATAGTTATTTGAGCTCAGATAAATGAAAACAAAATACCTAAATATATTATTTTACAAAGAAAATCAAAGATAACAGTTAAAGACCTTTTTAAAGAATTCTCAGAAGAATTACATTTTTCTAAGAATTTTCAACTAGAAAATTCAACTTTCTTTGCACTTGGGAGAACTCCAGCTCAGCTTTTTTGTGAAGTTCGACAGCCAAGTAAAACCACGGAAGATTTAAAATCATTTTTTGATAGTTTTATTTTGTGAGATTTGTAGTTTTTTCATATGCATCAGAGCAGAAGAGCTTTAAACAAGTGACACATACAGTATCATGGCTTGAAAGTTAAAATATGACTTTATATGTAATAATTTTGTTTTCGTTGCTGAGTAATGACTTTCAATTTATAAGAGGATTAGCCCAATCAACGCAGGAAATATAAATAGTATAAATCATGCTCTCTGGGTTATTATTTTATGTGGTAGGGGTGACCCCAGGTATAAAATACTAAAAGTCGCAAGCCTAGGGCTGCGAGCCTTAGACAGGAGAGGGGCTTAGAGTAGAGGTCCCCTTTTGTAACTTTTCGTAAATATTTAAAAAACTAAGGGTATTAGCGGAAAAGTGTACACTACAAAATGAAAGTGAATTAAACTTCCTACAAAAAAAGTTTAATTCATATTTTTGGTGAGAGCAAGATTAATAAAGATACGGGGCGTAGAAGTGTCAAACATTTAAAAAACAATGCCCTATTGGCCTACGTAATTAATATTTTTATAAATTTACCTAGAAACAACGGGAAAAAGAATATATTAAAATAGAAAAAATTAAAAACAATTTACCAAATGTTTAATTTTTTTTTTTACTTTGAGTTTTCAAACGACTTGTTCAAAAACTATCTAGTTTTTTAGTCTATATAATGAAAAAATCTGGATTAAGGTTTACTCAAAGTTAATTTTTTAGGAATTCATCCCTCTCATATAAAAGGAGGGGGAAACACTCCCCCTCTTATACAATTCTTTTCTAAGAACATGTGTTAGGACAATTTCAAAAGTTTGAAAAAATAGTGTTTCTTACATAAAATTATTAAACTTTATTATTTCATTTACACCCCTACTTGCCCTCACGACGTCACTGGAATGACCTTAAATCAATATTTTCTTTTTTCCATTATGACTGGTTAAATCAAAAATAAATATTAATTATGTTGGCCAATAACATTGTTTTTCAAATGTTCGACATTTCTACTCCCCGTATCTTTCTTAATCTTGCTCTTACCAAAAATATGAATTTAACTTTTTTTTGTAGGAAATTTAATTTACTTTCATATTGTGGTGTACACTTTTCCGCTAATACTCTTAGTTTTTTAAATATTCAAAGAAAGATACAAAAGGGGACCTTTAACCCCCTCTCCTGTCTAGAGCTCATGTACCAGGGCTTGGAACTTTTAGTATGTTATACGAGATATGGAGGGAATCTTAGCTTACTAAGTTTATAAAGAAGCCCATTATGCCAAATTGAATCAAAGGCTTTCTCGATAGCAAGAATAACTACCCAAATCAACTGATTAAAGATAAATTACCTTTTATGTGGTTACAAATTCTAAGCACTTAATGTGGAGAGTTAAGATCTTTTCTGGAAACCAAATTGTTCCGTTGGCAGAATGTTTTGAATAACAATTAAATCTTGCACTTTTGTGACTATCAATTTTTCTTTCGCTGCTTAGAAGGCTTATTGGCTTGTAGCTAGTAGCGTTATTTTCACTTTTTTCTAACTTAAGCAAGTTGTCAGGGAAATATTGTATCTTTAAACATACATTTATAAAGTATGTAAGGTACTAGAATCAATTTTTGGATAGTTGCTATAAAATTTGATTAGGTACTTATCTTATCAATTCCTGGGGATTTGTTGTTTCTAAAAATAGATATGAAAAATTCCACATCTTCATAGGTAATTAGTTCATCGATTGGAGTACTTACATCACTAAGACTAACCTCATTCAACAAATCTTCAACTACAGTCAAAGTGGAATCTAATGACGAAGAAAGTGCAACTGATGAGTTGTGGTTTCTTAAAAAAATATCAGCGAAAAGTTCACATTTATTGTCGGGGGTAAAAAAGTTTGTTCCTGCATTTGTCTATTTTTCTTTTTTTTTTAATTTTGGCAATATTCCAATATGGCTTTAAAAACTTATCGAGACATCTTAAATTTGTATTCCATTCTTTGTTTAGAAAAACTTTGATTTGATCAAAAAATTAACTTACTTATTTTAAACATTCATTCGCTGATAAATATTTTAATGGCAAAGACCATTATCTTCTTATGCTATTCCTTTTCTTATCATTATGAGTATATAATAAGTTAGTAAGTATCGGGTTTTTCAATAAAAGCGCTACAAGAGTTTTTTTTAAATTAAACAAAAACGGTTTATGTATGGAACTTGATTTCTTTTGCATGGCCACCACGGGCACGCTTGCAGAAGTCCAGATGCTGAACCCAATTTTCGACGGCTTTCAAGCATAAATCGGCCGATACTACTGCAATTTCACGTTCGATATTCGTACGAAGTTCATCAATCATCGCTGGCTTGTTGGCATAGACCATAGACCTGACGTAGCCCCACAGGAAATGGTCTAATGGCATCGAATCGCACGACCGAGGCCAAGCGAC
Organism: Dasysyrphus albostriatus; assembly: GCA_946251815.1. Taxonomy (NCBI): domain Eukaryota; kingdom Metazoa; phylum Arthropoda; class Insecta; order Diptera; family Syrphidae; genus Dasysyrphus; species Dasysyrphus albostriatus. The sequence continues at coordinate 58,923,126 of OX276335.1, forward strand.
TGGACCATTTCGTGAGATAACACGTTCTCCAAACTTGGTTTCCAATAAATTGATTGTGACATTCGCTGTGTGGCTTGTGGGGCCGTCCTGTTAGAACCACATGTCCTCCAAGTCCATATCATCCAATTGGGGTCAAAAATATTCGGTTATCATTGAACGGTAGTGATCCCCGTTCACAGTAACGTGCCAGTCTTGATCATCACGGAAGAAGTACGGCCCAATGACGCCGTCGGCCCATAAACCACACCAAACCGTAATTTTTTTGGGATGCAATGATGACTCATGGAGTATGTGTGAATTGCTGCCTGACCAATACCGCATATTTTGTTTATTGACGAAGCCATTCAGCTAGAAATGAGCCTCATCGCTGAAGATGATTTTTCGATGACAATCCGAATCATTTTCAAGTTGTTGCTCAGCCCAATTCACGAACATACGAAGCTTCTAGTGGTCAAGCGGCTTCAATTCTTGCGTCAATTTAATCTTGTAAGGATGTAGGCCAAGATCTTTTCTCAAAATTTGCCACAACGACGTCACAGAGATGCCCAACGCTTGAGAACGACGTGTGAGAGACACATTTGGGCTTTCTGCAACTAAAGCCTCAGCGGCAGTAATATTCTCGACACTACGGGCACTTCATTGTCTCACTGGCATGCAAACATTTTGTACTGTGCCTGTGGATTCAAATTTGTCCACTAGACGCTCAATTGTTGATCTACTAGGACGATTATGACGACCATAAATTGGACGTAGCGCTCTTAACGTTGAGGCCACTGACTCCGAATTTCGGTAGTAAATTTTAATAATTTCGACTCGTTGTTGGCTCGTATATCTTTCCATCATGAAATGGCAAACCTTACTGAAGAGAAATGTCAAAAGAGCAGTAAGAAATATGGCGTCCTTTGCTGTCCCTGTCGCTCTACTTTTGTAGCGTCCCTGTTGAAAAACCCTTTATATAATTAGTCTGTTGTTGTTTTTTGAAGAGCGTTTAATTCTTCAGAAGAATAATAGATTTTATTTAAGCTCATCGATCACGGATAGCTCCAACACAAACATTTAAGTTTGTTCATTTCCTAAAAAGTCAATTTGGGCTTGGGTCTCAATTTTTTAGGGGGGTGGAATCTGTTTTTTTCTTAATTTTTCGAAAACTATGAGTTTTTTTATTTAATGTGAAGATACAAATTGTAGCTTATATAATTCTACACAAAATTTGATTAACATACTTTTATTCAATTCATCAAATCAATATAGATTCAGAGAAAATCATGCAAGAACTTCATGGTGGGGCAAATTTTGTCAAAAATGTTTTTAAATTTTAATTTTGATGCGCAAATTGTTTTTTACCATTTTTAGTCTTGGCTACATTTTCTCACTTTAAAACCAAGTTGTTGAGGTGCCCGGGGTAGGGTGAAGATCGCCATCTTAAAAAAAGTAACTGATTTGGTTTTTATTCAACAACAATTTTGAAGAAAATTATGAAAAATTGATATTTTGCCAATGAAATTACCTAAAAACTGATCTATTTAGCTAAAGTGATGTGTCAACTCAGTTTGGTAACCCGAGTCAACTCGAGTTAAGCACAACTCGAGTTGACTCGGCTTGAATTTTTTTCTAAGTCGAGTTGGATTTTTCCTGAATCGGAAGACAACTTAGTTTGAATTGACCAAGTTGACCAGTTTGAGTTTTTTTTTAAACTCGATTTAGATTCGACCTACAGAATTGCAATCCCGAGATGTTTTTTCAATCCCGGAATCCGGGGATTCAAAATTTTTAATCCCGAGATCCTCCCGGTATTTGAATAAAGTTTTTTAAAAAGTTATTCCGAATATTTGTTTGTTTAAATTATTTTGTTTTCTCAAATTAAGTGAAAAGCATCTCATGCAGAGAGTTCATACTTCTACTTTGCCTCAGGTTGGCAAAAACAAACAAGTTTTATGCAAGTTTTTTATTCAGAACAAACAAAAATAATAGTCCTCAAGAAATACAAAATAAATTCTTGTAGATGAACTGATTTTATTACGCAAACTATGCTTATGACAAAGCCCTTACTATAAATTTGTCACTAATGAGTCCAAGGGAGATCACCTGAATACAATTCAAATTTGTATAGACTAAAGGCTGTAAATGCAAAACCTTATTTTAACCTTATTTTAACAGTACAAGAACAATTGCAGAAATATTGCTAAGTCTTCTACTTAACTGATTTATTTCAGTAGTAGAGTATGTCTTACGTCGGTTAAATGCTTTGGAAATAAAAGATTTTAAATAAAAAAAATTTGTTTGTATTTAACATTTTTGAAAATCATTATTTTTCATTCATTCATTCAAAGAATTGGTGCTTAATAGCTAAAAAAGTATACCTGTACGAACAAGTATTTATCAACAGCCTCAATTTTAGAAAACTTTCCAAAACAATCAACCGCGTTCATATTAGTGGCTTAAATCAAACTTATGTTAGTTTTGCGTCCTTGCGCATCATTCTTGAAATGTTCCCCAAGATAGTATTTCTGAATTGCAAGAAGAACTCGGTGGTTCATATAAGCCACATATTCCATAATTCCCAATCTACCTTAATACATTCATTACAGAAAAACCTGTTTTGAACAGAAAAATGTTGATCAGTTAAAACTCTAAGAAAGTAAAGCGTGTTTTGTAAAAAGTGTGGTTTTTAATCTGGCAATACTTTTTTCGGAGTTGGTCTTTTTGACAGCTGTCACTTGATTTGTGCTCAGTTTGATTTGCCATTTTATAATGAATAAACTTACTCCAGAACAACGTTTGCAAATTGTACAAATTTATTACCACCACCAATTTCGAAAATCTCGGGATTGGAGCACTGTTATCCCAATCCAATAGTGGCCCATAAAATATAAAAAGAAATCAGAAATTTTCGTTTTTTTTTTAATGCTCTGGAAAAAAGATAATTCAAGAGCAATTGGATTTCATTTGGAACGAAATACACTATTTGCCTTAAAATATAGCTCATCCACAATCTGTCAAACTATAAAATGTCAAATTCTATTGAAGGTTGGCTACGATGACGATGGATTTATAAACTTCTAAGAAATCAGAAAAGACTTTAAACAATCACGAAATTTCGCAGTTCTTTTGTATGCTGCAGAAAAAACTAATTCAATATGGTTTTCTGTTCACCACTTCATATTTAAAAAGTTGATCTAATCTGAACTCAACGAATTCCGCTTCAACCACGTTAGTCAACTCGATTTGCAATGCATGAAAAGTATTCGCGAATTTTGCTTTAACTCGAGTTCACATAATTTAGCTTCAACTCGAGTTACTTAAATTTCAACTGGAGTTCACTCGGTTTGAAAAATTTTCGGTTTTATAAATCACTATATTAACGATCTCTGCAGGTTTATTAATCTAGAAATTATAGCTTGTCAAAGTAATACTTTAATTTTTAACATTGAAAATGTTTATAGGGTCGTTTTGGATAAATTATGGTGTTACTAAAATGAATAAAGTGAATAAATGTGTATATGAGATGAACGCTAGCGTATACGGGGGGTACGATCGAATTTTTGGTTGGTGTTACCAGAATGAATAAAGTGATCAGATGAACGCTAGCGTATAGGAAGGGTACGATTGAATTTTTGGTTGGTGTTACTAAAATGAACAATGTGTATGAAGATGAGTGGTAGCGATAGGAAGGGTACGATTGAATTTTTGGTTGGTGTTACTAAATTGAATAAATGAATTTTAATTCTATATTTTTATAGTTATAAATGCAGTCAGCAGTTTATTGTGCAGCTTTAACTATGTGTTGGCAGTTTAAAAAAAAATGGCTTGAAAAGAAAATGTATGTAGAAGTGCAAAATGATGTTTTTTTTAAAATTTGAATTATAGAATAGGGCTTTTATTTGAAATGGTCGAAAAGCCAAAAATCTAAATGAGATGTGCTAGAGTGACAATTTTTTTGTTTATCGATAGTAACGTTTAATATAACAATTTCGTTCATTTGAATTCCAAGAAATCTACGAAATGAGATATTAAAGGTTGTAACTTCAAAATTCAAAAATAGATGGTTCATAAATTATTTACTACACATTAGGGTTAGGTCTGATTGTAATAAATTTTATAGTTTGAGAAAGATAATAAATAATTAATTGTTTTTCCTTGAGGAAATTTTTATTAATTTTTTTTTTTATATTTTTTACAATTTTTTTAGATATACTAATTTTTGTTGATCGATTTTTGGCAGTTATATTTTTTGTCTTTTTAACGATTGTATTTAAAAATCTCAAATTCATACAGGACAGATTACATAGATCTACATATAATATGTAAAATTTGAATTTTTTGAAAGTATTTCCGTTGACATAATTACATATTACTGTTCATTAACATACCACCTAATAACTCATTGGTCTGTGCACCTATACAATTAGTTTTTTTTTATTCGCAAATTCAATAATTGACAATTAATTTGATGTATCATACGTAGCCGTAGGTTCTTGAAAAGCCTCACAAATCTAAAATACAATAATTAAAAAGTGGTACTTAATATTCAATCAATATTCCTATAGTTCATCGTCATCGTTTATTTGCAAGTTTGTGTGCGGGAATCAGCCCAAATAAGAAGAACACAAATATTTCCCATAGTGCCACAGTTCATTCAAAATGTCTCTCTCTCTGTTCATTATGTTTTTTGATTTGTTTCATTATTTGTCTCTCTGTCAGTGAATTACTGAAGAAAATGACTTTTCATTCAAGTTCAGTATTCATGTTCACTCGTTCAATGTTCTTGTGTTGCTTGTTCACTGTTTGTTTTGTTCAGTCGTATAGATGCTCCGATGAGGGAAGGTTTGTTCTGCTGCTCGGAATTTTTTTTTTCATCTAGTACCTAACTACGAGTAGTTAAATTAAATGCAATTTGCGTTTGTGTTTTGTTACTTCGTAGGTAGTAACCCTACTACTTATGGGATATGTTTGGTTAGTAGGTAGGTAATTTAGTAAGTTAGATAGGATGCTTGTGATATTTGTTGGAATATTTTTTGTTATATAAATTTTTTTACTTTTGAGTTTTATTTAGCTATGATAAAAAAGATTAACTAAGAAAATTAAAATATGAAATAAGAAAACAAGCGGAAATAAAAATATAGGTCAATAAAATCTGAAAACTAAATTATTTTTAAAGTTAAGTCAACCGCATATTAAATTAGATTTTATATGCGGTTGACTTGTTAGAAAGTTTTTTTAGAAGTCCTTAATTGTTGGAAATATGCCTTATAATAATACAATAAAACGTCAATTTAGACAAATCTTAGACAACCGAAGTCTTTGTCTAAGTGAGACAACTTTATGACAACAGTAAACAAAGTTTACTAATAACTTTTTTCAGTTGGACAGCTGCCTAAAGATAGAAAAAGTTTATAAACACGACTGAAAATGTGTTTTCTATTTTTGAAAATGAAGAAATGTCCTAATTGGGATAGTTTAAAAAAAAAACTTGTTGAATAGACTAAAAGTCGATTTATCGCTATTGTGAATTTAAATTGGTAAATACTTTTATATATGATTATCATGTATTCTTATATTTTCCTATTTAATAGAAATTTGAAGTCCATCAAGAATTTCTTACCGACTTTTGTCCTTTCGAATTTTTGGGAATAGACTCGCAAAAAGTCCCAAAATTAAAAAAAAAAACACAATGGTGAAAAATTGCGGAAACGTTACACTCACCAACATTGAATATTTGTTTGTAGGCATATATTTGGGAGAAAATCAATTTATTTGCTAGCGTTGCCTACAACACACGTCATAAGAGCTGCGAAAAATAAATTCAAATACAAGAAAAAAGTAATATTGAATTTTTGGTTGGTGTTACCGCAAAGCTAAATCAAAAACAAAAATAAAGTTACCACACAAAGAAAATGAAAATATAAAGATAGAAGACAAATGGGAAAAATAAAGGTCAGTAAAATGATAAAAGGTGGGAAGTGTACAGCCTCTCTGTTTAAAAGAAGGTTCTTTCTTGTAATTTTTAAATGAAACAAAATTAAAGACCCACAAAAATAATAAGTTAAATAATATGTTGTGCAGACGTAACAACCCCTAGCATTTAATGTTTGTTCGTAGGCATGTATTAAGAGCAAAATTAAATTTAAGTTAGCGTTGCCTACTACAAACTTTAAAGGATTTAGGAAAAATAAATACAAATACAGACCGAAAAAAAAACAAGGAATAAGGGTTTAAATTTTGAAATTTTGGTTGGTGTTACAACAAAACTATAGAAAAAAGAAAAAGTGAGTTACCCCACAAGGATAATACAAATATGAAACTAGGAGACAAGTGACAGAAAATATAGGTCAATTAAATGACATAAAGAAAATATTAAATATCTTTTTTATTTTTGCAAATGAAACAAAATTTGAAAATAAAAAGCTACAAACGAATTGGACAAATAATATTTGTTTGAGACGTAACAACTACCAACATTGAATATTGTATTTTTGGAAAATCAAATTTTAGCTAGTGTTACCAAAAACGAGGAAAAACCAATACACAACAAAATAACAAAACAAAAATAGCAATACATGCTAACATCATTTTGTCCATAGTCAAAATTTTGTTGATGATAGAACAAAGGGAATATGAAATATTTAATCGAATTTTAAAAGAAAAAGTAAACGAAAATCATGCAATAGTATAGCCTTATTTTGGGTGTTGTATCATCTTTGTATATTTGGGTATTTGATAATTTATTTTATTCTGTTTTATTTGTATGAAGCAATGAAAAGTTCAGATGATAAAACTTTTGTTGAGACAATGGCTCAAGAATGATCAAAATACGCAATAAGGCTTCAAATTCCTTAAGTGTTCTTAGAGCTGTAGAAAAAAATCTATTTATGTGTAACTATGTATGTGCAAGTAAAGATAGAAATCCCAAATTAATTTTGGTTAAGAATTTTTTTAATTTTTTTTCAGTTCAATATAATTTTTAGTCTTAGTAAAAATCATGATTAAAATTGGCATAAATTGATGTGCTTGGAAACCGGTAAAGATAACATTCAATATACAAGAAAGATTACTAATTATAAAGATTACAGATTTATCTAGCACAAATAAGTCATTTTCAATGTCCCCATTGTTACTCAAGGAGTGAAATCTGTAAATTTTTTTTTTTCTGTAAAACACCATAAGAATTGCAACAATTAGCGTGGTATTACCGTTTTGTCCGTTTTCCTAAAACTGCGTGTATCAGTCATATCAACACCCTGCGTATTGTTCTTGAGCACTTTATAGAATTTCAAACACCGCTTTACCTTAAGTTTGTGGATTTTAAGAAGGCCTCTGATCGAGTAAAATCGAGGCTATACATATATATATGAAGATCACAGCTAGGTTGTAGAATTTCCCCAAAAATTGTTAACATAATCAGGGGATGTTCTATTGCCAATTCTTTTCTTGCTTGTTATGGACGACGGTGGCGTATTTACGGTCAGTATTAGCGGAGCGACAGGTTATTACATAGAGACCGTTTAAAAAGCTCAGTCATTTAGACCATACTGATGATATATGCCTCCTGGAAAATAACATTGAGCTGAAAGGAATGTGCAAAAGACTACAAGTGAAGGGTCTAAGAACAAATAACAAAGGTAATGTTCACAAGCCGCTCCACACATCAGCGTATCTACAGGAGACGCAAGTTGAAGAAATCGAACATTTTAACTACTTTGTTTCGGCAAATGGTGATACGGATCTGGACGTTTAAAATTAAGTTAATAAATTTCATGCTGCCTTCCACAGTTTAGAAATCCCGTCACATCTATTTACGCACTAAGTTGAAATTCTTCCAATCCAATGTGAAATTCGTGCTATTATATAATTTCGTTCAAGCTCGAACGTCAAATCGATCAACGAAAGACAGGAAAATTTGTTTCAACAATGAGAAATGACTGCCATAATGAAGCCGCCAACCGGATAGCCAGCTGGGGGAAAAAATAGAAAACAATTCTGGTCGAATGAAAAAGAAGTACCTAATTAAAGGGGTTAGTTGGTAACTGAGTTAATACAGGCGCGTATACTTACACGCTTAAGGAAACAAGAAGCATTTAAATTTGTTGTCGTTTGACTTAAATTTCGCTAAATCTAGTGAAGGAAACACAAATATTTTTACTTCCAATGGAAAATTAGGCAATTTCATTTATAAATATCTAAGAAACCTTGACACAAGGGTTAAAAGGCCATCACAATCATCTGAAAGAGATTTCATTAAAAAAACTCATGAGTTCTTTAATTTTAGGAAGAAAACTCAACAACCCTCGTTTCCTTCCCCTCCCCATGAATTGCCCCGATCTATGGTCTCTGATTTTTCTGTTTCAAAACACTTTTTATGTTTCTCGATTCTATTTCAACATTTCTATTTGTTTTTTCTCTCTCCTAATAATGTGCTCTTCGGCTGTTGTAGATAAACATAAAGATTAAAAAAAATTATATATAAATATATCTAGAAACCTATTTACATAATTAGGTGCATATAACAGTCGACAATAATTACAGCCCCCCACAATAAATGCTACAGATCCGACGATGATTTTTACTTGATGCCTTTTTTTGTGTTTGAACTTGATTGTATCTATAATCATATTTTCTAGAAAAAGCATAGAACACTATTAGTTTTCATATTATCTAACAAACTAAGATTAACTTTTCTCTCCCACATTTTTGCAGGCGCATACCAATATAACCCTAGAGCCTGTTGGATAATTAAGGTATTTCCCATGGATGACATTAAAGAAAATAGAAAAGAAACCAAATTGTTTCCTATTCTTTTCTATGAATATGCCTTAAAGGTCCTATAGTTGGTAAGTAGGTTATGTTAGTGTATTAGATATAAATGTACATATCTAGCAAATTGTATCTAAGTTAGAAATGAGTTTTATTCCAATTGCTTTCACGAGATAGGAATCCACACAATAAATGGATAGAAAAGGACATCAATAGTAAGATGTAAAGAACTTATTTTTGGAATAATGAAAATTTGTTCATTTGGTGATCCAATCTTCTTTTTAAACAGCCTAAGTTGACCTTTGACTTTTTTTGTTTTAGAAGAAGAATAAGTGAGTGAGAAGTGCTCGACAAAGATTAGGTTCGGTTAGGAGGGGCGTGCACAGCACAAAGGCTGTTGAGTACACGGGGGCCTATTGGTCCATTATGGTCCCCTTACATAAAGAAAACAGAGATGATCGTAAACTAATGATTAAAATAGACTGGCTCATTTGCGATCCAGCTTGTGCTCTCTTTAAATTTCCTCTTGTTTACATTGAGACCTGCGCTAGACCATCATGTTGTCCAACAAACCTGCTTCCAAAGTAACGGAAGCGATTTTTTATGATGAAACGGATCCATCTGCTATATCATTCCCTTTGATAATAGTTTAGTTTAGTTTATTTAATTCAAGCAATTGATGGCCCAACTTTGACCAATTTATCAGCACTTTCATTTGCCTAATACGGGGTAACAAAAACTAGCTTCGTTCGTTGAACTTTACCTTGGGTTGACCAAGGTTTCCCTGATAACCCCAAGTTTTGTCAAAAACTGTTTTTTTCGATTCACCAAAAATATCTAAACACGGTCAGTTATGTTGTTGACATTTGCAAGAAACAAGAGTTTGTGTGTTCTTAAAATTTGGTTTTCGAAAACATAAAAATAAACCACAGTTTCCATTTTCTATTTTTATATTAATTTGTTACTAGCTATTAGTGGCCTGCTTCGTTAGAACCTCACAACATTCTTGCATTTATTGCATTTCCCCGAACACTGTTCTGCTATTGTGAATTTCCTCCGGAATGCATTATTTTCTCTTCAACAAAAATACAAATCAATTAAAGCCAAGTTCTTCTTTAAAATTTACTCCCGGTGCAATTAAATCTTGTGGGAAGGGAAGCTTACCAAATTTCTAAGGATGAAAACTTTCTCAAAAAAGCATCAAACTTTTATCTCCAGCTTCCTAGTAGAAATCAATTGTTGAACTCAAACCGTCAAGTGGATATATTGGCTCTACCTCCACGTCACATGTTTAATCTTTTGGTCCATTCAGTATTCTTGAAAAGTTTTTGTATCAAAACAACACTGTCTTATAAATTCTGATTTTCTATATAGGATTCTATGGCACTGAACAATATTATATTTAGACCAGTACTTTAAAACGAATTAGGGTCAGAATCCCGAAATCCTGAAAACCCGAAATCTCGAAAACCTAAAATTCCGAGAACCCAAAATCCCGATAACCCTGTATTCTGAAAACCCAAAATCCCGAAACCCCAATTTTCAGTTAAAATTTGTAGTGCCAAGTGGTGTTGTGACCTTTCACGGTGACCTTAATGGTGTTGGTTGGTTTCAGTTGGTTTCACAATTCTGTCTGTCTGTTGAGCTTCAGCCTTAACGGCTGGATTGATTTTCTTCAGACTTTGGTAAATTGGGCATTCCCGCCACACGTTTTTTTTTAGTTTTTTAGAACCAAAAAAACCAACATCTGCCATACATTTTTGTTTTGAAATTTTGATCTAAAAGAAATTCCTTTCTATTACAAAAAGTCCTTAAATAGGATTTTTTCGATACTAAACATACTAAACAACTGTCGTATTATTTTTATAAATAAGTTGTGTTAAAGAATAATTCGTCATGCCATTTGTTCTTTCAAAAATATGACAAAAAAGCCCTTAAACAGATTTATTGAAAAATGCTTTTTTATTTATTTATTTTGATTCATCCAATACAAAACATAATCTTCCTCCAGACTCCAGTGACAACAAGATGCTGTCTTCATTCCATCGGACGGCCACGAACAGTAGCGGTTATCACACATCATGTTTATCTCACAAGGTTTAAATAAGAACTGTTAACCCAAAAAACGTAAAAATTCGAATTGGTGTCTGCTATAAAAAAAAAGAAAGTATCCACTACAGTGTACAAACTAAGGTAATTTATTGCATAGGTTGTCAAAATTGTAAGTGTCAGTAATTTAAATTGGCTATTTGAGAGACCTTAAATTAACAAGTAAATACAACAACAAACCGCTTCCACAAAATTAAGCTCTTCAGTTATGTTTTTTGTCTAAAAGGACAAGCGAAATATACCAGCTTCTTGAGTGTTTTATGTTTCTAGAATAGAGTAGTACAGTATTGTTGTTATTTAATTTAAAAAAAAAGCTGGCTGCGACAAACACTGGTAACTTCCCACGAGTGCCCTTGAAAGCTAGAAGTCCAATGTTATTTTATTATTTAAAAATCGTCAATTCAAGATCTTCGAAAACGTTGTCAGGTAATCAAATGAAGATAATAAGTCAGTAGAATAAAATCAACCTAAAGCCAATATCAAAATCAAGATATTTAACAATTTTTGGTTAAGTTTCTTGTAGTTCTTTCACTTTAAAAAAAAATAATGCTTACAAAATTATTTAAGAAAACAATTTGATTGACCATAAACTAGTGTATACAATTTAACTAACTCGAAGCCAATATCAATTTGTGTGATGTCAGGATATTTGAAACAAAAATTTCAACAATTTGGAGAGTTTCTTCTGGTTTTTTCACTTAAAAAACTATTCATTCAATATTTTTATCAAAAAAACATAATTTTTTTGCAAATCCTATCAATTATTGATTATTAACTTGTTTGTAAAATTAAATTAATCCAAACCCAATATTATTATTTTGTTCTCAAGATAGTTGAAACGACAATGAAAATTTCGACAACTTTCGATAAAATTTCTTGTAGCTTTTTTTTTTCACTTATAAAAAGACTATTTATTCTATATTCTTACAAATTTTACTAATTATTCACTATAATATATTGTAACACACCTAAGCAAGGCCTTAAAATGCAAGGTGACAGCATGACGATGATGTATGACGTTTGGGTTCATGGAGTTTTCAACAAAAAAAAAGAGACAAACATATGCCTACGGCTGAGATTAAAATTGCGCCAAGTCATAAGCAGAGTTAATCGGCAAAGATTCTACGAGTTGAATTGTTCTTTCACTTTTATATTTTTTTAAATAAATGAATTAAATAAAGTAATTTGTTGAACTTCTATCATTATAAATCGAAGGTCCGTAACAATATATATAAATAAATTACCCCGAAGCCAATATCAATGTTGGTTCTTAAGATATTGGAGTCGAAAACCTTTTTTCAACAATTTTCGGATTTTTTTTTAATGGAAGTTGAAATGTTTTCATATTTTTACCAATCCTTTATTATGTCAAAATGAGAAGAATACAAACATCCCGAAGCCGATTGCATCATTCGTTCTTGAGATATTTGAGACTAAAGAAATTTAACAGCGGTTTTTTTTAAACTGCGTTACAAAAGAACCGCTCATTAACTATTTTTGAAAGTCCTTTCTGCACGTATTGAAACTTCTATCTATAAAAGAAAATTCATCTGAAGTCGATATCTTCATTCTTCCTTGAGATATGGTGAACGAAAAAAAGCCAAAAAAAATACAAACATACGAACATACGAACGTACGAACGTACAAACGTACAAACGTACGAACGTACCAATGTACGAACATATGAACGTTCAAATATACAAAGGTACGAACGTACGAACGTATGAACGTACGTACAAACACATTCATCTCTCTCAAAATGATGGATTCTGATTCTAAGGAATACGAAACATGAAGAAATGTCAAAATTTTAAATTCGACAAATCGGAACAATTACAATAACTTCCAATGGGAAGTTAATAACTAAATACTGCATTTGTGTGGAATTAGCAATTCAGAGGCTTTTACTTCCAGACTCGAGAAGCGTCCTGACATTCCCAAAATTTATATTTTTTAATTTGTTTTTTATATCAACACTCGACTTTGACTTTTTTGTAATTGGTTGTTAGTTAAATTTTCATTATGTGTCTAACAAAACTGACATAAAATAACTGTTAAAATTTGCCGCATAACAAAGTTAAACTCAATTCCATCATCATTGATGATTGAATCGAATCAACACTCATATAAATGTCCTAATTATATGCTAAAATTAAATAATTAACTCATTTATCTGGAAGCACAAACCACAGGCCTGTATATGTATATAGGTACACAAAACATTGAGTATATATTATTTTTGGTAGCAAAGAACTTAATAGAATTTTCATAATTAGATCTGATATCGATTTGTGTTGATACATACATTATATTCCTACATATTTATGTTGGTATAAATATGCTCAACGAATGTTGTTGCTCTTATATAAACACAGCAGTAAACTTATTGTATATGTACACTATACATGCTAATTTGGTAAATATTTTAATAGTTATATATTTCACAAATTGATTAATATTATTATTTCAGTAATTTTTGAAACACATATTTTTTAATTATTATTTATAATCCTGTAATGAAGGGCTGTTCAATTCATTCGAGCGATGGGCTCTTTTGACGGGAAAAATTATCTTCTTTTTTTTTTTGTCTAGATATCTGACCAGGATAAAAGAGAGACTCATTGTGGCATTATGAGGATATTGCCCCCATACATTTTGTGTACGTGTGTTAATATTTTTCAACATTATGGGGTATTTAAAAAGTGAGTAAAAGCGTTTAAATTTGCTGTGAGCAAGTAAAATTAAATTATTCTTTTCATTTTGCATGCATGTATGTATGTATAGATTGTAGGTAGTACGAGGCCCACACGTTTATTATCCTTCTAAAGTAGAAAGATAGCTGCAACCAGCTCACATTATTCATTTTTAATTACATCCTTAACAATTAACCCGGCTATATGCTGATATGCTACCTTGATGGAAGAAGGGGATGGATTGGGATGGTTACGGTATGAGTTTTGGTGCGACAATGTTTACTTTGGGGAATGTGACTTAAAAATTCGGTCAAATTCTTTTTCAAATTTTGAAGAATGCGTTTTATATATCGTCGTCGTTCATTATTTTAACTAACCAGAGTTTGAAAATGTTTAATTTAAATAACTTTTTTCCTTTCCTTTTTTCGTTGGATGATGGCCATATAAAACATGGTGTTTTGAATGGAGTTGAGGACACATATAAAATCAGTTACCTTCAACAGAGAGCTACCTATAAAGGACATTAGGCACAGTTATTTATACGGACAGCCCAAAGATCGAGTGCGGGGTTGGTTCAGGAATCTTATATTAATATTAATATTTTAAGGGTGCCTTAAGCTACCCAATTTTCCTAGTGTATGTCAAGCTTAATTAAAAATAAATAAATTTGGTGGCACAACAGCTCGTGTAAAACCAAGGCCTAGTGACTTACAACTCTCAACCATTCATCTGTGCGTATTTTTGGCAGGAATGTAGGGGACCTACAATTTTTTGCCGAGTCCGAACGGCTAGATGAGAAGCACTTATTCATGATAAGTATACTCTTGGAGGATCTGGCAGTTCCTCGCAAGAGGCAGTACCTCGGGAAAAACATTTCTGTTTTTAAGTGGCAGCGGCTGGGAATCGAACCCAGACCTTTGGCATGACAGTCCACGCACTAACCATTATGCCACGAGGTACTACGTCAAGCTTAGTTACTGGCAATAATACTCACACTACACCCAAACCAAAATTTGAATCCTAAAAGACAGTCAGGAAGCTTAAAAAGTCATTGCAGCAATACTAAGATGAGCTTGCAAACCTTAATATTTCGAAAACACTTTACGTTTTTACTACAAAACAATTTATTATTCAGCACTCAACTATACTGAATTTAAATCACTAACTTTACTTTTCACTTTTATTACAACCAACTTTACTTATTCACGATTAAAATTAAACTATCCACTGCCGTTCAAACATGTCCTTTTATACTCATCACACAGGTTCTTGAAAAAGCTTGATGGTTCAAGTATTTGCTTCTAGAGCTTACCATAGGAGAAATTTCCTATAAATTTCCCTTTCCAAAGCATTTATTCTGACATTTAGAACCAAAAGTTCTTAAGCTCACTAAAACCTTCCGTAGGCTAGTTTATATCAAGTATAAGTCGGAAGATGGCGCTTCTTCATTCGAGAGTCGTTATAGTACAAATGTGAGAGTCATTACAATATCAACCTTAAAGACACCTTTGTCTGGAATCCAATTTACAGTGGCATTAGAGGAAATGAAGGAGCAAAAGAACTGGCCAGGCAAGGATCAGCCCTTAAATAGCTCCTTTGACTTGTGCAAGGCAACCAAATGGAAATAATCCATAAATATAAAAGTGATTGATATCAAATTACGATCAAGCATTGATACCAGACTACTGTCTTCAGCTCAACATGCTTATTGTACGTAACATATTCCCTCCATTATAAAGAGCATACAACGGTTGCTTTCCTAGATTTATGCAGAAAGCAGTTTTAACAATGTCGACGACACATATGCAATCGCATCTGCACTGGCATCTCTGGATGTCGATGGATCGCTTGGTGAATTGATTAATCAAATGCTTACAAGCAGGGTTATCAATTCAAAACTAGGTGGCTACTCAGCAAGAAGATCTGTCAGTAGGGATACACCGCAAGGCAGCGTTCTTTTTTCCTTTCTCTGGAACTTGGTAGTTGATGAGCTGCTGAATTGCTTAAAGACTTAGTGGCTATTGCAATATCAGGAAAGCATCCTAACACTTCAAAAGATCTTTCACAAAACGCTCGTAACAAGCTAACACGATGGGCAAATCGGTGCAGACTTCTAGTTAACTCCCACAAACAGATCTTGTCTTCTTCTCTGGGAAATATAAAATTCCACAAATAGATCCCCCTTCTATTATAGTTGTTTCACTGACATTCTCAAACGAAGGTATATACTTGGGTCTCATTTTAGGTAAGAAGTTAGGTTGGAAACCTAATATACAAGAAAGAGTAAAGAAAGCCACAGTGGCACTTTTCTCTTTTAAAAAAACCGTTGGTAGTAGGTGGGGCCTCCAACATTGAATCATTCGCTGGCTATATATTTTGGGAATTAGAACGATTCTTATCAAGTGGCAGTATGGTGAAAAGCCTTGCGTAAAGCGATACAGCGATAAACTAAGTAAAGTCCAAAGATCAGCATGTCTATGCATAAGTGGAGCACTTCGATCCACGCCTTTCCCTGCATTAGAAACTCTACTCCATCTGAAACCTCTCGACATTTTTAACAAACAAATGGCCGCACAGTACAGCCATTTACCTCAAAGCCTCTTCACAGTGGATCAATAGTGACATTAGTCACTCCGCTATTCTGAACTCATTCGGATCACTTCCAAGTAACACTGACTACACAATCCCACTTTTGAACTTTGATAAAACTTTGAAGTTACCATACCTTCTAGGATCTTCAAGCGATAAAAGGAATACTATCTTGGCTCAAGAAAACGTGATATCAACCTCGAATATCGGCATCTTCTCTGATGGTCGAGCTGCTATTAAGTCTCTGATTCTTTTTCTATAAATTCTAAACAGCCCTTATCTGTCAAGCATCTGTGTTTAAGATGACGCAGCAGTTTAACATTTACCTTTGTTGGGTGCCGGGCCATAGTGACATTCCAGGCAATTGAAAAGCTGATAAACTCGCTAGAAGGTGAACATTACTACCTACTTTATCTGACAAAAATAGACAAATATTGGTATACCCATCGCTATGTGTAAACTTTTGCTGAAGCAGGAAGCTTTGCAGAGAACAAATATTAGATGCAGAAGGCGTCAAAACTAGTATGGCCAAAACTTGATTTAAAGCGCTCCATGTCCTTAATATTTCTAAACAGACTGTACATCAGCTCTTTTGTAGGTGTCATAACGGGACACTGTTTAATAGGCAAGCAAGCAACGCTGCTTGACAAACTTTCAAACGACTTTTGTAGAAGCTGTTTGGACGAGGAGGAGGAAGAAATGGTTTTTCACCTTCTCTGAATATGCCACTTAGGTGACTACTTTCTTAACGATCCTAGTGATCTCGCAAGCAAAGACAATTATAGTCTCGTACGCTTCATAAGGAGCTCTAAGTGGTTTAATGAGTAGATTTATGTGGTATCACAACGGACTAAGTTGTGTCTAAGTGTGTTGGTATTAACTGCTGACAGCCACTGCTACCAAGCCTTACCTATACAAAATCCTGAATAATTAATTTGATGTGTAGACCCAGGTAAGGGGGCAAGACATAGTTAGGGTTGTTGCAACTTATACTGGCCTCTGGCCAGTTGGTGATCATGGGGCGAGGCTCCACTGGAAGCCTTTTGTCATGCGGATCAAGCAGACGGAGGACCACGAAAATCTTACAACCAATTTTATAACTCGATGACCCCTGAGCGATCATTTTCCAGAAATGGAGTATACACAAAATATTGGCCTCCTATCTTGTAGTTTATGCAAAGTGGCTGCCAGCTTTTAGACTTTAATCAATTTTTGACATTTTTCGGCTTTGAGATCTTAGTCCCCCATGAGTGGAATATTTGTGTAAGAAGTAGGTAATCTAATCAAAAAAGATAAACTCTAGTTTCAGTTATTGTTTAGACATAGATTTATTTAATTAATTTTTAAAGTTTTTATTTTTAAGGTCATTAGATTTTAAAAGCTAAATTTTTAATTTTTTGATATTTTGCCAGTTTTTAATATCAATCATTCCTATGTATACGGTATATTAAGTTGGGTGCTGCGTGAAATTACATACCTTTTTAACAATTAGCTGTATTCAGTGGCTACTTTAAGCCCAGGCGACAATGGATAGGTAGGTATGATATTTTACTTTTTACTGAATGTATGCTGCATTGTTTTTTTTTAATTAAGGATAATGGTAGTGTCATGGTAGATTTTGGGAAAAGTACACCAGCCGCAGCAATATGGTGATACCAGCAATAAATTCTTTTGTTTAACTTTAAAGACAAACAAAATTATTAAGTTTGATATTTTTTCAATAAAATTATTTAAAAAAAAATTAAGTATGTAAGGAGTATCCCTTTGGTCCTGATGGATGTAGGTATAAGTGTTTTTTTGGAAGTGGGTATGTGTCAAGTTTACTTATTTAATTTTATTAATAATTTAATGAATATTGCTATTGTAGCTTAATTAAATCAAAGGGTAAGTACTAACACTACATTATAAAGATGCGTGACGTATTATAATGTGGCGTATATAGTTCATGATGCACAACAGCGTTGTACTTGAGATTTATTCGATTCGGACATGCTGCATCCATGTGCTCATTCAGGCCTTTTGGCCGCTCCCTGTTTTATATTTTGGCCCTTTGTCTGGTCTGGTCCTATTAGGAATGGCCCTCAAATGTGAATTTAAAAATATTTAAATTTAATATTTATTCAGAAACACTTTAGCTGTTTGAGAGCCCAAAGAAACAGCGATTGGTAAGAGTAATTCTTTATTTGATCTCAGCACTCGTGTATAGTTTATGGTGGAGCCTAGGTAGACAAAGTCTCTGACAATCACCTCAAAATTATAGCTGTCTATAGTGGCGTTCTTACCGAGACGTCGCTGTTGGGTGTCCCCCGTTAAACCCATCTTCTTGGCTTACTCCTCAATATTCACGAAAGCACCGCTGACATCACGCTTTGTTCGTCCAATCAGGTCAATATCGTCAGCGTTATAAGAGAGTTGGACGGACTTTTGCAAAATTGTGCCTCTAGTGTTGGCGTGATAGTTTTGCACAATTCTTTCAAGAACGATGTTGAAGAAGTCGCATGACAGCGCGTCACCTCGTCTTAAACCTTTTTTGACATCAAAAGTATCAGTGAGGTGTCTTTGCCAACCTTGATGGAGCAGCGTGTACCAAGTTCTTGGAAAATTTCTTTCGTTTTTCCTTTTTGTTTCTAAATGTGACAGGAACATGAAACTAAAGCTGTAAAAAAAGCATCGAATGTGTAGAAAATGTAAAAGAATTAAAAAGAGGCTGGGTGTGACCCACACTGGTAGCTTCCTATTGGTGCCCTCGGAAGCCTATTAAAGATCTTCGAAAAAGTTCTTAGTTGTTCAATATGCAATCCAAGTGAAGATTAGTGAGAAGAACGAAACTTACCCAAAAGCCAATATCATTGGTTGTTCACAAGATATTTGAGAGAAAAAAAGTTTTAAATTTTTGGTAAGGTTTATACTAGTTTTTTCACTTTAAAAAAACAATAGTTGTTGAATTTTTTTAAAAACCCTATCAAATATCAATTACTAACTAATATGCAGGATTAAATTAATTGGGAGCTAATATCGTTGTCTGTTCT
This sequence comes from Dasysyrphus albostriatus, assembly GCA_946251815.1. Classification (NCBI taxonomy): domain Eukaryota; kingdom Metazoa; phylum Arthropoda; class Insecta; order Diptera; family Syrphidae; genus Dasysyrphus; species Dasysyrphus albostriatus. The sequence goes on from OX276335.1 coordinate 58,942,297, forward strand.
CAAGATTTTAGAGGCGAAAAAAAAATGTTCATCAATTATTGGTAAAATTACTTGCAGTTTTTTTCGCTTTAAAAGAAACGATTGATTCTATATTTCTAGAAATTTTACCAGTTTTTATTGGTAAACTAGGGCATAAAATACAATTTTTTCGAAGCCAATAGCATTATCTGCTCTCAAGATATTTGAGAAAAACCACTTTGAAGTTGATATCTTCATTCGTTCTTGAGATATGGTGAACGAAAAAAGGCGAAGGAACTTACGAACATACGAACAGACACAGACATCTCTCTAAAAATGATGGATTGCGATTCTAGGAAACGAAACGTGATGATATATCAAAATTTTCGATTTGACAAATCGGACCAATTACAATAACTTCCACTGGAAAAAATAGCCAGTAACGAAATTCAAGTCTCATTCGATGTAATATATCATTAATCCAAATGCCCCAATTGATGAAACTTTAAATATTCTTAAAGAATGGTTAGAAAGAAATCTTTGAAGAATGAATGACCAACCTTACAAAATTATGTATGGATGAAAATTGGTTTCAATTTAATCGAAGATTCTATCGACAAAAATTTGCTTGCAGTATGGGCTCACATTTAAGTCCATTTTTATCAAATTTGTTCACGTCACATTCAGAAACAAAAATGAAAAACGAAAGAAATTTTCTAAGAATTTGGTTCAGATTCATAGATGATGTGTGGGCCATAGTGAAAAAACATGAACTTCGAAGTCTAATAAACTTGCTAAATAAAACAGAATATCCAACAATCAAATTTACTTACGAAGAAGAAGTAAAAGGAAGATTAAATTGTTTAGATTTAACTATAATTAGAAGAGGTGAACATTTCAAGTTTGATATTTATCGAAAACCTTCAAATACTCTTAGATTTTGAAAAATTTTGCACATATTAAATACAATGAACCTGAAAAGTCGAGCATAGCACAACACATGCTATAATATAATTTTAGCTTACAAAATTTTAAATTAATTCGTAACGTAAATAATCGTATTGAATTAGATGCTTTTGAATCTCTGTATATATTTAAAAATAAAAATAATTCAATGAATAGTGATAGTGGACCAATTTACTATTTATTTTCTTAAAAACACTTTTACTTAAAAAGTATTTCGAATTCCGGCTTAGTTTCGGATTTATTCCAAAAATGTGGCCTGTGTGTGACCATTCTCTCAGAAACGCATGGGTGAATTTAGTAGCATTTTCGGTTTTAAGCATACTTATGGGCCAAATAAACATATTCAATAATAAAAACCCTTGCACGTTATTGTTTCTTTTTTAAAGGTCTATTCAATAGGCTGTCATACGATTTTTACTATATTATTTTTTGTCTATAAAGATCCTACTCCGGCATCCGTTGCGGCATCGGCAAAAGTTTAGTTTCGCGTTAAATAATGAAATGTATTTTTTGTATTTTTTTTTAATTAATGGTGTAATTATTTTGTTTGAGTTTTTCAAAAATTTTAAACTATTTATTAACATTTTTTAAAAACTTATTGCTTACTTAATTTTTTGCTTTTTTTGCATTTTTGAACGTTGTTATTAATATGTCATCTTTGTCTTATGTGAAAGTAGATGTCAAAAAGAAACAAATGAGCCCTGAATGAACTCCAGATAGTGATTTTATAAAATACAGTTTCCATTGAAAAAAATTTTTTTGCGAAAAAATCAAATATTCCAAAACTACTCCATGGTTTGGATTAGATTTGGAAAAATTGCGGTAATTAAGTAAACAAAAGATATTTTCACAAGGTTTCATTTAAATTGAACTATTTTTGGGGAAATACAAAATAAAAAACAAAGAAAAAAGACTGTTTTTTGCCATTATCTCGAATTTTTAATTAATTCATTTTGAGGTTATTTTAAAAAAAATTACTAACACAAAAGTTGTAGATTTTTGCCTGATCACTTTTCATTTTGACGTCAACTCCAGACGCAAAATGCAAGAATACTGTTTTTCCCTCCCTTCTTACCGCTCCCCCAAAAACACCATTCAACTCCGCTGCTGGGAAATAGATTTTTTAAAATTTTTACTATAACCTCTCCTTCACTATTTTCAATCATTCAACTGATGTTTACAATTTTTCTTTTTTTCGCGTTATACAACCCTCCACACTATATTAAAAGAAAATGTAAGGAATTAGTTTGAAATCAACCCGGATGAATAATTTTCGAAATACATTATTCTCGTTAGAAAATCATTCCAAAATCTTTTTCACTACCCGAAAAGTCCTTGCAATTTTTGAGGTTAAGCAACAATACCAGACAATACTGCTTCCAACAAAATTGGTAAGGATTCCTAAGCAATAAGCTAAGGCCTAATCCTGAATTGTTGATACGATATCGCTTCGCTTGGTAAACTAGGTACATCATGTGGGACAGATCCCGAACGTAGAAGGATGAGGGATATTAAAAGGATGGTTTTACGTACAGGGAGTAACCTCGTTCTGTATGGAAAATTGACATGTACTCAGTACATCGATGTATGTACTCAGTGATATCGATTTAAAATATTTTGTTGCAAGATTTATCCGTTAGCATACCGACGAGTGAGGGAATGTCACTGGCATCTGTATTAATTTTTTGGAAAATTAATTCTTAATGGATATTCTGTATAACACGCAGCTTTAACGATTGAAAATGGAGAAATTCAGCAGGCTTAAATGAGTAATTGCACTCCAAAGTACAAGTAAAAACAACATAAAATTTCCCAAATTTTCGATTTGTTTTGATTTTCCTTCTTAATTATTAACTCTAATGAAACAGCAATTCAATTATACAAGTTTAATTTGTAAAATACTACATTAATGATGATAAATCTTCCATTTAGATTTAACTTAACATGTTTTGGTCATCAACGTGATTTCGCTTCATTATTTAGAGAATATCATTCTAGCGATCGTTTGATCTCCTTATTCGGAATTATAATGCTGCTCGGCAAAGTTCTTTCATTGGAATTGTCTGTTTCATTTTCGGTTGGATCAATGTCTTCTTGTTTGATGTCTGTAATAAAAAAAAAAAAACAGTTGAAAAATATTTATTATAAAATTACCTAAAATAATTCTAAGAAACAAACAAGAGAAAACACATATTATATCTACATATATTATCAACTAATGCTGCATTTACGTTAGAAACTACATGCCGTTCCGTTATTTATTGCATTTTGTGCATATTTATTGTTCCTTTAACACGATTATGGCAACAAATGGCAAAATTTTGGTATAAATAATGAAATTTTGTCACTTGTATAAATACTGGATAGCTATGAAATAAATACATATATATATTCACGCCTATCATGAGTTCCATCATAATGGAAACTATTACGGATCCCGAAAAAAGCTATCACCAAATCCCTTCCCAATGGCAATTTGTATGTACATATTCACTAGGATGAATTCTGTGATAGTTTTTTTTCGTGATTTGTAACAACTTTTTGATTACGATGGAATTAGTGATAGAGCTGATTATAGATCTCTTTCTTTACTCGCCCGTGGGATCCCAAAGTATCCCAAATCTACCAAAACGTGTTTCTTTACTATTTTCTGACACGAAAATGCCAGAGGTTTTGACTTTTTTCATTTTCCCTCTAGCAAGAATCTACCCGAACATTTTAGTTCCTGCACTTTCTTGATTGTTAAACAAGAAATCAGCTGATTGAAAAATTTTAAATTAAATTTTTCAAGTAGCGTTTATAAAATGGTTTAATTTAATTAAATTAAGTAAAAATAATACAATGGAGACAAATATAAATTAAAATTTGTCTTCTGGTATCTATTAATAGAGCCCAAAATCATAAGTGCAAATGTTAATAGAATTGAAATTGCATAATTTTGTATGCGTTGAGCCTGCAAGCAATGAAGTCAAATGGGTATAAATAGAAACATCCCAAATGGGTTTTTTTTACTTTTCATTTCGGGATAAACATTAGGCAATCTGTCCCTGTATTTTTACGAATTTTATTTTTTTATATGAGGTTAGACAGAACTTTGGGCTTAATTCTTAGAAATTCGTAGTTTTGGGTGGCACGCGAAGAGACATTTTTATTTTACAAATATGTAATGTGCGGTGGAAATTTAATATAACTCTCCATTACACGATGACTCTTCTAGACCAAGAGCTGGTGAAAAATCTGCTAAAAGTGTTTTATACAGCTCTCAAATTTGTGGGCGTACTATTTGCAAAAGTGCAAACTACATTGTAGCAACCTGGCAAAAATGCACTTCTTTTGAAAGTGCATTATTCTGGTCTCAGGACCGTCTTAGCGCTGCAAGGGTTACGGCATATAATATGTACGAATACAATGTATAAGTGAACAAAACTTGGGCTGGTATGTATAATACAATTTTACTTTTTTACATGGTAAATTTCACATTCGTAAAAATATTCAAACTTAAGATTTTGATCAAATTTGATAGACCAAGAGCTGACCGGAGATTTTGGGAGTGGATGTATGTATACCCAAAATCGGAGTATGAGGGATTGTAGGAACATGTATCATGATATTGAATACAAAAGTCTGACAGGTTTTTTTCTCAGCTTTTACTGGTAGTGGAGGGTTTAAACCAGCTTCGTTTCCTATGTATATGGTAGGGTTATTAACACTTCAATTCACATAAATAAAATAGGAAATAATGATCTGTCATTTTTCCTATCTTAGTGATCCCATAAAAAAGAATGGGTTATTTAAGCTTTTTAAGCAAACCTTTTTGGCATTTTTGTAGACTTCTTCTGTTGATTTTTTGTTTTGCTGAAAATCTCAAAAAAAAAAGGGATGATAAGGTTCATGTCAAATGGTTATATCTTGAGTTCTTTTAATCGGACCGTCAAAATTGTGGTGTTTATGCTTAGCAAAAATGACAGATTTTTTAAAAATAAATTAAAGAGGGTATAACTTTGAAAATAAAAAGGGGACCTAGCACATTTTAAGCCCCCACCACTCCCAAAGGCTGAAAATAAAACCAGCTAGACTTGGGAATTCGATATCACGATACATGTACCTATAATTCTTCATACTCTGATTTGCAACCAGAGTAGGATCCAATCAATTCCTTCAAATTCATAAATGTTTTATTCAAAAAATTGAAAATGCTGTATTCTTAACGTAAATAAAAATGTATAATTTGAATTACCATAATTAACTTTTAATAATCTCCACTCCCAATATTTGCCTTCGACTCTTAGACTATGACATAACTATAGTCTGACTATAGAGAATATTTTTCAAAAGTAAGTTAGCCTGACATTTTGTTTTTAAAAAATGTAAATTGACGAAAATTACAGTTTTTCGTGTACATCTCTTTAACGGTAAATGTAGTCGAAAAGTATTTCAAGTAATGTTTGTAGGTTATATGACCTTTAATAACACTGCCGTAACCGTCATCGAAATGCGCTGCAGATCTGTGGTAAGCAATTTTTTGTTCCTTAATTGGATAGCATCTTCCTAAGGGAAAATGTCGTTCTAAGAAACCTGAATCTTTTGGGTAGAACATTTTTTGTAAATGTGCAACCTACAGCAGCTTAATATTTTATGAATTAATTTAACTGAGATATGCTGGGGCGGGCCTTGTCTATAAACCCTCATACTCGGATAACCGAAATTTTCTGTCTGCTCTTAGACAATGTTGTCTTTACGAAAAACCGAAATGTCTTAAACTTAAACTGTGCCCTGAGCGCTTACAAAAAACACTGACCACATTTGTGTTGTCTGACATTACAGTCAATTGAAAATAAGAATCGGTAACATTTTGTAAATTAACGGCAACACAAAAATGTACATACTCATAGCCATAATATAATTTACTTTTATGTGTTTTTGTATGAGTTTTTGTTTTTTTTTTTTTTTTTGAGAACTTACCATTCTGAATTTTAATTTGAATAGACGACAGCTCTTCGTGATGATTGTTACTGCTAATGACACGACTAACTTCTCGCTCCTCATGATCGCTGTCTATTTCTTGTACTTTCTGTTGATGTGTTTCTTCTATGTCATCGTCGTCCTCATCTTCTTCATCATCCTCATCATCGTCATCGCCGATATTATTACCTTTCTGACGATCGTGCTTGCTAGAATTTCGTGGACCACCGTTATTATGCGGCTCGTAGTCTTGGGTATCTTCGCGCATCTTGAAACGGTTTTCAATTTCTAGGATTTCTTCATCAAATGCTGCACGTTTTTTTTCAATTTCCTTTTCAATAGCAGCCCTATTCTCGGCCAAGAGCTTCTCTGTTCGTTTATTGAGTACCTTTGGTCGGAAGTAGATGTGAGGTTTTGATTTGGTCCGAATGAAATGGACTAGATCCTTCTTCGACTTCTCCCAAGCTTTAAAGTCTTTGAGTAGATGCATTTTAAGTTCTATTTTGCGTATCTCTAACTGTTTGCGTTTGCGATCCATGAAGAGGGATTCACGTTCTTTTTTTAGATTGGCGCGTTCCTTAATCTCTTGTTCTTCGACTTTCTTTTCGACCATGGCCTTTTGTTCTTCCTTCTTCTTGAGACGAGACTCTTCTTGGCAAAATTTGTGTAAGGTGCCCAGCAATGAGCCGAACATCCGACGATTACGAGCACGAGATTCAGCATCGGGTCCTTGTGCGGTGACGATTTCTTCGCGCGATGGAAGCTCTCGTATTACCCGGGAGAATATACGCGGTTTGACTGGCTGGTCATCATCGCGCGATGAGGGTGTAATCGGTGGCGGACCAGACAAACGACTAAAAACTGATTTGGTATCTTGTATCCGCCTTTTAGCGGGCGGAGGACTCCCTCCGACGTCACGGTTTTTCGGTCGATCATTGGAGACATCTTTCCGACGGCTGTCGCTTAAGTGACGCTTTCTATCACCCCTTAGATTTTATCAAAATTAATGGACAATTAATATAAATTAGTTTATTCGATTAATGTTTTTTTCCTAAAAATAAATAAAAGCACTAACCTTAAATTAGTTTCTTTTGGGTCGCGGCCTATGATGCGCCGAATATTGTCGTTTAATGTCACAAGAGTGTTCTTAGCACGATCTAATTCTTGTTGGAGTGAATCGTATGATTTGATTACATCAGTTCCCATTGTTTGTTTTTAGAAATATTACTTTTTTCTCTAATTTTTATTCTTTTTGCTTAAGTTTATTCGAAAAAACAGCGTTTTAAGAAAATATTTACTATGGCAAAGTCAAGTGTAGGCAAAAGAGTAGCAGCTGTCATTTAAGACTCCGAAATGTCACAAATTGCTTTGGGACAGTTGGCAGTAGGACACGAGACTCGTTGGAAATTGATTTTCGAATAATGGAATGTGAGCGAAACTATTAAGGGTAGATACACAATACCCGTGTTTTATTGGAAAAGCTATCCATAGTATAGTAGGAATTTACACAAATAACAAAAACGATATCGACAGCTCCAGAAGTCGAGGTCATCATGATTCTTTTGCAGAGTGACTTCGAGAAGATTCAGCAGATTCAGCACTTTTGACGTTTGCTCGAGTATCGAACTCAATGATTTTTTCGAAATTCAATGAGTGCGAACGAGAAAAAACATCTGATCTCCCCTTCGTACTCATTTAATTTCGAAAAAAAGTCATGACTCTTAAGCCGTCGTATAATAGGGCACTTAGTACAAAAAGTTTCAATGGCACTCAAATTTAACTCCACACTAACGTAGTCAACATAATATCAAAATATAAATTCTCTCACTAAAGTACACATTAGTCTATGTAATATGAGACAATAACGATGACGCATACAGACATATATAATATCTTCGTACCTCCTCCTCCTTGCGAAAGAAGTCTACAAAAATGTGAATGATAAGTACATGTTTTTTTAATTAGTTGTACACAAAACATGTAGTACCTCGTGTTTGTAGCATTTAATTGAATTGAATTTAATATCGTAAACATCTTAAACTAATCCGTTGTTTGTTTTACGTCGAATAAAATGATACTTTCGTCCAATTTTGTTTTCAATTTTTATTATTTTTCTTTTTATTGTATCCTTTCTCAGCCATTTTGATTCAAATGTTTGTCGTTTCAGTTTTTTGTTTGATTCTTTTTTGTTCAGAATTAGTTTAAAAGTTTACCACGTTTACGATTTTTATTTACGATACAAATTCATATCGGAAAGTTTACGATTTGTTGGAAAAGATTTTTCATACAAATGTTGACAGTTCGTTTACGATGTAGTAAACCTTCCGACGATTACGATGTTTACAATAGCTTCCCGACGTTGCATGAATACCCTTATTATTTTTAAAGAAAAAAATTGTTTACAATTTTAAGATGGTGTTCAGCATGCTTCACGTGAGGCCACTTATTTTGTGGTGAGGCCTGTCTGAACACCCTTCAAGATCTTGGAAGTGTCAATAAATGAAAGAAGCGATACTATAGTTTGGAAAATGTTAGGGATGTTCTGGAATGGGTAATATAGTTCATCCGACGAGCTCACTAATTGAAAAAAATGCGAAAGCGAATCCAGTGTGAATATATACTACTCTAGGGGAGTAGAATATTGCGAATTCACTAATTGGTATGATTATTTAACAATATTCTGCTTGAAAAAAATTTTCTTTTTAATGCAAGTCATAGCTATTTGTCTCATAGACGACAATTCAGGATAAAAGTGATTCCGAATTCGTGCAACACATCGTATATCTTAGTTTGATGGAGCAGTTAGAGAGCAAGACAATTGGTGCAATGGATAGAAACAACTTTATCTGTCAAAGATGGCCATGTTCAACGATAAAATCTTACATCTTTCTGAATATTCTAATCCTCTGGTTCTGATTTATCAAAAATGAGCTATAAACTTCAATGTTTTTATTTGGTATTTATATTTTTATTAACGTTGTAATGGTGTCCATGTCAAAAGTCAGCACAACAAATACACAAAAACATGACGTCAAATTCCAAAAAGTAGCTCGGAAGTTGCCTAGTGGGTGATGGCGAGCAACTTAAGTTTTCCAGTGGGTGCCAGTCCTAAGTGCTGGAATTTCTTCACGTGTGATCAGGTACAAATGTCGTATACACCTGAACATTCCAGCTTCGAACATGCCTTGTGGAATGGCCTTAAAAAGTGTGTGGTCCGCCATGATTTCGAATTTAGGGAACATGTTGACTTGTGGGATACTTCATCAACATCCGTTCTTTTTCACTTTAACATTGTGGAGTGAAGGTTCGTTTTCGTTGTTGCTCTTAAAATTTATATTTATTTCTGCAATCTTCATTTATTTTGCAAAGTTTTGAATAAAAGCCTTCAATTTAATCTAAATGTTTCAATACTTATAAAATATTTTTTCTTTGCAGGCGAATTTTCCCAAGAGGTAATTATAAAAAACAGCGCAAATTGTGAACTTCTTAACTGGAGGTGTAACCATCATCAAAAAGAATGAAAATCGTGTTTCAAGTGATGATAATTGATTTCCGGCCGTGCACCATTCGGAAAGAATTACGATGTCGATTATGGCTAACTGATACGAAACAGATTTTCCATTTTTTTATTGAGTTCTATGTAGAATTCGATTTTTTTTAAACTAATGAATTTATTTCTAGAGAAGAAAACATATAAGAAAATGACTTCCACAAGATGTCGGTTCAATATCCGTAAAACGATAGACCGATGATGTGACAGTTATTGATATAATATCAATTAACCACCAAAAAACTATTTTGTTACTAGGTCTATCGCCGTGAAAGGTCGCAAAAATGGGTGCGTATCGTTATATGCAAGAACTTTATCGCAAGAAGCAGAGCGATGTTATGCGCTACTTGCTCCGTATTCGAGTTTGGCAATACCGTCAATTGACAAAATTGCACCGTTCGCCGAGGTCAACTCGCCCAGATAAGGCACGTCGTCTAGGATACAAGAACAAACAAGGGTTCGTTATCTATAGAATCCGTGTTCGTCGTGGAGGTCGTAAACGTCCAGTTCCAAAGGGTTGCACCTACGGTAAACCCAAGAGCCATGGTGTGAATGAATTGAAGCCTTCCCGCTGCTTGCAATCCATTGCTGAGGTAAGTTTTTCTTTTTAATTATGCTGCCTCTGTTGTCTTTCTGATGATAAACTCTATGTAAGCTTAGAACACTGTGCTGACCATCTATCAACTTCCTTAGATGTCTGAACTTTCGTTTCTGTAGAAAGTTTTTAAAATTCTTTTGCGTCAAACTAAACCGATGTCTCTATTTTCAGGAACGTGTTGGTCGCAGACTCGGAGGTTTGAGGGTACTCAACTCCTACTGGGTAGCCCAGGATGCTTCTTACAAATACTTCGAAGTCATCCTAATTGACACTCATCACAACGCTATTCGTCGTGATCCAAAAATCAACTGGATCTGCAAGCACGTGCACAAGCACCGCGAATTGCGTGGACTTACATCTGCTGGCAAGAGCTCCCGTGGTATTGGAAAAGGCTACAGGTACTCCCAGACGATTGGAGGTTCCCGTCGCGCTGCCTGGAAGCGCAAGAACCGTCTGCACTTGCGCAGGAAGCGATAAGCTGTTTGAGTTTACTGGTGTTTTATATTTTTACCTCTTGATAGTGGTAGTAATAAAAAGTTAAAAAAAAAGAAAAATTTGTGTTCTATTATTTTTATCAATGGAAAATTTCAACTTCAATAGACGGCTATGAATGGCAAAATACAAAATGGGACGTCTTGTGTGAACTGGTAATCCTTGCAAGGTTTGTATTCCCACCACGTGGACAGCTTGTGGCAGGTGGTTGCTTTGAAGGGAACCAAGAGGAATGTTTCCAAACAAGATTGTCAAGGCACTTACAGGATCACCCACAAACCATGTTGGGCAGTTGATTGGTAGTCGCCCAGTTGCATGTTCATATGCACACTTCATAATTTGAAGTATGTTCTGATTTTCTCATAGTCGGACTCGCCAGTCGTCATCTTCCTTTAATGAAGGTAACCGATATAGGTATGTACATTAGGGTGGAGCGAAATTCCATTTTGTTTGTGTAACGACTATGCAATACCTGCAAAAAGGTGGTATTGGATGCCAAAAACAAAGAAAAAATATAATTTGTCTAATCGTATGTTTGGCCGTTCAGCCATTAGGTCGGGTTTTCAAAACTTCTCTTTAAAAAAAACTTCAAAAATAGCAAAAAACAGCATTTTTGGTCATTTCCACAAGTAAATATCTCAAAAACCGCAGCTGATGGTAACAAAAATAATGATGAATTTGAGTTCGATGCCCACTTTTCATTTTGTCCCCTTATATTTTAAAAATATAATTTGCAATCTCAAAACTTCAATATTGTATTTTACTTTTGTATGTTTTTTTGAAAGCTCATTATCATACTATCATAATAGGTATATTTTTTTCATTGATTAGGTAAAGATAAAATCAAAATGGTGTGATTTTGTTTTTTCTTAATAATTTGGACGACCAGAGTATGCGTGGAGACACCTCGAAACGTCGCCATTAATAACAAATATTTTGCACTTTTAAGGCACAATTTTGTTGCTATTGCATTTCGAAAAAAACAAATTTAAAAATTCTCCATACATTTTCGTTCCACCCTAATGTACATGTGAATGCTAAAATGCAACAGTACAGCAAAGTACATATTCCTGGTAAATAATGTTGGATCTACAGTTTTTTTCAGTTCTCTAAAAAGCGTACATATGTGTTGACTCAGTAATGGAAAAAAAAATATCGAAAATGTTAATAAATAATTGTATTTTCTAATCATTGCTTCCAGCAGTGTTACAGCATGAGACTATTGCTCTGACGGCCTTATTAATGAGCTCAGGGATAGGTACCTTACCTATGTACCCATAAGGCGTACAGAATAATATGCTCCCAGTCATTCAATAAATTTACCAAAATATGAGCATAACATTTGCTAAGCTCTGTGCTGGGAACGAAGCAAATTAGTGCCTTAAAGTCAAACTATCTGATTCTTACTAGGCAATCGACATGTAGAATAACTTAATTTTTTTTAAAAGCCAATGTAAAAAACACATCTTAGGCTAGGGCCGTACTCGCGATTTTCTGCCGTTGCGACTTAAAAATTTGATCACAACCCAGTATGATTTCTTGGTAACATGTGCGTTCATTCTCATTTAATCTCATGTTTCTATTTTTTGTGAGTGAATGATCGCGAGACAGAAAATCGTTAGTACGTTCCTAGCCTTAAATGTATTTTTTAAGCTAAAAAAAGCAAAATCACTGTAAATGTAAAGATAAGCAACGTTAATATTTTAAATTTTGTTTATTTATTTTTAAGAAGGTTAATTTTGTTTTTTGAATGACAAAGCTGATTTTAATAACCTAATTGTAGGTCATGTACCTAGGAGTTGCACTAAACTTAGCATAGCTCTTAATGACCTTGTTAACTGCCTCCAAAAAGTCTTTCTCCGTGGCCACCTTTCGGCGGGCTCGAATGGCGAACATGCCAGCTTCAGTGCAGACTGATCTGATTTCAGCTCCAGTTGAATTGGGACACAAACGGGCCAACAATTCAAAACGAATGTCACGCTCCACCGACATTGATCGAGCATGAATCCGAAATATATGAGTTCGACCATCTAAATCGGGTAGACCAAATTCCACTTTACGATCAAGACGACCAGGTCGCATGAGTGCTGGGTCAAGGGTATCGGGTCGGTTGGTTGCCATTAGCACCTTAATGTTTCCTCTGGGATCGAAACCATCTAACTGATTTATGAGTTCCAGCATAGTTCTCTGAACTTCGTTATCCCCACCGGCTCCGTCATCGAATCGAGCCCCTCCAATAGCATCGATTTCATCGAAAAAGATCAAACAGGCTTTCTTTGATCGGGCCATCTCAAAGAGCTCTCGCACCATACGAGCACCCTCACCTACATACTTCTGAACCAACTCTGATCCAATGACACGGATAAAGCAAGCATCTGTACGATTGGCAACTGCACGAGCGCAAAGGGTTTTTCCTGTTCCAGGAGGACCGAACAGAAGAACTCCTTTTGGAGGTTCAATTCCAAGATTGACAAACTTTTCTGGGTGGAGTAATGGGGTTTCGACGACTTCTCGCAGTTTTTCGATTTGTTCTTTGCAACCACCAACATCACTGTACGTTACGTCGGGCTTATCCTCCACTTGCATCATGGTTACAGTCGGATCGATTTTGGGTGGCAGTGGAATGTGAATTTGGTACTTGTTGCGGTCAACGCCAACGCGCATTCCTTCTTCAATATCTGTAGGTGCCACGGAATCGGCCAAATCCACAACAAACTTGGCAAATTGTTTAACATTGATGATGTACTTTGGGTCATCTGAGTCAGCATTGATGATCTTAGTGCATCGGGCCACTTGAAGAGGTTGCTCGTTCTGTAAAGTTTGTTTGTCGGCAGCCAAGTCCCACAACGCTGGAGGGGCCAAGCCTGTGTCGCTCTCTTTTATTCCAGTCAGTTCATTTACCTGCTTGATGGCTTTGTGTATGTCTTCCTCGATTGTCTTAATTGCTTTGTGATACTGGCTTTGACCATAGGTTTTCAGTAATTCAATGTCCCCTTCGTCTAGGGACTTAATTTCTTTTTCCTCTTTTTCTTCGCCCTTAATACGGCGTTGATCTGAGCCGAGGTAGTCAGGCATTTTCAATTAATTATTGTTTCAAACAAATAAATGCAGTTTCCTGAAGTTGGTTTGTTTTTTTAATGTTTACCATGGATAAACAAATAAAGATGGCAAACCTCAGCTGTCAATTTCATTTGCCTACAAGCTGGAAGCAAACAGCTAGCAGTGAATTAGATTTGAAATGGATTCGTGAAAAACAGTGGCAAAACGCACACCACACATTGAATCAACTCATCCATTCAGCACAGGTCTTGTTGTTGCTGCAATTCACATCTAATCATCGATACGAATTGAAATTACAAATACTATAATGTAAACACATGGGTTTTGCGGGGTGAAACGTACGAAAGATTGGCTTCTTGATAATTGATATTTAGGCCTATTCGGCATGTTCTTTTATTCTGCTATTCTGTTATTCTGCTATGTATTTCAATACAAAAGTTTAAGATGTCAAAAAATCTTTTATCAATTTTAATTTTGGTATTCTGCTGGCGTAAATCTGTTATTTAATCTGCTAAGAAATCGGTTATGAACTGCCAAACTTTCGAACTCATAGCAAAATCTTTTACAAATCGCATTTTTGGTATTCAGCATGCCAAAATCTGTTATTCAATCTGTTATAAATCATAAAAGAATAGAAGACAAACTTCTGTGACTTTTATCATTAAAGATTTTAATAAGTACACACGAATATCAAGTAAAAATTGATATTTATCTTTTATTTCGTCAACGAATTTTTTTTAAAAACGTAAGCAAATATATTGTAGATATGTATTTATAAACAAATTATCAAATAAAATACAATTATTTTTGTAGATGGATGCACAGGACCAGTAAAATCGGCTAAGTGGAGCCTGTTGAGTGTCCTGAGTAGTCTTAGTGTGTTTCTTTATCACGACCGGCCACCAAAAACTAATTTATTAAACATTTAGAAATATTTTTATTATACTTGTTTTAATAAATAAATAAAAGATTAATTTAATATTATTACTTGTTTTAAGCTAATCTGTGATTTTTATACACAAAAGCCGGAGTCTCAAAAAAAATTTGGCAAACGGCCGCATACCGCATTCACCCAGCTTGATTACACGACTCATGTTTTCGTTCGATTCGATTTTCGTCTTTTTGACAGGTACGTTCCTTCGTGATTACACACAACCAAAAAAATAAAACTAAATAAAATAAACTGGCCAAATAATTAAAAATATTTTCAAAGTCACTTCTTTTTCAATCTTATATCTATTTAATCACGAACGAGTATTTTAAAGCTCATTATTAAAAGTTTATAAGCATCCCCCATCTCTACTCGATAATCAAATCATAGACGTCAAAGTTCAACCAGAAAAAATCTTCAAATTTTCATGCGTGCTTTTGTTTTTTTCATTCCTGCTACATTTCTACATCCCTCACTCAATGTCAAAAAACGAAGCACGAACATCCGAAAAAACGAATCGTGTAAGTCCCCTAGTCCCCTATTACACGATGATTCTTTGCGTCTGACTCTTTTTTCGAATTCCTCTTTGAAAATCATCCTGTGCGTCACACGTTATTGACAGTTTTCTTTAATGTTTAAGTCGTAGAAATTCGTAGTTTTGGGAAGTACACGAACAGACATAATTAATTTTAATTAAAACAAAGCGCACAGCCAAAACACAACGTTTCGTGATGCCTGCTATACCACACTTTGCAGCAACGGAACGGAATGGAACTTCAGGCCGTGGCAAAGTTGGTCCGATTATCAACTTTGCCGCATGGTGCGTGAAGTTCAGTTGTCACTTAGTGCGATATAGTTCATACAATTTCATACAAAAAATATTTTGAAGTTCAGTTGTGGTGAAGTTCCGCTGAAGTTCAGTTCTGTCGAGTGCGGCTTACCTTTGCCGTCGTCGCCGTCGAGTTACCCAACTCGATTTGGAAAACAACGCATGAAACGTATCGCAAATTTATGCTTCAACTAGGTTGGAAATTTTTTTGGTTCGGATTCGAGTTTAGGATTAAATAAGTGAATAATTTTATTTTAATTTAAATTACTTTTAATATGGATTTAAGTTTTGATCTGGATTAAACGAGTGAATAATATGGGCGTTAGTGTGCTATTACACGATGACTTACATATGTCATGAGCAACTGTGGTGCTGAATGAATTCATTATGACGTGTAGTTATCTACCTGTCAAAAATAATAAAATGTCAAAAAAAATTAAATTTTCTTATGTATTTCAATTTTTATTCTCGTATGTCTTTTTGCAAGAAAAATCCATGATATCAATTTAAAACTTATTAAAAATATTTATTTTAAAAAATAACGTAATTCTTCGTCGCTAAATTGCAGGCGTTGAAAAAATTCCGATTTTTTTCACTAATTTCTTTGTTTTGAAAGGTAAATATAATTTTGTGTTTTTCATTAGCACGCAAATCGTGATCACGATATTTTGAGGGTTTCTCATGGATCAATAAAATGATATCTTTAAAACCGTATATAGGAACCTAATCCCGTGGTAGCGTTCAAAATGGACGGAAACAAAGATGAAGCGAATCGTTGTATTGATATCGCAATAACAGCGCTCACAGAAGGAAAAATTGAAAAAGCTGAAAAGTTTTTAAATAAAGCTGAAAAACTATATCCCTCCCAAAGGGCTAAGGGTATTCAATAATAAACTAAGCCATATTTAACAATTTTAGAATCTTTTTCCTATTTTTGGCCTTTCTTGAAGATTGTCTTGCTAAAGTTAAGAGCTTCCCAAGCCATGCGAGAAAAAATTCGGCTGCTGACGCTCAGGGAGAAGGGGTTCGCAAGCGCAAGCTCTCTGACTCTAAGCCGTCAGAACCGGAATATTCGAGTGACCAATTAGAAGCAGTAAAAAAAATCAAAAAGTATGTTTTTAGTATTTGTTCTTGCTGTTTGGCAAAGTATTCACTTAAACCCTCCATGCTATGTTTTTATTCTCATTTTCAGATGCAAAGACTATTATCAAGTTTTAGGTGTCACCAAAGAAGCAACCGATTCGGAAATAAAAAAAGCCTACAAAAAACTTGCATTGCAATTGCATCCTGACAAAAATAAGGCTCCCGGAGCCGTTGAAGCATTTAAAGCTGTTGGTAGTGCAGCTGCTGTTTTAACCGATGTCGAAAAACGCAAAGCGTATGACTTGCATGGCATCAATGAGCCATTTAATCCACACGGAGGTGGTAGTAACACCGCAGCGGGCATGGGTCGAACATATTATACAAACGATTTTGGATATTCTCGTAACTTCCAAGGTGATGTTACAGCTGAAGAATTGTTTAATATGTTCTTTGGAGGGGGGATTCCACAACAGAATATGTACAGGCAACGACGTCAGCGGGCTGAGACGCAGAGGGGAGAAAGAGAGGTAATGAATTACACAAAGATTATTGTATGTTACATTTTTTTTGTCGACGAGCAATTGTCTGTTATCTAATATAGTAAGTAGGCATAATTTGAGGTTTATAATGGGGTTCTTGTTGATATTATTATAACCTTTTTAAGATTATTTCAAACAAAAGAATTTGTCATCAAATTTCAAAATTCATTGCTGTGGTAAGTCATCATAAATGGGGCTTCCCTGCTATAGTTTAACTTCAAATGAACTATCAATGGTTTTTCCAGCTCCTCTTCCATGTATGCTTAACTCCCTCGTGTCTCCTATACTAGGTATATCTGCTCTGAGGTAGATCATATGTATGTAGTGGTTGATGGTTTTGGCGTCTCCAGAATCGACTTTTTCCCACAAACGTGGTCAACAAATATCTCCGTAAGACGTAAGAGCCCTCGTTCAATACAAACTTTCTATTGACCAATTGTTTGGTCAATATGAAAATGTATGAAAGTGCGTACACGAGATGGTACACTACAACAATTCGATATCGGCTGATAAAGGTCTTTATTTATTTTATTAATCACTTCCACACAACATCTGATAAATTTCTGGGGCAGAGATTATCAACTAAAGATGGTAATCCTTCGTACGTTTTACCCTCCAAAACCCATTGTTGTAATTGTAATTTCGTTTCGTGTTGAGGAATAGATGTGAACTGCAACAACAACAACACCTGTGCTAAAAAATGTGCTGAATGATAATTTGAACCAATGTGTACATTTTTCAGTAATACTTTGCAAATGTAATCCATCCAGCTGTTAGTTTCAGCTTGTATGCAAATCAAATTGATCGCCGAGGACTGCCATTTTTACTTTATAATCTCTTGGTTTGGGTCCGAATCGCGTCCTCCGTGAACGAGCTACTAGTGCACGGAATGTAGTAGTTTGGGATCTTGACTTTTTTAAAGTATGTGAGTTAAAAGCTCAATTTAAATAAATTAATATTGAGGAATAAGAAATAGTCTTAGGGGTCCGAAACCGGAAAATAAGCTGGATCGGGCAGTAAGTCGTATCTTAATTCATGCAATTTTGCCATTACGACTGCGGACTTGTGTGCAGAAGCTTTGTCTTGTTGATAAAGCACATTTTTCCTCGCCAAATGGAATCTTTTTCCTTTAAATCAACGTTGAATCGCTTCAACAGGTTAGAATAATGAGCACTGGTAATCGTCTTACCTTTCTCAAAGAAATCCATATAGATGACATCTCCCGCATCCCAAAAAAAATGCCGATACACCCATTTTGTCTTTCTTTGGCTTGGATTCACTTGGGGAAGTCCTCTGTTCTTTGATCTATTGTGTGTGGTGATCAATCAATGACTCATCCACAGTTACAAATCGACATTAAAACTCGTTGGGATTACGGTTCAAAGTGACCAAATACTCCATTAAAATGTTTAAACGTTTATGTCGTTACCGACGGAGTGTTGATATCCTCAACTTCCTAGAAGTGATTTGTTTCAAATTGAGCTTTTGGTCTAGAAGCCACCGACATAAAAAGTCAATCCATTTGTATACTTTTGTTATTCATATCAATAATAGGGTTTGAGGGCTTGAACCAATGACCGTTTGTCTGCCTACCTTAACACGTGTCGAACAGGTGTAACATTTTGACGTACATTTTTAACATCGATTTATTCAATACCTATTAGTCAAAGAGAAAAGAGTGCATACAACAAATATTTTGAACAATTAATGTCAATGGTCAAAATCTCTGTAGTTAGTCTCTAAGAAAAAAGAGAAGGACGAAGTTTACAAAAACCACTCAGGATTATGTGTTTACCTGAGTGGTTCTTGGAAACATCATTGCTCTCTATCTTCCTCTTTCATACTTTTTCAGCTACCGCCTCTCCTCTTGCATTTGCAACTGTATGACCGCTGATTATATTTAAGAGAAATAATGGAACAACAACTTTGTGAATAATGATAAATGTTACTATCTTAAAACAAAAGTTTTGTTTGAAACAGCTCTCAGGTCAACTTTATTTATCTGTTCCTCAATTAAAGCAAATATTTTTGGATTGTTTTTAGTCTAGAGTATTTCTTTATTTCTCTATTCATATAGTAGTTTTACTCGATTTCAGAATGCTGAACGTTGACTTGATATACTCACCCACACTTGTTTTTTTTTATATGACTTAAAGTTGAATTTTTTGTTTCGTTCGGCATAATATTGTTCCCTAAAAATAGCTGGTTCGTCGCAGATATTCCGTTAGTTACTTATAGTATCTAGGGAAGTTACGATACAGAAGCAGCATATCTTTTGATGAAACATAAAAGAGGGATAAGGCTTAGTAAAATTAAAAGCTCAAGGGTCTAACAAAATATGTATATGTATCTTGAACTTCTATAGTTTGAGAAGGTAGTGAAAATCAATATTCATATTTGATTAAAATTTGTTCCGATTTTCAGATTCAGAAAAAAATATTTGAAAATACTTTATAAATGAGAATAATAAATGTTTTTCCTCACTAATAGAACCAATCTAGTTCGTCAGCGCTGATCAACCTTTTACCAATTTTGTTGTTGATTGGTCTAAGCATGATGTCATCATTTTTCATATCGGATCCGATTTATAGTCTTCAACAATCTCAGTAAGAATTTTTCATAAAAATTATATTAAATTATTTAACTACTAATATTTTTTACTTAGTAAATATTCTGTAAAACGCGAAACAAATGCCTTAAAAATTGCTTACTATGTAAAAGATAACTTCTATTCGGAGTACCAAGGTTCTGTTGGACGATTAGAAGCATCAGTTGAAGAAGAGTTTCTCAATCATCTCAAGCATTCGTGTAGTAGGGAACGAAACTATAGTAAGTGTTGACAATCAAAATGTGTTACAATCATAATATTAATAATAATTTTTGTGTTTTCTTTGAATTTAAGGAGAGGGAATGTTGTCCAAAGCAAGAGCATTTGGAGACCGCGACTTATTTAGGAAAGCTCAAAGCATTAATACACCTTCTTGTGAAAACTTACAAAAATATCTAAACGCGTAGCTTAGTTTAAAACATTTAAAATTTTAATTGAAATGTTTTGAAGAAAAAAATTATCACTGGAAAAAATCTTAGAAAAATTATAGCAAATGAAAACATTAAAAAAGTTATATATTTTTATCCTTTATAACCAACCATCTTGACACGTTGTTTATTCAAAATGTATAAACAAGGTAGGCCATAAAGTTGAGCAGAAAATAAAATATACATATAAAAATAAAAAAAAAAATAAAATTTTATTTAAATTTAAAAAAAAATGTATTTGTAAATGTAATATTAAAATTTGTTAAAACTCTACATGGTATGAGTGCCTGAATATTGTATTCCACCCGCGGAAAATGAGTTGGCTTGTTGGTATAGACACTTGGCGTATTATACTCAGAGAAAGAAAATAAGGAAGGCAGGTCTGGACTGCCGAGTGGTGACGACTTTTTATTCAAATATGTCTTTATAGACCGCAATTGATATATAGATGTATGAGAACAGAGCTACGTGCATAGTCTGAACGTAATATTGTTTTTAAATTCGCTCAACTTTAATGGCCCACCATAAATTACACTGGTCGGCATAATATTCCACTTTTTTACCAAATTATACTTTTCTGAAGGTTTTTGATAACCTAGAATTCGAGTCTGAACTCCGAATTGCTTGGCTGTATCTCGTCACGCCGAGATGTTCTTATGACGAACTCTTTCAGATTTTGTAACGAGTTTTTTAAGGAAATAATTGCATATTACTTAAAAACCGTCTTCTCATACTAAGATTCGAATATCTAACGTAATTCGAATCCGTACTAAGTATTTCTCCTAATATCAGTTCGAATTTAGGCCATCAAAAACATTAGGAAAAATAAAAGTTTGATTCGAAGTAGAGGCAAAAAGTTAAATGTAGCATACCAGTGTTATTAATTTTTTTGCTTACTATAATATTGTTAATGATTTTTATTTTTAAATTTTTTTTTTTTGGGTTACAAAAAGGAAGTATTATTATTTGTTGTTTATTTTGTTGCTATTATTACTGTATTATAATTAAATCAAAACAAAAAATGTAAGGTTAAAGACTTTTTTTAAGAATGTTCTTTGATGCAGCCAATTGGAATATTTAAAACTTAATAAAATGGTATATTGTTCAAGAACAAAATTGTTTTCATTTTTTGTTTAGATGCCTACCTCAAACAAAAGTAAAATATAAAACAGAAAAACAAAAGTAAGACATAAAAAACAAGTAAAATATATAAAAAAAAATATAAAAAAAATGTAATAATATAAAAAAAAAACAAACAGTTAAAATAAAAATAATATATTTAAATAAGAAGAAACAATGGATGATAAAGTGAATATAATGGTAATTATAGACAACCAAGGAGAAAACTCAATGAGATGAGTATATAAGTCTATTACTATTCATTAGAAATCAGCTTGGTCTTCGTCGTCGTCATCTTCAATAACGGCAATACGACGACGCTTGGGCTCTTCACCCAATTTAGTCTTTGCAGATGGCAACTCTTTTCTCTTAATGAAAAGTTCTTCATCATCATCATGGACATTTGAATCTTCTGCTCTTATTTGATCACTCTCATCGTCATCACGAGGGCGTTTCTTTCCATTATTACTTTCTGCGTTACCTGCTGCAACTTCCTCCTCTGAATCTGAATCGATTCTATTATGACGAACACGTGAACGATTTGATTTATTTTCAATAACGGTTTTATTAGATTCGTTATCGGATTCAGAATCACTGGATCCAAGCTCAGCTAGACGTTTGCGATAGTTTTCAGAATTAAAATCGGATTCATCACCGATTTCTTCAATTAAATGGTCTTTTACCATATCAAAAAGATTAACAGACTGTTTGGATTTTTCAGAGGGTTTTTCAAAATTTTGGGATGCATTTTTGTCATTTGACTTTTTTAAAGATTTGCTAGTTGAATTTTTCTTGGCTGATAGTGGAGTACGTTGTTCATCTTCATTGTCACTCTTGTTGTAGATTAAGCTGTTCATTTGGTCGCGACGATTGGACATAAATTTATCAAGGTAGTCCTCTTCGCTTTCTTCCCCGGAAGAGGTCCCTTCACGGTTTTCATGTTCGTTTTCGTCTTCTTCTTCGTCGCCTTGACTCAATTCGTTTTCTTCGATTTCTTCACCTCCAAGGATTCGTTCGCGCAGTTTCAAATCGCTAGCATTCAAATAGACTGGAATGCGCCAGAAGTTTTCCATCGCTGCAATTGGTGGTTGTGCACCCAAGGCCAAGAGTAATTTCTTAAAATCTTCATCATCCATAGCTTCCTTTTGTACTTCTAATAGAGGAAGTAACGGAACGCCATCATCTTCTTCAGACGGAATTTCGCTGTCTTCAGCTGCGTCTGCAAACGATTCCTTAAGCCATTCCAGAGCGTCACTAAACTTCTCGTCAATGTTTTTCATCAAGGTTCCAATTGTTCCCATATCCAGAGGCGTTCGAATAACTGTTCGTTTTTGTTGCTTTTGATGTACTTTCTTTGTTTTCTCCGATGTTTTAGATTTTTGTGTGCCTCCTTCGGCAGTTCCTTTTGAGGATTTCTTTTTTTTTTGTTTGGCTGGAAGTATTTCTGATTTATCGGCGATTAAATGGAGTTGTATCATTCGCTTGACTATGTGATTCTTTGAACGCCGTTCTCCAAATGCATCCATGATTTTTTCAAGGCAATCTTCATTCAAGCGATGTTCATCATAGAGGGCTTTCAGTTCATCGTCCTCTTGAAGTTGCCACAGATCCTTTTTGGTCATCGCTGCTGTTGACTTTTTGGTGGGAGCTTTAAATTGCAAACCAAGTTCTCGTAGTTTTTTGAGAACCCCGCGTCGGGTGCGAGTTTTGTCGATTAGATTTTCTAAAATCCAGTCAATTACATCCTGATCAGTCTGGGGATTGTTTTGATTTTCTTCGAAAAGAAAACGTAATTCACTTTCTTGTTCTTCCGTCCAGGTTCCTTTTGTACCAGATTCGTAGACATCACAGTAACCGGTTTCCAGTTCGTTGGCATCCCTGATGGTTTTGTAGAAGAACAGCTCAGCATAGATTTTTGGATTTTTAGGTGCGGTTTCGACAAATTTACGAACAACGTAAACACCAAGTCGACGAAGCTCCTCCCAATGGGGATCACGTGGAGCATCGAATACTTGCTGAAAAATCTTAAAGAGGAAGGCCTGGTAAAGCATGGCTGGACAAGAACATCCATATGCGATGCGATGAAAGATGGTTACGATGCTCTTCAATGATTTTGTTGGAATCTTTTCCCAGTCAGCAAGAACAATGCTGCAGGCACGAATGATTTTAGGATGTAAGAGCCTTTTCTGAAAGTCATCAAATTTGAAAGTCTTTTCAACAACTCCAATATCCTCTTCATCATCTTCCTCGTCGTAAGGTTCATTTGCGTTTTGATTTTCTTCAGACTGTGGGTGCTCATCAGAACCAATGTTGTAGAGAAAAATTTCACGCAAAAGTAGCAGCTCGTCTTCTGGTGCTGCTGTTATTGACCCAAAGCAGTCGTTTTCCGGCCAAACTTCTCTAGCCGAACGCAACAAGGCAATGGCATGTTCTAGCTTCTCCTCCCTCAAGAATTTATGAATCCTTATCATGCAGTCATCTTTTTGGTCATCAATGTTTTTATCAGATGCAGCATCGAAGGGAATTGGGTGGTCTTCTTCCGGGATATTAATTCCATTCGAAAGATTATCAGATATTTGAGAAGCTATTTCCACCCATTTATTTTCCAATTCTTCTTCAGTTTCCTGAGAATTTGTATCTAAATTTGACTTTTTGGAAGTGTGCTTGCTAGGTGCGGATTTCTTCTTACGACGCTTGTCTTGTACAACTACAGAGCCCTTGCAAAATCTTTCCATCATTTTAAGGAAAATATTTGCTGTTTCGATGACGTCTCGGAGGTATGTCTTTGTACTATGCGCCTCATTGTAGTTCATCAAAAGATGCAATATTGTTTCTCGATATTCAAGAACGTAGCAGACGTTGTTCAGTAGCATATCAAAGAGAGATCTTGCTTTAGCATCCTGTAATTTTTGCAAAGCGAGCAAACTGAAAATCAACTCCCGGAAAGTCTGCAAAGCCACATGTAATCTCTTCGCCCAGAGTCTTGCCTGTTTTTTATCTGTAGTCATCATATCCATATCATGTTGCATTCGAGTGAGAACCCAATGGAAACACTGCACACTCAAGGATTCACTTACTAAATGCATTTGCAGTCCACTGAGGCGATTGAATTCCATAAAAAATTTCACTGCCCACAGCAAATACGAGTCATCATGACTTGTAGATCCAGAGTTTCGTTCAAGGACACGCCTGACTTGTCGAACGAGATTATTGTAAGCCGAACGCAGAACTTCAATGCAAAACTCGCGGAGGCATAATCGGACAGAGAATGCACTTCGGCGAACACTCTGACCCTCCTCCTTTATTATACGATGCGATTTCTTTTGGCGCTCCTTTTCACGGTCGAAATCAATAGCAACAGCACGTTCCAGCGATTGATGACATATGGCGTCTTTATCCGATACAGATCTTAAGTTTTGAATCACATAGGTGCCACCGAACCGTGAATGGCGACCGGCCGGCGGTCGTGCGACTAGCTTCTGTTTTTCGCGGCGACGTGCAGCTATCAACTCTTGTTCATCGCGTTGCTTTTCGGTTGCACTACGTTGCAATGAGGCATCAGCTAAGGATTCTGCCGTCTGTTCGCGAAAAAGCAAACAGAGGATTTCTAAGCCATGGAGGTGGTATTGATTCTCCTCGGGTGAACTAACGACATAGAGTACCAAGTCAAGTATTCCAGATTGATGAATAGCCCAGATAACTTGGTCATGCAAACTTGCATCATTGTCAGCCCTACACTCCGCCTCCGGGTTTGCAGGAATTTGCAAGACATTTCGAATCAACACGAGAACTCGTTCAATCAAAAGTCCTTGTTCTTCGCTGCGTAAGGCCCAATCAATTTCTAGAGATGCTTGTGTCTTTAATGACAGGGCAGCCCAAGTTTTATTCGATGTGAAAGCAGACTTATAACCCTGTAGAATATCAATCAGCTCCATAAATACTTTTCTTCCATGTCCATCTTTAGGTGGACCGTCTCTGTACAGCAGAAGTGTTGGATTTGTAAGAATCACTAACAGACGAATAAGAACATCAGCAAATTCATCTTCCTCGATGTAATCTGGCAGCATGGGTACCAAATCCGTTTGCAAGACTTTAGCTCTTCCTAAATGGCGGCGATATTCGTGATTATCCAAGTCTCGTCGTAGGATCCATATTATGTGTTTTAATCCTTGAAGAGCATCAGGTTCAGCAAGATATTTGCTGCCATCGCTGTAGCCTAGAGCAGCACAGGTTGCATCGATGTCAGCAAGTAAAATCGACATTGTTTATTTGCTGAAAACAAACAAAAATTTTAATAAATTAATATAACAAATTAGTTTTAGGAATTTCAAAACAGGCGCGAATATTTTAAATACGAACCAAAAAACAAAATAAATTAAATGACAGATGACGGACATGACATTAGTTTCGAGTATCGATTTAAAAACATTAAGCACCATACACACGATCATTGGTCGCGTTCGTCCGGTAAAGCGTTGGGTAAGTGCCTAATCACACGTAAGAGTACCTCTACACCATCTCGCAAAGTATTAACACATGTCAGAATAAAGTGGAAAAGAATTTCATACGACTGCTAAATTTATGTGCAGAAAATGATTTTCATATTTTGCTTCCACACTTGTATCCAAACAAATGAGTTTCACCATAACCTCAAACCCCAAGTGTTTGGTGATTGGGTGCGGGAGGTAGTTCACAGAAGAGGGGAGGATGCAATATTTGAAAATATGCGGTGGAGAAAATTGACGTTCTCTTTTGGGTTCCTTCTCTTATTGCGTCCAACCAATCAAATCGTGTCTTTAATTATGAAATTACAAAAAAAGAGGAAAACAAAATCTGCTAAATAATTTTTTTCACATCTGAAGACTTTTGTTCTTCTCATATTCACGTTGGACTAAAAACTGGATTTTTTGTTTACTTTTCAGTATTTACATCTCACTCCCACTCTTTCATTGAATTGAGATGTACATACTGAAAAGTCAAAAAATCCTGTTTTTCAGTCTAATGTGAACACCTTCAAGAATCCGATATGTTACAACTAACACCAGATAGACACTATTACGCGATAATTCTCGCGCTTGACTCTTTTTGAATTTTAATGAGTGCGAAGGAGAAACAAATCTGGGGGCCCTATTCCGCAAGAGTGAGTATTTTCTGTGTACATCAAAAATCATGTACACAACAAGAGTGAATAAAATATTTCTGACAGATAACGTGTGCACTATCAGCCAAATTTATTCACACTTGTTTTGGGTGCAAATAAAATGTATACACGGAAAATCATTCAGCCACCCTGATTTCACCTTCGCACCCATTGAATTCTGAAAAGAGTCAGGTGCAAAGAATCATCGTGTAATAGGAGACATACGTAATAACATTTGCTGTCCAAAGAGTGGGAGCCGCTCAAAAGAAAAACAAAGCTGAAATTTTCAGTAATTTTGTGTCCTTACATAAATTGAATCAGTCATTGCAAAAACCTCAAAAGTCACACATGTAGAATTTTTCAGGAATCGATAAAAAATGTTTTTTTTTTAAATAAACAAGTTTTTAATGACTTTTTGGGCTCAATACATTGCATTTGAGTTTAAAATATTAAAGTATCGAAAAAATTTTAAATTTATAAAATTAATAGTGAAAAAAGCATCAATTTATGAAATTGCCCATAATTTTTTGTCACGTGCTACCATTGGCAGGCGTGCCATTGGTTCGCCATCGCTGGCCTAAGACGTCAAAACAAAGCTCTCCACCGAAATTCAGCTTTGTCGGAAACTGTTCTTGACTTACGTTGTTTTTGCAAAAAACAGGGTTTATCATATATAATTTAAACAAAATAATCATATTAATAACTTGTTTACAGTTTATTGTCCAAATGTACACTTAATGTAAGCTTATTAAGATAAGCTTATTAACATGTCACATGTTTTAATTTTTAGAATTTTAATTTAAAAATCAAGATAAAATTACTTACACCATCTAGCAATGCATGCAAAAACCACTTAACACTTAAGTCACTGTGACTTATGTTGTTTTTGCACGGAACGTTTCCAATTTCCAGAGCGCTCAGAAATATAAACAGGATTCCTCTCAAAATTTCCTTACATTTTCCCTTAAAAACTGAGACTGAAATTTTTTGACGGTGTTCACATTGGATTGAAAAACTTGATTTTTTTGACGTTTCAGTATTCACATCTCGCTCCCACTTCTTCACTAAAGGAAGATGTAAATACTGAAACGTAAAAAAAATCCAGTTTTTCAGTCCAATGTGAACACCGTCTTTGGATTCGCTTGCTCAATTATTCTTTGTCGCAGTAAATTACATAAGAAGAAAAGAAAAAGGGAGTTGTTTTGACTTCTATGTGAGAAATGTTGTTTATATTTTATTCTCCTGCTCTGTCAAAAAATTGAGGAAAAATACTGAGCGCTCAAGAAATATAAACTGGCCAATTTATTTACGTGACCCTTGTTTCTATAATTTGAGTTGAATATGTTGCAAAAAGATAGAAGTAGTGATGAGAAAGAAATGAAACGACATGACATAATTTGCCCAGCGAGAAAAAATCTGCTGTTTGTTGATTGGATGGTGATTGCGATGTTGGACATCTGTATATTCTGTGGAGTCGGGGCGTAAGGCAGAACTAGAATAGGCGTGAGCTCATGTCAAAACCGGCTGGAAATTAGCTTTCCGATACGTCAATTTCACAGGTCAACGCTCTTAAGTTGTTGAAAGCGAAAAAAATGTTAATAATTGTTTATCCAATGTTTATTTTCTTATACTTATTCACAGCACAGATTGATTGGCTTTTTATTTTTACTTCGCAAACCACGGTAATTCGATGTTTTTTAAATTAATTATAAGAAAATATAAGACTTCACTTCACTCATAACACATCAAACAGTAAAAAAGATTTGAAAACGATTCACTTACCGCCAAATTTTTTTTAAGTTTGCTTTCACTATTTTTATTTTTTCATAAACGAGGAAGCGGTCGGTGAGCGCTCTCACGTCCGACGGAAGAAGTTAACGAAAACTAAACGAAGAGTACCACTTCACAATTATGTGCGCATCATATGAAAACGTTCGCTTCCGCTTCTAGTTCTACCTTTAATCGAGCTTCACTGATAATGCCTTCACTCCAAATGCGAATCTCGAAGTGAAAAAACTAAAACAAATGTTTTCATATGATAATTCATTTATCACAATCAATTCATTCTGTGGAAAACCTTTGAAAAGATGAAGAGAAACAATTTATGCTCACTAGGACGAAATACACCCAAGACCCAGTCATACAACAATTATCTTTTAGCATGAGAGAGATGAGGGGCATTTCTCATTTTAGTACTCTCTTTGGCAGTTGCTTTTCATAAAGAGTTCGGGAATCGCCTTGCGCGTGTTTGTAAAGTGATAGAATGATAAAACTCTGTGAAAACTGAAAACTCATCTCTCTCATGCTAAAAGATAATTGTTGTATGTTGTGTCATAGAGACCAATGAGCCGATTTGGGACTTGGGTGTATCTAGTGAGCATAAATTGTTTCTCTTTATCATTTATCTTTTCACAGAATGTTTTGATTGTGATAAAAGAATTATCGTATGAAAACATTTGTTTTAATTTTCACACTTCGAGATTCGCATTTGGAGGCGAAGGCATTATCATATTTACCACTTTAGTTTCACAGATCGAGAATTGACCCCCTGCATGCCAGTTCAAAATGCATACGATTTTAAAATTGGTTTCATAAAAACACGTTTTGTGAATTCTTAAAAATAAATAAATTTTTTTGTTACGTTTGTACAACTTCACTTTCATGAAGGTTGAAATGATTTTTGATCTTCGGTTGCAACTTTTTGCGGCAGTTTTTTACGTCCCAAGCATAATTAAATTTCAAATATTTGTTTGTAAGAAAAATTGTTTTAAATTTGTTTTAAAAAAGTGCAGGGATTCACTTTATTACGTTTCCGTTGTTTTTTTCTATTTAACAAAAACAATACATTTTAAGTTACAATTTGTGTTTTAATTATATTTTGTATTTCCATTTTAAATTTACCTTAAATATTTCGGAATTATGCTTGAAGAACCTTAAATGACAAAACAAAAAAAAAAAACTTATTAACTATCCAAATTCAGTTGGATATTATTTCTATTCAATGGAGATACTAAAGAATTTTGTTTTATTTCGTGAATAGTAATATCGGGACCATTGCGCTCACAGAAAAGAGCAAACATTATGCTAAGACTTCATTTATTAAAAGTAAGTCAAAACTATTGATTCACTGCAAATTAGTTGGTTTTATGTCAATAAAAGAGATAAATTACCCGATCTATTCATCATGCGAAAGTCTTACGTAGAAAATTAATTAATTAAGGATGGAACAAAATACAGTTATTTAAATAGATTTAAACGTGTTTTTTTAAGGAGCTTCTTCTATCTTCTTTTGAAAGTTTGTTTTTGTGATAGTTTGCCGTCTCTCACTCTTTTATTTAAACAAAATAGTCTCTCTACTTTCGTGTCCGCTTGCCTTTAACAACGACTGGCCTGTTCTTGATGTAACCTTTCCTCCTTTTTGAATTCTGTAAATAATATTTTATGAAGTCGCCTTAAATGTATGAAGGAACAAATTTGTTTACCTTGCGGGAAACGTAGTTGCCAGAGGAGACAGCTCTATCGGTGGATTTGATCGCGGGGCGATTGAACTCATGTGGTTTCTTCACCCTATATATGCGAACCAACCAATGTTCGGACGTATATGCTTCCTCTAGATAAGTGAGATCAAAATCTTTGTTGCCAATCACAGCATTTCGAGTTCTATCATAACCTGCTGGGCCTCTGCAAAATTTAATTAATAAAACATTGTTCTAAATGCAGCACCAAATTCGATGCAAACCTATAATCTAATTTCAATTCTCCAAATCTGTAGTAGCTCAATTTGTACATAAGACAATTTAGTAGGGCTGGGGCACCTTCGGCATCAACACGAAACTCTCCACGATCGGTAAAGTAGTCACTTTCTCGGATGTCTTTCGGATGTTCACCTTCAGCAATGCGAACCATCCACAAGAACTTGTTGATATCATCACCAGAATATCCAATTACACCACCAAATATAACCAACACATAGTCCACATCAAGCGAAGTCATGATTTCGTAGGATTTCTCTTCGGTAGATGACATTGCTTTGCCAACCAGTGCAATGTGACTATTATTCCAAGTGTTATTGTCCACAAGTGTTGTTCGATTCGCCATTCCAGCTATCTGATAACCATAATCCCACCAAGACATAATGCGAGCATCGTCAGCTGTGTTCTGAGAGAGCCAGTAGTAAGCTTCACGGAAATCATCGAGAATGTTGCGAGATCTATGATGAGAATGCAAAAACTTGAATTAAATAATTTTCATTAAAAAAATGTTCAATTGAAAACTATTGAAATTTATATTTAAAAATGATCAAAAAGCTAGAAAAAAATACATTAGGGACTCTGGTTTAAAAAAAAAACCGTGGATGCGATGCTTTCCCAAAATGCGTAGCCCAAACACTCATTTTCAGTAACGGAAAAAGTAGGTATACAAAAAGAAAACCCAAAACAAAAATCAAAAATGGGCCCCCATTTTTGAAAAGCAACAACAACATAGAATAATTTAAGTTTTATAAATAAACGAAAACTGCGCCATTTAGAGAAAATATATGTATGAGTATGTATGTATAGTTTAGAATGATCCTTTAGATTTTGAAATATATGTTTGAATAATCGTACCAAAAATCGTGTATGTTTTTGCAGTATTTGGCAGAATTTTTCATTATTTTTGGGATATTTTTTCATTTATAAATAAATTGGGACTAAACCCTTAAAGTTTGGGTCCATTTTTCATAATCAAACTTAAATAAATAAAATGACTGGATCGCAAGTACTTGCTCTTATGTTCAAGTTACTTGAAATTAAGAACACAATAATGGAATAAAAGTACACAAAAAACCATTTAAGTCGTTCTTTTAGTTTTATAAATAAAAAAAAAACTTAAAGCTCAAAAACCAGTATGCCATTTGAATACTCAGCTTAATGTTTAGGAATTCTAATCTTGTTGGATATAGTTTACAGTGGATTTTTGTAAAAGAATTCATGTTAGTTGAACTGAACTTAATACAAATTGATAATGACAAGGCCCTCACTACAGTGAGGAGCCCAAGTGAGTAAGCCGGACGAAACGCCAATTTGTAGGACTAAACGCCATAAAAAGCTATTTTGAAAAAATTAAAATCGTTGGAGCGGTTTTCTTAAAAATTAAATTTTTATACATACAATTTTAATTAGATTTAAAAAAGTTTTCGTATGACAATTTTGAGTATGTATTAAAATACACTTTTAAACCTAATTTCAAATAAAAAATCATCAACTCGCTTTTGAAATATTGAATTTTTCCAAAACAAATTTTAATATTATTTTTTAAATCCAAAATTATTTTTTTTTCAAAGTTTTGATATGCATTTGATATACATTTTAAAAAATCAAAAATTTTGCATCAAAATTTTGACTGAAATCGTTTAAGCCGTTAATGAGAAGCGATGACAGCAATCATCGATTGGATCCTTCGCGCTCCAGTCGTTCTGCTATCTGCTGAGCTCGGCATATCGCAGCCGGCTTTGGGCGAGATGCGATCCAATCGACTGAGTGTCTTAAGTCCCGCCTCTTGACGTTGGTGCTAGCCTAAAATATACTGAAACCATATTCCAAATCTGTTCTAATTCAAATCAAAGAACTCTGGGCTCATATTGGATGCTGATCTTCACTGGAATCCTCCGGTCATGCCGAGTGGGCAGACGGAGGCCCAGGTGGAAATCTCGCATTCAATCATGAATCTGGAAGACCCCCGAAGGAATCAAGTCAAACGAGTTATGGTATCAAAAGGGCGCAATTCAGCGCTAATTGGGTACTGGGCAAGTGTTACGCCCGTGCCACCATTTCTACCTACCTACAATGGCAGGTACCATTGATAACAGTTTTCGGTAAATTTTTTTCTTATCAAGAAATACACCATTTCTTCAATAATACACTGATTTTTTTGTATTAAAATCGTTAAAGTCGTTTTTAAGATAAATAAGCTTTTCATTTACGGTTGTAGGGTAACTATCGTTATTTTTGGTGCTAAAAAAATTTCAATTTCCCCTCTGTCGAGTTACAAAAAACAGAATTTGAAAAAAATTGCTTTAGTGGTTTAGGGTGCGGGACGATATACGGACAGACATACAGAACTGTGCCACCCACTTTTTTGTGTTCTCTATCATTGTTATGTCATGTTTGATATATAAAGTACCTATATCGCAAGTAAAAATCATGAATTATGTAGGACAATGTAATTTACTTTCATTTTGTAGTGTACACTTTTCCGCTTATACTTTTATTTTTCAAAATATTTACGAAAGCTCCAACTCCTCCAACCTAAAGCACTCGGCTCTGGGCTGGGGACTTTTAGTATGTTATTCCTGAAAGCAGCGTTGCCAGGCTTTTGGCATGTCGATTCCCTTTTCTTACTTGCGATATACATACATAGGTACCATAAGTCAAGTTTCGGATTCGTGCAAAAAGAAAAAGTTTAGGTAACAATCAAACATGACATTACCAAAAAAGTGGATGGCACAATTCTATCTGTCTGTTCGTCTACAGCCTATATGGTCCGATCGATTTTCTTCAAACTTGGTACATAGTGGTTTTTGGTGATTATGCCCACATGTTTTTTTCATTTTTTTAGAACTGAAAATAACGGTACCTGCCATACAATTTTTTTTTTTTTAGCAATTTTACACAATCGTATTTTTCTCAAAAAACGGCTCGTTAAGTATTCTTAAAAGTATTCTTAAAATTCAATAAATTATTTTAAGTAAAGGCTTCCTTTGGGTGGAAAATCATATTCAAAAAATGGTTATTAATGATACCTCCCAAAGAACCGTTTTTTTTAAATTTTCGATTTTCTTTAAAACGGTGATTTCAATAATTTTTTTAATACAGAAGCTTGCAATAACTACAAATATTTTTGGGCACTTAAATTAAAAAAAATATTTTTTTGAGTTTTAAAAAATGTGTCAATTTTTTTTTTGAACACAGTATGATCGATTTTTTTGAAACTCGATATTTAAGAGTTTTTTGGCACTCTCTAAATTATTTTTAGAATTTTTTCTACATGTATGAAAAAATAACGGTACTTTCCTCACAAAGTTAAAAGACCGCGAAGGAAAATATTTTTATCCAAAAATGACTCCTACGATTGATATTGATTAAACTTTTTCCATATACTAAAGTTAATACGATCTACTAAGAAAAGTTATACAATTTTTCACTTAGCAACTATTAATAGTACCTGTCATAGAACGTGTTTTTTATTTTGAATTATTTCTTTAGAATTTTTAAAAAAAGTTAAAACTTTTTTTTTGAAAATTCGATATTTCAAGAACGGGTTGAATTTTAAAAAAAAAAAATTTTATTTTTATATGTATGTACATAAATAAATACTTAACATTAGCATACCATAAGTTTTCCTTACAAATTTTTTAGGAATTGTAAATATGAAAATTATTTTTTAAGAAAACTACTCCAACGATTTAAATTTTTTTTTGTCCATACAATCATATTCAATGAAGAATTAAGATGGCGTTCTTGATTTTCATTTCAAACTCTCAACGAACTTTTTTAGCTAATTTAAATATCGTATTTCATGCTTCTTAACCTTTTTCTCTCACAATTTCCATGTCTTTATATATAATTTTCTTAAATTCTCAGCGTCTTGAACATAACTTTTTATTTTCATCCAAAATTATTTTGTTCCCTTTTTTGATTGCAGTTTTTCCCGTTTTTATTCCCTTTTATTTATTGTTCACAACCAGAAAAAAAACATATTTAAAAATAAAAAAAAACTTTGAATCCAACAAAACAAAAATATCTTAGAACCCTAAATCACATATTCAAATTCTATAAGACTAGCCTCAACCTCAATAAATTTGTATTACAAATAGCTTAGTTCATCTTTGTACATATGTAAGTACCTACTACTTGCATGTAAAATGTTCTTTGTCTATTTCTAACTCCATATTGTATGGTATGGAAGAATTCCGAGCAAAGAGTTCGATTTAATTTCTTAACTAAGTTTTATTAAAGTTTATTGCTGAAAAACTCTTTCAGCGTTTGCTTGACTGTGCAGAAGTCCAAAATTATTTGAAACCGCAATTTTTAACATTGCGGAACCTAAAATCAAATCTCGTTTATAAGATATCATTTCCGAATTCTTGAATGTTTCGGGAGGGTGTACTTGATATGTCAATGTTTCTTAGTGAGCTCCATGTCTTGATCACTCAGAATGAGTAAATAAAAAAGGAAAATGCCTGCAATGTGGAACGAGCGAAGATTTGCTCTTATTTTTCACAGTGATTGGAATAGTAGATTTGAGAAGCAGGCTTTGGTCACCAGCATAAAAATTAAATCGCTTCAAAATTTCTCAAAAGCTGTTATCAAAAAATGTCTGCTTATTTTTAAAACAAACACATTTTAAACTCACTGATTTCAGGTTGTTTTGATAAATACAAGCACCTCAGGTTTTGAACTGGGGTGGAATCGGCTAAGGTGATTTGTGATAGTTAATAGTCACAACACAATGGAAATGCTACGGCTAAGGTGATTTGTGAAAGTCACAACACAATAGAAATGCTATGGCGTTTTTTTTCAAATATCCCAAATCAAATTAGCCGATTCCACCCCCGACTATTTTCCCGTTTTCTACGTTAGTTTTCCCTTTTTCCCTTTATGGCTAAAAATTAACCCTGCTAAAACAGAGTTGATCTGCTTTAGAAATTCTTCACGCAATTATACAGCTACGAGGTGCAAGAACCTATCTTTGACTCTTCCCGATAACACAGTTATCACGCCAAAACAAAGTGTTAGATATCTCGGAGTTCACTTCTTCGAAAGATTCAAATTTAACCAACATTCCAAATTTACCCTCCATAAGGCAAATTGTGTCTTATCTCTCCTACGTCCTCCTATGAAAGTAAGAGGTGGTCTCCAAATAAGGACGAAACTTCTGCTTTACAAGCAACTAATTCGCCCAATATTAACATATTGCTTTCCTATATGGTATACAATATAAGCCCCACGAATATGAAAAAACTGCAATTATTCGAGCGTAAAGCTCTCCGTCATTGCACCTCCCTTCACCGAAAACGAAATTCCTACCGCTATTATAGCAATGAAAGGCTTTGCGAAGCATCACGTATAATCCCGATTGACAAATACATTTACAACCTCAGCACCAAGATGCTGAGGAAAATCCCAAACCATCCCAGCCCTTTTATTAATTTACTTACAGGTAATCCAGTCACAGACGACCGATATCTCCAGGTGCTCTCCATGATGGATCCAGCACTTGGAATCTAGAGGAGACAGCTTTGAGAACTTCTACGATGCTGCAGGTTCGCAGCACAACAGAGGTTGAAGCCACCAAACGACCAAACTAACCAACAAGGGTCTAAATTCTATCAGCCCTACCATCACCCACACCAGTCAACGACCGTCAGCACTGCTCAAGCCGACATAAAAAACTTATATCTAAGAAAAACTCTTGTTAGACTTAAGAAACTTTAATAAAAAATGTAAAAGCTAAATGTTACTAACGTAACGAAGCAGAGCCCCCTTTTGTGCTCGCAGATTAAAATACTAGACTTAAGAAATTAATAAATAATTGTAAATAGATAGTAGCTAACTAGACAATGTAGC
Organism: Dasysyrphus albostriatus; assembly: GCA_946251815.1. Classification (NCBI taxonomy): domain Eukaryota; kingdom Metazoa; phylum Arthropoda; class Insecta; order Diptera; family Syrphidae; genus Dasysyrphus; species Dasysyrphus albostriatus. The sequence goes on from OX276335.1 coordinate 58,978,168, forward strand.
AACATTTTGAGCATAAACAAAAATATTGTATATTGTTGTATATTTTCCCTTTATGGTCGATAAATCCCGAAAAACGGGGAAAATAATAATAATAACCCTGATTGCATGATTTACTATATTTATTTTTTCTTCGCCTTATAATGACAAAAACATCATCGATATACATACCTTTACAATGGCCGTGGTACTTTGTTTATTTGTTTTTAGGAATAAGGTCACTTAATGAAACTCTTATGTTGTTTTATTCTACATATAGTACTTAGGTTCGATTCAAAATATTATATGAATAGTAGCGATTATATAAACGTAATGGACTGTATAAACTGTATAAACGTAGTGGACTGTATTTTTCCAATTCTTCACTATAAAATCTATCAATTAAATTGTATAAAGATAAATGAATTTCTTATTTCCGAGTAAATCTATTCCGTCTAAATTTTCTTTTTAATAGATTAATGCTTAGTCATTTGGAATGCTAGGACACAATAAGAAAGCTAAATAAGTTCGTCGCACACTTTTGATTCAGTATGTATCATAGTATGCATGTATTGCAGTAAGTCTATTAAAAATATTATTGATAATAAAGTAATTTACGAAGTACACGTAGCATACTACGTAGTATTTGTAGTTTGATAAACTATGCATACCTTTTTCCTTGGGTTAAGAATTGTGATTTTATATGGTTGATAGAGGGAGTTTTATTTCGATAAGCTTATCATTTTAAATATTTGTACGTTTTATGTTAGCACACAAAACGTTTTTTTTCTTCATTTACCCCATGAAAAGAATGATTGTAGCTGTAGCTTGTAACAAGAGTTGAATTTTGTTTAACTCCTGCTACTCCATACATTTCTTGCTATATGTACAGATTCACATTGTAGTGCTGTATACTATTTTTGTATCTTTCTACTTTGACAGTACTACGAGCCACAGCTACAGCCACACCATTCTGTTTGGCCAGTTAGCCTTTTTTACAGACGTTTCATGTCATATGTCAAATCTTATACACATATAATATATATTTAGCTTATTTAAAGTTAATTTCGTTTCAGTTTCCCTTATTTTGTAGGTATATACGTATTTATTAGGTCAGTTCCCTTGCTTTGAATTTCTGTGATTTTTATGCAAATTTCAGTCCAAAGTTCATATAGAAAAAAATTATTGCCTAAGTTCATTTCGTTTTCTGATTACATTATTTTGTTCACATGAATATTTTCAATTCAAAATTTTAGTTTTATTCATTACATATTTTATGTTTATAATCAAACAATTCATTAGCAATTACTTTAAGCCGTCTACCTGGGACAGCAAAGTTTGAATATAAACTGAAAGGTTAGGGTAGTCTTAGTAATAATCTCTTGATTAACAATAATTCGAATATTAATTTTTTTTAAAGTTCATTAGCTATTTTATTGCGATATCTAAGAATCTGGTTAAAAAATTGACCATACGTCCCACTCTAGGGGGAAAATCCGGTTTTTCAAGTATCTGTCTGTGTGTCGAAGCTGTTAAAGCGGCTAACCTTAAAAGTGCAGTACAAAATCTGTGATAGTTTTTTATAAAAAAAATAATGAAATTCTTAAAGAAATTTATTCTGCATCCAAGAAATAAGAATTTATTTTTAATTCGTAATTAAATCAGATTTAAATTTTTTAGATAACTATTTATTATTAGTAAGGGTATTCATGCAACTTAACTCTAAAACCCTAGATAAGTTTACAAATTGGTTAAGTTTATCTTTTGGTTAATGAACTGTCAAATTTTGTATGGGAAATGATTTACACAATTTGGTTAAACTTATCAAAGGATTTTGTTGCCTAAAATAACCAAACTGGTTAAACTTATCCAAACGTCATTGTGACTCTTACTCTGATTGAATTACGTAGCATTTTATCAAATATTTAAAAAAGGTCGTTCATGCAAACTTTGCGTAAACTTATCATTTTACACCATTTTGTAAACTTACGACGTTGCATGAATACCCTTAGTATGACTTTGTCTAACTACGCTAAAAATATTGAGGCTGATTTTTGTAAGTTTTTTTTAATCAAAACAAAAAATTGTTTCGTTTCTGTTGCTTACTAAAAAATTATAATTTCTACTCCCAGCAAAGCTGTGAAAATGTTCCCGCTTTTGCTTCAAATAAATCTGGTCACTATACCCTTCCAAAAATATGGCTTCTGTATTGAAATAGTTGTTAAAATAAGAAATTTCTCCGAGTAACTGCCTGACCAGAATAGAGTGCTGCAACTGGAGCTGCGGCTGCAACTGGAATAGCTGTCACAAAATGTACGTGATTTTTTTTTCGCCCACAATGTGCTGTACAGCTGTCTGACATTTTTGTCATTTGAAGTCAGCTGTGCGAGTTTTATTCAACACAAAAATAAAATTAAAACAAAAATAAAAATGGATAATGATGAAATGGAAGCTAAAATTACTTTACGTCTTTATCAGAGATTAAAAAGAGGTAGAAACTCTCTTCAACCCATAATACCTCAAAAAAGCTGCATGCAAAAGTTAAATGATGGCCAACTTGTCCAGCTCCGTCTGCAGCTGCATGTCGTGTTCTGGGGCCCAATTCCGCAAGGGTGAATGATTTTGCGCCCAAAACAAGTTTGAATAAATTTGACTGATTGTGAATACGATATTTGTCAAAAACTTAAAACTCATTCTTGCGGATTCGCTAAAATTGACGTGTACACGATTTTCTGTGAACACCGAAAAAACTCACTCATGCTGCGGAATTGGGCCCTGAGCGTATCATTGGATTTGTGTGTATTCAAAATTTTGGCAGCTATTATAGTTGCAGCTCCGTCTCCATTCTGTTCAGTCTGTAAGGCCTGGTTCACACGGCAATGCACTTCATGTTTTTTTATAGTATAAATCCAAACTGCAAACGTCTGTGAAAGGTTCTATGCAGAATGCATATGCCACTGCTCTTTCGCATGGATTTATACTGCAATAAAACGTGCGGTGCATTGCTATGTGAACCAGGCCTAAGTAGTTCAGCGCTGAATACTTTTATCTATGCACGGATTGTCTTGTCCTTTATTCCACACACATTTGGACAGTTGCATAATTTACAGTTCAAAGTGAAAAACGGGTTGGCAGGGCAAACTATACACTCAAACTTTCTCGGATTCCGTGATCTGTGCTTAGAGGAGCATTATCTAGGTCTTAGTCAAATTTTCGGGTAATACGATTACTCTCAAAGTTGCATTCATATTTTGTTTTCGATGCATTCTTTAATTAGTAGAGCCCGGTTATGGACTACAAGAATTTGATTTTTTGAATAAGCTTTACAAATAATATCCTTTATCGTGAACTTTTTGTAGTAACACGATAAGTTCCTTTTTGACCTAAAGCTCAACTTATCGTATTCATAAGCTTTATGCACAAAATTTCAGCTACTCGTACAATACTTCTTTTTACTTGCGATATAGTATTATAGGGTAAGTTTTGGATTCGTGCACATTAAAAATTTTTAGATAACAATCAAACATGACATTACGATCATAGAGAACACCAAAAAGTGGGTGTACAAATTCTGCCTGTCTGTTTGTATCTGGATCTACAGGCAAAACCAATAAACCAATGATGTGACCTTCTTCAAATTTTGAACTTAAAGCCTTTTGGTGATTTCTCCAGAGAGGAAATTAAAATTTTTTAACTCGAAAAATAACTTTACTTGCTATACAACTGTTAAGGAAAATCTAATTTATCTCAAAAACGGCTCCAAGGATTTTGATATAAAAAATCAGTGTGTTATTTTACGTACATATGTTGTATCTTTTGGTAACGAAATTTACCGAAAACTGTTATTAACGGTACCTGCCATATAACAGTTTTTTATTTTTATGCAAAAGCTCCTTTCAAATGTTAAGAGTGAGATGATTACAAAAAAAAGTAATCATTACAGGTTTTTTCAATTACTTTTTTTGTTCAATTACAAATTACATGTAATTGTAATTGAAAACTTCGAATTACAATTACATGTAATTGTAATTGGAAAAGGTCAATTATTGATTGCATGTAATTTTAATCGATATTGTAATAGAATGTCTGTTTTCCGTATTTATTTGTGGTTAGGTAAAACATATTTGTACTTTTCATTCGATATATGTAGCTAATCATATTTATTTGGGTAACGGGTTAGTATGCAGGTCAATTTCGTTAAATTGAACACATGCTTCAATAAAAAAAGGTGAAATCTTGTTAATCTAGCTTTTTTATTATTTGCTTAAAACCGGATGGTATGCAATAAAAAAAAACAGGTTAGTCCGCTAATTTAATAACCTAACCTGAGCAGATGAAACTTGGGAAAACTAAAAAAACTAGTTTATATTATATTATTATATACTTAATTACATACAATTTAAAAAAAAATAGTTTGAAATTATTTTTTTTTTAATTCAGTTTTTCAAAAACTATTCACTAACACAACTTAATTTAGAATGCTGATAAAAGAAGAGTTTTTGGCTTTCCAAAAAGATATGGCATGCCATTGTAAGTTCTACTATTGTCTTTAAATATTTGTTTTCCTTTTTTTTCAATTTTTAAAAAATTGCCCCTCCCGCCTAAACTGGGGGAAATGGATCCCCTCCCATACGATATGTTTCTTATCTTAACCTAACTTACTCGTTCCAGCTTTTTTGCACCTTATACCGATCACCCTGTATATGAAAAATAGTTTTTAAAAAAACCGCTACAACAATTCAATTTTTTATTTGCCTACAATATCTTCATATTTTTCATCAAATAGCATATTCTTTTTTGAGCTCTAAGTATTTTACGAGTTATTAATATCATTAAAAGGACGGTTTAAAGGCTTCTATTTTTCCTGTAATTACTTGCATATTTCAAAAGTTTTCAGCAAGTACCTGCGATCCAGTCGTGCATTTTATTTTGTTTCCTTTCAGACCAGATATATTCACTGAAATTTTATTCTATTTGTTATAAAAAAGAAGATGAGCAAATGTTTCCTTAAGAATATTAAAAAAAAAAATTTGAACGAAAGCCTATTTTTTGGTACTACATGGCAAATTAAAAAGTCTTTGTAATAAGTACCAATTCTTATATTCTTATATTAATCGACCCAGCCGTGCATTAAAAAAAAAAACGGAAAACAAAATTGCGGGATTGCCTACTTTATTCTCTTTAGTCTAAAAAATCGTAACGTCATATCAAAATCTTGAGTAAGAATATTTGTACGAATGTGAAATTTGCCATGTAGTATATATAAGAAGACTTTCGGGTCAAAACTGGGAAAAATGATAGCAAATAATAAAGTTTGAATGGGTTTATCGCACATCTCTGTCCATTTGCAATAAAAAAGACTTTTTGAACATGTCATATTATTATTACCCTCTACTTTATTTTGTCTGAGCATGTATTGAGTATCTTTTTGGTAAAAAAAAAAAACGTTATGGACAATCTATTCTTTATTAAAAGGTAGATAACATAGCCTATAAATTCAAACAAATTCAATATATTTGGTAGTTATGTGTATTTTTTTGGAATTTCAATTAATAATAATAATTAATAAATTCTATAACAACATAAATAGTTGTCTATAGAAACATTAACGATTTATTCGCGTGTGCTAGTAATTTCATTGAGTATAAAGTATAATATATAAAAAAAACTCACCCATCTTGACTGTTATGGAACGCCAGCACAATAGACGGACTTGAATAGGCATTGCTAGTTACCCATGTACAATGCACAGCGAACATCATTAGAAGCATAAGAATTGCCAAAATCACCACACTTTTAAGATTTGCACCGATGCCAGCAGTTCCTTCATGAGCAGAATCATGCTTTGGTCTGTGTTTTAACTTACCAGCCTATAAACATAATTAAAAATGAAAAAAAATATGTTGTGTATAAATAAGCAGGATATTCACCCCAACTACAGAGTCCGACGAATGAGCTGTGGAGGAATCTGACTCAATTTTGACATTTGACTCATAATAAAAATGTCAAAAATGGGTCCGACTTCCTCCGCAGTTCATTCGCCAGATTCTGTAATCGGGGTGATTATTAAATGAAAAACTCTTACCTTATCATACATATTTTTCTTTTCCACTGAAGTGTCTTCGGTTTCATCTGTAGCCTTGTTGGGTGAACTGTCTTCCTTCAGGAAAACTTCGAGCAGGCAAGAGAAGGCAATACCAGCTAACATACACACAACTGGAGTGAGTGTTAGCATCAATCGCACCATAACTCCAGCAAAGTAGACCGCGCTTATTGCGTAGAGGACAACGAACACTCTCTCGTCATTGATTTTCTTGATGCAGTACCATAATCCGACGGGGAATGCACAAACCAAAATGTGCAAATCGAAGAAGAATGAAAACCACGTTGTGGGTTGATGCTCTGAAACTGAAGCAATGATGGGAATATGAATCTTTGCGTAGCCAGTGTCCCATAGGGAGTAGAATCTTCCACTCCAGGGAGCCACAACACCCGTCACGGTGAGAGCAACGACTGCGAGAAAGACCACCGCAGCTGCCATCAGAGCACCCACGATGAATAATCTCTTGAATTCAGTTTTGGAGAGAACCGTCTGTAAGTGCTTGAGAACACCCACTGCCAGAAGGAGCACAAAAACGCCCATCGCCGCCATGTGTTCACTTGTTCGAATTGGTTGGAAACCAACAAAGGGAATTTGCATTGAGAACAAGAGACCCAGAATGTAAAACGTTGAGTAACTAGTGAGTAATCTGGGCGAGTATCTACCCATAAGAAGCAATACGAACACATGCAGTGGAATCAAGTTGATAATAAAAACGTAGCCGCCCCAAGCTGATACCATGTAAAAGTATGATAGAGCTGCCATCGATGACCAAAAGACGGATCCCGTTTTGACCGACTTCACCCACAGATAGTACGTGAATTGAAGGGCGAAGATAGCTATTCCTTCGTTATCATAAGACCCGGCCACTGACCGACTGATGTAGCCAGGCACGATTGCTATGAAACTGGCAGCAAAAAGGCCAGCTCCGGGAGACCAGAGCTCCTTCGTCAGCAAATAGGTAGAAATTGATGTAAGGCCACTGAAGACGGGAGCAAGAAACACGCAAATATCCCTGATGTGAACGGGTATATTCAAAGCATGCAAGATGTAGTGAATGCCTCCGGACGTTATCATCAATCCGGGGTATACGGTACCGCCGACGATACGACCCAATGGATACCATGCGCGCTCATCAAACCAATTCAGAAACTTGTAATAGCCATGTTCGACCATAAAGGCGGTGGCGCGATAGTTGAACCATGGATCGAATTCATGGATGATGCTCTCGAACCGAATGACAGCAAACAAACGAGATGCAAATCCAGCCAACCAAGCTATGAGGAGTACTGCAAATGTGATGAGACTGCTATAGCCAGCTGCTTTGCGATTGAGCAGCTTCGCAGGGCGATTCATTTTTTCTTCAATGTATTTTTTCCAAATGCTAAATTTTGATAAAATCGAGGAAAAAGGTTAAGTTTGTTAAATATTTTTGTTGCTGTTAGAGAACATTCGTTCGCCCTTTAGGGTGTTTTCTCCACACTTTTTGAGATTTTTTCTTGTGAAGAAAAAAATTTCAATTTGACTTTTTCCAACACCACCGACCGAAAGAAGAATGACACGTCGCCCAACAAAAACACCGGCCGTATCAGGTCTGGCAACGTAAAAGAAGAAAAAGTTGAGATAAAAACAATGTGATGCCAAAGCAACAAAATTTAATGTTATGACACGCACACAACTAGTGTCATCGTGCCTGAAAATTATGTGGTTGTTAGATTAATGGGCTATTTCCATCACTGCATTAACATTTTCATTTTTAAAGGCACTCCAAACTGATGCGAAATATTTGTTCACGATAGTTTATATTTGGTCAGTTTATATTTCTTGAGCACTCGGTAGTTTTCCTCAATTTTTTGACAGAGCAGAAGAGTTAAATATAAACAGTATTCCTCACATAGAAGTCAAAACAACTCTGTTTTACTTTTCTTCTTACGTAATTTACTGCGACAAAAAATAATTTAACAAACGAATTCAGTCTCAGTTTTAAAGAGGAGAAGTGAGGAATTTTTGAGGGGAATCCTGATATTTCTGAGCGCTCTGAGTCCTCTGAGATCTCAGAAATATAAACTGACTAATAAGCTGGATTTTATTATCCTCATACTGTGATCCGGATCAGATTATGATAAATAAAACAGATAGGACCTTTGTGACAGGAGTATTATATACCCTTCTTTTTTGCCTTATTTTTATGTGCCTGTTGCCTCTTTTCTTTGCACTAGGTGCTGAGACACATTCACTATACTAAAATGCATCCAAACCTCCAGAGTGAGAACTTGGTTTTGGATCATTGAAACAGATCCAGATAAAAAGTAGGATCCCATGTTATTTTTGAAATTACGTGCTAGAAATTAATCCGGATCAGATCATAAATGGATATACAGTAAAATGCGGATATTGTTTTTGTTTAGCATTGTATATCTTTCAAACTTTCTTTCGTTGCGAATGATTTGCTTTGATTTTGTGCTGGTTTGGGGAGCCTTACAAAGAGTGTGTAATTAGATTTCTGTTAGCCGTGTTCCTTTCGGGGTGCGAAAGTACTCATGAGTATTTCATTAGCAATTTTCAATGGAACGCACGAAAGTCACTTCGCTAGTAGCAATTATTACGATTCTAAGTGATATTCATTAGGGGTATTCACGATCCGATGTATCTGGTGTTATATAATTGTATAAGTGTAAAAGCATAACAATTTGTTAAACTACAATAACGAAATATACTGAATGTTAAAAATTTACTCTTTTACACTTTTGTTATACTACCATGGGTTGCAATTGCAACCCTATTGTAGAAAGAAAATACACCATAGTAATACACATTATCAGCCGTATTTATTAAGAAAATTTAAAGGCTTCGTAACTTAAAAATGCCTCTAAATTGCACTTAGGTGCGAAATCGGTACCTATAATCAATTTTCACTTTCAAGCAACGTTACTTAAATGTATCTTAACTTAAACGCCATTCACCGCGTTTAAAGGTTACTTAAAGCCATCTTAAATATATTTTGACATTCGAGACCAATTGTTTTTTTTTATTACAGAAATATAGGTATACTTATGTATGTATGTGGGTGGAGTTTTCATATTTTTGCTGTGATTTGTGGCTTCCTTTTATAAATTGAATTGTTAAATAAATTGTTTTGTTTACTAACATATTTTTCTATCAAAAGGTGTGAATTAAAAAATTAAAAAATAACATTTCTGAACACAAATATAAAAGCATCACAAACCAAAATGGAGTGATGTTTCATTTCGTTTGCATTTAGCATGCCAGTTGTTTCTCTTTTATAATTTATAAATACATGTGCTCATCTTTTGTTTGCATTTGCTTGCAAGCTGTCAAAAAATAGCTGAAATGAACATGTATCAGTGAGTTTTCTCACGTTACGTTACAATTCAATTGTTTAGTTAAGCAGGAATAGAAAATTGATTATAGATGAGAATTTAGGTAACGTAACTTAAAGGCAGTTTAAATATTTAAGCAAACTTAACTAAATGACCTCTAAGAGGGATTTTAAGAAAATCTAATAAATTCGGCTGTAGATGTTTTCATTTATCCTATACGCATACAAGCATTGCATAATACTGCATAGAGTAAAAAGGCGATAATTTTCCACTCCTTTTGTACCTTTATGGAGTTAAGATAGCATTAAAGAGTTTCTCGTAACATAAAAAGAAATTTGTAGATAGGGTCCAGGAATCAAGCCTGGGTCCCTTTGCACTAATTTTCTTGCTCAACCAATTTCAGGTATACAATTTATTGTTTTAAATCGTAATCAATTTCATCATAAATGGTCTCCTATGAAACGTAAGAGCTATGGCTTGCACTACTAAGTCAAACATTTTCTCAAGAATAACATAAAATAATAGATATTTGTTTAAATAAATAAATCCGTAGGTATACAAATTAATTAATTAATTGTTGAGGAGAGCACTTTAACACTTAGGTGTACGTTCAATCGAATGCAGCTACGCACTCAGTCTTCTTCCTTTTATATATTTTTCGTAAAGGTTTCTTCGTAAAACTATCTGATATCCAAGACTTAATATATTTTTCTAATCGTTTAATGTTTTATAATATATAATAAATATATTGTTAAAAGTGTTCTAATCAATTTCATTTTATATTAACCACCACCTTCAACATTTATGAATATCAACCTAAAACGTTGGCTGACAATAATAAGAAATATAATGTGTTTGGATGCCAAACTGAATATAAATATATGAGGACTTGAGAACCAAAACTTTCTTTGTCTAACTTTAGACAGCAATCCAACTCCGAAAAGTTATAAATAAACTTTGTTGACTGTTGTCCTTAGAGTCTGTGTAGATGTAGAAAATATAATAAATAAGGCTGTCCATATCCATGTCAGAAAAGCTACTCTCCAAACTAAATTTTATGGTCTAATAATTTTCAAATGAGAGTAGGTACTTAGAAAATAATAAGGGTATTCATACAACAGCGTAAACTCATCGTAAATGTTGTAAAGTTTTAAACTTCGTAATTTCTGTCACAATTTGTATGGAAAATTTGACAGATTTACGAAGTTTACAACCTTACTACGTTTACGACGACTTTACGCTGTTGCATAAATACCCCTACTTTTTATATCTAATTTTAGGTTTTTAAATCATACTGGTTTGACTCTATGCTATCAGTTCAGGTTTTCTTGCAGTTTTGATTTCTGGAAAACGTAAGGCTGTAACAGTCAATTTTTTAAATCACGCTTCAACTTCAATAAACAATAATTTAACTAAAAAAGTTAACGCAAAAACGCTGCATTATTTCTGTTCCCCCTTGAAAACTACTAAACTGATTTTAAATTAACTTTTCAGAAACAGTTAAGGGTATATACAAAACATTCTCGAAAAATTTGAGCGCATTCGGTTTTTTGGTTCGAAATCAATAGCATACATACAAAATACAGATACATTAAATAGGCATATAATGAACTTTATAAAAAACCAGAGGTCACTTCGTTTAAACAGGTAATACTAGGATACGCCAACAAACCAACAGCTTGAAAATTGCCACTTGAGACTCTGAGCTGGACTGTGCAATACCATGTAGCGATGTTGTCGATATGGAAATTTTGATTAATATTCTTGCAGTTATCAGCTTGGTTGCCATTGTATTGCATATGCCTTTCACATGAGCCACGAACTGCGAATAAATTTGTTAAGTCGAGTTCAAGCTCAAAAATTAACAAATTCTTGTTTTTAGTTTTTTACAAACTGTAAAAACGATACTGTGTACAATTTTTAAATGAAAACATGGCCTTTAATAAGTTGTTAAATTTAGCAATTTTATATTTTCTACATTACCAACGAGATATTTTCTGCGAATTGTCAAACACCTTATCGCAATCTATAACACCAGGACGGCGCGTTCCACAAATCTACGAATAGAAAGTTCGTTCGAATTTAACCTCAAAATTCGTTTATCACCCTTTCTGCTGGTTTATTTTGTATGGCAATTCGCATCTGTTGGCAACCACTCATGTGAAAGAAATGTCAAAATTCACAACCATTCGTTATTCGCAGTTGATCGCTATTCACAGCTCATGGACGGTGTTTACATTGGACTAAAAAACTGGATTTTTTTGACGTTCAATGTACGAATAATGCGTACCGTCATCCACGAATCCTTTTCTTTTTATTAATTAATTTATTCGTAGTGGAAATTAAAAAACTTTTAAATATCACTTTTATTAAAAAAAACTTTTGTTAGTAACTTGCATGTTTAACTAGCATTTAACTCAATAAATATTTTATTCAAAAAACTCTAATTAACACATTTACCTTAATTTTAAAATAGTTATTGCACTTCCCTTAAACCCGTTTGAAACAGTTGAATAATGGAAAACGTTTACTAAAAGAAATAACGGATATTTCTGTTGTAAGAATTTAAACTGAACTAATATTTCGTACATGGTACAAATAATGCGTACGGTTGACGTACGAATGAATTTCGTCTACTAATATTAGTTTTCCTTCATAAATATTACGAAACCATTAGTATAGATACTAAGAATGCAATGCAAAAAATTACTAAGTTATGCGTACAAGAAATTAACGATATTTTTATTTATATGTACACAATAATGCGTACAATGCACTCATACCAATTTTGAATTTTTGTTTACAAATATAATTAGTAAATAAAACAAATTAATTCGTAAATACTATCACAGGTATTAGTAACACATCACGAATGAATTTGTAAAAATATCACGGTACAAATACATCGAATATTTCACGAATATTCGTACATTGCACCTTGCACGAATATTTTTGCCACGAATGTCATTCGTAGCCATTTTACTAATATTATTTTTGGGTGTAGTGTATAAGACTGTTTCAAAAAATATGTTTTGATTTCGATTTTCTTGCAAACAAGCTCAAAAGTTTCAGTATAGCGGAAAAAGACGTCTATGAAAATTTGAGCTCTTAAAATTCGTGTTTAGACATGCCTCATAGCAGATTAAACTGATAAGTACATTTTTTGAAACGGAAACTAAAATATAATTTTCCAAAAGTTTTTGGTATGCTGAACTGGAATAGAAGTCAGAAATATTCTTGCAATTTGTTTTTTGGGGTAATGAATTCGAATCTTATGGAAAAAAAGCAAACAAATTATGCAAATATGCCTTTATTTTTATTTATTTTTATTTGAGTCTAAAGTTTTGAAAAAATGAGTATTGATGCATATTTAAGGTTATATTATATCTCGAGGTAGTTTTTTTGCAGATATATTTTTATAGTCATTCTGAAGTTTGAACATTTTTCATTGAAATTCTGTTTGAATCTTTCAAATTCCTTAATAAATATTTGAGAAAACATTAATAACTTTTTAGCCTTCTTCTTAAATTTGAAGAGACAAAATTCCAATTTTTGTCTACAAAGTAATTAATTAGTGTTCTCGAGTGGATTTGCGAAAATGACCTAAGTCCGAATGGGTTTTTACTGTAAAAAATTTGAAAAGAGATTTTTTGAAAATTATGTATAGTTTCAGTTGTACCTTGATGAAATATACGAATAATTTACAGTTTTCGATCCATAAGTAAAAAACTCCCACAAAATGCATTTTTGCATAATTTTTGTCATTTTTTTCTCATGTTGCGGCACGAAAATTCTGTCGCAAGCCTCAGAATCTGATTCAGCACCCCCGAAAACATAAAACAGGAGTAAAATCAAACCTACCCCACAATTTGCTTGCTAAGGGCCCTTTTGAGCACAAACTGACTGGAACTGGAAAAAATTTTACTTGTAAAGTGAACGGAAAACAAAATTACATTTTAATAGAAACTATGAGTAATAAATAAAACCTTTATTAGATTTGACATTTTCCTGGTTGGACCATGGTCCACAGTGTAATTTTTAAATTCAGTTTACTGTTGGGGACAGTGTCTGTTTTGGAAAAAAATATTTCTTATTTAAAAAGTAATACATACCTAGCATTTGTTTTTTAATTTATGATAATATCTACAATATCAAAGTATATTCAACAAACCCCTTTAAACAGATTACTTTCCCATAAGCCACGTGTTGAATGCTAATGAGTCCAATGACTTTTGAAACAGCTAAGACTTTCCCCAATTTCCTCAAAATGATAATTTAAGAGCTTTCGAGCTCGACAACAAAACAAACATTTTCCCCATGAGCCAAGTCCATTCTTCATTATTACGCTTCGAACATGGTTCTCTTAAGGATATGCTTTGGTCATGCTCATGGCCTTTAAAGAGCTACGTGAAGACCTATGCTTTCATTATTTGATACAGACATGATAAATTGATAAAATGATAACAGTAACAGTCTAACAGTCGCACCGGGAGTATCTCTAGAGGTTCGGATGTGATTTGATTAAAATTTTCACCTGAAGACGTAAAAATATTTCGACAAAAATACGTTTTCCTCAACAGGGAATATATACCCAAAGACATATTTTATCAACTACTATATCATACAATTTATTGTTTGTTTACTTACTACAATGTTTTTTCATTTCCATTTACACACTGTTTTCCTATGTTTATTTTGTGTATTAATGCCCATTTCTGAATCACAACACGATGTGACAAATTTTACCACTGAATCAAATGAAGAAAAAGTGTTTGACTTCCTGTCAAATACAAATTATACGGAAGTTAACTGTGGTGAAACGCAGAAAATGGTAGATGAGTGCTTTAAAGATCTTCCTCCGCATTTAATGGAATTCTTACAGACAACGAAAATTGTAGTAACAAAAGAAGAAATTTCCTCTAAGTGCACGTAAGATATAATCTAATGGATGTTTTATTATTTGTAAACAATTTAAAACTAAGCCGGTGACAGTCATTTTATGTTGTACGTATTGTAGGGAAATACAAGGACAAGGAACACAACATAAATAAACGAAGCATCCTATGGGTGCTGCTAGTACGTGACCCAAATGGGGGTGGAGAAATCGTGGGTAGTATATGTAATAAATAACGGAAGAGGTTAAATAAAGTCCCTCGTGTAAAACAAAATATTAAATGAACAACAAAATCCAGTCCTTAACGACATTCTGTAACTAATCCCGATTTTGGTTTAAACACAAGAAATCAAATAAAAAACTTATTTACGTTAAGAATTTTTTTTTTCGCTTAATAACTCTGTTAGCCAAATTAAGTGCACAGTGGGTTGTTAAATTTTGGCGACAAAAACAATTTCCCATGGCACAATAATGTTTATATAAAAAGGTTTTTTATAATACAAATTCCAGACGTAGGTATAGGTACCTACTACAGGGTGTCCGCCGGGAAGATATACTAATTTGTTTTGCCGCCATTTTGGTAAACATTAGCCTTGACAGATCATATTTGGCAGTCGTGAAGTAGACTCGTGGCAAATTTATTATGGAAAAATATTCGATAATTTTACCAAAATCTATCATTGATTATTGTGACAGTGAGAAAGTTACGTGACATTTTTGAGAGAAACAACGTGCCAACAAAAGGCAATATTTATCGTGTAGTGAATGATTTCGAAGAAAGAGGATCTTGAGGTGATATACAGCCAGGATTACAATCAAATTTCTGCGAGACGAACAAAGTAGTTTACCTTCCCGGTGGACACCCTGTACTAAAATAAACTAGCCAAATAGAAGACTTAGCATAAAGGATTGGACTTGTTGAAAAATCTATTGTGAATCAATACTTCAAGGAGTCCAATTCTTAATGCTAAGTCCTCTACTTGACGGATTTATTTGAGAAAGCCGGACGAAACGCCAATTTGTAGAAGTAAAGCCCATAAAAGCTATTTTGAATCGGTATAGTATTATTTTATTTATTTTATGAAAGCTTACAGTGGCTTTATTAAATACAGTAATCAGAAAAGAAAGAAAAGAAAGAAAGAGAAAGAAAAAAAGAAGTCATGTTCAGAAAAGTGAGATCTCGGAGACCCCAGCGAATTTTGTTCTGTTTTGTCAATTACATTAATTATTAATGTAAACAATTAAGTATATCAATTTCTATTATTTTTCGACATAGAAATTGATCTGATCTACTTATCTCACTGGATGCATTTTTCAGTAAGAAGACAATGCAGACAGGATCTTTGAGCCTGATTACACGATTCGTTTTTTCGGACGTTTCGTGTTTGGTTTAAAAATATTTTGAAATCACTTCTCTTTCAATCTTATATCTATTTAATCCCGAAAACCCATTTTAAAGCTCATTATTAAAAAATTATAAGCATCCCCCGCCTCTCCACCTCTATTCGTTTGTCAAATCATAAACGTCAAAGTTCAACCAGAAAAAATCTTAAAATTTTCATATGTGCTTTCATTTTTTCATTCCCCCTACATTTCTACACCCCTCACCCAACGTCAGAAAAAAACGAATTGTGTAATCTGGCTCATATTGAAAAAAAGGGACTTAATTGTGAATTTCTTGTTTATCGGATTTTTGTTGGTGTCACCCTCTCTGTCGATATGCCCTAAGCCTGGGCTTATTCGGCCTTATGGAAAATCCAGGGCTGCTATTTAATATTCGGTCGGATTGAATCCGTACGAATTGCAAAGGCAAACGGCCAACAAAAAGATATCAGATTTGAAAACATGGTGGTTTGAAAATCCATTTATTTTGCGGCAAGACGAACGGATGCACAATCCCCAATTTTTTTGACGTTCTTAAATGGGGTATTTTTTTGTTTTCGATCCGTACGAATAAAATTCGATCGATATACATAAATAGTACGCAAAATTATATTTTTCGTCAATGTCGTTAGATATTTGCCATTGAAGTGATCACATGGTACGTACATATAGATTTTCAGTTGTAGTCTGTTACAGTAAAATTTACCGCAATAAAAACTAATGTTTTTCGATTCCCGGCCCTCGGTTCCTTTTTTCCCAATTTTCTTTTGCAGATGTTTTCAACCTACTGAAAGAGAGAAGGGCAGCCATGGTCTATCAGTTATTGGTTCACTCTCTCAGTATCTTGAGAAACAGAATCGATGTGTCAAATTTGACATCAAAAGTGGATGTGTTCGACTCACTGATAGATGGGCGGTTTGTTTCAATTGAAAAGCACTGAATCCAAGAACAAAATTTGACAGACGGGTGGTCTGATCAAACCTTAATCCAAGAAAAGCACGGATGAAATTTACAGCCCTATTCTGGCAAACTTCACAAGTCACAACAACCTCATAAGGTGAGGTTAATTTGGTTTTGTGACATTTTCGTATTCTGGCAGCAACATCACAAGTTGTAATCCTCACAAAAACTATCGACACTGTAATCTCCCTCGGAGGAGGTCACAACTAAAAATAAACACCTCTGATTTCACATATAACGATATTAACATGTTCAGTTGTATTTATTTCTAGTTACTTTCACTTTAAATAATATAACTCATTGAAATATAAACATGCGTGCATGTATTATTTGATTTTAGCTTACCTTATTAAAAAAAAACAATCTAACTGATCATATGCTTCTTCTTTCGTAGTAAATAGGTGCTTTCAACATAAATCGGGAAAATTATAAATTTCACTTATATTTCTTTTTATGACAGTCAGCCAATCAGAACCCAAGAAATCCAAAAATCATGAAAATGTGACATGCTTGAACGTGCCCATTTACTGTGGTGAGTTTCTTGTGAGGTTTCTTGTGAGGATTTTCCCAGAATACCGAAAATGTTATCGAATCACAAAAAAACTCACAAGGAATACCTCACAAGAGCTAGTGACTTGTGAGACCTCACAACGCCAGAATAGGGCTGTTAGTCCTAGAATGCTGAGGTAACTCATATTAAATATGTCTGCGTACCCAACTTATCGCATAATTTATAATTTTAAATGTAAGAGATGGAACGTTAACTAATGATCCCCATTCCCCAAATCTGCGGAAAATCCCAACTCAGTTAAGTCAATTCACGAAGCAGCATATTACTTCCAAGCTTTCCCTTCTTTTTAACGGAGCTTTATTCCATTTATATTTACATATTGCGTAGAGTCCAAGGTGTCGCAAATAACCGTTATCTAGCTGCATCTAACTAATTAATTTTCCTTTCAAAACACTGCAAAACTCAACATGAACAACTCAAACTTCTTGTCAAATATCAGCTGTTTTGAAATTTCTCTTTGGATTGCTGAGTATCCTAGAATTTTTGGGATAACTTCGGATTTGTTTGTTGGTCAAAGGTGATTTGTCATCAGCTGTTTTTTAACAAGGCATTACAACAATACAAAGCTATCCGGGTAAATGAGAATTAACATCCGAACGCGGCCATTGTTCAATCTGTTCAACAAGTTTGTTGATTGCTAGTATTTCTACAGTCAAGAGTGTAATTTAAAGTTTTGCATACCAAAAAATGAGAAATCAAATGAAACCACCCCTAAACGAAATTAGCAAAAAATGAACTGAATGCAATTTTGTAAGCTTAATAAGTTTCATAAGACCAGAAAAAAAACGAGTGGCATATACACTCGTTTTTTCCAATTAAAAACGGACCAAATTCGACGGAACAGATGAATCCAAAATTTATTTCCATGACCTAGCGGTTTTTGAAGCTCATCATCCATGGTCGTTATCCAGTGGTTTAAAAATGTGAGGTTTAATTTCTTTTCATATAACTCTCAGATTGGAACAGCTTTCAACTAAATGGTGATTTATTAAAATTTTCATTGTCGGTGTGTTGGTTAGGTTCGTTGCGATTGCTGGTGGAGTTGCTCATGTGCGCGCTCAGTAGCCAACTTGTGACTAAGCTATTTTGTTGCGGTAGCAGTTGCATGTGCGCGACTAGCCTAAGGCTTTACTTTTTCCATACTATTTTGAAAGGAAATTTTTAATTTTTCACCCACGCAGTGTGCCGCCCCGGGCTATGGCCCTAGTGTAAATACTCCACTGGGTTTGTTTTAATAACCCAGATACAAAGTTTTCACTCTGACCGGCAGACGGCTATTTACCATTGTGAATCATTTCGGCGTTCTGTCAGCAGTTGGTCGTCAGTGGAAGGAAAAGAGACAGAGGCCTTACATGAAAAATAAGTTAACTTAAGGAGAAAAGAGATGGGTGTTTAGCACTGTTTTCTCACTAACCCGTTTTTATTTCCATGACGTGAACCATATGGGTTATGAGCACGAAATTGTTTAAAAGAAAATTAGATTTTAGAAATTCTTTTGGTTCTCAAGATATTTTAGAAATTTTAAATTACTTTTTGTGTTGGTAAGGTCATTCTTAAAGAAAAACTTCAGGGTTACTTTTTAAAAATTAAGACATTTATAGGGATAATCTAAATATGGAACTCGATTTTAAGAGTTCGTTTTATATAAGAAAGCCTATATCAAGAGAATAAAGCTGTTAAAAAGGTGAAATGAGGTTAAAGCAGAAATACCTAGTAGGTATCCAACTTTAAAATTTCTAAGAAAAGGATGAAGCTGGTGATGGAGTTTCTTTCGTTCATTTTTATTCTAACCAATTCCTAATCACAAAAACACACATATTAGCCACCTTATGCATAATACGAAGTGTTGAATTTATTTATAAATTAGTTTTGTTAATGTTTTTCGAAACTTCTGTCTACTCGAGCGGAGCCGGAGTGGGCCAACTTGTATTGAATAAGTGTGGAAGTTCTCAGTAGGGCTCAAGCAAAAATATGTACATATATAACATCACGGGTTTAAGTCTGTCTAATTAGGGATCAGTAATAAAACCTCGAAAGCAGATATCGAGGCAGGCAAGGCTTAAGATTTACATGATTTCACAGATACATTTCTTGCAAAAATAAATTTTATTGACATTGTCGTCTATAGTCTTTCAAGAGTTCCTGGAAGTTCTTGTTATTTTTTTCAATTATTTACTCTCTTGCCTTTTTTATATTGTCGTTATAACATTTATTTTTCTTGTTTTTCTTTTTTTTTGATATTAATAAGTGAAATGCAAACCATTTTGCTTGTATCTTAAATCTTTTTATTCTTAAATTCACTGAAATAAAGCTCTATTGAAGCTCGAATTACACCAAACAATACCGAACAAAAAAAAAAAAAACATTCAAAATGGCTCAAGAGGTTATGAAGTAGAGCTGTCCCATTCAGATTCCATGGGTGGAGTGTGCTTTTTGGTGGTATTTGTTGGGGTAACCTTCGATTCACCCATAATCTTCATTCTTGTCAAAATACAAGACGTAAACAAATAATTTTGAGGTT
Organism: Dasysyrphus albostriatus; assembly: GCA_946251815.1. NCBI lineage: Eukaryota > Metazoa > Arthropoda > Insecta > Diptera > Syrphidae > Dasysyrphus > Dasysyrphus albostriatus. Next base: position 58,997,914 of record OX276335.1, read on the forward strand.
ATGCTATGGACGTGGAGTGGATGGAAGCCCGAATCCTATGTGTGGGGAAAATATATACAAGCAGTTTTTTTTGTAAAAAAAGAAATACTAACTAGTTTCAAGAGAATAAATTTGTCTTTCATAACAAGAAGGAATAAAAATGCTTCTTTTCATTGACATAAACAAAACTCACCGAAATTCCATGGTCTAATCTTATCTTAGACGTATAGAAAACTACACAACTTTTAAACGGCAAAGGTTGTTGAACAAATTATAAACAAAACTTGTAGATGGTGTGATTTTCTATAGAAATGTTTCAAGTGGTCTTTTCATCCACCAACTGAAGGAACGTAAAATATTGAGAATGTCGGTTTTTGACTTAAAACTCATAAATGTTGAATGCTTTGTGAAACATATCCGTGCTCCTCAACACAAAGCGTATTTAAATCGCTTGAGTAATATGCTAAAAACGGCAATTTAAGATTTAAAAAAAATTGAAGTTAAGAATTACCTTGAAGGCTTGACAGCGGGGAAAGAACCCAACGACTCACTTTGGAAAGCTATAAAAACGACGAAAAAACCAAAGCTTTTAGTGCCCCCGATTAAGAAAAGCCAAAATGAATGGACTAAAAGTGACAAGGAAAAAGCGACGGTATTCGCCGATTACTTAGAGGAAACATTTAAGCCATTCGATGGGCAAGAACTCAACGAAAATATAAATATGAATTTTACCTCTAATGAAAGCTACATAACGAGAAATGCTACACTTGCTGAATTAAAAAGAGAAATAAAGAAGCTTAAGTCCAACAAAGCTCCAGGATATGACTTAATAACGGCAGAGATTTTAAAAATGCTCCCTCGTAAGGGGTTTATTAACCTCCTTTACATAATAAATGCCGCTCTAAGGTTAGAATATGTTCCGAGCCAATGGAAAGTTGCGGAAGTCATAATGGTTTTGAAACCTGGCAAACCTTCTCACGAAAATAAGTCTTACAGACCGATTTCGCTTCTTCCTATTATATCAAAAGTTTTTGAAAGAATACTACTCCTGCGCCTGCAACCAATAATAGAAAAGAAACAATTAATACCAGAACATCAGTTCGGATTTAGAAGCAAGCATTCGACAATTGATCAAGTGCATAGAATTACTGACGTAACTGAGAGAGCTCTTGAAGAAAAGAAAATCCGTTCGACTGTCTTTTTGGACGTGTCGCAGGCGTTTGACAAGGTGTAGCACGAAGGCCTCAAATTTAAATTAAGACAAGTTCTTCCTGGCGGATTTTATAACATCCAAAACGGATATCTAGATAACAGTCTATTTCGTGTAAGAAGCGGAAATGACTATTCTAATGTCAAAGAAATAGTGGCTGGGTTACCACAAGGAAGTGTATTAGGTCCAGTTCTGTACCTTTTATTTACACGCGATATACCTCAAACTGAAGACACTATTGTAGCCACGTTTGCTGATGATACTGCAATACTAGCAGTAGGCAAAACGATTAGCAAAGCTACAATTAAGTTACAAAATGCTCTTCATAACATAAATGAGTGGCCAAAAACATGGCAAATAGCGCTCAATGAACAAAAGTCAGCCCACGTGGACTTTACGTATAAAAAAATAAATAGATTACGTGTCTTTCTTAATACCGCTCGTGTTCCATTTGCAAATGAGGCAAAGTATCTGGGAATGACTCTGGACGCAAAATTAAAACGGAAGTCGCACGTGGAAAAGAAATGCGAAGAACTAAAAAGTAAATTAAGAGATATGCTCTGGTTACTCGGTAAATATTCAAAGCTTAGTATTGAAAATAAATTGATTTTATACCGACAGGTTCTTAAACCTGTTTAGACTTATGGTATACAACTTTGGGGTTGCACCTGCGATACAAACTTAAATAACTTACAAACGTTTGAAAATAAATTGCTTAGGTCATTTGTAAATGCTCCGTGGTATATAAGAAACGAAGATCTTTATAGGGATCCCGGGATTCCTACGGTGCGGGAGGAAATAAAAAGTTTCGCGCGAAAACATAGAAATCGACTATTAGAACTCGCTAATTCAACGATTATTGACATTCTTGACGAGTCGAATTTAGTACGCCGTCTGCGAAGAACAAAACCTTCCAACTTGGTGCGGTGAACAGAAAACCGCTTTAAAATCGTGGATTAAGCAGGAACTTTCACCGGAAAGTAACCTGCAACACTTCTTAACTTCGTTAAAAATAAATTGATAATTCTGAATCAGAAAACAATCGTCAACTGCATGGATGCGGATTATACGTCATTCAGGTGCATTATCTTGTAATTTTTTTAAAAAAATTCACGGAGCTGAATATTGATGCTTCTTAAATAATAAAATCAACCGTCAGCTGTGTGGGTATCGAAAAAAAACCGTTAGTCGGAGTCATAAACATTTTTCCCTCTTATTAATTCTGAGCGAGCGTTGCATTCACTCTAACATATGAACTGACAACCATTGCCTCCCCAAACATTCAACTGACAGCTATTTTTGTTATTGTTAGTATTAAAAAAACTTATTATGTTAATAAGTTCGTTTGGTTTAAAATCGATTTATTTTAAAAAAATTAACCCACATCCCATATGGTACCTGTTAACCTTACTCGAAGTAGTGCAAGATAGAGAAATAAAAATTGAAAATGTAAATCTTCATTTTAATTTACGAAAAAATATTTCCTTTTGCAAACGAAACAAGTTTTACGGAAATTAACTTATATGAAAGTCCATTTCCTCTATTGAATTTTCTGCATCATCTGTTTCGAATTCATAATATTCCTCGCATCAATCATATAAGCTGTGAGTGATAAAATTTTGATCACTTTCATGTTCTTCCATGTTGTCTTCTTCAGAGTTACCATCCCATTCCATCCCAGACCATGGCAAAAGTTTTCGAAAAATTGCTTCTGAATTAGCTTAGCAAAATAATAGAAGAAAGAAGACTACATAATTCCGAGCCGAAAAATAAGCATAGACCAGGTGCATTGGATTACGGATGTTGTGGAAAAGGCACTTGAAGAAAAACAAGAATGTTTGGCTATATCCTTAGATGTTGCTCAAGCCTCTGACAAGGTTTGGCAATTAAAACTTGAGTACAAACTGCATATGGATTTTTCCAGACCGAACAATGAAATGACTAAAATCCTACCTTACGAACGTCTGTGAAGTTAGTAGGGCAACTTTCACACACGCAAATGGGACCTGGACATGAATTTGCAGTTTATTTTTGCATTTTTTTGAGTTGCTATTCCCGATTTTAGAGTTCGCCAAATAAGGATGTAATCGAGTGATCTGCTAACTTCACACTGAAGTTAGCAGGTCATATAGTGTATCTCTGGAACCAAGCATACTAAGAACATGCAATAAAGCTCCAAATTTGCAGTTTTTTTGCATTTCAACGATAGGTTAGGTTAAAAATTTGAAGTCCTTAATTTGAAAAAACTGGAAATTTGGAGCCTTACTTCCTGTAAGGCTCCAAATTTGCAGTTTTTTTGAATTTTAAGAATAAGCTAGGTTCAAAATTTGAAGTCCTCAATTCGAAAAATTTCCCAAAATTGACTTCAATAAAAAAAAACTGCAGATTTGGAGCCTTATTGCAAGTTCCTAGCATGCTTGGTTCCTAGGATACACCATGTGACCTGCCAACTTCACTGTGAAGTTGGCACAAATGGGAAAAGAAATACAAAACAAAATAGCAAATTCCTGCCAAGGTCCTATTTGCGTGAATGAAAGTGGCCCTGCTAACTTCACAGACGTACGTTACGAACCGATTCTTTAGAGTACGATACAACCAAAATTACACGGAATTAAAGAAAATTGAAGCTGGTGTACCACAAGGAAGTGCCCAATAACCAACTCTGTATCTTTTATATACCAGTGGACTTCAACGCTAGCATTTTCACCTTTGCTGATGATAATGCAATATTGGTGAAAAATAAATCCCCTTGCTATTTAAAAAATAGCGATCTTCATTGTGACCTTCAAACTAAAATAGATGTTGTAATATTTTCAAATGTTCGTTAACAATACTTATTTACTTTATTTAAATTCTCCACTTATTTACTTTAAAAAATAAAACACTTTACTTTAACAACCACAAAACAATTAATTGCTCACCACTGAACTTCATTCACCACTTTACTTTTATTACAACCAACTTCACGCATTCTCGATTAAAAATGAACTGCGTCCTCTGCCGGTCAGACATGTGCTTTTATACTTTTCACAAGGTTCTCGAAAAAGCTGGAAGGTTCTAGTATTTGCTTCTAGAGCTTTCCATAGGGGAAATTTCCCTTTCAAAAGCTTTCATTTTGACGTTTAGTATTGGAAGTTCGAAAGCTCACCAAAGCTCTCTGTAGGTTGGTTTGTGTCATGTCTAATCCCAAATTTGGTGTTTCTTGTATTCGAAAGTGGTTATAGTTCATTCGAGAGTCGTTATAGTACAAATGTGACAGTCGTTACAATATACAGAATTAGTTAAGAAGCACGCCGTATCACACAATCAGCAACTGCAAATTCATACTGGCTCCGAAATTGAGACCGTCTAAGATGTACGAAATAATGTTCGGAGATTTAGAAGAAATGTTTTAGCTGTACAGTTTATACAGCAAAGGTGATAAGGATTTTGCATTGCTTTTCGCAAATGGATTTAAGTCCACATTTTAATCAGATTACCATATTTTCAAACCTAAACTTTTATCGGAAACAAAATTGTTACAAAATCCTAATTTAATTCTCTTACAAGCCGCTTTCCGCCAGGCTGAGTTTGAAAATAAAACGTAGGTGTCACTTACATAGACATACCAATTATGACGGGGTTTGTCAGAAATCTGAACCAAGCAAGCAGAAACTATAATATTTGACCTTATTTTATTACTTCCAATTCGGGAAGTTTGTTCTATAAAGGTAAGTTGAGTATTAATAAAAAAAGTTGATGTTAGCAAACGTAATGAAAACTGATAAACACATAATATTGTCTCACATAATATTCTATTTCCCCCAACTTGAAGGCAGATGAGCCATTTTTCTTTTATCCCGTTCCCAAGCAATTAAATGGTGTATTTATGCTGATAACTTTCAAGAGCATCAGTACAAAATTAAAAACATTCAGTATCAAAATTTTTTGATTCGTTTATTTAAAAAAAAAAAGTAGACAAGCGCTCTCCTAAAGGGTTTTTGTCTTGTCTAGACCCAACCAAAACACCATCTTCAGATATAAATGCTCATATAATTTTTCTAGATTTTATGTCCTAGGTTTTTTTTTAACCAATATCTATAGGTACGTGTAAGCTTTTTGAAGTTGTAATTGGCTTTTCTCTTTAACGCTTCATCTGATTTTTCAATTTTCACTTTGGGAACTGACAAAAAAAAAAAACATCAATCCACTTCTATTGTTGTACACCACTTGAGCTGTAAGAAGTACAAGTAGGTTTGTGCGACTCACTCGTGAATTTTATTTTATCAAACAGTCGTGTTCGTTGGCATGGAAATTTATTTACTGATTCAGTTTGATAAAATATTACATTTAAACGCCGAAAAGCCAATAGCATATTTTCATACATATGTATGTACATATGTACATGCCTATGGAATACCTATGAAATAAAGTATTAAATTGATGAAGGTAATGCATATACGTGTCAATGGTGACAAGAGCAATAATAGCCTTACATAGGAGTAAAAAAAAGTATTGGTATTCGGGCATTTTGGCATTTGAGGTTTTGAGGAAAATTAACAATTATTTAAAATTGCTTTTAATGGCAATTAGTCCTTTTTATTGGCGTTTCGTCCGGCAATCTCACTTGGACTCATAGTGACATAGTGACGCAATGTGTCAGATGCAATTTGTATTAAGTTCAGTGGATTTTTAACAAACTGACATCTGTAAACTATAGCCAACAAAATTGAAATTCTTTATCATTAAAGCTGGGCATTCACGTTGAGACAGTCGCAAGGTTCGTAGGAATTTTCAACGAACTTCAGTACAAACGTGGTTCATTCACAATACAACTTGTCACTTTTCCATAGAAAACCTCTACGATTCTTGTGACAGTCCTTACGACACTTTCAACGTGAATGGCCTGCTTATGCTGAATATTTACTTGCCCGGGGTCAGGAATAATTTCCATAAGAAGGTTCTTTTATAATACAAATTCTATACATCAACTACTGAACGGAGTTGCTATATCTTGAACAAGTTCGATAGTCCAGTTTAAAAATGTTTTTTTAGTCCAAGGTCAAAGCCAAAAAAAGTAGTCCAAATAGTAGCCCAATAACAATACAAAAAAAAGTTCTCAAAACTTTTATTTTTATTTTAAAAAACAACGGAAAATAAAATACTTTTTTGTGCTTATAAAAGATAGAAGAATTTGAATGGAAATTCTAAGAACAATAAAGAAACTGAATAATTTTTAATTGAACTTTGTTGCGCTTGATTTTCCTCTTTAGTCCTAAGCTACGGAGAAAGATTTAAGCCACGGGTTAAAGTTTCTCATTAAAAAAAAAATCGTCGTGGAATAGTAAAGTGACGTTTACCGTACGAGGCCTGTTTAGTTATTTGAAATTCTTACCAAGTTTCGCAAGTATGGGTTTTTTCTTGTAAGGTTTTTGACAGCTTAAAATTTCAAGTAACCAAGCAAAAAACTATAAATTTGCAATCTTACTGTAAATTCCTAGCATGCTTGTTTCCTGAGATGTACAATGTGACCCTTCTTCATATTGAAGTCAATTTTGGGAAATTTTTCAAATTAAGGACTTCAAACTTTTAGCCTAACCTATCGTTGAAATGTAAAAAAATGCAAATTTTGAGCCATACTACTAGTTCCTAGCAAGCTTGGTTCCTGAGATACACTATTTGATCTGCTAACATATCTGTGAAGCTGGCAGGTCACGCGATTACACCCTTAACTTTTTGAGTTAACTTTAAAATCGGGAATAGAAATGCAAAAAACTGCAAATTCCTGTCAAGGTCCCATTTGCGTGGGTGAAAGTTTCCCTACTAACAATCGAGTGACCTGCTAACTTCTCGGGAACGAAACATGCTAGGACTTTGTAATAAGGCTCCAAATTTGCAGTTTTTTTGCATTTCAAGAATAGGATTCAAAATTTTGAAGTGCTTGTTTTGAAAAAAACTTCACATAGTGAAGTTAGCAACTTGCAATAAGGCTCCAAATTTCCAGTTTTTTGACATTCAAATGATAGGCTGGATTCAAAATTTGAAGTCTTTTTTATGAAAAAAATTTCATACCAAAGGGAAGTTACAGAGTCGGTTTTTTTCAAAAAACGGACTTCAAAATTTTGATGCAACCTATTCTTGAAATGCAAAAAAACTCAAATTCCTACCAAGTTCCTAGCATGCTTTGTTCCTGAGATACACGAAATTTTTCAAAAAAGGATTTCAAATTTTGAACATAGCCTATCATTGAAATGCAAAAAACTGAAAATTTGGAGCCTTATGTTTAGCAGGTTGTATGAATTTTTTTTTCAAAAAAGGGAATTACAAATTTTGAAGCAGCCTATTCTTGAAATGCAAAAAAAAATGCAAATTTGGATCCTTACTGCAGGTTCCTAGCATGCTTGGTTCCTGAGAAACACTATTTGACTTTCGAACTTCACAGTGTAGTTAGCACGTAACTCGATTACACCCTTATTTGGCGAACTGCGAAATCGGGAATAGAAATGCAAAAAAAAAACGGTAACCCGTGGACTTAATTCTATCCACACACTTTACATATTTATAAGTTCAAAACTATTTATAAATAATTGAAGTTCACAAATGTAATCTTCTGTTTCATTCAAAGGCAATAATGCGAACTAAAACAAAACATTAGGCGAATTTGGTTTTATGAAATCGATTTTCAACTCTTTACATACAAAAAATTCCTTTTTCCAAGAAATAATCTAAATGTATAATTCTTTTTTTTTAGCGTAGTAGTACTTGGCGCCGAGTATCCACTAGTTAAATAGTCTTTTTTTTTTTGTATTTATTTTCCCGTGGGTAGGTACAAAACCTGCATCAGGCTCTATGAGAACCGAAAAACGCGTGCTCATAGGTGTGTGAGACTCTTACGACACTAAAACCACCTCCACTTCCCGATTGCAACTAAGTTGAAACCTATCTAGCTATTTATTTTTAACGAAGTTAAGTAACGTGTTCTTCGTAGACGGCGTACTTAATTCGACTCGTCAAGAATGCCAATAATTGTTGAAGTAGCGTGTTCTAATAGTTGATTTCTGTTTTCGAATGAAAATTTTTATTTCGTCTCGGACCGTAGGAGTCCCGAGATCCTTGTGAAGATCTTCGTTTCTTATATACCACGGAGCATTTAAATTAATTGATTAAATAGTCTGCTAAAATCAGCCGAATTATAATGTGTGAGACAACTTCTTCAAGTTACAAAATCAAAAGTGATGCCAATTTCTTAATAATTTTTGGTGATCACATTACACAGACGAAAAATAAAATGTGATCACATTTGATTATGATTAATGTGACAATCACCAATCACCTTAGCCGATTCCACCCCTGGGGCAAGGGCGGATCCAGACTTTGCCCCAGGGGGGGGTCACGTTTCTTAAAACTTCAGTAAAGTATTGCACCCAAAAAAAATTTTTACTTACGATATATAGCAAGTTTTGTATTCGAGCAAAGTGGGTGGCACAATTCTGTCTGCTTGTCTGTCTGTCTATTCCTTGGCCTACAGCCTAAACCACTGAACCGATTTTCTTCAAATTTTTAAATTATTTTTTTCAATACTTCGGAGGGTATATTTCTTACCTTCTAAAATTATACCAACAAAATACCATTAAGAAAAAGCTTACTTATCTGAAAAACGGCTTCAACGAATTTAATAAATCCAGTGGATTACTGAAGGTAATGTGAACATTCTGGAAAAAAATCCGAAAAACTGTAAATAACGGTACCTGCCATTTAAGGCTTTTTGAACTTCGATTTGTTCAAAGAATTTCAATCAAAATTTGCATGCAAAAGGTCCATAAAAATCTCAATAAAATTGTATATCAAAATAAAAAATAAATGTTGGCCTTTTAAGAAGATATTATTTTTTTTTTAAATTCAATATTTCAAGAACGCGTTGGTGAATTGTTTTGAAACTAGTTTATAAATGTATTTTAAAATTAATTATTATTTAATTTAATATAAAAAATAGCTTTTTAAGAAAATCGCTACAAGGTTTTTTTTGTGCTTATATTCATATTTCTTCAAATTATCAAATTGGTGTTAAGCCTTAAGCTGTTTGAAAAGTTGTCAAACAATTAAAAGAACAATTTAAATGCCCTCATTTTATATATTTTTAAATTTTTTATATATGTACTTACTGGCATATTTTAAAAGTTCTTAATTACAAGCAACTAGAACATCAGAGCAAGTAGCCGCAATATAGTCGTACATTTTATTTCCATTGCAAATATTTTTTGAAAAAATAAATTAATTAATTAAGGAATTGAAGCCAGAACCATCATGTCACTAGATACTAAAAATATTGTCTAGGAAAAGTTTAATAAAATCTTAACTCTTTACAATAAGATCGTATTTACTCTACAAGATCTATTTTGATCTTTTGCCTGGCGACTAGAAGCTACTTTTGTTATACGTACCAATTTCCTTAATAACATCCCCCGAACAAAACAAATTCATGAAATGTCAAAATTACAAAACAAAAATCTTTATATTCCCAAAATGGTGCACCCAAGCTAGTGGGAAAGCGTAAGCAATTACAGTCTTGGGAAAACGAAGTAAATTGAGGTAGTTTTTCCATAAAAAAAGGCTTGCTACCACTCATGTCTCCGAGTTGCTCAATGTTTAAAGTTACTTCATAGTGCTAGAAACTAAAAATTAATTGCAATTTACAACTTAGTTGCCTAATGGTGGCTAGACCTTGATTTTGAGATTAAGCAAGCGATATGTCATTTAGGATATTTGCAAAGAATGTATGTGATCAGTAAAAAGTCCAAAAAGTTTAATTTTATAAATTTGTTGAGTTGGACTTAGAAAATTTTGAATCAGCTGTAAGAGTTTTTCCAAGTACCGCCCAATTTTTCGCACTTCACTGTGAGAAATTGCAAGATACCAAAATCTAAAATATCGAAACTGCAGTATTTATAGATCTTGAAAAATGATATCTCACACTAAGTATAAAAATAAAACATAGCATTCTCACCTTAGAATCTTGCCAATGTCAACCAAAATCTCGAAAATTGAAATCTCGAATACCTACTCAAAACTGAGTTGGTCACATAATTAGTATTACTTTTGTTTGCAAGATCTCGAATGCGAGTTTTTCATTCGCACGGTTTTGTAATTTGTGACCAATTCAAAAGACTGCTGATAAAAGGTCATCTAGCTACATTAATTGGTTGCGGATTTGTTTTAATGAGATTTTAAAGCTTTTTTTTAAGTCATTGCAGGTCACTGAAGAAAATTTTTAGGTACCTTATTAAGGTTATCTTAAAAACAAATATTTCATATCAAAGGTCACTAATTTGTTATTAAAGGTCTCCTAGATTCATTGGTGACATACATTTTTTAAAATGAATTTTCAAAGTTTTTTCATGGTTCAGTATTACTTTTTGAAAATTTTATGCCTGAAACATGATCTACTGTTACTACCTGGCCTTTTATGACCAGTAACCTTTTGAAGAGTAGACATACCGGATGCCATGGAATTTGTAATGTGATTCGGTGTACGGTGTCAGAAATGTTCACAAAATCATCAATTTCAAATTATTTTTACGGTAAAACAAAATGTAGAGTTCTGAATTATTCTTGAAATGAAAACTTTTATTGTTTTTCTGGCAGAAGAATAATTTTTCTCAACTTTTCACGAACTATGTACATATCGTCGGCTTTCTGTCAAAACCTAGCAAGTCCTTAAATGACATTTTAATGTTCTTTTGGTCAACAAGAATTACTGAATTCGAATATCAATGTCTAGTAACTGTGTCATGGTTTCTTTTGGCTCAACTTTCTTTTCAATCAACTTTAAAAACTTTCATTATTTTAAAATTCCATTTTATTACCTTTTAAATCGGTGTTTTGTGTCTTCTAAGCAATTTTTCAAATTTGAAATTTTATTTTGACAGAAAGCCGACGGTATGTATTTTTTACTTTGATTTTTGTGTTTTAAATACGCACGTTTAATTAAAATAAATTTGAAGGCAGATTATGTCCTTTGAGCAGTGAAATTTTGTTGTTTATGATTGAATTCATATGTCTAATATTTTATATCTGGGAAAAGCCCCAGGGGGGGTCATGACCCCCATGACCCCCCCTTGTGTCCGCCAATGCCCTGGGGTGGAACACTATGTTAAAACCTTAAGTAATGTATGTCTTAAGTGATACCAAATATGCATTAAAAAATTTGACTTTTTTAAATATCACCTTACACGGACGGAAAATTGTATATAATCACATTTGATAGTAAAAATATGACAGTCACCAGTAACCTTACACGATTCCAGCTCTGAAGTATAGTATAATCTTCCATAACACTTTTATTATATTGACTGTTGAAATCGACCCCAACGCCCGAAGTCCATTAAGTCCTAGTTAAAACTTTTTCCTTGTTCTTCTAGATTATGCATGCTCCCACGACATAACTTGAATTTTTTCTAAATAAACGTTCAGCAAATTCAATTTCTGAGACATCCTGCATGTCTTCTTATTTTTTCAATAAAAGTATGTAGGCTAGGTACCTACCAGTTTTGCCGCCCTTAGTGATCAAAAATGTTGTGTTTTGGATTTAAAATATTTTTTAATACAGTGGTACTTAAAAAATATAATATTAGGTGTGTTTAAGTGGGGGATCCATAGCCAGCGCATTAAAATTTTACTCGGTAAATAACAACAAGGGCACTTTAGTATACTGACTTATATATCGACACTTTCTTGGATTTGTTGTTGTTCCAATAAAACGCGCATATGGTGTGTTATTAATTAAGGTATACGGTATAGTTACACTGTATTGGATTATGAATTCGAAAACAAAATTGCAATTTACAAACAAAACAATCATTAGAAAAAATTCAAATATGCACTGGATATAAAATTACTGAATACCCGTCTCCCCCACTCCAAATCTGTGGTAAGTTTTTCTAAAAGATAAGGACTTTTTTTAAAACATGAAATATTTCCATTTTATGAAAATTTTGTGTTTTTAAATATTTTACGAATGTACGTAGTGACTTTTTGAAATAAAAAAATAAGTGTAACAAAAAGGCTACAGTTGTAGTAGGGGGGCAACACTGGTAACTACTTAAAAAAATGATAATATTTTAAAGTTTGATTAAGTAAACACATATATAGAAAAATGGCTTAAATGGTTAAAAAAATGCTGAAAAAATTGAGCATTTTTGGACTATCACCAGCAGCGTTAAGAAAATTCGATCTTGAAAATTAAAATGGCGATTGATTTGTTATGACAAAATCTCGATCAGAGTTGGGTATATCACATTATGTATAATTGGTTACAGGGTCGATTACAATTACATGCAATCTATAATATACTTTTTTCCAATTACAATTATGTACTTGTAATCTGAAAAAAGTAACTAAAGAACAAAAATTAAATAATAATTACTTTTTTTTTGTCATCATTACTAACAAATATAATTGTTAACAAAACAAAAAATCTCGATTGCATTTGTGTTACATTGTGTGTTGTTAATTATAATTAATATTTTTTGTAATTAAATTATATTTGTGTGTAGTGATTTCAAAAAAAGTAACCATTACAAGTTTTTGTTGAATTACTTTTTTGTCCAATTACTTTCGATTGATTGCCATTACATTTTTCAAAATCGAATCATTTTTACTTTTTTATAACTGGATAAAATCGATTGCATTTATTTATTTCGAAATCGTGGCGCTGCTGGTGACTGTCCAAAATATGATACTCAAATCGTCAGCAAAGTTAAGGGACATTTGATTGTTGTAACCTTTTTGTGTTGATTTTTTAAAATTATTAAAACAAGTTGATACCTATGGTTCTCCTAAAACCATAGGTTATAACACTCCTAAAAGAAAGTGTTATTTCTATATGTTAACTGTGTAACCTAGGATAGTTAAAAAAAAGAGATAGGCCTGATTAAAGAAAAGAAATCACTAATCAACATCATGTTAATGGGAATGAAAAACAAAAATATTTTAAAGGTTAAGTTATAAAATGTAGAATTGTACTTTGGTAAAATTAGTTTTTTTTTTAAACAAATTGAAAATTGTATGTGGTGTTCATTACAAACTTTTCAACAAAGCAATAATAAAATCAGGAGATTTTGAATGGCTAAACAAATGAAATGAAAATTATTAATAAAATAACATTAATGAAAATGAAGCTTAGATTAAAATCCTGAAGATGAATTATTACTACTGGGCTTAGTTAAATACACATCCATTAAGATAAATGATGAAAATCATTTTTCTCGGAAAAACCATACGACATGCATTTGCATAGTATTCAATTCACAAATTCACAAATGCGGTATAAAACAAACTCAAATTCATTGACGCTTCCTCTGAATGAAATACACGTTACAAAAGAACCTCAATGATAATTAAGTTATTCCTGGAAAAATATTAACAAGCCATCTGCAATTGCTTTCATTCTCGTGAAGAGTGGGGGGGGGGGGGAAATTCAAGGAGAAATACCGAAATTCATTATCCAAAAAATATTCGTTGTGGCAAATATATATTACAATTATTTTGCTTCTGGGGAGGCAAGGGATTGGGGTCCTTGCTTAAAATTCTTAAGGTAGAGCTAGAATAGGTGGAAGCAAACGTACGTGGTCGTACGAAACCGAATGGAAACAAGAAATTCTTATGACACACACATAATAGCGAAGTGGTACTCTTCGTTTAGTTTCCCTTAATTTCTACTATCGGAAGAAAGAGTACTCACCGACCGTTCTTTCGTTAGTGGACGTATGCAAAATCAAAATCATATATTATATTATCTAGAGAACCGACTTCAGGGCTTGCATGACAGTCCAACGCACTAACCATCATGCCATGAAGTACTACCGCCGGAGCGTATCTTAAGTAAAACTGGACATTTAGTGAAAAAGGAATGCCAAAAAGAGATAGATAATGAGTATAGTATGGTTGTGTTCCTCTTTTGACGTTACGTATAGCTTCTTTTCGCTAGTTTTTTACATAAGCTTCATTGCCCTTCCGACAGTTATACTTCTTCCAATGGGCCAGATTTATTTTGTTTGAGCCCTAGCCCTAGGCCTAAAGAGTTAATGGTGCCCCAGTTTTTATTTCCTTGGGCCTTAAGATTAGTGAAATCAGAAAAATAAAGGAAAAGGGTCATCTTGAGTTAACGATATGAGTTAAATAATAATAGTTAAACGAACAGCCGATCGCACATTTTTGCGCTTTTTTCAGTAATTATCAGATGTATACCTAGAACAATAGTTTTTGATGAAAATATTGCTCTACGATTTTAAATTAATTAAACTTGCATCAATTTGAGCCCAAAATCATCTCTGAAGATCAAAAAATTTCCAAGAGACAGACTTTCAAAATGTTTCAATAATAAACCTACCAACAGTGACGTTTTTTCCTTGGAGTTGATGGACAGATGTGGCTTTGTTTGTTGATAGCATATACTTTATTTCGCCTGTTCATCAATGGCTGTGAATGCTTCAAGTACAGCTCGCTTGGAGCGGCTGGTGATATCGATGTCGCCGGCATATCCAAGCAGTTGAGAAGACCTGGTAAAGATAGTGCCTTCCGAGTTAACGCCACTCATGGGCACTATCTGCTCCGCTCCAGGACTAAGAAGAAGAGATCACATGATAGCGCATCTCCTTGTCTGAACTCTGTACACGTCTGGAATAGCTCAGATGAGATGTTGCCCATTTGCAGGTTGCACCGCGTATTTTGTAACGTCATACCACATAGCTGGATCAGGTTTTTCGGGATCCCGAGTTCCAACATAGCCAAGAGAAGCTTTTGGTGACTTATGCTATCATATGCGGCTTTAAAGTAGATGAAGAGATGATGGGTCTTGACTAAAAATGTGTTGGTCTTTTCTAAGATTTGCCTCAATGTGCAGATGTGGTCTATCGTTGATCTGCTTGGCCTGAAGCCAACCTGGTTCGTGCCGATCATAGTAATGCAGAAAGGTTTAAGACACTCAAATAGTAAGTTGGATACTATCTTGTATACAACATTAAGCAAGGATATACCACTGCAGGTTTTGCAGGACAAAGAATTGAGCTAATGGACCAGTTGTCGGGCATACTTTCCTCCTCCCACACTTGGTTGGTGAGCTGGTGCATGCACCCTACCAGGAAATCTCCTCCATACTTGAAAAGTTCGCCAGGTAAGCCATCCGAGCCGGGATTTGTTGTTCTCAAGCTTATGGATGGCTTTCTTAATCCCTCAGTACTGGGCGCTGGGACTGGATCTTCATTGACTGGTCTCATACTTCTTTGTTCTCCTGTCACCTTATCTACAGAATGCCGATTGAGCGGCTGCTGGAAATGCTGCTTAAATAAGCCTACAATTCCCTGTGCTTTGGTGACTAGGTTCCCTTGCTGTTTCGAAGAGCTTGCGTGCCGGTTTTATATCTACATGCCAGTTGCTTGGCTGTTTTGTAGAACCTGTGCGCGGGTGTTGGTGGCGGTGCTAGACTCCTAAAGGAAACTGAGCTGAAAGGCTGCGGATGCTCTTTTCTTTCTAAGCACTGTTTTTTCGCCTTCCTTCTCTTTTCACGGTACTTTTCTCTTGCTGCTCTTGTTTTCCGTTGCAGCATTTGCATTAGTGCATTTTTCGTTTCCTGCTTCAATATCGCGTATTCCTCATCATATCACGGGTTCTTTTTTCTGGGTGGTTGGTAGGCTATGGTGGTCTCACCTGTGTCCTTAATTATGTGGCAATACATAAAGCTTCCACTGGTTGTTGGCGCTTGTGGCTGGGGGTACGTTAGAGATTTTCCCGGTTAATTGCTCACTGTAGTCTCTGGCTTTGTCAGATGTGCTAAGGCATGTTATGTTGAATTTCTTCCTTCGGGCGGTCTTCGTTTTCTTTTCGTTGGACAGTCAGGCTCTGAACTTTGTCACAACAAGAAAGTGTTCAGAGTCCACATTTGCACCTCGGAAAGTTCGCACGTGTCTTGCATCAATTACCACGTGGTCGATTTGGTTGGCATTTCGACCATCTGGAGACTGCCAGCTTGCTGTGTGTATCCTTCTAGCCTGGAAAGCCTAGTGTTACTTATCAATGTATTAAGACCTGCAGCAAAGTCGATTAGTCGGAAGCCATGGCCTATTGTCGTTGCGTAGAGGCTCTGCTTTCCAACTAATCCGCCACCTAAGAACGACGAATAACAAAATAGCACAAGAAGTTTTACAAAAACTGGCAATGAAATGTTTCAGGCTCAGGTATCAGCAGTATAGTCCCTGAAAAAATATGAATTTTTTAGACCAGTTTTGGAACGAGTTTCAGCGCTTTAATAACTTCCATCCCATTGTATGTCAGGACCCCACTGGGAATACACCCAGCTTAGTACTTATTTTAATGGCCTTAACTTACGGAAATTTGAAATCCTATATACCTACTATAAATATTTTTAGGAATCCTCAACAGAGTTGTGCGGGCCTCTTTGGAGACAAATTGATATTGTATGCAAGAGTTCCCTTTAAACAACAGGGAATATTAAGTTTTGTTGAAAAATGGAAGTGTCAATGGGTAGAAATTTGTTGTGATGATATTTCATCTCAATTCTTAAGTTATGAGATTTTAGAGTACCATATCAAAGTCGGTTATATTATTAAGATTTATTAAATTATAACACTACTTCCCTACGCGACTGAGACCACTATACTTATGTATCACGTCCTCGATGTATTTGAGCCACTATTTTAACTAGCTTTCAGATCTTGTTGAATCCTAAAGTCTCAAATACTTAAACCTCACTTGTGTTTAACTTACTTTAACACAGTTCGTGAAAGGCTATGCAATATTCCATTCGAACTTCTCGCATAATTATATTGTTTGGTTCAACTGCATACACGAAAATTCCCATGAAAAATGTTTAACCATATTATTTGTGTATGCGGCATGTGAATGTGTTTAAGTATAATAAACATGAAATGCATGACATTTCGTAAATTGAATTTCATCCTCGTGTGGCAACACAATTCGTTATTGATATAAATGAAGTTTATTTTTTGAAATGTGGAGTCAAGATTTTCGTTAAAGTTATAAGTGGATTTTATTATTAGTTAGTGTCTATAGTTATAGCTCTTCCATTCCACCTTCTTTATGCTTCAAGGTTGTCTTTCACACAAATAACAATAATTGCATTTAATCTTGTTTGGTTTAATATTTCGTTTTCTATCTAATGAATTTTATTTGTTATATTTTTTTTTCTCTCCTCGATATTTTTTCTGTAGGCGTTAAGGTAAAGTACCTAAATCAAAACCTATGAGAACTACGTGATGTGACGTGTTTGATGTACAGAAAAGGCTAATGCCTCTATAGAAAAGCAAACAATAAACAACAGTTTGTATTGGATTTGTCTGTCTGATTTATTTTTTGATTTACCACCGTTCTCGTTGTCTGATGGTTTGCTTATTGTAATATTTTACTTTTAATATGCAACTATTTATGTGTGGAAAGTTTTGTATTCGTAACAAAAACTTACTCAGATTCTAATCAAAAATGAAACTTAAAAGACGAAGCACACGAAAAAAGGAGGTTTTAAAATTCTGTCTGTATATCTATGTCTATGCCTGAACTTAACTTCCCAACCGCATAGCAGACATTAAACTTTCATAACTAAGTATACATACATACATATATGCTAATCTGATCAAATAACTTCTTTAAATTATATTCTTCATACAAAAATGTACTGTTGAGCCGCTGGATGAGCTGGGATTCATGGATCCCACCTAGAAATTCTGTTGAAAAATATATACCTCAGACCGCATAAATGGCACAAAAATGCTTACATGCATTATGACAGATAGTGTTATAAGTTAGATATGAGCTTAGATTTATAACAATGATTTAATATGAAAGTAAGAAATATGAAATTTCAAAGAAGAGATTATAAGGAAAGTTTTACATAATGCAACAAAGAATATTATGCCCAAAATATGAAATATTAATTTTAAAGAAAAATAATAGAAATAGTAATAGTTGATGGATTAGGTCTTAATTTATCCTTCGACTTTTTTGGTCGTTGGTAGTTGCAATGAAACAAAGTTACATTGATTTATTCCCACCGTTTCGACAGGGATTGCTGTCCTCTTCAGGGCAACGTCGAAACGTTCACAGTAACGTGCCGGTCTTGATCATCACGGAAGAAGTACGGCCCAATGACGCCGCCGGCCCATCAACCACACCAAACCGTAATTTTTTCGGGATGCAATGATGACTCATTGAGTACGTGTGGATTGCTGCCTGAGCAATACCGCATATTTTTTTTATTGACGAAGCCACTCAGCCAGAAATGAGCCTCATCGCTGAAGATGATTTTCAAGTTCTTGCTCAACCCAATTCACGAACATACGACGCTTCTGGTGGTCAAGCGGCTTTAGTTCTTGCATCAATTTAATCTTGTTAGGATGTAGGCTAAGATCTTTTCGCAAAATTCACCACAACGACGTCACAGAGATGCTGCAACTGAAGCCTCAGCGGCAGCAATATTATCGACACTACAGGCACTTCTTTGTCTCACTGGCACGGGAACATTTTGTACTGTGCCTGTGGATTCAAATTTTTCCACTAGACGCTCAATTGTTGATCTGCTAGGACAATTACTACGACCATAAATTGGACGTAGCGCTCTAAACGTTGAGGCCACTGACTCCGAATTTTGGTAGTAAATTTTAATAATTACGACTCGTTGTTGGCTCGTATATCTTTCCATCATGAAATGACAAACCTTACTGAGGAGAAATGTCAAAAGAGCGGCAAGAAATACGGCGTCATTTGCTGTCCCTGTCGCTCTACATTGTAGCGTTCCTGGTGAAAACCCCTTTATTTAATATTGTCTATAATAGAGAAAAATGAGATTTTATTTTGTCCTTTAATCTAGCAGCATCATTCATATCTCTCATATTTTGTGGTAAGGCATTGCAGAGGCGAGTGGAATATACAAAGAACAAACATCGTTCAAATGTAAAAAAAACCATGGCGGGGTTGAATCAGCATTCTAGTTCTTTGCGAAGATGCCATACTAATAATTTCCCTGAGATACAGGGGCTGGTTGTTCAACAGGATATTAGTGAGCATAGTAAGGGTACGATACCTAAAAATTTATCGATAGTCATATTGAGGATAAACTTAAGAAAATTTGAAATGCTATCGTATCTGCGTAGTCCAAAAATGTAGCGTGTTAGACAATTGAAAGTTACATTAAGTTTTCTCCTACTAGTAGAGCCACAATGTGAATAAATATCACAACCATAAATCAGAGTTGGTACGATCAGCATCTTCACCAGTAGCATTCGAACTCTCAGACGGGTAAAGAATTGTGTTGCCAACAAAGTTTGAAGAATACCATAAGTTCCCCACTTTACTGTTAAAGTTCAATTGAAAATAACACAAGCAGTTTTAACATACTTTACTCGTGTGTTTTGCAAGATCACGGGATGAAAATAGGAAACATCTACGGCTTTTTTAGAAATCACTATAGAAACTATTTTTTTTTTCAGATTTAACACAAGACTATTTTACTGCGACCAAAGCGAAATTCGTTCAAGATCTTCATTAACACAATATACACCGTGCTCTATAAGCCCTAATGGGCAACTCAAATACAATTGCACGTCATCGGCACACATTTGCAAAGAACTATGTTTGGCTATAGGTGGTAGTTCATCAACGTAGAGAGAGAACAAGAGAGGGCCGATGATAGAATCTTGAGGTACACCACTCGATATCGGAAGAAGATCAGACAGAACATTGTTTATCTGCACAGGTAGGAAGATAAAAGCTAAACAGCACGAGTCGAAAAATTAAAGAAACGAAGAAGTTTTTCACAAAAAATGGTGTGGTCAACCATATCAAATGCTTTGGAGAAATCTAATAGGATTAAAAACTAACATATTCCTTGTTCAAAGCTTGACGAATATATTCAGTAACTTTCAGCAAAGGTTGTCATACAACTATGTCCTTTTCGAAATCCGGACGGCTTAGGTGTAAGAAGATTAACGGTATTAAAATATGCGGTCATTTGTTTTTGCAAAATTCTTTAAATATTTAAATACCTTAAAGAAAATTTGAATGTGAAAAAAATTTGAAAAGAAAATTAGAGAAAATGACAAGATGGCGATGGGTCTAAGCTCATCATTCTTTGAGTTTTTGGGAACTGGTATTATTTAAACTAATTTCCACTGCATCGGATATTCTCCTGTTGATAAAATGGTATAAAAAATATGAGTTATGTAGGGTAGAACTAAAGGTAGTATAATTTTGAAGAATTTAAGATTCATCTCATCTAGACCAATGGGATTTGATTTCACAGATAAAATTCTTTCAACTACCTCGTTGCTATCAACTAACCTAAAGCTAAAACCAAAATTTAATATATTATTGTAATCACTCACTGTTGAGAGTGTAGGGTAAGTTGTTATATGATGGGGTGTCGGTAGAGAGGGGAATTTTTTACTGAGCTCATTGCTGTCCATGTCACTAATACAACTATTCTTACTTTTGGCAACTCCAATCTGACGAAGATTATTCCAAAGTTCTCGTCCGCTGAGCGATGGTTTTAGCTTGTTTGAATACATTTGATGCTTTTCGGTACGTACTGCCATTACAACTTGGTTATTACAACTTGGTTACAATGACATCGATTATATTGTTTAACACCGAACCAAAGGACTTCAGAACTATAACCTTATCCTCTCTTTTCTCCTGAAGATCTTTGAAAGGTTAATTGACACTCATATTCACCTAAAGCTGAATGACGGTGTGCTCTCATATTCAAATCTATTGAGACAGCACTTTATGAAGTGGTCGGCATCGGCACAGTTGGAAAATCGATCCACATCAAGGAATTCACTCTAGCAGCATTTCCTGCCATAAAAAAGGCCTTCAACAATGTTGATAACAGGGCAATGCGACAAGCCCTAAACTCCGTCAGTATACCGCTCCATTACTGATAAATTGGATTGAGTTCATGCTTCAAACACGACTTATAAATGCAGAAATGGGTGACAGCAAATTAAGAGGGAGTATGGGTACTCCACAGGGTGAAGTCTTATCTCCTTCGATTTGGCTGCCTGTAGTCAGCCGGATCTTAGTTAAACTAAATCTGAGTGGTATCAAGGTCGTTGCATTCGCGGATGACATTGTGTTAATGACCTCAGGAAAATTTGTTCCCCCTCTATGCGAGTTCTTACAAACGTCCCTGGATATGCTCAAAAATTGGGCCAGTAGTTGTGGACCAAATATTTGCCCACTGAAGACAGAACTGGTGCTATTTATAAGAAAACAAAATATTTCAAACAAAAACCCGCCGACCATTAACGGAATTCCGTTACAGATTTCGGGTACTGCCAAATATCTTGGCTTAATTCTTGATCGTTAACTAAACCGGAAAGAAAATTTTAAAGAAAGAAAAAAAAAGGCCTGAACAGCTTTCTACACTTGTTGCTGAATTTTCGGTTAAAGATAAGGTCCCAGCCCTAGAACCATTCATTGCATGTGAAGCCGTGAACATCTTGCCTAATGCGAATTAGCCGACAGAAATATTGATATTTTCATAGATAGCCAGGCGGGAATTAAGGCCATTTCCTCAATTACCATAAACTCCAAACTGATTAACAGTTCCCGGAATGAGCTAAGAGTACATATTCAACGCAACAAATACAGTTACCCTTAGATTTGTCCCAGGAGATAGGAATAATCTCGAGAATGAAATGGAAGATGAACTGGCCAAAAGCGGATCATCTCTTGACCCGAGCCAAATTGAAGCTTCGGTGCTCATGCCACTGGAGCAAGAAAAAAGTAGAGTGCATCAGAGTTTCTAAGAAGCTGCAAATGTCAGATGGTCATCCATCGATACTTGTCAGGTTTCAAGGGACCTTTAGCCAAATATTTCGAGGACAAAAAATGAATAGTTACTTAATTTAATCCTCAATAATCACTCATAGTTGGCGTCCTAACGGGCCAAAACTCAATGGGAGCCCACATGAACAGAATGGGCATCAGCTCATCGGACTTATGTTGAGGGTGTCATGATGAAGAGGCGGAACGGGGCTCCCTTCTGATGTGAATGCCTCAGCCTAGCTAAGACCAGAAAACAAGCCCTAGGAGAATACTTCTTCGATGAACTGGGCAATATCTCTGTCTTGCCACTAAAAAAATATCCTCAAATTCATTCAGAGCTCAAGATGGTTCAGAGTGCCCCCTACACCTAAAACTTTCCCTTAACCTCCTCCCTATCCTTTCTCACTTTCCATTTTCAACCTGGGGAGCACAATGGATCCACCGAGATCCAAGTAAGATGATGCGGCTTGTCGTAATATCACCCCTTGGGAAATAGTAGGTATAAACAATTGTTCAAAAATTTAATTTCACTTACATTTGTATCTGTCGTATCTTTTGTTCGAGTAAAAATATGTCATTAAGTCTGGACTATTGGGGAAGCTATGCTGGAAAGTTGATGATATTACAAATATAAATAACAACATTTTAATTGAATCTGAAAATTGTTTGGGCAAAAACAAAAATTGAAGGAAAAAGTTCATAGTTCAATGAAATAAAAAAGTACGCATACGCCTGAGTGTACGATTCAATTTTCATTAATTTCTATACATATGTACATAATAGTAAATTGATAACTGGTTTCATGTCTCAAATCGTAACTCGTTTCGTATCTAAAAATACAATACTCAAAAACTGTTGGGTATACTAAGATACGATTTTGTACATAATTCTTTGTAATACTGGAATGTATTTCAGGTGGCATTTTACTAAAATGCGATAGAAAAAGGACACTTAAATAATTATTTACCGATAGGAGTTCGCATTAACATGAAAAGTATAAAGTTTATGATGTTCTATAATTCATTTTACAAATCCATAATTTGACACATGGTTAAAGGTTGTATTCAAAACAATATAACCATGATGTTGCTATTTTGCTGGATATATAATGCTTTTTCCTCTTTGGAGACGGTTGCCTTACAACTTTTTCGTATCTTGCTTGTGACTAGAAGTTGATGGTGATGACTACAAATAATCTCAAGAATCTGGGCTCGATGATGTTGCTGTTGTGTTGTTGATGGTTTGGTTGAAATTTGTGGGTCTTCTTTGCTTAAGAGGGAATCCGTGGTTGAGATAGGAGAAATAAGTGAGAATGATCCGGAATGAATGAAATTTTTGTTTATGATGACTCGTGTGTTGATAACTCAGAGTTCACTTTCGATTTCAAAGTCACAGTCGACTCTACGATGAATTTTATTTACGTATCACCTGGCTTTCAAGCATTCAAGGTTCTCATCAGTGTTGCCCCCTTTATTGATCAAAAATGTAGTGTTTTGGATTAAAAATATGTTTTAATGTAGTGGTACTTAAACAATATAATATTATTTGTGTTTTATTGGGGAATCCATAGAAAGTGCAGTAAAATTTTTAGGTAGGTATTTCTTAAAGAGTAGGATTTTTAAAAAAAATTTTAATTGATACTCTTTGTTGACTTATGTTTCTTTATTTTTCATAATTTCCAATAACATATTTGGTGCTTTTCACCTATTTTAGAATATTTGCTTCATTAAGTAACTAACACGCTTATTTTATATACTTTGAATAGTTTCATTCCAACAATAAATTAATTTGATTCCCGGATAAGGAAAAGGAATGTAAGATAAAAATTGCAGCTTAATTTTTTTTTTTCCAAATCTTGGAAAGCATTTTAAATTTTATTTAGTTCTTACTCTAAAAGGCTTTGATTATTTTAAATAACTCCATTTTGAATTAAAAAATTTTAACTTTCCACAAATTTTTTTTTTTAATATGAAATAACGGGTGATTTTTTAAGAGGTTTGGAACTTTAAAAAAAAAAAAACACAAACAATTCGAAAAAATGAATGAAATATTTATTTGAATCGATAGTTTGAACCTTGCAATTTAATGTTTAAAGATAATTTCATGCAAATGTTGACCGCGGCTGCGTCTCAGGTAGCCCATCCGCTGAGTCCAATTTTGGCATACTCTTTCACACATATCGGCCGGTATCTCACGAATGAATGCATGGATGTTGGCTTCCAGTGCGTCAATCGAAGTGGGCTTGTCCCTATAGACATTAGCCTTGACATACCCCCACAAAAAATAATCTAATGGTGTCAAATCGCACGATCTAGGCGGCCAATTGACCGGCCCGAACCGTGAAATTAACTGTTCACCAAACTCGCCTCGCAATTGCGCCATTGTTTCGCGTGCTGTGTGGCATGTGGCACCGTCTTGTTGAAACCACATATCATGCAAGTCAAGAACTTCCATTTCGGGCAAAAAAAAGTTTGTTATCATCGCTCGGTAGCGTTCACCATTGACAGTAACGCTGCGATTCGCATCATCTTTGAAGAAATATGGCCCAATAATGCCGCCGGCCCATAAACCGCACCAAACAGTGGCTTTTTCGGGATGCATTGGTAGCTGTTGCAATGCTTCTGGCTGATCTTCACTCCAAATGCGGCAATTATCCTTATTTACGTACCCATTCAACCAAAAATGAGCCTCATCGCTGAACACAATTTTTCGATAAAAAAGCGGATCCTCGGCCAGCTTTCCAAGAGCCCATTCACCAAAAATTCGGCGTTGTGGTAGGTCGGCTGGCTTTAGTTCTTGCACCAGCTATATCTTAAAAGGCTTTACGCCCAAATCCTTCCGCAAAATTTTCCACGTAGTGCTGTAACAAAGGCCTAACTGCTGGGAACGGCGCCGAATCGACATTTCGCGGTCTTCTGTCACACTAGCTGATACGGCCGCAATATTTTCTTCACTACGCACAGTACGTAAACGTGTTGGTGGTTTAATGTCCAACAAAGTAAATTTGGTGCGAAATTTGGTCACAATCTTCCGAATAGACTGCTCAGAAGGTCGAGAATGCCGACCATAAAATGGAAGCAGCGCGCGATGAACATTTCGAACCGAGCACGAATTTTGATAGTAAAATTCAATAATTTGCAAGCGTTGTTCATTTGTAAGACGATCCATGGTTAAATTGCAAACCAAACTGAAGCTGTTTGACAGTGACACAAGGTACTAAACACACGTCAGCTGTCAAAACCAGTGTTGCCAAAACCAAACCAGCTAAAAAATCACCCTTTATTTCCATTTTGTGAAAATTTAGTGATTTGTTAATATTTTAAAAATGTACGATTGTACGTAGTGACTTTTTGAAGAAAATAATTGTAGCATAAACGTTCAGTTGTAGTAGGGGGTTCTTATAATATGCACACTGGTCCTGTTATATCTGAAATATAACCCTTCTACCATTTAGTGGCCACCGAATAGTTTCTGAATTCTGCGTCTCCCAAGTGAAAAGTTCTTAATTTTTCAGTAATGGTGTCTCTTCCACTTGCTCCTTCTTTAAAATTGACGTTGTTTAGATGTAACAGATCCAACTTTGTTGTTAACTTACTTTCCATAGTTAACTCCACTGGGGTTCTTTCAGTTATAGTGTTTTTTGAACAAAAATTTCTGTATTTTAAGGTGGATATCTCTTTTAATTTAACCTCAAGTCATTTGGACATCTCATCGGCGACAACTAAAAATATGTGACCTTTATAAGGTCTTGCAAAATGTTAATGTAGTCATTTGAAGAAAAATATTTTGTTTTGCGGCTAAGTAAATAGCTATATGGGTACTTATTTCCAATTTTCTTTACAGAGTATTCAAACGGGGAATGGAGTGCTTTGATCATTACACGGAACGCTGTTTACCTAAATCAAAAGTTTTCCATTTTCATAATAACGTGGCTGGTGCAAGAAAATTTGTTAGCAAATTTTGCGATGATCATAAATTTCAATCAGGTAAGTTTAATTAATTGATAACAATAATTCAGTATAGGTATTAAATATTTAAATTAACTAGTAAGTCCAGCCCTCGAAACTTGAGAGCTAACATCATTTGTCAATAAAAGCTGTCTTTAGCGTAGAGAAAAACTTATACCTGGTTTACATGGAGAATTGAATCAGAATTGAATCAGCATTTAGGTCCATGTAGACCTGTAGCTCAGCGAGCTGGATCGAATCGAAAATAAAATGTATATACCTAGATCGAAGGATTGAATAATCGAGATTTCAGGCGCTTGTTGGTGTGCGTGCGTAATTGTGTATTTTGTTTCCAGACTATTGTATGTTCTATCTTTGGCTTATTTTGGTTGTTTGTTATTTTCGTCAAAATTTATTTTTACTAACAACGTCGCACCCATACAATGAAAGCTAAACTGTCACTTCAATCCCATTTGAATTCAATCTTTCGATTTGGAATTTTCATAAACTTGGGTCGAAATCCCGATCCGGATTGAATCCGATCCTTCGACCCGCTAATGGTATGAGCTGCTTATTATTATTTTCTGTAGCACTGAACGCTGCCATCAGACATTCCAGAAATCTTTCCTATCAGTGCTGGAAAATTGATTGGTTGGTGGGTGGAAAAAATCGAAACGTCACATTAAGGTTACGACAAGTAATTGCCAGAGCTGTGTAAATCGTTCATTTCAAATGATCGAATCGTTCAAGAATCGATCAAAAAATATTATTCGATTATTTCAATTAATCGATTATTCGATCATTTTTATTTCATTCAGTTCTTTGTTCTGTCAAGCCATCAATTGTCTAATTCCATTGAAGGATGATTTCGATGTCGATGGATAAAAACACCTCTAAGAAATCAGAAATTTTCCAAGAATTTTTACTGCTGCAGAAAAAACGTGATTTTTGGTCAGTTGGGTAAAATTTGGATCAAAATACACATTTTCTGTCAAAAAATAGTTTGTCCCCTCTCTGTCAAGCTATCAACTGCCGAATTCCATTGAAGGATGGGTCCATTGTCGATGGATTCAAATATCTCTAAAAATTCGGACATTTTGAAAAGATTGATATCAAAAATCAAGATTGAGATTGGGATGGAAAATCGAGAATCATCGAAATGATTGAAAATGAGATGAAAAATCGGGAATCGTCGAAATGATTGAGATTGGGATGACAAATCGAGAATAATCGAAAAAATTGAGATCGATTGAAATAAAAATTTGTGGTTTCAATCATCGATACTTTTCGATGATCGGATCAAAATAATCGAATCGTTCCTGATTGACACAGCCTAAGTAATTGCTCGGACTCGGTCTCGCTCTTGCTCGCACTTACTAAGCAAATTTTATTTTATTGTTTTTTAGTTTTTATAATAAACTTTTACATTCTGCACCTTCGTGCAAAAAAACCGTTCCAACGATATATAATTTATATGCCTTCGGCTTTTGTAGACCGCGTAAATTGTACCACAAAGTTCGTGTTTGTCGTATTATTATATGATAGAAAATATTTGTTTTCAAGCTATTGAAAAGTGTTTTTTATCACGAACAAAATTGTTTTGCTAAAAATTAAAAAACCATCATATGAATTTCAATTTCAACTTATGTTAGGTGTGTTAATAATAGGTATGTGTTGCTTAAATTCTTCGCACTATTTCGGACTAAATGTCAAATTGTGACAGGTGGGAACTAAATCCTCTCAGAGAGAAGAAAAACTGTCAAAATGTCAGGAACGGCACTAATTTACACCATTTCAAAAGAAATATTGGACTAGAGGTGCCATAGTGCAACCATAAGTCAATCAATTTTTTTTTATAAAATCACTATACAAGAAATTGAACGTTAAGAAAAAAGAAACATACATGTATGAAAATGATTAAAGAATGATTAGAAGTAAAAACAAATATAATATAATTTATAGTACTAGAGTGAAAATAATGCGTCTTAGAAGGGTACAACAGCATCTAACTGATGAGCCCAACTGTTGTACCTGGGTGAAACGCGTTTGGCCTAAAGGTCGCAAAATCATTAATATTATTAAAAATGAGTAAACTTAAACAAAAAATCATGAAACATACATTTGTTAAAAACTTCAAAAAATATGAGTTACACAAATTTTCATTACAAAATTGTCTTCTTCGGAAAAAAATTGCCCAAACGACACACGCATTTTAAGAAAATCATTTGATTGATAAAAAGATGAATAAATTAATAAATTATGCACATCTGCCAAAAACGAAACAAAAAAAAGTAACACCTGGATAACCCGAGCTATTTGTATTCTGTTTTGTTATATATAACTTCAAACTGACATTTTTTTCAAATCTGACTAACGAACACTTGGCATTTGACATCCAGTACAAAACAGCCACCAGAAATTTCTTGGACCAAATCTGGCAAGTAGGGAAAATTTTTTCCACTCTCATGAGCACTCTCTTTAGTCAGAAAAAGTACAAACTTTCACTTGTGGAACGACTTTGCACTAAAAATGACTAAATCTGGCGGTTTAAAACTATTTGAAACTTGTTCTGGAACACACCTACTAACAGTTTGACTACTCACGATAAACAGAACAAAGGCTTTCCATATTGTTATTTTTATGACGTCAAAATAATGTTTTATCATCTTTAATTAATATTTTCATTTTTAGGCGAAACTATAATTTATAAATAATAATCAAGTGCAACAAACAAAAGACGATAATAGTTACGATACACACCTAATGAGCAGGGTTGCCAGTTTTGAATCATGCCAGTTTTGAATCATTTGTCTATCTTAGCCCTAAATGTAGCCTAAGATCTAGCCCAATCTCGATTAGGGTATCTCAAATTTCGTGGAGAGCCAGGGTCTAGTGACATAAACTATTCTATTCAACTATTCACTATTTGCGAGTTCTTGGCAGGAATCGAGGGGGTACACAATTTTTTTGCCGAATCCGAACGACTAGATGAGAAGCACATTTTCGTAAAAAGTACATTCTTGAAAGATTTGTCAGTTGATCTTTTTTGCTCAAAATTTTATGAACATCTTTTTAAACAAATTATATCAGCTAAGATATTAACAAAAAACCGTTTTTTTGTCCATATACAGTACAAAATAAAAAGTGTTACTTTGAAACGCTATAACTTCAAGATTAATAAACTTAGAGAGTTCGTTAATAGCTCATTTTTTAAATAATTGTATTGTCTAAATGTTATTTTTTCATGGTTTTGCTGTAAAAAGAAATTTCATTGAGTTGATGAACATGAGCCAAATCATTCTCTTTTTCAAGATGGTGATCTTCACCCTACCCCGGGCACCCCAAAAACTTAGTTTTATAAAGAGAAGATGAAGCTGAACTTAAACCGTAGAAAAAGTTTAGGCCATCGATTATGAAAATTTTAATAAATTTTTTGACAAAATTTACTCCACCGTGAAGTTCTTGCATGATTTTCTCAGAATCTATTGCTTGTGTGAATAAAAGTATGTCAATCTTTTTTTGTGTACAATGACATAAACTACGATTTTTACCTTCACAGTTTTTGAAAAAGCTTTTAGTTTTCAAGAAACTAAGATACAACTGATTTTTACCCCCATTAACCCCCCCTAAAAAATTAAGCCCCGGCCAAAATTTACGGAACTTTTCAGGAAAAGCTTAAGACATCAAAACAAAACCCTCTACCAAAATTCAGCTTTGTCGGAATTTTTTCGAAGTAAAAGTCTTATTTTCCTGGGCTACATGTTTTACAACTCCCTTATGAGCTTACCTTGTTGTTTCTGTTTATAATGATATGTGCACAGTGTATTTTGGCAATCCCCCACGAAAAAAAGTCGTTTTACATTGGGGTTTCTGATTGTTCCACTTCTTTATGATTCCAATCGTGTTGTCAAATTTACACACACACTACCGAATGACGCCATTTAAAAAAATGGCTTCATAAAGTGTATATCTGTTTTGACAACTCACTACTTGGAACAGCCAATTGAATGCTAATGCTGTAGAAGAAGTGAAAATATAGTGCAAGAGGGGTACTCCGAACGTGTCCAAACGAAAATGCCAGAACTACGCTTGTAAATTGAAATTGTCAATATATGACCCAAGACGGTGTTCACATTGGATTGAAAAACTGGATTTTTTTGACGTTTGAGCATTCACATTTCGCTCTCATTTCTTCAGTAAAGGAAGATGTAAATACTGAAACGTCAAAAAAAAATCCAGTTTTTCAGTCCAATGTGAACACCGTCTAAGAAAATTTGGTTGAAATTCGGACAGAATACGCTTCGCAAGGCTTAAGTCAGCTACATACAAAATAATATTTCCATTAAAACTGTTACTTTAGTCATATATTTATTTGTATAACTATTAAGCAAAAAAACTCTAAGTAATACACATTAATTTATGTAAGTTATAATTTGGTTCTTAAACTTGCTAGGCTTAAAAATGAGGCTCTTTACCGCCGCTAAAAAAGTGTATAGTTTTTGTAGCAAAATCAATGCTTATTTTCTCTGTATAAATGAGCTATCACCATAATAGCAAGTATACGTTCGATCTTATAGCCCTTTCACACTAGCCCACTGAGTATTAATACATGTCAAAAAAGTGGGGAAAAAAATGTGTATAGTGTGGAAACAAAATATGACAGGTATTAATACAAGATGTGACAGCCCATCTTACACAGCTTGACAGCTCTCCATACATGCTTTGACATGTATTATTACTTTACAATTTGTAGGGTTGGTTCTAATTTTAATACATTTCATCTGTGTGTCAACACAAGTTTGGCATGTATTAATACAAGCCAGTGTGTAAGGAAAATTTGAAAGTCATATTTCCCACAAATTTGACAGTCGCAAAAAATTCTTTCCCACTTTCAATTTGACATGTATTAATACTCAGTGGGCAAGTGTGGAAGAGCTATTAGATGTGGTCGTGCACGAGCCTATTAGTTTATTCTTATTTTACAAAAGCCATAAATATTTTATTGCATTTTTTCTTTAAATTTTACGTTTATTTAATGTAAATTTAAAATTGAAATCCATTTTCTTTTATTTTATTTCTAGGATATTTACAGCATAAAGAGTGTTTTTATCACATACAAAAAGACTGGAAAAGATGCACCGAAGACTTTCAGAATATTATATCAGATGAACTTAAGGGACACTACTCTCATAATATCACACACAAATATATGCAGTTTTGTTGGTAAGCAAATACAAAAAAAAAAAAAACAAAAGAATGGAAGAGTGTCCTCTGCATTAGTATAATCGCCACCATGTTATAATGCATTTTATAGAAAACTGGAAAAAGAAATGACTACTTACTATTTTTGTATTTAATGGCATCGGCATCAGTAAACAAGTAAATTGAACAAAAAAGTCCCTTCTGGTGATAAAAACAGATTTTTTGTAAAGCATAAGAAGGTGTTAAGACCTCGCAATGCAAATCTCTCTGGAGCTTTATTCAGTTATGTGTTTTGAAATGACAAACAACGATGCCGTGTGGTGCACATTTAAGCAATATGGCGAAATAGCCCAGGAAAATGTACTAAAATTCCAAGTGAAGATTTTTAAATGCAATTATTTTTATTTGTGGATAAGGAATAAACATTAGGATGGATAACTTTTGTATGGAGAACGAATAAAAATATTTTTCCCTTGACTTCTAATAGCAATTTAAATGTGCACCTTGATTATTGGAACTAATGTAGAAAGTTTCGTAAAAATCAGATTGTTCCTTTCGCCACCGGATTGACCTTTAAATTTTTGAAAAATGCAATAAAATTCATGTTATTGAAAATTTTCTAAACTATTTATTTTACAAACAATGAAAATCAATTGAGCTTAATATATTTATGTAATTAAAAAAAAAAAAAAGATTTACAAATATTACATTATTTAGTTATAGATGGGTTACCGTTACTCCCAAAATTATTCGCAGTCAAAAGTTTTTTTTAGAATGAGTTTTTTGTTTTAATGTTTTAATTATTATGATTCTTTTATGAAAGAAGACTTAAAATTAGATTAACTTAAAGTGTTTTCCTATGTTTTGTAACAAAATGAATGTAAAAAATGAACATACATAAGAAAACATTTTAAGTTTATCTATGATATTTTTGTTTTCTTTCATAATTCTTACCATTATAAAAAAAAACTGATGCTTAAAAAAAACTTTTTCTTCCGAATTTTGTGAGTGACCTTACCGAAGTAAAAAGTGTTTTTTTTTTTAATTTCGACTTTTTGTTTTACTGGAAAATCTTTTTTGTTGTCAAATTTTGGCATTAGTTTTCTAGATTAAATTTCTTATTTGATGAGACTTTCTCGCACTGGCCTTGTAGTAAAAAACTTCCTGAAGCTTAAGTTTTATTTTTAACTGACCTCTCAACTGCTTCGATCTAACAAGTTAGAAGCCAAACATTTATCTCGTTATAAATAAAGATATTTAAGTTCTTCGTTTGAGATTTTTTTTTACATTTGGTGGTCCTGTAACCTGAACTTGCACGTTAATAAGTTCGTTATAAAATTTAAAATCCATATTAATGGCTGGAACTTCAAATTACCACAAATTTTGTGTAGCTTCATACCTTGATTTAAGGATTCGACTCTAACCCAATTCTTTAATATGTTTGTTGGAGTCTGTTAGGTTGCTAACAGAAGATTTCCAGGATGGACAAAGTAACTCTTGCGTTTAATAACCGGGTCAGTAACAGCGCTCAGTTCCGTTGTTAAATAAAGACTTCTCGATATTAATTACCGCACAAATGTCTTGTTTCATCTTTGCAACTTGGTTGATTTTGAATATCGGACCAAGATGGAGCGTTATCTTTGACAACATAAGTTGCCAAACAAACAAAGTTCATCACATAGGTGTGATGTGGTAACTAAGAGAAGAAGAATCCGGAGACATTTTCCAGAAGATTTGTTAGCTAAGTTTTCAGGGCAATTACCAAATATAATCAGGGGTACCTTTCGAGATTTTGAGAAAGAGCTCTTATACTTAATACTCTTCTTAGTATTTTAAATAAAAAAGAGCCATCACTGAAACAACGAGTTTTTAACTTAATTTTTCATCGAAAACAATTTTGAGGAAAATCTCTCGGCAAGTGCGCTCTTATGTACATGAAAATGTAAATGAATGCATTCAGATTTCAAAGACGTTTTTACTCCGGGGCAAAAATTTCAAAGAATTTTATCCTCAGAAGATAATTTCAAAGAGTTTTTTACTTAAAGCTAGAAAAATTATTTAAAAGGAAATTTTCGGTCGATATATTATTCTGGAAAAGAGTGAAAACAGCCACGGAAATCTCAAAAAGAGCCGTTTTTGGACTATTTTAGAAAAGTGGAGCCAAAGAGCCACACCTGAAAAAAGTGGCCCAAGTAGCTTTTTAGAGCCACCATGGTAGCCCTGGGTATAATGACCGATACTTTTTTTTTATACAAATACAAAACTGAGATCTTTGTTATCTCTCTCTATCAATGGCATCTGAGCTGGATTATTTTGAAATTTTGTAAAAATTTTCGCTTCACAATTTTCAAAGGCATTCCGATTTCACAAGTAAATGTTTTGGGTCCAAAAGTAGAACCACCAAAAAAGGAAAATATGCCAAAATGGCAATTTATTCATGTGCAGCAAGCAGATAAGCCACTGCACACGTCTGTTTAGTTGTTTGTTTAATAATCTGATCACACCACCATCACTATATCCATCAAGATTAGAATTCCTAATCATTAAGCTGGAAATTTGTTTGCCCGGGGAATGGCATAGTTTCTATAAGAAAGAGTGATAAGGATTTCTAATCTTGTTGCATATAGTTTGCAGTGGATTTTTGTAAAAGAATTCATGTAAGTTGAGCTAAACTTAATATATACAAGTTTTTTTTCTTGAGCGGTACTTAAAAAATATTATTTTTAAAATAAACTCGACAAAAATAAAAGTAACTGTATTTTGCGTTTTTCTCTTAAATGGCAAAGTTTTTGAAAAATTATTTACTCTCATTTTGTACAAAATAATATTTTTTATAAGAACTGTTATGAGCACATTTTCGATCCCAAGCTTAAATAAATAGATATTGAGACTTAAAGAACTATCAGTTTTTGAAATGCTTGCTTTCGGGCTCAGTATGTTTCGGAAAATTCATTTCCATTTGGGGAAAACTCCAAGTTAAAATATTTAGATGCAATTGTCTTTATTTTTCTAAAAGAAATACTTATGCAAAAGTCTACAGACAAAACTGAGTTGCGTAAAAAGTTATTCAAGGTCAAACGTCTGAAATATTTTTTTTTTTTAAGTGCATTTGTTTCCAACACCTCATCTCTCATCGCTAAAATGCATGACACGTTTTTTTACAAGCCAAATCGGTCTACAGACATTTTCATTATTACTTTTTCTAAAGAGTAAGGATTATTGCGTTTTGAAACTTAAATTTGGAATTTTCCTCACGTGAAAATTAATTTTTGCGTCAATACTACCCAAAACAAAAATTGTGTTATATGAAAAGAAAAATATTACTGACGTTTGACCTTGAATAACTCTTCACGTAAGCCAGATTCGTCTGTAAAATTTGTTTTGCATGAGTATTCCTTATAGTAAAATAAAGATATTTGCGTTTAGAAATTTTAACTTGGAATTTTCCTCAAGTGAAAATGCATTTTTCCGAAACATTTTCAAAAATTGATAGTTCTTTAAATCTCAATATCTATTTATTGAAGCATGGTATTGAAAAAGTGCTCATAACAGTTCTAATATTGAACAAACAATTATTTTCTACAAAATGAGAATAAGAAATTTTTCAAAAACTTTGCCATTAACAGCAAAACGCAAAATACTATTACTTTTGGTTTTTGTCCAGTTTATTTAAGAAATAATATCTTTTATATGACCGCTATAAAAAAACTATTTTACCTACAAACTGTGTTAAAATAAAATTTGTAACATTTATGCCCATATTATTTATTAAAACTTAAATCCAGATTTAAAGTAATTTGAATCCGAAAACTATATCCGATTCCATATTATTCACTCGTTAAATTTACAAATAAATTCATTATTTTCGATCCATTTGCATAAATGTTTTTTTGTAATGACTAATATTGGCTTAAATTTGATAAATCCGATTGAAAAGATGAATTTAAAAATCATTTTAATCCAATTTAAACCCAGAGTGAATAATATGGTGGTTGCTGTTTAAAAATGGTAAGCAAAAAATCTTAACTTTAGTTATTTTACCTATTGGAAAAACAATATTTTGTTACTTGTCAGTTGCATTGAAAAGTGTTTCAATAATTTTTATAGATTACATTGCAATCTACAAACTGATCATAAATTATTCAATGACAGCTTCTTTATTTAAGAGTTAAAAGCAAAAATTCGGGTTTTTGAGAAAAAAAAATTACATCTTTTAAACTATCACTCTTAAAAAACTAGTTTTTTTATTTTTGTTTAGAAAGTAACATGATGCACGAACTGTGTATTCCCAAAAAAGTGATTTTTTCAATTTACGTTTTTGAAACACCGATATCTTCTTACTCATCAGTTGGAGATAAAAAGTAGAACATGGAGATATTGGAGACATTTTTTGTAGACAATTAAATTATCTACAAGTTTTGTTCGCATCACTTTTTAATACTATTTACCGTTCAAAAGTTCTATGCGAAAAACGAATTATTTCGAAATTTTTCCAAAAGTGAAAATAATTGCATTTAAAACTTTTCACTTGGAATTTTTCCACAGATTGGCATTTTATTTGTATTTACATTTTTCCTGGGCTAAAAGATAAATTTTAAGATTTTTGATCAAGTGGCCTGAGGCTTGGACCGCACTTGCTATTTTCAGTCATTGCAATTGAAAAATTCGGTATTGCAAGAAATTATGGCCATTCACTCAATTGTGATTATCTATCGTGCGATTCCTTAATCGTTTAAAATACATCATATATCTTTTAATGTTTTAATTGCAAGCACATGCGTCAAGGCATTCGCAACCATTAATAATGCATATAGTTTGTTGACGATTAGCCTAGACATGACCTTGTAATTTTCTGACATTGCGATTAAAAAATAGATATTGACATCACTTGCGGGTATCTGTGACGCGATTTTATAATCACAAACAAACACAAATACGTTTCGCAAGTGCGTGTAGATTGATTTCATTTCATTTGATCTATTTAATTTTTCGACTGACATAACGCTCATTGGGTTAAATTTTTTTTATCGCTCCTTAGGTTGGATTTCGATATTCATTCGCTCTACATGCCCTAGCTATCATAACCGTTGAACATGCACGTTGTGACCAATTCTAAGATAGAAATCAATTCTATTTGATGACAGTATAGAGTATATACTTTATCTTCTCCTCATTGGATGACAGGACCCATTTTGTTTACTTCTGACTCCATACTAGAAAAGGCACCCGTAACTGCTCGTTTGGTTCTTCCCATTATTTTGAGGACATCTGCTCTGCATATCCAAGATATTGTGTGGATTTTTGAAAGATTGTGCCAGTTGTGTTGGTCTGGGTGTTGCACTTTTTTCTCAAGAACAATATTGAAGTCAGGTCTCGAAAATTTAGGCAAAATCTCTTCTAATTTTGATGGAACAGCGAGCATTCTCCAACGCCATCCTTATAAATAGTATCAGTTTGGCAGGAGTACCAAAACTTGCTTTGGTAAATTTAAGCCTGGTAATGGCTTCCTTGATCTCATTTTGGTAAAGTGGGCGAAACTCCAGATTATCAATCAAATAGACTTAAAGGGGCTGCTCATCATTGACGGGATCTTGGCCTTGATTTCGGTTAAGCAGCTGGTTAAAGAGATCTTTCAAGATTTTTAACATACATAGATGGAGTTTCCGCTATGGTATTTCCTTCCTTATCCTTGCAGGCACCAGAGCGGCAAGTAAATCCTGCTCTTCTTCTGAGCAAGCGGTTTTCATCCCTTCTCTCGTCAACTTAGAGTTGACGGGAATCCTTTGTCTTCCTTTCACCTCTACATTAGGGGTGAAACCAGTGGTTACTTGGTAGTGACTGTGAGAACCCTAGTCAAGAGCGTACGCACAATGCCGTCCCTTAGTGGTGCTTTGTCGGGTTTTTGGCTCTTATTAATTGAAGCACTCTTTACCGTCTTCTGGGAGCAAACCATGAACCAAGCGATTCAAAAGCCAATGCACAAAATACCCTACCTTTAAAACCATACATGATAAGCAATGCTGGTTTCGCTTTTTAATTGGCTAGCATTCGTAATCCTATAGTATCTCTTCTGCCAAATTCCTCATAGTTTGTTGGCATTGCTGCCAGATTCGCCCATCATCTCTTTAGTAGTAAGGTTTCCCACAAGCTCTAAGGATTGTTTGTCGGTATAAGCTATGGTGGCACTCTTAAAATGTTAATTTTTCTCATTATGGTTGATGTTCTGCTAAAAGATTAAATTGCGCAGCGGCACTAAAGCTACACGATTAATTTGGTTGCATAGACCTCAAAGTGTATTTTTGGATATCAAGAAGTAAAAATCTAGTACCTACTTACTCAACATAAAAATAAAATAAATTAAAATCTTCCACAGCTCGTGTAGAACCAGGGGCTAGTGACTTACAACTCTCGACCATTCCTGTGTGCGTGTTGTTTGCAGGAAAGGAGGGGACCTACAATTTTTGGCCAAGTCCGAACGGCCAGATGAGAAGCACTTATTCATGACAAGTATACTCTTGGAGGATTTGTCAGTTCCTCGTAAGAGGCAGTACCTCGGGAAAATCATTTCTGTTTTTAGGTGGCAGCGGCTGGGAATCGAACCGAGACCTTCGGCATGATAGTTCAACGCACTAACGCATTATTCTATGAGGTACTACTTACTCAACATCATGCAGAATTATTCCTTGGTAGTACGTCATCCTATTCGACCGTAGGTACATGTTCACTGATGAGGCTCAAATGGTGAAATTTGACCGTGATGCAGATTGTCGTCACACTCTCGCTGACTTCACGAAAGTTAAAAACTTGTTTCTTAAGTTTTTTTTTTTCTGACAGCAAATTCACACTTAGCCAAACGCTTCTTTCTATATCGAGTAGGCACTTTCCACGATAAAATTAACCTTATTTCTTCCTTTCACCCAGTCCATTACCTCGTACCTTCCGTGGCTGGCTGTGTAACACCAACTTTGATATTAGATAGAGCATTGACAAGCTTTCTGCTTTTCGTCATTCCGTTCACCCGATGCTATTACTTATTTTTTTTATAAACAATTGGGTTTTCCTTTTATGGCCGGCTTGTGAAACCAGCGTAACTGAGGTCTAAGGGCGGATTCTTCAGAGCAATATATATATACTTTTGCTCCTACTTCGTAAGAAGATAGCTCAGATGTCAAAGCCGTGGATTTGATGGATCCATGGTGTTCGTCGTTAGTTCATCTTCTGGCTATCCAGCGAACACCACTAGGAGTGACCATACGATTTTGCGACACTCAATGAAACCTCCTCCACACTCAAGTCCAATTATTTTTTTTAACTGAGATGTCTCTGGCAATTTCGCCAATAGATTTTTCCATCGGAAAATGGTGGTGTACCTGAAGCTTCTGAGAATAAGACCTTTTGAAGAATTTTTTGATTACCTTTTTAAAATAATTCCATTGAAAGTTCAAATGAGCTTAACTCCAAAATGTGTTTCGTCCAGCTACGAAAGTTGGGCTCATCAGTTAAATGCTGCTGTACCCTTCTTAAACATAAATATTGATCGATGTTTATCGACCCTTATCAAAATCACAGCAACAACTATTTAACAAAAAAAAAAAAACAAAACAAAAAACACTCGTTCACCCTATAGATATTCGTATGCGTGCTGTTGATGTTGATTCTATGTTTAGTTTTTTAATGAGTATACTTGAATGAGGTAGTGAGATAGTTCCGACCTAATTAGTTAAAATAGTTTAAAATAAAGTTAAAAATTCACTTGTAGACAAAAGCTTGGGAAAACTCAATTTTCAACAATATTTTGTCTGCATTTTTACACAAAAGTTGAAAATAATTAAGTTATTTCACAAGAAAATAACCAATGGTGGTGGCTGGCTTATGTTAAACTGAAACACAGACTCGACTCCTTAAGAGCTTACGACCCTCTCTATAAATTGAAAATAAAAACAAGTAAATATACTTTTATGTACGTATGTATATTATTTTTGTATTTAAAATGTTTATACTCTCAATGGACTGTGGATACATTTTTTTGTAAGAACAGATATTTTGAATAATGAACATATATACACTCCTCGTCAACTGAATACGCACAAACATTTTTGAATATATTTTATCCATTTTTTCCAAACAGTGATGGTTATTATGCCATCTGTTGATGTTAAAAATGTTCGTAACATATAAATAACAGAATTTCAAAGTTTTATCCAAAAACAACCGTGAGTTTTTCCTTCAACCACTTCCAAAGTGTAACTTATACAAAGTAGAAGTTTTTTTTTGAGTCAACTGAATAGGTACAAAAATTAAAATTGGTATTGGAATGGAATGAAACAATTTTTTGTTTAAGTTTAGTAGTGGGTACTTCCACCTTTATTTTTAATTACTTCGTAAATTCGATCCGGCATGGAATCGTATAGCTTTTTAATGTAATTTAACGAAATTTCGCTCCACGCTAATTTGATTGCAGAAATTAAGGTTTCTTTGTCTTCGAACTGACGACCACCCTCATAAACTTTGCGTACTAACCATCCCAGACATTTTCTATGATGTTTAGATCAGGTGAGTACGGCAGCCATTGAAGCAACTGCTTTTGTTGCTCCTCTATCCATGTTTTTATTATGCGCGCTGAGTGAATAGGCGCATTATCATGTTGGTAGGTCCAGTTTATGGGTCCAAAGATGTTAGAAAATTTAGGAAAATTTCTTTCCAAAATTACTTTATACCCAGCTGCTGTCATTCTTGATGTTACAACCTCGAGCTCAACTGTTCCATAATAACTGACTGCTCCCCATATCATGACACCTCCTTCACGACTATGATGGCGCTTTAAGAATCTTTTTTCTTTTCTTAAGTCGTGAAAATAGAAGTTGAACCCATCAGGGCCATCGAAATTAAACTTTTTTTCATCTGAAAAAACCACGTGATACCATTCTTTTTTCCAACTCATGTGAAGTCTTGAAAAATCTAATCGCAACATTTTCCGTCTCTCGTCAAGTGGTGGTTTTTTCTTAAGTGTCATTCGTTTAAGATGGCTTGAGTTGTTGATTACTCTTAATACTGTTGAGCAACTTGCGTTTACGCCGACTTTTTGTTTTATTTTTGCCACAGAATCAGAAGAATTTGATGCATATCTTAAAATTCTTCGTCTCTCAGCTGCTGTTGTTGCTGTTTTCTTACCTCCCTTCATGTTTTTGCCGTATGCATCTTTATTTTTCAAGTAAGAATAAACTATATTAAAACTTCGGCCAACTTTATCAGCTATTGCACGTCCAGTTAGGCCTTGGTCTCTAAGTAAATCGATTTTAGCTTTTTCAACACTGTTAAGACACGTAGATCTACCCATTTTTCTTAAAATTTGAAATCAAGAATTAAATTTTACTGAAAACACTGAAATCGTTAATTTAAACTGTCAAGCACTCCAAAAAACTTATAAACAACGAAGAAAATGCCGTTGTACCTATTCAGTTGACTAGAAAAAAAACTCCTACTTTGCACATAAAACACTTTGCAAGTGGTTGAAGAAAAACTCACGGTTGTTTTTGGATAATTCTTTCGGAATTATATGCTTAACATCTTAAGGGAATAGTTAGCATCAACAGATGGCATAATAACCATCACTGTTTGGAAAAAATGGATAAAGTATATTAAAAAATGTTTGTGCGTATTCAGTTGACGAGGAGTGTATGTTCATATGTTTGCAAGCGACGAGAAGGACCGAAAAATTTGGGGCATTGAACTTGCTTGAAGGGTTTTTGGTTTTATCGGTAGACTGATATACCTACTTATACCTACTTATACCTTCTTGTTTCACTCTAAGTCATGCATCATTTGAAAACAAAAAATTTCAAAAGCAAATGCCTAGTTAAGTAAGAAGATATACATCTTGTGCCTTTGAAATAAAGAAAGGATTTTATAAAAACAAAAAAACAAATGAATGAAAGCTGCATTATTAAGCTGTCAACCTCACTTCTCCCCATCACAACTTACGCATTCCTACATGATGCTCATTCATACTAAATTGAGACAGTTTAATGTCCAGACCTTGGTATGTCCATTGTCCAATTTATTTTATCAACAATTCTTTTAGTCTTAGGGCTGAAAAGAAATTTTGTGGGTGAAGGTATAAACAATATTCTCGAATAAGTAAGCATGATTTAAGGGTATAAGAATCCTGATGTCTGGTCGCCAGGGAAAAAAAAAGGGGGTTGGCAACGGTGGTTTTCCGGATTTTTGGGTAGGGTGGGTAATATAATTTTTAAGTAAATTTCAACTGTAGAGAATCAGGTATACGCTTTAATTATGAATTTTGGGGTCCCTGACCTGTCCCTGAAGCTTCGACGCACCCAGCCAAATGCCCACATATGCCTTCATAAGTTATGTGCCAAAAAAATCAGGAAGAATCTATTCATTACAAAAATATGTCCCAGACCTTTTAATTGTCTCTACAACCAAAAAAAAGCAACAAACTAAAAGGGCCAATGCCAAAACAATTTACCCATGTGTTGTTGGGAGAATGGTCACACTGGTCATTTTACAATATCTTTGGTATAACTCGGAAACTAAGCCGAATTTGAAATTTACCTTTTAAAACTTTTTGTTAAAAATAAAGTTTTCTATCGGATTGTATGGTTTGAAAAATTTATAAAAAAATTTTAGCAGAAAATGTTATGAAACACAAACATACGAAAACTCGAAAAAGCTAAGATTTTGATTTTTTTGAGCATTACTTTTTTCGGGGAAAAGATATGTTCAGGTGATGCTTAAACAAAATAAACAAGGGTCTTAAGGTCTTAATACGACATATTAAAAATACAATTCTCAACCATTCCTGTATGCGTGTTATTTTGGCAGAAATGAAGGGGACCTACAATTTTTTGCCGAGTCCGAACGGCTAGATGAGAAGCACTTATTTATGACAAGTATATACTCTTGGAAGATTTGTTAGTTCCTTGCAAGAGGCCGTACCTCGGAAAAAAACATTTCTGTTTATAGGTGGCACTGGCTGGGAATCGACCTTCGGCATGACAGTCCAATGCACTAACCATCATGCCACGAGGTACTACACGAGGTGTTTTACTCACATTAATAAATCAAAATCCGTCGAAAATCATTTTGTAAATTATTAATATCTAAGTTTGTTCAAAAATATGACTAACTTCAATTTTAAATGAAGCAATATTATATTATGTTCCCATCAAAAACGAAATTCGATTTTTAGTATTTTTAATTGATGGAACAAGATTTCATGAAAATTTCATCGAAATCTCAATGAAAACTCCAGATTTCAACGTAATCTTAAGAAATCCTGGTCCAACAATTTGACATTTAAAAACAAATTTGCTGAAAAATTGGATTTTGGTTTAATGTAAACACAAT
The DNA here is from genome assembly GCA_946251815.1 of Dasysyrphus albostriatus. Lineage (NCBI taxonomy): Eukaryota > Metazoa > Arthropoda > Insecta > Diptera > Syrphidae > Dasysyrphus > Dasysyrphus albostriatus. The sequence goes on from OX276335.1 coordinate 59,040,457, forward strand.
ACTTAAAACATCGATTTGGTTAAAATTTTTTTAAAAAGGTGGGTTCCGCTATTTATGCCCTTAAGGCCTCAATAACCTCAAAACGAATAAAAATGAATGAAAAGATAAGTTGTGCATGGCTGGTCATTTGGTTTATTTTGAAAAAAATAAGCCAATGTTAAGATTATAATTAGACATGTTGCAAACCAAAAATAAGACAAATAGTTTACGAAGAGAGTTGTACTTTTTTTGTTTATTTTAGTTAATAACACAAGTTATTTGAGAAAAATCAGAATAGGCAGAATTTTATTTTAAAAAATGTCATATGACAGAATTTTGATAAACAGAACTTTGACAGACAGAACTGAAAAAAAAAATAGAATTTTGAGAAACAGAATTTTTTTGAAAAAAAAACTGAATTTTGAAATACAGAATTTTGAATTTTTATTCGCAGCTTTAATAATTGACAGTTATATTGATGTATCATACGTACGTTCTTTTTAAGCTTCGCAAATCTAAAATACAATTTGATTAATGAATGGTACTAAATCTTCAATCAATATTGTTATTCATCGTTTTTGAATTGCAGATTTGAGTGCGGATAATTAGCCCAAATAAAAAGAACACAAATATTTCCAATAGTGCCAAGTTCATTCAAAATTTTCTTTTATCTCTACTTAATATTCTTTTTGATTTGTTTGTCTCTCTGTCAGTGAAAAGAAAATAAGGCGCCAGTTATAGCTATCATTAAAACTCATCATTGAAAACTCTGTTCTTCAATTTTAAGGTGTTTAAAAATCAAAATCATTTATTATTTTGATGGAGGAATAAGGTTTAAGAGTTTATTTATATGTTTTGCCAAAACAAAATAGGCCAAAGCTTCCACATAAAAAGACTTTTAATATTTCAATGATCTTTGGTAAGGTAGTTCAGTCCTTGAAATACTTACTTACTTACTTTAGGTGGCATTACAGTCCAACAAGCTTCTTCCAGCTGGCTCGGCTTCTAGCTAGCTGTCTCCAGTTTCGCACGCCAAGTTGGTTGAGGTCCTCTTCCACTTGCGTGCGCCACCTGTCGCGCTGTCTTCCTCTACTGCGCCGTCTTACGGGGTTGAATCAAAGTCTTTTCGGGCCGGAGCATTGTTTTCCATTCGCTCTAGGTGACCCAGCCATCTCAGTCGTTGGTTTTCACTTTACTGGTTAGGTCGGTGTCGCTGTACAGCCCGTACAGTTTATAGTGGAGCCTAGGTAGACAAAGTCTCTGACCACCTGAAAATTATAACTGTCTATAGTGACGTTCTGACCGAGACGTCGGTGTTGGGTGTCCTTTCTTGTTGACAGCATATATTTGGTCTTGCTTTCATTCACCGTTAAACCCATCTTCTTGGCTTCCTTCTCAATACTCACGAAAGCAGCATTGACAACACGCTTTGTTCGTCCAATTATGTAAATATCATCGGCGTAAGCGAGTAGTTGGATGGACTTTTGAAAAATTGTGCCTCTAGTGTTGATGTGAGAGTTTTTGAAAAATTCTTTCAAGAACGATATTAAAGAATTCGTATGACACCGCGTTGCTTTGTCTAAAACCTTTTTTGACATCAAAGGTATCGGTGAGGTCTTTGCCGATATTGATAGAGCAGCGTGCATTCTCTATCGTCATCCTGTACAAACGGACTAGTTTGGAAGGTATGCCAAAACAAGACATTATTCTATATAGCTTGTCTTTATAGATGCTGTCATTTGCGGCCTTGAAATCGATCAAAGGGTGGTGGGTTTCGATTTGAAACTCTTGGGTTTTTTTCCAAGATCTGCAGTAGTGCGAATATTTAGTCGATGGTGGACTTCCCCGGTCTAAGGCCACACTGATATGAACCAATCAGGTTGTTGACGACTGGCTTCAGGCGTTTACAAAGTACGGCAGAGAAGATCTTGTACGCAATGCTAAGAAGACTGATTCCTATGTAGTTGGTGCAGTCCAGAGGATCACCTTCCTTGAGGATCGGGCAAACAATGCTGAGGTTTCATTCATCGGGAATACTTTCCTCCGACCATATTTTGCAGATGAGCTGGTGCATACTCCTAACCGATTCATCTCCAGCCACCTTAAATAGCTCGGCCGCGAGGCCATCAGCTCCAGCAGCTTCATTGGAGTTAAGGTAAGATATAGCTATCTTCACTTTGACGAGATCTGGGGGAACAGAATTGTTGACCTACGTCGTCCAGGTAGAATGGTGCAATTTGCATGGCAGCGGGTTTCAGTTCGCCGTTATACAATTTGCTGAAATGATTTTTCGATATCCTAAGCACCGGCTGCGATTCTACCACGATGTTTTCCTGTTCGTTCTTACAGGTTTCGGTTCGGCCCTTGTAACCCTGGGAGGTTGTTTTTACCTTTCAGTCAAAAAATTCCAAACTTCATTCCTGCAACGGCATCCCTCTAACTCCGCGATCGCGCGCTTCTCATGCTCCTTTTTTTTCTTCTGAGAATATGGTGTTCCTCTCGCCTCTTCTGCTCGTAGAGCTCGCGAACAGCTCTGGTCCTTCTATGCAGTGCCACTTTGTGTGTCTGTTGTTTGGCTGCATGTAATTGCCGGCACTCTTCGTCGAACCAGGGGTTTCGTTGTGGTGGTCCTGCTTCCCAGCACGTCAGAGGAGGCATCTCTGATGGCTTCCTGGCAATTCTTCCACTGGTTCTCGGTGCTTGAATTTGATATATGATATAAATATTCGCACTTCTGCAGATCTTGACGGCATAGGACTATTTCTTGCATCTGTAGCCGTCTGACGTCTCGAACTTCCTTACTGTATTCCCCTGTTTTGCCCTTGTTCTGGATATCCGTAGCATTACCTTGGCTACAACGTGGTAGTGGCCCAAGTCAACGTTGGCTCCTGGGAACGTTTGGACATCCTTGATACTGGAGGAGTGCCGCGTCAATAGCAATGTTGTCAATCTGGTTGGCGGTTGATTGTCCAGGAATTCACCGTGTCCCCTTATATATATCGAGATACGGGCACTGCGTGCTAGCTACCACAACGTTTGGCCCCGCAGCAAAGTCGATTAACCTGAGTCCGTTATCGGAGGTGCTGGCTTTATTTTCCGATTGTGCCACCAAAGACGTCTTCTCTTCATCCGAGACAATCTTAATGGCATAGCTAGGGCATTGCTCGAATGTCTTGTCTCGGAACTCAGGACTTCTTGCCTAAGTCTGACTCCAACGACGAATTCACATAAAAAGACGCTGCCCTTGTTGTCGGTAGCAGTCGCCGTAGAAGAAGTCGCAGTCTTTTAATTTTCTTTAACCCGGCCCATCCCATTGCACTTCTTGGATGGCGGTGATATCTGCTTTGTAGCAGTCTAGGGCCTCCGATTAATGTTCGGCAGCACGTGGTCTCAAGAGAGACAGAACATTCCACGTGCCGGTCCGAAGTTCGTTGTCCTTATTTCGTTTGCTAGGTTCTTCAACAGTAATTCCGTCCGTATCCGACGCTTGTTGTTGCTTCGCAACTAAATATATTTACGTGGCCGGGAAGTCACCCCAACGGCACGACCCCCAAACCTGGAGGACCAGACCCTTAGAATGCCACCAAGGGCGGGGAGCCGGATTACCCGCTCCTTATAGGCCGAGCTCCGAATATGTCGCAGTAGCCCGTATAAAGTGTTCACTAAGTAGTTCAACCTGACTGGAACCTTAGACGCCACCGTTGATTCCATCTAGGGAATTCTTCCGCTGCCGCAATAATGAAAGGAGAAGTACCTTAGTGTGAACACTCCTCCACTCCGCCACCAACAATCGTCAACATGGATTGAAACCCCATCTTCGATTGAGGTACTAGGCACCCGATGTTCACCACGGGGAGGTGAGAGTAGGAGTTGGTAGACAGTAGTTGGCTCGAAAGTACATGTCTACCGTTTGAACATCAATATTTCAGTCCTTGAAATATTAAAACTCATTTTATCAAATTTAATTCTTTTTTTGTTTGGAAATAATAATTAAGACAGGAGCTTTATTTTGCCATCAAAAGAATCGCTGATATCGCTTTCTAAACGTCTTAAAATCAATCATTAAAATTTTCAATGATGAGTATCAATTGAGCTATAACTGGAACCTAAGGAAACATAAAATTACCGCTGATGAAAATCGAAATATGAAAATAGAAGACAAGCGGGAAAAATATAGGTCAATACAATTAAAAAAGGTAGGCAGCCTACAAGACAGTTCATATCTATTGCTTCTGTGTTTAAAAGAAAGTTCTCTCTTGTATTTTTGAAAATGAAATAAAATTAAAAACCCACAAAAAGAATAAGTTTAATAAAGTGTTGTGGAAACTTAACAGCCACCAACATTTAATTTTCTTTTGTCGGCACGTATTTGGAGGAAAATTAAATTTAAGTGAGCATTTGCCTGCTACAAATGACCGAAAAAAAACAGGGACTCATGGTAGAAATTTTAAATTTTAAGTTGGTGTTACCACAAAGCTAAAAAAAAAGAAAAAAGTAAGTTACCACAAAAATAAAAATGAAAAATATGAAATTAGGAGACATGCAGGAGAAAATATAGGTCAATAAAATAACAAAAGAAAAATATTAAATCTCTTTTGTATTTTTGAAAATGAAACAAAATAAAAAAAAAAAAAATACAAATAGAACAAGACAAATAAAACTTTGTTGAGACGTATCAAACCAACATTGAATATTAATTTTTTGAAAAATCTAATTTTAGTTAGTGTTACCAACAACGTGATATTGAGAGGAAAAACCAATAATCATTTTGTCTATAATCAAAATTTGTTTGAAGGTAAAACAAAGGGAATATGAATTACTTAACCGAATTTTTATAGGAAAAATTAAGGGAAAATGTATTATTTTGGTTTTTGTACATCTTCGTGTATCTGGATATTTAATCATTTATTTTATTCAGTTTTGTATGAATGAAACCTGAGGAGTTCAGATGAAAAAATTGTTTTTGAGACAACGCATCAAGAATGATCAAAAGTCGAAATGATGAAATGGCTTCAAGTTCCTTAAGGCTAGTCATACACGACCGATCCAAACCATTTGGCTCGGTTGGATTTCAGATTGGCTGAAAATCCAAATGGATCGGCAGCCGAAACACCCCACACACAACCGATTTTGGATCGGCACGGGGCCATTTGACCCTTTGGCCAGCTTAAGTGTCTCTAAAACTGTAGAAAAAATCTATTTTGTATAACTATGTGCAAGTAAAGATAGAAATGCGTGTGGAAATGCGAATTTAGTTTTGTTAACAATTTTTTAAGGTTTTTTTTTGTCTGTTCAATATAATTTATATATTTGTTTTAATAAAAAAGATGAACAAAATTGATGTGTAGGTATGTATAAATTGGTGTGTTTGAAAACGAGTAAAGATAACATTCAAAATAAAAGAAAGATTATAAATTATAAAGATTAAAGATTTTTGTCTAGCATAAGCAAGTCATTTTCAATGACCCCATCGTTACTCAAGAAGTTAAATCGAATTTTTTGTACACAAACGAAGTTATTTAAGTTACTTAACAAGAAATAACCAATAATGGTAGCTGGCTAACGACTCCTTAGGAGCTTTCCACCTTCTCTAAAAATTGAAAATAAAAACAAGTAAATATACTTCCATTATTTTTGTATTTCAAATGTATACCCTTAATGGACTGTGGATACATTTTTCTGTAAGAGCAGATATTTTATATAATGAACATTTATATGCTTATACGTTTGCAAGGGACGAGAAGGACCGACAAATTTTGGGGCATTGAACTTGCTTGAAGGGTTTTTGGTTTTATCGGTAGACTGATATACCTACTTATACCTTCTTGTCTTACTCTTAGTCATGGATCATTTGAAAACATAAAATTTCAAAAGCAAATGCCCAGTTAAGTAAGAAGATATTCATCTTGTTCCTTTGAAATCAAGAAAGGATTTCATAAAAACAAAAAACAAAAAAACAAATGAATGGAAGCTGCATTATGAAGCTGTCAAGCTCACTTCTCCCAATCACAACTATTCCTACATGATTTTCATTCATAAAATATTGAGACAGTTTAATGTCCAGACCTTGGTATGTCCATTGTCCAATTTATTGTATCAACAATTCTTTTAGTCTTTGTGGGTGAAGGTATAAGCAAAATTCTCGGACGAGTAGGCATGATTTAAGGGTATTATAGTCCTGATATCTGGTCGCCAGGAAAAGAGAAAGGGGGTTGACAATGGTGATTTTCCGGATTTTTAGGTAAGGTGGGTATAATCATTTTTAAATAAATTTCAACTATAGAGAATTAGGTACGGTTTAATTATGAATTTTGGGGTCCCAGACGTTGAAGCTTTGACGCACCCAGCCAAACGCCCACATTAAGTGTCTAAAATCTTTTTTGCGGTCAGTCGTATCTTCATTAATCAAGTGCCAAAAAATTCAGGAAAAATCTATTCATTACAATTGTCGCTACAACCAGCTAGGCGGCTCCAGAAAACCCAAAATGGGTCTAAACCAGTTTTGTTTGTCAGAGGTTCTAGAATGCTTTAACTGAAAATGCTACTAAATATACCCATGCGTTTCTGGAATAATTGTCATTACTGGACATTTTTCAATATTTTTGGTATACCTTGGAAAATAAGCCGAATTTGAAAATGTACCTTTTAAAACTTTTTGTTCAAAATAAAGTTTCTATCGAAATGGATGATTTAAAAATTTTTGCAGAAAAGTTATTAAAAACCAACATTAAAAAAGTTTGGAAAAGCAAATATTTCTATTTTTTTTTTTCTAAATTGGGCATAACTTTTTTCGGAGAAAAGATATGCTCAAGTAATTCTTTAACAAAATAAACAAAATAAACAAAATAAACAAAATAAACAAAATAAACTAGAGTCTTATGTTATTTTAATTGAAAATTTGTCAGTTGTCAGAAATGCAGCTTATAAAATTTAACCATTTCTTATAATTTTTCGCAATTATTGGCCAAAAGCCTATCTGGTACCACTTGACAAACTAAGCATTCCTTGCCCTTATTACCAGGTTATATATTAATCGCACCAGCCCACAGTGGTTCCAGTTTTATGGAGGGGCGATCATATAGGTTCATAGAATCTGCACCATTGTACTGATTTAGATCCGCCCCCAACACGCCCACTATTTTTCTTCTAGTGCACCTTGTTGCACGTTGTTGAAGCAAGATGTTATGGTTTTTGAAACTTTATATGCATATAAATATTTTGATATATAATTCATGCATGACTATTTATTTATTTGTAGTTAAAGATCTCGTTAAATTTGAAAAAAGAGACAAAAAAAAAAACAATTTTAGCCTCTCTTTGTGGGCTTTTTCTTGTGTTTTAAATGGTTAAAGTAATAATACAAATTTTATGAACATAGTAAATATCTTTAATTTAAGTATCCACTACCAAAAAATATCATCAACGAGCACTTATTTCGATTGTTCCGCTTCAGAAGCATACAATTTTAAAGAAGAATTTTCTTTTTAAATTTTCTTCATATTCAATTAATTTTAAGTTCTGTTCGTGGATTTGAATTTTTTATTTAGGGAAATATGAGACCATAAATCCAACACCAAAACCTTAACCTGTGTCCTACTACGGTTCCACTGCGACCAGCCGTTTAATCTGTAAGTCTAGATTCTAGAAGGTTTTAAAAAGAGTTAAAAAAAAAAATGCAAAATTACCTACACAGAGAAAACAGAAGCATGCTTAACTATAAACAATTATTTTGAATAAAATCTGTTTAAATCAAATAAAACTATGTTTAATTATTACATTGGAAGCTTCACGCAATTTTTAATGAATTTAAGCCCACTTGAGTTTGATTTTTGAAAGACCTGTTAAGTTATTGTACTCACTTAAAAATGTTTAACATACTAGTTAAATCAACATGCGGGAGTTTGTTTCAAACATAAATGCACTTAAGATATTAATAAGAGGAAAAGATTGAACAAAAATGTTAAATTTAAACTGGAATCAATTTGAATAGAACTCAAAGGAAGAAAAAATATAACTGTAACCGCCAAAGTATTCACTCTGGATTTGAATTGAATTAAATTGAATTCTAAATCCCACTTTCAAATCCAGATTTATTTAATCTAAAAATTTAAATCCATATCCATATATTATTCACTCTAAACATGCCTTAAATCCAAAGCCCTTAACCAAGATGTAAAATGTTTTCAAATCCAGAATGGTGAATAATTTACTAATTATTATTAATAAGAAGTGAACAAAATATTAATAAACTTCGACTTCAAGTGTACATTGAATAAAATTGAGTCACAAGTTGAAACGATGTAACGATGTGTATATGACATGAAGAGACCAGAGCAAAATTAAAGCGAGGAAACCATGACTCAGATAGCAGTGAAAATGGGCACGGAGAGACAACATAACCCGAGCCCAAGAACCACGACACTGAAAACCACGTTTGGACTTTTTAACTATTTTGAAAATTTTAATTTTATAAAATTTTTTTTGCCGAGATTGTAGCGAGACCAAAGCGAGACAACGGCAAAAACTGCGCAATGCCAAATACTACGTGTAAATGTCAAGGTGAGACCATAGTGAGAAAGTTATGACACCGATTCCCATGTAAATGGACATGGCGAGACCACAGCGAGATAAGTTTAGTGACCATATGGTACTGAAAAGTACGTTCGAACGTTCGATCAGCAGGATTACACCGAGGCACTGAGTCGTCGTCGCCGTCGTTTTAATTTCAAACCGAGTTAGCCAACTCGATTTGGAAAAACAACACAAAAAACGTATCTCAAATTTTGCGTCAGCTAGGTATAAAAAATTTTCGGTTTAAAATATCAAGAAAAAGTGAATAATATAAAATTCAGTTTTAATCTGCATTTAACAACTTAAACTGACCTCCGGAGGGCAGTTGAAATCCAATTTAATTAACCGGGATTGGATTTAAAAAATTGGATTTAAGTGTAGATTAAACAAGTGAATAATATCGAATTGGATTTAACTTTTGGATTTCAATTACCATTTATCTGGATTAACCGAGTGAATAATATAGGTGTAACTGTCATATGATTCTTAAAGGCGTTATAGGCGTCTAAAATCCGTAGCGCCCAACGCATCCAAAGCAAGTACCACCGTAATATCGTCAGTTTGAAGGTAAAATGTTAATTTCTTTTATAAACGATCCAATAAAAGTGAAGAACCTAACAGGAAAACAACATCAAAAATGTCGATAAACGATCGATCGATCGATATAACGGGTGATTTTTTAAGAGGTTTAGAACTTTAAAAAAAAAAACCCAAAAAATTCGAAAAAATGAATGAAATATTTATTTGAATCGATAGTTGAAACCTTGCAATTTAATGTTTAAAGATAATTTCATGCAAATGTTGACCGCGGCTGCGTCTCAGGTAGCCCATCCGCTGAGTCCAATTTTGGCATACTCTTTCACACATATCGGCCGGTATCTCACGAATGAATGCATGGATGTTGGCTTCCAGTGCGTCAATCGAAGCGGGCTTGTCCCTATAGACATTAGCTTTGACATACCCCCACAAAAAATAATCTAATGGTGTCAAATCGCACGATCTAGGCGGCCAATTGACCGGCCCGAAACGTGAAATTAACTGTTCACCAAACTCGCCTCGCAATTGCGCCATTGTTTCGCGTGCTGTGTGGCATGTGGCACTGTCTTGTTGAAACCACATATCATGCAAGTCAAGAACTTCCATTTCGGGCAAAAAAAAGTTTGTTATCATCGCTCGGTAGCGTTCACCATTGACAGTAACGCTGCGATTCGCATCATCTTTGAAGAAATATGGCCCAATAATGCCGCCGGCCCATAAACCGTACCAAACAGTGGCTTTTTCGGGATGCATTGGTAGCTGTTGCAATGCTTCTGGCTGATCTTCACTCCAAATGCGGCAATTATGCTTATTTACGTACCCATTCAACCAAAAATGAGCCTCATCGCTGAACACAATTTTTCGATAAAAAAGCGGATCCTCGGCCAGCTTTCCAAGAGCCCATTCACCAAAAATTCGGCGTTGTGGTAGGTCGGCTGGCTTAAGTTCTTGCACCAGCTGTATCTTAAAAGGCTTTACGCCCAAATCCTTCCGCAAAATTTTCCACGTAGTGCTGTAACAAAGGCCTAACTGCTGGGAACAGCGACGAATCGACATTTCGCGGTCTTCTGTCACACTAGCTGATACGGCCGCAATATTTTCTTCACTACGCACAGTACGTAAACGTGTTGGTGGTTTAATGTCCAACAAATTAAATTTGGTGCGAAATTTGGTCACAATCTTCCGAATAGACTGCTCAGAAGGTCGAGAATGCCGACCATAAAATGGAAACAGCGCGCGATGAACATTTCGAACCGAGCACGAATTTTGATAGTAAAATTCAATAATTTGCAAGCGTTGTTCATTTGTAAGACGATCCATGATAAAATTGCAAACCAAACTGAAGCTGTTTGACAGTGACACAAGGTACTAAACACACGTCAGCTGTCAAAACCAGTGTTGCCAAAACCAAACCAGCTAAAAAATCACCCGTTACTTCGTTGTTGAGAGATAATTAACTGCGAATAAAATTTTTTTAATGCAAACATTTTGCAATTAATTAGTTCTCAATAACCCACTTTGTTCTAATAAATTATCTTCATTTTGGAGAACGTTGTCCTGTTCATATGAAGCTAGCAGGAACCCAATTTTTTGCAATCCAAAAATGTAATTTAATCTTGTTTGCGTCACTAATTTGCAATTAATGAGTTCTCAACAACCAAATTTCTTTAAATCATTTATCCTGATTTAAAAAAAAAGGTGCGGTGCTAAGTTCAAGTGAAAATCGCAGTACGCCCATTTTTCGCAAAGGAACAAAAAATTAAAATTTTGTTTGCGTAACTAATTCGCAATTAATGAGCACTTCAAAAATGTTCCATTTTTTTTATCGTTTATCTTCATATTTGAGTAAGGTGACCTGCTAAGTTCATAATAAAGTTAGCAGGACATCTTTATTTTCTCGCAAACCATAGAAGCAATAAACTTTTGTTTTGCGTAACTAATTCGCAATTGAGTTGCAACTAATGATAGGATACTTTTTTTTATCGTAGTTTCCAAAACCAACGTTGTCTAACACAGACCTGAAAAAAAAAAGAAAAAATCCAGCCTGGCAACTGAATTCAAAATCAAGACTCCTAGTCCTTTTCTAATACCCCAAATATAATACGAAGAAGTTCGTGAATTTTGACTATACCTCTAGGCTGCGCCACCCATAAAATTTGCTACCAGGTCTCGTTCTATTTGAATATGTAAAGGTAAAGATAATATAGCATAAAAACATGTTGTATAACCTTTGGTAAAGGTACGAGTGTAGTATACCTACCCCTACACCAGGGGTTTGATTGCTCTGTTTTTCTTGCCGGTTTCTATAATCTTTTTTATTTGAATTAATAAGAAAAACAAAAACGAATAGGTATTCATATTCATTAAGGGCCTTGATCCTTGGCTGGTCACATTTATTTTTTTTTTGGATGCACAGTATTAATTGATGTCAGAGATTTTTTGGAATGTGAATATTATGACTAAAATATCTACAAAACAAGGAAAAATTGTAGAGTTTTAAACGTAAGCCTTAACAGCAATTAAATCTTTTATCTTTTAAATATTTGCAACAACAAATATATGTACCTAATGGTACGGCAAGCCGCATCATCTCACTCGGATTTCCGTGGATCCATTGCGCTCCCCAGCGTAAAGGCGGGAAGTTATGAGGAATGTAGAGGGATTGAGGGGAGTTTTAGGTATGGGATGCCTCCTTGAACGATCCTGAAATCTGAATAAATTTCAAGATATTCTTAAGTGGCAAGAAAGAGTTGTCGCTCATTTCATCGAAAATGTATTCTCCAAGGTCTTCTTTTCGTGTTCCAGCTAAACTGGGGCATTCACAAATAAAATGTAATGAGCTTTCCTCTGCCTCTTCATCTTGACATCCTCTAAATAAGTCCGATGGGATGATGCCCATTTGTCTCATGTGGGTTCCCATTGAGTTCTGGCCCCTTAGGATTCCAACCAGGAGTGATAATTAGGGCCTGCTTATTTTAAGTAAATATTCAGTTCGATTCTTTGATATATGGGACCATAAATTTCTTGAAACTCGACAAAAGTCAACTGATGAATTTTTTTCTGGCTCCAATGTCGAAAGTATCGAGGGTTCAACCCGGCTCAGATCAGAAGATGATCCGTTTAAGGCCAGTTCATCTGCTTTTTCGTTCCTAAAATGTTGTTTTTTTTTGTCATATCAATTTTTTTTTCAAAACTTTATGTAAAAGTATAATTCTTGTTTTCAAAATTCAATGCTTTTAATAATTTAACATTTAAAATAACAAAACAGATGCTAAAATGTCTTAATTTTTAAGATATTAAGAAACAAATCAAAGTAGGTACTTTTTTCCAAGAAAAACGCTTTTTTTGTTTTTCGAAATTTGGATCTGCTCAGGCTCAGGCCAATTATTAATAAGTGAATTATCCCGTTTTTATTTTTTATTGCATATTATCCGGTTTTTAAGAAATATAATATAAACAAAATAAACTGAATTAACTAGATTTCACCCTTTTTACTGAGGCATGTGTTCAATTTAACAAAATTGACCTGCATGTCGACCTGTTACCCAAATAAAAAGGATAACCTATAAACTAAATAAAAAAACATATATATTTTACCTAACCACAAATAAATATGGAAGGACACTTTGTTTAAAACTCATTTCTAAATTGCGTATCGAGTCTTCATCACAAAACGATGACAAGTTACTGTCGGTAAGAATTGACAGACATGTACTATTTCTACGGTTTAGCAGATGGTTTCAGTAGGTCAGCGTACAGAGATTGTACGCTGAAAGGTTCCCCAATAGGAGATGTCATCACTATTAAAATTTTGCTACACTTCACAATCGCCTTCGGGAACATGAAGTGCTGGAGACTCGAAGGAGAGAAAGGTCATCTGGTGGATCCACACATACACATGAATGGATTTTGGATTTGGTACGACGTTATCCCACCCTTATTAGCACCAGAAGGATAGCAACTATGTTGGATTGCCTCAGAATAGAGTTTGAACAGTGATTCATACCGATAGCCTTCACCCAAAGCACTTAACTCCAGTGCAAGAGTTGACATAAAATGATAAGATATTGAGGACTGAATTCTGAAGAGCGCTATTGCTGAAACAAGAAACAGAACACAGTTTACCAGAAATAGAGTTACCAATTTCTAAAACTTGCATTAATGGAGTCACAACAATCCATGTGTTAAAAAACAAAATAAATTACAGCACCACTTTAGCTGCAATGGACCACGTCCAAACACTTTATCTGCAATTCCTAAGAATCCCTTCGCCAGATTTAGTAAAAAATTCACCTTTGGTAATCGTTTTAACGACCGATGGATGAGAAGGGGAGGTCCAACTGAATGGCCACCATGATCACAAGATTTAATTTTTTTGGATTCTTACACTTGGGAATTCCTGGAGAACTGTTAAATATTTGCCTAGCCCCAAATAGGTATATGAAATGAAGAACCACGCTGTTTAATAGTGTCCAAAAGAATGAATTTTGTTTCATATTAGTTATGACATCTAAGTAAGTATATGATTAATTCACAATTGCATAGTTAGAAACTCAGTGCATAGTCACAATAGTTATTCATACATATACAACAGTCTTCCCCATTACATATTGCTTTGACGAATAATTGGACGACGTATTCGTGTTGACCTTCTCATCTCAGTTGTCGGTTCTTGTCGCTCTTCACTTTTGGTGTTAATAACAGGTTCATCAACAATTCTTTCTTCATTGCTTTTCGTCACTCCTCCACTGTTTGTCGGTTTCCTTTGATCTGCCAAGCTTTCATTCATTCATGGATTCAATGAATCGTCTCGGGCTCCTCTAAACGGACGGGTAACGATTTGCTTATTATATTACCTTCAACAAGAGTGGATCTCATCTGGTCAATGTGTCTTCAATAAGAAATTCCATCCACATCTACTAGGTATTGCAGAAGTCCCTCGCGTTGCGTAGCTTTACCGAAGTTCCATTTAATTTCTTTATTTTGATAGTTACGGATTTGAACCAGATCCCCAACATCAAAGCTACGCGTGCATTTGTTGACTCGTTCACTCTCCCCCGCATGTGTAGATTTTAACAAATCCGGTCTAGTTCGAAAATTAAATTTTAACATCGATTCAGCCGGACTCATTCCCGATGGAGTCTTTCGGTACTGCAAAAGTAGGCGGTGTAGCTTCGTGTGTAAATCGACAGGGTCATTGACCGCAGATCGAAGTCCATCTTTCAGAATTTGTAAAAAATATTCCGCTTGTCCATTGGTGGAGGTGTGTGCTGGAGAAGAAAATTTTTGATTTATACCATTTGATTTTAAAAAATCGCCAAACTCTCTCGAAGTGAAATTTGTGCTGTTATCTGACACAAGTGTATTCGGAATACCAAACCTTGCAAAGACCTCCCTCAGTGGGAAAATTGTGAAGAAACTTGTTATTCGTTTCATTGGATTTATCTCCAACCATTTCGTTCTCGCGTCAACGATTACCAAAAAAAAATGCTTCATGAATGGTCCCGCAAAATCAAAATGAGACGCTGCCAAGGTTGGGCAGGAACTTCTCATGGATGAATTGCAGCTTTCTTTGGTTTTGTAAGTACCTTGGCACAGTTACGGCATCTTTTGACTAATTATCACGATCTATTCAATCCTGGCCAATAGCAATAACTCCATGCCATTGCCTTCATTTTTGTGATACCAATGTGTGCAGTGTTAAGTTCCTTTAGAACTTCGAAACAAGTGTTTATGGTATTAGAACTCGTATTCCTCTGTAAATATAACCATCCTGCAACATAAGCTCACTTTCCATAGAAATGTAGGGCGAATTCTTGAGAGAACCTCCACTTTGTAAAGGAAGGAGCAGTAAGGACAGCCTTTATCCTTTTTCATTTCCCTCGAAATGTCAGTATTACTCACACGTAAAATATCTTCCCAAAGCTGATAAACTCCTTTCGTTTGGCCCGCTAAACAGTTCTTCTCTAAAGGGTGCCTGGAAAGAAAATCAATGTTAGTGTGTTCCTTTGTATTTTTGTATTTAATTTAATTGAATCCACTAAGAAACAGGGCGTAATGTAGTAAACGCTGACCTGTAAGTAGGGGTAAATTTTTCTCTGGGCTAAATATTGAAGTAAGTGGTTAACTGTCGGTTATGAAGGTAAATTCCCTTCCGTAACTGTAGTCAAAAAATGTATGCAATCCCCAATAGAGTGCTGTAGCTTCCTTATCCAGTTAGCTGTAATTTGTTTCGGCTTTCGATAACATCCTTGATGCGAATGCGATAGGTCTCTCACCCTGCTCAGTCACATGGGAAAGTATAGCCGAAAGTTCAACTGGTGATGCATCTGTAGCAAGGATAAGTGGAAGATTTTCGTCAAATGGAGCAAGCACGTTCTCACTCGTTATCTCCTTTTTGAGTAGGTACATCGAATGCACGTTGGCAATCAGATGACCAAACAAATTGTTGGTCTTTCCTTAAGAGTTTGTATAGAGGATGTAATTTTGCTGACGAGTCTGGAATGAACTTGTGGTAATAGTTAACCATACCGAGGAACTGGCGAAGCTTATTTATTTCTGTTAGTGGCTTCATTTCAGAGATTGCTTGTATTTTATCTGGTGATTTTTGTTAGCCGTTCTTGTCAATTTTATGCCCCAAATAGATGACACTTCTTTCGAACATCTTGCATTTAGACTTGTTTAATTGAAGGTTGAATTTTTGTAATTTATTAAGAAGTTGGTTGCATCTTTTATAAGTCTCATCTAAGTTGCCGTCTCATTAAGATAATATCATCGAAAAAGCAAGCTGTTCCCTCGAGATTATTAATGATGTGGATTCTCTTTCTAATCGAGTAATCTCATCTTCAATAAGAGGTCGAATAGCATAGGGAGCCTGCCGTGGCTTTATGAATATAGCTGATGCTCCCTCTCGAAATTTTAGAATCCCTTTTATATTTGGTATCGTTCCGATTTTAGATTGAAAAATATCTTTATGGCTCTCGAATATTTGTTGTTTCAACTTATTGATGTCTGCCTCTGTAAAAACACTAACTTCATTAATTTGTAAAATATCTGGTGCTTCTACCCATTCTCTTCCCAAAAGAGTATCAAAAGGCTTGTAAGCTGTGCTGTATGTCATCAGATTCTCCAAAAACTTGTAGGGTGTTAGTCTCTTTGTGCATAGACTGCGATTTTATACACACTGACGACACATGGCCACTGCATCGACACTTTTTGCAAAATAAATTTGTTGCACGACACTTATTTGCCATATGATTATTCTTCCCACATCTGCAGCAAATGATTTTTTTATCTTTTTGAGTAGACCTTTCATGTATCTTAGAGCTACTAATTTTCGAACTTGGTTTTGCCTTTTGAACTAATAATCCCTTCGCCTGCACTTGGTGAATATTTTGCATGTTGTGGCTCTCGGTTTTTGAAGCGTAGACATTGCATATTCAGCTGTTTTATCCAATGTCATCTCCGTTTCCCGCAAAAGCCTTTCTTTTATGTCGGAGTCCCTCAGTCCTCGAATTAATTGAGAATGTAGGTGAGTTTAAAGGGTGGACTATTTGCATAACTCACTATTGAAGTTACAGTATGCGCTTAGCTTTTGTAACTCAGCCAAATAATTAGAAATTGACTCTCCCTCGCGTTGGAGACTGAGCAGAAACTTTTGCTGTAATTTTATTTGGCTTTGGACAGGGGTGATTTTTTAAAAGTCCAACTAGGTCACTGTATGATTTGACATCGGGCTCATATGGGGCTGTTAAGTTTGAAAGAAGTTGGCAGTATTTGGCGCCAAAGCAATTTATAAGTATGTGCCTTTTCTTGAGTGAATAAGAGTATAATTCGTTGAATTGCTCGAAATTCAAATTTGGTGAGCTGGGGTTGGTTTGAATATTTTGTAGTGCATCTCTTAATGGTGCGATAGTATCCCGCGTAGATTCAGTTATCGCTAAGATTTTTCTTAACCTAAAAAATCCTCGTCGCCACTGTAAAATATTTGGCTAACCCCAAATAGGTATATGAAATGAAGAACCACGCTGTATAATAGTATCCAAGAGATTGAATTTTATTTCATTTTAATTATGACATCTAAGTATATGATTAATTCACAATTGCATAGTTAGAAATTCAGTGCATAATTCACAATAGTATTTCATACATAAGCAACAAAAGCTATGTATGTATATGAAATTGATATTTCTTCTTTGGAGCAACTTAAACAACACATTGAAGTCTCTGGAGTCAAACTGCAAAAGAATTTGACGGACTCAAATTTGCCCGAAGACATTAGAAGAAGAACTTTTGCCTTCAAAAATTTCTTATTATATCATTAATTTTAATTTGAAAAGGCTAAAATGTTTGTTGATGTGCATAGAGGGCAACTTGAGGAGAAGACATAATCGCAAATTCGATAAACTCCAGAAAAAAGTCTACATTACATGTAGGTTGTAGAGATAGTTCAAAAAGTCAAAACACGTACTTTTCTACTTTATTTGAGAGAAAAAATAGTTTTCCTTGCAACTCGTTTTCAATGATGTAGAAAGCTCGATCTCTATTTCCTTCATTTGTTTCGTTTTTATTCTTCTGAAGAGTTCCATTTAAATACCTACCAAGGTTTTCACAAACATTTTTTGTTTAAGTCAAAGCACGGCACCACCCACGGCCACCCGTTTTTAAGTTCCAATTCAAATTTCACTCGTTTCTGTATTTGTAAGGAATATAAGGATTTAAAAACACTTATTTTGAGAACACATTTTATGCAATTTGAGTCTCTTTGTTGGCAAATAAATCTGGCCACCTTTGACTTTATGCAGCATCTAGGGTAGGTTTCCATAGGTCAAACAAACACATACAAAGAGGAAAAGATTAAATTGCTATCGTGAAAGTTCCAACATCTGTTCGTTACGTAGGTAATGCATGTATATTTAAACTTTCGTCTGCAGTTTGCATCTGTCGGTATTTTTAAAGTCGTAAATATAGATTGATAATGGTTCCATGGAATAATTATGCAGGTATTTACTGCATGGAGCTCTTGTACTCTCATTTGTGAAGAGAATGGATTTCTTTCTTACATGACAGAGCAGAGTCCAATTAAATTTTCTTTCAATCATTACAGAAACGAAAAAAATGTGTGTACACAGGTATATGATCATGGCCAATGTATTTATATTTTTGTTTGTCGCTTTCTTTTGTACCGGAACAAATCATGATAAAATAAAATACACGACTGAGTGGCACGTACATGCTTTGATGTTCAAGACTTTGGGGGTTTAAGTACTTTATTTGTAAGGACTAGGAAATTATGAGAAAAAAATATTTTAAAAGTATGAAATAGGATATTTAAATTAGCTAAAATAACTTTTTTGAGAGTTTTAAATGATTTTATTCAATCAGGAATAAATCTGTTCAGCCGATAGTGAGAAAATTAAAAATTAAAAAAAAACAATGAGAAGTACTATTAGCAGTTGCTATTTGGACATTTTTATAATTTTTGGTAGTAAAACGCACTAATTTAAATATTTGAAAAAAGTAAGATTTTATCAATAAGGTTCTAATAACACAAATTCTATATATGTACCTACTACAGAAATAAATCAGCCAAGTAGAAGATTAAGGCTAGGACCACACTTGTGATTTTCTGACCTCATATATGGGAAATTTGATATTTGACAATGCCTCTTATTGGTCTCTAATTAGTCAAAGGAGGTCGACTAGTTATAGAAATTGGTCAGTCCTAGAAAACTTGTAATAAAGGCTTTTTGAAGGTCACTCAAGGTCACTCGCGGTTTTTATGGGAAATTTACAAAAGAATTCTATCAACTGATAGATCTCTAGACCGCGATAAAAGATCAACTATTTACAGTAATTAGGCAGCCATAGTTTTTTTCTATAAAGTTTCAAAATTCTTTTCAAGGTCACAAAAAATTTTTGGCACCTCATTTGGGTTATTCCAAAAAAATTAAGTATGCCATTTGAAATGCCACTTCATGGTCATAAGAGGTCAGAAAGTTTCAGTTATTGGTTAGCTATAGATTCTTTTTTACAATTTCTTAAAGTTTTTTTTCAAAATAAAAAAAAATAAAAATTATAAAAATGATAAAAATTTATAACTAAAAATCTATGGCTGACCAATTACTGAAACTAACTGACCTTTTATAAAGATTTTAAGGCCTTTCAGGTGATATTAATAATTAACTAATTTTTTGCAAAATTTCTCATAAATGAGGTGCCAAAAATCGCGCGTGACCTAGAGTGACCTTGAGAAACTTTAAGCTCTTATTACAAGTTATCTAGGGTTGACCAATTTCTAGGACTAGTTGACCTTTTCTGACCAATTACTGGTAAATTTGATGGCATTTTCAAATATCAAATTTCACATATATGAGGAGCCAAAGGTCCAGAGCCTTTCGTCCGGCTTACTCACTTGGACTCATCACTGACATGGTGAGGGCTTTTGTAAATTTTTTTTCTTGAAATAGGTACTTTACAGAGTGTAAAAAAAAACACTTAAATACGCGAGTTTTATAAAAATAAACCATTTAGTTTTTATAATATTTGATTTTCCAAACAAAATTTTTGAATATTTTTTAAAAATCCAAAAAATATTTTTTATTGAAAATTTTGGTAAGAAAAACTATTTTAACTGTTTAGAAAATTCTGTATAGAAAAATTACTGATTTTAAATTAACCAGTTTGAAGAAAATCGAAAGTAAAAAAGTTTTTTGGTCAATTAATAACCATTTTGTTGAAAAATGTTTTCCCATCCAAAAGAAGCTTTCAAGGAAATTTATTAAATTTTGTTTTAAGAAAAGTTGTGGAGCCGTTTTAGAGAAAAATAAGATTTTTTAAAATTGCTAAAAAACTTGTATGGCTGGTACCGTTATTTAAGATCTAAGAAAAATGAAAAAAGGTGTGGGCAGAATCACCAAAAATCACTATGTACCCATAAACTTTTAAGAAAATAAATCCAGCCGATTAGGATGTAGCCGAATAAATAGGCAGACAGATATAGACAGACATAGTTTTGCCACCCACTTTTTTTTTGTGTTCTCTATAATCGTAGTGTCAGTTGCAAGTAAAAACAATAAATGTCAATATTTTCTAGTCAAGGCAATCTAAGCTTAAAATACCCCAATCATGGGCAAAACTGGAACAGAAGCTTCTTTGATACACTTTTGTTTAGTATCCATTACTGAAGAACATATCCAAAATCGGACAAAATCCGTCTATGGGAACACCCCCCAAAAACGAATTTCAAAATGGCGGATTGATTTAGCTTTTGTTTTTGGTTTTTTGTATGTACAGAAATCAATCGCTTATCCTAGGAATAGTAACAACTCTCTCCTAGTCATGACCCCTCCCCCGAATCTGGCCCCTGCTACAGGATGTAATGGACAACTCTACCTTTTTTTAGACTTCTTTCTAAATACTTTAATTACAAATAAACTATTTCCTTTTGGATTCCTGGAAAACTCTATGGCCTATATTTTTTAGTACTACCATAATTATTTATAGAAAGAATTTTAGAGAGGGTAATGATAGGGGGGTGTTTCTTTTTGTTCTTAGTTATTTTACTTAAAGTAAAAATTGGTCATGTCTAATTTTCTAATTTTTTGTTTGGGATAATTAAGACTAGCGGGGGGTGGTTCATAACTGGGAGGGGGTCATGACGGAGGATACCAGGACTGGGGTGTTTCATGATCAACTATCCGCAACTGATTACTATACACAATAACAGTTAACATCACTGCGTAATGGAAATAACAACCTAAAACAACACCCCAGGCTATCCGTCATCTTGAATACCGTTTTTCGTGGTGTAAATATGGTCGGATTTTGCCCGATTTTGGATATGTTGTTTGGTAATGGTTACAGATGAAAAATCCATTAAAAAAGCTTCTGTTGCTATTTTGCCCATATTCACGGTGTTTTTAGCTCAGTTTGCCTGGACGGAATATGAGAAAATACATTTCTTTGCTCTAGTTATTAATGGTGTATTTAGATAAAATAAATTACTTATACGGTAAATATGGTATAATGTAAATAAATGCGGTAGAAGGTCATCTATGAGGGGGTTATATATGGCGAGTGTTTCTTTTTATACTCATGAAGATTGGTCGCTTCTAGAGTATACTCTATGGCTCTGATTGGAGACGGGGTCATAAATGGGGATGACTCATGACTGGGGTAATGATTCGGAAATACATCCCTCCTCGGATCATTCAGTGTTAACTTAACATAATTAAAAGGAAACAATAGGCGCGTCTCACCAACTAAAATCTCACTGAGCGCTCAATGTCAAGTCGATGGAGGCGGAATGCTTTGGTGGGACAAGATTCTCCGTTGAATTGTATAAAAACATGTGTTAAAATTTTCGTACTGAAATTCTGGAAACAAATTTCAACTTTGCTTAAATTATTAAATTTAAAAGCACAAAACTTTATCAAATGAATGAAAAATAAAAGCAAATTCAATTTATTTTCATTTTTATTAACATTCCACCTTTATTTTGAATTTTAAATCGACTTTAGTATTTGCACATCAGCGAGAAATTACAATTTGCCTGTCAAATGAACAGCTGTTAAAGCAGAGAAAGAACATTGAGAAATGAATCCAAAAAGTTTTCGTCTCAGTAATTTCCTTAAAAAATCTCAGTACTCAGGTGAGATTTTTTGTCCCACTTAAAAAATCTCTGAGCGCTCAGAGATTTTATTTGGTGAGACGCGCCTAATCACAGCATAATGAAAATAACAACCAAAACCAACAAATCAATAAATCCGCCATTTTGAAAACCGTTTTTCGGGGTGTTCCCATGGACGGATTTTGTCCGATTTTGGATTTATCATTCAGTAGCGGTAACTAATTATAAATCAATTAAAAAACCTTTTGTTACAATTTTACCCATGTTAAATCGTATATTGCCTGGAATAAATATTATAAAGGGTCATTCAACGCTGGCGGTTGGAAGTTTCGGCCAAAATAATAAGAGCGAAGTTTATACGTCTGTGAAGTTAGCTTTCACCCGTGCAAGTGGGACCTTGACAGGAATTTGCTTTATTTTGGCATTTCTATTTCCGATTTTGAAGTTCGGAAAATAAAAGTGTAATGCAGAAAAGTGATGGTTTTCTATCGAGATAGTTTTCTATCAAGATATTTTTCTTGCTTGAGAGTATTGTATCTTATCATATTAGTTTTCTATATTATTTATTCTATCATAATAGCTATCTATCATGATAGTTTTTTTTTTGTAATATATGATTTCTCGCATGATATTTTTTCATCATAATAGTTTTCTTTCATGGTGATTTTCTATGGATATAAATATGTTTAATGATGTAGAGACATTTAGAGGAATATTTTTAGTTTTAACCTGAACACTACTCAATTGCACTGATTCCGCCTCTATTTTCAGGCTTATTGAGTGTTCAATGCACACTTTTATATACAATAATGATCCACCTCTTGCTTTGTTTGGCGGATGAATAGTGTGGAGGTCATGAAACCCATGGATTTTAAGATTTGATTCATTTTTAGCGTGTGTTTCTGATATCAAACATATGTCGATATCATTTTCTAGTATATACATCCAATTCTCCAAGTTTTTGCCATAATCCGTTAGCATTCCACGTAAGAATTTTAAGCTTTTCCATCATATATTTTTTGAAAAAGGTTTGGGTCGAACACAATTTTCGAGCATACTTAAATCAAAGATAAGTTTATTTGTTTTACATTGTTCTTCAAGTTTTGACAAAATTATTGAAAAGACTTTCGAAACCGGGTCTGTTTCAGTGTCGTTATTTACGGGTATATTTTTTGCCGCTATTTGGGCATATGTTTCTGCATTTCCTTGCTTCGATATTTTCTCCGAAGGTACTGACACTGTTTTATTTTCCTTACGGATACTAGGTTTTGGAGCTTTCGTAGATTTGGCACTCTTGGGAATTGCGGTGAGTTTCTTTGTGTTTGGGCAGATTTTGATAGTCGCTTTTGTAATTCTTTAGCTACTTTACAGCCCCTATAGTTTGCTGGGTGATTTCCATTACAATTAATGCACGTCGGTGGACTTTCACTTTTTCCGTTGCAGACAACGGTTAGATGTTTTCCAGCGCATTTTACACACCTTGGCTCTTTTTTGCAATAGGTTTGGGTGTGATTGAATTCTTGTCAGCTGAGGGATGAATCTTGTGCTCTTTTTAAGAGGTCCGATCCTAACTACGATGTTTAGAATTATTTTAATTTTATAAATTTCATCTGGTTTTTCAGTCTTATCGAACAGTGGGAGACCACGTTGTACCACTGTCGCTTCACCCTCTTTTTTCTGTTTCTCTCTTTTGACAATGCTCGTAGCATCTAAGATTTTGAGGTTGCGCTCTTTTAGATCACTAATGATATCGTCTTTTTAACATGATGCGCCACAACACGTAAGGGTCTTTCCGACTTATTTTCATAGGTATACCATTCTACTTTTTTTTCGTTTAGTTTTCGTGACAGAAGACCGTAACTTTCGGGGTCTTTCACACAAACTTTTCATTTGTTGCTATTATGTGAAATAATTTTAAAAGCCGACAGTAATAATGCCTTTAATATGGTTTGCAACTTGTTATACTCCGCAATACCGATAACTTATCTTAATAAACAAAAATTACTTGATTCGGTTG
Organism: Dasysyrphus albostriatus; assembly: GCA_946251815.1. NCBI lineage: Eukaryota > Metazoa > Arthropoda > Insecta > Diptera > Syrphidae > Dasysyrphus > Dasysyrphus albostriatus. Next base: position 59,064,192 of record OX276335.1, read on the forward strand.
CTTCAAGAAATGTCATGCAAACTATCGATACCAAAGATTTGTTGGTGCCGGAATCATTTTGAAGTTCAAAAAATTCTTTAGGCCCAGGTAAGCCCCAAAAATGCCAACATTTTTCTTTCGAGATATTCAAACAAATTTTGAAAATTTATAGAAAAAAAAATATGGCTGGTCAATTACCCCTTATCACGATCTAGAGATCTTTCGGATGGTACCCAAACTTTTTTGGTGACAGCGGCTGGGAATCGAAACTGGACCATCGGCTAGACAGTTCAATGCCTAAACCATTATGCCCCGAGGTAATGGTATATGCAATCAATGGTTTAAAGAACCATTCTATGTTTCGAAAAGTTTTTTAAAAAATTAAAAGTTCGAAAATGAATACAAAATTGAAACATCATTATGTATTGTGTTTAGCTACTAAGTTTATCTAATGGATCGGCTTGGCTGGGGGGCTCCTAAAGACCACCCGTAAAGTCGTTGTTGTAAATCATAAGGCTGTTTAATTTTCCCTACAAATTGTGAAGCTTAATTTAATTTTGGTGGGGGCAAAAACCCCTATTTATTCGGCTTAATACAAGCTTAAAATTTGATCTTCTACTTTTACGACGGTGTCGACCAATGCACGGCTTTTCAGTTAACACTGCCGTCAGTTTACAGTTGACATTGTTGCGTTTTATTTTTAAATAAACAATATTGCTTTCTATTTGTTATTTATGACTAGAACGATTTTTTTATTTTTGAAAATCGTTTTCTTTTCTATTTAATGTGCTGCCCTTTTTCTACTCCATCCACCTGTGCTTTTGCGGAATGAAATTAGTTTTTAAGGTTGTTAATGGGTTTATATAACTCCGCCTTTGATTTTCCAAACAAGCTTAGGGTTTCGTCGCATTATTAGTTTAAATAATAATTTCAAAGCCATAACATGTGTAATAAGTTCTCAATTTATTTTAATTTCAGCGCTCGACATGCTTATGAAACTTGCATCTACAACAGTGCTCGTTTTAAATGCTTCAAAAATTCAACGAAATTTACAACAGATACAGCCAAAATGCTTTCAGAAGAGAAACTTTTCAGCAATTGTCGAAAGTATGAGAGTTTATTGTGTGCTGCTCCAAAAACTTCTACCACACAGAACTTGGTTTTCGTATTGGTGTACTGTATCTGGATGATGATGATGGAGAAATAATAATTATTACGTTTATGATAATGAATACATTTAATTTTTGGAATTTCAAGCGGAAAATTACATTAGATGCATTGTATGCATGAACTGAAGGGTTTCTAAGAAAACTTACTTACTCTTGGAAAGTCTTTTGAGTTTGTCAGTGTTAAGTTAATTTTTGCTTTAAATATTGCTTGATTCTAGGAAGAATATTAATACAATCTAAAATAAAGTTACAAATTTAATTTGTCACTTTAGAAAGAATGTTTTTTCATGGGGATAATTGGATCAAAAGTAAGAAATAAAACAAAATAAATGTATGAATCATCAAAAGAAAGTAAGTACTTATTAAGTGTTGGTTTTATAATTATTTTAAATAATATTGCGAGAAACCGTATAACTATGGATTAAAGTTCTCGAGGTTGATAATAATAATTAATTTACTCGCGAAGAAGTTCGTTGAAAATTGTCGCTGAGTAGTTTGCGTTTAAAAACGTTCTGCAAATACATGATTGACTCGGAAAACTTTTTCGAAAACAGCCACAGTCTTCATCTAGTTTTCTAGTGACTGCTAGAAAAAATAAAACCCAAACATATCAATTTATTTTTGAAATTCATTGTTTTTAATTGATTTTCATAAAATAAACAAACAAACGGGTTTAAATAACGCATATAGGTAGATGAAAATAGTGTCAAGATAGCAAACGCAGACTTTTTTAAACAGCTATACCAAGAAAACTTAACACGATGCAGACAGTTGATGCTGCCAATCAAGGAAACAATCGTATTTCTGAATTAATTTATTTGTTTTTTTTTCCCCGTAGGTAGGTGCAAAACCAGCATCAGGCTCTATGAGGACCGAAAAACGGGTGCTCATAGGTGTGTGAGATTCTTACTACACTAAAACCACCTCCACTTCCCGATTGCAACTAAGTTGAAACTTATCTAGCAATTTATTTTTAACGAAGTCAAGTAACGTGTTGCAGGTTACTTTCCGGTGAAAGTTCCTGCTTAATCCGCGATTTTAAAGCGGTTTTCTGTTCACCGCACCAAGTCGGAAGGTTTTGTTCTTCGCAGACGGCGTACTAAATTCGACTCGTCAAGAATGACAATAATCGCTGAATTAGCGTGTTCCAATAGCCGATTTCTATGTTTTTGCGGGAAACTTTTTATTTCGTCCCGAACCGTAGGAATCCCGAGATCCCTGTGAAGATCTTCGTTTCTGTTATACCACGGAGCATTTACAAATAATTTAAGCAATTTATTTTCAAACTTTTGCAAGTTATTTATATTTGTATCGCAGGTACATCCCCAAAGCTATATAGCATAAGTCCAAACAGGTTTAAGAACCTGTCAGTATAAAATCAATTTATTTTCAATACTAAGCTTTGAATATTTACCGAGTAACCAGTTCATATCTCTTAGTTTACTTTTTAGTTCTTCGCATTTCTTTTTACGTGCGGCTTCCTTTTTAATTTCGCGTCTAGAGTCATTCCCAGATACTTTGCCTCATTTGCAAATGAAACCCGAGCGGTATTAAGAAAGGGTTGTCTATTTATTTTTTGACTTTTGTTCATTGAGCGCTATTCGCCATGTTTTTATCCACTCATTGACATTATTAGGAGCATTTTGTAATTTAATTGTAGCTTCGTTAATCGTTTTGCCTACTGATAGTATTGCAGTATCATCAGAAAACGTGGCTACAATAGTATCTTCAGTTTGAGGTATATCGCGTGTAAATAAAAGGTACAGAACTGGACCTAATACACTTCCTTGTGGTACGACAGCCACTACTATTTATTTCCGTGTCTTACACGAAAAAATCTGCTATCTAGATATCCATTTAGAGCGTTATAAAGTCCTTCAGGTAGAACTTGTCTTAATTTTACTTTGAGGCCTTCGTACCAGACCGTGTCAAACACCTGCTACACGTCCGAAAAGACTGTCGAACAGATTTTCTTTTCTTCAAGAGCTCTCTCATATACGTCAGTAGTTCTATGCACTTGATCGATTGTCTAATGCTTGCTTCTAAATTCGAACTGATGTTCAAATATTAATTGTTTCTCTTCTATTATCGGCTGCAGGCGAAGGAATAGTATTGTTTCAAAAACGTTTGATATTATTGGAAGAAGCGAAATCGGCCTGTAAAACTTTTTTTCGTGAGATGGTTTGCCTGGTTTCAAAACCATTATGACTTCCGCAACTTTCCATTGGCTCGGAACATATTCTAAGGAGGTTAATAAATCCCATACGAGGGATCATTTTTAGAATTTCTGCCGTGATTAAGTCATATCCTGAAGCTTTATTTGACTTAAGCTTCTTTATTTTATTTCTCTTTTAAATTCGTCAAGTGTAGCATTTCTTGTTATGTAGCTTCCATTTCACGTAAAATTCATATTAATATTTTCGTTGAGTTCCTGGGCATCGAACGGCTAAAATTGTTCCCTTCAAGTAATCAGCGAATCGCTTTTTCTTTGTCACTTTTAGCCCATTCATTTAGGCTTTTCTTAATCGGGGGCACTGGAAGCTTTGGTTTTGTCGTTGCTTTTCCTTAGCGGTTGTATGACAAGAACCGTTTCTATTTTCCCCTGGAGAGTTACAAAAAAACCTTAAATTCAAAATTTAAAGAAAATCGCTTCAGTGGTTTAGGCTGTAGGCCTCAAATTCAAATTACGATAAGTTCTGCCTGAAGGACTTTACAACATTCTAAACGGATATCTAGATGAAAGACTTTTTCGTTTAAGACACGGAAATGACTGCTCTGATTTCAAAGAAATAGTCGCTGGGGTACCACAAGGAAGTATATTAGGTCCAGTTCTGTACCTTTTATTTACACGCGATAAACCTCTAACAGAAGACATTATCGTTGCCACGTTTGCTGATGATACTGCAATACTAGCAGTAGGTCAAAGGATTAGCGAGGCCACAATTAAATGACAAAATTCTCTTAATAATGTCAATGAGTGGAGAAAAACATGGCGAATAGGACTCAATGAACAAAATTCAGTCCACGTGGACTTCTCTTATATGAAAATAAATAGATTACCTGTCTTTCTTTATATCGATACAAAATTAAAATGGAAGCCGCACGTAAAAAAGAAATGCGAAGATCTAAAAAGCAAATTAAGAGATATGAACTGGTTACTCGGTTAATATTCAAAGCTTAGAATTGAAAATAAGTTGATTCTATACAGGCAGGAACTTAAATTTGTTTAGACTGGGGTTGTACCTGCGATACAAACTTAAGTAACTTACAAACGTTTGAAAATAAATTTCTTAGATCATTTGTAAATCCTCCGTGGTATATAAGAAACAAAGATCTTCACAGGGATCTCGGGATTCCTACGGCTCGAGACGAAATAAAAAGTTTCCCGCAAAAACATAGAAATCGACTATTAGAACACGCCAATTCAACGATTATTGACATTCTTCATGAGTCGACTTGGTGCGGTGAACAGAAAACCGCTTTAAAATCGCGGATTAAGCAGGAACTTTCACCGGAAAGTAACCGTGTTGCAGGTTACTTTACATTGTTAAAAATAAATTGCTAGATAAGTTTCAACTTATTGTTAGTTGCAATCGGGAAGTGGAGGTGGTTTTAGTGAAGTAAGAATCTCACACACCTATGAGCACGCGTTTTTCTCAAAAAACGGCTCTACAACTTTTCTTAAAAAAATCAGTAAATTTCACTTGGTAAAAGCTATGATGAGAAACCATTTATTTAAAAAATGGTTATTAATGGTATCTCCCAAAGAACCATTTCCTTCATTTTTGATTTTCTTCAAAATGGTTATTTTGATTTCAATAATTTTTTTAAACAGAAGGTTCTTAACATTGTTAACCTTTTTTCTTACCAAAATTTTCAAAAAAATATTTTTTTGGTTTAAAAAAAAACATTTTTTTTTGAAAATAAATATAAGAAAAAATATGGTCTATTTTAATAAAAGAGTTTTTTTTACACTCTGTAAAGTATCTTAAGAACAAAATTTACTATAATAAAAAATAACGTTACCTTCCATACAAATGTTAAAAACCGTTAGGGAAAATATTTTTTTCTTAAAAACGGCTCCAACGATTTTTATAAAACATTTTCTGTATGGAAAAATAAGTGCGATATATGCTACCAAAAATTAAACAAATTACAAATAGGAACTATTAATTGTACTTCTGATAGAACGTTTTTTAATTAATTTAGAATTTCATCTTTTCGGCGGAACAAATTAAGGTCAATTTATTTATGCACAAATTACAAATAAGATTTAAAAATATTGCATATCAAAATTTTCAAACAAAAAGTTTTTGATTTCTTTAAAAAAATTCAAATTAATATTTGGAAAATTCGATAGGGATCTCAAAAATTGGTTGACAATTTTTTTTAAATTTTTTTGTGCTCACTATTGTTGAAAGTTAACTGTTTTAAGATTCACTATATCGAGCGTCTAGTGTATATCGCACATATTTTAGCTGACACAAACATTTTATAAAAATCGTAGGAGCCTTTTTTTTAAGAAAAAACATCATTCCTTACATTTTTTCAACATTTGTAGGAAAGGTACGGTTTAAGAATGTACAAAAACCTTAAGTACAGACTTTCATTAAAATCGACCGTGCAGTTTTCAAAATATTTGTTTTTCAAAAAAAAAAAAAAATTTCGAACATTTTTTAAAAATCCAAAAAAAGTTTTTTTTTAAATTTGTTGTAAAAAGAAACTATTTATATTATTTAGAAGCTTCTTTATAAAATAAAATTATGGAAATCAAAAGAACTATTTTGAAGAAAATAAAAAAATCAAAACAAATTGTTCCTTGTTATGGCAAGTTTGATCAAAATCTCGAGTTCAATTTTTTTTACGAGTGCATAACTTACCATATAGTTCATACTACAGACATACATTTATAAAGCAAGTTAAACGTTTAAATCGTTTCGGGTGTTAACGTTTTTTTTTTTTGAAAATTTCAATATTGAAAATATATTTTAAGGAACAGGATTTTGGTTTTGAATTAAAAGGCCCAGGGGGGCCTAGAACGTTTTTATAAAATTAAGCCTCTCTTTATGCATAGGTTTTCATGAAATTTTATTATATATTCTAGGAAAAACATAATTCTACTTGGAACAGCTTTTGAATTTTGAATATTATAAAATGTTGGTGGGACAAAACCCCCATTTATTTATTTATACAAACTAATTCTTAATCTAACTTAAAAACTAAGAACTTGAGTTAAGGTAAGTGTGGAGGAGGGCGATTCAGAAGACGGAGTTTTAGGGAAGGACAACTGAAGTTAAATTTAAGGGATTTCATTTTCAAATTAACACTTCACAGCATTCGAGAGATAGGTTCGTTTGAGCCATAAAAGGTCCTGTGAGTCGGAAGATAAAAGAGATAGAATTGTATAGAATGAAATGCAATCAACGGAACCAGAAAATAATCAATGAATGAAGAGAATATCTGATATTTCTCTTTGTTCTGCCAAAGAATTCAAGTTGATTAGTTTAAGGCCATCTAGATAGGGAGGTAGGATTGTTCCAGGCAAGGTCTCAAAGAGCAAAGCGAAGGAGGTGACGCTTTAGGCTCTCGATTCTGGAAATGTGAATAAGTTGATAAGGGGACCAAACTTGGGAGTGTATTCAAAGAGTGGGCGAACAACGGATATGTATAGGGATCGAGTCACATAAGTATTAGAGAATTCCTTTGACTATCTTTTGACGAAGCCGAGCGCTAAATTTGCCTTATCATCTATATGGGAGAGAAAATTAAGTTCCGGGTCAAATATTATGCCAAGATCACAAATATTATCAACGGTGGGTATGGGTTGATCATAAAAGAGCTAGAGACGGGGAGTAGATTTAATACGTTTAGGCGTAAAAGTGATTGATTGGCATTTGGCAACGTTAAACTCCAAGCAATTTTTAAAAGCCAAACTGAAAAACTGTCAAGGTCCTGTTGAATATGGGAAGAGTCATGTGTCGATTAAATGATCTTGAAAAACTTGATATCATCAGCGTATAGTGAAATAGAAGAGTGTTTGATGACCTTTTCAATATCGTTAATAGCAAGAATGAACAAAAGTGGGCCTAGGTGGCTGCCTTGGGGGACGCCGGAGGTAGCTAAGAAAGAGCAAGAGGTTGCGGTTCTTAAACGAACGCTGTAATAACGATTATCAAGGAAAGAGGAAATCCATTTTAACAAAGAAGGTTCGAGGCCGAGAGTGGAAAATTTGAAAAGTATTAGTGTATGGGAAATTTTGTCAAAGGCTTTACTGAAATCGGTTGAGACTTGAGATAACATTGACTTCGTAACCTTTCTCCAGGGCTGATAGCGTGAATGACACAAATTCAACAAGATTAGTGGTTGTAGATCTGCATTTAAAAAATATATATTGTCTGGGGGAGATGAGAGATTTGTAGTGGAAGCTTAACATTTCATAAAAAAATACTTTTAAAGACTTTGGGTATGTGAAAAAGCTTGGCAATTGGACGATAATTGTTAGCAGTACCCTTCGAACCCTTTTTGTGTATTGGGATTATGAAAGATGTTTCCAAGTATCAGGAAATTCCCCAAGTTTAAGGGGAAAAGCTACAAATTTTTGAGAGAGGAAGAGAAAGGGTGGAAGAGCATTTTTGTAGAACTATGGCAGGAGGCTATCGGGGCCAGGATTAAATTCATCGTTTAGTTGATTTAATTTAATTTCGGTCCAAGAGAAAAGTTTTGTAGATAATTGAAATATGCAGAATCAAGTGCAAAGGAGTCATCGGTAAAAGATTGTTTGAAAAAATTAGCAAAAAGATTGGCGATAGTGTTAGGATTGTTTGAGGTTTCATTATTGAAAGAGAGAGTGTTTGGGTAGTCATCGGATTTTCGTTTATAGTTGACAAACTGAAAAATAACTTATAGGATCATTGATAAGGATGGTTTGCGTGGTCACTAGATAACGTTGGTAAAGGGAGTTGTTTAGCTCGTTCAAATGTAGACAAGAACCAAGATAGTTAGAATAGTCAGTAGGAGAACGAGAGCGAAAGAAAATTTCCCACAACTAATTTCTTTTATTTCGCAGACAACGAAGCTTACGATTAACCTAGGTGGAGAAGTAGACAAAGTTTTGTTGCGAGAAAAAGGAACATAAAGAGAAATAGAATTGAGTATTTCACTGTACAATGATGTTGTGGCATCATTTACCGTTAAGTTATGAAAATTAAAGGAGACTTTTATAAGGTATTCGTTTATTAGACAAAAGTTTGCTTTATGGCAGTCATGAGAATGAAGATCGTTAGGGGGAGAGGATTTAATTGAAAGTCGTGAAAAAATGAGAGAAGAAGGGGAGGGTGGTAGTTATCGATGTTTGAAAGTGAAAGGGGGCTAGCTGAGACAGAAGTGTTAAGGGGGTCAGCTGTGAAAATAAAGTCAAGTTGTCTCTCCATGAAATTTGTAATCCCCCTGACTTGGCAAAGGCTTGAATCAGCAAGGCTATCAAGAACGACACATTCTTTGGCTGATGTGGGATTGGAAGCAAAAAAAAAAAACAAAGATCGTCTGATGGACTCAATTTTAAATAAGGAAGATTGAAGTCACCGAAAAGAAGGATCTCATTATTGAGAAGCCAACAGATTTTCTTATAAATCCAAAAACTCAAAGATGTTTTTTTTTTTAAATCGTGTTCATGCTGAAAAAAAAAATAAAAATCAAGAATTTCAAAAATAGGTGGCCTACAATTTTTTTCTTTGAAACTTAGAGGTCAAAATATTTGAAACAATCTTCAGAACAACTTGAGCAATATGGAACAGTTTTCAAAATTTTAATTTTCGAATAGAACCTCAATTTTGAATATTTTTCAAAAATAATTTTTTCAAAAAATTTTGTTGTTGATTTTACACTATTATTAATTTTACGATATGTGCGAGCCACGTACTCCTTTGTCCGAAGTGCCCCAGTTGCTCTCGTCAAAAGTCCCCCTGGCATTATTTTTTTTTTTCAAATATGTTATTTCTTACAAAACCTATGAACACCATTTTATAAAAAGCAAAATAGATCTTACAGCAATATCAAACACTATTACTTGAATTTGATAATCATTAAATTTTATTAACAGGAAATAAAAATCACTTACCTCAAGCACAAAAAAAATTACTTAAAATCTCTATGAAATCTTAAAAACTGGTCTAACCACCACCAATTTCGAAGAAGAACTGTCAAACTTTAAGTTTAATTAGAGAGAGTAGTGCGACTCATATTGTCATTTAAAAAGTTTTATTCAAAAACCAACTGTTGCCAAAGTCAAAATTGCCCCACCTAATAAAGGGCTCAACCCCTTCCCTAAATATGTATTTATGAAATTATTTTATAATCAGTAGGAGAACTTATAAATTTTACCACACAGGTTGAACATAATCAAAATCGTTAAAGCAGTTTTTGAGAAAAATGAGATTTTCTTTAAGGGTTTTAACATTTAAATGGTACATAGGTTTACTGATATTTTAGCATTAAAATAACGAAATTTTCAATCGCCAATAATGTTAAACGTGTAGAAGAAGAAGGAAAATCTTATTATAAACAACTTTGAACTCTTGGCACAGCAGGATATACCTATACTTTGCATAAATATATATGAACATTAGGGTGGCCCTTATATTTGATTTTTTGAAATTCCAAGTTGGATAACCATCAAATTGCTCTAAGTAAGATTAAAAATTTCCTAATTTTTTCAGATTTTTATTTCATCCCCTTGGTTACCCTCTTTTCACTTTAAGGTACTAGTTACGGGATTAGAATCAGCTTGTAACACGCGAAAAAAAAGTAAGAACTTAAAGACTTAATTCAGACAGACAGACTCAAAACCGAAAAAAAATATTTAAGAAAAATAGGAACAATAACAGTGCCACGCTATAGCTTTTTTTAGATTTAATTTTAATTTGTTTTCGAAAAAATGATTTTAAAACTTAAAATAAGAAAAAAAAAACTATTTTCTAAGTTAAAAATTATTTTTTTCAAAAACTACTATTTTCAATAATTGTTTTCCGTTTTGAGCCAAATTTTTAGAAAATTGCCCCTCCTGTCTGAACGGGGGTTCTGATTTTTTTTGCGTGTTATAAGAATAACCCTAAGGCTTAACCCATAATTAGTACCTTAAAGTGAGAAGAGGGAGACCAAGGGAGTGAAATAAAAAACTGATAAAAATTAGGGAAATTCTTTTTCAATATTTTTAATTGATTAAGGGCTATCCAAGACTATGTTTAATTTAAGGACTACCCTAATGTACATATATCCACTCATGATAAATCACAAGTAAAAAGAAAAATTATGAGTAGGTACCTCTACGATAAAAGTACATAATTTAACTTTTAAGTGCACTTGTGTTTGTTTTGAAAGCAAATTAGAAAGTTGACTCTATATACTTTCCATTAAATATGTTGGTGGGTTATTGTTTAATATGAGGCTAGGCTATATAATATATTATGTACTCACTCGAACATAATTTTAACGAGGCACTTGTGATTTCTGACTCCCTATCCTTTAATTGAAAAACAATTTTTGTCAATTGGAGTGAGTAGTGAGCATCGAAAAAAAATTTCCTTTTGTTTTTGTTATACGAACAAATATTTTGTATGTTAAAAGAATTCTTTTTTAAACAATTTTATAAACAGGATATGTGCAAAAGAATTTAAGAAAATTAATATCTAAAGTCAATTGATTAAAGACAATAAGAAACAAAGACAAATTAAATTCCCTTTTGGAAGCAGTAGCGCATGCAGGATTTTTGATTTTGGGGGCTGAGTTTCAATTTTGATGTAATACATTTCTTAGGGTAAAACTATAACTAGAGTACAAAACTGAATTTTTTTACTATTAATTAACCAAAAATAATAAGAAGTTGGTAGGTTGGAATATGTTTTTTTTTTTTTGATAAAACTATAACTACTGATTAAAGAGTAGTTAAACTGTAATTAAGTAGGATCATCTTTAGTACAGCGAAAAATGACGTGGCTTAAAGTGACGTGTGTCAGTCACCATTTAAAAAAAAAAAAATCATTTTAGCCAGTAACTATTTATCTATAGAGAACGGGTCATAGTATTAAAAAATTGTTCAGGGCTTTACTGTACAAAATTTGGTTCTCTTATTTATATAAATTTCAAACTTTCAACTTTTTTTTTGGCTTTTATTATAAAAATCCACTTCATGAAATCACCATTTCAGTCTGGAAACACTCTTAAGCATGTTGTTGTTTAGAGCTATACTTCCCTAAAAATGGAATCTACGCACCCTGCAAGCTTAACTTATTACAAAAATTTACATTCTGTTTAAAGAATTCATAAAAATATTTTCTAACTTTCTTTAAATTCGCCAATTATGAATTTAAATTTATTGAAAAAGTCGGGATGGACGCGTTCACAGTTAACTTTAAATTATGTTCGAAATTCTTAAAAGAGGAGTAGATTCGTTTCACTGCGCAGTAGGTTTTCATTTGGGACTAAACGCAGTAGATCTACTGCTAAAGGAGTAAAGTGGCAGCACTGCCCACGACGCGAGATAATACGCTCACCAAAAGTTTTCTTCAATAAATTGATTGTTTCGCAATGTGTCGTGCGAATAGAAAATTTCCCGATTTACAAACTTTGTTCAGGAGTAAGTCTATTTATTATGAAATGGCAAACTAAACTAAGCATAAATCAAGTGACAGCTGTCAAAAGGACCAACTCCGAAAAAGTATTGTCAGATTGAAAACCACACGTCTAAAAAATACCCTTTATTTGACAGCTGCGTATATAGCGTTATTCATATCAACAAAAAATTTACCCAAATCATAGTACTTATACATTTAGATATTTATTAAAAGACATTTTCCGACTTTAAGCTTTTCTTGCAATTAAGTTCTGCCTATTCCACAAATAATGGGGTTTTCAATAAGAGCGCTACAAAAGTTTTTTTAAATAAAACAAAAACGGTTTTGGATATCAATGAAATTCTTTATTCCTGTGAAAGTACGTTCGATGCCATTATGTATGGGAATTGATTTCATTGCATGGCCACCACGGGCACGCTTGCAGAAGTCCAGACACTGAACCCAATTTTTGACGGTTTTCAAGCATAAATCGGCCGATCCTGCTGCAATTTCGCGTTCGATATTCGTTCGAAGTTCGTCAATCGTCGCTGGCTTGTTGGCATAGACCATAGACATGACGTAGCTTTACAGGAAATAGTCTAACGCCGTCAAATCTCACGACCGAGGTGGCCAAGCGACTGGACCATTTCGTGAGATAACACGTTCTCCAAACTTGGTTTCCAATAAATTGATTGTGAGATTCGCTGTGTGGCTTGTGGCGTCGTCCTGTTGGAACCACATGTCCTCCAAGTCCATATCATCCAATTGGGGCCAAAAATATTCGGTTATCATTGAACGGTAGCGATCCCCATTCACAGTAACGTGCCGGTCTTGATCATCACGGAAGAAGTACGGCTCAATGACGCCGCCGGCCCATAAACCACACCAAACTTCATGGAGTACGTCTGGATTACTGCCTGACCAATACCGCATATTTTGTTTATTGACGAAGCCATTCAGCCAGAAATGAGCCTCATCGCTGAAGATGATTTTTCGATGAAAACCCGAATCATTTTCAAATTGTTGCTCAGCCCAATTCACGAAGCAGCTTCAGTTCTTGCGTCAATTTAATCTTGTAAGGATGTAGGCCAAGATCTTTTCGCAAAATTCGCCACAACGACGTCACAGAGATGCCCAACGCTTGAGAACGACGTGTGAGAGACACATTTGGGCTTTTGGCAACTGAAGCCTCAGCCAGCGGCAGCAATATTCTCGACACTATGGGCACTTCTTTGTCTCACTGGCACGGGAATATTTTGTACTGTGCCTGTGGATTCAAATTTTTCCACTAGACGCTCAATTGTTGATCTGCTTGGATGATTATGACGACCATAAATTTCTTTCATTTTTCCATTTCTTCTTTCCATCATGAAATGGCAAAGCATACTGAAGAGAAATGTCAAAAGAGCGACAAGAAATATGGCGTCGTTTGCTGTCCCTGTCACTCTACTTTTGTAGCGTCCCTGTTGAAAAACCCTTTATTAATTTAAATTTTGAATCAAATCATTAAATCATTATAATCTTATAATTTGATAATCATTAAATCAAATGGTTATTAGCCTAATTAACCACCTAACGCGAAAGCGTTAAAACAGCTTTTCAATATAAGTATTTTAATAAATTTTATTTCCCCTCCATACAGAAGAAGAACTTAAAATAAAAATTGATATTGACGTAAGTCAAACCGTAGACTTACTATTAATATTATTAGTTAGTCCGTGCACTATGGTAATACCTACCTAACAAAACTTTCGTCTCGAAAACATTAAAAAAAAAAATATCTTTTTTAGATTCAGATTTTAATAACCTTCTCTCTTACTACAGCTTTCCTTAAAAAAAATTATTTGTCATTTATAATCTATGTTTAATATCATAAATCCTCTTTGTTGAACATTTGTTCCCGTCAGCGCAATTACCTTATCTTGGCTTATGGTTTACTTTTTTAGTATGAAAAAAAGAAAGAACACATTTTGAAGACCATTTCAACAAGTTAATTAAAATATTAAAAAGAAGAGGATCCAAATTTAAATTAAGTGATTAATCAGAAAGATAAATATTAGCCTCCATCTGAATATTAAATATGTAAGTAGCTTTCATCAAGGACAAAATGTAAGCAGGTAAAAAATAGCATGTTCAAGTCTAAGAGCCGACGACATAAAAAGTCATGTCATTTGCGTAACATCGTACATAAGTCATATCAATAATTGCTTTTGAGTTTTTGAACCAATATCCGTTTGTCTGCCTAACTAAGCACGTGTCGAACACATATAAAATTTGACGTAAAATTTGTACATCGATTTATTTCAATGCCTATTGGTCGGCGTGAAAAAGTGTGGACACAAGAAATATTCAGCTTGCAATTTTGAACTAATGTGGCCTTAGATCCAACTCTCTGTAGCAAGTCCCAAAAAAGATATAAAGCGGCAAAATTTCCAAAAATCCCCCAAGTAAATAAGTAATGTCAAGTGATGTCTGGAAACTTCGCTCCTCTTTATCTTCTTAGGGACCATTTCCTCCATCAGCATAAAGTCCAAGGTACAACGAACACGGTCACCCTTCCTTAGATGGGTCCCAGTACATCGTGATATATACGGGAACGAAACAGCAGATGAGGTTACTAAAAACAGATCATCCCTGTATCAGTGCTGTCGTTTTATGAAGGATCATAATTTTGGGACAAAATCAATACGCGATATTTTTGTTTTTTTTTGTTTAAGTTTTTGACTACCTTCCTTGCAAAGATCATAAAATTTGAGCCCATACCTATACCACTTCAATTTTTTCATTCAGAATTCAGGATGGTTTAAGGAGTGCCCCCACACCTAAACATTCTAATAGTACCCTTTTCTCACCTACCTGCCTTCCTACCTAAAATCGAATTTAACCTTCTTCTAAAGATTTAACAAAATCAATCAAAAAAGATAAATTATCTTAAGTCTCTAAGCACAATTAAGTACATGCACATAAGCTATGTATAATCATTATTCAACAAAATAAATAACAAAAGGAGTATATCCTCAAAAAATTTTGTTTTCTATAAACTCAATATGCTGAATAAAATCTTCTCCTTTTAATACAAATTGTAAGGAAATTTCTAAAAAAAAAACATAATATTAACCCATAGCTAGTCGTCATGAATACCAGTAATTAAAGGAACAATTAAATAAATAAATTGAAATTTTGCAAGTCATTTCGGGGGTAGGAATACAACTTAAATTTAAGTTGTTGACCACCTACCCCTTGGTGGTGCCACGCCCACTTTTCATAAGAAACGGCTGCACCGATATGGATGAATTTTTCATGATTTGTTATAATGACCAGAGAAAAAATTTAAAAAATTGTTAAAGTAAAATCCGCCCACTGCCATGCCCATTATTCTAAATCTTTTGTTTTTCGGAAACGGTTGCAACGATTTCCATGAGATTTTCAGAGTTTGTTTTTATGGACGAGAAAATATGGTCAAACTAGTTTGAGTAAAATCCCCCCACTGCCACATCCACTTTTCTTATTCCTTCGTTTCTCAGGACGAGCTCCAACGATTTCTCTGAAATTTTTAGAACTTGTTCTTATAAACGTGAAGAAAATTAGCAAATAAGTTTTAATAAAAGCCGCCTACTGCCACACCCGCTTTTCCTATTTATTTGTTTCTCAGAAGCAAAAAGGATAAGGACTAATTCTTATGAACAAGACAATTTTTTTGAAAAATTTCATTTAAGTCCGGCCGCTCTGCCACGCTCTCCTTTTAAAAATATTTATGTATTTCTTGGGAACGGTTCTTCTAACTAAACAAGCTAAAAATACTTTCTCCCAAAATATTAAATTAGTCTACCAGAACTAAATGCGTTAATTTTTTTTTTTTTTATCAGGCCGTTTATTTAAAATGAAAGGACCTTGTTTTGATTCGTTTTATTTTCGATTTTTTGTTTAATTTAATTGGTTTAATCGTTGGTGCAAATCATTGATTTGAAATTAATCTTAATATTTTATAGTTTTATAATTGATTCGGAAAATTAATATAGCTGACGAGATTTTGATATTTTGGATGTGATTCGACACTCAAAGCAAATGCAATTAAATTTATTATTAATTTCAATTCAATTGAATAGTGAAACTTGTTTTATTTAAAGAATTTTCTAAGAACTAATTAAAACTGTAATCTGAACGAAAAATAAACAAAATATTTTTGATATTATTAAAGCTCACCCAAACCAACGCAAGAGATTCGCCGACGAAGGTTTTTTGTTGTTGTTTAGCGTTGTCTATTTGTCATATTTTGTATTTGTAGGTACTATTTTGAATGATTTACTACAAATTTGAATTGGTTTGGGAGAACCTTTAGGGATCAAACATCGTCTAGAAACAAAAATTTGAGTTTGCTCCATCAAAAAGAAATTATTTAATTCAATGATATCACTACCATTTATATAAATAGTTGATGTTTGTATATCTATACCTACTCTATGTACTATAATGTCTCTTGGTTCCAATATATTTGGGTCCCAAATCCATTCATTAGACATGCAAGAACGACTTTTTTAGTTATCACAACATGTTGATAGCATGATGGAATTGAGAGCTTGTTACGATTGCCCTAATCAAATGCTATTGGGATTGACGGAATTCATCCTTTCTTTTGTTAAGGAAGTTCTTCCAATTATCTTAACCTTTATAAAACACACATTTAATACATTCCTAATAACATTCAAGCCATCTGGAAGTTGATTGAGGTCATTTATATTCCCAAAAGTCCTTAATGTTATAAAAATAGAAAGTATATGTATACATACTCGCACTACATATACTCGTACTTATATTTATAAACCCATTTTTGTTTCTATTTTGCGGAAATGTTTGAAAGAAAGGAAATAAATGGTCAAGAAACTAGAACATTCTATTATCGATGTAATTTGTGTTCTTTTTCCCTAAATATAGCTGTTTCACTGTTTCTCATTACTGATACAAAATAGCTTTTAAAGACATTTAATACTGCAGTAATTGTCTGTCGAAAAATTGCGTAAGACAGTGAGATTGACTAAAGGCCATTAGAATCTATGTTGAATCAATAGGTAAAAATATCCAATACTAAGTCTTTTACTTGGCTGATTTATTTTAGTAGTATGTAATGGACCTGCGAGTATATAGAATTTGTATTATAAAAATCTTCTTATATGTTTCTCATTACCTAATGTTGTAAGAGGAATATCGAACAAGCTCTAGATGAAGATTATTTAAAATCTCTGGTGATTCTCGATTTTGCCAAGGCCTTTAAGGACAAATGACAAGTTTTCAATATATTTCATAAATGGGAAAGTTTTACTTCGTTTGAATGCATTTTAAAGCAAGATTTCAGAACCAAGACAAATGAATGAGGTTACCCCCCTAAAAAATTATCCGCAAGGAAGTCGAGTTTTTTCAATGGCAGTAGGCCCCTACAACTAATACTCCTCATCAAACCCCTCCCTATCCCTCTTCACCACCCACCTTTCACTCTGGGGAGCGCAATGGATCTACTGAGATCCGAGTGAGTTGATGCGGCCCGCCGTATCATCACCCCTTCTAACCTAACCTAAGCAAAGTTGTAAAAAGGCAATTTGAAAATAGTCAGTTTACCAAATGAGAATTCAGCAGAGCTAAGACCTCGAGGTTGAAACTTAATTTTCAATCTTGTTTCTGTGGGAACAGCTGATAGTCGTGACAACAACTAATAGCATCAGCTCGCTGTCTCGACGTCATCTCGCTGAAGCCTCGCCGTCGCCCATGATTTCAGTGTCATGGTCATTCTTTTCATCTCACGCAGTTAGACTTATAGCACAGATACTTTAATATTACATGACAACATTTTTTATCTTAGAACGTAGAGGAACGTCCCAGTTATATAAATATTGTGTGACCTATATAGATCATATTATATCATGTTAAAAAGATGGATTTACCTACATACAAAGACATTCATACAAAACGTCATCAGTAATTCGATCAACCGACTCGATTTTTGGGATGGAAGAAGAAGAATGAGTGTCAAGCAAATTTGACGAATCGAAATATGAATACGTGGGTAATTTGCCGGTAATTAGTCGTAATTAGCTGTGACTGTTTAGAATTTGTCGTTCAATTTTGTATATGTTTTTTTGGGTGTTTTGTTAGCTTGATATCGAATTAGCAAAGCACCCTGGCGAAAATCGGTAAAAACTTCCTATACTTAATGGTTAATGGCTTAATAATTTGCCGTTAGTTAGTCATAAGTTGGTTGTGACAGATTTAATTTGATCGTGCAATGTTTTCTCTATTTTTTTTGGGTGCTTTTCTAATTTGATATCAAGTTAGAAAAGCAACTCTCACGGATCGAAAATTGGATAGGTGGATAATATGTAGTTTATTATAGTTGTGACAATCTCACATTTGTTGTAAGAACTTCCATTTGTCGCTACGTAGTCGTTAATTAGCTGTGGAAAGTTCAAATTTGTAGGGCGATGTTTTCTATGTATTTTTGGATGACTTGTTTTCAACGAGTGTCAAATCAGCAAAGCTACTTCCACAAATCGAAAAATGGGTGGGTGGATAATTTGTCGTTACTTAGTTGTTAATTAGTTGTAATAGATCTAAATTTGTCATTCAATTTTTGTTTTTTTGGGTGCTTTGCTAACTTGCCACAACTCTAATTAGTCAGTAATTAGTTGTGAACAATTTAATTCAATCGTGCATTGTTTTCTATGTTTTCTTTGTTTTTCCTTAGGTTGATATCAAGCTTCAAGCTAGCAAAGCACCACCTTGAAAAGGGGTTAAAACTGCTTATACCGAGAAGTTTATGGTTTAATAATTTTTCGTCAACCTGGCCTGAGTAAATTGTTAATATTTTTAATTTGTTTTCTACGTTTTTTGGACTCTTTACTAGCTTGACATCAAGTTTGGAAAAGTATCACCCGAAAACGGTGTAAAAATTGTTTACACCCAATGGTTAATGACTTGTCAGTTTACCATTGATTAGCCGTTCATACGTTGTGATAATATCGAATTTTTCGAAAAGTGGTAAAAGCATTCGAAACTTAATATTTTATTGCTTAATAATTTTTCCCATTTTTCGATTTGAGAAAGTTGCTTAGCTAACTTGACACTCTTAGAAAACAAATCATCCAAAAATACATAGAAAATCAACGAAAATGAATTTTTCACCATTAATTAACGACTAATTAACAACAAATTATTAAGCAATAAAATATTAATTTTTTGAATTTTGTACAACTTTTCAAAAAAAAAAAATATAAAAATATACAAAAACAAATTTTAAATTGTCACAATTAACTAACGAAAAATTATCCACTTATCCAACTTTTGATCCAAAAAAAAAAACTAAGAAAACATTGCACGATCTAATTAAATTTATTACAACTAACTAACGACTTAAAAGATAATTTTTCGGATTACCCGCGTTATAAGAATTTTAAGAGTGCACTTTGGTACTCACCCCGAACGTTTCGCATCAAGTTGCAATGAGCGTGGTCACCGGGAAATACTCAAAGTGCCAAAGTGCACTCTTAAAATTCTTATAACGCGGCTAATCCGAAAAATTATCTATTATGTCTATTAACAACCGCGAAAGCCTAAAAAGTTATACTAACGACTTATTAACTGCAAATTATTAAGCCATAAACCAATAAGTATGAAAAGTTTTTACCAATTTTCGACAGGGTAATTTGCTAACTTATGATCGGCACGTACCAGTGTGGCTTCAGGCCAGGCAGATCAACGATAGACCAAATCTTCACGTTGAGGCAAATCCTGGAAAAGACCAACGAATTTCAAGTCGAGACTCACCATCTTTTCATCGACTTCAAAGCCGCATATGATAGCATTAGTCGCCAAGAGCGTCTATTGGAGATGTCGGAACTCGGGATCCCGAAAAAACTGATCCAGTTATGCCACATGACGTTACAAAATACGCGGTGCAACGTGCAAATGGGTAACAGCTCATCCGAGCTATTCCAGACATGTACAGGGTTCAGACAAGGAGATGCCCTATCATGTGACTTCTTCAACCTTGTCCTGGAGCAGATAATTCGCAAGTGTGGTGTTAACCTGGAAGGCACTATCTTCAACAGGTCTTCGCAACTGCTTGGCTATGCGGACGAAATTGACATCATCGGCCGCTCCAAGCGAGCTGAACTAGAAGCATTCACAGCTATTGATGAACAGGCGAAACGCGTTGGTCTGGAAGTGAATGAGGACAAAACAAAGTATATGCTGTCAACAAACAAAGCTTCATCTGTCCATCTGTCCATCGCCTAGGACAAAACGTCACTGTTGGTAGCAATAATTGCGAGGTAGCCAAGGAGTTCACCTACCTCGAAACAAACATCAACCCCACGAATGACACCTTAGTGGAAATCCGACGAAGAATTACTCTAACGAACCGCTGCTACTTTGATTTGGCCAAACAAATGGGTTCGAAACTCCTTCCCCGGAAGACAAAGTGCACGCTTTACAAAACTCTAATTTTACCAGTTCTACTCTACGGCGCCGAGTGCTGGACGATAAGTAAAAAGGAGGGCGAATGGAGGAGAAGATTTAATCGTGAATTATACGAGCTGTACCAAGATGTGGATGTAGTAACGGGTGATTTTTTAAGAGGTTTAGAACTTAAAAAAAAAAAAACACAAAAAATTCGAAAAAATTAATGAAATATTTATTTGAATCGATAGTTAACATAACCTTGCAATTTAATGTATAAAGATAATTTCATGCAAATGTTGACCGCGGCTGCGTCTCAGGTAGCCCATCCGCTGAGTCCAATTTTGGCATACTCTTTCACACATATCGGCCGGTATCTCACGAATGAATGCATGGATGTTGGCTTCCAGTGCGTCAATCGAAGCGGGCTTGTCCCTATAGACATTAGCCTTGACATACTCCCACAAAAAATAATCTAATGGTGTCAAATCGCACGATCTATCTAGGCGGCCAATTGACGTGAAATTAACTGTTCACCAAACTCGCCTCGCAATTGCGCCATTGTTTCGAGTGCTGTGTGGCATGTGGCACCGTCTTGTTGAAACCACATATCATGCAAGTCAAGAACTTCCATTTCGGGCAAAAAAAAGTTTGTTATCATCGCTCGGTAGCGTTCACCATTGACAGTAACGCTGCGATTCGCATCATCTTTGAAGAAATATGGCCCAATAATGCCGCCGGCCCATAAACCGCACCAAACAGTGGCTTTTTCGGGATGCATTGGTAGCTGTTGCAATGCTTCTGGCTGATCTTCACTCCAAATGCGGCAATTATGCTTATTTACGTACCCATTCAACCAAAAATGAGCCTCATCGCTGAACACAATTTTTCGATAAAAAAGCGGATCCTCGGCCAGCTTTCCAAGAGCCCATTCACCAAAAATTCGGCGTTGTGGTAGGTCGGCTGGCTGTAGTTCTTGCACCAGCTGTATCTTAAAGGCTTTACGCCCAAATCCTTCCGCAAAATTTTCCACGTAGTGCTGTAACAAAGGCCTAACTGCTGGGAACGGCGCCGAATCGACATTTCACGGTCTTCTGTCACACTAGCTGATACGGCCGCAATATTTTCTTCACTACGCACAGTACGTAAACGTGTTGGTGGTTTAATGTCCAACAAAGTAAATTTGGTGCGAAATTTGGTCACAACCTTCCGAATAGACTGCTCAGAAGGTCGAGAATGCCGACCATAAAATGGAAGCAGCGCGCGATGAACATTTCGAACCGAGCACGAATTTTGATAGTAAAATTCAATAATTTGTAAGCGTTGTTCATTTGTAAGACGATCCATGGTTAAATTGCAAACCAAACTGAAGCTGTTTGACAGTGACACAAGGTACTAAACACACGTCAGCTGTCAAAACCAGTGTTGCCAAAACCAAACCAGCTAAAAAATCACCCGTTACAAAGAGCCAAAACACGCCAACTATACTGGCTCGGCCACATCGAGCGAATGGACAACAGTGCTCCAGCCTGGTCTCGATGACTGGAGGGAGCGTGCGAGGACCGCAACCGATGGAAGACCGCAATATCTCCGGCAGAGACCCTCCATGGATCGGGAGCCGGATAAGTAAGTAAGTAAGTAATTTGCTAACTTGATATCAAGTTACTATCAAGTTACTTGATATCAAGTTAGCAAATTACTTACTTACTTACTTATCCGGCTCCCGATCCATGGAGGGTCTCTGCCGGAGATATTGCGGTCTTCCATCGGTTGCGGTCCTCGCACGCTCCCTCCAGTCATCGAGACCAGGCTGGAGCACTGTTGTCCATTCGCTCGATGTGGCCGAGCCAGTATAGTTGGCGTGTTTTGGCTCTTTGTAACGGGTGATTTTTTAGCTGGTTTGGTTTTGGCAACACTGGTTTTGACAGCTGACGTGTGTTTAGTACCTTGTGTCACTGTCAAACAGCTTCAGTTTGGTTTGCAATTTAACCATGGATCGTCTTACAAATGAACAACGCTTACAAATTATTGAATTTTACTATCAAAATTCGTGCTCGGTTCGAAATGTTCATCGCGCGCTGCTTCCATTTTATGGTCGGCATTCTCGACCTTCTGAGCAGTCTATTCGGAAGGTTGTGACCAAATTTCGCACCAAATTTACTTTGTTGGACATTAAACCACCAACACGTTTACGTACTGTGCGTAGTGAAGAAAATATTGCGGCCGTATCAGCTAGTGTGACAGAAGACCGTGAAATGTCGATTCGGCGCCGTTCCCAGCAGTTAGGCCTTTGTTACAGCACTACGTGGAAAATTTTGCGGAAGGATTTGGGCGTAAAGCCTTTAAGATACAGCTGGTGCAAGAACTACAGCCAGCCGACCTACCACAACGCCGAATTTTTGGTGAATGGGCTCTTGGAAAGCTGGCCGAGGATCCGCTTTTTTATCGAAAAATTGTGTTCAGCGATGAGGCTCATTTTTGGTTGAATGGGTACGTAAATAAGCATAATTGCCGCATTTGGAGTGAAGATCAGCCAGAAGCATTGCAACAGCTACCAATGCATCCCGAAAAAGCCACTGTTTGGTGCGGTTTATGGGCCGGCGGCATTATTGGGCCATATTTCTTCAAAGATGATGCGAATCGCAGCGTTACTGTCAATGGTGAACGCTACCGAGCGATGATAACAAACTTTTTTTTGCCCGAAATGGAAGTTCTTGACTTGCATGATATGTGGTTTCAACAAGACGGTGCCACATGCCACACAGCACTCGAAACAATGGCGCAATTGCGAGGCGAGTTTGGTGAACAGTTAATTTCACGTCAATTGGCCGCCTAGATAGATCGTGCGATTTGACACCATTAGATTATTTTTTGTGGGAGTATGTCAAGGCTAATGTCTATAGGGACAAGCCCGCTTCGATTGACGCACTGGAAGCCAACATCCATGCATTCATTCGTGAGATACCGGCCGATATGTGTGAAAGAGTATGCCAAAATTGGACTCAGCGGATGGGCTACCTGAGACGCAGCCGCGGTCAACATTTGCATGAAATTATCTTTATACATTAAATTGCAAGGTTATGTTAACTATCGATTCAAATAAATATTTCATTAATTTTTTCGAATTTTTTGTGTTTTTTTTTTTTTAAGTTCTAAACCTCTTAAAAAATCACCCGTTACTACATCCACATCTTGGTACAGCTCGTATAATTCACGATTAAATCTTCTCCTCCATTCGCCCTCCTTTTTACTTATCGTCCAGCACTCGGCGCCGTAGAGTAGAACTGGTAAAATTAGAGTTTTGTAAAGCGTGCACTTTGTCTTCCGGGGAAGGAGTTTCGAACCCATTTGTTTGGCCAAATCAAAGTAGCAGCGGTTCGTTAGAGTAATTCTTCGTCGGATTTCCACTAAGGTGTCATTCGTGGGGTTGATGTTTGTTTCGAGGTAGGTGAACTCCTTGGCTACCTCGCAATTATTGCTACCAACAGTGACGTTTTGTCCTAGGCGATGGACAGATGGACAGATGAAGCTTTGTTTGTTGACAGCATATACTTTGTTTTGTCCTCATTCACTTCCAGACCAACGCGTTTCGCCTGTTCATCAATAGCTGTGAATGCTTCTAGTTCAGCTCGCTTGGAGCGGCCGATGATGTCAATTTCGTCCGCATAGCCAAGCAGTTGCGAAGACCTGTTGAAGATAGTGCCTTCCAGGTTAACACCACACTTGCGAATTATCTGCTCCAGGACAAGGTTGAAGAAGTCACATGATAGGGCATCTCCTTGTCTGAACCCTGTACATGTCTGGAATAGCTCGGATGAGCTGTTACCCATTTGCACGTTGCACCGCGTATTTTGTAACGTCATGTGGCATAACTGGATCAGTTTTTTCGGGATCCCGAGTTCCGACATCTCCAATAGACGCTCTTGGCGACTAATGCTATCATATGCGGCTTTGAAGTCGATGAAAAGATGGTGAGTCTCGACTTGAAATTCGTTGGTCTTTTCCAGGATTTGCCTCAATGTGAAGATTTGGTCTATCGTTGATCTGCCTGGCCTGAAGCCACACTGGTACGTGCCGATCATAAGTTAGCAAATTACCCTGTCGAAAATTGGTAAAAACTTTTCATACTTATTGGTTTATGGCTTAATAATTTGCAGTTAATAAGTCGTTAGTATAACTTTTTAGGCTTTCGCGGTTGTTAATAGACATAATAGATAATTTTTCGGATTAGCCGCGTTATAAGAATTTTAAGAGTGCACTTTGGCACTTTGAGTATTTCCCGGTGACCACGCTCATTGCAACTTGATGCGAAACGTTCGGGGTGAGTACCAAAGTGCACTCTTAAAATTCTTATAACGCGGGTAATCCGAAAAATTATCTTTTAAGTCGTTAGTTAGTTGTAATAAATTTAATTAGATCGTGCAATGTTTTCTTAGTTTTTTTTTTTGGATCAAAAGTTGGATAAGTGGATAATTTTTCGTTAGTTAATTGTGACAATTTAAAATTTGTTTTTGTATATTTTTATATTTTTTTTTTTGAAAAGTTGTACAAAATTCAAAAAATTAATATTTTATTGCTTAATAATTTGTTGTTAATTAGTCGTTAATTAATGGTGAAAAATTCATTTTCGTTGATTTTCTATGTATTTTTGGATGATTTGTTTTCTAAGAGTGTCAAGTTAGCTAAGCAACTTTCTCAAATCGAAAAATGGGAAAAATTATTAAGCAATAAAATATTAAGTTTCGAATGCTTTTACCACTTTTCGAAAAATTCGATATTATCACAACGTATGAACGGCTAATCAATGGTAAACTGACAAGTCATTAACCATTGGGTGTAAACAATTTTTACACCGTTTTCGGGTGATACTTTTCCAAACTTGATGTCAAGCTAGTAAAGAGTCCAAAAAACGTAGAAAACAAATTAAAAATATTAACAATTTACTCAGGCCAGGTTGACGAAAAATTATTAAACCATAAACTTCTCGGTATAAGCAGTTTTAACCCCTTTTCAAGGTGGTGCTTTGCTAGCTTGAAGCTTGATATCAACCTAAGGAAAAACAAAGAAAACATAGAAAACAATGCACGATTGAATTAAATTGTTCACAACTAATTACTGACTAATTAGAGTTGTGGCAAGGTAGAAGAACCCAAAAAAAAAATATAAAACATTAAACGACAAATTATAAATTATTACAACTAATTAGCGACAAATTAACGGTTCACTATCCACCTATTCATTTTTCGATTCGCCAAAGTTGCTTTGCTAACTTAACGCTCGAAGAAAAAGATCCTGCAAACACAAACTGTTCTAAAAATGGTAATTTTTATTTGTAATGGATGCGATATCTAGTATCAGATAAAGCTAAAAGCACAGATACTAGTATATTCTAGTATCTGTGCTTATAGATACTTACTTACTTGGGTAACACTATCATTTTGTATTTTGTTTTGTTATTTCAATTCAAACTGTAACAACATACGAAACATACGAACCCCAAGCATTTTACCACCAGGTCGAAGCGGTCCCAAGAAATTTTTTGGACCGAATCTGCCAAGAGGAAGGGAATTTTGTTACTCTCTCTCGAGCTCTTTCTTTGAACCAGAACAGTATAATTTTTCGCTTGCGAAACGGATTCGCACTTAAAATGTCTTTAATTTGGTGGTCACAAACTGTTTGTAACTCGACGTTGAAAAGGGCTTATGTACCTAATTAAAAAAAACTTTTGTCGCTTAACTACGGCCATGAAGCATCCTAGAAACTTAAAGAAAGAAGGACATACTTTCGAACGAAGGTAGATATTCATAACATCAATTTCATCACTATTCGGATGGAAAAAAATCTCTGTCATAAATAAAGATTATATATTTAATATTATAAAACCTCTTTCCTGAGCATTTTTTCCTGTCAATCTAATCACTTTACTTTACCTACTAATGAGAAACATTTTTAATATTACAAAAAAAAAAAAAAATCAAGGGCACATTTTGTAGCATTTGTAACCCCCTTCATTAGCAGAGCTAATTAAAAATTAAAGGAAGATAGAGATTAAAGCTTTAATTAATAATTTAAATATTTACCTGCATACCTGTCCTGGACTTAAAATTCACAACAGTCTCATTATACATATATTTTATATTTTATACTAAAAAAATGGTATTGTTATCATTTTGGGAACGGATCTTTATTAAAACTGCAATTCATTGTTGTAATCACAAATACAATATAGGAAAGGGAATTATGGTTTTCAAGTTTGAAGGTAATTAATTTTTCTCTTCCCCATTTCAAAAAATCTAAATTTACTACCGAAATTCGGAATCAGTGGCCTCAACGTTAAGAGCGCTACGTCCAATTTATGGTCGTCATAATCGTCCTAGCAGATCAACAATTGAGCGTCTAGTGGAAAAATTTGAATCCACAGGCACAGTACAAAATGTTCCCGTGCCAGTGAGACAAGGAAGTGCCCGTAGTGCCGAGAATATTGCTGCCGCTGTGACATCGTTGTGGCGAATTTTGCGAAAAGATCTTGGCCTACATCCTTACAAGATTAAATTGACGCAAGAACTGAAGCCGCTTGACCACCAGAAGCGTCGCATGTTCGTGAGTTGGGCTGAGCAACAACTTGAAAATGATTCGGATTTTAATCGAAAAATCATCTTCAGCGATGAGGCTCATTTCTGGCTGAATGGATTCATCAATAAACAAAATATGCGGTATTGGTCAGGCAGCAATCCACACGTACTCCATGAGTCATCATTGCATCCCGAAAAAATTACGGCGGTGGCGTCATTGAGCCGTACTTCTTCCGTGATGATCAAGACCGGCACGTTACTGTGAATAGGTATCGTTACCGTTCAATGATAACCGAATATTTTTGGCCCCAATGATGATATGGACTTCGAGGACATGTGGTTGCAACAGGACGGGCGCCACAAGCCACACAGCGAATGTCACAATCAATTTATTGGAAACCAAGTTTGGAGAACGTGTTATCTCACGAAATGGTCCAGTCGCTTGGCCGCTTCGGTCGTGCGATTTGACGCCGTAAGACTATTTCCTGTGGGGCTACGTCAAGTCTATGGTCTATGCCAACAAGCCAGCGACGATTGATGAACTTGTACGAATATCGAACGTGAAATTGCAGAAGTATCGGCCGATTTATACTTGAAAACCGTCGAAAATTGGGTTCAGCGTCTGGACTTCTGCAAGCGTGCCCGTGGCGGCCATGCAAAAGAAATTGAGTTCTATACATAATGGCATCGAACGTACTTTCACAGGAATAAATAAAGAATTTCATTGATATCCAAAACGGTTTTTGTTTTATTTAAAAAAAAACTTTTGTAGCGCTCTAATTGAAAAACCCGATATTATTATCAAAATTTGGTTGTCTCCAAATTTTTGGAACCCCAAAAATGTTGGCGTCTTTAAACCGGGGCCACATTGGCCTAAATCTAAACCCAGTACTGCGCAAACCTCAGATTTCTATTCAGCACCCGCAAAAACATAAAACAGGAGGAATCAAATCAAAATTACGGGTGTATTCATAAACGTCAGCCTAACTAAGAACTGCGTTATCTGCATTCACAAAGTCAGATTTTCGATCGAACTAACCTAGTCGAACTGCAGTACGTACCGTTCATAAACGTCAGACTGTCGTCAGCGTCGGGCAGATTGTGCAGCTGAATTTGTTTGGCTGCAGAAAGAGCGGGAATTATTAAAATAATTTTTAAGACAACAAGAAGGACAAAGCGGCACTGACTCGTAAAGAATGTAAGTAATTGCAAATATTTTATATATTTTTTATATTTTATTTTATAATTTTCTTTTCTTTTTGGGTAAGCAAATCAAAAATCAAATTCAACAAAATTTGTTTGGCAGCCATTTTTCTCTGACGTTTATGAACTCTGTTTACATACAAATCGGACTAAGTCAGACCTTTTTGTTTACTGCAGACATTCTGCATTGGGAGTGCGTTCACAAATGCATCAGAAAAGAAATGTGATTGTACTAGCGCAGATTTTCTGCGTTTATGAATACACCCTACTCCACAATTAGCATGGCAAAAACACAATATGGCGGGTCTAATATATGTAAGTTGATAATATTGCATATCAAAAGTTTTAAAAAATATTGTTTTATTGTTTCCAAAAACAAATGAAATCCTCTTCCAAAATCCCCAAAAACATCTATTCATTCTTGATATTTTTTGAAAATCCTTTGATTGTTGATTCTCGTAGTTAATGAAACATTTTTCTAAAGGTACTATCCCTTTCAAAGAATTTTAGAAGAACGACCGCACACTTTCCCCTCTCTTCAAAGAAACACCCTCTTCCGTAAGAAATATTTGTGTAGGCTCTTTTGATTCTCATGGCACATGAAACGTTTTCACCAAATTTCACAATGGGACGTTTTTTTTTTTAAATAATTTGTTGTACCTATTTTTTTTTTTGCTGTACTTGAACATCTTCTTATATTTTGGGTTTATTTTTCTGATGGCTAATTTTCGTGTGTGAGGAAAAAAATGGTAAGTTGGTACGTCCTCATTGTTTGGTTGCTGCGATTCTTCGACATCGATAGTAAAACAAAAATTAGGGGTGGCAGAAAACAAAATTACCCAGGGCAGCAAATTATGGAAAAACGATTCTGGGTTAGTTTGTTACTTTTTTTTGCCTTAGGATGTTATGGATGTCTGATGTAAAAACACACAACATCTCTATTTGGTTTTTATATGAAAAACATCTACATTTTTAGATAACCTTGGTTAGGTACTTTCTCTATATTTGTATATGTGTATACGGAAACTTAAGCCAATTTGAAAATATTCGGAAAAAACTCTTCTTTCTGATTTGTTTTTCTACTCAATTTACTTAGTTGTTGTGGTGCTGTACTGATTGAGTATGGACGGGGGCTAGAAATTGGATATAAAATGTGATCTTATATTACAACAAGGACAACCGAATGACTCGATGAGAAAGGAAAAATATTAATTTGTTTTACAAGGTGCCAGGATTCAGAAACCGAATATCAACATTTAGGTATCTAATTAATACTTTCGTAGAAAACAATTTATTGAGTCAATTTTTTTGTTTGTACGGGATTTTATTTTAAGATTTTAATAGGTATGCATTTATGTTAATCTGGGTTTGAATTTCTACTTGAGGAATAGAAACTAGAAAAAAAAGTGATTGCTTTTCGTTTTTTTTCATTACTGGCGTAATCGATTTTAATCAAATTTTTAATCCAGGGGCTACTTACAAAAATAAAAAAATATCCCTTTCAAAATTTCCACATGGGATGGAAATTGGAAGAGATGTAGAAGATTTAAAATTTGTAAAGTCTTATGAATTATATAAAAATAACTTTAAGCCAACATCTTTCCATAAGAAAATATTTTTTCTAAGACTTGGGAAAGCTAAAAAAATTTAAAGAAATTGAAATACTCTTGCGTTTTATTCTAAAGAAACTATTCCAGCTACTATCAAATACACCAAACTAGGTGGAACAGTTCAAGAGTGGAATATCCACACTCAATTCGCCAACAACTATCGGACCAACTTTCATAAGGATTGAGTGCAATGAGTACCACGGAACCTTCTTGCGTCAAAAATACAATTGCAGAATGTTCTTAAACGCAAACTACAAACGTTTTCTGTTTGAAAAGGTACTACAAATTTTGCTGCATAAGCAGTGTTCGATAATGCAGCTTGCTGAAGTCAGATGTTCGAAAACGTCATCTGCAGTGCAGCTGTGTGCAGTAAACAAATCGGGTTAACGAAGAAAATATTGAAAAGTCAGAGAGCGTGTTCTTAAACATCAAATGCGTTTGCAAGTTGATTAATTGACCTTGATCAAATGGATTTTTAGTTAGCAGAACGATTGTATATTTGAGGATCGCAGTATCTGCGTCAAAAAATGACAATCATTTGACGATCAAATTTATATTTATTTGACGTTTTCGAAAACAGCCAAAGTATAGGACCATCTTCAGAATTATCAAAGAGCTTGCAGGAGCCCAAAACCCTACACAACACCTGATAGTAAAAAACATGGATAAATCACTGCTAGTTTCAGATGTGGACCAATTCAAAGGACGAAGCGCTTTGCTGCTGTTTGAAACCGCGTTTTTAACAGTGGAGTGAACCCAATAACCCGAAAAAACAAATTCCCAAATATGCAATGTATTCTCCACCAGTAGAGAAGAAATCTTAACTGCAATCAGTGCACTGAAAAACACCTAAGGGGTAACACTTGACGTTTTACTAGAAGAGCTGCGAGTCAACGAGCTGCGTCAACATCATCGAGGGAGCTCCCGATGATTGAGAGAGCTTGGGAAATAAAGAGTTTTTCTGACAAGTGGATAAAGGCAATCGTTGTCAAGCTCCCAAAAAAAAGGAGAAGCTATGCAAAAACTGGAATGGAATTTATGTGCTGTCCAGGGTTGCAAGTTCAAGAAGCACTTGTGTAGGCTAATTTTTAAGAATTTTTCTCGCTGCCCTAAATATATAGCCCAAAAACTATTCCAATTTCATTTAAAAAATATAAAATTTCTTATAATATTCTATACGTTATTCTCGTTTCTTAGGAATAATTTTTGAGGGCAAATTCTTTAAATCTGGACAAATTTAAATACATTGCTGGAATAATGTGAACATTTTTTTAAGAAAAAATAACAAATAATATTCAAATTCAAATTCTTCAAATTCTTGTCGCAAATGTATAAAAAATAGCCCAATGATAAATAGCCCAATGATAAATAGCCCAATCTGACAGCCCTGATGCTGATAAAGTGTAGCCAAAATAATAGCTAAAATCGTCTCCGGCGAATAAAAAACCACTTTGAAGACAAGCTTGACGACGAATAAGTAGGTTTCCGCACTGAATCTTTCTGTGTGGACCACATCAACACCTTGCAAATCATCATCTATGAGTGCGTTGAATATCGATCACCACTTCACCTGCTGGTTATCGACTTCGAAAAAGAGTTTGACAGTGTCAATAAAGAATTTATCTGGCTTTCCTTGCGCAAGAAGAGCATCTCAGATAAATTGCTTTATCAACTATCAACGCTACATACGACGGATCCAAATTTTACGTTTTGCCTAAAGGAACATCGTTAGAGGAGTTTGAAATCTAAAGTGGGGTTACACTAGGTTGTATACTGTCACCAAAACTATTTTTGTTGGTGATAAGTGATGTACTGTATCCAAATTTGTCGATTGTAAATGGAGAAATTCAGTAAAATCTGCACTATGAGGACGACATATTCTCATTCTATCATAGAATCATAGATATCCAATGAATTTTTTTTTTTTATATTTATTTTCCCGTAGGTAGGTGCAAAACCTGCATAAGGCTTTATGAGGACCGTAAAACGCGTGCTCATAGAAGTGTGATATTCTTACTACACTAAAACCACCTCCACTTCCCGATTGCAACTAAGTAGAAACTTATCTAGCAATTTATTTTTAACGAAGTTAAGTAACGTGTTGTAGGTTACTTTCCGGTGAAAGGTTCCTGCTTAATCCGCGATTTTAAAGCGGTTTTCTGTTCACTGCACTAGATCGAAAGGTTTTGTTCTTCGCAAACGGTGTACTTAATTCGACTCGTCAAGAATGTCAATAATCGTTGAATTAGCGTGTTCTAATAGTCGATTTCTGTGTTTTCGTGCTAAGCCTTTTATTTCGTCCCGGACCGTAGGAATCCCCAGATCCATGTGAAGATCTTCGTTTCTTATATACCTCGGAGCATTTACAAATGATTTAAGCAATTTATTTTCAAACGTTTGCAAGTTATTTAAATTTGTATCGCAAGTAAAACCCCAAAGTTATATACCATAAGTCCAAACAGGTTTAAGAACCTGTCGGTATAAAAACAATTTATTTTCAATACTAAGCTTTGAATACTAACCGAGTTACCAGTTCATATCTCTTAATTTACTTTTTAGTTCTTCGCAATTCTTTTTCACGTGCGGCTTCCATTTTAATTTAGCGTCTATAGTCATTCCCAGATACTTTGCCTCATTTGTGAATGGATCACGAGCGGTATGGAGGAAGACGGGTAATCTATTTAATTTTTTAATACGTAAGGTCCACGTGGACTGACTTTTGTTCATTGAGCGCTATTCGCCATGTTTTACGTCCACTCATTAACATTATTAAGAGCATTTTGTAATTTAATTGTAGCTTCGCTAATCGTTTTGCCTAGTCTTAGTATTGCAGTATCATTAGCAAACGTGGCTACAATAGTATCTTCAGTTTGAAGTATATGTAAATAAAAGGTACAGAACTGGACCTAATACACTTCCTTGTGGTACGCCAGCCACTATTTCTTTGAAATCAAAATAGTCACTTCCGTGTCTTACACGAAAAAGTCTTTCATCTAAATATCCGTTCAGAATGTTGTTAAGTCCTTCAGGCAGAACTTGTCTTAGTTTGAATTTGAGGCCTTTGTGCCACACCTTGTCAAACGCGTGTGACACGTCCAAAAGGACAGTCGAACAGACTTTCTTTTCTTCAAGAGCTTTCTCATATACGTCAGTAGTTCTATGCACTTGATCGATTGTCTAATGCTTGCATCTAAATCCGAACTGATGTTCAAATATTAATTGTTTCTTTTCTATTATGGGCTGCAGGCGCAGTAGTATTCTTTCAAAAACTTTTGATATTATTGGAAGAAGCGAAATCGGCCTGTAAGACATCTTTCCGTGAGATGGTTTGCCAGGTTTCAAAACCATTATGACTTCCGCAACTTTCCATTGGTTTGGAACATATTCTAACCTTAGAGCATCATTCATTATGTAAAGGAGGTTAATAAATAAACGAGGGAGAATTTTTAAAATTTCTGCCGTGATTAAGTAATTTCCTGGAGCTTTATTGAACCTAAGCTTCCTTATTTTTCTTTTTAATTCGGCTAGTGTAGCATTTCTGGTTATGTAGCTTTCATTTGAGGTTTAAATTTATATTAATATTTTCGTTGAGTTCTTGCAAATCGAACGGCTTAAATGTTTCCTCTAAGTAATCGGCGAATACCGTCGCTTTTTTTTCTTTGTCACTTTTAGCCCATTCATTTTGGCTTTTCTTAATCAGGGGTACTGGAAGCTTTGGTTTTTTCGTTGTTTGTTTAGCTTTCCTAAGTGAGTAGTTGGATTCTTTCACCGCTGTCGAGGTAGTTTTCAACTTCAGGGTTTTTGAAATCTGATATCGCCGTTTTTCGCATATTACTCAAGCGATTTAAATAAGCTTTGTGTTGAGGAGCACGGGTTCCCTGCCATTTCTTACGTACTTTTCGTTTCGCTCTCACTAAATCTTTTATTTCCTCCGGATATTTTATGTCTTTATAGCGAGGCATTAGCCTTTGATAAGGTGTGTTATCCCAAGGTTCTTTTTGTATTATATCAACAAAGGTATCTACTGCGTCTTCAAGCTCAAGAGGCGTTTGTAATGATACCCTTAACTCAACGTTTTTAAATCCATCCCAGTTGTTAACCTTTGTGGTTTTTCAATTTTAACAAGGCTTTCGCTCATAGTGAGTACGACGGCAGAATGATCTGAGAAGAGGTCATAGCCCTCTGAAATTTCTACACTGTGGGAGGGTATTCCTTTTACCATGAATAAATCGACTAGGTCAGGTATTTTTGACTGATCAGTTGGCCAATATATTGGCCAACAACAAACATGATCTTCCAAACCGTGTTTTCGAACATAAATGTTAGCTAACTAAACCGTTATTAAAACCCCGAACCAGGCGGAATAAATGAATTTTTTTAAAGGCATTCGAGAAAGCTTCCAATTTAGGGGAGAATTAGAAAACACACAATCTAAAACGTTCCGTCATTACACGTTTTATTATCATTTCTTTAAATTCAGGTTGAAATCTTAGTCCTTTTTTCGTTCATTTGATGCGGTACACCGCTTTTATCATCACTTTTTCTTTGAACTCGTTGAAGGTCAGACTTCTAAAAGCTATTTTTAGATTTTATATCATTGATTCTTTGATATGACACAAAAAATTGAAAAAAAAAGTGGAGAACGGGTGGAGGAAAAGCTCTTTGCAAGGTTGAGTTCGAGCGAATTTTTAGTTTTCATGATCAAGGACTAAGTGATGATAAAAGCGGTGCACCCATTCAAATGAACGAAAAAAGGACTAAGATTTCAACCTGAATTTAAAGAAATGATAATAAAACGTGTAATGACAGAACGTTTAAGATTACATATATGTTTTCTAATTCTCCCCTAAATTTGATGATTTCTCTATTGCCATTTACAAAAAATTATTTATTCCACTTATTTCAGAGTTATAACGGAAAATCGCACTCAAAAATTGTGTACCTATTAAATGAACGGGAGTGTATATAACAAACCCAGGTTAAGTCTCTTTTCTTACTTTTAAAACCCAATTGAAATGATGAAGAGATAAGTATTTTTAAAATTGAAATTTACAAAATATTAAAATGATGAAAACAAAAATGTTTAAAAGTCGTTTATCGTTTATAAGCGCAGCATTCACAATAATTAGGCCTTCGGATTCACGTTTCAAAGGTAATGAAAAACTTTATTAATGTTTATAAATAGCCCTAGGTATGAAAATCGAATTTTAATTATGTTTTCTTGATTTTTACCTTTACATCAGCTGCAGATATTTTAATGGTTGGAAGTATCAACAAGTACATTTTATGCCCGAAGTTTTTTAAAAGTACTAAGTGCTGGATGTACATAAATGTAAACATTAAGATATAACGTAATGTGTATCAATATTACGTATACTACCTATGTATATAGATGAGAAAATCTTCAGTAATATTTAAATATTTTCAAGGGTAATTATTTTTATATTCAATACACATCAACATCATCAATTATATATAAATAATAATTATTTGAGTTGAAAATTGCCTGCATTTCTCACAGCCAACCAATTTTTGCACACACTCCATAACACACTTGTAATGAAAAAGCAATAAAAGCTTATTTAAGAACTGGCGTGGAAAATTACTTTATAAACTGTTCCTTCATTTTGTATTTTTGTAGGTACGTATATTCAAAACATATACGTATATATTATTATTGAAAAATTAAAACAAATAATTAATAAGTTTGTTTACGTACATAGAATATTAAAACAAAATTACCGCTAAACAGATATGCACTTAAACCAACATAACTTCTAAATTAATTAACATCAAATACTTCAAAAATAATTGAACTGATTTATAAAAAGTAGAGCTGATTAGGTTTCGATGTTTATCTTTTGCAACTACTAAAAGCCCTTCCACACTAGCCCACTGAGTATTAATACATGTTAAATTGAAAGTGGGAAAGAATTTCTTGCGACTGTCAAATTTGTGGGAAATATGACTTTCAAATTTTCCTTCCACACTGGCTTGTATTAATACGAGCCAAACTTGTGTTGACACACAGATGGAATGTATTAAAAATTAGAACCAAACCTAAAAATTGTAAAGTATTAATACATGTCAAATCATGTATGGAGAACTGTCAAGCTGTGCAAGATGGGCTGTCACATCTTGTATTAATACCTGTCATATTTTGTTTCCACACTATACACATTTTTTTTCCCCCACTTTTTTCACATGTATTAATACTCAGTGGGCTAGTGTGGAAGGGCTATAAGGAGTTTTCCAACAGGGACGCTACAAAAGTAGAGCAACAGGGACAGCAAACGACGCCATATTTCTTGCCGCTCTTTTTACATTTCTCTTCAGTAAGGTTTGCCATTTCATGATGGAAAGATGTACGAGCCAACAACGAGTCGAAATTATTAAAATTAACTACCGAAATTCGGAGTCAGTGGCCTCAACGTTAAGAGCGCTACGTCCAATTTATGGTCGTCATAATCATCCTAGCCAGAGAATATCAATTACCAAGAAGCCAATCTTTCGTACGTTTCACCCTCCAAAACCCATTTGTTTACATTGTTGTTTTAGTAATTTCACTTCGTGTCGATGAATAGGTGTGAACTGCAACAACAATGTAACGTGGTGAGATTTATTTGTTTTGACAGCTCAGTTTCTTTTTCTTTGAAAATTGGAAAATAGTTTTGAGAGTTTTACTTCGGCTAATAACAAAAACATCGATAAGAAATTGTTTAATTAATTAAATGTACACAAATACCTAACTATAATTGTTAGTTAATATTCATCCACAATTATAATAAAATACAAAAAATGAATCCATAAAATGTCTTCAATTACTCAGATTTCTATTCATCTTCAATGCATCTTGCATATTTACAGGGTGGCCCTTTCTTCATCCAGAATAATTTTAAAATTATTGTTGGATATATTCCAAGGAAAAAAATAGTTAAGAAAAATAAGAAATAAAAAAATAGTTTTTCTGCAATTTGACACCGGAACTTCAATTTGTTGTTTAAACTCCACTAAACTCTCAATTTCCACTTTATAAGTATTAAAGTAGATATTAGGTGCGTTTTATTATCTTCTGTCGGGATTCGGATATTGATCTGGATTTAGCTTTAGAACAAAAAAGAAATAATAATGAGGTATCGTTTTTGTAGCACGTGTTAAAAGTTAATCCAGCCCTCTTTTGGAGATAATAAAACAGCAATAACTTTTTTAATTTTTTTTTTTTAATCTTCATGACATCTAAGCATTTGGTTTTGAGTGTTTAATAGGAGAATTGAATACTTATTACTGAAATTATACTTCATAATATAAAAGAAATGAAATAGTTTTAACAAATACACTAACTTCTTTTTTAAGTTTTAGGTTGGATAATTATTTTTTTTTTTAAATGATTATGAAACATTTTTATTAGAAAAATTGATTCGAGAATAGTTATTAAGAAATTATAGCATGACCTTGTAGCTGTTGCCGTATTTTTTTAGTTATTTTTATTTTAAATACAATTTTTCGTAAAATTCAAAAAAGTTTATTAAACAAAAATAAAGAGCATAACATTGCAAGTTACAAGTTAATGGTGCCGTTGATTTTTAATTTTTTTTAAGAAAGTCAATACTCTTATCTAAAAAAGGTGAAATAATCCCCCCCTCCCATACGATTTTTTTCTTAAAATATCATTTCATAAATTATCCTGCATGAAATAAGGAACACCATGTATTTGGTTTTGTTTTAACATCTAATTGATAGACCGAGGTGAATAATTCTCACCACGGGACGTGTTCAACAAATAGAAACCCAACTAGGGCCAGGTTCACATTAAGTGTGTTTGTTTCCTTGTCTGAATGAGCTCGGACGAAAAAAACGACGTCAGGGCTAAACAATGCTCCGTGGTTCAAAATTTTTAATTCATCAATTTCTGTGGATTTACTGGGTTTTAATGATGATTTAGGTTTCATGTAAGTTATAAAAGGCAATTACATTAAACCACCAAATCAGAGAGCTAAAAGTGCGGAGATATGGATCAAGACATTAACCCCGTTTAATTAATAGATATCGTTAAATAAATAAATAGATAGATATAATAGATTAATTAATAAATACAAACCTAAAACATTTTGGCCTACAGTAATGAGTAATAATAGAAATATACTCGGGTGCCAAACTGAATTAAAATTATAAAATAGCGTGACCATGTTTACTAATACAATCAATATGGAAATGAAGTAAAACAAACTAAAAGCTCTCCCAAGCCAACGCGAATGAGGAGCGACGATGAATTTTTGTTGTTGTTTAGCGTTGTGTATGTTTTTGTCATATTTTGTACTATTATGAATGATTCACTGCGAATCAATCGGCATTCGTGTTGGTTTTGGAGAGCCTTAATTCTACGTTTTCGTTAGACCAAATGGGGAAATTTCGTTGAAAATTTTAAAATTTGATACGAAATCATCATCTTATTTTCCACCCAAATTTAAATTTCGAAATGTAATCATTTCAACCAAAATTGCACGCAATTTTGTAGGAAATTAAGTCAAAAACCTAACGAGCACACCCAATTGGGCACATTTTGAAGAGCTCTGAAAAGATTTTGTACGAAAATATTAAAGCTGAATTAAGAAATCAACAGTGATTTACAGGCAGGGTTGAAACTCAAAAAATTAAATGAGCTGTCAAAAGAAATACCAAATTACAGATGAAAACACTTTTTCTGTAATTTACAAAATCACCTCATTTAGGCTCCTATGAAAACGTTTAAATATGCATTATTATAAATATTATTATTATTAATAACCAATTAATTAAAAACTATAGGGCTCATTGTAGAGTTATTTAATCCAATATGTTCAGTAATTTTAACTAATTAATTACAGCTGGTTAGCTGATGCTTGACGATTATTAAAGCAAAACTAAATTTGCCCACAAACAAGCAAATAAACAGACCATAATGCAATATCTGTAAGAACAATTCTTTGACCCAGGTTTTTCGTCACAAATTTCGATTCGACTCCGCTCCCCGAACGATATCTAGTCAAATCAAGCTCATTTCAACTCGACCCAGGTTTACAAAGAGTTGACGCGAGCTTCAAGCTGGTTTAACAACACATGTAAGCGTAGTATATATGCCAAAATTCTAGTTTGTGAATATCTTTATTCTTTTCGCATAATTATTTGAAACTTTCTTCGTAAGTTATTTTCCGTCAAGAAAAGAGTACATTTTCTACATTTCCTTATATATTTCGGGAGTTGAAAGAAAAAAAAAAACAGAAAAAACCAAATTGTTTATCGAAAAGAAAGTTATAAAAGTTATTTATTTTCCAGACAGGCGGGAATTAGTAAAAAGCGACAAAATTTACATTTAAAAAAAAACACAACTTATTCTCATAAGGTCCGGTGAGCACTTGATATTTATATAATTTCTCCCTTTTTTATATCTACTTTTTGAACAAGCCCATTGCAGCCCAAGTGAATTTGAAAATAACTGAAGATTTTCAAAAATAATCAACATATTCGTGGTGGATTGATCCCAACTGTCTGTGTGTGCGAATAAATCAGTGGTGGACTTAGCCCAACTGTCTATGTGTGCGTGTTTCAATTTGTAGGCAAAGCCGGATGACAGCCAAGAATTGGGTTGTTGGTAATTGATATTCTCTGGCCTTAACGACGGTATCGATTTTCTTCAAACTTGGTGCATAGTACTTAGTTTTTGGTGATTCTGCCCACACGTTTTTACATTTTTATTTAGGGCCAACAGTAATGGAACCTGCTTTTCAATTTTGTTGGCCAATTTTTCAGAACTAGTTTTTCTCAAAAACGGGTCCACAACTTTTCTTAAAAAAAATCTACAAATTGCTTTCGGTAAAGCTTAGCTTTAGATGGAAAACTACATTTTAAAAAATGGTAATTAATAGTAGCAGCATTTTCTACTTTTGCTTTTCTCAAAACGGTAATTCTTATTTCAATATTTTTTTTATAGGTACGAAAACTTCTGGGCAATACAAAGTTTTTTTTTACCAAAATTATCCAAAGAATATTTTTTGGATTTTTAAAAAATGATCAAAAATGTAAAATTATAAATTTTGAAAACTACACAGCTGATTTTAAATAAAACTCGGTGCTTAAGGGGTGTAAAACTTTTTAAAGTCTTTTAAGAAAAAAAAAATTAATTCTATGAAAAAATAATGGTTCCTTCCATGCAAATGTTAAATAACCGTTTGGGTAGTGTATCTCACTACCAAAAATTACAAATTACTTCTATTTTAAGTACCTATAGATCAAAATAAATTTGTATATACAAATTTCAAAAAAAATTTAAAAAAACATTGCATATCAATATTAAAAAAATTATTACTATTTTTTTAAAATTTTTAATTTTAATTTTTTTTCCATAAAATCATATTTAATCAAGAATCTACATACATATGTATGTATGTTTTTGTTATTAATGTGGGAGCATCTAAAGGCCCCCAGATGTTCTTATTGGTATTCCATATATCCAGTTTCAAAGAGCGGTAGAGGGAGGGAGTGGTGGAGTTCATTAAACTGAAATGACTGTTTTTGGATAATCAAAGCAAATGGTATACATGGTGTAAGGGTAATTTTTAATATGAATATGTTGAAAAAAGTTACCGCAATTTTTATGAATTAACTTTTTTTTAAAGTACAAGAGGATTATCACTCAAAATCCTTTGAAAATTATGGTCCAAAAATTTCGAAGGGGTGGAGTCAAACCCCTGTGATTCCACCCTGGCTACGGCCCTCTCCTGGATTGATATAAAGTCCTGCCAGATTTTCGTAGAGAGCCCACTCATATACATACATCTATGTCGTTCATTATAGTTCCACATACAATTTGACCAAGATAATAATATTTGTGAAGCGGTGTATCATAAAAAAAAACAAAGTTTTAATTGTTTCTGAATTAAATTTTCCATTTTCTTTGAAAAAATTAATTAATCCATCTGTTTAAGCTTGAAAAAAAACATTTCAAGTTAAAATTGGAGATAATTGATTATAACAGTGAACGACAAAAATAATGATACACAGAAATAAGTGAACAAAAATTATTATGTAGGTGGATCAGAGAATTGCATCAATTAGCTCGATTTACGAGCCACTTAAAAAAATTCATTGCCTTACAAAGTATTCAGACAAATTCACATTTATTTCGAATTAACCAACACTTATTATTGTTTCGCTTTTTATAAACAAATCTGAGTGGAGCTCACATTCATTTGAAAACATTAACAAGATTCATTGTCTGAATCAGTGTTGTCACTTTACCAAAATTGTGGTAAATCTACCACTTTTTTCCAAGATTATGATAATCTGCCACTTCCACCACTGAAGTAAAAAAATTCTACCACTTTTTGCTCATCCATAACAAAAAATGAAGTTCAAAGATTACCCAAATAAAACCCCAAAGTTTTCATTAACAAAATTTTCAACAAAAAAAGTCCTTTTTAACAGAAAAAAAATTCCTTCTGAACTTTTGTCTCTTCATACTTAATTGAATGCTATTTTGGTAGTATTTTGCACTGACTTCTTTACTCATGTAGAAAAAGAAATCTAGTACTTTTTTCAAAGCGTATGTCCTCCAAATTTGTCTATAAAATGTGGGAAAACAATGGCAACTTCTATGGCAATGGAAATTTTGGGAACTGACTTAACAACAAAAAAAAAATGCAGTTATGAAAGTGCTTTATATTTCCGAAAATGATGCTTGAGCGGCAGATACTCCAACGTTTCTTGACCTTCTCAAAATAGAAGATGGAACAGCTTCCCACATGCATGATCGTGTTTTTAACTACCTAACTGACCTGAAAATACTAATACAGATTGCAAAATAAAAATAAAAATTTGTTTTACGTGGGTTGTTTTTGTCATTCGTTAAGTCAAAATTGAAAATAAAACAAAAAAAAAGAAACGTGCTCATAGCTCAAAGCAGAGATTAATATCAAATAAAGATGGCAATCCTCAGTTGTCAATTTGATTTGCTTACAAGCTGAAACGAACAACTGGATTGATTAGATTCGCAAGGTATTCGTGAAAACCAGTGAAACACGCACACAAAGAATCAACTTGTCATTCAGCATATCATTCAGCACAGGTCTTCTTGTTGATGCAATTCACATCTAATCTTCGGACACGAAATGAAATTACAAATACAACAAATAGATTTTGGAGGGTGAAACGTAAGAAAGATTTGTGCTTCTTGATAATTGATATTATCTGGCTCAAAGCATCTATGTAGTTGGCAATTTTTTGTACTAAGCCGCACAAAATGTTCATATTAAGTCTAGTTTACAGTTCCCATGCAAAAAAGAGATACATATATGCAAATATTTTCGCATGGTCAAAAATTATTGAGATCAAATAAGAAATTATTTCTTGCAAGTTTGTTTCAAAGTTTCATGTAAAAAAAAATAAGCATTGCTGTCATGAATTGTCTTGCAGAACAATGGACCGACAAAAATTGTTTTGTGTGTAGAAAAAAATGTGGCTTACACTTCCAAAAAAAATATATTCACTTCTAGCCAAGGGATAATTTGCATGCAAATGGTTTTTGCATCCAAAAATAATTGTTTCCCATTTCAAGGCCTAGTTTAATAACTAAGGGTAAATTAATGACTACTTAATGTGTGGTTTAGCAAATAGTATTGGCCTTTAATATCATGTAGTTAAAAAAAAAAAACAGTTCAAATTTGGAAGTCCAAATTTGATCTTCAAAATTTGAACCATAGAGTACCTATATTATCTAGAGTCGCAACTCAGGGGGTTGGTTCTCTTTCACCCTACAAGCTGAGTTGTGAGCACTTTGTCCAAATTTCCTAGCTTGTATTGGTTGTTCCGTGCATTTTAAATGGGGACTGCACCAACACAATGAAAGAAATGTTGCTACAGTGCTCAGTGCGCAAATTTTGTGGACTACCGCGCTCAGATATTTAAAATATTAATCCGTTGAATTCAAAAATTGAAAATTATTTTTTGTTTTTTCAATACAATTAGATTTTTAACTCTTTAGGAAGAAAATGTATACAAAATATAGCTTTTTGTTGCTTCTGGCATACAAATAAAATAATATTTCTGTATATTTTTATTAAAATTAAAGAAAATTCATTCAAAAAGTAGGAGTGTACCCTTGAAACTCAGTGCGTACGTGCCCTACTTCTACCATATCAAATGTGGACAAGTAGCTCAATATTTTGACAGATGAAAAAAGGGTAAAAAAAAGTTTTATAATTGTGGTAATTCGATCGTTTAAAAACATATTCTAATTGAAACTTATTCTTTTCAGAAATTACATCTTCTCAGAGCAGAGGCGCAACACAACAAAACCAACAGTTTAGTCCCCAGCAATCGCAGCAAATGCAACCTCAACAGGAAGCGCAGCAACAAGCTCAACAGGAAACCCGACAACAACGAAAAAGAGACGAAAAGGATGTAAATATACCCCGGAAGGACAGAAGCCCACAATAGAAACTCAGGGGCCACCTCATCTCACATTAGTCCGAGTCCTTTTGGTTTCCATGCCAGTCACCCTATGTATCGAAACGTGTTGATGTCTACGTCCTACATTACATTACTATATCACCTGCCAATGGCACGTTATCATGCTCCCGAAGATATCTCCCGGAATCTATATTATATACATACCAGCAAATGCAGGCTGAGCAGCAGGCACAGCAACAAGCTCAACAACAAGCTCAGCAACAAGCATAACAACAAGCTCAACAGCAAGCCCAACAACAGACCCAACAACAAGCTCAGCAACAATAGCAACAGCAGCAGCATGCATCAACAACAGTAATAGCAGCACCAACAAAAGCAGCAGTATGACTGGTATACCTGCCACAGTGGCAGTGGTAATTCAAACGATAGTCGAAGTCCACCACCCCAAAGACATGTGCATACGCGCCATCATACGCACGTTGGACCTGGCTATGTTATGTATCCGCCACCCTATGGAATCAAGTGAAGATAAGTTAGTAGAATAAAACTAACCCAAATCCAATATCATTGATTGTTTTCAGAAGAGAAGAAAAAAGTTTTTTAACAAATGTTCGGTAAAGTTTCTTGTAGTTTTTTCACTTTGAAAAATAATATTTGTTAAATTATTTTACAAAACCAATCAAACATTTTTATCGTAGCCAACATATTCTAATTGAAACTAACTCTTTTCAGATATTACATCTTCCCGGAGCAGAGACGCAACAGTCTGGGTCACATCAACAGCCTCCCGGCTCACAAATGAAGCTTGAAGATCAACCAATGTCGGCACAACATCAACAGTAGTTCAGTCATCAGCAATAGCAGCAAATGCGGTCTCAGCAGCAGGTACAGCAACAAGCTCAACAACAAGCCCAACAACAGGCCCAACAGCAAGCTCAGCAACAACAATAGTACAGCAGCAGCAGTAGCAGCAGTAGCAGCAACACAACA
This sequence comes from Dasysyrphus albostriatus, assembly GCA_946251815.1. Taxonomy (NCBI): domain Eukaryota; kingdom Metazoa; phylum Arthropoda; class Insecta; order Diptera; family Syrphidae; genus Dasysyrphus; species Dasysyrphus albostriatus. The sequence continues at coordinate 59,108,210 of OX276335.1, forward strand.
ACAACAACAACAACAACATCAACAACAGCAGCAGCAGTGTGGCTGGTATACCTGCCACATTGACAGTGGTAATCCGGCCGATAGTCGAAGTCCGCCACACCAAAGACATGTGCACATACACACCATCATACGCACGTTGGACTTGGCTATCCTTTGTATCGGGCGTCCTATGAAGGTGAGCTTTAGCTTTAAATTAATTCAGTTTGAACAAAAACTTGCCCCACCAAACGAAAAATTAAAAAAAGAGGCTATGTAAGACCCACACTGATAACTTGCCATTGGTGAACTCAGCAGCTAGAAGCCCAAAGTTATTTTATTTTAAAAAATCTACAATTCAAGATCTCCGTTAACGTTTTAAGATGTTTAATATGCAATCAAGTGAAGATAAGATCAGTTTCAATTTCAATGTTGCTTTATAACATTTCAATTTACGATTGGCTAAAAAATAAATTTATAACTATAAGATAAATACATTGATAAATTAATTTATCATTGATAAATGAATTTATCTTATGGTTTTACAAAACCAATCAAATATCAATAATGAACTTGTGTATAGAATTTAATTAACCCGAAGCCAATACCAATTTGTGTGATCTCATGGTATTTGGGAGAAAAAAAAATGTCAACGATTTTTGCTAAAGTTTCTTGTATTTAGTTTTTTTCGTTTAAAAGAACTACATGTTGATTTTTTTTACAAATCCTATAAATTATTAATTATTATGAACTAGCAGTAATATTGGAAAGAAATGGTATTTGATTTCAATTTCAGTCAGCGGTTCAAAATTTGGTTTTTGGTAAGAGTGTACCTATATATTTACATATATGTTTGAATTTGAAAGAACTGGTATTTGTTTTTGGGTGTAACTTCCAAAGTTATTATTCTAGGATAATGGTTGATACATCCCTAAGCTCTAATTTGAATCCTCTTCAAATTGGCGTTTACCAATTTCAATTCCAGTCACCGGTTCAAAATTTGACTTTTGGTAAGAGTGTACCTATGTACATTTATATTGCAATTTGAAAAAAATGATATTTGATTTGGGTGTAACTTCCAAAGTTATTATCCTAGAATAATGGTTGATACATCCCTAAGCTCTAATTTGAATCTTCTTAAAATTGGCGTTTACCAATTTCAATTCCAGTCACCGGTTCAAAATTTGAGTTTTGGTAAGAGTGTACCTATGTGCATTTATATTGCAATTTGAAAAAAATGATATTTGATTTGGGTGTAACTTCCAAAGTTATTATCCTAGAATAATGGTTGATACATCCCTAAGCTCTAATTTGAATCCTCTTCAAATTGGCGTTTACCAATTTCAATTCCAGTCACCGGTTCAAAATTTGACTTTTGGTAAGAGTGTACCTATGTACATTTATATTGCAATTTGAAAAAAATGATATTTGATTTGGGTGTAACTTCCAAAGTTATTATCCTAGAATAATGGTTGATACATCCCTAAGCTCTAATTTGAATCCTCTTCAAATTGGCGTTTACCAATTTCAATTCCAGTCAGCTTTCTTCTAATTTCCCAAAAATTTCATTTTAGGACTTATCCTTCTTCAAAATGCCGATTGAATTTTACTTCGTTGCATAAATAAATATAGAAAAAAAAAATTGAAACATTTTTTTTTAAATATTTGTTTGTTTACAGCATTGCAGAGAAGATGGAAACTGACGAAGATATGATTTGTAAGTTATTTACATACATCATAAACCAAATTACAGGAAACAAATTGTATTATTTCCAAACATTGCGTTGTCATCATCGTGTTTGTTGCGATGAATTTTGACAAATGCCAAATGACCCTCAATTATTTTTTTTAAACAGCTGAGGTTTTTGTCTGCTTACGCGTCCATATAATTTTGCAAAGTTGATTCTTACAGTTCTGCTGGAGACACTAACACCAAATTCCTCTTTGTAGGCATAACAACAACAATAGTTTAGTCACCAGCAATCGCAGCAAATGCAGGCTGAGCAACTAGCTCAACAATAAGCTCAGCAACAAGCATAACAACAAGCTCAACAGCAAGCCCAACAACAGACCCAACAACAAGCTCAGGAACAATAGCAACAGCAGCAGCATCAACAACAGCAATAGCAGTTACAACAAAAGCAGAAGTGTGGCTGATATACCTGCCAGTGGTAATCCAGACGATAGTCGAAGTCCACCACCTCAAAGACATGTGCATACACACCATCATACGCACGTTGGACTTGGTTATGTTGTGTATCCGGCGCCCTATGGAATCAAGTGAAGATAAGTTAGTAGAATAAAACTAACCCAAATCCAATATCATTGATTGTTTTCAGAAGAGAAGAAAAAAGTTGTTTGACAAATATTCGGTAAAGTTTCTTGTAGTTTTTTCACTTTGAAAAATAATATTTGTTAAATTATTTTACAAAACCAATCAAACATTTTTATCGTAGCCAACATATTCTAATTGAAACTAACTCCTTTCAGATACTACATTTTCTCGGAGCAGGGACGCAACAGTTTTCTGCAGCATGTACAGTCTGGGCCACATCAACAGCCTCCCGACTCACGATAATTTCAACGTAATTAAAGTATCGGAGAAGGAATTGCTTCGTGGTTACATTGCCGGTGATTTGAAGTGCAACCTTCCCAGGGGAGCTGCTGACTTCACCACTCAGATCATCGTATTGAACCACTCACCAGTGGTCGAACGGTTACACCCCAGTGTTGAATTGCTACACTGCTCACATTGCTTGCAATCAAGCAAAAATCAAAGGCAGATCTTCGTTCAAGAAAAAACCAAATGACATATTTATATCTGTGTTAAAATGACAAATTTATTAATCTTCTTTAAGTAGTATTAGTAATTATATATTATTGTTTATTTAAACTGATCAATACAGAATGTTATCGAACCATTGTGAACAGCATTTAAAATAATTAAAGACATTTTTTTTACCGGCTTGAACAGTTGCTTAAAAAAACGAGTTTTTTTTGTGAAGTTGGGAAATTTAAGTTTAATTTTAAAGCGAAAAAAATATGTAGAGTAGTTGCCTATTTTTTTTATCTACCTAGGAGTAAATTGAATAAGGTCAATTTCCTTGTAACGCTTTCCTTCCAGTTAAAAGATAAAATTAGTTAAAAATTTTAAAATTACCTATGAGAACTTATGTACGAGTAGTATTTGATTTTTATAGTCTTAAGGGCTAGAAGGCTGAAATTTAGATAGATTATAGAAATTATTTCATATATATTTTAATTCCAATCAGTTCATATGCGAGGATCGAAAATCTAAAAGTTTAATAGTAGGAATCATTAATAACAGTTTAAAGAATAATTTACCTATTTTTTTTTTAATCGAAGTCCTTAGAGCCGTTTTTGAAATAAATAAACTTCTTAAATGGTTGTATGGCAAAAGTACCGTTATTTGTAAGCTTAACATTTTAACAATTAACTATTGATTTCCACTCCCAAAATTTGAAGAAAATCGCTTTCGTGGTTTAAGCTACTCATTAAAGTACAGATAGACAGACCGAACACCAACAGACAGAGTGGATTGTGCTACCCACTTTTTTGGTGTTCTCTATCATCGTAATGACATGTTTGATTATTACCTCAAATTGTTTTTCAACAATCCAAAACTTGCTATTTATTATCTATGTATATATATCTCAAGTAAAAAGATTTTTTATTTATCAGCAAAAAATTTTTGAATTTTATTAAAACTTCTTAAGCAAACATACATATAAAAGCATCTAATAAATAAATTGTAAATTTGGATATAAAATTAAATACAATAAATAAATTGTAAATTTGGATATTAAATTAAATACAATCAAAAAATATGACAACAATAATACAATAATTCAGCAGCAACATATTCACATAATTTGTTGATGGCAAGTTTAAGTTTTTCATCGTATTCCTATAAAACTTTTTCAAGGTATGTTTTTAATTTCTATATCGAAAAAAGACAATAAAAACATGGAAAATAATAAATAAGGATTGTTCTGTTTTGAAAGTTTTATTTTCTTATACGGAATATTAAAACGCCTCTTGTTTTGATAAAATTTACTTTAAATTAAGTCATAAAAGCCAAAAGCAACAAATTGAATTGTAGGTCATATTGAGAAGAAAATGCTATGCGAAAATGTATATGCAAAAAATAGGACTTATGATTAAGAAGCAATTTTTTTTTTAATTTGATAAATTGATTTGAAAATTAAAACAATACAAAAGGCGTTCACTAGTGTCTTTCTTTGTCAAAATAGAAGACTAACATAAAGAAAAAACTACAAAATACACATATTATCGTTTTCAATATAATGAAAGCCACAAACGCTTTCGAGTCCTTAAACCTTACATTTTTTTTTAAAGCTTATACAACTCATAGGGAATTCTTACCGAATGTTGGTTTATGTTGTTCACTTATGTGCAATTTGGTTGTATTGCACATTGGTCTTTGATGTTGAAGAATTCTCCTAACAACTTCTTGGTCATCGGAGCCAGTTGCAATAACATTGTCAGGTGTTGAATCAGCGTACTCAATATCAGAAAACTACGGAGATGTAATGGAGATGTTGCTTCCGACGGAGCTTACGGATGCTTTACGGTTAAAGTCTGAAAAAAAGGAGAATTTATAAGATTTATTTATAAGCAAAGATCACTTTTGGGTCACTTCTTACACTTTGTTTTGAATGCCAGTTGTATTCTCATAGGCAGGACTGCCAGTAATTGGTTATTATTTGGCATTTCTGATTTAACTGGTGTATTTTTTGACTCCATGTTGGCAACTAAACTATGATAAGTTCCATCAGCTGTGTCAATGTTAAGCTTTGGTAGAATTTTACAACCTAATTGAGGACCGCACTCTGGATTGGTGGATTGGAAGTTTTTAGATTTTGTGTTAAATATTAAATGACTTTACCTGTACTGCATTGCTGCTTTCGGGTTAGCAACTGGAATATTACGAGGTGGTTTACGAGGTGGAGTAGATAGGTTTCTTGGCTTATACTCTACACGAGTACCACTTAAACGTTTTTGTAACAAACGTCCAACATTTTTGTCACTGCTCCTGGAATTTGTGTTCAATAAAGATTGTTAAAATTCTTCGGTTAGACTATCAATTTCGCTGACACTATCCATGAAGACGAGGGAATGTGATTGTTTGGGAATGTTTTCGGTACCACCGTCAATAATCGTTTGTTCTGCTGTCATTTGCTTCTTAGATGGAGGACTTTTACGATGAATTTTATGTTTGTTCACACGCACCTCCGATACTACACAATTATTGTGTAATTCTTGGATTATGTGAATGAGTGGTGCTTTTGAATTGCGGCTTGAATGTGTTAATGTACTTATCGCTGTAAGTGTTCGAGAAGGATCACTTTTCGATTGGACATCATGCTTTTTTTTTGCATTCAGTGGAAAAGTCTCTCTGTTCCTCATCTTGCTGTTATTGTTTGACACATCTGAAATCTAAAATAAAAAAAATATTGTTTTAGTATCTATGCCACAGATGATTTTTTTAAAATGTTCAAATCCTACGAACCAGTTTCTGAAAATCTTAAAAATTTAAGTTCAACATATTAAGAATGTATTGGGCAGATTACGTGGAGGAAAAAATAATTATTGTATTTTATTACTAACCACAGAGCTTGTACTTAAAATATAAATTGAAATATCATATTATATTATTCATATATTATATTTTTTCAAAAGCTTATATAACTCATAGGGAATTCTTACCGTATGTTGGTGTATATTCTTTAGTATGTGCAATTTGGTTGTAATGCGCATTAGTCTTTGATGTTGAAGAATTTTCTTAACAACTTCTTGGCAAGTTCTTCGTCATCGGAGCAAGTTGCAATAACATTATCAGGTGTTGAATCAGAGTACTCAATATCAGAAGGATGTAATGGAGATGTTGCTTCCAACGGTGCTCACGGATGCTTTAGTCTGAAAAAAGGAAAATTCATAAGATTTAAAGATGATATAGTAATTAAAACTCTGCCTAAATCGCCATTCTTTCGGAGTTACTCCGAAAACATATACTTTCAGACAAAGAGCAATAACCAAAGTTTAACATTAAGTAAAATCATCGATGCGGATTGTAAGGAGAAATCCTATATGGTGTACATAGTTATATGCATTTTAGTTTTAATTTTTATCATAATAATAACAGCAGCTATAATTGTTATGCGAATTGCAAAGAAACGAAGGAAACGCATTATGGATGTTGTGCTACCAGAAACACGAACTTATAGGGAAACAGAAATTATTTATCAAATTGAAAATTCTGGCTTATTGAAGACTGATTTGTAAAAAAAAAAAAAAATCCAATGCTGATATATTAATTATGTTGTAATTATATTGTTTGTGCACAAAACTTACCCAATAGGCAGATAAGATTCCAAGGCTTGATTAACAGTCAATATTGATTCGGAGAGTGCGAATCCCTTTGACAGCAAAGCATGATGATTTGTGAGCGTGTCTTCGATTGTCGATAGGTCTTCGACTTCTTTGTCATCTAGAAGGATATATAAAATTTACTAAATTTAGTGAATAAACGAAAAGAACATTATTTACTAAGATGCTATTTATACAAATTAAATTAAAATGTTGTAATTTATATATTATGTAAATTTTTTTGTTTTTAATTTTTGACCATTTTTATTCCTGGGATCTCAATGTTCAACTTATTCTCTGTATTTTAAAATATTTCTTCATAGATTTTCTCATTAAATTTCCATTAATTATTTTTTTAAAATTCAAGTTCTGAATCACAGAGATCTTGTTTTTAAAATTCAAAGCATAATTTCAGCAACAATTTATGCTCTTATTTGAGCAGACATCAGCTTTACTATTTAGTTAAAAAGCCAAATAAAAATTAATAGAAAATCAGAACAACAATACCTGGCAAATTTAAATCCTTTTTCATCAAACTAGCACTGCACATTCCACCTAAATAAGCCAGTTCATGTTCCAAACGTATTAGGCAAGAATTCTTTGTATTCATCTGTTTTGAAAAATTAATAAAAAAAAAAACTATGTAGCTATGAAACATTAACATTTTTTGTAAACTTTTACCGCTGTTGGATTATCATAACCAACAACAAGACACTTGAATCCAAAACGGTTACTATGCGGATCCTGAGCGTAAAGAGAAGCTGTCTCCAAAGAAAATTCCACCTGATTTCCAGGCAAGATCATAATATTTTGTGGCCAATTGCTGACACTGTAAATATAATTATCACAAAAACTAAAACCGACAGAAAAGACCTCTGTGGCTTATGTATTAAACTTCTTTATGACAACCCAATCGTTGTCATTTGTATTAGCATTTGCACCATGACCTCTAGTATAGTTTGTCACAATGGCATTTTTGCAACTGGAACGTTGCATAGACATGTTATTGTCCAGTATATCCAGGTAATCATTATCAACTTGACAAGCTTCAACTAAATATGGCTTTGTTGGAATAGATATCAATAAGTAGTCTTCAAGTTGAGCAGTTCCACACTGTGAATCGAATTCTATGGCAAACCATTGTACACAATGAGGAAACTCCACCCTTTAATAATATTGAAAATCAAGTTAGTTTTTACATACAATCATTTGCATATATAGATTCTTACCTCTGACATGTTATGGATCCACTTCGATATGGATGCTCGCTCTCTACGATGCAATAATGATTGCTTGTAGTACATATATCTACGCTCTTATCGATCTCATCCATTCTCTTTTTGTTAATATCCAAAGCTGAGAAGTCTACCTTTTTATCCTTTGATTTGAGTGTAAGATATTCTTTGCTCGAATAAAGTTGATTTAACGCAGCTACATGTGGCAAAATCTCCTTAATCAGTCCAAGTATTTGGACAGAACTCTTTAAATATAAAAAGTTGATAAATATAGCACAATTAAATTTAAAAAAAAAAACTCACCTTTGGGTCACACGCCAAGGTTCCAATCTAAGCATAAATCAGGGGCAGCAAAGTATGAAACACATTTGCTGATGATGTATTGAATACCTCCAACAACTGCACTACTGTCATCTGACTTCCCAAGACTCCATCATCAGAATCGCTTCTCTTATCTATCACATCTAATTCATTGTCAGTTCGGTCGTTACTGTTGAGTTTTGTATCAACATGTCCTTTGCGATAGTGCAATTCTTGAATTGCCCCGCTCTCTTCAATTAAATCTTTTGGGTGAATCTCAGTTGCACCAATTTCAATCTCAATATCAAATGGGTTTGTGGATCGTTTATCAAATTTAAAAGTTTCTATCAAACCCTTGGAGAAGGACTCGATTCTCTTTGTGATATCTCTGGCTGTTGTAAGGCTTGGATCTGCAGAAAGAGCTGAAGTCCTTGAATTGTTTACCCAATTTATATCCATATGTTCCTCAATTGGTGTTATATTGTGCTCCGAATCAATTGTCTGAGTATGATTCGAAGAATTATCACTTGGCGATAGAGATGCAGCCAGAGCATTCCTTGCCAAAATCAATAGTTCCGTGCATTTCTTGGTGATATCAGTTGCAACCTGAAGAGCTGTATCTCGACAAAATTTCCAGTGTTCCATGTTCGGCTCACATCACATCGGGAGAATCTGTTGCCAGTTGAGTGTAAACTACGAGGTGGCAAGAAAGCATTTTCAAACCTAAAACCAAGAAAATATTAAATCAGATTTAAATTATTATAAAAAAGTATAATTATTCCCACCTCATTTAGAGATGTTTGGTAAACGATCTCAGCCAGAACCCTTGCCAAAAGATGACAACAGTTGTTGATCAGACCTTGATTGATATCCTTGTAAATTCGGTCTTTTCCTGTTGTGTTCGATAGATCATCTGTTCTACCAGGATGGGATATTGATGATTCTCTGAACTCGATAACATTGGAAGACCAAAATTATCACTTGGACTAACGATAGACTGTCGTTCATTACCGGATGTCAAAAGGGAAAATGTTGTTCTCAATTTTATGGAAGGACTGCAGAGTCCAGCAATTATTGCACTGAGAAGGCGAGAGTGCAATTCACCCTTTAGAAGAAATAACTTACAATAATGATTTCATTGGATTGCAAAAAAACATACCAAAAACATGCAAAATAAACAATATTGATTTGGGAAAACCGAAGTAAACAAAAAAAATCAAGTGGAGTAACACATCGAGTTTCACTTGATCACTCGACTTTTGGCACTTGAAATTTAAGTTATTTATTATTGTTATCCACTTTTACTTAAAAATTACTAATATTTTACCTATAAAAAGTATAATTTTCTTTTAAAACCGAGTTTTTGTTGGAAGAATTAAATATAATCAATTCCACCCAACACAAATTAGAATCGAGATCTGTCATTTTAACATTTCATAATTTAACAAAAAAAAACAAACGTCACTTTGAGCTACTAACCCCATTTTGTATTTTTATCCACAATTCACACGTATTCACCGACACGCAATTTGAGAGAGTTTTCTCTTGGTGTGCTCAAATAAAATTTGCGGGTGTTTTAGGCAAGAGGGGTACGAGTCGCGACTCTAGATAATATAGGTACTCTATGATTTGAACTTAGTTTTTTTCCTGAAGTACCCACAAAACTGCAATTTTGGGACATAAGTGTAATTTCCTATCTAACTCATTTGCTGAATTAAGGACATGTACCTTCTGCTTACTTTATAGGGAAGTTAACAGTGCAAAATTGATTTTTTCTTAAAGTGCATAAAAAACTGAAAATTTGGAGCCTCATTGCAATTTTCTATCTAACTCCGTTACTGAGAAAAGGACTATTCTACTAACTTCCCAGTGAAGTTAACAGTGAAAAATGAATTTATTCGATTTTTTTTTAAATAAGGACTTCAAAATTAGGACCATGATTTTTCTTGAAATGCAAATTAAACTGCAAATTCTGAGCCTTATTTCATTCATGTCTAGCCCGGTTTATGAGAAAAGGACTTTTGGAAGTTGTTTGGAAGGACAAAAGGACGGTTGGTTACACCCACTATTTGGTGAACTGAAAAATCTGGAATAGAAATTCATTAAAAATGCAAGAAAAAACTATAAATTCCTGTCGTGGTCTCATTGATTTAACCTAAAATTGTTCTGCTAACTTCACAGACGTGAAAAAATTCCGAAAAAACTAAACCACCGAACTGATTTTGATGAAATTTTCAGACATGATAAATATAAGGACAAAAACAAAAACACAATTAATATCCGCCCACTGCCCCGGCAACTTTCTTAGAAAATCCGGATTCAAAACAATAAAATAAAAAATAAATATTAAATGTTTCTCAAAAATGCAGGTCAGGCCGAGGCTACGTAATTTTTACTTTAATTTTTTTCTCATTGCATGACTTTCCCACTTCAAATTGTACTGGAAATTGAATCCGAATGGTTCAGGATGAGTTCTTTGTCAGAATTTGTTTCTCTTACACAAACAACCGAAAACAACGAGACAACAGTGTCAAATGGCGCTGGTACTTTTTTTTGTATCCGATGGAAATCTTCAAAAAGACACTCGGTAAGAATCGGTTTCGAGTATTGTGGGACTCTAACCGCTCTAAAACCACCGCTGAATCAGGACCAATCCATTGAAGATCGACAGATTATTTTTCTTTCTTAATTTATAATTTCTTTTTTGCTTTCCTCATTTATAAACGTTATTTTTTTTTTATTATCAGATGGAAATCTTCAAAAGACACTCGGTAAGAATCGGTACCGAGTAGTGTGGGACTCTTACCGCACTAAAACCACCGGTGAATCAGGACCAATCAATGAAAGATCGACAAATGATTTTTCTTTCTTAATTTATAAATCGCATTGTGGGAAGTTTAAGTTATAACACTTTCCCATAGCTTTTAGACCATCAGCTCATGAAGCTTGGTTCTTCTTAATCTCCGAACATTGTCTCTTACATTTAAGGCGGTCTCCATTTCGGAGTTGGTATGACCTTGCAGTCGCTGATTGTGTGATGCAGCGTATTTTTTAACCATTTCTGTAACCATTTCAATTTGAAGGTCACGATGTAGATCGCTATTTCTTATATACCAAGGGGCATTTATTATTCCGCGAAGGACCTTGCTTTGGAATTTTTGGATGGGTTCAGCATTTGTTTTGTACAGCATCATAGTTGGATGCCATATGTCCAAACGGGTTTCAGTACTTGCTTATATAACATTAGTTTGTTCTGGATAGATAGGTCTTTCCTAGTAACCAGTTCATTTTTCTGTACTTCAAGTTTAGTTCGTCTTTTTTCTTTTTGATGTGCTCTTTCCATTTAAGCTTTGCATTAAAAATCATTCCAAGATATTTGGCAGTATTGGAGTAAGGTACTGCTGTACTGTTTATAAGAATTGGAACATTGTTTAATTTTTTTGTTTGTAAAGTTTATATGCGTCGATTTTGTTTCATTTAGTTTGATTCGCCATTTTTGCGTCCAATCACTAACTTTATCGACTGCATTTAGCAGTTTTTGTGTAGCCTTCGTAACGGATTTATCTGGCACCAATATTGCAGTATCATCAGCAAAGGTGGCCATGATAGCGTTTATGTCCACTGCCTTGTATATAACAGATACAGGGTTGGTCCTAGGACACTTCCTTGTCGTACACCAGCTTCAATTTTCTTTAGTTCCGAGTAATTTTGGTCGTACCGTACTCTAAGAAGTCGGTTCATAACGTAGGATTTCAGTATTTCGTAGTACTGCCTGGGAAGATCCCTTTGCAGTTTGTACTCAAGTCCCAAGTGCCAAACCTTGTCAAAGGCTTGAGCAACATCTAAGAATATGGCCGAGCCTTTTCCACAACATCCGTAATCCGATGCACTTGGTCTATTGAGGAATGTTTATTTCTAAATCCAAACTGATAGCTCGGGATAATCGTTATGAGACTATAAATAATCGCTAATATTGAGTGTTTTTTTTTTTTAATATTTCTTATGTAATTTTTCTCGCTCAATAAATGTATTGACATTACTTATGGGTAAGTTCTCGTATATCTTAATCCCATAAATAGAATAATCATTAAATAAAGCTCTGAATTTTGTGCAAACGGAACGAAATGGGTAGTTTACCGTTGGTTGTACCTTTTTTTCCTAATTTTCAACCTTTGGCGATAAACTCCAGGTTTACAAATACTTTATTCTTAAACGGTTATCATTTCTTGATTAAACAACTATTTTACTTTGAAAAATAAAAAATTAATTATAAAATTTGACACTTTCGAAAGTTCAAATTTCAACAAATTCTTTCAACGTTTTCCCAACTGTCACCCCTTCCGCTGTATTACATGTATTACAACAACAACAACAAAGACAACGAACACTAAAGTATAAATTAAAAAACATATTAAAAACCAAGAAAGAATGTTGTTTGCATGGTAAAATAATATAAATATTCACTAAAAAGCTTGAAACAATTTAATTTGCTAATAAACAAGTAACAAATGAACACACAACAGAGAACACATTTTGATGTTTTAAAGTGCTGGTTGATTTTGTCACATGCGCAGAATTGAATGAAAATGAAAACGTTAATGATATTACCGTTAATATGTGTACTGTAATTCAAATATTTATAGCTTTTTCTAAACTTAAATTCGAAAATGAAAGTTTTCGAACTCAGTTCTTCCCCTTACCTACATGATGAAGAGAATAACCACAATCTACAATGCAAAATACAACTTAATGACTTTTAAAGAGAATATTTTCGATGTAAGGAAAAGATTTATCACAACACATAACACAAGCATTGGACAGATAGCGTGCCATATTTTTATGATACCAAAGGACCTGTTATTGGAACTGATAAGAACAGTTGTTCGTAAAGTTTCATCCTATTCGGATGAGATGAAAAATTGTCTCAAAAAGAAAGAAAAAAAAAAACTACTCTTCCGAAAATAACATGTTCTATTTTGGTCTTTAAACTAAATCAAGTGTAAAATACCTTTTATTCTCCTACACCTTCCTTCAGCCAAAATAATTACAGATCCTTTTTCGTTATGTATTTTCATATCGGATTCTTTAATGTGGTGTTAGTTTATTTGTTGTATATTCTTATGCCATGTGCTTATTGTGAATATTTTGTGTCTAATTTGACCACCATTCAAAGTGAAAGTAATACAGAATTCGATTCCACAACGGAAGTTAGTTGCGGTGAAACTCAAAAAATGGCAGATTTGTGCTTCAAGGATTTACCCCCACAACTAATGGAATTCTTGACAACTACAAAGATTGCAGTCAACAATGATGAAATTATATCAAAGTGCACGTAAGAAATAAATGTTGTGCAGACATTCCATTAAAATAAATTTGTGTGTGTCACGTGCATGTCATGTTGTATGAACTTATTTCTCATTGAAAGGGTTAATTTTTATCATCCGTATGACATGATGTTGACATAGAAGACCTTTACCTAAATAGAGGTTAGTTGGAATGTAATTGAATTTAAGTCTTTCTATTTAAAAAGAATTTGTGTGAGTAAAGCTTAAAAGTGGCTTTTAAATATTTTTCAAACAAAAAAAAGCAATCTAAAGTTTTTTGACTGTGGTTCAAGACTTATAAGTGTAAATGGGCTAATTAAATTACTTAAGCATCTTAAGGCTCTTACATTTAAAGGGTCTAGGGACAAAATGGCTTATTTCACTCAGATGGATTCTATGAGAAAAACAAAATAAAGCTTAGTAGCTATTTAAATCGACTGAGTCTGTCTGTCAAAAGTTAAAATCAAAGATAAAATTTATTTAATATTGAAAAAAGATTTATCTAACAAATTAAGCTTACATAGTTGTAATATATTTTATTTTCATTAATAAGATTTTCTAGGAAAAATATTTAAGTTAGAAATGAGCTATAAGAAGGTTTTTTTTATAATACAAATTCTATATACTACTGGAATAAATCAGCCAAGTAGAAGACTTCGCATTAAGGATTGGACATATTGAATTATTGATTCAAAAACATTTTTAATGCATTTAGTCCTACAAATTGGCGTTTCGTCCGGATTACTAACTTGGACTCAAGTGAAAGAAATTCATCTAAGAAAAACTGAACTTAATACAAATTGCGTATGGCCTTCACTATGCCACTGATGAGTCCAAGTGAGACAAACCGCTATTATAAAGAATTTTTATTATACAGGGTGGCGCACCAATTGTGCTACAATAAGAAATTCAAATAACTTTTATTTTAATCGATGTATTTCATTTTTTTTTTTATTGGTTAGAAAATTAAATTTTATTTTAAATAGTAAGTTGTTTTTAAAGATTATAGACCGCAAATGACCTCCACGCTCTCCCACGCATATGCGGCACCTGATCAAAAAATTATTCATTGCGGCCTGAAGAGTTGAAGTTGGGATCGCCTCAATTATTGTCGTTATGGACTGCTTTAATTCAGTTAAATTCCTGGGCTTCGTTTTATACACCTCTTGCTTGACATAACCCCATAAAAAGAAGTCTGGTGCAGTCAGGTCAGGTGACCTTGGGGGCCAGCGAAGAGTGGAGTTCCTAGAAATTAATTTGTTTGCGACTTTTTTGTTTAGCTCCGCCATAACTGGTGTGGCTATATGTGCAGTTGCTCCATCTTGCTGAAACCAAACGCTGAGGAATGGTATACGTCTTCGGCACAGTTCTGGGTAAAAAAACTCCTTCAACATCTTTAAATAACGGACCCCATTGACAGTAACGGTTACACCGTTTTCTTCAAAGAAGTACGGCCCGACAATACACCTTGATGAAACTGCGCACCACACAGTGACTCGTTTTGGGTGCAGTTCCGTCTCATGGAGCATTTCTGGATTAGACTCATTCCATATACGGCAATTTTGCTTGGTTACATTGCCGTTAAGATCAAAATGGGCCTCATCAGACATGAACAAACAATTGATCAATGTATTGTCTTCTTCGGCCATTGATATCATTTTTTGGCAAAATTCCAGGCGAACAGGCAAATCCTGAGGGTTTAACTTGCTAGTAATTTGGACTTTGTACGGAAACAAGTTTTAATCGTCATGAAGTATCCGTTGAAATGACCGTCTACTAACTCCAATTTGCCCCGATAAGTTTCGGGTCGAAACGCTCGGATTGGCCTGTATTGCAAATGCTACTGCTGCGATTGTATCCTGAACCCGAACATTGGCATCTCGATGGTACGGCCTTCGTGCGATGCTTCCAGATTCGGCAAACATGTTTACAAACATCATAATGGTCCATCTACTCGGGGGACTACCACCAAACTCTCGCCTAAATTCCCTTTGGACGAAAATGACGGACTGCAAAGCATGGTACCGTTGCACTATCCAAATTCTTTTCTCCGTATCCCAAGCATCCATTTTTATAAATCTAAATAGTAACCTACAAAATAAAAAAAATAAGCCGATTACTTACACAGAAAAAAAGTTATTACGTTTTATTTTTGTAGCACGATTCGTGCGCCACCCTGTACAAAAACTTCTTATATACTTATATCGTGGCTCCAAACACGAAGTGGTGTATCTGCAAAAATTGATATTTTGATATATTAAGCGATTGGTATATTATCTACTGACCGTTATTTACTCGTATCATCACTTAAAGTGGCGTATATCAATTTATTTGATTTTATTAATACTTTCAAATTTGATTAAGTCAAAACTTTATATGTATTAATGTATGTTTCACGCAAAAACGAACATATTTACGTATCTATACATATCCAACATATCCATACACACTCAAAAATAGTATTTATATATTTATGAAGGCTTAAACCATTATAATAACCACTTCGTGGAAATAATGTACAGCTTTGTTTAGTGTTTTGAGTTAAAGGGAATAAAATTAAATTTTGGTAATTTTTGTTTTGGCTTAGATGCAAATTCAAGATTGTGCACTTACGCCACTTCGTGTTTGGAGCGATGATTATGTTACCGTTAAAGTGTGTAATACGTTTATGTGCAAACTAACTGGTTCGACCCTTTAGAGTGCGAAATCTTACTTCAATGAGCATAAAAGGATATCGTGCTTCGTGTGTGAGATTATGCTTAGCAAGACAACGAAGCACTTTCGTCTGTGCTAAATAAACCGTGCCATTGGCGAAAAGTATACAAACAAAATATTTACCCAAAGAAAAAGGATTGCAAAGTAAAAAAATTCGCATGAGTATTTTTTTAATTTCATAATCCTTTTTCTTTGGGTAATTTCTTTTGTTCTTACTATACTCTTTGCCAAGAGAGGGATTTATTTGGTTTGTGAAAATTGAAGGGTTGTAAGACTAAATGTTACTATTAAAAATTATATGAAAAAAATTTAATTAAACAATTATTTCTTTTTATTTAAAACAGTTCAACAAATATCTTATATTCTCTTGCACGGCTGTTCTGATAATCGGTTGAATTGAATCCGTAGGGATTGAAAACGGAAAACAAAAAGAAACCCCATAGTTAAAACGTCATTCCGTTCGTTTTTCCGAACGTGCCCATCAGAAACGATTTGATTTCCGATCATCGAAAAGTATCGATGATTGAAATCACAAATTTTCATTTTAATCGATCTCAATCATTTCGATTATTATTCTTGATTTTCCATCCCAATCTTAATTATTTTGACGATTTTTGATTTTTCATCCCATTTTCAATCATTTCGATGATTCTCGATTTTTCATCCCAATCTTAATCATTTCAATAAAGAATATCAATTTTTGGTATCAATTTTTTCAAAAATATCTGAATATTTAGAGGTTTATTAATCCATCGACACCATAGCGATCCTTCAATGGAATTTGACAGTTGATAGCTTGACAGAGGGGAGACAAATTTTTTGCTGACAGAAAATGTGTTTGTTTTTGTTTTTGTTTTTTTGTAAATTCATTTTTATTTTTCAATTATCTTAGAACTATCTTAAAGCTAGACAAAAATTCATAAAAACTAGCCTACTTATCATCATCTTAAAAACTAACTTACTGGCCCCAGTCGGGCGCTCTAAGTTAAACTATAATAACTTAATGATAATGCCTTTCGGCCTAAGAACTATCTTAATACTAAATCCAGGTCGGTTTTATTTTTTACCGAGAAGAATTTCACAAAAAAACTCGGTATCTATGTCTTTATTTTTTGGAAAAAATGTGTATTTCGATCCAAATGTCACCCAATTGTCCTAAATTAACCTTTTTCCGGAGAATCAAAAATTATTAAGAAATTTCTGATTTTTATAGGTTTTTTAATCCATCGACATCCTAGCCATCCGTCAATGAAATTTGACAGTTGATGGCTTGAAAGATAGGAATAAACTATATTTTGACAGAATAAGTGTATTTCGATCTAAATGTCAATCAACATTTACAACATTTACCGGAGCAGTACAAAAACTGAAAATTTAAGATTTTCTTACCAATTCTTAATCCAACCAAACTACATATATTATTTGTTAATTTGGAATAATTTAGATTCGATCAACAGTACAGTGTTGAATTGAAGATTGGATTTAATCGAAATCGAAATAAAAATTTAATCAGAACAGTATCGAATAATGAACTGAGTGAAATAAAAATGATCAAATGATCGACTTATTGACATAATCGAATCATTTTTGTGATCGATTTTTGACCGATTCGATTATTTGAAATGAAAGCTCTATTCCGATCGCTTATGAATCATAGATGTTTGGCAAAACGAATGGACCGCAATACCACAATCCGCCATTTTGTTTATGTTTTCAATTTTAATTTTTGAAACAGCAATTCCCAAGAGTGCCAAATCTACGAAAGGTCCAAAACCTAGTATCCGTAAGGAAACGAAAACATTGCCAGTACGTTCGGACAAAATATCGAAGCAAGGAAATGCAGAAACATATGCCCAAATAGCGGCAAAAAATATACCCGTAAATAATGACACTGACACAGATCCGGTTTCGAAAGTCTTTTCAATAATTTTGTCAAAACTTGAAGAACAATGTAAAACAAATAAACTTATCTTTGATTTAAGTATGCTCGAAAATTGTGTTCGACCCAAACCTCTTTCAAAAAATATATGATGGAAAAGCTTAAAATTCCAACGTGGAATGCCAACGGATTATGACAAAAACTTGGAGAATTGGAGATGTATATGCGAGAAAATGATATTGACATATGTTTGATATCAGAAACGCATGTCAAAAATGAACCAAATCTTAAAATCAACGGGTTTCATGCCTACCACGCCATTCATCCGTCAAACAAAGCAAGAGGTGGATCATCATTGTATATAAAAGAACGCATTGAACACTCGATAGGCCTCAAAATAGAGGCGGAATCAATGCAATTGAGTTGTGTACAGGTTAAAACTAAAAATATTCCTCTCAATGTCTCTTCCATATATTGCCCTCCGCGTTGCAAAATTAATAAGAGTGAATTTACGACATTGATAAAGTCACTAGGTCCAAATTTAATTGTTGGTGGTGTCTTTAATGCAAAGCACACCTTCTGGGCCTCACGATGTATATCTCAAAAGGGTCGCATGCTATATGAAGCAGGAATGGAAAATAATTGTGACTTTTATTCGACTGGCAAGCCAACTTATTGGCCAACTGATCCGTCGAAAATACCTGACCTAATCGATTTATTCATGGTGAAAGCAATACCCTCTAACCGTATAGAAATTTCAGAGGGATATGACCTCTTCTCAGATCATTCTGCCGTCGTACTCACTATGAGCGAAAGCCTTGTTAAAATTGAAAAACCACCCAGGTTAACAAACAGTAAAACCAACTGGGATGGATTTAAAAAAGATATCGAGGACAACGTTGAGTTAAGGATATCATTACAAACCAGTCGATCTCGATCTGTGAAAGTGTACACACGTTTTCGGCTTTCACAGTGTTCTTTAAGTAAAATTCGGAGTGACTTGTCAAAGTACTATTTATACCAAGCTATTTTTAATATTGCAATAGCGCAAAGGTAGAGGTGGCCGACCGAGAATCCAAGGGTAGTGGGTTCGAATCCCAGTCGGGCAACAATTATTATTTGGCTGCTTTTTTCCACAATCGCGAAGTCGAAAACTTCATTGAGTGGGAGGAGCAACTAATGGCAGATAACAACACGGCGGGGACATCGAAAGGTGTCCCAGCAACAACAATAAAGCCAGATATGGCACCACCAACCAAAGCTACAGCAAATGCCGTAGCACTAGCAACAACAACAACCAAGCAAGCGATGGCACCACCAGTCATGCCATCAACCAGTGCCGTAGCAACAACGGCACAACCGCCAACGGCAACAACAACCGATACTAAAAACAAAAGGAGGAAGAGGATTAGCTGTGCCGCAAACCTCGTCAAGCGCCGCTCCACCATCACCTCAGCCCAGCTGCCAGCCGGGGTGAAGGAGACGGCGCGCACAGCAAAGACATCAGCAGCAGCAAAAATCCAACAACAATTGGATACCTCGCCATCCGATGACGACATCGAGTACATGTCCGACGGTGGTGAGGGTTTATATACAACGGGGGACTCCAACAGCAATCTGCTTGTGGACGTAACATCACCAGAGGCGTCCTCCGAAGAGGAAAATGAGGCGCAAGTCGCAATAGTCGCGCTTGATGAGAAAGCCATCAGCGAAAAAATTGATGCCATCCGAGGGGAGATGGAAAGGCTTAACGCTATAGTTACCCCTCTAATTCAAGCCTTAAAAATAAAGCAAGAAGCTCGACGAGAACGTGAGAGGCAGGAGTGCGAGAAGAAAAAAGCACTAAAGGTGCCACTAAAAGCACCACCACAAAAAGCAGCACCACAAGAGCTGGCACAGCCAGAGCAAAGGCTAGCACAGCAGCAACAACAGCAACTGCCACAGCAGAGCCAACAACAACACCATTCAACTGAACAACCACAGCAGCAACCGAAGGTGCAACGCACAAAAAAACAACAGCAGCAGCAACAACAAAAACCACAGGAGCAGAGTCAGCAGCAGCGGAACGAGCAGCAGCAGGGAGTACACCAGCAGCAGCCACAGCCGCCCCAAAATAAGAAAGAAAAGGTGCCACCAATAAACACCTATAAAATGGAGCTACAGGAAACCATAGACCTGTGTAAGTCGGCCATAGGCCAAAACTTTTTTATTAAACGCTTAAGCAAAGATAGACATGCTATCCACTGCTCAACAGTGGCGCAGCATAAAATAATTAAGGAATTGTTAAAGAAATCCACGACTGAGTTCTTCAGTTTTACCCCAAAAGTGGATAAATATCAAACGGTCCTCTTGAAGGGCATAGATTCCTGCACGGAACCACAGGTGCTCTTAGATGAGCTCCGTCAAAAAGCGAGCGACGATCTCGACTTTATCGGGGTCAAGCCGTTCGCAACAGTCAGAGCCAGACGGGAGAAGCGGTCTTTGCCGTTCTTCCTAGTCCAGCTATCGCCCAGCAGCAAACTGGATAGGTTGAGAAGTATCTCCGTTCTCAACTACCAGGTTGTAACTTGGGACAAATTAAAGAGAGGCGGCGACATGCTTCAATGCAAGCGCTGCCAAAGGTTTGGCCACGCTGCAGCAAACTGCGAAATGCAGTCACGCTGCGTTAAGTGTGGTGAGGACCACATTAAGGGAGAGTGCAAGCTCGGAGAGGAAAGGGTCGAAGACATGACCCAGCTTAAATGTGCACTTTGCGGAAAGGAGGGGCACCCTGCTAATTATCGGGGTTGCTCAGCTTTTCAGCAAATTCGCAACAATAAAGCGGCTAAGCAGACAGTGGCAGAGATACGCCCATCAACGCGTGCTCCCACAGCAACGCCCGTTAATCCCCAAATTTCCTACGCCCAAATGGCGGCAGGAAGGGGAAAAACGGTACAGCCTGCAGCTAAGGCAGCCCAACCGGCCCTAGTGCCAAAGGCGCCGGACGCTCAGGCCGAAATTAGAAGTATGTTGCTGGCAATTCAAGGCCAGTTAACAGGACTTCAGACCCAGATAAAGGAGCAGGCGACTAGGGTAGACTATCTCTACTCTGTTTTGCCTAGCCTAACGCAAATTAGAGGTTAAAGGCGCGCTGTCGGAGAGGCCTCTTAGGATCCTTGCTGTGAATGTAAATTCACTGATTAGGACCGAACGCAGAGCTAATCTTTTCCAATTGTTGAAAGACCAAAGTCCAGATGTGTTTATGGCCAGCGAAACTAAGCTGAACCAGAAACATAAGTTGACTAACAACAATTACAATATCGTTAGAAGAGATCGACCCAACTCCACTCAAGGAGGGGGCGTTGCAATCTTCATACGAAAAGGCATTAATCATAAGGTTATATATAATAGTGATCTGCGCAGATTTCGGCTGTTAGAGGCGTGCATCGTATGCATTCCTCTCCAACAGGGGAAGAGAATGTATGTGATCGCGGCTTATGCACCGGAATCACCTCAGCCAACCGATTTTATGACAGAGCTTGAAAAACTTTTCGAAGGCCTACGCTTGAGCTTGGAAGAAAATTACTTTCTCATGGCCGGTGATTTGAATGCCAAACACTTAGATTGGGGAAATCAAGTACAGAATCCCAGAGGTATTCATCTTTTTAATTGGATGAGTCAGTATAACGCTGAATATCGTATAGAACTGCTGGCTACGGATCGGCCGTCGTTTCCAAGAAGCGGTGCTTATCTAGACTTATTGCTAATAGACGCAAGACTGACAATAACTGACACTGTGGGTCAAAGACCGAGAAATTGTTTACGAACGATCGAGTACGACAGTGACCACTGCGGACTCGGTGCCGTAATACAACTTCCGAACGAGCTCGTGGAGTTGGATGAGTATATACCCGTGCATACTTATAATTACAGTAAGGTGCGCTGGCCACGCTTTACCAACGCCTTATCGAGCGAAATCAGTTCGAACAACATATCCCCACCAAATGATAGGAATTTGACAAATAACGAAATAGACCAATACTTAGAACAAATGGACGAGACAATCAAACGAACAATGAACAGAACAATACCGAAATACAAGCAACGGGACGCAACAGACATGTACCGAAATGCGACCATTGACGCATTACACAGACAAAAAAGCGGACTGCTGACAAGACTCAAACTTTTCTACCGACGGTTTACTGACCCTCACAATCTGGAGATT
Source organism: Dasysyrphus albostriatus (assembly GCA_946251815.1). Lineage (NCBI taxonomy): Eukaryota > Metazoa > Arthropoda > Insecta > Diptera > Syrphidae > Dasysyrphus > Dasysyrphus albostriatus. The sequence continues at coordinate 59,130,257 of OX276335.1, forward strand.
GGGACACTGAAGTCGTCGATCAAGAACATCAACCAACTAATTAAAGAAAACTATCGGTTGTCAATTAATTTGTATTGGGACAACAAAATTCGGGCCGTTAATGCTAGCGACCCGAGCATGTTTCCGCAAATTAACAAGATATTTAGAAGGAATGATCAGAACGATCTTCCGTGTCTCAAGCTTCAAAGAACGACAGACAACAGAGACGTACTTCTGACAGCAAGAATTAATCCAGAGGACGCCGTCTTGGACGATGACCTCTTTATTGTCGAAGATCCGCAGGAGAAAGTGGAGGCCGTGGGGGCTGCTTTCCAGCAAGTGTACAAGGTGAATGCGTGCATTCGCCCGAATCACGACCTGGAAAGCAGAGCCTTGCTCCATCACTTCTACCTTCGGAATGACATCACGCAATGGCGATCAGAGAACCTTGGTTTCACCGGGTTCAATGAAGATCATTTGGCAAACGCCATAATCGCCGAGCGAAATGGGCCCAGTTCCCTGTTAATTACGAAGGTGGAGCTCCAGCTCATCTTCGATTCATTAAAGAAGAAGAAGTCAGCAGGAGTCGATGGCATATCCAACGTTGTACTTCGACATTTACCTCAAGAAGCAGTAGACATTTATACCACTCTGTTTAACAACGCTCTGAATAATGCATATTATCCAGTGCGGTGGAAGACAGCTGTGGTGCATCCTCTCCCGAAAAAGGGAAAGGACAACTCCAATCCGGCGAATCTCCGGTCGATAAGTCTTCTTCCGAGTATCAGCAAGGTATTCGAAAAAGTTATCAATAGAGCTCTGTCTAAGTGGGCAGAGGACAATAATATCATACCGGACAATCAGTTCGGTTTTAAGGCGGGGCATGACACTATTCATGCCGCGTCGAAACTCGTTTCTGATGTCCAATGGAACAAATCTAAGAAGCAGTGTACGGGTGCCTGTCTGGTTGATTTGGAGAAGGCCTTCGACACCGTATGGTTAGAGGGTCTTTACCTAAAGCTGACCAGACTTGGCATTAGTAAACCATTATTATATATGCTTTATGATATGCTCAATGGCAGAAAGTTTGTTGTCAAGAGTGGCAATGTAACTTCTGCCACAACCTTTAATATTAAAAATGGTCTTCAGCAGGGAGCGGTCAACTCGCCGATTCTATTCAGCATTTACACCAGCGATCTGATAGGTAGTCTAACTCAGGCAATAGCGTATGCTGACGATCTAATTGCGTACAGAACAGCTGCCAAAGTCGAGGACATCAGGATTCTTTTGCAGAGTGACTTCGATGAGATTCAACGATATTGTGATGACTGGAAGTTGAAAATCAACTTTCAGAAATCAGAAACTATCTTGTTTAGGACTCCGTTGCGTGGAGCCACAAGGGATACGAGAAAGAACTGGCGCAAGCTGGTGATCGTAGGGCCAAATGGACATCCACTGGCGAGTAAAAGTGTAGTAAAGTACCTTGGCATCTGGATGGATCAGTATTTGTATTTCGACAGACATATAAATTCTGCTCTGGCCAGGGCTAGGGGAGCTTTTGCCCTGACGAAACGGTTGTTTTATAGCAGCCGGCTTGACAGCAGGGTGAAGGTGATTTGCTACATGGCCCTTATCCGGCCGATGATTGCCTATGGGTGTCCGGTTTGGTTCAACGTTGCCCCATCTCAAATGGAAAAGATTCGGGTGTTTGAGAGGCAGTGTCTTCGACGCTGCCTTGGATTGCACAGAACGCCAGAGTCGGAGTACAAACACTACTATTCCAACCTGACTCTATACAACGGGGCCAACATAAATAGGATAAATAATTTCTTGCTGAAGCTTATTCGAGGTCATATTGCAAGAGCGATGTCCTCGACTAACAGCTTAATTTTCGGGGCTTATTACCCCAACAATGAATACTACGAGAGTGTGCGTCTAAGCGGCTTTATTCCGCCCGATGCATTCCTCCACCTAGACAGTCGAGGGCTGATCCAGGATAGAGCGGCGGTTCCGCTAATCTACCACGTCGGTCGTAGAACTGTAGATCGGCGGCTCCTTTACAGTCGAGACGTCCTCGCACAAGACGGAGCTGAGCACCTTCGGTTCAGTAGGACTGTGTCCGAACGGGACCGAAGAGATAGGGTAAAGCAGGAGAACCAGTTCTGGTGGTTGAAAAACGAAGATGAAGTTCCTTCAGACATTTAATAGTTGACCTTGCTATTTTCTTAGGTATGGCCGACTTACATAGGTTTAGGTAGTTAGTTTTAAGTAGGGACAGTCAGGGTGGCGCCAAAAAAAAAAAAAAAAAAAAAAAAAAAAAAAAATATAAAATCCACAAAAATACAAAAAAATTATAAAACCGGAAAATGCTTGCTGTGGCTGTTCTAGTTTGTAAGTAGTCTGTAAGTAGCTTATAAGTAGGTTGTAATTAGTTTATAATTAGTTGTAAATAGTTTTAAGTAGCTTTAAGTAGTTTTAATTAGTTTTAGTTAGCTTTAATTTAGTTTTATGTAGTTTGTAAGTTTTATATAAAACCAAAAAATAAAGACAATGATACCGAGTTTTTTGTAAATTCTTCTCGGTAAAAAATAAAACCGACCTGGATATAGTATTAAGATAGTTCTTAGGCCGAAAGGCATTAGCATTAAGTTATTATGGTTTAACTTAGAGCGCCCGACTGGGGCCAGTAAGTTAGTTTTAAAATATTGATAAGTAGGCTAGTTTTTATGAATTTTTGTCTAGCTTTAAGATAGTTTTAAGAAAATTGAAAAATAAAAATGAATTATAAAAAAAAAAAAAAAAATATCATTACAAACGCCTATTGAGCTTGAAGACGCAGTAGATACCTTTGTTCATATAATACAAAAAGCAGCTTGGGATAACACACCTTATCAAAGGCTAATGCCTCGCTTTAAAGATATAAAATATGCGCAAGAAATAAAAGATTAAGTGAAAGATAAACGAAAAGCACGTAAAAAATGGCAGCAAACCCGTGCTCCTCAACACAAAGCTCATTTAAATCGCTTGAGTAATATGCTTAAAACGGCGATATCAGATTTCAAAAACCTTGAAGTTGAAAACTACCTTGAAGGCTTGACAGCGGGGAAAGAATAAAACTACTCACTTTGAAAAACTATAAAAAGAACGAAAAAACCAAAGCTTCCAGCGCCTCCGATTAAGAAAAGCCAAAATGAATGGGCTAAAAGTGACAAAGAAAAAGCGATAGTATTCGGCGATTACTTAGAGGAAACATTTAAGCCGTTCGATGGTCAAGAACTCAACAAAAATATTAATATGAATATTAACCACAAATGAAAGCTACATAACAAGAAATGCTACACTTGCCGAATTAAAAAGAGAAATAAGGAAGCTTAAGTCCAAAACAGCTCCAGTATATGACTTAATAACGGCAGAGATTTTTAAAATGCTCCCTTGTAAAGGGTTTATTAACCTCCTTTACATAATAAATGCCGCTCTAAGGTTAGAATATGTTCCGAGCCAATGGAAAGTTGCGGAAGTCATAATGGTTTTGAAACCTGGCAAATCATCTCACGAAAAGAAGTCTTTCAGGCCGATTTCGCTTCTTCCTATAGTATCAAAAGTTTTTGAAAGAATACTACTCCTGTGCCTGCAGCCGATAGTAGAAACGATTAATACCTGAACATCAGTTTGGATTTAGAAGCAAGCATTCGACAATTGATCAAGTGTATAGAATTACTGACGTAATTCAGAGAGCTCTTGAAGAAAAGAAAATCTGTTCGACTGCCTTTTTGGACGTGTCGAAGGCGTTTGACAAGGTGTGGCACGAAGGCCTCAAATTCAAATTAAGACAAGTTCTGAAAGACTTTTTCGTGTAAGACACGGAAGTGACTATTTTGATTTCAAAGAAATAGTGGCTGGCGTACCACAAGGAAGTGTATTAGGTCCAGTTCTGTACCTTTTATTTACATATACCTCAAACTGAAGATACTATTGTAGCCACGTTTGCTGATGATACTGCAATACTAAGAGTAGGCAAAACGATTAGCGAAGCTACAATCAAATTAAAAAATGCTCTTAATAATGTTAATGAGTGGACAAAAACAAAGCGCTCAATGAACAAAAGTCAGGCCACGTGGACTTTACGTATTAAAAAATTAAATAGATTACCCGTCTCTCTTAATACCGCTTGTGTTCCAAAAATTTCGTAGGTTATTTGTAAATGCTCTTTGGTATATAAGAAATGAAGATCTTCACATGGATCTCGGGATTCCTACGGTCCGGGACGAAATAAAATGTTTCGCGCGAAAACATAGAAATTGCACCTTCCGACTTGGTGCGGTGTACATAAAACCGTTTTAAAATCGCGGATTAAGCAGGAACTTTCACCGGAAAGAAACCTACAACACGTTACTTAACTTCGTCAAAAATAAATGTCTAGATAAGTTTGAACTTAGTTGCAATCGGGAAGTGGTGGTGGTTTTAGTGTAGTAAGAATCTCATACTTCTATGAGCACGCCTTTTTCGGTCCTCATATAGCCTGATATGCAGGTTTTGCACCTACCCACGGGAAAATAAATAAAAAAAAAACGTTTTCAATGTCGGTAACTCTTGTTGGGCGTTTTATATTCGTACGAACTCAACCACCATAAATAGGAATCAAATGAAGTATTTTAAACGTAGACCCCACCACAACTTTATTTTTGTGTGATGGGTAACATTAAAAACAAAAAACAGGCACTTCGATTCATTTGGATATTTTAAGACTTTGCACTTACCTAGACTGTATTTTCCTAAAAATATCGAACAATGACACTGACAATACCAACAAGAACAGTTATTTATGGAATATTAAAGCTCATTATTTATTGGATCGATTTTCTTTAAACTTGGTGCACTTGGTTTTCATTTTTTTCTGTGCAACCAAAAACAGCGGTTTTTTTAAAAAAAATTTTTTTATTAAAATTCTTTTTTGACATTGAATCCTATTTTTCTCCAAAACTACTCCACAACTTTTCTTTAAAAAGTTTGGAAGGTCGGGGTTTATGTTGAATGTCATTCACAAAACCTTATTAATGTCGAAAAAAGTGTTCGGTATGTAATTTCAGAAGTATTATGTATCAAAGTATTTTACAAGAGTAAAATTTCCATAAATATTGCTTACTATTTCTTTAAGAATTACCTATTTAATAAAAAATAATAATAATATGAAAAATACGTACTAAAATTTTCATATAAATATGACACTGGAATTAGCTCTTCGCTTTTTCATGTTCTAGAATAAAAAAAAGTTATATTATTTTATAATTATTATAATTTAGTTTTGAATTATAATTTACAAATTTTCAATAAATTTAATAATTTTGAGGCAGGTATGTGTGTAGAGCAATTATTGTGTAATGCAACGTTGCACTTTTCACATTTCATTTGTTGTAATTTTGTGGCAAAATCCGCATGGACTTTGTTTGTTTTGTTTCACAATTAAATGTATCTTCCCGTCAATCGCATGCTGTCAGGAACACGCTTTATTAAGGCTAGGGAAGATCTTGGAACAGGAGTTTTGGTAGTGAAGGTGTTGTTACTTGGCGAATCTTTTGCTTGAAGATATGTTGTAACTATAAATCTTGTAAGAGAAAGCAAATCGTAACCGTCGTTTGCTTTTGATAGAGGAGATAACTTGTAAAGTCTTAAAACATTGTTAAAGCTTACATTGATTGGAAACATTAGAAGCTGATAATACCATCTTTTCCAATCAGTTGAAATTTAATAGAAGCCGACATTTTGATCTAATCGATTAACTCCACCCATAAATCGCTTATAATTTACAATATATCGAGGCTGATCGACATTCTACTTCTGCTTATCACAAAATCGTTTGATCTTTCCAAGAGGCTGTACAGTGTACACCACATTCAGTTGACGACGTTGTTGTCATTGTAGTAATATTGGACAAGTTATCCGTGATTTGATTGAAGGATCCCCTTTTCATTTACGTCATGTCCTTTTGGTCTTTCAAAGGTGCCTTTTCCACTCTATTAGCCCGAATTGTATCAGTTTATTTCTTTATTTCATCGGGGAGTGGCAAAGATGTGAACAAATTATCCATACAAAAGCAGTAACTGCCAGGTGGAAATTTTATTATTAGGTTCAAAACCACAGCCAAGACGAGTACAAATGGACCAATTCTTATGACCAAATCGATTCGGTTTGCTGAGAATACGCTGTTGGCGTTATGTTTTCCAAAATAAGGGATCATTGATTCATTAATACTAAGGTTCTTATCACCGGGATAGTATTGTAGCCATCTTGTATTGAGAGGATCCCAAAAAGGTCGCACTTTTGCAAATTTGTCATTTGAAGCTTAATTATTACTGTCGGCAACGCGAAAGTATCGCAGCTATTCTTCGAACCTGTTCCTTGACATAGCTGATGCTATTCATTAGTTACCTCTATCGCTGCAGTACCTATTTGAGACCGTTGCCAGGAATTCAGCCTCTGCCAAAAGTTGATGCCTGGACAAATTATTTATATTTCGAGATTCTTCGTCGTCGATGTCCTCATTATTCTTATAATTATTTTCTGGGGGTGTAATAATAATATCGGCTTACAAAACATTTTCATTTGCTATCAAATGCGAAATTATATTACTCAGAGTTAATCTAAGACAAAATCAGTAAGAAAGGCCATACAAAATTATGTCCAATATTGTCCTACTGTTTCACTAATGGAACGTTATACAAAATTGTGAAAAAAATAACACAATTTTTGTTTTTCGATGGATTTTAGCATCAATTACTTGAAAAGCATCATACTGAGTAATCTTACCTATATGTATACACGCAGTGCTTTATCCAAAAATAAATAAATAACACTAACCTTTTCCGAGGAGAAATTTTTTTTATTCAATAATGCAAATATTACACACAAAAAATACAAAAAAAAAATTGCCACGAATCCAGGCCAACGAACGGTAAATGATTTTGACAGGCAACAATATAAGTGATGCCAACAGCAAAAAACAAAAAATGAATGCATTCACACAAAAATTATAGAGAGTGAAATAGTAAGCGTTCCATTAATGGAACATAAGAATGAAATTTTCGATGAAAAACAATAATTCAAACATTTTGAAAATTCGATATCTTAAGAACCAGTTTACAATTTAGCTCTTAAGATTTGCAAATCAATGATTTCTCCTTAAAAATAGTTAAACAATTTTATTTATACAAAATTAGTTTTTAAGAAAACCGCTCTAAAGATTTTTAAAATTCGTTTTCCTTCCATTCATATTTGATTAAAAATTCAAATAACTTCTTTTGTTTCACCTCACAATGTTAAAAGTATTTTTGAAGTGAATTTTAATATCGAACTTCATGTTTGACAAAAACCAACTTGAATTTATTTTAATTAACATAGCTAATAACTGACAGCCTTTTATTACTGTGGACTTTAACTACACAGAGTTCAACCTGAAACTAAGGTATTTATGGAATTTAAATTTTATATTTTTTTTTCTCTCCACCTCATTGGTAGAAATCGAAATAAATCGATTGTATTTAAAAAGAGGGAAACATTTTATGTGGCGAGGAGAGAATGCTGGAAGGGAAAATATATCAATTTTCTGTTTATTTCTTCTCAGTCGATATTGTTGTGGAAAGAAAAAAAACAAATCAAGAATACTTTGTAGAATAAAGGAACTCAGACCCTCGAAACAAAAAGAACACACGAGTTCATGGACTTGTGCCATGTTTCAGACACATTTTAAAGCAAGGTTGTTCTTCCGCCGCAAGGAAAATTTTTCCATTGATAAAGAGAACTACGAATCAATACAAGATACCATCATTATCTGGTTGTATTTAAAGAAAACTTAATATAAACCTCAACATTATTAATTTAAACTTTTGTTTGGTGCAAGTGGTGAGCTTTGCTTAATTGAGAATATAGTATAGTTGAAACTTCAACAAGTTTTTATATATAGTTCGTCTGAAACAGGATTTTTTTCTTGTTTTTGTAATAAAATTTCTTCTTAAGACTCGAGAGATTTGACTTCCTCAAGACGTGTTGATTAATAGCATATTTCCTTTGCACAATATACACTTTAACTAAAATTAACTCATGTTTATGATCTTCATTGTAACAACAGTTAAGTGTGCAAATGAGACTTATTTTCTTCATTTAAATAATTAACTAATTTCATCGATGCTCGGTTCCCTGCTTTCCCAAAATCCAATTTTTTTTAGTTTTCCATTTTAAATTTATCATAAAACAATGAAAAAATTCTTTCCTGTAAGAATTAATTGTTAAATTTTAAAAATTATGCACAGGTCAGGGAATGTATACTACTTTGTTTGTTTATAATTTTTGATTAAATGAAAGGGAATGGATCTTATATTGATAAATGTTTCATTTAATGTCGGCAATTATGTTTGGAATACGATATCAGGTAAATGTCCGCCTCTGTTAGTCTGACAAATGTGAGCCCTAAGCCCTTTTGAATACATTTTTCACTACGTTCTCACAAATTTCACGCGGTATTTCATTAATTTCATCATGAATATATTGTTTGAGTTGCTCAAGCGTTTCTGGTTTGTTGGCATAAGCCTTGCAGTCAAATCAGGTGACCGTGGAGGCCGATCAACATCACCATTTCTTGAAATAACTTGTTGAGGAAAGAGGTCTCACAGTAATTCCATTGTAATCCTGGCTGTGCGCGATGTGGCACCGTCTTGTTGATACTATCGGGTTGTTCAATAAGAGCGCTACAAAAGTTTTTTTTAATAAAACAAAAATGGTTTTGGGTATCAATGAAATTCTTTATTCCTATGAAAGTGCGTTCGATGCCATTATGTACATAGACTTGACGTAGCCCCATAGGAAATAGTCTAACGGCGTCAAATTGCACGACCGAGGCGGCCAAGCGACTGGACCATTTCGTGAGATAACACGTTCTCCAAACTTGGTTTCCAATAAATTGATTGTGACATTCGCTGTGTGGCTTGTGGCGCCGTCCTGTTGGAACCACATGTCCTCCAAGTCCACATCATCCAATTGGGCCTAAAAATATTCGGTTATCTTTGAACGGTAGCGATCCCCATTCACAGTAACGTGCCGGTCTTGATATTCAAGGAAGAAGTACCACACCAAACCGTAATTTTTTTTCGGGATGCAATGATAACTCATGGAGTACGTGTGGATTGCTGCCTGACCAATACCTCATATTTTGTTTATTGACGAAGCCATTCAGCTAGAAAAGAGCCTCATCGCTGAAGATGATTTTTCGATGAAAATCTGAATCATTTTGAAGTTATTGCTCAGCCCAATTCACGAAAATACGACGCTTCTGGTGGTCAAACTTCAGTTCTTGCGTCAATTTAATCTTGTAGGGATGTGGGCCAAGATCTTTTCGCAAAATTCGCCACAACGACGTCACAGAGATGCCCAACGCTTGAGAACGACGTGTGAGAGACACATTTGGGCTTTCTGCAACTGAAGCCTCAGCGGCAGCAATATTCTCGACACTACGGGTATTTCTTTGTCTCACTGGCACGGGAACATTTTGTACTGTGCCTGTGGATTCAAATTTTTCCACTAGACGCTCAATTGTTGATCTGCTAGGATGATTATGACGACCATTCATTGAACGTAGCGCTCTTAGCGTTGAGGCCACTGACTCCGAATTTCGGTAGTAAATTTAAATAAGTTCGACTCGTTGTTGGCTCGTATATCTTTCCACCATGAAATGGCAAACCTTACTAAAGAGAAATGTCAAAAGAGCGGCAAGAAATATGGCGTCGTTTGCTGTCCCTGTTGCTCTACTTTTGGTCTAAAATTAGTCTAAATTGTTAAATTTAGCACGTTTATATTTTCTACATAACCAACAAGATATTTTCTGCGAATTGTCAAACACTTATTCGCAATCCACAACATCAGGACGTATTCCACAAATCTGCGAATGAAAAAATTCGCACCGATTCTACTGGTTTTTTTTGTATGACAATTCGCGTCTGTTGGCGACCACTCATGTGAAAGAAATGAAAAAATTCGCAATCCGTATTCGCAGCTCTTGTGAAAGGCACTTAACATGTAATGACGCATTACAAATCTGCACAACAACAACGAAAACACGAACAAATTACATGCGTTCATTCACTACACCAAGCATTGAGTTCACACTCAGTTCAACATAGCCAAAACCCGGTGACATTAATTTGCAAAGGTTATTTCGTCATTCGCGAGGATATAATTCACACTTGGTTGTTACCAAAAGGTTGGCTAGTAGAACCAAATAAGACCAACAAGAGGCAAGAAGAAAGAAGCAGAAGGAAGCAGAAGCAGGGAACTAGACCGCGCATATAAATACGCCTAAACTCTTGGAGGAGGAGCCAGTCGGACTTCGATCGTCGGTAAGCAAGGATCAGTGGTAAGTAATTTGGATATTAACAGAGGCTTCCCCCCACCAGTGGTAAGGGGCTTCTTGTGAAGTATTCAAGTTTAATCGCATTGTACCAGTTTCGACTGTGATTTACCAGTTTCGACTGTGATTTACCCATGACAAGTGGCAATTTACCCGTTTTACGGTGATTTACCAGTTTCGACTGTGATTTACCAGTTTCGACTGTGATTTACCAGTTTCGGCGATTGCGCCAGTTATGACCGAATCGACGGAAGAGACGTGTTTCAACCGTGCCCCATGCCACCAGCTGGCTGACACCTATCGCGAAGGCTACACCGGACCCGTAACGCAGGCCGAGATTTCGGTGGAAAGAGCTACTACGAAAACCGGAATTATTCAAGAAGAACTTAACTAGTTATATGAAATAAATTCAACCCCAGATTGTGAAACAAAATAAAAGAAAATAAATAAAGACAAAGACCTATTGATGTTAAATTTCGGTGTTTTATTTAACTAACCCTGGACAGCGTGAGCATACCCCAGCTGGAAAATCTAAAACACCCTCACAAACACTTAAAAAGAACTTTTGGTGTTTTCGTATAGAGGTAGCATATACCATCCATAAATACCAAAAAAACGTACAAAAACCAACATTTTTTTTTTTAAATTTTGTTACACAGTGTAATATTTTAAGGACCTCTACCAAATTGTTAGAGTCAAAGTGACAGCTAACAATGTGGCTTTTTGACAGTTGCAATTGCAAGGCAACTAAAAATTCCAAATATTTACACTTCGCTTTTCAACTGAATAAAGACTAAAATTTTCAAACGTAATTTGATCATTTTTTCTAAACATTGTGCAGTAATGTATCATTTTATTATCCTTTTTGTTTGTTGACGATTTTAGTAAAAGAAAACAGAAAGAATTAATTCACAAGGCGCTGCTATTTTTTCTCTGTTTCTCCTGAAATCATTTCATTCGGAAATATGCAAATATGCGTCAACTGAATAAGCACAAAAATAAAAGTTAATAGAAGAGGAAGTAAAATAAATTGTTTTTGAAATGGTTTTTATTGTTTATAATAATTTTAGGACAATGTACATTGTACAATGTTTAAAAAAAAAGGACAAACCATCAAGTTTATAAATCTATTTGCTCATTTAGTTGAAGTGGAGTTTATTTCCCTCCAACATAAAAAAAACAAAATGGTTGTTCATGAATATCATCAGAAACAAGTTCTTGAGTTTGACGTTTAGAAATGAACAAGACAGAGTTGTATTGCTGTCTGTTAAAAAGCCCTATTCGACTGCAAGAGTCTTGCAGTCTTTATACCAGTTCCGTCGTTTAGCGTTTCATAATAAGCCCCTATTTAAATTTTATGGAAAACCACATAATGAAGTCGGTAATTTCATTTTTAATTATAACTTCAAATTTATTATACGAGTAGTAGAGTGAATAAATAAGCAGTAAGTAGATTTCAGAAGCTTGACATTTTTTTTATTGTGATAATCCAGTATACAACTCAACAATAACATTCTACTTAAATTATACTTTATTCCTGTTGAATCCATCCTTCATAGCTATTTATAAAGATCTATAGTTTCTTGTAACATAATAAAAAAATTTCCCACTCAAGGCAGTCAGTGCAGAATGAGCGGAATATGATTATGGAAGGTTATAGCTATAAAGAAGGAAAGAGCACAAAGTAGAATGGTTCCTTAAACCTCTTACTTTACGTCATAAAAAAGTAATAATTATTGCTAAAAATAAAGTGCACGATTAGGCTGTACTTTATTTTCTCCTTTTATTGGATCAAGGCTATACAATAGTGGTTGAGCATTAAAAATTTAAGATTTTGGTGTTATAAAAATCAAAGAATATCTATCTTAAAAAAAACTTAAGTCATTTTGTTAAGTTTGTAATATTACCCATCTGGAAATCATCACTGTGGAACATGGAACAATGTTACGAAGCAAGAAACTCTTTCTTTTCATTAAACTGGTAAGTAGAAGAACAGCCTGACACACGGCAGCCTTCCAGCTTCTACGATTTGTTCTAGTAATTTTCTAGACCAACTCTTGGCAACCGCAATGGCTATGGCTTGGTATTTAAATTTAAACCGGATTTTTGGTCTTCTTGGGGCTGGGATTGGGATTCATAAACTCTGTTAGCTGGAGAATTATTTTCCATTCGCTCGATGTGTCCGATCAATAATTATTGTAGTCAAGGTTTTTAAATTTTCTGGATGTGGTCCACATCTTAATACAGCTCTAAGAGTTGGCAGTCGTACCTTCTCAACCATTCGACCTCCTCGCACACAGGAGCCCAGTATTAGTTCTTCCTTTTTGCTGATCACCCAACACTTCTCAGAGCCATAAAACAGGACAGACAGTATTAGAGTTTTATAGAGCGTGTACTTGGTCTAAAGCGTGGGGAGTTTTGAGAATATCTCTTGCGCCAAGTGGAAATAGCAACTGGTTCCCGAGGTTATTTCTTCGTCACATCTCCACAAAAGATATAGTTCTTAGGATTGATATTAACTCCGAGGTAGATGAACTCCTAAGCGACTTCAAATAGTTGTTGCCATCAACATTGACGTTTTGTCCAGTCGGTTGACAGATTGGAATACCCTATATGAGTTGGAAAGATCTGTTAAAAATAGTGCCTGCAGTGTTACCGCCTCCGCTTTGCACTATTTGGCTTTACCCAAGTTGCACATTGCATCGCGTATTTTCTGAAGTCACGTGACACAACTGGATCAGTTTTCTTGAGATCACAAGCTCAGCCATCGCCATATAGAGCTCCTGATAATGAATGCTATCATATGTGGTTTTAAAGTCAACGAATAGAATGTGAGTCTTGACTTGTTGGAATTTTCCGGGATTTAACTGAAGAGAAATATATGGTTAATGGTCGATCCGCCTGGTCGGAAGCCACACTGGTGCTTGCAAATTATAGTGTTGCAGAACTGCTTGGAATGCTTTCACAGTACGTTGAAGAGGATCATGTATGCGATGTTTATCAGGGATAACCCTCGATAGATCTTACAGGACATAGGATAACCTTTTTGGAGAGACAGTACATATGGAGCCGATAGACCAGTCATCTGCCTGTCATCCAAACTTAGTTGATGCATGCATTCTTTGAACACATTACACATTCCCTGACACCTGAAGAGCTACGCTGATAAACCAGCAGATCCAGTGGCCTTGTTGTTCCTGAGCTTCTATATAGCTAAGTTTCCATCTTCTCTACTGGGTGTTCATTGACTTCAGTTGGGTTTGCTTTTGGTCCTATTTCTCATTTTACCTAATGCCCATTCAGCAGCTTTTGGAAATGTCGTTTAAATATATCTACCATACCCTTTGCTTTGGTGACTTGATTATCATCATTGTTTCGAAGAGCTTGTGTCCCAGCTTTAAAGCCCAGCAGCCAGTTGCTTTGCTTTTGTATAAAACTTCAGGCTGTTGCTTCGATTGCGAGACTCTTCGATCTCCTTGAGCTGGAAGCCTGAGTACGCCCTCTTCTTTCTATACAGGGACTTCTTCCTTTCTCTCTTTCTCCACGCTCTATTCTCCTCTTTCACTACTCATGTTTCCCCTGCAGCATATTCGCATGGGAATTTAACTTTTTCACTTTTTTCACTTTTTTCAGGTAAGATGCGCATTCATCGTTATTCCACGGGTTCTTTTTCGGGGGAAGTTGGTAGTACATTGTAGTTTCAGCTGCCCCTTTGATGATATCATGATACTGCACCCACTGGTTATTGGCGTCCGTGGCAGGCAAATGGGCAGTGAAGAGCTTCTGGCCTGGTGAGTCCAGCCAGGGGGTCTATTCTGGTTCTGTGAAAAAGTGAATCGAATAAATAGTTTTTTCATTCGCTGCCGAGCATTGCTTTCACTTTTTCAATTCATTTGGCACAAATAAGCCATACTCGAACCACCGACCACCCTACCATTTCTCTTTGTGGATTTGACAGAGAAAGAGATATGATTGAATTTGACATTGTTTGATTGTATTCACGTTTTCATTTTGGATATTCACTTCCAAATGATGGCGTGAAAGAAAATTATTCATATGAAAGTTTTTAGTATTAAGTTTCACATTTGCACAGAACGGGAATTGGATTTAGTGTGAAAGCATGAAAAGTTTTGCGATTCACTTTTCACAGAACCAGAATTGGCACCCAGGTTGGTATGCAAAAGCAACGAACACCGTCAAATTTCTTCTCTCTTTATTCTTCAAATTATAATTAATAACAATAAATTCAATTGAAATGAGCTTTACTCTAAACGCAAATCTTTATATCGATATCTACCGACTAATTTTATAACCCGGTGAACACCGATAAACATTTGCGTCTTGGGATCATCTAACTGATTACATGAGCCTAACTATCATACCTATGTGCAACTCGTTTTGAAGTTACATTTGAGTTCGTTTGAACTTTAAATTTAACTAGTACGTCCAGCACTCAAAACTCACGCACTGACAAACTTCAAGAAAATATTTTGTAATTAACATTTAACTCTAGAAAATTTAATTTTTCGATAAAACATTCGAATAACCATGTTACAAATAATTAAAAAATGTCCATACAAATTACCGATAACAAGTTATTTGCGCGCGCCGGTTACACAGTTTGTGCATATTCCCTTGATTGCGATTAAACTCATCACACAATTTAAGAAAATAATACTGATTGCAGGTGCAAGCCTACCACACCAGGAAATAAATCCGGCGTTTAAAGGCAGTCCATAGCGTGGAGAAAAACTGAGCAACTTACTATAAGAGCTACTTATTATTATTTTCTGCAGCCCTGAACGCTATGCTATCCTACATTCCAATTATATTTCCAGTTAGTGATGGAAAATTGATTCGTTGGTGGGTGGAAAAATCGAAACGTCACATTTAGGTTTACGACAAATAAAATCAAATAAATAAATACTCGGTCTCGGTCTCACTTTCGCTCGCACTTACACTTAATACGCAAACGCAATTTCTTGGTGTAATTATTTAGTAAATTTTTGCATTCTGCACTTTTGTGCAAAAAAACCTTTCAATCTATATATCGGGTTTTTCAATAAGAGCGCTACAAAAGTTTTTTTTAATAAAACAAAAACGGTTTCGGATATCAATGAAATTCTTTATTCCTGTGAAAGTACGTTTGATGCCATTATGTATGGAACTCGATTTCTCTCGCATTGCCGACACGGGCACGCTTGCAGAAGTCCAGACGCTGAACCCAATTTTCCACAGTTTTCAAGCATAAATCGGCCGATACTGCTGCAATTTCACGTTCGATATTCCTACAAAGTTCATCAATAGTCGCTGGCTTGTTGGCATGGACCATAGACTTAACGTTGCCCCACAGGAAATAATCTAACGGCGTCAAATCGCACGACCGAGGCAGCCAAGCGACTGGACCATTTCGTGAGATAACACGTTCTCGAAACTTGGTTTCTAATAAATTGATTGTGACATTCGCTGTTTGGCTTGTGTCGCGCGCCATCCTGTTAGAACCACATGTCCTCCAAGTCCATATCATCCAATTGAGGCCAAAAATATTCGGTTATCATTGAAGGGTAGCGATCCTCATTCACAGTAACGTGCCGGTCTTGTTCATCACGGAAGAAGTACGGCCCAATGACGCCGCCGGCCCATAAACCACACCAAACCGTAATTTTTTCAGGATGCAATGATGACTCATGGGGTACGTGTGGATTGGATCATCGCTGAAGATGATTTTTCGATGAAAATCCGAATCATTTTGAAGTTGTTGCTCAGCCCAATTCACGAACATACGACGCTTCTGGTGGTCAAGCGGCTTCAGTTCTTGCGTCAATTTAATCTTGTAAGGATGTAGGCCAAGATCTTTTCACAAAATTCGCCACAACGACGTCACAGAGATTCCCAACGCTTGAGAGCGACGTGTGAGAGACATTTGGGCTTTCTGCAACTGAAGCCTCAGCGGCAGCAATATTCTCGTCACTACGGGCACTTCTTTGTCTCACTGGCACGGGAACATTTTGTACTATGCCTGTGGACGCTCAATTGTTGATCTTCTAGGACGATTATGACGACCATAAATTGGACGTAGTGCTCTTAACGTTGAGGCCACTGACTCCAAATTTCAGTAGTAAATTTTAATAGTTTCGACTCTTGTTGACTCGTATATCTTTCCATCATGAAATAACAAACCTTACTGAAGAGAAATGTCAAAAGAGCGGCAAGAAATACTCTATAGCTCTACTTTCGTAGCGTCCCGTTTGAAAAACCCTTTAAATGGTTTTATTGCTTATAGTCTTTGACTATAAATAATTTTTCTATCTATTTTCTTAAAAACGCTTCTACTTTATTTTAATTAATTTATTAAAAAAAATTCTTGTAATTGGTTGCGGTATGAAAGATATTTTCACATTTTTTTTTCTCTTTACTAAGTAGAAGGTTTAAGCAATTATTTAAATTAGAAACACCCACTTGCGCACCCATTTTTCTTTCGCTTTGTTTCTCTGAAACCAATCATTTGGATGATATATTCAGACTTGGTTCCTCAAACTGGAGGAAGTGACTTTAATGAAGTCCACCAACTGCCTCATATATTTTTTTTTTGGTTTCTCGAAAACCGCTCCAAGTCGTGTATTTTTTTTGAGGCATATACCAGACCAGACGAGACGAGACGAGACCGGGAACAAGACAAACAATGACCGAGACCGAGAGTGAAACCGAGACCAAGACCGAGACCGAGACCGAGGCCGAGACCGAGACCGAGACCGAGACCGAAACCTAGACCGAAATCGATACCGAGACAAGACTTTGTTATACGAGACCAAACGAGACTGAGTTATACGAGACCAATACCAATACCGAGACGATACTAAAATGTTTCGATTTTGGCGATACCGAGACGATACTTACAAAAGTATCGTTTGGTTTGGTATCGTGGCCAGCCCTAGATGAGAACGATTTTCTAATCTTCACATACAAAAAAATCCATTTTTCTAAAAAATTTAAGTAAGTGAATATTCCTTTTTTTAACGTTGTAGCACCCGCTCCGGCCCTCCGGGTATCCAATCCCGTAGTTAAATAGCCTGCTAAAATGGGCACAACTATAATATGTGTGAGACAACAATAAAAATAATAAATTTTTGAAAGCTCTCATTACTTGTCTCCCGAAGTGATGCCGATTTCTTAATAGCTTTTGGTGATCACTTTACAAAGACCAAAAATAAAATGTGATCACATTTCATTATCATAATGTGACAATCACCAATCACCTTAGCCGATTCCACCCCAGGTTATTAGGAGTTGTCGTATTTCTTATGCCAGGAAACAGTCTGTCAAGTTAAGTGCTTCCAAGTTGAAACAATTTTCTTAGACTTATAAAACGGACCGTTCAATTAACTGAAAATTTACTTGCGTTTAGTTTGTTAGCTGCATTTTTTCTTAACATCAATTAAGCGAGTAATTCAATTTTCAAACGGAAATTTGTCGGTCAATTAAGCTGAAGTCATTTAAATGAAGTGCAACTAAACGGAGAATACTGTACATTAAGTTGCTCCATCACTTAAACTGAAGAATATTCTTTCAAATATTCTTCATTATCGAATATTTTTTTTTCAATATACTGATTAAAATAAAAAATATTTTGTGGTACCTTAAGCTTTCTTTTAAATAATTAAAGAATATTAAGGCAATATAGGCTTATTCGCATTAAATACGATGGACTTTTACTGACCTTAATTTGTGTCTTTGTGTTAAATTGAATGAAATTTTGTCTGCACTTCCTATTAACCCCACAAATAAATGAAATACGGACTCCGTGTCCAATAAAAAAAAGAACAAGTTGGCAAGCTGTTGTTAAACGCGATGCTTGAATTAATAAAAAAAAGAAAAAATAATTTCAACGATCTGAAGCGCCCATATCGCTGGAGGCCACGATGAGCATAAACAAGGTGTTCTCATAAAAGACACCCTATTCGCCATCTTAGTGTTTTTGCGATGTCACAATCATCACGGCGGCGTCACTTTGCATTTATAGATGACGTCATTTTAATTAAAATATTTAATACCAGTTTATCCGATTTATTTTTTTTACTTCAAAACTTAAATTAGCTTAAGACAAAAATCTTTTCGTGTAAGAGGGGGCTTAGTTCGATTAAAACTTTTAGAAGTAAACCTAAGCAATATTTGTCTGTGGTCTTTCGTTAAGCAGATAAGTAAAATAAGATTTTTATTGAAAGCAGATATGAAAATCGTGATAAGTTTTGAAGTTCAATTTTGTCAACAAATTTTAATATAATTATTTTCACTTAAAATTTACACAATATAGAAATATGCAAAATGAACCAAATTATAGGATAAGTTTTCTTATCGTGATATCGTCGTTGAACCATCATCGCTTGCGTTGTGCCATATTCGATTTGATTCTTAGTCTCAACTTTCTTAGAAATTAATTGCCAATTCCTTTTTCAAAAGTTTGAAACTGAAAGTTGATAAGAAATAAAATAATAAAATATTCAAATATACATTTCTTGGAAGCTTCTTTTAAACATGATTATCTAACAAATTTGAAACTTAAAGTTATTTGTGGAAACCATTATTGAGATAATGTTAATAAGAAAAGATTTATACGAAAAACGTGTCCTTTTTTTTAAGGTTTAGGGAGGGATGTTTGTTTAATAAATTCTAAATGCTGATTTCTGGGGAAAGAAGATATACTATAAGCGATTTAGGTACATCAAAATAACTGAAATGTCTGCCCTTAAGTATATTTAAATACACATTTCCTATCTGTCGAGTTATAACGGGTGATTTTTTAAGAGGTTTAGAACTTTAAAAAAAAAAACACAAAAAATTCGAAAAAATGAATGAAATATTTATTTGAATCGATAGTTTGAACCTTGCAATTTAATGTTTAAAGATAATTTCATGCAAATGTTGACCGCGGCTGCGTCTCAGGTAGCCCATCCGCTGAGTCCAATTTTGGCATACTCTTTCACACATATCGGCCGGTATCTCACGAATGAATGCATGGATGTTGGCTTCCAGTGCGTCAATCGAAGCGGGCTTGTCCCTATAGACATTAGCCTTGACATACTCTCACAAAAAATAATCTAATGGTGTCAAATCGCACGATCTAGGCGGCCAATTGACCGGCCCGAAACGTGAAATTAACTGTTCACCAAACTCGCCTCGCAATTGCGCCATTGTTTCGCGTGCTGTGTGGCATGTGGCACCGTCTTGTTGAAACCACATATCATGCAAGTCAAGAACTTCCATTTCGGGCAAAAAAAAGTTTGTTATCATCGCTCGGTAGCGTTCACCATTGACAGTAACGCTGCGATTCGCATCATCTTTGAAGAAATATGGCCCAATAATGCCGCCGGCCCATAAACCGCACCAAACAGTGGCTTTTTCGGGATGCATTGGTAGCTGTTGCAATGCTTCTGGCTGATCTTCACTCCAAATGCGGCAATTATGCTTATTTACGTACCCATTCAACCAAAAATGAGCCTCATCGCTGAACACAATTTTTCGATAAAAAAGCGGATCCTCGGCCAGCTTTCCAAGAGCCCATTCACCAAAAATTCGGCGTTGTGGTAGGTCGGCTGGCTTTAGTTCTTGCACCAGCTGTATCTTAAAAGGCTTTACGCCCAAATCCTTCCGCAAAATTTTCCACGTAGTGCTGTAACAAAGGCCTAACTGCTGGGAATGGCCCCGAATCGACATTTCGCGGTCTTCTGTCACACTAGCTGATACGGCCGCAATATTTTCTTCACTACGCACAGTACGTAAACGTGTTGGTGGTTTAATGTCCAACAAAGTAAATTTGGTGCGAAATTTGGTCACAATCTTCCGAATAGACTGCTCAGAAGGTCGAGAATGACGACCATAAAATGGAAGCAGCGCGCGATGAACATTTCGAACCGAGCACGAATTTTGATAGTAAAATTCAATAATTTGCAAGCGTTGTTCATTTGTAAGACGATCCATGGTTAAATTGCAAACCAAACTGAAGCTGTTTGACAGTGACACAAGGTACTAAACACACGTCAGCTGTGAAAACCAGTGTTGCCAAAACCAAACCAGCTAAAAAATCACCCTATATATGAACCTATTTGGAGTATTTAGATTATTAGATTATCAGTACTTCTAAGATAAAATTATAAGAGAAGATAAATCTATTTATAACTCATATTAATTAGGAAACATTTTTTTATTTAGTTGAAATAGGAGGGGGGGGGGGGGGGGGTTGTTCAGTGGGAAAATTATCATGTGAGACGTTTCACCAATCGTTAATATGAAAACAAACATACAAAATAAATAAGTATTAGTTTTTTAATGCAGTTATTATACTTAAATATGTAGATATCATTCAAGTTTATAAATAGTGAGATAGTTTTCAGAAAAAATTTAATATTACACTTCGGCTGTGTTTCACGGATTTTATCCAAAGTCCAGTACCCATGTTCTGTATGAATGAATAAATGAAGTGTTTAAGGGTATAAGTGCACTGCGACCTTAAGATCTATTGTGTCCCCTCACTAGAGCTTGATGAGGTTACTTATTCTACAGCTTGTCCTCCAAATTAGTATCTTAAGAACTTGAGTGCTTGGAGTACTCTAAGAGAGGTACGTTCGCTCTCCTCTATCTGGTGATTTCCCAGATGCCTTAGTCTTTGATGCACAAGTGCATCACATCTACCTAGTATGTGGTCTGAGGTTTCCTCGTGATCATTGCAGAATCTGCATGTGGCACTGTTTTCTAGACCAAGAATGTGGAGGTATCTCCTTAACTTGCTGTGACCTGTGAGGAGTCCCGTTATTATTCTTAGTCTATTTCTATTTAAGCTGATTCAGGATTGGAATCGTGCTTGGTTGTAATCTCCAAGTAGAAGTTTTGCCTGTCTCAGCTTAGGGAGCACTTTCCAAATGTTTGATCTTTTCTCTCCTTCTGCTGTTTTGATCTTGTTTTTGATCACATTTTCTCCTATTCCGCAATAAGGGTCTCTCCCCGTTATGGGTGTAATTGCTCCTGTTTTTGCTAAGGAGTCTGCCTCTTCATTTCTCTGTATGCCAACGTGACAAGGTACCCAATGAAGTGTGACATAGTCGTTCTTTCCCAGTTCGTTTAGCCTGCTCACACTCTCCCATACCAATTTTGAGCTTATACTATATGGGCTTAGTGCTCTGAGTGCGGCCTGGCTATTAGACATGATGGCAATGTTTTGGTTTTTATATTTTCTTTCGAGATTTCTTTCTTTATATTTCCCTATGGCATTAACTTCTGCCTAAAAAAGCTGGTGGACAGCCCCATCAGAATAGGAAGTTTGGTTCTAGGCCCAAAAACTCTAGCCCCAGTCCCCGCAGACGTTCTCGATCCATCAGTATACCATTTGATGGTATTTGCTTTAAGAGTGTAGTTTACGTTTTCGTCTACCCTCGCTTTTTTGCTACTCAGCTCCGTATAAAAGTTCTTATAGAAGTTATACTTTTTGATCATGCCATCTCTTGGTATGTCAAGAAAGTTCGATTTTGTGGACCTGTAAATGGAGTCACTTTCTCTGAGACTAATGATTTTCCCTGTCTCAGTTCCCTCCCTTGGAAATCTCGTGATGGCTCCCTTAGCAGCACTATCTATGGCTACGTATAGTGGGGTCAAGTCAAGAATGACTTCCATAGCTGCTGTAGGGCAAGTTTTTATTGCTCCGGCGATGCAAATACTGCGAGCCTTTGTATCTTTTCTAGTGATTTCCTAGTTGTAGTAAGGTCGGTTCTTTTCTGCCATGCGACCGCCCCATAGCTAATGATGGGTCTTACTATCATGATGTACATCTATCACAGGAAGTTTGGTTTGCAGCTCCATGATTTACCTGCAAGTCTCTTGCATATCATGAGAGCTTTTGTGGCTTTTCCTACAGTTGCTTCGACGTGTTTGTTCCAGATGAGTTTACTATTTGGTGTAATGCCTAGTTTTTTTAACCTCATTTTTTCATGCGTGGTAGAAGCCTCTTTTTAGTAAATGGGACTATCGTCGTCTTTGTCGGGTAAATATTCAATCCCACTGACAGACACCATTTCCTTGCTTTAATCAATCCTCTCTGAATAATGTCACAGAGAGTTTCTTCGAATTTCCCCAAAGCTGTTATAACAATGTCATCGACAAAACCAATGCAGCGTACACCTTGAGAAGACAGACTTTCCAACAATTCATCTACTACAAGACTCCACAGAAAGGGTGATAGAACCCCTCCCTGTGGACAGCCTCTTGTTGTGATAACTTACTGGACACTATGAAGCATATGCAGGATATGCTGCCTCAGTTCTTGTGCCCACCATTCCACTTATCCATCTGACTATGGTGACGGAAACACTCTTCCTTACCAAGGCTCTATTAACGGCTTCATGTGAGGTGTTGTCGAAAGCGCCCTTAATATCCAGGAACGCACATAAGGCCGTTTCCTTGGAGTTGTGGAGGTTGCTAGGCCGGAATCCTTTTAGAATGGAAACACAAGCCAAGTTCAATTACAACTAAAATGTTTTATTTCAGGTTAATACAAACTATAGCTAACATATATAGGAGAATCAGACTTAAGCACTAATACAAATAATAAATCAGTCAAGGTATATAAACAATATCGGTGGTGTTTGGTAGAAACATGATAACTGCATTTTAAAATTTGCTTCTTTACGTCCACTTTAAATCGAGCTAGAGCCTAAACGGATGAACTTTTTTCCTTCAAATTTACACAATTTTTTAAAAACTTTTTTCAAAAGTGTTTCAAATTTGAAGAAAATCGGTAAAATCATTTAGGCTCTAGCTCGATTTAAAGTGAGCGTAAAGAAGCAAATTTTAAAATGCAGTTATCATGTTTCTCCCAAACACCACAGATATATATTTAGTTGGTGATAGGATGATCGATGACGTCTTGATAAAGTTGTTGATACAGGGTACTCCATTTGTGAGTTCGTACAAAGCGGTTTCTGTAGATCGTCCCACACTGTAAGCATGCTGGTGATGATTTAAAGGATTGCTTATTAACACTTCTGATCTGATGAAGTTATCAATTACCTTTTCCAAAGTCTTCAGTAAGAATGATGTTAAACTAATTGGCCTGAAAGACTTTGGATGTGCAGTATCTTTTTTTCCAATTTTGGAAATGAAGATTACCTTGGCCCTTCTCCCCCCTTGGCCCGCCTCTGCGCAAGTGTAATGCTTCATCAAAGTATTTTAACAAGATAAGGCATTAGTTCCTCTTTTCCTTTTTGTAAAAGGGCGGGAAAAATACCATCTACACCAGGAGACTTGAAAGGTACTTATCGCCCATTCAATCTTATTGCCCGAACAAATATTTTAGGTTATGTTCCAGTCTTCCCGGTTTGCTCTGAGAGGTATTCTCTCTATTGCGTTTCCTACCGTTGAAGTTGGTTAACTGCCCGGAAAATGAGTGTTTAGCAAAAGGGTGGATCTTTGCTCTTCATATTCAGTTAAACTACCATCAGGGTTGCGAAGTGCCAATGATGTTAAACTCTTTTCTTTTGCAAGAGCTTAATGTAATCTTGTTCCTGCAGGGGTAGTAGAGATCCCCTCACAGAATTTAGCAAAACTATTTCTTTTGGCATTTCTAATTTCCCTGTTATATTTGGTCATTTCTGCAGAGTAGTTGTCCCACTCTCCAGTTCTCTTTGCCGTATTAAAGAGTTTTCTTGATTTGGATCTTAGTTTCGACAGTTTTCGACACGGAGTATCTTCCTGCCTCTTTATTGGCCTCAGGGGACAGCTTAATTCATATGCCTCATTTATTGCCCTACTATGGTGACTTTTTGTCGTTTCAACTGGACCTAGGTGTTCATGGTTTGCCTTCAGAACGTTTTTATAGAGATTCCAGTTTGTTTTCTTAGGACTCATTCCAGAGGTAGTCTCTGTGAAAAGGTTTTCCAAGGTAAACACTATAATTCTATGATCAGACATTGAAAGTTCACTATAGAAACTCTTCAGTCTCTGATCAAGCACCTTATGTTTTTGGCTCCAAACGTTAAGTCTTAGACTTCTTTTCTGTTTCTAGTTACAAAGATAGGGGTATTAACTACATTTAATATATCTAGATTTTTTTTCCATAACAAATTTTAAAAGGTACTCACCCCTTTGATTTATATCCAACCCAACCAAAAATGGAAGTTCTTTGGAATTACAGTACTCCACTAGCAACTTAACTTCAGTTGGTGGAATATTGGCTTCGTATTAATTTTGTTTCATATTTCAACGCGAATTGTGTTCAGACCTCAGCTATCTCATTCTCGTGAACAGGACTTACCTGCTTAATTTTTCAGCTTTGCTGTCAAACTACTTAGGAACACAAATATTGTATTCGCTTGTTCAGTATTTGATAGAGCAAAATTTGCAGAGGTCTCGTTTTTCTAGTTAAATTGAATTTCAATATTTTTGTCGATCTTTCCGCGGAGCATTTGGATTTTTTTCGCGGAGCACCAAGTGCTCCCCGGAGCACAGTTTGGGAAGCCCGGGGCTAGGCTGTCTGTAGGTAGATCAAGGTATATACAGACAGAATTTTGCCACCCACCTTTTTAGTGCTCCCTTTCATCGTAATGTCATATTTGATTGTTATCTCAAAATTGTTTTCCACGAATCCAAACCTAGCCCTATAGTACGATATAGGTAAATATTAAAATAATATTTTGTTGAGTTTGTTATATAAATGTCTCTTCCAAGAATTCGTTAAAACTATGCGCAATACATATAGAATTTGAGCAAAATAAAACTGTTATTTTTTTTTTGCTATGGTCTCTTTATGAAAAACAAATTGATTTAAAAAAGTACCTACCTACCTACCTATTAGATATATTGTTTATTTTATTAGAATTTTAGTACCTACATATACATATGTATGTATATGCGAGAACATATTAATATTTATTTTGATATACATATTTGAACAATTAAAAAGGCTTTGCTATCAAAACTGTGGTTATGTCATCAATATGGTTTTTCATTTTTATTGAAGTACATATATTTAAATATTATCTATATTTTCGTTGTTAAAAAAAGTTGTAAGTAAATATATGGAGTGCATTGCAATGGTAAATCAATGCAATTAATTATAATTATTATTATAAAAATTTGTTGGTTTTTTTTTTTGCTTTCAATAAAAAAAATAATTTGAGTAGGTAGTTTTGTTCTTTGAAATAAATTTACATATATCATTAATTTTATCCAAAGAATTAAGAGGAAACACAGATGTTTTTGTTTTGTTTAATTATTTATTTATTTATTTTAAACAAGCTAACCCGGTGAACTTCTTACCGCCAAAAATTGAAATTGGTGTTCTTTTCAAATATCAAGCCTCTATTATAAAAATGAAACCACATATTTTGAAATTAAGTTGATTTTAATGAATTTTATTTACAGATGGCTTTCTAAAACACCCCGTGCGAAATGCAATACAATTCGTGATTAGGGATATACACGATTCAACGATTCGCCTTGCATCGAGTTCTTAAAATGAGAACTTCCTCGCCTTGGAAATTGCCTTTGACTATGGTCAATTTAGGTTTGAGGACGTTGTTCAATAATGGAATTAAATTAAACACACCGTCAACTTTTCACTGTTTCGGTTGATTCACTTACGCCATAGCATTAAGAAGACAGACCTGATTTAGAATTGCAAAATGCGCAGTGGTAAATTGGGCACATCCAAGATCCAACGAACTCGAAAATTCAATTAGATTGTTCGTTGCTTCATCATCATTTGTAAAGCGATCAACAAATTTTAACCAATGAAGTAGTAGGCTCCGATTTGATTTCGTATAATAAAATTTTAATCATTGACGACGTCCAAAAGTTGCAATGCAACCGTTTTTCAAGAACATTATTTTAAGGAGTTCTGATGTAAATTCACTAAAAATTCTACAGGACCGAAGTCAGGCCAATTGCAGCGTCAACCATTGAATTCAGTAATTTTTAATTGCAACCAATAGGCTAATGGATCCTTCAAAGCAATTTGCATGTTCACTGTCAAATGTAGCTTCTTAACGTACCAATTCAGACAAACATTGAGTTTATCTTCAGATGTTGATCTCGGGAAGACGGAAATCGTCGGCCAGTGATTTCATTGCTTTTCCAAAGCATCTCACATTTTTCCAAAAATCTTTCATTGTTCGATGAAGAACCTCCAATGCTCGTTTAGGTGCTATTCACGCAATTGATAGAAAGCTTACAATACCTGTGACATCACAGAGTTTCTTAAATTCTTACATGGTTCTGAATTCAAATATACTGCCATTTTCATCTTCTATCGCCTTCATGTAGTTGGACATTATTTGAGCTTACTATTTCTCTCAAAACGTCTCAATCGAAATCCTACTTACATAACAGTTCTCCATATCATGCATTGAGCGATTTGGGGCTGACAACAACAGCAAAAAAAAAATAAACGGCCTCATATACAGGGTGGCGCACCAATTGTGCTACAATAAGAAATTCAAATAACTTTTTTTTTAATCGATGTATTTCATTTTTTTTTTTTATTGGTTAGAAAATTAAATTTTATTTTAAATAGTTAGTTGTTTTTAGCTTTGCGCAGAGGCGATATCGTAACCAATGAGGTTCTACCGAGGTGCGATTATTGCTAGTTGAAAACTTTAACCAATACCCCGCCATGAGGACGTGAAATACCGTCCGCTACGGCAATTTTTGCAAGCCCGAGAGGGTAGTACCTCGTGGCATAATGGTTAGTGCGTAGAACTGTCATGCCAAAGGTCTGGGTTCGATTCCCGGCCACTGCCAACTAAAAACAAATGTTTTTTTCCGAGGTACTGCCTCTTGCGAGGGACTGACAAATCCTCCAAGAGTATACTTGTCATGAATAAGTGCTTCTCATCTAGCCGTTCGGACTCGGTAAAAAATTGTAGGTCCCCTCCATTCCTGCCAACAACACGCACACCGGAATGGTTGAGAGTTGTTAGTCACTAGGCCCTGGTTCTCCATGAGCTGTTGCGCCACAAAATTTATTTTTTATTTTTTTAGTTGTTTTTAAAGATTATAGACCGCAAATGACCTCCACGCTCTCCCACGCATATGCGGCACCTGATCAAAAAATTATTCATTGCGGCCTGAAGAGTTGAAGTTGGGATCGCCTCAATTATTGTCGTTATGGACTGCTTTAATTCAGTTAAATTACTGGGCTTCGTTTTATA
This sequence comes from Dasysyrphus albostriatus, assembly GCA_946251815.1. Lineage (NCBI taxonomy): Eukaryota > Metazoa > Arthropoda > Insecta > Diptera > Syrphidae > Dasysyrphus > Dasysyrphus albostriatus. Next base: position 59,157,821 of record OX276335.1, read on the forward strand.
CACCTCTTGCTTGACATAACCCCATAAAAAGAAGTCTGGTGCAGTCAGGTCAGGTGACCTTGGGGGCCAGCGAAGAGTGGAGTTCCTAGAAATTAATTTGTTTGTGAATTTTTTGTTTAGCTCCGCCATAACTGGTCTGGCTATATGCGCAGTTGCTCCATCTTGCTGAAACCAAACGCTGTTGAATGGTATACGTCTTCGGCGCAGTTCTGGGTAAAAAAAACTCCTTCAACATCTTTAAATAACGGTCCCCATTGACAGTAACGGTTACACCGTTTTCTTCAAAGAAGTACGGCCCGACAATACACCTTGATGAAACTGCGCACCACACAGTGACTCGTTCTGGGTGCAGTTCCGTCTCATGGAGCATTTCTGGATTAGACTCGTTCCATATACGGCAATTTTGCTTGTTTACATTGCCGTTAAAATCAAAATGGGCCTCATCAGACATGAACAAACAATTGATCAATGTGTTGTCTTGTTCGGCCATTGATATCATTTTTTGGCAAAATTCCAGGCGAACAGGCAAATCCTGAGGGTTTAACTTGCTAGTAATTTGGACTTTGTACGGAAACAAGTTTAAATCGTCATGAAGTATCCGTTGTAATGACCGTCTACTAACTCCAATTTGCCCCGATAAGTTTCGGGTCGAAAAGCTCGGATTGGCCTGTATTGCAGATGCTACTGCTGCGATTGTATCCTGAACCCGAACATTGGCATCTCGATGGTACGGCCTTCGTGCGATGCTTCCAGATTCGGCAAACATGTTTACAAACCTCATAATGGTCCATCTACTCGGGGGATTACCGCCAAACTCCTGCCTAAATTCCCTTTGGGCGGAAATGACGGACTGCAAAGCATGGTACCGTTGCACTATCCAAATTCTTTTCTCCGTATCCCAAGCATCCATTTTTTATAAATCTAAATAGTAACCTACAAAATAAAAAAAAAAATAAGCCGATTACTCACACAGAAAAAAAGTTATTACGTTTTATTTTTGTAGCACGATTCGTGCGCCACCCTGTATGTAGTTCAATTCAATGAATTACTATTTCTGACTTTTACACTAGTGACCAATGTGCTCTTTTGTAGGCACACTTAATTGTCTTTTTGAATAAAACGCTTTTTAATTACTGTAAATTGACTTTCACTTATCCTTTTTTTTTCAAAATTTCTCGATTCCAAAAATAAAAAAAAAATGTATTCTCAAATACTTTTCTCGATTTTTTATTTTCCTTCTTTTCTTTTTACTTGGATAGCTCTCCAAAGAATGACTTTCCAAGTTTCAACCTATTCCTCCCTCGACCATTCCATTCACTCACACACTCGTACATTCAGCCATTTGTTTTCGAATAGTCACGGTATATCGGCTTCCTGGAAGGCTTTTTCGCTCATCAGAAAACCACCGTTGTTGAATCTCAACGAAACCTTACTCTCATTGTCACATACACGAAGTCAACAAGTTGTTGGGTGTCTTCCCAAAACTTGCTGAATCTCAATAGGTGAGTTCAGACCTATTTGAAACTATCTTTTCGAGAAAAATTAAAGAGAATTAAAATCGAGAAGAAGCCGTCGCTAGGCTTTCTCCTAGTTAAAACCAAAATACTCGCGAGTGATTTGAAATACGAATAATTATTCCAAAACCAATTTTTTGAGATAAGAGTAGAAAGGTATGTTTTTTAGTACGCGAAAGCTTATTCAATTCCGATAGTCTTTTGCAAAATATTTTGAAAATGATAATTTAAGTTTTAAAGAAACTAAGACGCATTAATGACCCATTTTGCATTTACAAATATAAAGTTATATTAAGTTTAAGTTATGATGTTGTATTGTTGATTTTAGAGAAGGTAAGAGTCCGCCTGGCTCGCTACCTCTTCAGCTCTTCCGCTGGCATTTTTCTCGTTGCATGAGACCGCCCGTCTGCATGTTAAATAAGCTCATGGATTTTGGAACCGCTCGTTCTATTCGATTTATAAATCGCTCGAACACCTGGCTTTTGGAAAATCCTGGCTAAGTACACCAATTGTCGATGATACCATATGGTTGCCGTCAACCTCAACAACGGAAACAAAAAGAAGGAAAAGGAAGCAGTCAAAAACTGGTCATTGTTGCGGTAAATTTTACCGTAACAGGTGGAGTAAATTTTGTCAAAAAATTCATTAAAATTTCGTTAGTCGATGGGCTTAAGTTTGGCTACATCTATTTATAAAAGCAAGTTTTTGGGGTGGCTCGGCGTAAAGGGGAGACCACCATCTTGAAAAATAAAGTGATTTGGTTTTTGTTAAACTACTCGATGAAATTTCCTTTTACAACTTAATAATGTAATAATAACATTTAGACAGTAAAATTATCTAAAAAATGAGCTTTTAACAAAATCTGTGGGTTTATTAATTTTGAAGTTATAGCGTATCAAATAATACTTTTTATTTTGTACTATAAATGGACAAATAACGGTTTTTTGTTAAAAGATATATCATTCGAAAACTAATGAATTTATATTAATGCTCATAAGATCTTGAACAAAAGCGTTATAATCATTTTTGTCCAGAATTCTTTGAGCATTTATATAAACTATGTCGTCAATTATTGTAGAACGAATACCGAGAAGAGTTGAGAGGAACTCCAAATCTGGGAACCTCATTTGTAGGAAAGTGGATTAAATGGTGGAAGTGTACATATTTTTTAGTGGAATGTCCCGGGCCAAGAAGAAAAACGATCTTTGATGGTAAGTTAATACGTGAAACCTTAAGAAGATGGCAAAGGACCGACCAAATCCACATGGATATGTGAAAATCGACCTTCTGGAGCTGGAAAAATTCCGTGTTTTGAAGTAGTGTGTCTGGAAATTTTTGACTTTTGACAAGAGATACAACTTTTTGTCCATCTGTTAACTATACGGTGATCATTTTAGGCCGCAATTATTTTGCTTTAATTATTTTACGCATTGCCTTTGAACCTGAATGTAATTTATCGGAATATTAATTTTCTCTTTTTTGAAAGATGTCTTGGAAAATTTTAAAAGTGACATTTTGTTTTCTTGCTGTTTTAAGAAACTTGGAATGCTTACATTTCTTAAATTGATCAACTCAGCATACGATCTTGATAAAATATCGGCGACGATATTTTGTATGCCTTTGATGTTACGAATATCAGCGGTACACTCTGCGATAAATTCTAAGTGGTGCGTTTGACGAGGTAATTTTTCGGTTTTGGAACATATTGCGTTTGTGAGGAGTTTTTGGTCGTTGAAAACGGTAAATGGACTACCTTCCACATAAAACCGAAAATGTTTAAAATTTTTGAAAATTGCGAGGAAGTCAAGATTGAATATCGATTATTTTTTTTTCGGCCGGGCTCAAACGAGTTGAAAAGAAACCTTAAGGCTCCCAAAAGCTATTATGGTGTTGCTGGAGTACTCCTCCGATAGCGTCGTTCGAAGCGTCTACTATAATGCTGATTTGGGCTAGAGGCTTTGGATGAAGAGGCGTAGTGCGTTGGGACAAGTATCTTCTGAGAACTTGAAAAGCTTCTTTACAAGCCTGACCACTGAAAAATCGGTTTGAGCTGTTTTTATCTTTGGCCTTTTAGAAGTCATAAAGAACTTAAGCTTTAGATGCCATACTTGCCATAAAACTACTGTAGAAATGTATCATGCCGAGGAAGCACTGAAGTTGTTTGATAGAGCCGGAACTAGTATTTCGTTGATGGCTTTAACTCGCTCTTGTGGAGGAATTATTCCATTTTTGGAAATGCAGTAGCCCAAGAAAACGATTTGCTAACTTCTAGTTCATATTTCGGCAAATTAACGTTAAGCCTCTGTTCTTGCAAGTCTTTGAAAAACTACTCGTATCTAAATGCGTTTCATATTTCTCAACTGATTCCCTTGATAATATCGTCCAAGTACATGAAAACAAACGAAAGATCACCTAAAATGCTGTTTCATAAAACGTTGGAATGTTTGCACACCGTTGCGCACTCCAAAGGGCAGTCGTAAAAATTCAAAGAGCCCGAAAGGTGCTATGACCGTTGTTTTATGAACATCCTCTTCTGCGATCGGACTTGCCACAGTCACGTTCAGCTAATAGTTGAAAAAGGAAAATAGAAGATGCTGGAAATATCATGTCTTTGGAGCCGTTGGTGAGCCTTGTCGAAACGGCCGGCGTGGCAGAAAGCATTAAAGTTGGTTGGTATGATTACACGTTATTTATTTAAGGCGCCAGTTATAGATTTCATTGAAACTCATCATTGAAAATTTTAATGATTGATTTTGAGACATTTAGAAAGCAAAATCATTTATTATTTTGATGAACAAATAAAGTTTAAGACCTAACTTTCCACATAAACAGACTTTTATTTTTTCAATGATTGCACTACCATATACCAATGATCATTGGAATCTTAAAAGTAATTTTATCTGGAATGTCGTGCCTATTTGAGTTATTTTTTTGACTTGAAATATTAATTAAGTCTTAAGCTTTATTTGTTCATCAAAATAATAATTGATTTTGCTTTCTAAATGTCTCAAAATTAATCATTAAAGTTTTCAATGATGAGTTTCGTTTCAATGATAGTTATAACTGGCACTTAAGGTGTAAGCACATGCAACAACCAAAAATGTCACCAACAACCATCTTGGATAATCCTAATCCTCCATTAATCGAATCCGACTGTATTATATTTTTTTAATTTTTTAATTTTCATAGTTTTCAAATTCAATTATTTTATTCCGTCAATTTTTCCGATATTAATATTTATTCTCCTATTTGGAGTGGAGACTAATTCACCAAATCAAAGATCATTAAATTCGGGTCAGCCATTCTCGAGTTTAAGACTAACATGACTTTGTTTTATATATTAAGATATTACGAGTACATATTCAAACTGAAATTTGCTAATGTTTATCAACTGAATTGATTGTAAATTTTGTATTTTTTTTTCAGAGTTTTCAAACGAGGAATGGTTTGTTTTGATCGTTATACGGACCGCTGTTTGTCGAAAAGAAATAATTTCTATTTACAAAACAATATAGCTGGAGCAAGGAAGTTTCTTAAAAAGTTTTGTGATGATAGAAAATTTCAAACAGGTAAGCAAATTTATATTGAAATTATTCAACTATTATGGTATTGAGGAAGTTGAAATAATATCGATACCTTCCCGGTTCCCGTAAAAAATGTATTAAATGACATTTCAAAAATTTTAGAGGCATCGAAATAAACCTCTGGATTAGTTATTTATGTGTGTAATTTAAGGAACGCACAGATTTGGAAAGGAATTTTCAAGAAAAATGTATAGCCTAGGTTCGTCAAAATGCTTTTGCCAATTTCAACGGATGTTTTACGATGAGACTAAAAGATTGTGTAGGTATACTCTGTTACGTCAAAATATTGAATTAGCAATACAAATCTACACTGACGGGTCACAACAAACAATATTTTTGTTTCATCTAATTGAGAACATATATGTATGTATCGGGTTTTTCAATAAGAGCGCTACAAAAGTTTTTTTTAAATAAAATAAAAACAGTTTTGGATATCAATGAAATTCTATATTTCTGTGAAAATACGTTCGATGTCATTATGTATGGAACTCGATTTATTTTGCATGACCACCACGGGCACGCTTGCAGAAGTCCAGCCGCTGAACCCAATTTTCGACGGCCGATACTGCTGCAATTTCACGGTCGATATCCGTGCGAAGTTCATCGATCGTCGCTGGCTTGTTGGCATAGACCATAGACTTGACGTAGCCCCACAGGAAATAGTCTAACGGCGTCAAATCGCATGACCGAGGCGGCCAAGCGACTGGACCATTTCGTGAGATAACACGTGCTCCAAACTTGGTTTCCAATAAATTGATTGTGACATTCGCTGTGAGGCTTGTGACGCCGTCCTGTTGGAACCACATGTCCTCCAAGTCCATATCATCCAATTGGGGCCAAAAATATTCGGTTATCATTGAACGGTAGCGATCCCCATTCACAGTAACGTGCCGGTCTAGATCATCACGGAAGAAGTACGGGCCAATCACGCCGCCGCGGCCGGCCCATAAACCACACCAAACCGTAATTTTTTCGGAATGCAATGATGACTCATGAAATACCTACGGCAATTTTCTCGACACTACGGGCACTTCTTTGTCTCACTGGCACGGGAACATTTTGTACTGTGCCTGTGGATTCAAATTTTTCCACTAGACGCCCATTTGTTGATCTGCTATGACGATTATGACGACCATAAATTGGACGTAGCGCTCTTAACGTTGAAACCACTGACTCCGAATTTAGGGAGTAAATTTTAATAATTTCGACTCGTTGTTGGCTCGTATATCTTTCCATGAAATGGCAAACCTTACTGAAGAGAAATGTCAAAAGAGCGGCAAAAAATATGGCGTCGTTTGCTGTCCCTGTCGCTCTACTTTTGTAGCGTCCCTGTTGAAAAACCCTTTACTAAAGATGTCCTTTTTTTGAGCAATATGTAGGCAGAAAAGCATTAAGATTACATTGATATAAAAAATGTATTTGTTTTTTTTAACTTTTACTAATAACGTCATCTACTCCATGTGTAGTAACTCCGCTATTACACGACAGCTTTTAAGTAATCACTTTTTTTCAAATAAAATTTCTGATTTCACCTTCGCACTCATTTAATTTCGAAAAAGTTGACTGAAAAGTCCGCGTGTAATAGCTGACCAAATGACGACTTTTTCTTTAACCATAGTCTACCAACAAACCCCTACACCTTTGTTTCTTTTATTAGCTGTAAACTCAATTTTAGAATCTAAAAATGAGAAAAAAAGACGAAAGGGACACAAACATTCAATTTAAATCATGAATTATATAAATGCATAGTTATATTTCATATTTTAGTTAAAAAATAAGTCAGTTATTTTTTATAATTTTGGTTTATTTCTACTTTTAACTTTCATAAAATCCACTTTTTTGTTGTGACTGCCATTCAGGGGTGTAGTACCTCGTGGCATGATGGTTAGTGCGTAGGACTGTCATGCCAAAGGTCTGGGTTCGATTCCCAGCCGCTGCCACCTAAAAACAGAAATGTTTTTTTCGCGAGGTACTGCCTCTTTCGATGAACTGACAAATCTTCCAAGAGTATACTTGTCATGCTTCTCAACTAGCCGTTCGGACTCGGCACAAAATTGTAGGTCCCCTTTATTCCTGCCAAAAATACGCACACAGGAATGGTTGAGAGTTGTAAGTCACTAGGTCGTGGTTCTTCACGAGCTGTTGTGCCACTAAATTTATTTTATTTATTTAGCCATTCAGGGGTACCATATTACAAATATAAAGGCAGCTGCGAATTCGTTTTATTGGAAATTTCTCACCGTACTATTTATAAAATCTTAAAAAAACACGGGTATTGTTTTTGTAGTTCATATAAAATTCCACTGTACTACGGATTGCCTTCCCAAAAAAAAACACTCCTAATATACCGTTTTAAATATGACTTACACTGCAAAGCTATAGTTAGAAATGTTATAAGAAACTTACAAAATTGTACTCTCCACCTAACATAATTTAAATTCAAAATCAAATGTTTGTAAGTCTTTAAACTTCCAACTTTACATATTAAGGGTATTCATGCAACGATGTAAACTTTTCGACGTAGTAATTTTTTTTAGTTTACAATGCACGTATCATGAACACCCATTTGCGTTAACATCGTAAACTAATCCGTTGTTTGTTTAACGTCAAATAAAAAGATACTTTCGTCCAATATTTATTATTTTTTCTTTTAATTGTATCTTTCCTAAGCCATTTTGATTAAAATGTTTCTCGTTTTGATGTTTTCATTTTTTTGTTTTTGTTCCTTTTTTGTTCAGAATTAGTAAAAGTTTACCCCGTTTACCATTTTTATTTACGATACAAATTCATATCGGAAAGTTTACGATTTGTTGGAAAGGATTTCTCATACAAATGTTGACAGTTCGTTTATGATGTAGTAAACTTTCCGAAGATTACGATGTTTACAATAGTTTTCAGACGTTGCATGAATACCGTTATTATTTTTTTCACCCTATTTTTATATGCAAAATACCAATCTTCAGATTAGCTTAAAAAATCATAACAAAAATACCATCCAACCGATACCACCATAAGTTATAATAGAAATTGTAAACAAAATTCAAAAACAAAAGAAAATATTTTCCCATAATCGTCATGGATATCATAAATAAAAGGAACAATTAAATTAATATCATTGAATAAATATAAGAAGTGACTCATAATTACTCAAAGCGGTTTACTTGCACGGCAGCCAACAAAAAAAAAAAATAGATTTGTATGGGACTTTGGCGTACACAAACCAATAATTCTCAAAGGGATATTTATTTATTTAATTGTTCCTTTTTAATACTGGTATTGATATCCATGACGATTGTGGGACAATATTTTGTTTTGCATTGAAATTGACAACAAATTGTTTACAATATTTGTATTTAAAGTATGGTGGTTTAGGTTGTTTAAGTAATTATTTAGGACTTCGAACAACACATTTTACCGGAGCCAAGTTTCAGTTACCATCGTCTTTTTTTTAATTGTGTTTGAAACAAAGTGGTGAGAGTTAGATGGAGCGCTGACTGACTGATTGACTGACTGACTCTGATGTTGATTCATCTACCCGCTTTCGTAGTCACTAATCACTGTGCTATAATCTCCTTTTATTTTTGTCCCATAGCCTGACTCAGTTTACAAACTGCTAACTATTTTTTGGCTTCTTCCATTTTTTCCTGCGCTATCCCGAGCTTTTAGGAACAATTCATCGCACGCTTTGAATTACCCTTTTTCTTAAACAATCAAGGACTTTCCTCAACCCGTTTTAAAAACCAATTATTGAAAACAATAGCCACTATCTATTGGCAAACAATAAGAAGGGCGATTAGCCAACTCAGACGTTAACGTTAACTTAAATTATTAGCAGTGGCGCCAAAAATTCGGCATTTTTTTTAAGTTAATGTAATCAAAGTGGCATATAAAATCACAGTGCGTTTTCCAAGTTGATTTTATATCTCAAACTGAGTGTACCTAACAATTGGCCCTTCAATACATGAAAAACCAAGATGGGGACGTCCAATGAATGAATGGGAGAAGAAGAATAGTCTATTTTGCATATTAAATTTAAGAAAGAATTTTTTTTGAATAAATGTAGGTAGTCCTACAATAATTTTATATTTTTAGATGAAATAAAGATATACATACACTACACATAGGTATACATATATATGTGTGTGTGCTTAGAGACTTAGAATAATTTGTTTACATATTTTGATTTTGATTGAGTTTGTTTGTTACTGGGTAGAGGATTAAATTTGATTTAGTTACTCAGAATTGAAAATATAAATATTATTTAGGGATTAAGCTACGAGTATACACATATACAAATATTATATACTTGCTTATTAAAACATATTATTAGACTTTATATGTTTAGGCACCTGCCGAAGCTTAAGTCCGAGACTTCGGCCATGAGGATATGGATGTTTACAGTGGTATTTATAAATCCATTCCAAGCAATGTCTAACTTTAGACACTTGATATTTATAAACATTTTGCACCTAGTGGCTATTCTCCAGTTTTGATTTAAAGATTATTGAACGTGCCCAAAAGCCTACTGAAATTCATTAATTCATTCAAAAATGAACGAAAACAGGTATGTCACTGAATAAATGAGGTTGTATTTGGACAACTGCTGGAATGCGTTTATAAATACCGAGATGGCTAAACTATTTAGACATTGACTAGCTGGGCAACTGCCTAAACGTCTTCTAAGAAAATCTAATAAATACGACTGTTAATGTTTATAATGTTTTGTCCGGGAGCTCGTAAATCCAGCCTTTGGTATGACCACCTTTTTTCTCTGTGGCGACATGCAAACATATGAGGATAATGTTAGCAAGTTGTCAGATGCTCGTGCACATAATTTAGTCTCAAGACATCTAAGTCTGCTTCCACACGACCAGATCCAGTAAATAACAGTCGGCGTAGAATTTTGTGTATCTAAGTTTCATAATTTTCTTTTACCCGGCTCATACCATTCCCACCGTATTTCGGGTGTTCCGTATTGCCCCCTTAGTGATAAAAAATGTAGTGTTTTGGATTGGTTGGGGTCGAAATTCTGGCAGGGTCAAAAATCTTTTTGCTAAATTCCTCAAAATTCTACCTTCAAAATTCTGTTTGTCAAAATTTCCATAAACCATAAATAAGACAAATGGTTTACAATGGGTTGTACCTACTATTTTTGTCTATTTTCGTTAATATTACAAGTTTTTTGAGAAAAAGCAGAATAGGAAGAATTTTATTTTTAAAAATGTTATTAGACAAAATTTTGCAAAACCGAATTCTGAAAAGCAGGATTTTGACAGACAGAACTGGAAAAAAATAGAATTTTGAAAAACAGATTTTTTTTTTGAAAAAACTGAATTTTGAAACCAGAATTTCGACCCACTCCCGTTTTGGATTTCAATTATATTTTAATGCAGTGGTATTTAAAAATAGAATATAAAGTTGTAATGACGCATTACAAATCTGCACAACAACAACGAAAACACGAACAAATTAAATGCGTTCTTTCACTACACCGAGCATTGAGTTCACACTCAGTTCAACATAGCCAAAACCCAATGACATTAATTTGCAAAGGTTATTTTGTCACTCGCGAGGATATAATTCACACTAGGTTGTTACCAAAAGGTTGCCTAGTAGAACCGAATAAGACCAACAAAAGGCAAGAAGAAACAAACAGAAGGAAGTAGAAGCAGAAGCAGAAGCTAGCAGAAGCAGGGAACTAGACCGCGCATATAAATACGCCTAAACTCTTGGAGTAGGAGCCAGTCGGACTTCGATCGTCGGTAAGCAAGGATCATTGGTAAGTAATTTGGATATTAACAGAGGCTTCCCCCCACCAGTGGTAAGGGGCTTCTTGTGAAGTATTCAAGTTTAATCGCATTGTACCAGTTTCGACTGTGATTTACCAGTTCGACTGTGATTTACCCACGATAAGTGGCGATTTACCCATTTTACGGCGGCTTACCAGTTGCGGCTGTGATTTACCCCCGATAAGTGGCAATTTACCCGTTTTACCGCGCTTGCGTCAGTTACGACCGATACGACGGAAGAGACGTGTTTCAACCGTGCCCTACGCCACCAGCTGGCCGACACCTATCGCGAAGGCTACACCGGACCCGTAACGCATTCCGAGATTTCGGTGGGAAGAGCTACTACAAAAACCGGAATTATGCAAGAAGAACCTAACAAGTTATATGAAATAAATTCAACCCAAGATTGTGAAAGAAAATAACAAATAAAGACAAAGACCTATTGATGTTAAATTTCGGTGTTTTATTTAACTAACCCTGGACACCATGAGCATACCCCAGCTGGAAAATCTAAAACACCCTCACAAAGTGTTTCATAGCTAGCAGTGAAATTTCTAGGTAGGTATTTCTTAAAGAGAAGGTTTTTTTTTCAAATTTCTTAGTTGGTACTCTTTGTTGACTTATGTTGCTTTTTTCATTAGGTAGCTAACACGTTTATTTTATATGCTTTGAATATTTTCATTCCAATAATAAATTAATTTGATTCCTGGATAAGAAAAAGGGATGTTAAATAAAAATTGCAGCTTAATTTTTATTCCAAATCTTAGAACGCATTTTAAATTTTAGTCAGAGTAAAAAATGGTCCTAGAGTAAAACACGATTATTTTGAATATCTCCATTTTGAATTAAAAATAAAATATAACTTTCCACAATTTCTTTTTTTTTTAAATATGAAATATATCCATTTTGTGAAAACGTAGTAATTTGTTAATATTTACGAATGTACGTAGTGACTTTTTCAAGAAAATAATTGTAGTAAAAACGCTACAATTGTAGTAGGGGGGCAATACTGCTCCTTGGCAGTAGATTCGGCTTTCCTCTTTTTATTCGGTGGCATGTGGCATAATAAGGACCCAGACCCGGATACAGAGGGAGGGGGTATTACGATTTTGCCTCCCCCATTCCCTGGACAAGAACGAACGAAGCACAAAATGTGAATTTAGTAAAATGTTATCAAAAATGTTTTTTTCGCTTAAGGACATCACGATTCCATTTTCTTAATTTTTCATTTCACGAATTATTTAATACTTTTTGATGAAACAACCGATTTACTCGTATCTCATCTCTCCCATTTGAGCGCTGAGCCTCACCTTAATGGCTAAAATACACGCGGAGGTCTTTTCATGTAGCGAAAGTGAATAAAACAGGTTCTTATGAGAGCTGACAAACTTAAGAGCTGCATGCAGCCTCAGCAATGAGTGGTTGTTCGTCGGACGCTGACCAGGCTCAGTCTTCAGTGAAGAAAAAGTTCCGATACAGGTGCAATTATCTAAATAAAAATTAAAATATTAAAATAAAGGTAATATTATATATAAATATTTAAAATAAATCGATGAAATTTGCTATAAAACATTCTAACTTTGCTTCAAATGTTCCGATCTACAAGATTAGGATTTTTAAATAAAGTTAAAATAATTAACTGTGTTTATAAATTATTGAGAAATACTAACAAATTTCATACAAAAACGATGATGAAGTCCTTTTTATGATAAATAATTTTAAATGTGCTTTTCCATTTAAGAGGGTAGTTTCACTAAAAAACTCTAGAGAGTGACTCTCGGATATTTGTCGTCCCCTCTAGTAAGCTAGATTCATGACTGCGTTCACTTGCGAGTTTTACTCTCGAGAGCTTCTTCAGAGCAGAGTTGTAGAACACTTACATGAGTACCTAGTACCCTGAACTTGTACTCGTACTTGAAAAAAACAAATACATTAAACTTGGTACTTGGAAAACACCGAGTACAAGTATTTTGTTCCAGGTATATACATATACTTGGTAGTATAATATTGCCAAATACACTTTCAAGTACTTTTCAAGTACAAGTTCATTTCAAGTTCTTTTTGAGTACAAGTCTATTTCAAGTACAAGTCAATTTCAAGAACCTTCTTTTCAGGTTCAATTTATTGAGTAGTCTGTTTGAGCTATCGAATAATAGTGATTATTGCGAGACTTTAGCGTGATGACGCCAAGATAACGAGACGTCATCTGCCGTCGTGATCTGTGGTTTTGTCATTATTCGATGGCTCAACCAGCCTTCTCAACGAATTCTACTTGAAAAGTACTTGTAATGGACTTATACTTGAAAAGTACTTAAAAAGTATTGTACTCGAAGAGAACTTAAAATGGAATTGTACTTGAAAAGTACTTGAAATGGACTTATGCTTGAAAATGTACTGGGCAGTATTAAAGTACCAAGTACATAAACTTGGAACACACAAATTACTTTTTTTTCAAATACTCTGTACTTGACTGGTACTTGTACTTGGAGGTCTGCTTTAGAGCTATTTTCCATCTTTTTACGCACTTTAAGAGTATGCACATGTGTTTTGAGTACGGTGCTGTACGCAGTGATGCGTACTGATGGTAGTATTCTTAAGAATTTGGACATTTTTGTGGATGTGTATTGGGAACTTCTATTATTAGACTGGTAAAGACTACGAATCCGAAGAAGAAGATTGAAGGGAAACCAGCAGTCACCGCCGAATAGAAATCAAATTGAACTGCTATACCTAAGGATAGTTGTTTTTGGACGTTTTTGAAAACGTCAAGTCAACGTCGATTCGATTGTCAAATAAGGATCATTATAGTTTGACACGAATATTGCCATTTGTAAATATATACAATGGTTTAGTTTGCTCAAAATCTTTTTTATCAACGTCTATCAATTTGCTTCCAAACGCATTTGATGTTTACGAATACGTTCTCTGGCTTTTCTTTTTTTTTGCCTTTGACTCCATTTTTTTACGGAAAAATATGCACCGCAGATGATCTTTTCGAACATTTTTGCATTTTGACCTTAGCAAACTGCATTATCGAACTCAATGGTTTGACTTAGACCCTGTATAGATTTTGTGGTTTCACTACAGCATGGCGACAGTTCGTTGGTAAAATCGGTGAAATAAAAGTTAGTCAAGATGAAAATATCAAAATTTGAATGTGTAGTCACGTTTTATAAGGATAAAAGATACCAAAATTAACTATTTCATGCAATTTTGTTTATTTATTTGTGCCTTCAACAGGAAGGCTCTTAGTTATTTTACCCAGTTATGTAGTTGGACGAGATCGGAATCAGAAATGCTCAAATGTTGTCCAAAATCAAATGCTCCATTAGCAAAAGGAAGTATATTTGTGTCAAAACTACAAGTATTTTCACGACATGACTTTTCACTACGTAGTGAAAACACAATATAAATAGGGTCTTATACTATGTTATCATTAGACCAAATGATGAAAATTCGTTGAACATTTCCAAATTCGATCTAATCTCATTTCCCATTTAAATTCAGATTTCGAAATGAGATAATTTCAAACAAATTTGCACGAAATTAAGTAGAAAATTTAGTCACAACCCAACGAACACACCCAATTAAGCACAATTTGGAGAGATCTGAAATGATTTTATAGGAAAATATCAAAACAGAAACAAAAAAAAACAAAAAGCGATTAACTGCCAATTGAAATTCAAAATTGAAATAAGCTGTCTAACGAAACTACCAAATTACAGATGAAAAACTTTTTCTGTGATTTGCGAAATTACCTCATTTCGTCTCTAATGAAAACGTTGTATAAAGAAGAGGCTAAAACTTTCACTCAAGCTCGAACGTCATGTGAAAAAATATGACCATACCGATTCGCAATTATACTTTCTGTATTTGGAGTCTTACGAAGATCCAAAGCAAATTCAAAAATCCTGTAAGGACAATTTGCTAGAGCCACAAACTGCTTAAATTCATTTCACAAAGTTCCAAAGTACCCGCTGTTCGAACAACGTTCTGGCAGTTATGAAAGAGGTAATTACTTACTTAACTTATCCGGCTCCCGTTCCATGGAGGGTCTCTGCCTGTGATATTGCGGTCATTAATCGGTTGCGGTCCCTCCAGTCGTGGAGACCAGGTCTTCTTACGTCTGAAACCGCGTGGTCGCTATTGTAGCGGAGGTTCGGTCTTCCTAGTCGTTTCGAACCTGGGGGCTGGGATTCGAAGATTGTCTCGACTGGAGCGTTGTTGTCCATTCACTCGGTGTGGACGATCCTGCCTGAGTAGTTGAATTGTTTTGGCTCTTTAGACAACATCCACATCTTGGTACAGCAACAGCAGAGTTCTTGTTGATTGTAGTAGATTTTCGTTAAGATTTAGAACTTAACGTGGATTAGCAGTTCCAATTTTCATTGTTATGAAATTTTAATTCGTGAAATAACTCCTGATCGTCGTTTTAGCTAATTTGTGAATTAAAAGATATCTAAGCAATTTTTATTGATAGAGCTGTTAGTTTTTACGACTATTAACTTCCAAAAATTTTATTTTGTCATTATCATCATTTAATTCCATTTTTTGTAGAATCACCCAGATAATAAAATTGTATCCCAAATGTATTATTGGTAAGAAGAAATACTGTTTGAAAAATATAAGCTTTTCGCGTATATCTCTCAAACGGTGAATGTTTTCAAAAAGTAATTTATTCAAGTTTTGTAGATTACTTTATGCAATACTCAAAAAGATAAAAACAAATTTTTCTACCCCTAAAATTTACAATATTCAAAGGATATAATCATTTTATAAGAATTTATTTAAAGTTAATTGTTTTCTTTCGGTTAACAGTTCAATGACTTATAAGAATTTATTAAAATTCTTTTAATAACGAATAATTTGCCTTAAATAAATTTATGCTGACTTCGTAGACCATAAAATTATCTACACATTTTTTTTCTTCAAATTTGTTTCTATTCGAACAAGATACCTGTCCAAATTTCTAAAAATTCAGACTTACGTTCTGCAGTACCAACTATAGCATACAATTGGAAGAGAAGGCTACGGGGATATTTAACACAATTATTAACCAGAAGAGATGCTGGAACCAGACTACTTTACTCCCTAAAGATCTTGACATTGTTTTGGTTATCAATGAGAGAGTAAGTTTTGGTCCAAGGGCAGGATACTCCAAAAGTTCGTATGTCTAAAGATAATCAAGTAAGGCACACTGAAGTCAAAACCAAGGATGGATTATTTGAAAGCCGGCCAGCTTTTAAAGTTAGCCAAGTTTTAAGTAAGGCTCTAGATTAGTGTTTCCCAACTTTTTTTATGTTTAATTTTTAACATTGAAAATTTTGAAATGTTCACTAAAAACCTTGTATTATTAAAAATTCGGAAAAAATTACCTTGACCAGAAAATTATGTTTTTAAATCCAGCGATAAATTTTTAAATAGTAAACAACCACATCTAAAGCGGTATCAGTCACTTGACATTTCCGCACACATTGAAAATTGTCAAAATTTGAGTCGTAAATGATTGTATGAAATACTCGTATTAATAAGTATAGCGAAGCCAAATATATTCTTTTTTGCTTCCGGAAGAATTATATTATTTCCTTGAAATTGCTCATTAAATAGGTTTAGTTTTTCGAAAATATCGATTAATACTACGTTTTCATTAGAGCCGAAATGAGTTGAGATAGCAAATCCCAGAAAAGTATTTTCATCTGCAAATTGATAATTTAGTTTGACAGTTCATTTTTTGAACTGGCTGTTTGCTTTATGTTGTTGTTTTTTTGTTTGTGGTATTGACATTTTCGTACAAAATCTTTTCAAAGATATTCAAACTGTGCAAAATTGGGAGTGTTCGTTAGGTTTTTACGTAATTTCCAACCTAAATTCATGCAAATTTTCTTAAAAATCATCTCATTTCGAAATGTGGAAATTTTAAACGAATTTACCTCATCTGGTCTAATGAAAAGGTAGTAATACTCACAAATGCCTTTCATTCGACCTTTTGCAAATTTTCGTTTCCATTTTATTGCTTGAGAGAATCAAAAGGGGTGACTTTCCTTTACGACATCCCGATTTCGAAGCTGATTTTTTTTTTAGGGGTAGGAAGGTATCTCAATAGAAAATTTTCCAAATATTAAGGTGAGAAAACCCCCTTAAATGCAATTAAGAAATGTTTAAAATTTTGAAAATCGGGTATTTTTTTACCAAATTCCACTTTTTACACCACGATTTTGGAAACGCGGATATTCTCATAGGATAGATTATCACTTGAAAACACTAAATATCACAATTTTAAGGAGAGGCAACATTTATAAGTATTTTTAATTAATATAAGAACTTTTTGTTTTGAAAAAAAAAAATAAAAAATAATGTGAAACTAATACTCAATTTGAATGACAAATCAAAGAAATGTCAAATGGTCTGCTTAGTATTGCCAGGCACGAATTTTGCTTCCCTTGTGTTTTTATTTAGGGAAAATTGGCGGGAAATTTAAAACTTGCTTATATAAATACAGTGCTAGCACCCAACTGCGTATAAACAGCGAGGTATGCATGGGGGGCATGCTGTACCCCTAGAACCCCCTACTTGGACTCATTATAGGATTTGGGGTGGGGCAAGATTTAGTGCATGCAAATAAATAAAAAAGACCAAGACAGGAATGATATTTCAAATGTCATTTCATGTATTGCCAGATGTACACTTTGGTAGCATTTCTTTTGCATTTAAAAAACTTTTGCATTTAAAAAAACGAAATTGCACATCTGGCAATACTTAGCATGCAATGACATTTGACATATCATTTCATTTTGTATGGAAAAAGTGAAAGTTTAAACATTAATTAGAAATACTTATAAATGTTTCCTCACCCTTAAATTTGTGATATTTGGTGTTTTTTAGTGAATATCTATCGAATGAGACTATCCGCGTGTTAAAATTCGCCCATTCAAAAAGTTCCACAAATATTTTAAAGCAGTGTAAGTCCCTCATATTTACATTTTGTTCTTAACAGAATACCTAGAAAAAGAGTGGCATAAGTAAAAGTTTGAACAAGCCAAGATTGATTCCGGACTCTTTGAAAATAAATTAAAGCCAAAGTGAGGTCTTTTTTTCCTTCGCACTCTTTTAATATTGAAATCTTAAATAGAAGTGAAGCATCAGAATGTAAAACTACCCCCCTGCAAAATTGAATTGTCCCCTTGTGTGGCGTTGGCCCCACGTTGGGAAACACTTCTAGATCCATATACAAGGGAGGAGAATGTCATAAAAATACCCACGTTATATCCCTTTGTATACACCCTAAAAGACCAAAACTCAGTTTGTCGGTCTGGCTACTACGATCTATCGGAACAAACCTTTTCCTCTGAACTTTGAAATGAAAAATTGAGAGCTTTGGTTTTGTTTTTAATTAGAGATAAACCAGAAAGATTAACTATAAAAAGACTGTACTTTTTAACAAATTAACTAATTAAGACTGAAATATCAAAAGTAAAATTTTAAAACCTGTTTGTATAGGTTTTTTCCTTAAAATTTGTCAAAAATGTAGTGGCTAAGATAGGAAACACTTTTTCCTTAAAAATACATACCTATTTCTTGCAAGAGGAAGAGGAATAGATAGAAGTAGCAACTTTGAATATTTACGCTCAAGAAAAATTGTTTGTTTTTCGATGGCAAAAGCAATAAGGAATTATGCCATGGGATAAATATGTACTTGAGAAATAGCTAAAAACCGTTTGAAACAACAACAACAACAACAACAAAAAAAATAAAATAAAAAATAAACAGAAAATTATACAAGACATTATGAAAAAGATAAACATTCACATCAGACCCAAGAACAAAAAAATAAGGAAAGAAAATGACATTTTAAAACAAAAGAGATAACAAACCGGAATAAATCACTTTTTCAAAAGGAGACACACGAGTTGAATCACTGATATTAACTAAAGCCGAAAAAAGTATTATCAAAACCACACAATATACCCAAAAACCATTACTTTGAACGAACATGCAAATGAGCAAAAATACAACGATATAACTTTCTCAATCTGGCTATATAAATATTGTGTAGGCTTTAACCCCCAAACAATGTTTGACAAAAATGACAAGACATTATAAAATATCATAAATATTTATGCTCATTTAATGTAAGAACATTATCTCTAGACGAAAAAATGGAAGATTTAAAATAAGCTATACCTACACTTATAAAATAAACTAAATGGTATTTGGAAATGAGAACTCCACGGAAAATGTTAATCAGGCGTGAAATTCAAAACGTTATCTCCGGGATCAAGTTTTTTTTGGAAAGGGAAGTTCCTTATGCTACCCTCATTAGATAAGTTGATTCTTTAAAAATTAACCCTCGGTTACTTAATAAGACCCACTCTTCTCCGGAAATATTTTTTTTATCAGATATTAACAAAACGTCGATAATATATTGTTCTTTTGTGCCTTTAATGATTTATGATTTCAACTACAACCCAAAAGAAGAGTACGATGTGCGCGACTTGAAAATACAAACAAACAAATAGCACTTTTCTCCCTATCAGAACGTCCAGTGCATTTTTACATTTATAAATTAAATTTAAAGTTTTAGTTTTTGAGCAAGGGGTATCGCATTGAATTGAAAAACGAAACAGAACAGAAAGTACCATTAGGTTTTATTATACTTTTCCACATTCATTTATAGCATAGAGACAGCTGCATCCTGAATCAACCTACGACTCTCTAGATAGGGGAATTCATTGGGTGGAATAAAGCCGCTTAGACACACACTCTTGTAGTACATATTCATCATTAGGTAGAAAGCTCCAACAATTTAGGCTGTTTGTTGAATCAATCGCCCATGCAATGTGACCCCCAAAATAAGCTTAAATACAAATTTATCAGTAGATTAATATTGTTTCATATACAGGGAATCACACCCGAGACCAATTACATTACATTACCATTACCGGTACAAAATACAATATTTTCAAAACACAATAATCACCATTAATTTGTTTAAGGTTGAAATAAAGACATTCAGCTTTATTTATTAGATTTTTTAGGCGGTTGACTACACAGTTTTTTTTAAAGTCCTTAATAGTTGGATATATGCATTATTTAATTAATGTCAATTTAGACAAACTATAGACAGTCGGTGCAGTGGTCCACGTAAAACAACTTTATGACAACCGAAGACAAAGTTTATTAATAACTTTTTGGAGTTACACGGCTGTCTAAAGTTACACACAGTTTATAAATACGTATGATTTTGTCTAACTTTAACGTAACATTTAGGGCGGTATTCATCAAGCACTAATAAACGGCTCTTAAGTTTATGAGGCTCATAACTCAAATTATATTAATGCTATTCACCAACCACTCATAGCTCTTTTTCGAAGTCCGAAAATAAAAACAACTTCACCAGGCATACCCAAACTGGGAAATCAAACTGCTTTCAGACTAACCCAACTTTGTTGGCACTTTTATTAAATAAATGGAAAAAATAAAATCTCTGAAGACAAAAAGAATTATAGTATGTGTGCGTGCGACACTCATTTTTGTAAGGATCCAAGAAGCAACGACAAAATGGATAAGTGAATTTGCTTGAAGGGTTACTTCGAAGGTTTTTTAGAATAAATTTTCGGAGAGAGTGCTCATAAATGTTATGAATGGTCCTGACCACTCATAAAGTTTTATATTCACTTTTATTGCTTGGTGAAAAGGTTTATGAAGCTCTTAAGTTATAAGCGTTCGGTGAATACCGCTCTTGAAGTATAATTTTAGCTTGAGATATACCTACATTATAAATGCCAAGTTTTGCATCCGTAAAAAAAAACACTTGCAGGCCCGGCAAATCATGTTCAGTCCGAGTGAAATATTATAAAGCCGAAATTTATCGTACAAAAAGTCACGGAAATAAAAAC
This sequence comes from Dasysyrphus albostriatus, assembly GCA_946251815.1. NCBI lineage: Eukaryota > Metazoa > Arthropoda > Insecta > Diptera > Syrphidae > Dasysyrphus > Dasysyrphus albostriatus. The sequence continues at coordinate 59,178,604 of OX276335.1, forward strand.
TTATCGAAAATGACGATAGTTTTAGCACAACATTTTTGGAAGCAAATAATCGTTAAAACTAACTATAGTTGAGCAAAAGAACGTCCTTTCACACAGTTAAAAGCTGCCAGTCAAAAAAATAAAAAAACATCAAATTTATGGTAATTTGTTGAAAATTAGTGTTCAAGGGAACAAACAATTTAACATTTTCTTTTTCTATTTTAAATCATTTTTTATGATAAGAGATGAACAACCCCCTCCAAAATAATTTAGCTTTCTTCTAGTTTCTAGTGCTGCCAATGCAAACAATTAACATAAATTACGTAATGGAAGCAACAACAAACACAAATATGAAATTTTGAGCAATTCGTTCAGTTCCAGGGAAAAGTGTGAACTTCACCAAATAATCTGCTATAATTACACTGGTCGGCAAAAATTATCTTGTATTTTTCGTCTTTAAATCACGTTTTGAAATTATGGCAGGTTTGAATTTTGTAAGCTTAAAATCTGGTTTCAAAATATGAATAACTTGAAGAATAGATCCCTCTGAGACTAGGTTGACCTGGTAAAAAAATAAAACTGTTTTGCCTCTTTTACCTGAATACGGTTTTTATCAGAAGTGGTACGGTTTTGGATATCAATTAAATTCTTTATTCCTGTGAAAGTACGTTCGATGCCATTATGTATGAAACTCGATTTCTTTTGCATAGCCACCACGGGCACGCTTGCAGAAGTCTAGACGCTGAACCCAATTTTCGACGGTTTTCAAGCATAAATCGGCCGATACTGCTGCAATTTCACGTTCGGTATTCGTACGAAGTTCATCAATCGTTACTGGCTTGTTGGCATAGACCATAGACTTGACGTAGCCCCACAGGAAGCCAATCAGCCAGAAATGAGCCTCATCGCTGAAGATGATTTTTCGATGAAAATCCGAATCATTTTCAAGTTGTTGCTCAGCCCAATTCACGAACATACGATGCTTCTGGTGGTCAAGCGGCTTCAGTTCTTACGTCCATTTAATCTTGTTAGGATGTAGGCCAAGATCTTTTCGCAAAATTCGCCACAACGACGTCACAGAGATGCCCAACGCTTGAGAACGACGTGTGAGAGACACATTTGGGCTTTCTTCAACTGAAGCCTCAGCCAGCGGCAGCAATATTCTCGACACTACGGGCACTTCTTTGTCTCACTGGCACGGGAACATTTTGTACTGTGCCTGTGGATTCAAATTTTTCCACTAGACGCTCAATTGTTGATCTGCTAGGACGATTATGGCAACCATAAATTGGACGTAGCGCTCTTAACGTTGAGGCCACTGACTCCGAATTTCGGTAGTAAATTTAGTAAATTTTAATAATTTTGACTCGTTGTTGTCTCGTATATCTTTCCATCATGAATTTGCAAACCTTACTGAAGAGAAATGTCAAAAAAGCGGCAAGAAATATGGCGTCGTTTGCTATCACTGTCGCTCTACTTTTGTAGCGTCCCTGTTGAAAAACCCTTATTATAAATGCCAAGTTTTGCATCCGTAAAAAAAAACACTTGCAGGCCCGGCAAATCATGTTCAGCCCGAGTGGGTAGTCGGTATGAAATATTATAAAGCCGAAATGTATCGTACAAAAAAGTCATGGAAATAAAATATAGTTCTTTAATTAATGGGTGATTAATTTAAAAAATCGAAGAAAATGACGATAGTTTTAGCACAACATTTTTGGAAGCAAATAATCGTTAAAACTAACTATAGTTGAGCATAAGAACGTCCTTTCACACAGTTAAAAGCTGCCAGTCAAAAAAATAAAAAAAACATCAAATGTAAGGTAATTTTTTGAAAACAAGTGTTCAAGGGAACAAACAATTTAATATTTTTGTTTCTATTTTAAATAATTTTTATGGAGAGATGAACAACCCCCTCCAAAATAATTTCGCTTTCGTTTCTAGTGCCGCCAATGCAAACAATTAAAATAAATTACGTAATGGAAGCAACAACAAACACAAATATGAAATTTTGAGCAATTCGTTTAGTTCCAGGGAGAAGTGTGAACTTCACCATATAATCTGCTATAATTACACTGGTAGGCAAAAATTATCTTGTATTTTTCGTCTTCAAATCACTTTTTGAAATTTTGCCAGATTTAAATTTTGTAAGCTTTAAATGTGGTTTCAGAATATGAATAACTTGAAGAATAGATCCCTCTGAGACTAGGTTGACCTGGTAAAAAAATAAAACTGTTTTGCCTATCTAGCTTGAACTTGGAAGACTTCCACAGAATATTGGCTTTCCCATGAAACCAGATTTGTTTTTATTCATGAATGTTTACTCACATTTAACACCGCTACACTGTTTAAAAAAAAACTGCAGAATTTTTTTAATTTCGTAGTTGATATGATAAATACTGTCCTAGCATTTAAATTCCAAAAAGTTTTTCCATTACTTTAGTTCACTGATATTAGGGTGAGGGCAATAAGTCACTGAAAATTTATATGACTTTGCAATCTCAAATCCAATAATTTGTTTGTCATAAAGCAACTTCCTTGTGAACGTTCCAGCGCAAATGACATAGAACGCTCGATTGAAGTCACTACACCGGAAATGTTCAACAAAGTCAACGATCTAATATTGAACCATCGGCGAGTGGTGGTGAGAGGACTCGAGGAGGCTACAGACTTGTCACACAGCTCGGTAATTTCTATTTTGCACAAATATTTGGACGTGAAAAATCTTTCCGCAAAATTGGTGCCGCGTTCTGTTTTGATCGATAAGAAAATGAATCTCGAAAAAAAATTGACATGATTTAGGAAGTGGAATACAGTTCTTTCAGATGCTATTAGTGATTGCTATAGTTTTGTAAAAAAAAACATATTAAAGTGTTGAAAAAATACGGCGTCAAACTATTTAAAAGGAGGTTTTTGAGTTGACGTGAAAGTAGGCCAAATTGGCTTTATTTCCATTTTATACCAAAATAAGGCCAAATTTCGTTTGGAAATAAAGCCAAATGGTTTCTTTTCAATATTTTTAAGACCGTGCATACACCCAGCGGCACACAATACCCCAAATCCTAAAGTGATTCAAAGCAGGGGGCAGCATGCGCCGGTGACGTGAAATAAGGCCCAATGAAAGCATTAATGTTTGTATTTCATATAAATTTATGAAATTGGTGAACTTATGTTGAACATTTTTTATATTTATAATTCTTTTTTCTTTGTAAGAATTCCTAATTATAGTATTTGTTAAAAAGTACTGTCAAATCTCGAGTGAGTATTTTACCCACTTGAAAATTCACGAGTGGGTAGTGCTACCCACACTACCCATACTATCTGCCGGGCCTGAACACTGGAGATATTGATCAATCTTGTCATTGTTGTCAAAATTCTTCCTGTTCGGCCACAATCTTTTTGGCACCTCATATATGGGAATTATGAATAAATAAAATGCCATCTCACTGGTCAGGAATTGGTCAAAAAGGTCACATGTCCTAGAAATTGGTAAGCCCTAAGTAACTTGTAATAAAGGCTTAAGGTTTCTCAACGTCACTCATGGGCACGCGTGATTTTTGGTATTTAATTTATGGGAAATTTACAAAACTCGTATACCATCTAAAGGATCTCTAGATCTATATAAAAGGTCAGCTTGTTTTAGTAATTGGTGATCTATAGATTCTTTTTTACAATTTCTTAAAGTTTTTTTTCAAGGTCATGAACGATTTTTGGCTTTAGGATAAAAATACTTAACAAAAAATCTATGGCTGACAAATTACTGGGAATAGTGGACCTTTTATCACGTTCTAGAGATCTATCAGTTGATATACTTTTTTTTGTAAATTTCGCTTTGATCAATTTTCTTCAAACTTTGTACCTACGTACGTACATAGCGTTTTTGGTCATTCTCCTTACAAATTATTTTTTTCATTTTCTTAGAACCAAAAACACGATAGCTGAAATTCAATATTGTTTAAGAATTTTACTAAATCTAAATTTTCGTAATAAAACAATTTTTTCAAAATTGGTTATTAATGAACAAAAAACTATTTTTAACTTCTCATTGGAATTTATTGTAATTGGTCCGATTTGTCGAATTGAAAATTTTGACCTATCTTAACGTTTCAAGCTCCCTAGAATCGAAATCTATCATTTTAAGAGAGATGCACATATATGTACGAACGTTCGTACGATCGTACTAACTTCACTTTTTTTCGTTCACTATATCTCAAGTGTGAATGAAGAATGAAGATATTGATTTCTAACAGATTTCATTTTATAGATAAAAGTGTTAATACGTGCAGAAAGGACTTTCTAAAAAACTCAATGGACCGTTTTTTTTTCTACAGCAATTTAAAAAAAAACCCTTGTTAAGTTTCTTTAAATTCAAATATCTCAAGAAAAAAACATGCTAGCGACTTCGGGTTAATTTTATTGCATGCATATTAACGCGATAAAGAATTGGTAAAAACATAAAACACATAAGCTCATAGTTTTTGTTTAATAACAAAAAAAGTTGATAAACATTTTTGGAAAAAGTGGTTTTTCTCCTGCATCTTAAGAACAAGCAATGATATTGGTTATTTTTATTTTATGCATTAGTTGATTTATAAAAATTAAAAAATTTGAATCAAAAGTTTTTTTTTTAAACGCAAAAACCTGCAAGTAGTTTTACCAATTATAGTTTAAATTTTGTTTACCTAATATATTTTGAGAAAAGACAACGATATTGGCTCACAAATAATTTAATCCTACATATTAGTTAATAATTGCTTTTTGATAGGGTTTGTAAAAAAATTCAACAAATAGTTCTTTTTTCATAAACAGAACAAGCTACTTTACCAATAATTGTTGAAAATTGTTTTTCGTCTTAAATGTCTTGAGAACAAACAATGATGTTGGCTTTGAGTTAATTTAATTTTACAAACTAGTTTATAAAGGGTGATTTTTTAAGAGGTTTAGAACTTAAAAAAAAAAAACACAAAAAATTCGAAAAAATGAATGAAATATTTATTTGAATCGATAGTTTGTAGCCCATCCGCTGAGTCCAATTTTGGCATACTCTTTCACACATATCGGCCGGTATCTCACGAATGAATGCACGGATGTTGGCTTCCAGTGCGTCAATCGAAGCGGGCTTGTCCTTATAGACATTAGCCTTGACAAACCCCCACAAAAAATAATCTAATGGTGTCAAATCGCACGATCTAGGCGGCCAATTGACCGGCCCGAAACGTGAAATTAACTGTTCACCAAACTCGCCTCTCAATTGCGCCATTGTCTCGCGTGCTGTGTGGCATGTGGCACCGTATTGTTGAAACCACATATCATGCAAGTCAAGAACTCCCATTTCGGGCAAAAAAAAGTTTGTTATCATCGCTCGGTAGCGTTCACCATTGACAGTAACGCTGCGATTCGCATCATCTTTGAAGAAATATGGCCCAATAATGCCGCCGGCCCATAAACCGCACCAAACAGTGGCTTTTTCGGGATGCTTCTGGCTGATCTTCACTCCAAATGCGGCAATTATGCTTATTTACGTACCCATTCAACCAAAAATGAGCCTCATCGCTGAAGCGGATCCTCGGCCAGCTTTCCAAGAGCCCATTCACCAAAAATTCGGCGTTGTGGTAGGTCGGCTGGCTTTAGTTCTTGCACCAGCTGTATCTTAAAAGGCTTTACGCCCAAATCCTTCCGCAAAATTTTTCACGTAGTGCTGTAACAAAGGCCTAACTGCTGGGAACGGCGCCGAATCGACATTTCGTGGTCTTCTGTCACACTAGCTGATACGGCCGCAATATTTTCTTCACTACGCACAGTACGTAAACGTGTTGGTGGTTTAATGTCCAACAAAGTAAATTTGGTGCGAAATTTGGTCACAATCTTCCGAATAGACTGCTCAGAAGGTCGAGAATGCCGACCATAAAATGGAAGCAGCGCGCGATGAACATTTCGAACCGAGCACGAATTTTGATAGTAAAATTCAATAATTTGCAAGCGTTGTTCATTTGTAAGACGATCCATGGTTAAATTGCAAACCAAACTGAAGCTGTTTGACAGTAACACAAGGTACTAAACACACGTCAGCTGTCAAAACCAGTGTTGCCAAAACCAAACCAGCTAAAAAACCACCCGTTAGTTAATAATTTATAGGATTCGCAACAAAATTCCACATAGAGTTTTTTATAAGCAAAAAAAACAACAACAATAAACTGTGCCAAAATCGTTGAAATTCTTTTTATCCTAAATATCCTGAAATCACACAAAATGGTATTGGCTTCGGATTAAGTAAGTTCTTTACACAGGTTCTTTATTAAATTTTGATTGGTATTTTAAAATAATTCAACCAACATTCATTCATCTCTATTAGTGAATTTGGCAAATGAACTTTAAGGCTCTCCCAAACCAACGTAAATTCATATCGAGTCATTCGCAATAGTACTTAACGACAGCAAAAAATTGTATCTGGCAAATGTTCCTCGTTGGTTTGGGAGAGCCTTAAATTTCATTCGCCAAATTCACTAGTAGCTGGAGGTGATTGTTTTTTTAAAGTGAAAAAACTACAAGAAATTTTACCAAAAATTGTTATCAAATTTTTTCTTCTCAAATATCTTGACAACAAGCAATGATATTGGCCTTGGGTTAATTTTATTCTACCCACTTATCTTCATTGCATATTGAATACCTTAAAACTTTTTCGAAAATCTTCAATGGGGGATTTTTTTAAAAATATATGTATAACAGCATTTTTAATATTCCATATTTTATAAGTTTAAACTCATTTACAGAATTTGCAATTTGGGTTAAAAATATGTCCCCGCTCTTTGAAAGAAATAAGATAAAATAATTGGCTTAGACATTTGGCACCTCATATATATGTAGGTAATTTGGTCAGAAAAGGTCAACTTAACCTCAATCTTAATGTCAAGTTAGCACCACCCCAGGTTTGAAGGGGAACTGAATTAAGTACTCAACTAAGATTGCAGCACTCAATTAGCACCCTAGTACCTTACTATTGCATCATTAGATTTCTTTATTTTCCATTACAGCGGTGCTATCTCGCCGGGCCAAGAAAGTGGACAAATCGAAATTATAAAAGTTTCGTCCTTCCGGCATTTGCTATTCCTAATTAGATTTAATTAATAAATTCTTGTATACACTTAAGACAAAATTATATTTAGATACGAGTAAATAATGAGAAACAAGATTTCACCACAACACAATTATTACAAAAGCATATAAACCATACCAACAAGGACGGAGGTTATGTTTTTAGTATAAAAGACTTCAACCCAAAAATAGAAATAAAGGGAGAAGGTCATAGTATTGGACATATTATTATTATCGGCTCTTGTAGGCTATAACATTGTTAGAGTTAGAATAAAAACGTAAATACATTATAGAAAATTTATTATTTTTGTTTTCATTTTTGTGAACTGCTTAATTGAATAACATAGTTAGACATTTAAAGTATTATTTTGGAAATAAAATTACATTGTTTATAGAAAGTTGTGACAAAAGAATAAACAGAATGATTATAGAATACCATTAAATTTTTGAAATCTATTGGCATTAATGCCAGAGGGCACAAATGGAATTACAAAACTTTTAAAGTAGAACAAATCGTCTTAAGACATAAATTAATTTTTAAATATGGGGAAATTTATAATTTTAAAAAATTTATGGGATACAAAATAAAATGCATGACTGGTTCGTAGATACTTACTCTTATAAATTGATGGTGCATTTGGCCTCATATTACTTTGGAATATAGCGACATTAGACCAAATTTTAAGATTTAACCTTAAGTCGCTTTTGCAAAGTGACAAGGCCAATTCGACCTTATGTCACTTTTAATTATCATTATATAGTTCTGGGCAAAAGAAAGTATTGGAAAGAATTGCAAACTAAGAACCAGTTACGTTTAAATGAAACATAATAAAAATGGTGGGAGTATTCTCGCAGCAAATAACTCAAGGAATCGATCTGCCAGGATTAAAATTTTGTTCTTCTTAAGTCTGATGTATTTTGATAGTTGTTGTTTTTATAGTTGCGATACATAGGTACATAGGTGCCTATGGTTCGTAAAAAAATGGAACTGGAGATTTTGATCAGAGCTGACATGACGATGATAGGGAAGACAAAAAAAATGGGTCTCACAATTTTGTCTGTCTGTCTGTTTGGCTACTGCTTAAACGAAAACGGCTTGACTGATTATCTTGAAACTCGGCACATATAGCCCAAGAAAATTAGACAAACAAATGGCAAAACTACGAACAATTACAACAATCTGAATTTTGGTAGAGAGCTTTGTTTTGGCATCTTAAGCATTTCCTAAAAAGTTCGTAAATTTGGACCGGGGCTAAATATTTTAGGGGCGGTTTAAAGGTGGTAAAATTCAGTTTTTTCTTAATTTCTCGAAAATTAAAAGTTTTTTTTTTACATGTGAAGGTACAAATTGTAGTTAATGTTATTTTACACAAAAAATATTAATATACTTTTTATCATGCAAGCAATAGATTCTGAGAAAATCATGAAAGAACTTTACGGTGGGGTAAATTTTGTCAAAAAATTTATTAAAATTTCATTGATCGATGGGCTAAAGCTTTTGAGTTTGGCTACATCTCGTCTTTATAAAACCATGTTTTTGGGGTAAGGGGAAGACCGCCATCTTGAAAAAGAAAGTGATTGATCATAAAAAAATACACTAGGCAGTAAAATTATCTAAAAAATGAGTTATTAACGAACTCTGTAGGTAGAGTAATCTTGAAGTTATAGCGTATCAAAGTAACACTTTTTATTTTGTACTGTAAATGGACAAAAAACAATTTTTTGTTAATATCTCAGTTAAACATATTTTTTTTCAAAAAAAAAAATGATTTTATTTTAATGCTCATAAAATTCTTGACTAAAAAGATTGTAACACTTTTTTTGTAGAAGCAATAGATTTTGAGAAAAACGTGCAAAAACGCGCTCATAACCTATTTTACCAAGGCAAAATGAAGAAAAAAAATAATTACAGTGAAAAGCTCTTATTAAATATAACGTTAAGGCACGTTTTTCTTGAAATCTGTTGCTCCTTCGAAAAAAAACTGTGACTTTAAAAAAACCATGATCCCGAAAAGTGGCAACACTGACATTTTAACGCTAGGTACCCCTACTCATTACTTATCTTTTAAGCCATCAACCATAATTTTCCGAAGCCGCGTTTAGTAATCTTTTTTGTCCAGAATTTTGATGATTTTGCCCACTTTTTTTCCTTTTTCTTTTTAGAACTAAAAAACCTGCCATACATTTTTTTTAACAATTTTACAAAATCTAATTTTTCTCAACAAAAACGGCTCCACAACTTTTCTTAAAAAAAATTCAGTAAATTTCTTTTGGTAAAAGTTACTTTGGAGCCATTTTTCAAAAAATAATTACTATAGGCTAGGCAATATACTGTAACAATTCTCACATTTGAACTATAACGACTCTCGAATGAACTATAACTTTGTATATATAAATCATAAAAATGATTTATATATATAAATCATAAAAATGATTTATATATACAAAGACTATAACCACTCTCGAATAAAAGAAACACCGAATTCCTTAAGTCGCTTTTGCAAAGTGACAAGGCCAATTCGACCTTATGTCACTTTTAATTATCATTATATAGTTCTGGGCAAAAGAAAGTATTGGAAAGAATTGCAAACTAAGAACCAGTTACGTTTAAATGAAACATAATAAAAATGGTGGGAGTATTCTCGCAGCAAATAACTCAAGGAATCGATCTGCCAGGATTAAAATTTTGTTCTTCTTAAGTCTGATGTATTTTGATAGTTGTTGTTTTTATAGTTGCGATACATAGGTACATAGGTGCCTATGGTTCGTAAAAAAATGGAACTGGAGATTTTGATCAGAGCTGACATGACGATGATAGGGAAGACAAAAAAAATGGGTCTCACAATTTTGTCTGTCTGTCTGTTTGGCTACTGCTTAAACGAAAACGGCTTGACTGATTATCTTGAAACTCGGCACATATAGCCCAAGAAAATTAGACAAACAAATGGCAAAACTACGAACAATTACAACAATCTGAATTTTGGTAGAGAGCTTTGTTTTGGCATCTTAAGCATTTCCTAAAAAGTTCGTAAATTTGGACCGGGGCTAAATATTTTAGGGGCGGTTTAAAGGTGGTAAAATTCAGTTTTTTCTTAATTTCTCGAAAATTAAAAGTTTTTTTTTTACATGTGAAGGTACAAATTGTAGTTAATGTTATTTTACACAAAAAATATTAATATACTTTTTATCATGCAAGCAATAGATTCTGAGAAAATCATGAAAGAACTTTACGGTGGGGTAAATTTTGTCAAAAAATTTATTAAAATTTCATTGATCGATGGGCTAAAGCTTTTGAGTTTGGCTACATCTCGTCTTTATAAAACCATGTTTTTGGGGTAAGGGGAAGACCGCCATCTTGAAAAAGAAAGTGATTGATCATAAAAAAATACACTAGGCAGTAAAATTATCTAAAAAATGAGTTATTAACGAACTCTGTAGGTAGAGTAATCTTGAAGTTATAGCGTATCAAAGTAACACTTTTTATTTTGTACTGTAAATGGACAAAAAACAATTTTTTGTTAATATCTCAGTTAAACATATTTTTTTTCAAAAAAAAAAATGATTTTATTTTAATGCTCATAAAATTCTTGACTAAAAAGATTGTAACACTTTTTTTGTAGAAGCAATAGATTTTGAGAAAAACGTGCAAAAACGCGCTCATAACCTATTTTACCAAGGCAAAATGAAGAAAAAAAATAATTACAGTGAAAAGCTCTTATTAAATATAACGTTAAGGCACGTTTTTCTTGAAATCTGTTGCTCCTTCGAAAAAAAACTGTGACTTTAAAAAAACCATGATCCCGAAAAGTGGCAACACTGACATTTTAACGCTAGGTACCCCTACTCATTACTTATCTTTTAAGCCATCAACCATAATTTTCCGAAGCCGCGTTTAGTAATCTTTTTTGTCCAGAATTTTGATGATTTTGCCCACTTTTTTTCCTTTTTCTTTTTAGAACTAAAAAACCTGCCATACATTTTTTTTAACAATTTTACAAAATCTAATTTTTCTCAACAAAAACGGCTCCACAACTTTTCTTAAAAAAAATTCAGTAAATTTCTTTTGGTAAAAGTTACTTTGGAGCCATTTTTCAAAAAATAATTACTATAGGCTAGGCAATATACTGTAACAATTCTCACATTTGAACTATAACGACTCTCGAATGAACTATAACTTTGTATATATAAATCATAAAAATGATTTATATATATAAATCATAAAAATGATTTATATATACAAAGACTATAACCACTCTCGAATAAAAGAAACACCGAATTCCGGATTAGTTGACAAAAACCAACCTGTGGAGAGCTTTGGTGAGCTTTAGAACTTCCAATACTAAACGTCAAAATGAATGCTTTGGAAAGGGAAATTTCCCATCAGGGGAAGCTCTAGAAGCAAATACTAGAACCTTCCAGCTTTTTCGGAAACCTTGGGAAAAATATAAAACCACAGGTGTGACCGGCAGAGGACGCAGTTTATTTTTAATCGTAAATGAGTAAAGTTGGTTGTAATAAAAGTAAAGTGGTGAATTATTTTCAGTGGTGAACAATGAATTGTTTTGTAGTAAAAAAAGTAGTGTTTTATTTTGTAAAGTAAATAAGTGGACAATTTAAATAAAGTGAGTAAGTTTTATTAACGAAATTGAAAAAAATATTACAATACGATAACCTGGGCAAAATTGCAACAAAAGCTTTTTTAATTGATTTATAATCAGTTGCCACTACTGAATGACATATCCATAATTGGACAAAATCCGGAAACAACCCCAAAAAACGGTTTTCAAAATGGCGGATTTATTGGTTTGTTGTTTTTTGTTATTATTTTTATTATACTGTAATTTTTTCCTTTTTGGTATGTTAAGTTATCACTTAGTGATTTATATCTTTATTTAAGGGCTATATGAAATATCCGAGTCCTTATCCCCTCCCCCAATCTGAACCCTTCCCCATTTATGACCCCCCACTCCCTTAAGACCCCAGGAGAAGATGTTAGACGCGAACAATCTTCACGAGTATAGAAAAAAACACTCCCCATTTATAACCCTCTCATTTATAAATAATTTATTATATCTAAATACAAAAACATACATCCAGTGACAAAAATACTTTCGAACTCATTTCTTTATACTGTAACGACTCTCATATTTTGTACTATAACGACTCTCGAATGAAGAAGCGCCATCTTCCGGATAATATATGATACAAACCAACCTACAGAGAGCTTTGGTGAGCTTTAGAACTTTTAGCTCTAGCTGTCAAAATGGAAGCTTTGGAAAGGGAAATGTTTGGGAAACTACCCCTATGGAAAGCTCTAGAAGCATATACTAGTACTTTCAAGCTGTTTCGGGAATCTGTGTAATGGGTATAAAAGGCCATTCTTGAACGGCAGTGGACACAGTTTAATTTTAATCGTGAATGAGTAAATTTGGTTTTTATAAAAGTGAAATGTTAAATTGGTGATTTATTTTCAGTATAGTTGAGTGGTGAATAATAAATTGTCTTGTAGTAAGAAAGCAAAATGTTTTGATTTATGAAATAAATAAGTGGAAGTATAAATAAAGTAAATAAGTGTAAATATTACAATACATTTGTTAAGGGATAACCATTTTTTTTCTTTCTATTAAAGCTCAGTGAAGTTAGTCAAGAAAGGCATGAAATCGCATTTTTCCATGGACAACATTTTTTTATGGAATCTGTTGCGATACGCCTCCAGATTATAAAATCGAGCTTTTCTCAAACTCGCCATTATCCTCTCTCTACTCTAAACACTAACGCAGACCACGTATTGCTAAATATACTTTACTTATTTTTGTTCATAATTTGTTTCAATATTCTGTAAATAAAAACCAATTAAGACAAGATTTAAACTCTTGTGCAGTTGTATTCCGTATAATATATTTAAAAACAACTAGGCGTTGCGTTGGCTTAAGTTAAGAACGAACAAAATTAGCTCAGTTTTTAAAAACAAATGACTTTGATGCCATGGTCTTGACGGTTGAGTTATGACGTTCTGTGTCACAGATGCACCTCAACAGACAATATGTGTTTAATTTATACTGTTTTTTGTGGACAATATTGTAATTAACTGTTTTTTCGTACAAGAAATCGAGAAATAAAAAAAAAAACAAAAATAACTCAACTTATTTTTCGATCTGAAAAAATGTATACTTTGGCGTTGGATTGAACACACAATATGTGGCTAATTACATCAGCTGAAGGCTTATTTTATAAGTAGGTATTTAAAATGACTACATATTATTCTATAAGCAATTTCCCTTTAAGACAACGGAAAGCGAGATATCACAAGAAAAGTCATACCACCCCCAACACATGGCTCAAAGGTGAACTTTGACCCACTATAACTTAAGGTTAGAACTACTGTCAGATGTCGTTAATGGCTTATTTTGAAGATAATTTTGTCTTGTATAAGATCTTCCATCGAAATTTTGGTGTAAAATCAAATGTGAAAGAATTGTTAAAGAAAAACCAAACTAATCTCTTTTTAAAGATAGTAGCTCTTCTCCAATCCCAAAAACTCATTTTTATAATCAAAACAGATTCCAAAAAAACAATGTTGTCCATCGAAAAATGCCATTTAAAATCCAAACTATAGACTGGGCTATATAAATGTATGTTGGAAAAACTTTTGGACTCAAACCAGTGCTGTAGCAATGAAGACATTATTGCTTAAAGTATTTTTATAGTTGAAAAATGCGTATAAAAGGTGTGTTTTATTATCATCGGGATCCGGGTCTGGATTAACTTTTACACGTAATACAAAAACAAAATAATGGGATATTTTCAAAATTGTTTTTGTAATACGTGTTAAAAGTTAATCCAGAACCAGATCCCGATGATAATAAAACACGGCTAAAGATAAAGAAGCAAGGACATTGAGAGGTGAATTTTATATAAGGAAGACAAATTACTGTCCTTTTTAATAAAATAATATGGAGAGTACACGTTGCTGAAAAAGTGGACTGTCCTCTCAAAAAGAGGATGTTTATGTTCACCGACCCTACCTAAAGAAAAATTAAAAATAGTCTTTATTTTTTTTGATGATTACTTTAAGGACAGCTGAAATTTTTCACAGGCCAAGAGGAATGTGAAATAAAAATACAACAAATAACAAATAGCTGATAAAAATAATTTTGGAACATTAAATACAGATTGAGTGTAGTATACCCGTGGCATTATGGTAAGTTCGTAGGATTGTCATGCCGAAGGTCGATTTCCATAAGTTTTTATTTTTCAGGGAAATTTCCTCTTGATAATAATAAGATAATACAACCTCCAAGAGTTTCTCTTGTATAATGAAAAAATGCTTCTTATCTTAGCCATTTAAAGTTGGCCATTCCTCGCACACAGAATTGATTAAGATATATGTAAGTAACTAGGTCACTATAGGTCTCACGCCATCAAATTAATTTACTTTATTTAATCAGGTTTTTTGTACTGTACTTCAAAGTCAGTAAATATATTGTACGTTTCTAGCTAGAAGGAATAAAGTTTCTACCGGCACATTTGAATATTTGACTGAGAATAAAGTGTTTATTTTATCTCCTAAGATCCCAAGGGTTTCCAATTATTACTACGTAAGGTGGGTGACCTAAACACACACTTTAAAATAAGCAGTCAAGAAGTTCATATACTGTGACTTTACCATTTATCACCTAAGAAAAATAGAAAGGCGACTAGCTACTTAAAATAAAAGCGATTTAAAAAATTAAAAGAGATGCATTAAGAAAGGGAGATGAACAAATAAAACTATCCGAATCCAAAGAATAAAACAATTAACCTTTAGCTGGGCAAGTCGTATCTAAGGAATGGAAATAATAAAATAGTAGTAAAATGAATCCCATCAAGGGATTGAGTCTGAAGAAAATTAAACAGCAACTGGTGAAATCATACAAACAACAGAGATTTATATGTACGGTAGCAAAGAAGCCTTACGCTAGACGAGATATGAAAATAAATTTCAACTTTTAATCAGTATCCTACTTTTTACGGTTATTATATTTTTAATATAATTATTGTCCTTGTCCTTAAGATTTCAATGAAACCTGAAAGATGATAGACATTAGAAAAAGTAGGTAACGCAATTATATCTGTCGGTCTGTTTGTATGCCAATCTGTCTGTATCTTGACCTACAGCCAAATACCATACTCCATTGACTTTCTTTGAGCTAGCCTCGTCTTTACTCTGTGTCCAAATTCGACACCACTTATTCCACTCAGAAGGTGTCTTGGACACGATTATAGGTTTCTATAAATGATCAATACTTTGAGGACTAATCACTCGGTAGCAATTAATCAAAGAAATTATAGTTTTTTTTTAAACATTCTATAGCTTATAAGCCCCATTAATTATTTATTAAACAGTGAATTTCGTTATTATTTTTTTTTATAATTACTACCATTTTCAAATAAAGCTTCAATAGCTTTCTACACATGTAGCAGAATTTTCGGTAAGATATGGGAGCACAGTCCCATAAACAAAACATTCATTGGGTGCTTCATTTTGTGGTGTTTTTCTGATTTAATTAAGAAACAAAATGCACGACTGGGTCGCACGTACTTGCTCTTATGTTCAAGGTGCTGGGGCTTTAAGACATGGATATTATGAGAGAAAAATATTTTAAAGCAAGAAATACGGTATTTAGATTAACTAAAAAAAACTTCGTTGAGAGCTTGAAATAAAAAAAAAGAACGCCATTTTAATTCATTACTGAATATGATGGTAGGGACAAACAAAATTTTAAATCTTTGGAGGAGTTTTCTTAAGAAAATTATTTCTTATACACTCCTCGTCAACTGAATACGCACAAACATTTTTTAATATACTTTATCCATTTTTTCCAAACAGTGATGGTTATTATGCCATCTGTTGATGCTAACTATTCCCTTAAGATGTTAAGCAGATAATTCCGAAAGAATTATCCAAAAACAACCGTGAGTTTTTCTTCAACCACTTGCAAAGTGTTTTATATGCAAAGTAGGAGTTTTTTTTCTAGTCAACTGAATAGGTACAACGCCATTTTCTTCGTTGTTTATAAGTTTTTTGGAGTGCTTGACAGTTTAAATTAACGATTTTAGTGTTTTCAGTAAAATTTAATTCTTGATTTCAAATTTTAAGAAAAATGGGTAGATCTACGTGTCTTAACAGTGTTGAAAAAGCTAAAATCGATTTACTTAGAGACCAAGGCCTAACTGGGCGCGCAATAGCTGATAAAGTTGGCCGAAGTTTTAATGTAGTTTATTCTTACTTGAAAAATAAAGATGCATACGGCAAAAACATGAAGGGAGGTAAGAAAACAGCAACAACAGCAGCTGAGAGACGAAGAATTTTAAGATATGCATCAAATTCTTCTGATTCTGTGGCAAAAATAAAACAAAAAGTCGGCGTAAACGCAAGTTGCTCAACAGTATTAAGAGTAATCAACAACTCAAGCCATCTTAAACGAATGAAACTTAAGAAAAAACCACCACTTGACGAGAGACGGAAAATGTTGCGATTAGATTTTTCAAGACTTCACACTGAGTTGGAAAAAAGAATGGTATCACGTGGTTTTTTCAGATGAAAAAAAGTTTAATTTCGATGGCCCTGATGGGTTCAACTTCTATTTTCACGACTTAAGAAAAGAAAAAAGATTTTTAAAGCGCCATCATAGTCGTGAAGGAGGTGTCATGATATGGGGAGCAGTCAGTTATTATGGAACAGTTGAGCTCGAGGTTGTAACATCAAGAATGACAGCAGCTGGGTATAAAGTAATTTTGGAAAGAAATTTTCCTAAATTTTCTAATATCTTTGGACCCATAAACTGGACCTACCAACATGATAATGCGCCTATTCACTCAGCGCGCATAATAAAAACATGGATAGAGGAGCAACAAGTGCAGTTGCTTCAATGGCCGCCGTACTCACCTGATCTAAACATCATAGAAAATGTCTGGGGATGGTTAGTACGCAAAGTTTATGAGGGTGGTCGTCAGTTCGAAGACAAAGAAACCTTAATTTCTGCAATCAAATTAGCGTGGAGCGAAATTTCGTTAAATTACATTAAAAAGCTATACGATTCCATGCCGGATCGAATTTACGAAGTAATTAAAAATAAAGGTGGAAGTACCCACTACTAAACTTAAACAAAAACTTGTTTCATTCCATTCCAATGCCAATTTTAATTTTTGTACCTATTCAGTTGACTCAAAAAAAAACTTCTACTTTGTAGTTATAAGTTACACTTTGGAAGTGGTTGAAGGAAAAACTCACGGTTGTTTTTGGATAAAACTTTGAAATTCTGTTATTTATATGTTACGAACATTTTTACCATCAACAGATGGCATAATAACCATCACTGTTTGGAAAAAATGGATAAAATATATTCAAAAATGTTTGTGCGTATTCAGTTGACGAGGAGTGTAAGTAGTGAAGAAGTTCATCTACTGTGACGTTACCATTTATCACCCAAGAAAAATAGAAAGGCGACTAGCTACTTAAAAAAAAAGCGATTTAAAAAATTTAAAGAGATGAATTAAGAAAGGGAGATGAACAAATAAAATTATCCGAATCCAAAGAATAAAACAATTAAACTTTAGCTGGGCAAGTCGTATCTAAGGAATGGAAATAATAAAACAGTAGTAAAATGAATCTCATCAAATGGACTAAGTCTGAAGGCAATTAAACAGCAAATGGTGAAATCATACAAACAAAACAACAGAGATTTATATGTACGGTAACAAAGAAGCCCTACGCTAGACGAGATATGGAAACAAACTTCAACTTTTAATCAGTATCCTACTTTTTATGGTTATTATATTTTTAATATAAATATTGTCCTTGTCCTTAAAACCAGAACGATGATAGACAATAGAAAAAGTAGGTAACGCAATTAAGCCAGTCGGTCTGTTTGTATGTCAATCTGTCTGTATCTTGACCTACGGTCAAATACCATACTTCATTGATTTTCTTTGAGCTAGTCTTTACTCTGTGTCCAAATTCGACACCACTTATCCCACTCAGAAGTTGTCTTGGACACGATTATAGGTTTCTATAAATGATCAATACTTTGAGGACTAATCACTCAGTAGCAATTAATCAAAGAAATTATAGTTTTTTTAAACATTCTGTTGGGGGGATTCCACTCTTGAATCCCAATTGTAATGAAGATAGAGATTTACTTCTCGGCTGCGCTGCTTTGGGTGGATGATGATAGGGGAAGCGTTATGGGTAGGCGACTTCGTACAAAAAAGATCTCCAGC
Organism: Dasysyrphus albostriatus; assembly: GCA_946251815.1. Taxonomy (NCBI): domain Eukaryota; kingdom Metazoa; phylum Arthropoda; class Insecta; order Diptera; family Syrphidae; genus Dasysyrphus; species Dasysyrphus albostriatus. Next base: position 59,196,934 of record OX276335.1, read on the forward strand.
AAAACCAAGTAACCATATGTGCTGTGGAATAAAATTTCCTGCAGTACCAAACTTATTAAAGAGAAACAGTTTTATTACCCCTTTTTTTTTTATTTTAATTTATTTGTATTTAATGATAATTGTGACCTTCTTAGAGTGATATGAGTGAGGAACTAACTTAAAAAGTTATATAATAATTCAATTGCACCGACCGCCTAGCTCGGTGGTGAAAGCTTAGCAAAAATATATGATGTGGTGAGTTGCTTAATTATTGAGTTACTAATATTAAACTTAATAATTAAGTTTAATGCTAGTCACTCACTAAATTCTAAAACAGATGTTTATGTTGCGCCTAAAAGTAGGCTATTAAATTTCGTGGTGTTGATCTCGATGATCTGCATCTTGAATTTCGGCGTCAACACATTCTATAGCTTATAATGTCCCATTAATTATTTATAAACAGTGAATTTCGTTATTATTTTTTTTTAATTACTACCACTTTCAATTTTAGTCAAATAAAGCTTCAATAGCTCTCTACACATGTAGCAGAATTTTCGGTAAGAGATGGGAACACACTCATTGGATGCTTTATTTTGTGGTGTTTTTCCTATTTAATTAAGAAACAAAATGCACGACTGGGTCGCACGTACTTGCTCTTATGTTCAAGGTGCTGGGGCTTTAAGACATGGATATTATGAGAGAAAAATATTTTAAAGCAAGAAATACGGTATTTTGATTAACTAAAAAAAACTTCGTTGAGAGCTTGAAATAAAAAAAAGAACGCCATTTTAATTCATTACTGAATATGATGGTAAGGACAAACAAAATTTTAAATCTTTGGAGGAGTTTTCTTAAGAAAATTATTTTTTATACACTCCTCGTCAACTGAATACGCACAAACATTTTTTAATATACTTTATCCATTTTTTCCAAACAGTGATGGTTATTATGCCATCTGTTGATGCTAACTATTCCCTTAAGATGTTAAGCAGATAATTCCGAAAGAATTATCCAAAAACAACCGTGAGTTTTTCTTCAACCACTTGCAAAGTGTTTTATATGCAAAGTAGGAGTTTTTTTTCTAGTCAACTGAATAGGTACAACGCCATTTTCTTCGTTGTTTATAAGTTTTTTGGAGTGCTTGACAGTTTAAATTAACGATTTTAGTGTTTTCAGTAAAATTTAATTCTTGATTTCAAATTTTAAGAAAAATTGGTAGATCTACGTGTCTTAACAGTGTTGAAAAAGCTAAAATCGATTTACTTAGAGACCAAGGCCTAACTGGACGTGCAATAGCTGATAAAGTTGGCCGAAGTTTTAATGTAGTTTATTCTTACTTGAAAAATAAAGATGCATACGGCAAAAACATGAAGGGAGGTAAGAAAACAGCAACAACAGCAGCTGAGAGACGAAGAATTTTAAAAATAAAACAAAAAGTCGGCGTAAACGCAAGTTGCTCAACAGTATTAAGAGTAATCAACAACTCAAGCCATCTTAAACGAATGAAACTTAAGAAAAAACCACCACTTGACGAGAGACGGAAAATGTTGCGATTAGATTTTTCAAGACTTCACATGAGTTGGAAAAAAGAATGGTATCACGTGGTTTTTTCAGATGAAAAAAAGTTTAATTTCGATGGCCCTGATGGGTTCAACTTCTATTTTCACGACTTAAGAAAAGAAAAAAGATTTTTAAAGCGCCATCATAGTCGTGAAGGAGGTGTCATGATATGGGGAGCAGTCAGTTATTATGGAACAGTTGAGCTCGAGGTTGTAACATCAAGAATGACAGCAGCTGGGTATAAAGTAATTTTGGAAAGAAATTTTCCTAAATTTTCTAATATCTTTGGACCCATAAACTGGACCTACCAACATGATAATGCGCCTATTCACTCAGCGCGCATAATAAAAACATGGATAGAGGAGCAACAAGTGCAGTTGCTTCAATGGCCGCCGTACTCACCTGATCTAAACATCATAGAAAATGTCTGGGGATGGTTAGTACGCAAAGTTTGTGAGGGTGGTCGTCAGTTCGAAGACAAAGAAACCTTAATTTCTGCAATCAAATTAGCGTGGAGCGAAATTTCGTTAAATTACATTAAAAAGCTATACGATTCCATGCCGGATCGAATTTACGAAGTAATTAAAAATAAAGGTGGAAGTACCCACTACTAAACTTAAACAAAAACTTGTTTCATTCCATTCCAATACCAATTTTAATTTTTGTACCTATTCAGTTGACTCAAAAGAAAACTTCTACTTTGTATAAGTTACACTTTGGAAGTGGTTGAAGGAAAAACTCACGGTTGTTTTTGGATAAAACTTTGAAATTCTGTTATTTATATGTTACGAACATTTTTACCATCAACAGATGGCATAATAACCATCACTGTTTGGAAAAAATGGATAAAATATATTCAAAAATGTTTGTGCGTATTCAGTTGACGAGGAGTGTAAGTAGTGAAGAAGTTCATCTACTGTGACGTTACCATTTATCACCCAAGAAAAATAGAAAGGCGACTAGCTACTTAAAAAAAAGCGATTTAAAAAATTTAAAGAGATGAATTAAGAAAGGGAGATGAACAAATAAAATTATCCGAATCCAAAGAATAAAACAATTAAACTTTAGCTGGGCAAGTCGTATCTAAGGAATGGAAATAATAAAATAGTAGTAAAATGAATCTCATCAAATGGACTAAGTCTGAAGGCAATTAAACAGCAAATGGTGAAATCATACAAACAAAACAACAGAGATTTATATGTACGGTAACAAAGAAGCCCTACGCTAGACGAGATATGGAAACAAACTTCAACTTTTAATCAGTATCCTACTTTTTATGGTTATTATATTTTTAATATAAATATTGTCCTTGTCCTTAAAACCAGAACGATGATAGACAATAGAAAAAGTAGGTAACGCAATTAAGCCAGTCGGTCTGTTTGTATGTCAATCTGTCTGTATCTTGACCTACGGTCAAATACCATACTTCATTGATTTTCTTTGAGCTAGTCTTTACTCTGTGTCCAAATTCGACACCACTTATCCCACTCAGAAGTTGTCTTGGACACGATTATAGGTTTCTATAAATGATCAATACTTTGAGGACTAATCACTCAGTAGCAATTAATCAAAGAAATTATAGTTTTTTTTTAAACATTCTATAGCTTATAAGCCCCATTAATTATTTATTAAACAGTGAATTTCGTTATTATTTTTTTTTTAATTACTACCACTTTCAATTTTAGTCAAATAAAGCTTCAATAGCTCTCTACACATGTAGCAGAATTTTCGGTAAGAGATGGGAACACACTCATTGGATGCTTTATTTTGTGGTGTTTTTCCTATTTAATTAAGAAACAAAATGCACGACTGGGTCGCACGTACTTGCTCTTATGTTCAAGGTGCTGGGGCTTTAAGAAAATTATATGTAAAGACATGGATATTATGAGAGAAAAATATTTTAAAGCAAGAAATACGGTATTTAGATTAACTAAAAAAAACTTCGTTGAGAGCTTGAGATGAAAAAAAAGAACGCCATCTTAATTCTTTACTGAATATGTTTGTAAGGACAAACAAAATTTTAAATCTTTGAAGCAGTTTTCTTAAAAAAATTATTTTTATATATCAAATTCTTAAAACATTTTTAAGGAAAAATTTTGGTATGCAATTCTTTAATGTTTATCTATGTGAAAAATAAAATTTGACAAAAAAAATTGTCAACCCATTTTTGAAAAATCGAATTTTCAAAAAAAAAAATTGGAAACTTTTCTTAAATTCAAAAATATTTTTTGGAAAATTTTTATATACAATATGATTTAATCTTATCTGAAATTTGGATATAAAAAAAATATTAAAATCCGTTCTGTCGATAAAGAGAAAATTCAAAATAAAAAACACGTTCTATGACAGGTACTACTAATAATTGCTAAAATTTTATAATTTTTTGTAGAAGATGGTATTAACTTAAGTATATGGAAAAAGAATCGTATGAGTCGTTTTTGGAAAAAAATATTTTCATTTAAGGTTTTTTAGCTTTTGTATGTACATTTTTTCCAAAAATATTTTAAAAAGCACTATGAAACTATAAGTATCGAGTTTCAAAAAAATCGTTCATATCGTTTTCAAAATACTTGATTTTCAAAAAAAGTTTTGAAACATTTTTTTAAAATCCAAAAATATTTATTTTTAAATGTATGTACACAAAAATATTTATAATTTTTTAAAGCCTCTTTATAAAAAAATTATTAAAATCAGTTAAACCGTTTCCCGCTAGGGCTGGCCACGATACCAAACCAAATGATACTTTTGTAAGTACCGTCTCGGTATCGTCAAAATCTAAAAATTTCTATATCGTCTCGGTATCGGTCTCGGTTTCGTACAACCCAGTCTCGTTTGGTCTCGTATAATAAAGTCTCGGTATCGGTCTCGGTATCGGTTTTGTCTGGTTTCAGTCTAGTCTGAGTCGCAAACCAGAATAAAATGCACGACTTGGTTACATGTTCTTGATCTAGTAGTTGAACTCGCTTGGTATTTCTAGGATTTAAGACAAAACTCATTATTATAAAAGACAATTTTTTAACTGAAGTTTATTATGTTGACTTAATTTTTCCAAAGCTTGTTTCACAATGTCTAAGTTAAGTTCCGAATAGGAATTCAACACAAAAATTTTGACGCGGGGTCATCCCAAAAGAGAACCAGGTCTGAAAATTTCATCCAAATTATGGGCTTCAGTATAACTTAGATGGTCGTGGCAGTGAGCAGCTTTAATTAAAATTATTGCCTAAACCTTCTCCCTGCTAAAGAAAAAAGCTCTGAAAATGTTATTGTTAATCATAAGAGCCTTTTCCAAGAAACTAATTACAAAAATTGATTGTTCGCAATAAATTAATGATAATATTCAAATTTTCTGCCGATACCAAACGATACTACCGAGAGCATCGGTAAATTTCGGTCTAAATGCTAAAATGCGGTTTCGTTTGGTATCGTCTCGGAGCTGGTATCATCTTGGTATCGTTTCGGTTTCCGATATCGATACCAAACAATACCGAGACACTTTTCTGGTATCGTGGGCAGCTCTATTTCTCTCCCGTTACTAAAAGAAATTTATTGTTTTTTTTTTTGAGAAAAGATTTGGAGCTGTTTTTTGAGAAAATAATATTTTGTAAAATTAAAAGTAAAAAAAACTTCGCGGCAGAATCACCAAAAAACACTATGTACCAAGATTTAAATCGATTAAACAGTTTTGGCTGCAGCGGAACAGACAGTCAGACAGACTAGTGAGACCCACTTCTTTAATCTTCCCTACCATCATAATGATAAGTCTGATCAAAATCTCGAAATAAATTTTACGATTGCATAACTTGCCATAAAGGACCTACCTATCGGAATCATAAATTCAAATTTTGAGTCTTTCTGCATATTTATTACAATCTCCGTTGCTGGGAAAAGAATAAAGGTATTTCATGCTAACGTGACAGTAAAGTTGGCAGTAAACTAGTTTACACCCACTATTTGATGAACTACAAAATCCCGAATAGAAAATGCGAACAAAGATGTAATGTGCTTACTTACATACTTATCAAAGTTGTGGTAGCTATAATTTGAAATTAATAATAGCACAAAAATTGCATAAAGTTTTAATACCTTCAAATTCTAATTTCTTGTGGTAGTTTATGTTGGCTAACTTTTAAAAAGTAAAATAAAAGTAGAGATGTAAAAAAATTATTTTAAGCGCTAGAAGATATGTATGGCTTAGTAGAAGTTAAACAAACTAAAAATTTTTTTACAAATAACAGATATTCATTGTATTGTGTTCAAGGCAGGGCCGTATAGCATCCATTGGGGCAAAAGGATTTTTTCTCCGTTTAAGCATTTAATAATAAAAATAATAAATAATAATGAACAAATTTATCTCCATTTCAGAATCCATTGTCATAAATTTTCTTTTAATTTACTTTCAGAATATAACCGTCATAAAGAGTGCTTTTCTCACATTCAAGACGACTGGCAAATATGCACAAGAGATTTTCAAAAGATTCTAACTGACGAGCTTCACGAACGAACCCATCAAAAGAATATTACCAACAAGTTTATGCAGTTTTGCTGGTAAGAATTTTTAGAAGAACTTACTCTGCATATTAAATAAATATTATACTCTCACTGGTTTGATTTTGATATAATGAATTGACTCCATACTCTAAATGAGACTTATAAATGTAGAAATGGGCGGTATTAGTAAATTAAAAGTTACGGCATGTGGGGTATTCCACACGGTGGAGTCTTATTTGTTATCTCCTCCTACCTGTTGATTTATCCGCCTGCCAGTCTATGAAGGGTCGCAGCTTGAGATATGTCAGCCTTCTATCTTCTTCAATCCTGAGCTCACTGTTTCCAGTCATCTAGATCTGGCATTCGAGATGAACGACTTTTATCGGTATATGCCTCGATACATATACTGCAGGGCATAAGATCGCCTTTTTTAAAGATGGGACATATGTAAATGAGAGACCAACTATCGGGCATGCTTAAATCGAAACTTGGTTGATAAGTTCATGCATGCACCGATTCAACGCATCTCCTCCGTGCTTGAAGAACTCCACTGATAACCCATCAGATCTGGCAACCTTGTTCACCTGGAAGTTTCTTTAAAGCTATAAGTCTATAGTCTACCTCTTCTGTACTGTGTGGTGGTACTGGGTCTTCATTGCCTGGAGTTGAGTTCGCTCCTTTTCCTATGACTCGCTCTACTTGATGTCCGTTAAACAGCTGCTGTGAATGCTGCATTTTTTGCTGTTTTGAAGAGCCTGTATTCCGATTTTAAAGCCAGCAGCAAGTTGCTTGGCTTTTTATAAAATTTCCGGGTGTGGTTTTTTTTGCGAGACTTTTCGATCTCCTTGAGCTAAAACACTGTGTCACTGTGTAGACCCTTATCTTCTATGCAGTGTCTTTTCTCCTCTCTTTGGTCGATATTCCTCTTCGCATGTGCATCTTCTGAAATCTTTCAATGGTACCATGGGTTCTTTTTCGAAAGTGGTTGGTAACCTATTGTGACTTTAGCTGCTGATAATAATATATTATTTTGATAATATCACCGTACTGGGACCACTGGTTTTTGGCAGGTGAATGCACAGTCAACAATGGAATGCTTCTCGGTCAGATGCGAACTATAAACTTTTCTGATCCCCAAACTTCAGATGACTTTACAACTGAATCAAATTCTCCTTAATTTATTGATAGCAAGATCTTTGTTTTCAAAAAACATTCTTCCATGATAAATTCAATAAACCATGAAAGGAATAAGCCTTATCCGCTAGATACTTGCTAAATTCTAATGACTGGGTCAATTTTACTCCGAAATATTTGATTTCTTTCTCAACTTCTATTTCCATTGTAAAACCAATTATTTCTTTATGTGCACAAGGTGACCGTGGGAAGATCATTATTTTCGATTTATCTCTAGCAGTAGTTTGCTAGCCGATTTATCATTAACTGTAGTTTTTCTTGTGATTCAGATAGAATGACAAGGCACAAGATCATTAGCATACAGAAGTACATTGACAACCTTATTAGCAATTCATATTTCGGCTGATAGGAGCTCCTTTTCTATGTCATTTATAAATAATGAAAATAATAAGGCAATAAGAAGACACTCCTGCCTTAAACCAGTTTCTGTTGCAAACTATTCCGAAATTAATTAGTTTCAAGTACAGATTACTTTGGACTGATTTTCAACTCCGAAAGTCGATTTTCAAAACTGAATCTAACGCAACTGGATTATAATTTCATTACTTTCATCACCAACATTTTTTTGTGTCTTCACAGCTCAAACTTTTATTATATTGTAATATTTTTTCAGGCTCGTTAATAAAACTTATTTATTTTATTTAAACTTCCACCTAATTATTTCGCAAATCGAAACACTTTACTTTCTTTCTACAAAACAATTTATTATTCACCACTAAAATTAAATCACCAACTTTACTTTTCAATTTTATTACAACCAACTTTACTCATTCACGATTAAAAATAAACTATGTCCACTGCCTGTCAAACAAGTCCTTTTATACCCATCACACAGGTTTCCGAAATAGCTTGAAGGTTCTAGTATTTGCTTCTTGAGCTTTTCAGAGGAGAAATTCCCCATAAATTTCCTTTTCCAAAGCTTTTATTTTGACATATCATTGACATATTATATATGGACTGTTAGCAGCCATCATACAATGGTTCCATTTATTATAGTGGCAACACTCCCGCTAAACTCCGTCCTCTCGCCAAGAAACTAAAATAACATTGGACATTTGAGTCACACCAGTGCTGAGCGGTATTTTTCCAGAAAAAAACCATAAACAAATCCGAAAATATCCTTTTTTTAAAGCCATTTAATTTTGTATTAAATACAAAAAGGGAAATGTCATACAACTAGCAGTCTATACATATTATGTCAATGTGACATTTAGTACTAAAAGTTCTAAGGCTCACCAAAGCTCGCCGTAGGTTGGTTTGTATCAGGGCAACTAATTTTTCCCCTTTTATTAGCAATAATCTTACATTTTTCCATAACCCATATACTGCTGATAATTTTTCCAACTTTTGGTCTTTGAAAACTAGTTTGGCACTGGCCAACATTTGGCCTTTGAAAACTGTTTTGACACTGGTCTAATGAGGAGCCCTTGCCTGAGATATCTGAATTATAAACTGACTAATATTAGAAGATAAAAGAAGAAGAAAAATCCCAGACAAGTAATGACAGTGGAACGAAAGATAAAGAATTCCGCGCGGACTCGAAAGCTGTTCGTTATACTAAATTTTCAACCGTTTTTCTTTCCTAAAATTGTCATTTTTGAGATTTCTTTGCTAATATTAATAGTAAATAATAGAACCTTAAATGGTATAAGTTTTTTTTAATTATATATTAAATTTAAAGTAACATTTTGCGTCACTTTCAACACTCCATTTAAATGAACAACGAACAATGGCATTTTACGAAAAAATTTACGAAATTAAAAAAAGATTTTCTGTTTTTTTTTTAGTTTGTTTTTTTCACAATCATAGTGTGTTTTCTTACACCGTCTTAAAGTAGAAGTTTCAACAAAAAAAAGACGTCCTAGATTTTTTAAAAATCCAAATTTTTTGGTCAACTTTTTTGATTGGAAATTGGGCCATTTTTTAAAATTAATTGGACAAAAAACCCAAAAGTATGATTAAAAGAAATTACAGCTTTCTGGAAATACGTAAGTTTTCACCAAATATCATTAAATTCAAATTATTTTTGTCGAAGATAAAATTAAAAACTAAAAATGGAATTTTTCTGCATATTTTTGAGGTTATGTGAAAAATAATTCAAGTAAAAGTTGTAGGTTTCTTAAATATCTACAACTTTCCTATATAACTTTTTTCGATAGGAGGTGTTTTGGCCAGAAATCGTAAAAAACTTTGTTTTGACACCACCACCCTACATTTTCTCCCACCCACCCCACTTCCGATCACCTGCTGCGGGCAATTTATTTTTCCCCTTTTATATAGTATTGATCCCCATTTTCCCTACTACTCATTTTCTGCATGGTTGTGACTCCCTTTCATTGAAAAAACACACTTTTTCTACAAATATTTCTGAATACGCATTAAATTTTTGTTTCTCATGCCAAATGAAGCATGTGGACCAAGTTTCAATATTGTGCCGTTGGAATTTCGTAATATTAAATTGTTTCATTAAAAACTAAAACTTTCATATCCTCTTTCTCACCACCTCAAAAGTGTTTTTTTTTTTTAAACCAAAGTCGGTTTTTCAATTAACTTTGAAAAATAATCTTAATGGTGAAATTCTGCGTCGGCTACAAGCTTTAAATTTCAAAATTAAATTAATTTGGTGGCACACCGCCTCGTGGAAAACCAGGGCCTAGATACTTACAACTCTCAAACATTCCTGTGTGTGTATTTTTAGCAGGAATGGAGAGGACCTACAATTTTTTTGCCGAGTCCGAACGGCAGATGAGAAGCACTTATTTCTGACAAGTACTCTTGGAGGATTTGTCAGTTCCTCGCAAGAGGTAGTACCTCGGAAAAAAAAACATTTCTGTTTTTGGGTGGCAGTGGCCGGGAATCGACCACAGACCTTTGGCTTGACAATCCAACGCATTAACTGTCATGCCACGAGGTAAAAGATATTTTTCTAACTTTTCTTGGCTTTTTAAATGGCCTTCTCATCACTAATTTTATCCATCCCCTTGGTGCCTTGTGTTGGGAGAAGTGAAAATCAATAATGAGGTTCTATGGATTCAAGTGTATTGAGTCCAACGAAAACTCTCTCGTCATCGTCCGACAACCTGGATCTCAATTTATAGTCCAATGTTTGCACAATTTGGGGGTTATAAGTTTTAACCTTGCAACCCTCTTCTCGTCCTTCCGGAAGTATTACCACTATTGCAACACTTTTTAAAAGTTAAGTTAGGAAACTAAAAATATAATTATACAAAAGATCAACCCTTAAGGTTTAAATGACAGGTATCCAATAGTAATTTTTTGGCTATATAAATCTTAAATCGGGTTTTTCAATTAGAGCGCTACAAAAGTTTTTTTTAAATAAAACAAAAAACGGTTTTGGATATCAATGAAATTCTTTATTTCTGTGAAAGTACGTTCTATGCCAATATGTATGGAACTCGATTTCTTTTGCATGGCCACCACGGGCACGCTTGCAGAAGTCCAGGTGCTGAACCCAATTTTTGACGGTTTTCAAGCATAAATCGGCCGATACTGCTGCAATTTCACGTTCGATATTCCTACGAAGTTCATCAATCGTCGCTGACTTGTTGGCATAGACCATAGACTTGACGTAGCCCCACAGGAAATAGTCTATCGGCGTCAAATTGCACGACCGAGGCGGCCAAGCGAATGGAACATTTCGTGAGATAACACGTTCTCCAAACTTGGTTTCCAATAAATTGAGAGTGACATTCGCTGTGTGGCTTGTGGCATGTCCTCCAAGTCCATATCATCCAATTGGGGCCAAAAATATTCGGTTATCATCCCCATTCACAGTAACATGCCGGCCTTGATCATCACGGAAGAAGTACGGCCCAATGACGCCACCGGCCCATAAACCACACCAAACCGTAATCTTTTCGGGATACAATGATAACTCATGGAGTACGTGTGGATTGCTGCCTGACCAATACCGCATATTTTGTTTATTGACGAGGCCATTCAGCCAGAAATGAGCCTCATCGCTGAAGATGATTTTTCGATGAAAATCCGAATCATTTTCAAGTAGTTGCTCAGCCCAATTCACTAACATGTGACGCTTCTGGTGGTCAAGCGGCTTCAGTTCTTGCGTCAATTTAATCTTGTAGGGATGTAGGCCAAGATCTTTTCGCAAAATTCGCCACAACGACGTCACAGAGATGCCCAACGCTTGAGAACGACGTGTGAGAGACACATTTGGGCTTTCTGCAACTGAAGCCCCAGCGGCAGAAATATTCTCGACACTACGGGCACTTCTTTATCTCACTGGCACGGGAACATTTTGTACTGTGCCTGTGGATTCAATTTTTTCCACTAGACGCTCAATTGTTGATCTGCTAAGACGATTATGACGACCATAAATTGGACGTAGCGCTCTTAACGTTGAGGCCACTGATCCTGAATTTCGGTAGTAAATTTTAATACTTTCGCCTCGTTGTTGGCTCGTATATCTTTCCATCATGAAATGGCAAACCTTACTGAAGAGAAATGTCAAAAGAGCGGCAAGAAATATGGCGTCTTTTGCTGTCTCTGTCGCTCTACTTTTGTAGTGTCCCTGTTGAAAAACCCTTTATTATAAATTTTCGAATAATCTTTGCTAGAAACTTTTATCTCGCGTGTGCCAGTAAAGCGTAAAATGTTAAGCTCAGTTGCACGCGTAATACAAGAACCACCCTCAAACAATTTTTTTCTATAAATTCAATATTCAAAATAAAATCTTCTTTTTAAAAAATAGTCATGATAACAAAAAATACACAAACAACTCATACCACCATACCTTATGATACCAATTGTAAACAAATTTTATCATACAAAACAAAATATTGATTTATAATCGACATGGAAACCAGTAATTAAAGGAACAAATAAATATACCTTTGAGAATAGGTTTGTGTACTCATCAAAAATCTCTACAAATCTATTTATTTGTTCCAATTGGCCAATGCCAGTAAAGCCCTTTGAATAATTATTAGGTGTTACTTCTTTATATACACATAAATGTATATATATTCACGATGGTCATAAATAACATTTCGATGAAAAATTCCTTCACCCTCTGTGAAAAATTTGTAATTTATATGAAAAAAGTTTGGTATTAAAAACAAGAAGTAAACATCAATTTACCTAGTCCTTGCAATCAGTTGGCATTAAAGGTACATATATTTGCTTGTATTCTATTCATTCCTTGACACCCTTTATATAATAAAATTGTGTGGCCGATTTTTATCCCTTCCATCCAACAATAAATGAAAGAAGCTTAAAATAAATTAAACCTTCGAGGCACAAGCCAGAGCCACCAACCTAAATAACTTAAATTTCTTCTTTTTTTTAAATAAAATAAAAATAGATACCTCTTTAATATTAAAGTAAAATTTTTCTACGCAATAAACTTTTACATTAAATTTAATTCTTGTTTATTTTTTTTTTGTTTTCAGTGCTCGCCATGCTTACGAGAATTGCATATACAATAGCGCACGTTTCAAGTGCTACAAGCATTCTGCGAAATTTGCAAGGAGTACAGCAAAAATGTTGTCAGAGGAAAAACTTTTCACTAATTGTAAGAAATTTGAAAATCTTATGTGTGCCGCTCCTGAAATTCATCAGAGGAGATATTTAATTTTTCTTCTTTTTTCAACTGTGGTTTCAGTGATTTGGAGAAGTGAGAGATATCTTTATCTTCATAGTTAAGAAATAAGAGAAATTTATGTAATTTAGTAAGAGTGATGCATTTAATGTAAGTTTAATATTTTGTATGTGAAAAATGAATAACGGATTATACTTAGTTTTTAAATTGGGTTCAATAAAATAAAATATACTTAAATGTTTGTTATACAAAAAAATAATGTTCCAATGAGTTTCTATTTTGGTCCGGTCAATTTTTGACATGACAGTGACGACGGTAAATATTACAAAAAAAAAAATAAATAAATGTGTTAAAGAAAACTAAATATGATTTTTTTTTAATTTAAGTATGTCTATTTTATATAGGTAAAGCATGATAAAAAGCTACACACAAAGCAGAAATCTTTTGCCGAGAAATCACATCTTAATAAATTTTTGTTTGAAAGTGTACTTTATTCGTAAAAGTCCAAAAAACATGGTTTTCTTCACATAAGCTGCGTTTTATTATCTCCTGGTCTGGGTCCAGATTATCGTTTAACACGTATTTTAAAAACAACATGAGATCCAGGCTTCTATCAAGGTTTATTTCAATACCCAGATATTATAAGTTTTCACTCTGACCGCCAGATGGCTATTAACGATTGTAAATCGTGTCAGTGACATGTCAGGAGTGCACTGCAGTATTAAGAAAAGCGACAGGCTATGCTTGAAAAATAAGTAAACACAATAAAATTAGGAAAGTGCACGACTGGATCACACGAACTTGCTCTCATGTTCAAGTTGCTTGGAATTAAGGACTTAATAAATAAAGGGTTTTTCAGGAGACAGCAAACGACGCCATATTTCTTGCCGCTCTTTTAAGATTTCTCTTCAGTAAGGTTTCCCATTTCATGGAAAGATATACGATCCAACAACGAGTCGAAATTATTAAAATTTACTACCGAAATTCGGAGCCAGTGGCCTCAACGTTAAGAGCGCTACGTCAAATTTATGGTCGTCATAATCGTCCTAGCAGATCATCAATTGAGCGTTTAGTGGAAAAATTTGAATCCACAGGCACAGTACAAAATGTTCCCGTGCCAGTGAGACAAAGAAGTGGCCGTAATGTCGAGAATATTGCTGCCGCTGAGGCTTCAGTTACAGAAAGCCCAAATGTGTCTCTCACACGTCGTTCTCAAGCGTTGGGCTTCTTTGTGACGTCGTTGTTACGAATTTTGCGAAAAGATCTTGGCCTACATTCTTACAAGATTAAATTGACGCAAAAACTGAAGCCGCTTGACCACCAGAAGCGTCGTATTTTCGTGAATTGGACTGAGCAACAACTTGAAAATGATTCGGATTTTCATGAAAAAATCATCTTCAGCGATGAGGCTCATTTCTGGCAGAATTCCTTCGTCAATAAACAAAATATGCGGTATTGGTCAGGCAGCAATCCACACGTACTCCATGAGTCATCATTGCAACCCGAAAAAATTACGGTTTGGTGTGGTGGCGGCGGCGTCATTGGGCCGTACTTCTTCCGTGATGATCAAGACCGGCACGTTACTGTGAATGGGGATCGCTACCGTTCAATGATAACAGAATATTTTTGGTCCGAATTGATACCCAAAACCGTTTTTGCTTTATTTAAAAAAAAAATTTGTGGCGTTCTTATTGAAAAACCCGATAGTATCCATATCAAAGTAAAAAGGAAATGGGTCAGGTCGTATATAGCACTGTTTTCACACTAACCCACATCGTTTTATTTTCACGAGGTGAACCATATGGCTTGTAATCGATAGTAAAACACGGCTATTGCTAGCTTTATTTACTCAGGTTCGTTAATAAAACTTATTTAAAACCTTCACTTATTTATTTCACAAAATAAAACTCTTTGCTTTTAGCAACTATAAGAAAGTTCATATTATAAGAATTCTATGCTACTGAAATAAATCAACCAAGTAGAAGACTTAGCATATTCAGGATTGAACCTGTTTTCAGTCAAAAAAACCTCTTCAAAAATTCCTCATTTTGAAAAAATTGGATGGGTGCCACGCCCCCTTAGTGAAAAGTTCTTATTTTTTTTACTGTTATACTCGTATACTTCAAATCCTAATTACCATATTTTAATGTTATACAACAATCGAAAGTTTAATAGAATTTTTAAGAATGTAGGTTTTCACGATTGTTTACAATAGACATTTTTAAACTTGTCGGATAAGCCGCGTTATAATTATTTAATACTCGTATTTATCGAGTTCAGTACTCATTCGAACGTTTCGCTGCGAATTGCATCGAGTGTTGTCACCGGGACACTGCCAAAGAGATGTTAAGAGCGATTTTGGCTTCGCAGGTTGCAACGCTGCATCGAAGGTTCTGTTTCTTGCTGTTGTTGTTGGTTTGCAAGTTGGGAGCAAACTATGCTCATTGTATCCGCTTTGGTGTGTAGTGGTAATTGGATCGACTTTTTGTAATTAATTATGCGATCCCATGTTTTTGAAAGCTTGAAACTGTCGTCACGGTTGAAATTAATGTGTCGTTTGATCTCAATCGCTTCGCGCACCAGACGAGGGATGTAGTGAGGTTCGATAGCTAGAACCTTGGCTTTATCGATGTGAATCCAATGGTGTTCATCTGGGTTATCGAGAATATGCTCACATATGGCGGACTTTACCCTTTAGTTTTTGCTAACTGCGCTGATATGCACTTTTAGGCGTGTAGCAAAGCTCCTCTGAGTTTGTCCTACATATGATGATCCAAAACTGCATGGTACAACATACACTCCAGGTGTTTTGGAGGGGGAATTGATCTTTTAGCGATTTAGGGTAATTTATCACCTTTTTGGGTGGTAAAAATATGGATTTTACATCATATCCCTTCAAGATTTTCCATACCCTGTCTGTTACACCTCTTACATAAGGCAGGAAAGCTTTCTTGTCTTAAAGGCTATCTTCCCTTTCTTGCGACAAAATTTGCTTCCACGATCTTTGATTTTTGAATAGCCGTTCGCTTTAAGGACATTGTCCAGCAGAGAAAGGTCAGTGGCAAGGTGGCCGCTATGACATATCCTGTGGGCATGCTGTGCAACTGTAGAGACCATTGATTTCAAATTTGTCGGATGGTGGTGGGAAGTGTCGTGTAAGTGCAGAAGCCATGATAAAGCTAGACTTTTCCTAAGAACAATATTTTCAATAAAAGATAACGGTACTTGCCATACAACCTTGTAAGAAAATCTTATTTGTCTCAAAAACGGCTGCAGTTTTAATTACAAAAAAACAATGTATTATTGTACGTAATGAGCTTTGTGGAAAATTTTTTTTGCCGAAAACAGTTATTAACGGTTCCTGCCATATAATATTTTTTTAATTAAGTTTTTCTCGTAAACGGCTCAACCGATGGCAATAAAATTTGTATGTAAAAGTTAATTTCAAATGTCAATGAAATTGCATACCAGAATTTAAAAAAAATTGTCTGTCCGTATATCGAGCTACAGCCTAAGCCACTGAAGCAAGTTTCTTCAAATTTTGAATTTAAGGTTTTCTTGTAACTCTCCAGAGGGGAAATTGAAATATTTGTTCTGGCACTAAAAATAACAAAAATTGCCGTACAACCGCAAATGAAAAGCTTATTTATCTTAAAAACGGCTCTAACAATTTTGATTACAAAAATCAGTGTATTGTTGTAGGTATGGTGTACTTTTTGATAAGAAAAAAAATTTACCGAAAACGGTACCTGCCATTTAAAGGTTTTTTTAACTTTCGATTTTCTCACTAACGGCTCATACGATTTCAGTAAAAAATTTTATGCAAAAGCTCTTTAAAATGTCAATAATATTGCATATCAAATTTTTGAAAAAAAAAAAAAACAATTTGAATTTTTAAAAACACATTACAAATTTTTTTTAAAAATTCAATATTTCAAAAATGAACAAATAAATTTTTTTAAAACTTGATTTGAAAATATATTTTAATGCATATTCAAAATTTTCATACTAAAACATTTCTTAGAAATGTTATTAAAACTTTATGAATAAAAAATAATTTTTTCGTGAACTGTCATACGATTGCGATGCTTTCAACGCACCATAATTTAGGAGTGACTTTTAATTATCATCTGATAGCTCCCCAATCAAAAAGTCGAAAAATTAAAAAATTGTACGGAAATTAAAATGTTGAACGCGTCCATGTGAAATGAGTGAAAAAAAGAGCGGAGTTGGCTGCGCTCAGCTATTTCCTCCATTCGCTCGGTCTTTTCAAATCTTGTGAAACGATTTTGAACCTTCTCAATTCTATCCGAAAACTTTTGTTGGGAAGGGTTCCATATGACATCAGCATACTCAAGTGATGATCTGATGATAAGGACACAAGTGTATAGGGATCCGAGAAGTCAGTTGAGTTTCCTTAAATGAAATCAATCATTGTCAATATGCGGAACAAATGAAAACTTGGAATCAAAGGAAACACCCAAATCTTTTACTATAGCAGTTCTCAGTAGTAGTTTCCTAAAGAAAGAGATAACGAAGCATTTCTTAACGTTACGTTTAAGACAGTTAACCATATACTAGTAAGATAAATTATCGAGGTCTACTTTGAGATTAAAGCAGTCATAAATGGAATTCACCTTTAAAAATAATTAAAGATTATCAGCGGATATGAGACATTGACTGAACTTTATGTATTTACAAATATCATCAATAAAAATTATAAATAAAAGTGGACCAAGGAGACTACCTTGAGGAACTCCTGAGATATATCTAATAGATCTTGAGGTTTGATTGTCAAGTTTAACTTTTTGATTAGAGTGAATCCCAAAACTTTCAAGTTTTCAAAGCAGTATGTTGTGGCATACTGAGTCAAATGCCTTACTTAAATCCATATAGATAGCATCTACTTGACTTTGACCTTCCATACAATTAATAACGAAAGAGGAAAAACATTCCAGATTAGTGGCAGTTGATCTACCCGAAATAAAACCGTGTTGGGCGTCACTAACATGTTCTTTTACAAGAAAGTCGAGTTTGCTCTTTACTAAACTTTCGAGCAGTTTGGGAATTGCGGACAACTTACAAATGCCTCTGTAATTTTGAATATTGTTCCTCAGACCAGACTTATAAATTGGGATCAGAAAAGAATTCCATTTCCATTCGTCCAAAAATCATCCGGACAATAAAGATAAGTTGTAAATAGTTAGCAATG
Organism: Dasysyrphus albostriatus; assembly: GCA_946251815.1. Classification (NCBI taxonomy): domain Eukaryota; kingdom Metazoa; phylum Arthropoda; class Insecta; order Diptera; family Syrphidae; genus Dasysyrphus; species Dasysyrphus albostriatus. The sequence goes on from OX276335.1 coordinate 59,214,948, forward strand.
GAAAACAGACAGAATTAGAACATTTTTTTAAGATAAGAGCAGGAATACCATCGACACCAGGAATGTGATTGGGATTTAAATCTTGTAGACCATTTAATATATCCGAGAAATCTAAGTGTATTGAGCCAATATCCACCTTAGGGTCAATATCTGAAAGAAAAACAGGATTTCCTTGTAAAGTTGACTAAACTGAGAGAGTTTTATAAATATCAGTAGAATTATCCCCTTTAAAGTTCATCGAAGTTAGAATACCGATTGATTTCCTTTTAGAATTAATAAAGCTCCAAAATTGTTTCGGATCACTCTTCAAATTAAGCTAAATATTCGAGATATAATTTCTGTGCAAGAATTTGCTGAGAACCATGAATTCTTTACGAATTTTACAAAATTTTTGTTTCTCATCTAACGTTTTTGAAATTTTATACTTGGCAAATGATTTATTTCTTAAATTTTTTAAATGAGTCAACCTTTTGTTATACCACAGAGGTTTTGAGATGTTCTTTTTTGTCCTATAAGGTACAAATATGTTAAAAGCGGTATTTAAGATACCCGTGAAACGGTGAAGCATATTACTTAAATTTAGGTTTAAAAGTTCAGTTTTCCAATCTACAGTTCCAAGATAATTATCGAGTTCAATGAAATTTGATTTTAAGAAGTTGAATGATTTAAGTTTTAAATAACTATACAACTGGATTTCAGTATATAATCCTTTATGGTGAATTGAGTTGTTTAACAGATTATATGGAACAATTTCAGTGATAGACACTTTTAATCCATCTTGTGAACAAAACACAAAATGAAGAATTTTATCTAAATTATTAACAATACTATTAATTTGATATAAGTTCGAAGCAAATAAATGATCTATAAATGTTAATTCAGAATCACTTTTTAAATTACATTAAATAAACAATATTTAACTTAAGGAATATGACCAATATTTATCGGATAAGTTGAAATCGCCAAATATAAAAATTTTATGCAAATTATTGTTTAAATTAAAAATAAATTTTTTTTGCGAATTTTATTAATTCAAAATTATATAAAATAACATTATATTGATCTGCGAACCCATGAGGCTTATCTCCTGAAGGTTGAATTAAACAAAAAATTTGAATTTTATATCGTGAGAAAATTTCATATATGCAACATGTAAGTAGGTTTTTTTTTTGTGAATTATTCAAAAAATTATTCCAAAATTACAAGAAGAAAAATATTACTACGTTTTTACATAATTCAAGATAGGAAAAAGTATTTTAGTTTTTTTTTTTGCGAGTTTTAAAATTATTTATGTTTTTCTAGTTTTGAGGAAGCTCGTTCAATACAGTTGGAATGCTGTGGATTAGTTGCCTTTTACCATAGTTGTTGTTGTTCCGAGGTGTTTGAAGCATCCCATGGGCTCGTCTTCTTGTTTTGTGTTGGTGGTCAATTGGCACTTTGAAACGTGAGTCATCGTAGTATTCTAAGGCCTGACAATACTTTGAAACTATTGGATATGATGGCGGAGTTATATAATATATATTAATATTTTTAAGTATGTTATTTTGTAGTTTATTCAAGTGAGTATTCGATGCATTTCCCCAAGCAAGACTGCCATATCGCAGTTTCGATTCCACCAACGCATAGTTAACCTGCTTTTGAACAGGGAGTGTAGAGTAGTTTCCTAGGTAGAATAAAGCGATAGATGCTTTCTTTAGCTCGGATCGGAGATTATTTATATGTTTATCCCAAATGATATCGATATAACTAATAAGTATGTATAACTTTCAACCACTTCGATCATCTGGTCTGGAAGCGACGTCAAACAAAGACTGTTTCAGAAACCGATTCTTTGATGAGCTGTTTTGTGATGTGGTCCACAGATATCTATCATCTTTATTTTTGAGGTATTTAAAACTAATCCATTATCATGACACCATTGTACCGCCTTATCAAACTCACCTTGTAATATTTCGGTTGCAGTTTCTAGACACTTGTGTTTAACTACTATAGCGGTGTCGTCTGCGAACCCAAGTAACAATTTTCCTCTCATAAGAGTTTCCTAGAGGCTTGTGAGACTTTATTCCGGGAGTTATTCTCACTCTAGAAGAGTACTCCTACATCCTTATGAAAATGTTAAAAGCACTAAATGGCCCACTTATAGGAGTTAATTTCCTCTCATAGAAACATTTTTATTGTTCCTATGGGATGACAAATGCTCCATTAATCTTGTTAGGAGAATGCGTCACTTCTTGTAGGAGTTGATGAAAAGAGAAGGAGTATGCGTATGATTAAAAAAAAACAGCTACTTATCTTTCACATTTGTATGCTTCTTTCGGAAACTTGGTACGAAGTATTTATGTCTGTATGTGTCATCGTCATTGTCTCATGTTGAAAAATTAATGTGTGAATTTATATTTTCATTTCATGGTGACGTTAGTATAATTATAGTTTGTCGCATATGTGGAGTTAAATCTTAGTGCGATTGAAACTTTTTCTACTAACTTACACATTTTACTTTGAAAAATAACGAAGCGCTTATAAAATAATTGATATTTAAATTATTTTAATTTTATTTTGAATTGCAAAAAGGGTTACCTTGATGTTTGCTTTTAATTAGAATAGTACTTTTTATGCTGACATTATTTATGGTATTTATTCATGTTATATGACGAAAAAGATATAATAGCAGATAATATGTCGAATTGATAATCTTATTCTTGTATGCCTGTTTTTGTGATCTAAGAATTAACAAGATGTTAAGAGACGTTTTAATGAAAAAATAATAAGTCAGAACTTATATTTTTAGACATTTGTTATAAGAACAAATACTTCTTTTGCATTTAATGTTGAACAAAATAAACATCAATATCAATACACCTATATACATAAATATAACTTAAATAAATTAATCATAATGGAAAACCAAATAAATTATTTCAAAATTTAATTTCATATCACGGTAACCCTCAAACTATACAAAAAACACTTCGTTCAAATTTAAATATGGCTGCTGTCGTATCGATACTTTTAACTCTTAAAAAGACATTTTTATGAGAGTGTTGTCCATTTATGTTGGTATGCAAATAAACACTTTTTTATGAGAAGTCTGATGCTTTTATGCGACTTTATTTTGACATTCATCAAACGCACCAAGAACAAATCGGTGATGCGTTCCCTTTTTTCTTAAGAATGTGAATTATTGTTGATGTTTCAAAAAAAGATGAAATGTCAAAGTTTGAAATATTAAGTTTTGTGCATTACTTTTTCCGAACGATAAATCTTCATTATAACGTCATAATTTTTGGAATAAATGGACAAAGAATATCAAAAAAATTAACATTCCGCAACAAAACTATAATATTTGATATTCGTAGTAAAATTTTAAACTGCGTAAATCTGTCTAATTTTCCACACAAATTCTGACAAAGTTAAGAAGTTTAAAACATTAAATCGTTTACAACGGGCTAACGCCGTAAAAAAAACCTTATATTACATCGAAATAAAATAAAAAGAAAGTCTATCACCGAAAGTTCACATTTGTAACAAAATAAAATACATTTTAAACAGTAATCAGCATCAGCATCCAATGTTTCCTTCAGGTAGACAGACCAATAGAAAACTGAACGCCAGAAAACAAAACGTTTAAAAAAAAAGAACGACTGTTGTATGAATCAAATAAAGCTGCTGTCAGTGCAACATCTCATATGAATCCTATAGTTAGAGTTTTGTAGTTGTTACTTTATTAGCTCTTGTTAAGAGATTTTAAAGACTTAAAAATGACGTTTAAAGTTTAAATTTGAAAAAAAAAAATATTATAAGACTTTCAATTCACATACAGGAGTAATAATTGTTCTAGGTATAAGATTAAAGTGATTTGATCCAAGAAAAATGCTTACATCATTTAATGAAAACACTATGAGACAAATTTATGTTTCATTATGACAGATCATGTCTTAAGTTTAGCAATAAGATCTAAAAATGTACTATGAGCGTTTTTTTGAGAAAATGGGAGCTTAGCTCTCGAGAGTATGTTAGTTGGGAATGCAAATGGAACACTGTTTTGAAAAACACGTAGCAGTTCGTTCGTAAAGAGGATGAACAAAATTGGTCCAAGCTTCGAACCCTGCGGCACTCCGTGAAGAACTGGTTCATCATCGCTGCATGGGTCTTTGACTATTACTCGGAATGATCTGTCGTTCATATAATTTTGCAGCCAGTAGGCCAACTTTCCTCGGATTCCTATTTTATTTAACGACTCTAAAAGCTCTGCGTGGTTTAAAGTGTCAAAGGCCTTACTAAAATCTATAAACAATACAAGAACGTGATGGTTTTTGTTTAGGCCTTCATTGATGGTGTTTTCAAATTCTCCAAGAAGTCTTCCTGTACTTTTATTTTTTTTGGAAACCATACTGCTTTTCATGGATCAGCGAGTGTTTTTCTATGAAATTTTGAAGACGTCTTGAAACAACTTCTTCCAGACACTTTTCAATTACGATATGGGCCTGTAGTTGCTAAGCTGGCTTTTGACTCCACCTTTATAAATAGGGCTTACGATGGCGGTTTTCAGCTTGTTTGGAATAATCGCTTGGTTTAAACTGAGGTTTATGATCTTTGATAAAATCGGGGCCAATATATCAGCATTGTTCTCTATATCCCGCGCCCTGATGCAATCCACGCCTGCAGATTTGTTTTCGTTTAGACGTATTAATATTTCATGAAGCTCTTGTAGGTTCATTTCTTCCACGAATATTGAGTTGGGTAGCAGTGTGCTGACATGAGATGACTTGATTTCGTTACAATTATGTACTATCTGAATTATTTGTTCCGATAATTGTTCAGCATATTTCTTGGATAGCGACTTTAGAGATTTCTCTAAAGGGAAATTTTTGGTGATGACTTCATCGACAAGGCTTTTTCCTTCCCATAATCTCATTTATAAGGTTCCATGTCTTACGAAGATCTGGTCGTAACTGGCTGAACTTTTCTTTGTAATAGTTAGACTTACATCTGAAAATGTCCTTATTGGCTTTATTCCGGAACCGCTTATATTCAACTTCATAGGTCTTATTTAGTCTATTATTTCTCCATCTTTTGTAAAGTCGATCCTTGATCTTTCATTCTTCACGTGGATCATCTGAGATCCAAGGATTTTGTCTAAACTTATTCGCTGATTTTTTGATATTCACAGTAGAATTTAAGTAGATACCTTGCATCGTTGTCAAAAAGTTACTATACAACTCCTCCACATCATTTAAATCTAATAGCGTTTGTCAACTAGTTGCGAGTATAAATTCATCTACCACACTTTTTTTTCATTATTGTTCGCTGCTGGGAAAGAGTTCCATAAAAATTATTATGTATTATTATATAAATATATCAATATTAGCAAGATGTTTTTCATAAAGTTCAATAGTACTTTTTGGCGGTATATAACTACAATAAAATACCAGGTTCAAGACTGATGGAGATACAAATTTGTTCAATATCGATGATAGGTAGTATTATTGATTCACTGATTCACATGACGTATTTGAGCGAACGGCAACAAGTAGCCCACCTCCACGATCTCCAACAGTAACACAGCGATCTCTCCGGAAGACCATATAAGAATTAACGTCAAATATTTCTATATCAGGAAATCCACTCCAAATCCAAGATTCAACAATAATGATAACATCTTAGTCGCCATTTCAGGTAGCAAGTTAAAGCGCAGAGATTTTATTACGAATTCCACTGGAACAATGATAATACATTTTTAGGCAATCGGAATTGGTAGAAGAAGGAACATTTGCGCTCTTTATTTCTCCATCGACGATACGTTTTTTTTGGAATGTAGTCAAATTTGTAGTCAAATGGGTGCAAGATTCAATCAGTAATCAAATAATAAACCATTGACTATTCATTCATTTGATTTTCAAGCAGTGTGCAGTGTGTGAAGGGTTCTTGAAATAAAATGAATGTGCTGAAACTGCTTTCAAGACATTAATTGCAGACCTCTAGTACGCACTAGTTTTCATGTCTTTCATATTATAGCGTGTCCGTGCGTTTTTTTTTACTTTTTGTTTTGTGATCTATGTTTTAGACTTAATTTAATATGTATTTCCATATTCTAATGATTTGAAAATCTAGGATGTTAAGTTTGAAAGTTACTCCAAAAAAAGAAAGATATACCTACGAGTAATTGATTTCAAGTATACATCTATCTTCACCAGCGTTGTAGAGATACTAAGAAAAATAAGCTATCAGTTCAATTTACCAACCACAAGGCTATATTGAAAATATATTTAACCTTAACAAACATAACACATACACAAGACAAAAAATATTAGGAAAAGGCAAACAATATTCTTTACAAAAGATAAAATTACAAGAAAGCCTTAACTTGCATATTCTTTCATTAGATTCTCCTGGAATCATTACATTGGATATTGGAATAACAATGACAATTATTCTGAGAAGAAAAACATTTTCCTCTCGATTTCAAGGCAGAATCAACTTTCCAATTTTTGTGAACAATCAATGAATAAATAAATACACAAATGGTGCAAGAGTCTGTAGAGAACCAAATGACTTAGTAATTTTGTAACTCTCATCCATTCCGGCTTTGTGTGTTGGTTCAATTACCTACAGTAATTTAAATTTTCAGTTGAATTTAATCATGACATCATTTTTAATGATACAAAAATAATCATCAAAATGTGCAGAATTAATTTTACCATTAAATCAGATTTCAGAATGAGTGTATATTGTATGTATATGACTGTGTGGAACCAATGGAAAATGAAAATGCTCGTATTTAAATGAAAAAATGAAACTGGTGTGACTGAAAGTAATTCTTCGGAAAAAGTACATAAGTAGATCCAGACATGATATTGTTTGCGGGAATCGAATCCTCACATTTCTTTTTACTTGCGATATTGGAACTATGGGGAATGTTTTGGATTCGTGCAGAAAAAAAATAGAGATAACAATCAAACATGACATTACGATGATAGAAAGAGCACGAAAAAAGTTGGTGGCATAATTCTGTCCGTCTGTCTGTCTGTTTTTTTTTTTTTGTATCTTGATCTACTGCCTGAACTAATTTTGGTTATTCCTAATTGAAATTTTGTTCTTAGCTCAAAAAATAATGGCCCTGCCCAAACAACTGTTGAGGAAAAGCTTATTTAATTCAGAAATAATTCCATAACGTTTTGATAAGAAGATCAGTCTCGGGAAGAAAAACATAACCAAAAATTGGTACTAACGGTAGCTGCCATATAATAATTTTTTTATTTTCCAATTTTCTCACTTACATCTTAACCAATTTCTATCAAAATTTTTATCAAAGAGCTCCTTTAATGTTTTAATAATATTAAATATCAAGATTTAACAAAATTAAATTAAGTTTAAGAAAAAATCCTAAAATTTCCTAAATAATAATTTCCTAAAAATAAAAATTCTAGAAAATTCAATATTTCAACAATGGGTTTATGTATCGGGGTTTTCAATAAGAGCGCTACAAAAGGTTTTTTTTTAAATAAAACAAAAACGATTTCGGATATCAATGAAATTCTTTATTTCTGTGAAAGTACGTTCCATGCCATTATGTATGGAACTCGATTTCTTTTGCATGGCCACCGCGGGCACGTTTGCAGGAGTCCAGACGCTGAACCCAATTTTCGACGGTTTTCAAGCATAAATCGGTCGATACTGCTGCAATTTCACGTTCGATATGCATACGAAGTTCATCAATCGTCACTGGCTTGTTGGCATAGACCATAGACTCAAATCGCACGAGCGATGCGGCCAAGCGACTGGACCATTTCGTGAGATAACACGTCCTCCAAACTTGGTTTCCAATAAATTTATTGTGACATTCGCTGTGTGGCTTGTGGCGCTGTCCTGTTGGAACCACATGTCCTTCAAGTCCATATCATCCAATTGGGGCCAAAAATATTCGGTTATCATTGAACGGTAGCGATCCCCATTCACAGTAACGTGCCGGTCTTGATCATCACGGAAGAAGTACGGCCCAATGACGCCGCCGGCCCATAAACCACACAAAACCGTAATTTTTTTCGGAGTACGTGTGGATTGCTGCCTGACCAATACCGCTTATTTTGTTTTTTGACGAAGCCATTCAGCCAGAAATGAGCCTCATCGCTGAAGATGATTTTTCGATGAAAATCCGAATCATTTTCAAGTTGTTGCTCAGCCCAATTCACGAACATACGACTTTTCGCAAAATTTGCCACAACGATGTCACAGAGATGCCCAATGCTTGAGAACGATGTGTGAGAGACACATTTGGTTTTTCTGCAACTGAAGCCTCAGCGGCAGCAATATTCTCGACACTACGGGCACTTCTTTGTCTCACTGGCGCGGGAACATTTTGTACTGGGCCTGTGGATTCAAATTTGTCCACTAGACGTTCAATTGTTGATCTGCTAGGACGATTATGACGACCATAAATTGGACGTAGCGCTCTTAACGTTGAGGCCACTGACTTCGAATTTCGGTAATAAATTTTAATAATTTGGACTAGTTGTTGGCTCGTATATCTTTTCATCATGAAATGGCAAATCATACTGAAGAGAAATGTCAGAAGAGTGGCAAGAAATATGGCGTCGTTTGCTGTCCCTGTTGCTCTACTTTTGTAGCGTCCCTATTGAAAAACCCTTTATTAATAAATACTAGTACGTCCAGCCCTCGAAACTCGAGACCTAATAACATTATTTGTCAATAAAAGCTGTCTTTAGCGTAGAGAAAAACTGCTACCTCGTTTACATGGAGAATTGAACCAGAATTGTATGAGGATTAAGGTCCTTGTAGACCTGTAGCTTGAAGAAGAAGAAGGATTAAAGAATCGAGATTTCAGATGCTTGTTGGTGTGCGTGCGTAATTGTGTATTTTGTTTCCAGACAGTTGTATGTTTGGCTTATTTTGGTTGTTTGTTTTACTAACAACGTCACACCCACACAATAAAAGCAAAACTCTCACTTCAATTCCATTTGAATTCAATCTTTCGATCTGGAATTATCATAAGCCTGGTCGAAATTTCGAGTCAGATTGAATCCGATCTTTCGATCCGCTCATCTAAACGGGTTATGAGCTACTTATTATTAATTTCTGCAGCACTGAACGCTGCCATTAGACATTCCAGTAATCTTTCCAGTCAGTGCTGGAAAATGGTTGATTGGTGGGTAGAAAAAATAGAAACGTCACAATTAGTTTGCGAAAAATGATTGCTTGGTCTCGCTCTCGCTTTTGGTTGCACTTATTACGCAATTTTATTTTATTGTTTTTTAGTTTTTGTGGTGCAGTTATATAATAAATGTTTGCATTCTGCACTTCTGTGCAAAAAAAACCGTTCCAACGATATATAATTTATATGCCTTCGACTATTGTAGACCGCGTAGATTGTACTACAAAATTCGTGTTTGCCGTTTTATTATATGATTCAAAATTAGGATACAAACTTTTTTTTAAATGTTACCAAATTTGTATAATAACAAAATTAGTTTTTTGAGAAAACCGCTTCAAAGATTTCAGTTTTTTGCACGCATATATTCATATTTTTCAAGTAATCAAATGGCATATATATGTACTTGTTTTTGAGCTTTTAGTTATGCAACGGGTATTTTTATACAGTTTAAGGAACGATTTAAATGCTTTTTTTATACCTTTTACAATTAGCTACTCTTGCATACTTTAAAAGTTCTTAAGTTTCAAGCAACTTTGAACTTTAAAGCAAATACGTGCGATCCAGTCGTGCATTTTATTTGTTCAGTATTCGGATTGAAGGTTTTTCCAAATAAAAAGTAGGTAGCTACCCAGATAACAGATTTACTTTACCTTTTAAAATTATATTATATATATATTTTTTTTTTACAAAATAAATCTGTTTTTCTATAAAATAAATTTTACATATAATAACGGTATTGGGGTATTTGCTTATTATACTCTCATTCCTGTATATATTTGATGTGAGCAAAGAACTTAATATAATTTAAAAGATGATATGATTTCATTATGAATTCTCTGGGAATTAGGTTGGATGAATTGTAGTCAGTCTTAGGCTAGGAATGTAACTGCAACTTTCTGACGCATAATCATTTCACCACAAAAATTAGAACATATGAGATTAAATGAGAATGAACTCAAATGATCCCAAGAAATCGAGGCCCCAGCCCATAGAATCTGTTGCGTCCGTTGTGGCGACTAACTCAATGGACAGGTGGATTAAATACATGTTTTCTTATGGAAACCGCCCATAACCGACGTATGCGTCGGACAAAGTAGCTGAACTTTTAACTTTTCAACTCCGGTAGATGCGTCAACGGCATTTTTTTTGTGTGTGTTTGAATTACAAGTGGTTGTTATGAGAATGTCAACGCATTCAATTGGTCACCTTAATCAGTCGTATCCGTCAAACGTCAATGAATCCATCGCCACAACAGACGCACGGATTCTATCGGTCAGGGCCTTCATACTGGGTTGCGATAAAAATTTTTGTCGCAACAACAGAAAATCCCAAATGCGGTCCTATAGCCTTATGCAGAGATATAGTTCAAAGGCATTTTTGCTTATGTTACTAATGCCTAAAAACTTATGTTTTCAGCAATTTTGTTTTGTAATGCTAGGATAATTTTGGTGTGGGTATGTTACGATCATTTTTTGAGTTTAAAATAAGGAAAGGAGAAATGTCATTGTCAACAGGCAGAAAGCAGAATGTATTTCAGGTTAATGGTTTCATTGCAGAGCATGGGTTCAGTTCTCGGGCTCTGAATTTTTGGCACATCATATATGGGAAATTTGATATTTAAGAATGCCATCCAATTGGTCAGAAAAAGGCCAACTAGTCCTACAAATTGGTTAGTTCTAGATAACTTGTAATAAAGGCTAAAGGTTTTTCTAGGTCACTCAAGGTCACGCGCGATTTTTGGCACCTCATTTATGGGAATTTTGCAAAAAATTTATACCACCGGAAAGGCCTTAAGATCCTTATAAAAGGTAAGCTAGGTTCAGTAATTGGTCAGCTATAGAATCATTTTTTTTTTACAATTTTTAAAGTTTTTTTTTCAAGGTCACGAACGATTTTTGGCACCCTATGGGTAATTTAAGAAAAAATTACATTCTATGATAGGTCAATAGATCATTATAAAGGGTGAGTTAGTTTCAGTAATTGGTCAACCATAGACTTGCTGTTATGAATTTTTATCATTATGCCAAAAAACGTTTGTAACCTTGATTTTTTTTTTAATCGTAAAAAAGAATCTATAGCCGATCAATTACGGAAATTAGCTGATCTTTTATATAGATCTAGAGATCCTTCAGATGGTAAACAATTTTTGCAGATTTCCCATAAATGAGGTGCCAAAAATCACAATGACCTTGAATTTTTTTTAATTCATTAAAATTTATCAAAAAATATGTATGGTTGACGAATTACTGACCTATGACCAAAAGTTTTTTTATGGCCTTGAAATGAATTTTGAAATTTCATAGAAAAAAAACTATGGCTGACCAATTACTGTAAATATTTAGTTGACCTTTTATCACGATCTAGAGATCTTTTGGATGGTATACTTTTTCTGTAAATTTGCATTAAATGAGGTGCCGGAAATCGCACGTGACCTTGAGCGACTTTCAGAAACTTTAAGCCTTTATTACAAGTTATCGAGGGCTGACCAATTTCTAGGACTAGATGACCTTTTCTGACCAGTTAGATGGTATTCTCAAGTATCAAATTTCCCATATTTGAGGTGCCAAGGGCCCAGAGCCTAGTTCTCGATCTGTGAAACAGTGCAATGAAAAGAAAAGGTGGGTTCCTTAAGTTCTTCATACTATTTCAGACTAACTGTCAAAATGTGACGGGTTCCTTTCAGAAAAAGAAAAACTGTCAAAATATCGGGAAGGATTTGGGCACTAATTTTGCACCACGCCAAAAGAAATATTTGACTAGAGTGGCAATAAGGGCATCCACACGTCAATCAATTTTCTTAGAAAATCGCTGTACAAGAAATTATAGTTATAACGGGTGATTTTTTAGCTGGTTTGGTTTTGGCAACACTGGTTTTGACAGCTGACGTGTGTTTAGTACCTTGTGTCACTGTCAAACAGCTTCAGTTTGGTTTGCAATTTAACCATGGATCGTCTTACAAATGAACAACGCTTGCAAATTATTGAATTTTACTATCAAAATTCGTGCTCGGTTCGAAATGTTCATCGCGCGCTGCTTCCATTTTATGGTCGGCATTCTCGACCTTCTGAGCAGTCTATTCGGAAGATTGTGACCAAATTTCGCACCAAATTTACTTTGTTGGACATTAAACCACCAACACGTTTACGTACTGTGCGTAGTGAAGAAAATATTGCGGCCGTATCAGCTAGTGTGACAGAAGACCGCGAAATGTCGATTCGGCGCCGTTCCCAGCAGTTAGGCCTTTGTTACAGCACTACGTGGAAAATTTTGCGGAAGGATTTGGGCGTAAAGCCTTTTAAGATACAGCTGGTGCAAGAACTAAAGCCAGCCGACCTACCACAACGCCGAATTTTTGGTGAATGGGCTCTTGGAAAGCTGGCCGAGGATCCGCTTTTTTATCGAAAAATTGTGTTCAGCGATGAGGCTGATTTTTGGTTGAATGGGTACGTAAATAAGCATAATTGCCGCATTTGGAGTGAAGATCAGCCAGAAGCATTGCAACAGCTACCAATGCATCCCGAAAAAGCCACTGTTTGGTGCGGTTTATGGGCCGGCGGCATTATTGGGCCATATTTCTTCAAAGATGATGCGAATCGCAGCGTTACTGTCAATGGTGAACGCTACCGAGCGATGATAACAAACTTTTTTTTGCCCGAAATGGAAGTTCTTGACTTGCATGATATGTGGTTTCAACAAGACGGTGCCACATGCCACACAGCACGCGAAACAATGGCGCAATTGCGAGGCGAGTTTGGTGAACAGTTAATTTCACGTTTCGGGCCGGTCAATTGGCCGCCTAGATCGTGCGATTTGACACCATTAAATTATTTTTTGTGGGGGTATGTCAAGGCTAATGTCTTTAGGGACAAGCCCGCTTCAATTGACGCACTGGAAGCCAACATCCATGCATTCATTCGTGAGATACCGGCCGATATGTGTGAAAGAGTATGCCAAAATTGGACTCAGCGGATGGGCTACCTGAGACGCAGCCGCGGTCAACATTTGCATGAAATTATCTTTAAACATTAAATTGCAAGGTTCAAACTATCGATTCAAATAAATATTTCATTCATTTTTTTGAATTTTTTGTGTTTTTTTTTTTTTAAAGTTCTAAACCTCTTAAAAAATCACCCGTTACAAAGAAATATTCTTTAATTAAAAATTAAATCATGAAACTTCAATTTAAAAAAAAAAGATAAAAACCACAATAAACAAGAATTACAAAAATCTTCAACTCTAAATTTTCTTCTTCGGAAAAAGATTTGCTTAGCGACGCATACATTCAATAAAAATCCTTTGATTTATAAAAAGATAAAAAAAATAAATAATAAATGATGCACAAGTAATAAAAACAAAACAAAAAAAGTAACACTTGGTTAATCCCAACTCTAATTTTTTTTTTGTTAAATACATAGTTGTGCTCCACACCGATTTTCAAACAGTTTGAAACCGGCAGATTTAGTTATTTTTAGTGCAAACCCGTTCCCCAAGAAGTGAAAAATTGTACTGTTTCGGACCAAAGATAGCGCTTATGAGAGAATTCAAAACTTCCCTTCCTTGCCAGATTTTGTTTGAGAAATTTCTTGTGGCCATTTCGTATTCTGGATGTCAAATATCAGATGTTCGTATTTCAGAATTGAAAAAACTTTTTCAACTCATCAAACGTATCATTTAGCGAAAAGAATAAAGTGTCGAAAAGAGAATTGAAAAATGAGAGCAGTTTCAAAATTCAGCTTTTGAACACTACTTTTATTTATTTTATGAATTTGCACCACAGCTCGTTTTGACGTTTGAGTTTGAACGTATTAGTGCTTCTCGAGTGGATTCTGATTTGAAATCAAGAAGAGAATTTCTCTTCTCAAAAAGAAGCAGAAGAGGATTTTTCGCGAATGGAATGGTCTTAGAAGACTTTCGGACGCTTTGAAAGCCTTCTGGATGTCCAATAGAAAACGACATTAAACTTTGTGCAGGTGAAAGTCCTCCAAATTGTAAATAAAAGTTATAAATCGACGGCTTTCTATCAAAAGCTCGTAAGTCTGTTTTTGAAAATTTGCTTAAAAGACACAATTAAACAATAAAATGGAATTTTTGGATCATAAAAGGTTTCAAAACTGGTTGATAGAATCAAAAGGAACTATGACACCATGTTACGAGACATTAGTATTTAAATTCAGTGATTTTTTTTTATCTGAAATACATTAAAATGACATTTTAAGACTTTCGAGGTTTTGACAGAAGGCCGGCGATATGTGGACTGCAGACGAAACAAACTTCTTCCAGCCGGATCGGTTTTTAGCTAGCTGTCTCCAGTTTCACACGCCAAGTTGGTTGAGGTCCTCTTGCGTACGCAAACTGTTGCGTGGTCTTCCTCTACTGCGCCGACCCAAGGGGTCGGATTCAAAGACTTTCTGGGCCCGAGCATTACTTTCCATTCGCTCTAGGTGACCCAGCCATATCATGCGTTGGCCGCTCACTTTGCTGTCTAGGTCAGTGTCGCTGTACAGCCCGTACAGTTCGTGGTTGTATCTTTTTCTCCATTTCCCATCTCTGCAGGGGAATTTCACTCTCAAAACAGCCTAAAGCGTTTCTCATCTACCGATAATAGTGTTCGTGTCTCTGCATCATACATCAGGGCCGGAATGATAAGCGTCTTATACTCGGACACTTTAGTTACTCGAGAGAGGGCTCTGCTTCTAAATTGCCTTCTTAGCCCAAAGAAGTGAGAGTAACTCTTTGTTTGATCTCAGCATTGGTATCGTTCGCTGAGTTTATACTAGAGCCTAGGCAGACAAAGTCTCCGACCATGTCAAAATTATATGTTGTTAATAGCATATATTTGGTCTTGCCTTCATTTACCATTAAGCACATCTTCTTGGCTGAGAAAGCCAAGGAATATTGACTATCGAGTAGAACTCAATACTGTGAGTATTAAAGCAGCATTGACATCACGCTTTGTTCGTCCGATTATGTGAATATCATCGGCATAAGCCAGTAGTTGGGCGGACTTTTGAAAAATTGTGCCTCTAGTGTTGACGTGAGAGTTTTGTACAATTCTTTCAAGAACGATTTTAAGGAAGTCGCACGACAGTGCATCGCCTTTGGCGGTATAAGACTATTTAAGAGGGCGCGAGAGACTCGATCGGACTGTCGATTTCTTGCGAGTGTAGCCGTCCAACGTTGAACTTCTATATAGTATTCCCCTATTTTGGCCTTGGTAGGTAATGATCCGAGTCAACTTTAGCTCCTCGGAACGTTCGGAAATCCTTGATACTGAAGGAGTGGTTTGTCAATCGCAATGTGCTCAATCTTGTTGGCAGTTGATTTTCCAGGAGATCGCCATATTTTCTAATGTACATCGAGATGCTGAAACTGCTACCCCAACGTTTCGCCCCGCAGCAAAGTCCATTAACCTGAGTCCGTTAGCGGAGGTGATGTTATGCAGGCTATATTTTCCGATTGTGCCACCAAAGACGTCTTCTCTACCTTGCTTGGCATTAAAATCACCCAAAACAATCTTAATCTTAATCTTAGCTAGGGCATTGCTCGTGCGTCTTGTCCGGGAGCTCGTAGAACTCGTCCTTGATGTCGTCATCATTCTCCTGTGTGGGGGCATGCCTACATATGAGGCTGATGTTAGCGAATTTAGCCTTGATGCAATTTGTCATGACGCACTCGTTCACGTAGTTGAAACTCAAGACTTCTTGTCTTAGTCTGCCTCCAACGACGAATCTACACTCAAAAAGACGCTGCTCTTGCTATCGGTAGGAGTCACCGTGTTGGACGTCGCAGTCTCTTTGCTTTCTTTTACCTGGCCCATCCCATCGCACTTCGTCGATGGCGATGATATCTGCATCGTAGCAGTCTATGGCCTCCGCTAAATGTTCGGCTGCACGTAGTCTTAAGAGAGGCAGAACATTCCACATGCAGATCCGAAGTTCGTTGTCCTTATTTCGTTTGCTAGGTTCGTCAACTACAGCAAATCCCTCCGACCGTGTGGATGCTTGTGTCCTGTTGAATGCACATTTCTCCCGTTGCATAAACAAGTTTCAAAAATTGATCCGTGGTTCAGAGATTTAAAATCAACGATATCAGCGAGTTAAATGAGGTTCAACGATGGTTAAAGGTTCAAGTGATAGCTACTTTACAAGCTTGAACAATCGATGAACAACATTTTACTCGATAAAACCGGTGATTTAAATTTGCTGAACTATGGCTTAAAATTTGAACCACGTCTGTACAACTGGTCCAAACTATGTTGTACAGAAACTATATTCTGTATGCAAAAAAATGTTGTTTTGCAATTAAAAAAAAAAAACAAAAAACAAATAAATGATGTCATTTTTCACTTGTAGTTTTCACTGTTTTTTTTTTCAATTTTATTCTATTGATGATTTAAATTGTGCGTTTTTAGTCAACAATTTCACAGATACATCTCCCAACAGAACCTTAAGGTAACATTCAAAGTTAATTAAGCAATGACACAAATTTTGAGGGTGGCTTGGGACAATATTTGTAACTATCCAGTGTCCTACACAAGGAGACATCATTTTCTTCCACGTATTCATTTAATTCTAATAGAACCAATTTTTCGCATAAAATTGGTCTTCCAAAGAAGCTCCATGTTTTGTGTGTAGATAAAAATATGAGAAAGAAAACGAAAAATTGGTTTTCGATTTTAATTTCACAAATTGGCTTTTGCTTTAGAATATAAGCCTAATCATGTTACAAATAACTATTATACGAGACTATTTTCCGCAAAGTCCCTATGAGCCAATCGCACTCCTCAAGCAATTCCTGGCATAATTTTATTTGAATTGAACGTAGGAACGACAAACCATCAATAAGCCTGCTTCATTTCTTGGGTTTGGAGTGATTGGCTTACCCAATAAATCGGTCAATATGTTTTTCAGTATAAATTCATATTCGGACTGGAAAGACTTTTTTACACAGAAATCAAAAAGTATTTTGATTTTGTTCTTCTTAGAACTAATTAAAATTGTTATTAAGTGAAGCTGGAAAAGTAAGTTAGATTAAACTTGAAATTAAAAAAAATAAAAGTCAATGGCAACATATCAAAGCTATGTAGAATTGTTTGCAAAATAGCCGGAAAAATGTCCTTTTCAAGCTACCCTTAAAGAATGGATTTGTTTGTTTTTTGCCTGCTGCTTTTTCAAAGAAATTAAAATAACTTTTTATGTAACATTACATAGAAAAGAATATTTTTCAAACCCCAAGTTCCATTATTTTCCTAATTAATGGGGTGGAATGGGTTGCTAGGAACAACATGATGTTCCTTAAAGAAATTTTATGAAACTGCAGACCCTGATAATAGCCAAGTTAGGTGTCACTCAGGTGTGGGTACAGGGGAAGGTGCGGTTGACCCTTCTGGGCAAGATGGAACGAAGCATAACATATACAAGTAAAATAATGTAGTCAAAAAATGTGTGTTCGTTGTACGATTATAAAGTTTACTATTGATACTCGCCGTTCAAGGCGCTGCGCTGTGGCAGAAATGAAAAAGATGATTGCTTTCTTAATCCCTCAAAACTGACAGTGCAATATTATAGTCTTCGAACCTACCTCCAAGTTCAACAATGAATTGGAGGAGAATATATAAACGCTATAGGAATTTGGGTTGGAGTCGGACATCCCGATCGGAAAGTTGGTATTTCATGTTCTATTTTTTGCTCTTATTGGACAAATCTTCAAATATATTCTTCAGATAATAGACTTGGATCTGAGTGACAGTGAAGATATTGCAAGTTATATGAAGACGAAGTGTTTAAAAAGACAACATTTAAAATTTTGCCAACCAAGACTATCAAATTGGGTAGGATTTGAGTAATTTCTAAAAAAAAACCTATTGTAGATTAGGTCCACAAGATACACAAGTAGTATACCAGCGATTGGCTCTACTGACTCAGGAGAGAAATAAACTAGGCTTGAGTGTAAAGATTTGTCTTAGAAAAATATATCTTAACGTCATAGAACTTTTAAAAATCTACATGTCTTACAACTTTTTAGTTATTTTTTTTTCCACAATAGTAAACGTTAAGAGGTAAATGCAAAATCTAAAAAAAACATGCCTTAAGGCTCCTTGACTCTAAGAAGTATAAAATTAAAGAGAAAATATTAACCACATTTCATAAAGTGGGTGAAGTTAGCCCCCCTTTTTAGGAATTTGTTATTTTTGAAAGTTGTTCCAGATTGTTCCCGGTTTGTTCCGGATTGTTCCAATTTTTTTTGAAAAGTATTCAAAAATGGGGGTCTTAGAAACAAAAAACCGTTCTTGATCTAGCTCCCCTTTTTCAAAAATCAACATTTTGAAAATTGTTCTTGATTGTTCTAGTTGTTTTGACGTTGTTCCAAATTTTTGGACCTCTATGTTCAAAATTTCAAAAGTTATGGGCAAAATTCGAAAAAAAATTGTAGCCCCCTTTTTTTTGAAATTCTTGATTTTTAAATTTATTTTTGGTTTAAAAAAGTGTTCTAAACAATGTTCCAAAAAATTAAATATGGAGAATTTATATGTAAAGAGATATAGTCTTTCAAACTTTTTTTTCGAAAATTAGTTTACATTCTCCCCAATTTTTGTTTAAAGTTTTTATTTTCAATACTTAATAACATATACATGATTTGAGGAAATATGGTGTCCTTACATTAGCTAAAACTGCCTACAACCGAGCTTTAAAAAAACATCTTCAAGTTTTTGAATTTTTAAAAAACTCTATTGGCTCCCCTTTTAAGAAATTCAAAAATCCAAAAGTTTTTCCAAGTGCAGAATCAACTAAATCCAATTGTTCCAAGGAATCATTCAAAAATATTGAAAATTGTGGGTTTTAAGCTGACAAAACACTTTAAATGAAAAAATACTATTTTTCCTTGCTCTGGCCCCCTTTTAGGAAATCCAAAATTCAAAAACTTGTTCCAGGTTGTTCTAGGGCTCTTCTAAATTACTCCGAGCTTTTTTGCAACTGGCAACCATTTTATAATTCGGGGGGGGGGGGGGGGGGGGGGTCTTATACTTAAAAAAAAGTAGTTTTTCTAATAAAGTTTAGTGATACCCTAAACAAAATTTACATCAAAATTAAGATTGAGCACCCCCCACCCCCCGAAATAAATTCTCTTCGTATATTTGTAAATCAATTAAACTAATGACAAAACTATCTACAAATTACCTATCGCTTATTTGCGGTATAACAAAATAGAATATTAGACACATTGCCAGAAAATTTCGTATCATCCAAAAGTAAAGAAGAAATTAATGGGAATATTGCCCAAGACTTCATTGGACCAATCTATTAAAATGGAAATAAAGTTTAAATCCTTAGCACCTATAAATTGTTTTTGTAGAATTTGGGCAATATATGCTTTCCACCAAATATTTTTCAAACACATTGCCACCAGCCAGCACCGTCATTTCAGCATTTTACGTAGAAACAAAAGTAATAAACAAAAACTTGTTATATGTCTAAGGTTCCCCTGAATATTGTTGAAAAAAAAGTTGTCAGATGTCATCAATGAACCAGCAACAGCATAGAATTCGGCCTAAGAACTGTCTTAGTACTAAAACTAATGACGGTTTTTATTTTTCACCGAGAAGAATTTACAAAAAATTCAGTATCTTTATTTTTTTGGGTTAAAACTAAATCAAAGCTAATTAAAACTTCTTAAAGCTTCTTAAAATTACTTACAAACTACTTATAAGCTACTTAAAAAGTACTTACAGACTACTTACAAATTAGGAAAGCCCCAGCAAGCATTTTAGGCCAGGAAAATTAGATAAAGAAATGGCAAAGCTACGAAAAAATTCCGACAAACCTAAATTTTGATAGAGGGCTTTGTTTTGACGTCTTAAAAAAATGTGAAAGTACAAATTGTTATCCTACACAAACAAGATTAACATACTTTTTTTCATCAACCAATAGATTTTGAGAAAAACATGCCAGAACTTCAAGTCGGAGTAAATTTTGTTAAAGAATTTATTAAAATTTTATTAATGGATGGGCTAAAGTTTTTGTAAGATTTGAGTTTGGCTTCATCTCTTCTTTATTTATAAGTTTTTCGGGTGCCTGGGTAAGGGGAAGACCGCCATCTCTAAAAAAGTTGGTTTTGTTGGTTTTATAATATTTTTTGTGTTCTTGTATGTTTTATAGTTTTTATTTTTTTGCCACCCTGACTGTCCCTACTCAAAACATTAACATTAGCGCTCTTACAATACCCGTGTTTTTTGGGATTTTATAAATAGTACAGTGAGAAATTTTCAATAAAACGGATCCGTAGCTGCCTATATTTTTGTATCTGTAATATGGTACCCCTGAATGGTTTCCACAACACAAAAGTGAATTTTATGAAAGTTAAGAGTAGAAATAAACCAAAATTATTAAAAATAACTAACTTGCCGTATAAAAGCGTATAATAGCGGACCTATTACACATGTAGTAGATAGGTGATGTGATATTTAAAAGTAATTATAATAAGGACGTGATTGTATTGCTTCTTTTAATGTGTATGTACCTAGTTTTCTATTGGTAGTTCTAATTCACCAATTTTAGCGGATTACCTTAGGTTCAACGACAGTTCAAGTATATAAATATGTAATAGTAGCAAAATATGCTTGTTAGTTTGCAGTTGTATAAACATGGCTCATAATTTAATTTATTATTTTATTCTAACTTTAAGCTTTCGGCTTTCTGCCTTTCTCTATAGATTGGATTAAATCGTACCTTGAAAATAAATCCTTCGACACTCTCTCTCAAACCCATTTAGCTTTCATTCGGATGTACCTCAGGGAAGTCATTTGGGGCCTTTTCTATTCATTATCACTATATATGATGTTGTGTTATGTATACGTTCTAATGAAATTCTTATATTTGCAGATGATATGAAGATTTTCAAGACAATAAGAACTGACCATGACCACCATCTCTTGCAGGATGATATTGACAGCTTAACTCTATGGTGCGATAAAAACGGTCTTAACTTAAACCTTGTTAAATGCCAAACAATTACTTTCTCAAGAAAACGAGTTGCAAGTGCTTTTAATTATTTTATTTTGTAGCACAAACTATGCCGTGTCTTTAGCTTCCAGGATTTGAGTGTTCAGCTTAGCTCTAATTTAGAATTCACACGCTTATAAATTACATTCTCAAAAAAGCGAGCTCTATGCTTGGATTTATAAAACGTTGGGCAAAAGAATTTAACGATCCGTATATTAACCATTTTTAATATAGCAGGCAGACCTCATCTTGAGTATGCCTCTCAAGTTTGGTCACCCTTCTATGAAATTCATAAAAGTCGTATTGAATCAATACAAGATAAATTCATTCGCTTTGCTCTGAAAGGTCTCCCTTGGGCTGATCCATACCATACCATATGAACATCGGGATCCAACTGCTGCAAGTCCGAACCTTACATCAAAGGCGGGTTAATAATGACATATATATATTTCTTCAGCAATTTTAAAATGATAAAATTGATGCTTCTGACTTGTTAGCCTGTATTGGCATAAATTACCGCGAAGGATCTCACCACCTGCGAAGATTTTAACTTTTACGTGTCGATTTTCATCCTACTAACTATACGGAATTCATAAACCTATAATTGTAAGCCGTATGTGTAAGTTTTTCAATTTAAATAAACATCCTGTGTACTTCTAACCACTGAAGAAAGAGCTTTTCTCATATGAAAAACCACTGTATCGAAAAACACTTAAAAATGACATTTTAAACACAACCATCATTCTTACACCCCAACTAGCTGTCATGACGTCACCAGAATGAACATAAAGCAATATATACATATTTTTCCGGTATTTGTGGGTAAATAAATCTTAAAACATGGATTATGTAACACAATAGCATTGTTTTTCAAATGTTTGAAATTTCTACTCCCCTTTTTTAATCTTACTCTTACCGCAAATATGAATTAAACTTAATTGTGGGAAATTTAATCTACTTTCATTTTGTAGTGTACTTATACGCTTTTTTGCTAATACTCTTCGTTTTCAAAATATTTACGAACAATTATAAAAGGATCCCTTTAAACCCCCCTCCTGACTTAAGCTATCAGCCTGAGAGGCTGGGGACTTTAAGTAGGTTATACCTGGGGGTCACCCTTGCCACATTAAATAATTATGCAGAGAGCATGATTAAACTTCGTTGACTGGACTTCTATAAAACAATATTTATTTATAAGTACCTACGTAATGTGCATATGAATGGTATGTATAAATCACACAAGGCTTCAACAAAATGTTTTTGTTGGACCTTTTTCTTTAAAAAAAGCATTATTTTTTGTATTCCGACCATAAATCGTTGGATATTATTTTCAAATATCCAACCCCTATTCTGCATCAATTAGTAAGATAAGTGTAATGTAAAATAAAAACAAAACACACTTTAGTATTCTTATGGCTTTGATATGCAAATTAAAAAGGACAAAAGATCAAACAAGATATTTCTTGTCAGTTAAATGGAAGCCCCTCAAAGGTTTTGAATGGCTATAAATAGAAATATACATAGTACCAATATATTTTTAGGATGATATTATTCAATGGAAAGCTTAGATTAAACAAAATCATTCTCAGGAGTGGATAATCATTATCTTATGTTAGCCCAAGGATAAATAAACATTCATCTTAATCTTTACCAAATCGTTTAAGAATAATATTTCACTGTTCCCTGTAATTTATTTGTTTTTTTGTTTCGGTTTTTTTACATCTCAATGGTGGTTTGGTAATAAAATGAAATGGTACATGAATGACATTATTTTTTTTTGTCAGCCATATCTTCCCGATAAGATATAATATGATACTTTATAAAAGACAATAAGCTTTCAAAATCATTTTTCTTTATTTGCGAAGGTATTTTATTGACCGTAAAGTGATCATTTAAATGGCATACTTCTTTTTTTGAAATAACCCAAATGAGGTGCCAAAAGTTTTTTTTATACTTTGGGCCTTGTGAATATAAAGTTAGTCAAAGCTATTTTTGGAAGCAGCTAAAGCTAGCTAGTCATAGCTATTACTAGAAGCTAAAGCTAGATAGTTCTAGCTAAAGCTTTGTGTTATGTGAATAAAAAAAGATTACGCTAAACAACTTTAGCTAGAAAATTCCAGCTTGGCTTAATATTTCTAGCTTTTATTTATTTATTCACATGTTTTGTTTTTTAAGCTTTAGCTAAAACTATTATTTTTGTATCCGTCCTTCAGTTCATCTGTATGTGCGTCTGTACGATCACTGTTCATCACTGTTTAGGAGCCTAAACGGAAATTCGGTGCAGTGTATTTTTTTTTGTCATTTCTTGGGGGAAAAGTTCGAACTTGTGTGCTAGACCATCTAAGACAGGTTGCTCCAGCACAATGGTTTTGATATCTCCAAATGTTTTCAAAACTTTTTCTAAGGATTTTCATTAAACTTTTTAGCCTTAGGTTATTGGTAAGAAAATCACATAACGCAAATAGAGCGTTTCAATTTTTTGAGATTATTTGAATTATTTTGATCCAATTTTGGCACAAACATTTATAAGAAATATATTAAATAAATTCGTGTTCCAAAGTTTTACAAACGATTGTTTGTATCGGGTTTTTCAATAAGAGCGCTACAAAAGTTTTTTTTTAAATAAAACAAAAACGGTTTTGGATATCAATGAAATTCTTTATTCCTGTGAAAGTACGTTCGATTCTATTATTTATGGAACTCGATTTCTTTTGCATGGCAACCACAGGCACACTTGCAGAAGTCCAGACGCTGAACCCATTTTTCGACAGTTTTCAAGCATAAATCGGCCGATACTGCTGCAATTTCACGTTCGATATTCGTACGAAGTTCATCAATCCTCGCTGGCTTGTTGGCATAGACCATAGACTTGACGTAGCCCCACAGGAAATAGTCTAACGGTGTCAAATCGCACGACCGAGGCGGCCAAGCGACTGGACCATTTCGTGAGATAACACGTTCTCCAAACTTGGTTTCCATTAAATTGATTGTGACATTCTGCGGTTGGAACCACATGTTCTCCAAGTGCATATCATCCAATTGGGGCCAAAAATATTCGGTTATCATTGGACGGTAGCGATCCCCATTCATAGCAACGTGCCGGTCTTGATCATCACGCAAGAGGTACGGCCCAATGACGCCGCCAGCCCATAAACCATACCAAACCGTAATTTTTCGGGATGCAATGATAACTCATGGAGTACGTGTGGATTGTTGCCTGACCAATGTTTATTGACGAAGGAATTCAGCCAGAAATGAGCCTCATCGCTGAAGATGATTTTTTGATGAAAATCCGAACCATTTTCAAGTTGTTGCTCAGTCCAATTCACGAAAATACGACGCTTCTGGTGGTCAAGCGGCTTCAGTTCTTGCGTCAATTTAATCTTGTAAGAATGTAGGCCAAGATCTTTTCGCAAAATTCGTCACAACGACGTCACAAAGAAGCCCAACGCTTGAGAACGACGTGTGAGAGACACATTTGGGCTTTCTGCAACTGAAGCCTCAGCGGCAGCAATATTCTCGACCCTACGGGCACTTCTCTGTCTTACTGGCACGGGAACATTTTGTACTGAGTCTGTGGATTCAAATTTTTCCACTAAACGCTCAATTGTTGATCTGCTAGGACGATTATGACGACCATAAATTGGACGTAGCGCTCTTAACGTTGAGGCCACTGGCTCCGAATTTCGAATTAAATTTTAATAATTTCGACTCGTTGTTGGCTCGTATATCTTTCCATAATGAAATGGCAAACCTTACTGAAGAGAAATGTCAAAAGAGCGGCAAGAAATATGGCGTCGTTTGCTGTCCCTGTCGCTCTACTTTTGTAGCGTCCCTGTTTATTTAAAAAAAATATTTGTTTAGTACTTTTGATATTTCTAAACTCTTATCTATTAAAATTGTAATTGTTTTCATTCCATATATCTTCGATTCCTATAGCCTAACAGCTTTGAACACACTACAACTGAAGAGAAATCTAAAATATTAAAAATATGAATAAGTCAAACCTTTCTTTTTACATAGTTAGAGGTCCAAGAATTTTGATATTTTTGTAGGTTTAACTATAATATTCTAGCTTAAGCTATTTTTAATCACACAAATTAAAGGTCAAGCTAGAAAAACAAGCTTAAGCTACATGAATTAAGCCTTGGCTATTTTGAAATAGTTATTACTAGAACACATCTTTTATATCCTAGCTTAAGCTTTAGCCTCTTTTTGTATTCACAAGACCCCTTGAAACGAATTTAAAAAATTCATAGAAAAAAAGGATAGCTGGCCAATTACTGAAAATAGTTGACCTTTGCTTTTGTAAATTTTGATTTAAGTATGCTGTTGTTGTCACAACGGCAAAGTGGGAAACTTTAAAAGCAAACCGCATTGCACAAGAACCAAGAACAAAAAAAAAACGTATCCAGTCTATCCACAAAAGTAAATGTTAGATTAAAGTTGACTCCAAACTTCTGGCAGTATTACTTTGCTATAATCTGAGCTTTTCGTCTCTCAACTTTACCATCTAAGGTATAAAAGTTTGTTAACTAAAATCCACTGGCATTTTTTTCTCTGATTGCCTTCAATTATAATCTACCAGGTGTCGTTTTTGGGAAGACTCATTACCTCTGGATCCATGGCATTATGTACTAACTATTAGAAGTCTTAGCGGAAGCTTTCATCGGCCATTTTGCCTCTGACATTTTCGAGATTTTTCACGTGTAATTAGATCTTAAAGGTAAAACTTATGAGTTGAAATTAAAATTGAACTAAAACTAAGATTCACTTTAAACTCTAGATAAACTTAAAGTAAGATAAATTGTAACCTTGTAACAATTATATAATAAACCTTAACTATAGGAAATTAAAGCCTAGAACTATAGGAAATTAAAGCCTTCCTTAAACGAAGAAATATCTTTTGTTCCCGAGATTTAAAAATTGCATAGAGAACCAACCAGTAAAATGTTCATTCTCGTCATCATCAGTTTCACTAAGACCATGAAAAATAATTTCTTGGTAAAAAAAAGATCTGTAAAAAAAAATTTGAAGAAATAACCTAAGCCTAAATAATTTAGAAGTTTCAAAAAAAATGTAAAACTAATAAAGAACAAAATTACAAATGCGAAGTTATCATGAGACGAAATGCTCCAAAAACAAAGTAAGATAAGACCAAAAAGAAGTTTTACGAAGTGAAAGGAAATTATTTCGGCCGAAACAAAAATTTTCTTTCACGCCATTATTTGGAGGTGAACATCCAAAATGAAAGCATCATCAACCATATATCTTTAATCGTTATATGGCAGGTACAGTTAATAACAGTTTAAAAAAAAAATTTCAAAAAGTAATATTATTTTTTTTTCACGAATTCAACACTTGCCCTTTACATACCTATATCGCAAGTGAAGTGTTTTTATCTGTTCTCTTCAAAAAACACAAGCAAATTGATAGACTCGCGCTGTTTTAAGGAGATATAGTAAAGTAATGCGAGCATCGATATAGTTTAGTTTTCATTCACAGAACCAGAATTACTCTTTTGTGCCAAATGAATCGAAAAAATGAAAGCAATGCTTGGTAACGAGAACTATTAATTTGTTTGATTCAGTTTTTCACAGAACTGAAATCGGCCCCAACTCAGTTTTTTTTTTTTTGCACGTGCGGATACTCTTCCTAGAAATTTCAAATCATGGACATGAATTATTTGATGTTGGAAGCCCGATATGCTTTCCTTTCACGAGGATGAATCCCACGCCACAAATATTCCTTTTACAGATCTCGGAGCAAGTTTGTCCTCACCAGCATTCTAATCCATTATCTTCGCTCCTGTTCAAATAACCGCAGATAAATAGCTACTCAAAAATAATGTAGTTCTCGAGTAAAATTAAATAAGTGATGTTGTTAATATACGAGTACAACCTGCTAAATAAATGTGTTAATTGTTTATTTTAAAACCCTGATACGGTAAATGCGGTAGAAATAAAGTGTAATCTTAAACAAGTTTCTAGATTAATGCACAACGTACAACGCACTCGGTTAAAAATTAGGTTTCTACATATATTTTGCTCTATTTTCCGTCACCACGTGACACACCTTTCTGAATAGACCTACGACATCGACATTGTCGCCACAAGTCTCTTGAGACTTTGAAAATAGCAACGCCTCTATTTTTCCCTACAAGCACACTTCACATTTCTACAATTGTTCATGATTTTAAGTTACTATCCCAGGAATAACTCCGATTTGAATCAGCTTACCTGAATGACCTAACCTGTCATGCAACTTCAACAGTTTAAATTTAGACCAATTAGGCTGGTAAATCTATCCTTCTGCACAATCAAGCTGTTATCGAATAACGTAAAGGTCACAGCTTCTATCAGTGATCATTCTAAGGGCCAGTTTTTCAGTTCAGAGTAAACTCTGAGTTAAGTTAGAGTTAGCAACTCAGAAAAAGTTTCTTGTTAAGGATTAAATTTATCTTTCAGTTGTAAAAAATCTAAGGCCATCGAAATCGGGATATCACCACAGCTGAAAAGGCACCCAATTTGGTCCCAGGGTTAACTCACAAAACTAAATGCCAGTTTTTTAGTGCGAAATCATCCTAGTTTTGGGGTTAAACCTGAGTTAGCTCCAGAAACAAGTTCTTCAGTCATTTGAAATCCTAGGTTAACTCACCTACGTTGGTGAGTTAACTCCGGGGCCAAATTAAGTACCTTTACAGTTGCGGCACCAACTCGATTTCGATAGTAAAATTTATTGTGAGTGCAATTCCGCTGTGGCGCCATCTCTATTCCGATGTGTGAAAGGCTTAGAAAGGCGGTATCCATAGTGTGGCACATCGATGGGTTTGACAAATGAAAGATGGAGTTAAACCTCAACTGAAAAATTGTTTCTAAGTTAACTCGGGGTTAATTTATTCTTAGAATTTGGCAACTATTATTTAACTCAGAGTTAACCCTGAACTGAAAAACTGGCCCTGAGTGAGTTAACTCCGAGTGACATTAGGATTTCAATTGACTGAAAACTAGGTCTGGAGTTAACTCAAGTTCAACCCCGATACCAGGATGATCTCGCACTAAAAAACTGGCCTTAAGAATACCATCCATAGCTTAAAGCTTAAACAATAGCACCATTTTTCCGAATTTGACTTTATGTCTTTTGTTTATCAGTCTCGCTACTCTGGTTCAAGCAATGTTTTCTTCAAGGCAATCAAATTGGAACCATTACTACTTGCAACTAATAAATTAACAACTCCCCTGCCCTTCACATAACCTGTTGCACAAGGTAGGTACTTGCAAGATTCAGTTATGTTTCAGTGAACCTTGCACGGTTCACTATCGGGCCGAGATTCCATACCCTGGTACTGTTTGGTACAGCCTTCCCACAAAATTTTTAATTTGTGTTGAATTAAGTTCGCACAGCTGAATTGAAATGCAAAAAATGTCAAAAAACTGTACAGCACATTGTTGGCGAGTAAAAAATAAATCACGTGCAGCTTTTTTTGAAAGCTTTTCCAGTTGCAGCTGCAGCTCCAGTTGCAGCACTATATTCTGGTCACTCACCAGCGACTCTGATCATGAAGCCGTTCTGCAGGTATCATAATTTGCCAATTTATATTCAAAACCTTTATCTCCACAGACAGCGACTTAGAGAGAGAATTCAGAGAATTCACCAGAGGGAACTAAATACGAACAACTCCAACTACTAAGCCGTTTTAAGTGAGCTACAGTGTGTGAACATCATGTTTAGGAACTCAGTAAAGCAACACAACAG
Source organism: Dasysyrphus albostriatus (assembly GCA_946251815.1). NCBI lineage: Eukaryota > Metazoa > Arthropoda > Insecta > Diptera > Syrphidae > Dasysyrphus > Dasysyrphus albostriatus. The sequence goes on from OX276335.1 coordinate 59,243,871, forward strand.
CAACCTCTTTCAGAAGAGACTTCAAACAATTTAACCGGGACCCGACAAATTTAAAAAGATGGTAAGAGGCTACCAATGCCAGATGTTATCACTACTACTTTTGGGGATGTTAGCACTAACGAAGACAACGTCAAGGCTTTTGCTGACTACTTTGAAGAACATTTCAAACCCAATCCACCATCAGATCCTGAGTTCCTGGATGAAGTCAACACATCAGTGCACGCCACTCAAACATTTCAGGAAATTGTACAGTTCAGCAATACCAACCCCGTCAGCAACCCCACGGAATACCACGAGTTCACTACTCCGGAAGAAATACAGGAAATCATTCACAGAAGTTATCCGAAGAAGTCAACAGAACTGGACAATATCTCCAACTTCATTTTGAAGAGACTGCCGCATTCGATGATGATCTTCTTGGGAATTATCCCCAACAATTGCGTCAACAACTTTTACTTCCCCACCAAATGGAAAAGGGCAAAATTGTTGCTATTCCAAAAAAGAACAACAACAAAGATGTCTCTGGATACAAGCCCATCTCACTTCTGTGGTACATGAGCAAGATACTCGGGGAGCTAATACTCAGAAAACTCAAATCTTTCTGCAGCGACAACCGCATAACGCATAGTTCCAGATATGCAGTTTGGATTCCAGGAACATCACTCAATACTTCATCCACTTTTAAAGTCACTGTTGGATGCTTTCACGATATTGAAAAATCATCTGGCAGCGTATGGATACAGGGACTTGTTTACAAACTTTTCCAACTCAGATTTAAACATTCACTAATTAAAATTATTTACAATTTTCTTCATTCCAGATCGTTCTTTGTTCAAATAGGAAGCTGCTAATCAACAACGAAGACAACCAGTGCTGGAATTGCAGAAAGATCTAAGCTAGGACCATTCTTCTTTAACATATATTCTTCTGGCCACAGCCAGAATACGCCCAGACTCTCCTGTTCGCTGACGACTTCCTCACATATGCCAAGTCCATGTCACCGATATTTGCAGCTAGAAGAGTTGAAAGGCACGTCAGACAATGAGTACTACCATCGCTGGGGCTTTAAAATCAATTGGGCCAAATCCGAACTGATCTGTTTCAGATGACCAAGTGGCTCAAGAAGTAGAAGTGGATGCTCAGCCACCAATTGCAGGGACACCAAGTTAACCCTTTCCGATGGAACTCAATTGTCAGCAAAAAATAACGTAAGCGTCCTGGGAATACAGTTCAACGAGTTATACAGATTTAATCCTCACACAGCTTCCATCGCATCTATCCATTAATGCGAAAACAGAACGGCCTTAGCCAAAAGACGAAGCTTCTCCTATACAAGCAGCTCATCAGATCCGTCATCATCTACTGCTTTCCTATCTTTAACACGACAACAAAATCACAAATGAAGAAACTTGCAATATTCGAGAGGAAGATTCTGTGGACCTGCACAGGACTGCTTTTCAGCAGAATACAAAGAAAACACGCCAGCAACAAGAGACACTTTGAAGAGGCCAATATTCTACAACTAGATAGATACCAATCCAGCAGAAGATGTTTACAAAATCGGATGAACCACCCGAACCCTCTGATAGAAGGAATTGTAAACCAGCCATGACATCCCAACCAGCGGTACCTCGAAGCGATGGAACTACTAGATGAGGATATTATTTCAACAACTGACGAAGAGAACATTCCGTTCTCCGTTGACCCAAGGTCAGGTCACTACCGTGGCTGAAAGCCTCACTCTCCCCTTACAGTTTACGCGCTCTACAAAAACCGAAGGCATATAAATTATATATCGCTAGAACGGTTTTGTGGCACAAAGGTGCAAAATGCAAAGGTTTTTTAAATAATTACACCACAAGAACTAAAAAACAATAAAATAAACTTGTTTAGTAAGTGCGAGCAACAGCGAGAGCGAGACCGAGCAATTATTTGTTTTTATTTGTTGTAACTTAAATGTGACGTTTCTATTTTTTCAACCCACCAACCAACCAATTTCCCAGCACTGACTGGAAAGATAACTGGAATGTCTGATGGCTGCGTTTAGTGCTAAATAATAAGTAGCTCATACAATAGCTGGATTAGATCAAGTAGTCCAGATTCTCTTCGATCAATGTCTACATGGACCTAAATCCTGATTTAATTCGGATTCAATTCTCCATGTAAACAAGGTATTAGTTTTTCTCTACGCTAAAGACAGCTTTTATTGACAAATAATATCATTAGCTCTCGAGTTTCCAGGGCTGGGTGCACTAGTTAAGAATGATTATGGCTAATTAGTTACAACTTTTAAAGTAAAGAACTAAGTTAACAATTTATTTCCTTTTTCATTTTTCTTCAAGGAGTATAAATAAATATTCGTGGAAAATTGGGTAGACAATAATAATAAATTCAACAGATGAGTATATATTTGGTCATAAAAAGAAAATCAACAGAATTTTGTATAATGGAAAGAGAAATTACTTGACTTTAGTTCAACCCAGATTAAATTATGTAATTTATACATATTTGATTTCTTGATTCTTTATAAGTTACTAGATATCTCCTCTTTCCATTTAAACGCCTTCTTGAATATGTCTAAAGAAGTAATTCTTTCCAATGGCTTGTCTTCCCTATCTAATTCTATTTTCACAACAAATTGTAGACATATTTCTCGGTAAAAACTGATAATGTCACTGATGTATTCTGAAATTACAATAACAAAAACCTTTATTGTATAGTTGGAAAAAAAGGTTTTCTTTTATACTTGTAATATTAGAAAAGGTATGGTTTGAGTTATAATCCTATGTAGGTTAGCTATAGACAGACTGTCTGAGTGTAATTTACTTGTTTGTATTAAAACGTCTGTTTGATTTTCTTTCTCAGTAAAACGTGTAGGACTTGTCAGAGAATAGTGTGAGAGAATTTGTTTCTCAGAAAAGTAAGAATTAATAAACACGTTGAATCAATTCTTTTTTCGTTTGAGTAATAAAAACAAAAATTATATTACTTGACCATGGAGGCGGAGTGATTTTTCAGTTAGGTGGTTTTATTTTTAGGTTTTCATTAAAAAATGCATTTCGAGGATATTGAAATGACGTCTGATAGGCTCAAGGCTGAAAACAAAAACTCTGGGACCTATAAATACATATGTATGTGTATATACTGTACATATGTATATGCTCGTAAAGAGGAAGAGACGAAGAATATTTTAATCTGTATTACGGTTATGTATGAAAAAAAATGGAGGTTTTTATTTGAAAAATGCATTTTAGGGGTCGAAAAAAAACGTCTGGGACATCCTGTACCTATATTTTCCAAATCTATTTTCCTCGTGTAGCATTTAGATTTAAGCATCTTGATATAGACTACAAAAGTCTGGCAGGGTTAATTCTCAGCTTTTGGCGGTGTTGGTTGGTTAAAAACCGTGATTTTCGGATTTTTGTGTGTGGGGTATAACCAAATGTGCGACACATATCGTATATTAAATATAGACTATGACCTTCCGGTATCAAATAATTACTTCCCAGGCGTTTGCCTCTCAGCTTTCCCCGTGCCAGAAGCCCCTCATAGTGGGCTTAAGACCACCTTTTGATGTCAGGGGTATAACGAAAAGTGCGACACATTAAAAATCAGCGAAATTCTACTGACTACAAATATATCATTTCGAGACTTCTATTACTATCAGCTTTTAGCCTGCCAGGCGCCCTAAAAGTGGTAGAAACCCCCTTTTTTGATGTCAGAAATATAACCAAAAAGCCCAAGCAGGGGGTTGCATGGCCTCCAAACATACCTCACTGTTTATTCACGTGAGTTTTTCAGATAAATTCCGTCCTTGGCGAAAAAGTAAAACAACAAAATCACCCGCGCACGAATCTTTTTCGAGATCTAATTTAAACTCGCCTTGCCTTTCATAAATACAGTGCTGGCACCCAGCATTATGGCGGATAAACAGTGAGGTATATTTTGGGGGGAATGCTGCCCCCTGAAAGCCCCCTTCATGGGATCACTTTTGGATTTCGGGATAGGTGCGTTGGGTATATACAAAGTTTCTTTTGCATTTAAACAATCTCTATTTAAAGAAACTTCGAATTTATCCTATAACATCTAACAAGTACCTCGTGGCATGATGGTTAGTGCGTAGGACTAAAGGTCTGGGTTTGATTCCCAGCCGCTGCCACCTAAAAACAGAAATGTTTTTCCGAGGTACTGCCTCTTGCGAGGAACTGACAAATCCCCTAAGAGTAAACTTGTCATGAATAAGTGCTTCGCATCTAGCCGTTCGGACTCGGCAAAAAATTGTAGATCCCCTCCATTCCTGCCAAATATACGCACACAGGAATGGCTGAGAGTTGTAAGTCACTAGGCCTTGGTTCTCCGCGAGCTGTTGTTTATTTATATATCTAACAATAATATAAACTGTGTTATTTCATATAACTATGAACTTTTGGCTCATTTATGTTGTCCAAAATTCCATAAACGATGGGCCAGTAGCGTTTAAGAATTTTTCTGGACTTTTGGCCCACTTAGGTGGGTTATAAGTTCATAATGCATTTATGGAATTTTAACCCACCCAGAGTTAGTTTTGTCAGGGCCGTTTCAAGCCCTTAACACCTGGAGAAAGCTCGGCGAACCCGCCTTTTTCGCCACAAAAATTTGTATAGAGTTCATAAAAAATGTAATAATAAATCGTGTTACTTTTATCGTATTTACACTGACTCTAAATCAGTACCAACATAATTTCAGTAGGTTGCATACGAATGACCAGACAACAACCAGTTCAAAACCTACTTTCTTAATACTCATTAAATTTTGATCTTTCGTAATCTCAACTCGACAAAATTTCAGACGCCTTATAAATAGACGCCCTATAAACAGACGCCCTATAAAGTCAAGAAAAGGATCAACTTTTACCAATTAATATCGATATTTTTTGCAAACACTTACTTACAAGAGAGTCAATATAAATTAATGTTTTAACCTGTCGTTATTTTAACATTTCAACAGATTTTACACATTTTTTTCTTACGAAACTGAAAAAATATACTGCTCTGCTTGAAATCTTTGCACGGAATCATCACAAGCTCCAATCATTCATTCTTGTTTAACGATATGATTTTGTTAATTTAAGGTTCTGTTTCAGACACATTTTCTTCCGATCGCAATTTGATTAATGACAATCCGAAGTTAAGCATACGTTTAAACATCATTCCTTTAACTATGAACTGATCAAAATATCGCCCGTTTTCGAAAGTTTAAAATAAATGTCAATTGGATCGTCAAATGATCGCTGTTTTTTGACGCAGATACTGCTGTTGTCAAGTATGCAGTTATCCTGTGTGCCGAAAATTAGAATTGATTAATCAAATGCTTACGAGCAGGATTATTAATTCAAAACTAGGTGGCTTCTCGGCAAGAAGATCTGGCGGCGTTCTTCTCCTCTTCTTGGTAGTTTTGCTGAATTGCTTGGAAACGGAAAGCTACAGAATGAATGCTTACGCAGACGACGAGACGATAGCAGTATAAGGAAAGCATCCTAACACTCTAAGGGATCTTTTACAAAACGCTCCAAACAAGCTAACACAATGGGCTGATCGATGTGGACTTGGAGTAAATCCCCGTAAAACAGATACTATCCTCTTTTCCAGGAAATACAAAATTCGGCAAATAGACCCCCCTTTTATTAATGGTGTTCTACTAACATTCTCAGACGAAGCTAAATATTTGGGTTTCATTTTAGATAAGAAGTTAAGCTGGAAACCGAACATACAAGAAAGAGTTAAAGAAGCCACTCTGGCACTCTTCGTCGGTAGTAAGTGGGGCCTCCATCACTGGCTATACATTTCGGTAATTAGACCGATTCTACCTTACGGACTTATGGACTGCCTTGAATAAAGCCATACATCGCGATAAATTAAGCAAAGTCCTATGCATAAGTGGATCACTTAGGTCGACTGCTTCCACTGCATAAGACACTCTACTTCATCTGACACCCCTGGATATCTTCAGCAAACAAATGGCCGCGAACACAGCCATTCGCCTCAAAGACTCTTCACAGTGGATCAATAATAGAATTGGCCACTCCGCTATCCTGAATACATTCGGATCACTTCCAAGTAACACTAACTACACAATTCCAGTATTGAACTTCGACAAAAACTTTAAAGTTACCATACCTTCCAGATCCACCTGGGGGGATATGGTATTATTTAAAGATGAATCGATTTACTTCTACACCGACGGAGCGAAGACCAAAGATGGGGTTGGTGGAGGTGTGTACTCTGATAGACTAAATTTAAGTCTCTCATTCCGTCTTCCTAATCACTGTTGCGTATTCCAGGCGGAACTTCTAGCGATAAAAGAAGTATTATCTTGGCTCAAAGAAAACGTGATATCAACCTCTTCTCAAATAGTCAAGCCGTTATTAAGTCTCTGGACTCTGTCTCCATAAACTCTAGAACTGCCCTTAACTGTCGAGCATCACTGGTGGAGATGGCGCAACAGTATTATATTCACCTTTGTTGGGTGCCGGGCCATTGTGACATTCCAGGTAATGGTAAAGCTGATGAACTCGCTAGAAATGGAAAATTATTACCCATTTCATCTGAAAGAACCAATATTGGTACACCCATCACTACGCGTAATCTTTTGCTGAAGCAGGATGCTTTGGAGAGAACAAACATTAGGTGGAATAACATCATATTACTTGTTTGGTGACAAAACTAAAATGGCCAAACCTTGATTTAAAGCGCTCCATGTGTTTAATATCTCTAAACAGACTGCACATCAGCTCTGTTGTAGGTGTCATAACAGGATACTATTTAATAGGCAGGCACGCAAAGCGGCTAGGCATACCTTCAAACGATTTTTGCAGAAGCTGTATGGACGAGGAGGAGAAAGAAACGATTCCTCACCTTCTTTGTATCTACATGCCCAGCACTTTCCAACAGACGTAGGCTCCTATTATAGGAGACTACTTCTATAACGATCCTAGTGATCTGGCAGACAACGACATAATTAGTCTCGTTCGCTTCGTCAGAAGCTCCAAGTGATTTAACGAGTAAGGAAGGAGTTTTCCAGATTCATGTGGCATCACAATGGACCAACTCTGGTCTAAGTGTGTCAGTTTTGTAATTTACTGACAGCCACTTCTACCTCCTAACCTCCTATGAAAGTTCACCTTGTTTCGGTCTTCACATGATGGCGCCTTTCACAAATAGACGCCTGAGGCATTTGCCCCACTGCCTCACCCCTAGGCACGGTCTTGAGTTTTGCTGTAGAAAATAAGCATTGTAATAATGTCGATTAAAAACACGATAAATACTGAAAAATTGGCTTACTTTGAGTGACTGTGCCTCTATCGATTTTTGACAAAACGTTTTTGGAATGAGTTATTTTAAAAGAAAATTAAATTATCTTTCTTTTATATCAAGCATTGCGAATACCTTTCTCTACTGCAAAAAGAGTTTTAGGCAAAAAAAGAAAGAAAAAAATGTAATTTTTTAATATTTTTTTAAATTTAATTAACAAATATTTTTTAAAAATTTATTCAATGATGCATTTTGATGGTAAATTTTATTTTAAACAAAAAAGGTCTTAAGCATTATCACGTTATTTTGTTTCGTTTTCAAGTTATTTGAAAAAACCCTTGAACGTCTTAGTTTCTTTCTCTTTATAGGGTATTTTCAATAGCCTACATGTTGATTGATAATTTTTTACCAACAATGTAGACCGACATAGTGTGGACGCTGCTTTAGAGTTAAGAATATTACTGTTATCTTAATCACCCTCTGAGAAAAATATTTTTTTAATGAGATTGTTGCATTTATTTACAATCTTTCTTTATTCGATTCTTAAAACCTCCTTCTGGCTATGTTGTTTGGTCATAGTCTAGCTCTCGTTATCTCTTCATCCCTCCACCTCAACCTATCCCATTCTCGATCCATAATTTTGAGTCTGTTGTCCTTTAGGAGCTTGAGAGATGCTCGGGAAGGATGACAAAACAAGGTACTCCATATTTCTTTGTACAAATATATTATATCGTGTTGAGCCAGCGAGCGGATGGACTGCAGACTACTCGCACGCCTTCATACGTTGAGCGATTAATCTTTAAACAACGGTTAATGGGAGGAGAATCATTTGGCTGATGTACTGTAGGTATGTTCTAGATATTCGTCTTGATTTATTTTCTTTGAACTGTGCGTGAGACAAAGGTCTCAGTCAGATTTTCTTCAAATAATCTAAAATGCGAGCTCTTCAAGGAAAATCTGTTTTGGTAGGTTGAGTTCGTGAATCCAAATTTTTTAAACTGCTATTGAAGGTCACAAGTGATTTAAAGAATGTTTGTGCTTATGCGAATGTTAGTGATTTATGCGAAGGAAAGAGAGAATCACTTCGCAAATGCCTTGAGGAGACTTGGACATCAAAATGTGATTCAAGTTAAGAGCATTTTTAAGTTCAGAAACATTTTATTAATAGATGAAGATGTTTTCTTTCGTGATGTCTACCAATATAAAACTTTGGGTCAAATCAGTGAACACAACACTGTTTTTATTCTTAACCCAACTGACACCAGTCTAAAAGAAATAGTAATAGAAAATGATATGGAAAGCAGGGCGATATGACTTACAAACTTTTAAGATTTGGGAACTATAGCTTTTGTTCCCCAACAAAAGAAGCAACAATGGAATCGAAAATAATTGTTTTCGTTGGATAATAAGCCATGGTGGGTGACATAGTGTCAAAGAATATAAAGTATTTTTCCCGGAAAATAATAAGCTGGAAAGCATGCCATGATTTCCAATTTTATGATTAGAAGGTGGTGGATAGTGGTGAATCATAAACAAGAAATTTGACTGTTTTTGATGATGAGAACCTACAAAGTAAATCACCTAAACAATGGAACTGGCCAGATGATAAAGATGACGATTATGTTGCTCATGTTGAAGCTCTAAGGAATTAAGCTATTTTTGTTGACGACGAAAATGCGAGGATAATGAGGTTAATGCCGAAAAGAAAAATTCTAAGAATTGTGCTATTGTTGTTGATGTTGATGCTGATTATGAGGTTAATGATGTTTTGATGTTTTTGAAGGCTTTCGCCGTTGGAGACGATGTGAATTATGCAACAATAAAAAACGGTAACCCATCAGGAGGAGCTGTTTTGGCGGCCGGTTGCCAAGTAAAACAATTCATGCCAAAAGTGAAGTCATCTGGTGGAATGCAGGAAAGTTTTGCCTTCTTAGCGGGATCGTTAACACAAGATTGATTTGAGAAGGTCATGCAGTGTGAGGAGACAGATAAATGACGAAAAGCTTGTGGATAGTGAAATTGCTTCGTTGAATAAAAATTGAACCTGGAATTTGATGGATTTACCTCATAATCGTTAGCAAATTTGATACCAAATTAATTTATCAAATCAAGAATTCGACTGAAAATGAAGGCGAAAGATATACGTAAGGCTATAGATTAGTAGTTCAGTGCAAAAAGATGAATCCAGTTTTATGCTTTGAATATTCAAGGCGCAATACGACTGAGTTCCACTGGAGGAACAAACATATATGTAGATATAAATTTGAAGATGATCTTTTAAAAATTAGGGTTTGTGTGCCCACATAAAACGAAATTGACGCTTTATTTCCGAAAGGAAAGCGTTATACCCAAGGATAATTTGAAACGATTTCTTTGTTAGATGGTGGTTTGCTTCATATTATATGCATAACATACATTTAAGGCTTGTATATACCTATTTTTATCTAAACATATTTTAACACATTCATAGAAGTGGATGTGTAATGTTTTTTTGTCACCCTTACATCGGGTTGTTTAATAAGAGCGCTACAAAATTTTTTTTAAATAAAACAAAAACGGTTTTGGATATCAATGAAATTCTTTCTTATTGTGAAAGTACCTTTGATGCCATTATGTATGGAACTCGATTTCTTTTGCAGGGCCACCACGAGAACGCTTGCAGAAGTCCAAACGCTGAACCCGATTTTCGACGGGTTTCAAGCATAAATCGGCCAATACTGCTGCAATTTCACGTTCGATATTCGTACGAAGTTCATCAATCGTCGCTGGCTTCTTGGCATAGACCATAGACTTAACGTAGCCCTAAAGGATATAGTCTAATGGCGTCAAATGGCACGACCGAGGCGGCCAAGCGACTGGACCATTTCATGAGATAACACGTTCTCCAAACTTGGTTTCCAATAAATTGATTGTGACATTCGCTGTGTAACTTGTGGCACCGTTCTGTTGGAACCACATGTCCCCCAAGTCCATATCATCCAATTGGGGCCAAAAATATTCGGTTATCATTGAACGGTAGCGATCCCCATTCACAGAAACGTGCCGGTCTTGATCATCACCGAAGAAGTACGGCCCAATGACGCCGCCGGCTCATAAACCACACCAAACCGTAATTTTTTCGGAATGCAATGACGGAGTACGTGTGGATTGCTGCCTGACCAATACCGCATATTTTGTTTATTGACGAAGCCATTCAGCCAGAAGTGAGCCTCATCGCTGAAGATGATTTTTCGATGAAAATCCGAATCATTTTCAAGTTGTGGCTCAGCCCAATTCACGAACATACGACGCTTCTGGTGGTCACTGGTCAAGCGGCTTCAGTACTTGCATCAATTTAATCTTGTAAGGATGTAGGCCAAGATCTTTTCGCAAAATTCGCCACAACGACGTCACAGAGATGCCCAACGCTTGAGAACGACGTGTGAGAGACACATTTGGGCTTTCTGCAACTGAAGCCTCAGCGGCAGCAATATTCTCGACCATACGGGCACTTTTTTGCCTCACTGGCACGGGATCATTTTGTACTGTGCCTGTGGATTTAAATTTTTCCACTAGACGCTCAATTGTTGATCTACTAGGACGATTATGACGACCATAAATTGGACGAAGCGCTCTTAACGTTGAGGCCACTGACTCCGAATTTCGGTAGTAAATTTTAATAATTTCGACTCGTTGTTGGCTCGTATATCTTTCCATCATACATTATTAGCTACTTGCTATATTCTCTTACTATAATTTGATCTGTTATATTTCTCTACTGAATTTTGGTAAATAATTATCTTCTTATGTATGTATAATAATGTCTTATCTTAAATGAAATAAGACAAAGTTCAATCGAAAAAACTTCTACAGAGCAAAAAATGCAGGACTTGAAGGAAATGCTTCATTTTCTGTCAATATATTACCATCAATTTTATTAGATTCGTCATCTAAGGTTAAAGCCCACACTTTAAGTGTGATCCATACTCTTTGCATACACCCAACCTCGAACCCACCCCAAATCATATAGTGAGTTCAAGCAGGTGTGTTGCACGGGGGCAGCACGCCCCCCATATACGTACCTCACTGTTTATTCGCGCGAGCTACTAAATTCACAAACCAAATAATTCTTCGGCAAATAAACGGTGAGGTATGTATATGCAACCCCCCTTCATGGACTCAATATAGGATTTTGGGTAGGTGCGAGGTTGGGTGTATGCAAAGTTTCTTTTTCATGTAAAGAATCTGGATTTAAAGAAACTTTCTATCTATAATGTTAAATTGAATTTGTTTTATTTTGTTGAATGGCACTTCTTTCCATTCATAATTGGAATTAAAACCCACATCAAGAAAAGGGTAACAAAACTCATAGCTTTTGTATTCTTTGCAAAATGAAAAATAAGCCCGTGGGTGTTTCTTCCTTTTATTTTGGAAAATATGGCCTACAAGCATTATTGCTCATGTCAAAGACAACAATTGATTAAAGCTTTCGAGTGGATTTTTAGAAACCGAAAAAATATGTCTATTTTAAACTAGCGCTGGTTAAGTCTAATGCGTTGTCACCGAAAAATTCCTGATTATGTAGCTTCCATAAAATTTACATTTTTTTCCCGTGAGTAAGTGCAAAACCAGCATACGGCTCTATGAGGACCGAAAAACGCATGTTCATAGGTGTGTGAGATTCGTACTACATTAAAACCACCTTCACTTCTCAATCGCAACTTAGAAAAAACTTATCTACCAATTATTTAATTTTAACAAAGTAAAGTAACGTGTTGCAGGAAAAAACAAAGCATTGAGATGAAAATGGGCTGCAAGTGATAGTCGAAATGCAGGTCGTTAAAACCAAGATAACTTTCCAGTGAAAGTTCTTGCTAATTCCACGATTTTAAAGCGGTTTTCTGTTTACCGCACCAAGTCGGAAGGTTTTGTTCGTCGCAAACGGCGTACTAGATTCGACTCGTCAAGAATGTCAATATTGGTTGAATTAGCGTGTTCAAATAGCCGATTTGTATGTTTTCACGCGAAATATTTTGTTTCGTCCTGAACCGTAGGAATCCCGAGATTCCGAGGGAAGATCTTCGTTTTTATATACCAAGGAGCATTTACAAATAACCAAATAACCTTAAGGACTTATTTCCAAACGTTTATAAGTTATTTAAGTTTGTATCGCAGGTACAGCTCCAGAGTTGTATACCAAACAGGTTCAAGAACCTGCCTGCATAAAACCAACTTATTTTCAATACTAAGCTTTGAATATTTACAAAGGAGCCAGTTCATGTCTCTAAATTTACATTTTAATTCTTCGCATTTCTTTTTTTACGTGTGGTTTCCATTTTAATTTTGCGTCTAGAGTCATTTCTAGAAGCCTTGCCTCATTTGCAAATGGAGCACAAGCGGTTAAGAAAGACGGGTAGTCTATTTATTTTTGTATACGTAAAGTCCTTGTGGACTAACTTTGAGCGCTATTCGCCATGTTTTTGTTCACTCGTTAACATTATTAACTGCATTTGGTAATTTAATTGTAGCTTCGCTAACTGTTTTGCCTACTGCTACTATTGCAGTTTTATCAGCAAACGTGGCTACGATAGTGTCTTCTGTTTGAGGTGTATCGTGTGTACAGAACTGGACATAATACACTTCCTTGTGGTATCCCAGTGACTATTTCTTTAATATTAGAATAATCATTTCCATGTCTTACATGAAAAAGTCTGCTTTTTAAACATTCGTTCAGAATTTTATAAAGCCCCTCAGGCAGAACTTGTCTTAATTTAAACTGGAGGGCTTCATGCCGCACCTTGTGGTAAATGGTTGCGACACATCCAAAAAGACCGTCCAACAAATTTTCATATCTTGAAGAACTTTCTCGATTACATCCGTAATTCTGTGTAATCAATAAATTTTCGGTGTCAAATACTTGCTCCTAAATCCGAACTGATGTTCAGGTATAAGTCGTTTTTCTTCTGTTATTGGCTGAAGGTACAGAGAATAGCCCAGGGAAATTAGACTTTCACTTGGAAAAAATTCCGACAAAGCTGAATTTTGTTAGAGAGCTTTGTTTTGACATTGTTAGCATTTACTGAAAAGTTAAATAAATTTGGCCGGGGCTATATTTTTTAGGGGGGGGGGAGGTTAAAGGGGGGTAAATTCAGTTTTTTCTTAATTTCTCGATAGCTATAAGTTTTTTTTTATAAAAAAGTGTGAAGGGACAAATTGTAGTTTATGTCATTCTACACAAAAAAGATTAAAATACTTTTATTCATACACGCAATAGATTCTGAAAAAATCATGCAAGAACTTTACAGTGGAGTAAATTTTGTCAAAAAATTTATTAAAATTTATTGATCGATGGGCTAAAACTTTTGAGTTTGGCTACATCTCGGTGATGGTGAAGATCACCATCTTGAAAAAGAAGTAGGAGTAATAGATTTTGAGAAAAACTCGCACAAACTCGCTCATTACCTATTTTACCAAGGTAAAATGAAGAAAAAAAATTATTATTGTAACGTTTGCGAGCGTTTTTCTCAAAATCTATTGCTCCTACAAAAAAAAGTATTATATTCTTTTTTGTTCAAAATTTTATATTTTTTAAAAATATATCGGTGGATATATTAACAAAAAAACGTTTTTTGTCCATTTACAGTACAAAACAAAAAGTGTTACTTTGATACGCTATAACTTCAAGATTAATTTACCTACAGAGTTCGTTAATGGCTCATTTTTTAGATATTTTTATTGTATAAATGTATTTTTTTCAAGAAATTTCATCGAGTTATTAAACAAAGCCCAAATCACTTTCTTTTTCAAGATGGCGGTCCTCTCCTTACCCCGGGCATCCCAAGATCTTGGTTTTATAAAGAGGAGATGTAGCCAAACTCAAATCGTACAAAAACTTAAGCCCATCGATTAATGAAATTTAAAAAAAAAATTTTGACCAAATTTACTCCACCGTGAAGTTCTTGCATGATTTTCTCACAATCTATTGCTTGTATGAAAAAAAGTTTTTCAATATTTTTTGTGTAAAATGACATAAACTACAATTCATACCTTCACATTTTTTCAAAAAAAAATAAATTTGTTGAGAAATTAAGAAAAAACTTAATTTTACCCCCCTTTAACCCCTCCTAAAAAGTTAAGCCCTGGCCCAAATTTACGGAACTTTTCAGGAAATGCTTAAGATGTCAAAACAAAGCTCTCTCTCTCCGTAGTTTTGCCATTTTGTTGTCTAATTTTCCTGGGCTAAGAAGTGATATTCTCTGAATACTTTTGAAATTATAGCGAAATGGGTCTGTAAGAATTCTTTACAAAAGATACTTAGTCTCCGAGAAGTATGTACATAAGTGAAGAACTTCCAAAAATTAATTTTTATATTTAAATAAGTAGTATTGTTTTGCAATATGTTTCCAAGTTTTTCAACTCAATATTTCAAAAATTAATCAATCGATTTTTTTACAGCTTGATACTGCTAAATGTTATTTTCTTAGCTTTTTAGAATATTAGAAGAAAAAAAAACATAATTTACTTTTATGGAAACACAACGGCACCTCCCATACAAATGTTTAGAAAAACCTCAGAAAATCTCAGTTTTCTCTTTTCTCGAAAACGAAAGAAAGATTTTAACATTAATAAAATTTTTGTCTTAAATTAGAACCGTCTTCGTTAAATTATAAAAAATGTGGGTGTACATAGAGCAACTAAAAAAAAACCAAGGTCTCCCCTAGAATGCAAATTTTGAATTTTTAATTTTTGTCATTTTTGTCTAATCGTATATAAACAAATCTTTTAACGTACAAATTTAAAAAAAATATTTATAATATTTTATAAAATTCACAAAAATATTTTGGGAATTCAAACAAGGAATTTAATTGAACTGATTTTTTTTTTTTAATGTACTTAATATTTTTGTGATGCTTATAGGAAAAACAAAATCTAAAATTTAATATTTTTAATCAAAATTAATCGTTTTAAAAATAAAAAATGACTCCCATTTTTACTTCTTTAATCAATATTACCCGAACAATATTTAAAACCATCAAAACGTACTTTTCAGGCCTTGAAGTTCAAAGTAGATATACCTACTTATAAGAGCGAAACATTCTGAAAATTTCATGATATTATCTGGTCCCAAAGGCATTGATTTATCTCAATGAAACGATGTGTGTTAGCATTTTAAATAACATATTTTTACTTAGATATTTCGCAATCAGAATCACTCATTAATATTTTGCTCCCGAAGTCATGGCCACTGTAGTATAAATTGATTGTTACAAACCCTAACTATGTATTTTCTATAATTTAAACTCGGTGTACCTACGTTTTGATGCATACATAATTTGGTTATTAAAACAAATATAAAACAGTTTGTGTAGAAGACCATAAATGTTCTCTAAATTAATTTGAATCGTTGTTCGAAATAAATCAGTTAGCAACCCCTTTTAATATAAGGCTGTAGATAGAGATGCACACATCCTCTAAACCACTGCGAGTGAAACCAATATTACGAGTATTTTATGAATTAGGAATTTAATTATGCCACAGAGAGATCTCATCGTTTAAAGTTATTTTTTTTTTGGACTAAGCATGTTTTTAACCAACATCGAAAACCTCAAAAGTTTGTGAAAATAATCCATTCATGCGAAGAACTACTGAACTCAATTTTTTTTTAATAAATGTTAACAGTGAAACCTCTTATAACGGACAGCTTTCTTAAGTGGACAAATTCTCACGACCATGGATCTAGGATTCAAATTCTATACATTTTAGGTTTCTTTAAGCCGACACTCCCTTGATCGGACGTGGACATGAATATCTGCGGTAATTTGTTAATTTTAATTCTCTTAGGCGGACAAAAATAGTTTGTTATATGAAAGTTCTAACAAAAACATTTGTATAACGGATTTTGTTTCCCCAATTGTGTTCTGTTATTGTATCTTTTTGTTCATATATTTCCCGTTGGTTTATGAATTTTATGGCACCATTATTTAAACTCCTTAATAAGTTAATAATTTTTTTCTTTTTTGAATTAATTCTTGTTTTCTGTATTTTTTAGTTTGTTTTTAATTGTATTTTTTTAAATGTCTTAATGACCAGTTTGCAATTATTGGCACTAAAAATATTTTATTTTTTTGATATTTTCTTTTGGGCGGACGGACTCAAAGTTTTGTGGGCGTAGCGTCGTTGTCTGCCTAGGAGAGGTTTCACTGTATGTAACACTTGTTACATGAAATATTAGTTTTTGTGTATTGATATAATGATGTAATTGTATCATCTGAAACGTGACTTAATGATTGTGGTTATGATGGTAAATGATTTCGATATTATAACGTTGTTATAGAAATGAAAAGTCGCTGTTTTGAAAACACGAGCAGAACCAATATTACGATTATTTCATGAAATAGGAATTTAATAATGCCATAGAGAGTTTTCATCATTTAAGGTTTTTTTTTTTTGACTAAGCGTATTTTTACCAATATCGAAAACCTACAAAATCAGTGAAAATGATCCATTCAGCAAAAAAACTGAAATCAATTTTTTTTAAATAAATGTAAGTTTGTATGTATAACATTTTTTGTTCACTGAAATATTAATTTTTGTGGTATGTGATTCTTATATTTACGTGAATCGAAGATTCGATTCACCTTTCAAACTTCCTTTACTTTACGTCGGTGAAGTTAGCAGGGCAACTTTCATCCACGCAAATGGGACCTTGAGAGGAATTTGCTTTTCTACTCCCGATTTTGCAGTTCGCCACATATGGGTGTAATCGAGTGACTTGCTAACTTCACAGAGATGTTAGCAGGTCACATCGTGTATCTCAGGAACGAAGGATGCTAGAAACTTGTAGTAAGGCTCCAAATTTGAAGTTTTTTTTTGCATTTCAACGATAGGCTAGGTTCAAAATTTGTAGTCTTTTTTTTGAAAAATTTCCCAAAATTGACTTGAAGTAAGTAGGTCAAATCATGTAGCCTGCTAACTTCACTGTGAAGTTAGCAGGTCACTCGATTCACCCTTATTTGGCGAACTGCAAAATTGGGAATAGAAATGTAAAAAAAAACTGCAAATTCCTGTCAAGGTCCCATTTGGGTGGGTGAAAGTTGCCCTGTTAAACTTCACAGACGTTTTTACTTTACACTCTGATATCCGTGGCGGGCGAACTGCACTATCACTTACCGACTTGACATATAAATGGTTTTTCAAACGGGACGCTACAAAAATAGATGTTTTTGCCGCTCTTTTGACATTTCTCTTCAGGAAGGTTTGCCATTTCATGATGTAAAGATATACGAGTCAACAACGAGTCGAAATTATTAAAATTAACTACCGAAATTCGGAGTCAGTTGCCTCAACGTTAAGAGCGCTTCGTCCAATTTATGGTCGTCATAATCGTCCTAGCAGATCAACAATTGAGCGCCTAGTGGAAAAATTTGAATCCACAGGCACAGTACAAAATATTCCCGTACAAGTGAGACAAAGAAGTCCCTGTAGTGTCGAGAAAATTGCTGCCGCTCAGGCTTCAGTTGCAGAAAGCCCAAATGTGTCTCTCACACGTCGTTCTCAAGCGTTGGGCATCTCTGTGACGTCGTTGTGGCGAATTTTGCGAAAAGATCTTGGCCTATATCCTTCCAAGATTAAATTGACGCAAGAACTGAAGCCGCTTGACCACCAGAAGCGTCGTATGTTCGTGAATTGGGCTGAGCAACAACTTCAAAATGATTCGGATTTTCATCGAAAAATCATCTTCAGCGATGAGGCTCACTTCTGGCTGAATGGCTTCGTCAATAAACAAAATATACGGTATTGGTCAGGCAGCAATCCACACGTACTCCATCATTGCATTCCAAAAAAATTACGGTTTGGTTTATGGGACGGCGGCGTCATTGGGCCGTACTTTTTCCGTGATGATCAAGACCGGCACGTTACTGTGAATGGGGATCGCTACCGTTCAATGATAACCGAATATTTTTGGCCCCAATGGGATGATATGGACTTGAAGGACATGTGGTTCCAACAGAACGGTGCCACAAGCCACACAGCGAATGTCACAATCAAATGGTCCAGTCGCGATTTGACACCGATAGACTATTTCCTGTGGGGCTACGTCAAGTCTATGGTCTATGCCAACAAGCCAACGACGATTGATGAACTTCGTACGAGTATCGAACGTGAAAGTGCAGCGGTATCGGCCGATTTATGCTTGAAAACCGTCGAAAATTGGGTTCAGCGTCTGGACTTCTGCAAGTGTGCTCGTGATGGCCATGCAAAAGAAATCGAGTTCCATACATTATGGCATCGAACGTACTTTCACAAGAATAAAGAATTTCATTGATATCCAAAACCGTTTTTGTTTTATTTAAAAAAAACTTTTGTAGCGTTCTTATTAAACAACCCAATACAAATGATATAAGCAATTTATTTTCAAACGTTTATAAATTATTTAAGTTTGTATCGCAGGTACAACTCCAAAGTTGTATACCATAAGTCCAAACAGGCTTAATTATCTGCCTGCATAAAATCAACTTATTTTCATTACTAAGCTTTGAATATTTATACCAAGTAGCTAGTTCATATCTCTCAATTTACTTTTTAATAATTCGCATTTCTTTTTTACGTGCGGCTTCGATTTTAATGTCGCGTCAAGAGTCATTCCCAGATACTTTGCCTCATTGGCAAATGGAACACGAACGGTATGAAGAAAGACGGATAATCTATTTATTTTTTCATAGGTACGTTAGGTCCACATGAGCTGACTTTTGTTCATTGAGTGCTATTCGCCATGTTTTTGCCTATACTCATTAACATTATTAAGTGCACTTTGTTATTTAATTGTGGCTTCGCTATGCGTCTTTCCTGCTAGTATGGCAGTATCATCAGCAAACATTGCTACGATAGTGTCTTCTATTTAAGGAACATCACGTATAAATTAGAGGTACAAAATTGGACCTAATACACTTCCTTGTGGTACCCGAGCCACTTTTTCTTTTCCATGTCTTACACGAAAAAAGGCTGTTTTCTAAATATTTGTTTTGAATTTTTTTAAATCCTTCAGGCAAAACTTGAGGTTGAGGCCTTCGTGTCTGACCTTGTCCAATACTTGTGACACATCCAAAGAGACCGTCGAACAAATTTTCTTATCTTCAAGAGCTTCCTAAATTATATCAGTAATTCTGTGTACTTAATCAACTGTCGAATGCTTGACGTTGATTGAGCGGACTCTTACTTATACCTAATTAAACAAACCAATCATCAAAGTATTATTTACTGAAGTAACCTTAATTTAACTTAACTCAAAGCATAAATTCATATTTTTGTCAGCAAAATGGGTTGTTAATGTAAAGGATGTTTTTGTTCAACGTGTGGTTTTCAATCTGGCAATACTTTTTATCGGAGTTGGTCTTTTTGGCAGCTGTCACTTGATTTTTGCTCAGTTTGGTTTGCCATTTCATAATGAATAGACCTTCTCTTGAACAACGTTTGCAAATAATGCAAATTTATTACCAAAATATTGGTTCGGTTCGCGCGACGCATCACGAAACAATCAATTTATTTAACGTGGGGTTGTTTTTTGTGGGGTTATGTAAAGTCGCTTGTGTAAGCAGATAAGTGCGAGATGATTGACGCCTTGAAAGAGAATATTCGGCGCCTTACCGAAAGTTTCATTCAATAAATTGATTTTTTCCCAATGCATCGCGCGAACCGAATCATTATTTTGGTAATAAATTTACACTATTTGCAAATGTTGTTCAGGAGTAGGTCCTATTCATTGTGAAATGGCAAACCAAACTCTGAGCAAAAATCAAGTGACAGCTGCCAAATCGACCAACTCTGAAAAAAGTATTGCCAGATTGAAACCCACACGTCAAAAAAAAAAAAACACCCTTTGCATGTATTTTAAATGTTAGTAAAGATATTTTTTCTAGTTTTAAAATTGGAAAATTAATGGTCCAGATCCAGATTTATACCTTTTTCACGAATCGACGCTGAAGCGTAGTTAACATAAAGGACCCGAACCTCTCATTGTTTTGTCATCCCACATTGAATTGGCAATGGATTTCAATTATTTGTATTTACCTGTACCAAGTGATTTTTAATATCAAAAAATATATATTTTTTATATAGGAGTGTGAATTCAATTCCCAACAACATCAGCCTTTTTGTTAGGGTTGGAAGTTCATGCTGTAAGTTGATGTTGATGTAGCTAATCGATCCATCAAAGGGATTGACACTGTTTGGTTAAGTAAGATGGATTTTGTTTTTATACACCTACAATACATTTAGTTATTCTACACTGGAATACAATTTTTTTTTCGTTATATTGTAATATTTATAAAAAAAAAACACTACATACTCTTTCGTTGCCACGGTAGGCGGTTACCACGGAAGTTGTTTGATTCAAAAATAAATTATTGATTTATGAGAAGTAGCTGAAAAATCATCTCAATGAAAGAATAAGTAAGGGGATATTAACTTAAAAGCATATACCATTTAGATTTCCATATGTTGATAGGTAACTAGGGATGTAAGTAACATGTAATAAGGGTATCGAAGGGAAATATTTTAAAGAGGTAAATTCAACGCTGAAATTTAAATAAAATTCAGGCATTTTGTCCAAAGAGACATTGATCAATTTGAAACTATTTCACTTGTCAAAAATGAATATGCATACAAATTAGTTTATACCAGCTGTTGGCTAGGCTAATACTTTCAGAATATAGTAGATTCATTCAAGTAAAACTTTAATTCATCGGAAATTAATAAAATATTATTATTTTTCATTAAAATTATGTGCAAATAGGTGATTGTTTCATTTCGATTTTTTATTCTGTTCGTTTTACTTAAATATTAGTAAGTGAGGCTGCGGAGCTAAACTTACATTCGTAAGAAAGTAATACACATAAGTAGTGGAAGATTGTTTTCACTTGAGTACCTAACGGGTGATTTTTTAAGAGGTTTAGAACTTTAAAAAAATAAAAACACAAAAAATTCGAAAAAATGAATGAAATATTTATTTGAATCGATAGTTTGAACCTTGCAATTTAATGTTTAAAGATAATTTCATGCAAATGTTGACCGCGGCTGCGTCTCAGGTAGCCCATCCGCTGAGTCCAATTTTGGCATACGCTTTCACACATATCGGCCGGTATCTCACGAATGAATGCATGGATGTTGGCTTCCAGTGCGTCAATCGAAGCGGGCTTGTCCCTATAGACATTAGCCTTGACATACCCCCACAAAAAATAATCTAATGGTGTCAAATCGCACGATCTAGGCGGCCAATTGACCGGCCCGAAACGTGAAATTAACTGTTCACCAAACTCGCCTCGCAATTGCGCCATTGTTTCGCGTGCTGTGTGGCATGTGGCACCGTCTTGTTGAAACCACATATCATGCAAGTCAAGAACTTCCATTTCGGGCAAAAAAAAGTTTGTTATCATCGCTCGGTAGCGTTCACCATTGACAGTAACGCTGCGATTCGCATCATCTTTGAAGAAATATGGCCCAATAATGCCGCCGGCCCATAAACCGCACCAAACAGTGGCTTTTTCGGGATGCATTGGTAGCTGTTGCAATGCTTCTGGCTGATCTTCACTCCAAATGCGGCAATTATGCTTATTTACGTACCCATTCAACCAAAAATGAGCCTCATCGCTGAACACAATTTGTCGATAAAAAAGCGGATCCTCGGCCAGCTTTCCAAGAGCCCATTCACCAAAAATTCGGCGTTGTGGTAGGTCGGCTGGCTTTAGTTCTTGCACCAGCTGTATCTTAAAAGGCTTTACGCTCAAATCCTTCCGCAAAAGTTTCCACGTAGTGCTGTAACAAAGGCCTAACTGCTGGGAACGGCGCCGAATCGACATTTCGCGGTCTTCTGTCACACTAGCTGATACGGCCGCAATATTTTCTTCACTACGCACAGTACGTAAACGTGTTGGTGGTTTAATGTCCAACAAAGTAAATTTGGTGCGAAATTTGGTCACAATCTTCCGAATAGACTGCTCAGAAGGTCGAGAATGCCAACCATAAAATGGAAGCAGCGCGCGATGAAAATTTCGAACCGAGCACGAATTTTGATAGTAAAATTCAATAATTTGCAAGCGTTGTTCATTTGTAAGACGATCCATGGTTAAATTGAAAACCAAACTGAAGCTGTTTGACAGTGACACAAGGTACTAAACACACTTCAGCTGTCAAAACCAGTGTTGCCAAAACCAAACTAGCTAAAAAATCACCCGTTATTATTTAATTCTTCGCTGTCAAAAAATGCTTAAGGACGGTTCGTTTTGTTTATTTTTATTCGATTCGAGAACTTTTACAACAAATGTTTATTTGAAAACAAAAATTTCTCTTTTCTTGGCCTTATGTGTCGGCCTTAAATTCAGACTCAAATCTGGTAATTTTTGGTTTTACATCTCCTTAATTGCGGGCTAAAACCAATAAAGTATATAAATACTATGAAATTTTGTTGTTGCTTCTGTCCAACTTTGAAAAAAAAATACCTTACTAGAGAAAAAAAAGTACTTACTAGTTCTTGTGCATGTGGAATAATTAACTAATAAAGTTCTATAATGTTCAAAGGTTAGATACGATGCATTCAAGGGGACACAAGCGTCCACAAGCTTTTTTACAAAGCGAACCTCTGTCTATCAACTCCTACTCTCACCTCCCCGTGGTGAACATCGGGTGCCTAGTACCTTTAGCTGAAGATGGGGTTCCAATCCATGTGGACGGTTTTAGGCGGCAGCAAACGAGAGAGGGGGGGGAGGAGTGTTCCCACTAAGGCACTTCTCCTTTATCCAGGTGGCAGTGGAAGAACTCCCCAGATGGAATCAACGGTGGCGTCTACAGTTCCAGTTAGGTTGAACTACTTAGTGAACACTTCATATGGGCTACTACGACATATTCGTAGCTCAGGCCAATAGGGAGTGGTTTACCGGCTCCCCACCCTTGGAGTTATATTAAGGGTCTGGTCTTTCAGGTCGGGGGTTGTGCGTCGGGGTAACTTCCCTACCACGGAAAACAACAACGGTTCCGAAACAACAACAAGCCTCGGATATGGATGATCTTAGCATGCGAAGTGGGCGGTCGAGTCTATTGAGAACTGTAGCGGCAGGGGGTGAGGCAATTTACCCAGGATTACAAGGCTAGAACGGAAGCCTGCCGAGACGAGAGTGGGAATACAGTGGTAGACACACAGTCGGTGCTGAGGATCTGGAAACAACACTTTTCTAAACTGCTAAATGGCGATGAAAGTCCAAATTCCGCTATGAGGCAGAATAATCCATTGAACCTGGACGACGATGGTCAAAATTTAAGTCCACCTGACCTAAATGAAGTGCGGTTAGCGATAGCTAAGATTAACGCGTTCAAGGCTGCTGGTGCAGATGGCCTGCCAGCCGAGCTATTTAAAGCAGGGGGAGATGACTTGGTAGGTAGGTAGATGAAATTTGGTCGGAAGAAAGTATGCCCGATGAATTTAACCTCGGTATAGTGTGCCCCATCCACAAGAAAGGAGATGCTCTGAATTGTTCCAACTACAGAAGTATAAGTCTCCTCAACGTCGCATACAAAATTCTGTCATCTTTACTGTGTGATCGCTTAAAACCATTTGTCAACGATCTGATCGGCCCCTATCAGTGTGGTTTTAGGCCCGGCAAATCAACCGTCGACCAAATGTTCACACTCCGACAGATTTTGGAAAAAACCCAGGAGTTTCAAATCGATACCCACCATCTCTTTATCGATTTCAAAGTCGCGTATGATTGCGTAAACAGAGACGAGCTGTACAGAGCCATGTCGCATCTCGGCATCCCTGCTAAGCTCGTACGCCTATGCAGGATGACGATGGAGAAATCTCGCTGCTCCGTCAAAGTCGGTAAGAACACCACCGACCCCTTTGATGTCGAGAAAGGTTTGAGGCAGGGCGATGCACTATCATGCAACCTCTTTAACATCGTACTTGAAGCAATTGTACGCAACTAGCAAGTCAATAACCGAGGTACAATTTTTCAAAAGTCCGTTCAGCTACTTGCTTATGCAGATGATATTGACATCATGGGAAGAACGAAGCGAGCTGTTACCGGCGCGTTTGCAAGTATTGAAGCGGAGGCGGCGAAAATGGGTTTGGCTGTTAATGAGGACAAGACGAAGTATATGCTATCATCGAGAAAGGAATCTCAACATCGGCGACTAGGGCAAAACGTCACGATGGATAGGTACAACTTCGAAGTTGTCAAGGACTTTGTCTACCTGGGCTCCACTATTACATCGCAAAATGACACAGTGCAGAAATCAAACGAAGAATTACTCTGGCCAATCGCTGTTTCTTCGGGCTAAGAAGGCATTTGAGTAGTAAAGCCCTCTCTCAAAGAACCAAGGAGATATATTTATTATATAAAACCCTTATCATCTCGGTCCTGCCATATGAAGACGAAGCATGGACTCTGTCAAAAACGGATGAGAATCTGCTTGGGTGCTTTGAAAGGAAAATTCTTCGGGTGATCTTCGGTCCAGTCTGTATCGATAGAGTATGGAGGAGAAGATTTAATAATGAGCTCTACGGGCTATACAGCGACATCGACCTGGTCAAAAATCTGAAAATACAGCGGCTGAGATGGCTGGGCCACGTGGAGCGTATGGACACCTACGCGCCAGCCCGACGAGTCTTCGAATCCACCCCTAAAGGTCTGCGCAGCAGAGGTCTAAAGGTCTGCGCAGCAGAGGAAGACCTCACCTAAGGTGGCGCACACAAGTGGAGAGCGACCTCAACCAATTTGGAGTGCGTAACTGGAGGCAGTTAGCTAGGGACCGAGCTGGCTGGAGGGGATTGTTGGTTGAGGCCGTAGTCCATCCTGGACTGTGAGCGCCATCTAAAGTAAAGTAAAGTAAGTAAAGTTCTATACTATGACTTGAAGTAAATACTTAAATTTCGACATTTACTGCCTTTTTATACATATCAATCATAGCATATACTTAAAAATTCTCTAATAAAAGCATTTACTATGTTTTATGCATGCATATGAAGTTAGCTGGACACTTGTTACGCAAAAGAAATAAATAATTGCGTTTTTGGTTTTCGAAAAACTGGGTGCCTTACATACTTCATTATGAACTAAGCCAGGATAAGCTTCTCAAAAATACAGTTATACGATCTGAAAAAGTTTGAATCAGTTTCGAAAAAAAATTTAATTTTTTGTTCGTTTGTGAAAAATAAGGGTATTACGATTTTCATGTTAGCTTAGCAGGAAATCTTTCTCAGAAATGAAAATAAGCGATCCGAAAAAAAAATGGTTTGTTTGAAAACTAATTGATTGCGAATTAGTTACGCAAACAAACATTTAATTGCGTTTTTGGTTTGCGAATGAGTGTTCTCACGGTTGCCATTTGAAAATAATATTTTTTGTCCAAAATTGAAAATAGAAATGAGTAATTGTGGCTTAAAATTACCAAAATAATTTAAGTCTTAGATCGATTTTGTAACCGCAGAATAATTTTGTATTAATTATTCAATTTATAAAAGTTTATTTAGGTTTGTAGGAAAAAATTTCAGAGGGTTTAATGAGCTGAATTTGAATCTGGTCTGTGCTTCCTTGTCCCACCAAAGTGTACATGACCGCTTTTGACCACCCTCTAACTTTTTCTTGACCACCCTTCGATTTTTTTTTTAATTTTAAAATTATTATTTAAATTTTGTATATTATCCCTTTTATTTTTTTAGTTTTTGAATTTTGAAAGATGGCCATAGTGAAAAACAGAATTATCTAAAATGACAACCCTTTAAAATTACTGTATTTTATCAAAATTTTTTTTTTTTAAATTTTAAAAGATGACCATTGTGGAAAAATCAATTATCTCAAATGAGTAATGTTAAAGCGTGGTCATATGAAGTAAGCAGGACACCCATTGTTTTCGAAAACCAAAAGAATAATTCTTGTTTTTTTTTGCTTAACTAATTCGCAATTAATTAGTTCTCATTAACCCACTTTTTTCTAACAGTTAATCTACGTTTTTAAAAAAGTTTTCCTGTTAAGTTCATATGAAGCTAGCACGTACCAATTTTCTCGCATACCAAAAATACAATTAAATATTTTTTGCATACCTAATTTGCAATTAATTATTTCACAAAAAACAAATTTGTCCAAATCGTTTATCTTAATTTTTGATAAAGTTGCCTGCAAAGTTCATTAACCAATTGTCATTGTGTGAAGAGGGTACTCATGAGAAGGAGCAATATTGCAAACACACTTTTTCTCCGAAAACCAGTCAGAAAACCAAAAGTAGACAGTTGAGGCTGTTAATAGTTTATCGCAAATTAAGGTAACCTTTTCTTAAATTTACGCAACTAAGACTGGACAATTATGTTTTTTCTTCTATTTGGGCAACATTAAGGACCGTGATTTTGGGTTACGAAAATTCTACACATAATTGAAGTCTAAAGTGTTTGAAACTTTAGGCACAATAACTCGATATTATATAAGACACCATTATTATTCAAGTTGTTCTCATAAGAAGTGACAATCGTCATGTGAAAATTGTGTTTTCGTGAGTCATTCCATTTTCAGAATTTTGTCTGCTGAAAAATATTTGACATCTGTACGTAATTATATAGGTATCGAGGGCTTTTGCAAAATGTAGCCTTAAATGCCATGCTGTATCAAGCTTTGTAAACTACAGACTGCGATGGCATCCAAAAATGTTCCTTATTTTTTTTTAATTTATTTTTATTTTTCCATTTTCTTAAAACTATCTTAAAGCTAGACAAAAATTCATAAAAAACTAGCCTACTTATCAATATCTTAAAACTAACTTACTGGCCCCAAGGCGCTCTAAGTTAAACTATAATAACTTCATGCTAATGCCTTTCGGCCTAAGAACTATCTTAATACTTAAATCCAGGTCGGTTTTATGTTTTACCGAGAAGAATTTACTAAAAAAAAACTCGGTATCACTGTCTTTATTTTATGGTTTTATATAAAACTTACAACTACATAAAATTAAATTAAAGCTAATTAAAACTACTTAAAGCAACTTAAAATTTCTTAAAACTAATTATAAAACTAATTACAACCTACTTACAGACTACTTACAAACTAGAACAGCCACCGCAAGCATTTTCCGGTTTAATATTTTTTTTTGTGTTTTTGTATGTTTAATATTTTTTTTTTGGTGCCACCCTGACTGTCCCTACTTAAACCTAACTACCTAAACCTATGGAAAACTTTTAAATATCTAAAACAACTTCATTCTTCATGTTTTAACCCCCAGAACTGGTTCTCCCGCTTTACCCTATCTCTTCGGTCCCGTTCGGACACAGTCCTACTGAACTGAAGGTGCTCAGCTCCGTCTTGTGCGAGGACGTCCCGACTGTACAGGATCCGCCGATCTACAGTTCTCCGGCCGACGTGGTAGATTAGCGGAACCGCCGCGCTGCTCTATCCTGGATCAGCCCTCGACTGTCTAGATGGAGGAATGCATCGGGCGGAATAAAGCCGCTTAGACGCACACTCTTGTAGTATTCGTTGTTGGGGTAGTAAGCTCCGAAAATTAAGCTGTTAGACGAGGACATCGCTCTTGCAATGTGACCTCGAATAAGCTTCAGCAAAAAATTATCTATCCTGTTTATGTTGGCACCGTTGTATAGAACCAGGTTGGAATAGTAGTGTTTGTACTCCGACTCTGGTGTTCTGTGCAATCCAAGGCAGCGTCGAAGACACTGCCTCTCAAACACCCGAATCTTTTCCATTTGAGATGGGGCAACGTTGAACCAAACCGGGCATCCATAGGCAATCATCGGCCGGATAAGGGCCATGTAGCAAATCACCTTCACCCTGTTGTCAAGCCGGCTGCTATAAAACAACCGTTTCGTCAGGGCAAAAGCTCCCCTACCCCTGGTCAGAGCAGCATTTATATGTCTGTCGAAATACAAATACTGATCCATCCAGATGCCAAGGTACTTTACTACACTTTTACTTGCCAGTGGATGTCCATTTGGCTCTACGATCACCAGCTTGCGCCAGTTCTTTCTCGTATCCCTTGTGGCTCCACGCAACGGAGTCCTAAACAAGATAGTTTCTGATTTCTGAAAGTTGATTTTCAACTTCCAGTCATCACAATATCGCTGAATCTCATCAAAGTCACTCTGCAAGAGAATCCTGATGTCCTCGACTTTTGGAGCTGTTCTGTACGCAATTAGATCGTTGGCATACGCAATTGCCTGAGTT
Organism: Dasysyrphus albostriatus; assembly: GCA_946251815.1. Taxonomy (NCBI): domain Eukaryota; kingdom Metazoa; phylum Arthropoda; class Insecta; order Diptera; family Syrphidae; genus Dasysyrphus; species Dasysyrphus albostriatus. Next base: position 59,272,354 of record OX276335.1, read on the forward strand.
AGACTACTTATCAGATCGCTGGTGAAAATGCTGAATAGAACCGGCGAGTTGACCGCTCCCTGCGACGCCGCCGGCCCATAAACCACACCAAACCGTAATTTTTTCGGGATGCAATGATGACCAATACCACATATTTTATTTATTGACGAAGCCATTCAGCCAGAAATGAGCCTCATCGCTATAGATGATTTTTCGATGAAAATCCGAATCATTTTCAAGTTTTTGCTCAGCCCAATTCACGAACATACGACGCTTCTGGTGGTCAAGCGGCTTCAGTTCTTACGTCAATTTAATCTTGTAAGGATGTAGGCCCAGATCTTTTCGCAAAATTCGCCACAATGACGTCACAGAGATGCCCAACGCTTAAGAACGACGTGTGAGAGACACATTTGGGCTTTCTGCAACTGAAGCCTCAGTGGCAGCAATATTCTCGACACTACGGGCACTTCTTTGTCTCACTGGCACGGGAACATTTTGTACTGTGCCTGTGGATTCAAATTTTTTCCACTAAACGCTCAATTGTTGATCTGCTAGGACGATTATGACGACCATTAATTGGACGAAGCGCTCTTAACGTTGAGGCCACTGACCGTGAATTTCGGTAGTAAATTTTAATAATTTCGACTCGTTGTTGGCTCGTATATCTTTCCATCATGAAATGGCAAACCTTACTGAAGAGAAATGTCAAAAGAGCGGCAAGAAATATGGTGTCGTTTGCTGTCTAGTACCAAATGCCTTACGTCAACTATACACACAATGATAATAATACATATTTCATATTTCAATATTTCCTTAAAAAAATATTATTATTGTTTCCCAAAAAATCATAAAACCCACAGAGACTATGAGAAAATAACTGTTCTTAATAGAACATTATATATAAGAAAACCAGAGCCTCTATAAATTAAAGATTTAAATTTAAATTAATTAAAATTTTTTGGATTCAATCTGAAGTTATTTGCCTCCTACCAACGCAAAATTCTTTCTTAATCATTGTTCACCATCATACATTCATCATACCCAATTTGCTACTATGGCAAATTCGTCCATATTAAAAAATGGCCGCCCTCAAATTTCACTGGAGAGCCTTGTATCCATATGTATGTTTCTGGAACGCCTGTCAGCTGTTATTGACATTTCTCACAGTGGTAGAACTTAAAACAGCAAATGCTCAATTTTTTTTGTAAGGGTTACCTATACGCGTACATATATAAAAAATTATTTTTTTCAACCCGCTCTAACAATTTTAAATTTTTTACGATACGCTCATGTTCAATCAGGTATTTAGATAGCATACTGCTTTTTTTGAGGTTGCAGTCAAAATTTTGCTTGCAAAAATCTATTTTCGAATTTTACCTTTTCGAAATCAATTTCAAAATTCTGTTTTTCAAAATTCATATTTTCAAAATTCTCTTCTACAAAATTCTGACGATAATTAAAGAAATCAAATTTCATAGTTTATTTTTACTTTTTCAAAGAACTAAATAATTTAAGAACATAATAATATATTTACTTCACTTACTTAACAAGGCACATATGTCGGTTCATAATTTTTAATTTTTTCAAAAGTCAAATATTATTTTAAAAAGAAAATAATTATCCTTTTAATTTACCAGTGCATAGCTGATTTTCAAAAACACTCGTTGAATATTTGGATTTTAATTGGAATTCAGCTGGTCCCTTATTGATGACTACGTTAATTAATTCACTGACACTTTGATAACAGTGATTTTACTCAATATGCAAGTAAGTATATATTGTATACCTACCCAAGGTTTCATTCTTTATACCGGTAACTGTGCTTGCATAATAAATTAGTGTTGCTTAATTAGATTGTAGAGCTGACACAAGACCTGACAGTTTTACTTTCTTTATTCAGTTTTAAATTTTTTTACACTCCATTGCTTTTGTGCCGTTGTGGGCTGTAATTTTTCAGTGAAGGTAAATCTATAAACAAAATAAAATGCCAAACTATGTCGTACTAAGTTGCTTCTTAAAATGAATGATTTTTATTGATGGATATTCGAATGATTTTTTTGTTTTTAACTTTAATGGACGCACAACTATTTTTGTTTATTTTTGCAACTACATAGTCTCAAAAAGGGTTTTGGGATCACATACAAATCTACGAACAGTTAACCAAGTAATTGGAAAATGTAAAGAATACCACCTCGAACTACCTAATGTCGTTTATAGATTTCACCAAAGTATTTGACACGGTTGAGCATGCTTTAATTTTAAAATCTTTAAGCAATCTAGGAATTAATAACAAAATTGTACTACTGATAAAAAATCTATACAAAAACGCAAAAGCTAGAATATCCTTTGAAAACAAGGGACTATAATCCAATCTTAACAGAGGTGTCAGGCAAGGAGATCCCCTTTCACCAGCGGTTTTTTCTACTGTTTTAGAAGATATTTTTGGTTCAATGAACTGGCAATCATTCGAAATAAAAATAGATGGGGAATATCTTAACAAGCTACGATTTCCTGATGATATAATATTACTGGCTACATCATGTGATGATACAGAAAAAATTTTAACAAAATTAGAAGAATATTGTGCTTGAGCGGGTCCAAAAATGAATGCGGAGAAAACAAAGTTAATGAGCAAAGGAGAACGGAAAGAAACTTTTATCGATGGAAATCAAAACGAATATGTTGAAGACATTACATTTACCTAGGGCAGTTAATTTCTCTTTTCAAATAGTGAAGACAAGGGTAAAGCAAGGAGAGTAACAAATAGTTGGAAGCAGTTTTGGAAACACAAGTAGGCGTCTGATTCTAATCTTACTGAATCATCAAGAAAATATCTTTTCGATGCAAATATTATACCAGTTATTACATACGGCTATCAAACTTGAAAGATATCGGCGAAATCGACAGCACAAAGATCTTTAAAAAAAAATCAAAAAGACAAATGCCTAATCACGAAGGACTTTTTATTATTTTAACAGCCCTTTAAATTATGTTTTTCTGTTTCACCAAATGCTTTTATAATTACGAAGATTTCAAATGCCTTTTAACACTCAAAAGTCGTTTTTGTCTCCTTAAAATTTAAAGATCAGCAGCTGATATTCTGCTGTCACAATGACATGTCCCTCATCCATAATGCTTTTAAGTACAGCAAAATTAGAATTGCAAATGGAAAAAAATTACGGTAGGCTGAAATTTTACAGGTCGTTTCGAGGGTAGGAACACAACTTAAATAAAAGTTGTTGACCACCCAACTAACAATTTAACTTGTATAAGGTTCCATGCAAGCTATTTTCAGACTGCTATAGAAATAGTTAAAGGCCTAATGCAAGTCATTTTGGCGCATTTACCCAAGCTTATTAATTTGCCATAAGGCTTTTGTTGAGAGGTCTTATAGAAGCAAATAGCTTTTCATGAACTGCTATAAGCTTGGTTAAATAGGCTTAAGCTTGTCTTGGATGTTTATATAAGGCCTTACCAAAGCCATTTTGACAGCAATTGCCAATAGCTTGCCTTGGATGTTTATATAAGGGCTTACCCAAATTTACTTTGCATAAGCAATCCATTGAGAGAACAAAATTTTTTTTAGCAAAGATGATTCTGAAATTAAAAAAATATATTTTTCTTATCGGTTTTTTATTTTATTTTTCTAATGTTGTATTTTTTATTGCATTTTATTTAAATGTATTTTTTTTCTGCTAAGTCAGCTTCCGAAACCATTTTTTTTTTGTATTACCTGGGACTTGAACTTGATTCCTTCCTCGTACCAGTCTACAACTCTACCAATATGTCAATTTGCTGTCAAGGAAAACATAATCAAAAGTGAATAAGTTGATACCATATACTTCACGTTCACGCAGAGGGAACAGTCAATAACTGTGCGCATCTAATATCTGTTCTTTGTTCTTCCAAACTTCTTGAATGTTCTCTGGCTTTTTTAAGAATTGCTTCTCTGTTTTTTCTCACTTGTCTTTGGAAGGTTTCAGATCTTTTAAATTTTTGCCATGAGTTATTAATTTTTAAGTTTTGCTTAAAAGTTCAATGTTTCTGTAAGCACTTCTTTTCTGTTTTACGATGTTCAATGGGTAGTTACCGTTATTATTTATTTTAATCTGATTTTTTTATAAGCACAATATCTTATAAGACACACTTGTTGATCTTCACTGATTATTTTAATTTATATAAAGGCCCTTACATATAAGCCTTATACAAGTTGTTTGCAATGATTTGTCATGGAGAGCCTTGTAGCAGCTATTATTTTAAAAATTTTCAGTAAACAACTTTGGAAGGCCTTATACAAGCAATTTATAACTTATATTTACAAGCCTTGTATAGAGCTTGTGTAACTCATATTTTAAGGCCTAATAGAACCTATTTGTTTAAATTCCAGGTGGAAAATACTTGGCTTGCTCAAGATTGCCTTATACAAGCTCTATACAAGCTATTACTTGCCAAATTCGAAAAATTTTAACTTATACAAGCTAAATTGTTAGTTGGGCACCTACCCCTTGCACGGGCGGTGCCACGTACACTTTTCTTATATCTTGGTTTATTAACAAATTGCTGCATCGATATGGATGAAATTTTCATGTTTTGTTACAACGACCAGAGAAAAAATTTAAAAATTTGTTAAAGTTAAATCTGCCTACTGCCACACCCACTTTTATTAATCCATTGTTTTTCGGAAACATATAAGAGGATGGCATATGCATGCATGACAGTTTTCACAATGCTAGTCCTAGAACCTCCAACATTTGCCATCAGTCTGCTCACAAAAGCTGTGACTTTTGACGCTCGTTCTGCCACCGGCCTTACATGATGCGAAAAAATTATCCTGAGCTGATGATAGCTCAGTAGCCATTTAAATGGTTTACTTCGAATTTGTCGAATTTCGAATATCCGACAAATGGGCGGCCAAAAATCCTTTGTGACCTTAAAAACAAAAACCTTAAAATGATTAATAGTCCTATGGCTGACTAAGACTAATTACTGACCCTAGTTGACCTTTTATCACGACCCAGTGGCCTTCAGATGACCGACATTTTTTTACTAATATCCCACAAATGTGGTGCCAAAAATCGTTATGACCTTGAAAAAATTTCTAAAACTCATTAAGAAAATTTATGGACGCTAGCTGTGCTTCTGAGATCATCTTTTGAACTTTTAAAAATGAGAGCCAAAAATTTGCTCTGTGGCTTTGAAAAAAAACTATGAAAATATATTTTTTAAAAATCTATGGCTGACCGATTGCAGAAAATAGTAATACAAGGATTTGGTGATTCTTTCCTATAGTGGAACCAGTCGCTTTTCAGGTGGTAATCCCTTTTTCTCGAACACCCCACGAATGAATTGGTAAAATTTAAGCGTGACCTTGAGACGATTCACCCACATGTATTTACGTCTGATGACGTTTTATTTGAAATATAAGAATTAAAAAAAAAACATAGTTGGAAAAAAATTCAAAAATTAATAAATTATTAATAAAAAAAAACAAGTATACGCCCTGGTGAACCTATTTCAAATAAAGTGTATGAATGGTCAGACAAATCATGAAATTCTTCTTATTATTGAAGTTATTGGAGGATGTACATAGATGGTTCAAAAATATACTAATGAGTAATGAAATGACATTGTTAACGATAAAATAGTATAATCTCAAAAGTATTAAAATACACAAAAATATAATTTTTAACATATTTTTTGTTATTAATAAAAAAGCAATATAAATTGTTAGTAAATAATGAAAATAATGAGAGAAAAATGCTTACAAGCATAAATGCAATTCTTAAATAGGCAAAAAAAAAAACTTCGTTGAAAGTTTGAGCTGAAAAACAAGAACGCCATCTTACTTCTTTATTGAATATGAATGTATGGACAAAAACAATTTTAAATGGTTGGAGCGGTTTTCCTTAAAAGTAAATTTTTTATAAAAACATTTATAAGGAAAACTTTTGTTTTTTTCTTGAGTGTTTACTTATTTACAAGAAAAATAAAATTTGAAAAATATTTGTCAACCCGTTTTTGAATCTTTTTTTTCTTGAAAATTTTGATATGCAATATTATTTAATCTCATCCGAAATTTGTGTATAAGAAAATTTATCTAAATCCCGCTAGCCGGTAATGAGAAAATTAAAAAAAAAAAAAACCAACTATGAGAGATACTTCAATCAAAATTGTAGGAGTCGTTTTTGAGAAAAAAAACATATTTTCCTTTCCGGTTTTTAACTTTTGTATGGAAGGTACCGTTATTTTTTCATAAACATATGTATGTACATTTTTTTCTAAAAAGAATTTAGTGAATACTAAAAACTGTTAAATATCGAGTTTTGAAAATATCGATGATACCGTTTTCAAAGTGATTGATTTTCAAAAAAAAAATTGAAACATTTTTAAAAATCCAAAAAATATTTTTTTTTTAATTTAAGTACACAAAAATATTAATAGTTAATGGAAGCCTCTTTATAAAATAAAAACTATTAAAATCAGTCATACCGTTTTGAAGAAAATCGGAAATAAAAAATGATTCTTTGGCAGTTACCATTAATAATCCTTTTTTGAAAAATGGTTTTCCAAAAAAAAGAAACCTTTACTAAAAGTATTTTATTGATTTTTTTTTAAGAAAAATTTTCAAGCCGTTTTTCAGGCAAATACAATTATGTAAAATTACTAAAAAAATTGTATGGCAGGTACAGTTATTTTTGGTTCTAAAAAAAAAGAAAAAAATGTTGACATAATCACCGAAAACCACACTGTAAACGAACAGACAGACAGAATTGTGCCACCCACTTTGTTGGTGTTTTCTTTAATCGTTATGTCATGTTTAATTGTTATCTCAAATTTTTTTTTGGTCGAATCCAAAATTTACCTTATAGTACCCATATCGCAAGAAAAAATACTCAAACAAAAGTCATAACCTTATTATATGCGATTTTCTCCAAAAATCTGGACTGCAATATTATTCCAATTTGTTTGTGATGATCCTTAAAAATGTTATTAAAATCAACAAAGCTATTTCAGAGTAAATATTTGATAACATTCATATCAAAATCGTTGTACCTACATACATATAGCTACGAGTATATGACAGCAACATGTTCTAAATAAATTTGGAAATTAGAGCATGATTTAATTTTAAATGCTCTCTACCAGATTTTATGTCAATCCACTTATCCGTTTAGGTTCTCGCTCGATGTTTACCTGGACGCATACCTAGAAGAAAGAAATATTACACATTTTGGACTTCACCATTACTTTATTGTTAAATTTTATCAAAACGTCAATCTTGTACACGAAACCAATTATATTCATCTTATACAGCCATCAGTAGAAAGAAATTATTAAAAAGTCCAGAAATTGCCTAATATTTACCATAAATATGATGTACGTACGTGTAAATGTAAAAGTACGTGTGTCAGCTGTCAGCTGTCAGCAAAAGTGGACCCCCAACGGGAGTGAATCAATCCTTCTGTACTTATAAACATAATAATAGAATTTCTCTTCCTTAATTTTGTTTCCAAGTATAAAAACCAATTACGGATGATATAATTTTTTTTTTTGAACTTGTGTTTAAAAAAAAAAATCAAAAAAGAGATGAATATGAAAGCGCATAATTTAAATGTAAGACTTCTTAAAAATCTTATTTTTAGTCTATGTTGCTTGATCTTATGTCTTTTCTGTTTTTGTCTTCATTTTCTAAATAAATATAATGAATGTAGATTTCTCCGTTGAGTTGTTATTTAAATTTTTAATAAATTTACATACCTATTGCCCACAACGTGTACCATTATTCTATTATTTAAATAAATCAGGAAACCAGACGACCTTGCCCAATTTAATTGGATTTGGTGAATTTATTGATTTAATAAAGTTATTAAAGGCCTTTTAATGGTCCACGAAAATTGGAATTTCGTTTCGGTAATCAGACAAAAGGATTTCACTAGTCAATGATGATGAATTCAAATGAGTAAAAAATCCCAATTAAGGCGCAACAAAGGCCATTTTGTGTACTTAATGGTATTTTTTTTAAAAGTGGGTAAAAATTCAATTTATTATTCACAATTTTCCTTAATTTTGGGTGTGAATGATAGCAAAAAAAGAAGTATAGGCATCGAAAGCTTCATTTAAAGCTATTTAAAAAATCGAAGTCTTGTAGTCCACAACTGGGGCCTTTGTGAATAAATAATTATAATATGAATACAACTTCGAAGGTATTCAAGTTAGCCAAAATTGGTTTTCACTCCTTCCTAGATAACCTTCTCGGATCACATATCACGAATCACGGATCACGGAATCCATGACCATTTCAGTGCATAATTCGGCCTGCCAGATAGTTTAAAAAATTAAGAATTCAAAGTGAAAAACTGTTTCTTAAAACAGTCGGACAGGGTGAACAATATACTTAAATGGTCTCGGATTCCCTGATATGTGATCCGAGGAGCTTATCTAGTAAGGGGTGAAAACCAATTTTGGCTAATTCAAATGACTTCGAAGTTGCACTCAAAATTGTTTTTTTTAAGCACTGTTTAATCACAAAGGCCCCAGTTGAGGACTTGGATTTTGATTTTTTTATTAGCTTTTAGTGAAGCTTCCGGCACCTATTCTTTGTTTTTTTTTCGGCTCTTAGTCAATATCATTTGAAATTTAAATTTTGTATTCTTAAAAGGCACTTTTGACAGAAAATTCATGTAAATTTCGAAGTTAAAATCAGCTATTTTTACTAAATGGCTTTTTTAGTACAATAATAATACTGCAAGTGACCAATTAGTACAAAAACATAGTTTAAAGAAACAAAGTATCTAGTGAAAGTGAAAAATAAAAAGGTCTTATATATGGAAATAAAAAGTTAGCAAATGACTGTTTTTTTTTCGTGTTCGGAACACATTTATAATGGCGTATTTTTTTTGTTGTTTTTTTATTTAATTAAAAGTTACCATTCTTACGAATATAAATATTTTATTATATATATATATATATATATATATATATATATATTTATATTTAATTCAATTTCCCATAATCTCACTATGCACCCAAATTCTAGAGCTTGTAGTTTACTTCAAAACAAACAAAATAAACTGCAGAACATGGAGTCCATTTCCTCGGCGACTTTTTGTCAACAAAAAAATGACTGAGAGTAGGAACAAAAAGTATTGAAAAAAAGGGGATAAACTTAAAAAATATTTCACTTTAGTTTTAAACTTAAACTTAAAGCTTAAGGAACCCATTCATATATATTTTTAAAAGCGATATAGGTGGATACTATTAGGCAAGTTTTGGATTCATGGAAAAAAAAACTTCGAGATAACAATCAAACATGACGTAACTATGATAGAAAACACCAAAAAAAGTGGGTGGAAAAATTCTCTCTGTCTGTCAGTCTGTCTGTCTGTTTGGCTATAGCGGCCAGATCGCTTTTCTTAAAACTCGATGTATACTGGTTCTTAGTGATTCTGCCCATACGCTTTTTTTTTTTAGAACTGAAAATAACAGTATCTGCCATACAATTTTCTAAGCAATTTTATAAAAATTATTTTTCTCAAAAACGGCTCGATAACTTTTCTCAAAAGAATACAATAAATTTCGTTCGGTAAAAGCAAGTTTTCGATGGGAAACCATTTTCCAAAAAATAAAAGTTATTAATGGTAACAACCAAAGAACCATTTTTTTTATTTTCGATTTGCTTCAAAACATTGTATTGACTTCAATAATTTTTTTTATACCGAAGCTTCAAAACAATGTAAATAATTTTTTTTCGTACTAAAATGTCCAATTTTTTTTTTCGATTTTTAAAAGATGTTAAAAAATGTTTTTTTGAAAATCAAATATTATGAAAAGTAATGGGTCAATTTTTTATAAAACTTGGTATTCAATGGTTTTTCAAACTTTGTGAAGTATTTTAAGAAAAAGTTTAACTTTTATAGAAAAATAACGGTCCAAGCAAATGTTTAAAAAAACCATTAAGGAAAATATTTTTTTCTTAAAAATGGCTTCTTAGATTTTTATTAAACTTTTTCTGTATCCTAAAATTAATGCGATATGCTAACAATGATTATAAAAATTCACAAATATTAACAGTACTTCTCATAGAAAGTTTTTTTTTTATTTTTGAATTTTATCACTATCGGCTGAACAGATTAAAATTGCTTTTTTATACACGAATTCTAAATGAGATTAAAAATATTGCATACCAAAATCAAGTAAAAAAATATTTTTGAATTTTTAAAAAAAGTTTTTTTTTGAAAATTTGATAACTCAAAAACGGATTGACAATTTTTTTTTAAATTTAATTTTTATATGCACATAAGTTAATACTTACAATTTGCATACCAAAAATGTTCCTTAAAAATGTTTTAAGATGATTATTTTTTAAGAAAACCTCTACAACTATTTACTTTTTTTTTCTTTTTTTCATATACTTAGTCATACTCAATCATAAATTAAGATGGCGTTGTTTTTTTGTTTTTTCATTAAGAACTCTCAAAGAAGTTATTTAGCTAATTTAAATATCGTATTTCATGCTTTTAAACATTTTTCTCTCATAAATTCCATGTATTTTCATATAGTGTTCTCAAACACTCAGCGGCTTGAACATAAGAGTAAGTACGTGCTCGTGAAGAACTAGGGCCTAATCCCTAGTAACGGGTGATTTTTTAAGAGGTTTAGAACTTTAAAAAAAAAAAACACAAAAAATTCAAAAAATGAATGAAATATCATCAAATAATTTGAATCGATAGTTTGAACCTTGCAATTTAATGTTTAAAGATAATTTCATGCAAATGTTGACCGCGGCTGCGTCTCAGGTAGCCCATCCGCTGAGTCCAATTTTGGCATACTCTTTCACACATATCGGCCGGTATCTCACGAATGAATGCATGGATGTTGGCTTCCAGTGCGTCAATCGAAGCGGGCTTGTCCCTATAGACATTAGCCTTGACATACCCCCACAAAAAATAATCTAATGGTGTCAAATCGCACGATCTAGGCGGCCAATTGACCGGCCCGAAACGTGAAATTAACAGTTCACCAAACTCGCCTCGCAATTGCGCCATTGTTTCGCGTGCTGTGTGGCATGTGGCACCGTCTTGTTGAAACCACATATCATGCAAGTCAAGAACTTCCATTTCGGGCAAAAAAAAGTTTGTTATCATCGCTCGGTAGCGTTCACCATTGACAGTAACGCTACGATTCGCATCATCTTTGAAGAAATATGGCCCAATAATGCCGCCGGCCCATAAACCGCACCAAACAGTTGCTTTTTCGGGATGCATTGGTAGCTGTTGCAATGCTTCTGGCTGATCTTCACTCCAAATGCGGCAATTATGCTTATTTACGTACCCATTCAACCAAAAATGAGCCTCATCGCTGAACACAATTTTTCGATAAAAAAGCGGATCCTCGGCCAGCTTTCCAAGAGCCCATTCACCAAAAATTCGGCGTTGTGGTAGGTCGGCTGGCTTTAGTTCTTGCACCAGCTGTATCTTAAAAGGCTTTACGCCCAAATCCTTCCGCAAAATTTTCCACGTAGTGCTGTAACAAAGGCCTAACTGCTGGGAACGGCGCCGAATCGACATTTCGCGGTCTTCTGTCACACTAGCTGATACGGCCGCAATATTTTCTTCACTACGCACAGTACGTAAACGTGTTGGTGGTTTAATGTCCAACAAAGTAAATTTGGTGCGAAATTTGGTCACAATCTTCCGAATAGACTGCTCAGAAGGTCGAGAATGCCGACCATAAAATGGAAGCAGCGCGCGATGAACATTTCGAACCGAGCACGAATTTTGATAGTAAAATTCAATAATTTGCAAGCGTTGTTCATTTGTAAGACGATCCATGGTTAAATTGCAAACCAAATTGAAGCTGTTTGACAGTGACACAAGGTACTAAACACACGTCAGCTGTCAAAACCAGTGTTGCCAAAACCAAACCAGCTAAAAAATCACCCGTTATAACTCTCAACCAATCCTGTCTACGTGTTGTTAGTAGGAGAGGAAGGCACCTAAAATCATAATCTTGTTAAATTTTTGAAAATCTTTGAAAATAAAAATCCTGTAACTTGAAAACAAAAAACTTTTTTCGTACTTTTTTTCAATAATATATTTTTTACAATTAAAGAAGTAACTAAAAACTAATTTATATATTTCTAAAAAAAACAAACATAAAAAAAGATCCAACTAAAAGATGAGATAGAGCAACCGTCTAAGGTAGTTATAGATATTCCACTTATTTCAAAAAGACAATCAACGAAAAAAGATTCTTTTTCAGAAGTGGGATTGCATGGAACAAAGAACTGTCGTGATTTAATTTTTTTTACAATTTTTTTTTTAAATAATTTTTTCATTACAATTTATTTATTTTCAAAAAAGATTAGCCACCTCTAAATAATGAAAATTGTAAGAGGACTTCAATGGCCAATTAATTAAAAAATTGTTTATTTAATGCACTTTCCAAAATGGTATAACACACATGCTTGTGTATAAAATCATTAATCTGATAAAGTAACTTTTAATATTTTCGCAAAAAGTTACAATAACCTTCCAATGTGGATAGGATATTTTCATTTTATTTTCACTTTTGATGTGTAAGGGGGTTCAGTGCAAATATAAAACTCGAACGTTAGTGTCATTAATAACATTTGGGATAACAAAATTCGCTATAAGCCTGACGATAACATGGGGTCGAGAATAGAGTGAGGCAAAAGAGTTGTGTGGAGGTCTAATTGAATTTATATTAATAAACCCGTATCTTATTAGCACTGCACCTTCAAAACCATTTTTAAAAATTTTGCGTATTCATTATTCAGTAAAATAAAATTTAGAAATATCAGCGGAAATTGAGGAAATATGGCCAAAATTTTACAAAAACTATTTACGATATTTCCATTTTAATATTTGGTCTTGGGTGATACAAAATTTTTTCAGCAATATTTATCAATTTGGGCTTTTTTTTCTTTTCAGCGTAAAAATTCATTTTCCACGCCAATTCAGAATACAAATTAATGAAATTTGGTACACTACATGGTTTGTGGATTATGAATTCAGTGGTATCGCCATTTTTTTCTACTTAAAACAGGGGCTTCACAATTTAGGTCAAAACATGGTCCCGAATTTCAAAACTTTAAATAAAGAACAACTGTCAAGGTCAGGAACTGAGTCAAGTTAATTTTTGAAATGTCCTAAAATTTGAATATTATGTGTCTGATTGTATACTTTCATGTAAAAATGACTCCAATACTGATTTGTAAAAACTTAAGGAAGATGGTCGAAAATTTTCAGAAATGTTACATGTTTATCAATATTACAAAGAAAAATAAAATGCACGACTGGGTTGCACGTACTTGCTCTTATGTTCAAGATGCTGAGTGTTTAAGAACATTATATGCTAAGACAAAGATATTATGAGAGAAAAATGTTTTAAAACATGAAACACGATGTTTTAATTAGCTAATATAACTTCTTTGAGAGTTCAAAATGAAAAAAATTAACTCCGTCTTAATTCTTAATTGAATATGCTCGTATGGAAAATAGAATTGAAACCCGTTGGAGCTGTTTTTTTAAAAATTAATTTTTGTATACATATATCAAATTCTTAAAACATTTTAAAGAACAAATTTTGGAATGCAAATCTTAAGTATATATTTATATGCAGATAAAAACAAATTGTCAATCCGTTTTTGAGATATCGAACATTAAAAAAAATTTAAACTTTTTTAAAAATTCCAAAACTTCTTTTTGAAAATTTTGAAATGCAATATTATTTTGTCTTATCTGAAATTTGTGTTTAAGAAAATTATCTAAATCCGTTCAGCCGATAATGAGAAAATTCAAAATAAAAAAACACGTTCTGTGACAGGTAAGATTGGAATTCTGACACGTACTTTAAGTCGTACCGAAAAAAAAATTAATATTAAAGTTAATAATTGAGAAAATATAATTCTTAACACCCCGACTCCACAGAACATACAGATGCCCAACATCACAACCACAATCCAATCAACAAACAGCAGATTTTTTCCCGGTGGGCAAATTATTTCATGTCCTTTCATGGTGCAGGGAAACAATTCCACGGGCATCTGCTCCACATGGGAGTTTATTCCACCATAAGTGGGAACCTGTTCCACTTTTCAAAGTGCAATTTATTCTCACCAAGAGAGGGACTTTATTGCACTTTTTAGCGAGAAAGATCTCCACTTGGAATGTGGAGTTTTTTTCCCGCTTCGTATGAGAATCAACTTCACTTCTTTTTCTTTGATTCGTTCTTAGGAGGTATTTTTTTAACATATACATAGTTTCTTTAAATTTAGATTCCTTTAATGCAAAAAAAAACTTTGCCTACACCCAAAATCGCACCCACCTCACTATTTTTTCGCCATAATGCTGGCGTATTTCTGTAAATAAACAATGACGTTTTCTATATTTATGAATCAATAATATCCCAAATTACAAATTTTAGATGGAAAAAATTCCATAAAATTTTATAGTGTAGTTAGTTCCCTCTCGTGGTGAGAATTAATTGCACTTTGAAAAGTGGAATAGATTCCTACTTGTTTGCACCTTGTTTTATTTCTCTCTCACCACTACTTCTTCCTTTGGCAACAATATTCTACTTAAATTATAGGAACAAAGATCGGATAAATAAATAACAACTTTTGCAGCAATATTTACCTCCATATATATCGAAAATCAGACAAAAAACTCACACGCACGTGAAATCTAAAATTTCATGGCCAAGCTTTGAACAGCGTTCATATGCTGTTAAAAAGTTGATTTTCTTTTCTGCCTCCAATGGTTTTTTTCTCGACAGGTTCATAGTCTGAGCATGGCTCATGTCTGGTGGAGCCAGCATGTAAGTTAAGTACTGCATAAAATAAGGCTGTGAAACACAATATAAAAATTTAACTTGTGTTCAAAAAGTAAAATTATATTATTAAAATTTTTCTCCAAAAATCCATTTGACACCTGAAACATAGTGTGCTCTCAATGTTGAATTCCATTGTTCCCTTGTGAATGGTGGTCTGAGAAGAATAATTAACTCTTGCCCTTCGCTATTATCTTCCACCTCTCAAATGGCAAAAACCCCCCTAACTAGAAACCATCTCGATAGTCGACTAAATAAACTCAGAGAAACGATGAAGTGTCATCATACATACATACATACATAGAAAAACTGGAACATAATTACACAGTACAATTTTATCAACCCAAATCATCAGTGGATCTAATTACAAAGATAGTCGAAGATTTGTATACAAAACCGGAACACCCACCTCCCTTTCTGTCTCTACAGGAAGACTTTCATTCTCTTCAAACAAAACTTGACATAATCGAACGAAAAGAATCAAATCAGTATTTTCCAACGTGTGGCCCACCCCCACAGGGGGGTAATATGATTTTGCAGGGGGAAATTTTTCATTTTAATGTATTGCAACCGCTTAAGATTCCCAAACTAAATGAGTGGAAATAAGACAAAAGTTCTCACTTTCACACCTATTTCCATTCGAAGAGTCCGGTCTCCATCTTGGCTTGTTCAAACTTTCGATTGCTCTTCAATTTTGAGGCGTCTATAATCATAACAAAAAAAATATTATGTGTAAATGAGAATCATTTTTAGACAGAATTAAAGTTTTCATAAGCAGAATTTGGGAAAATAGAATTTTGACCAGACAGACTTTTGAAATACAGAATTTTGCACAAACATAATTTTGCACATATAGAATTTTGCATTTACAGATTTTTGGCCAGACAGAATTTTGACCAGCCAGAGTTTACAGAAAAAAGCAGAATTTGTAACAACCTGAATTTTGAAAACCAGAATCCCGACCCACTCCCTTTAAGATTCCAGCTTATAAATACTCGGTGATACTAATAGCTAACTGCAATGAAACATATCAAGGCGGTGGTGTTTCCGTTTCTTATTAAAACGAACTTGAAGTTCATGATTCTGTTACAAATGTTGAGAGTGCCAACTGCTTTAGTTTTAAAGTAAAAATAGGGAAATTATTTTTGTGCTTTTTGTAGTAGATCGTATTAATTTTAGTATATGGGATAAGTTTAATCAAAATTGTAGGAGACGTTTTTGAGAAAAAAAAATATTTTCCTTTCCGGTTCTTATCTTTTGTATGGAAGGTACCGTTATTTTCTCATATATGTAAAATTTATTCTTAATTAATTTATTGAGACAACTAAAAACCCTTAAGTTTCGATTTTCAAAAAATCGAACATATCTTTTTCGAAATATATGATTTCAACGAAAAAATTTTAAACATTTTTTAAAAATCTAAAAAAAATTTTTTTTTCAATTTAAGTACACACAAATATTAATAGTTTTTGGAAGCCTCTCTATATAAGAAATTATAGGAATCAGTCATACCGTTTTGAAGAAAATCAAAAATTTAAAAAAAAATATTCTTTCGGGAGGTACTCGTACCATTAATAATCATTTTTTGAAAAATGAGTTTCCACCCAAAGGAAGCCTTTACTAAAAGTAATTTATTGATTTTTTTTATTAAAAAATATTGTCGAGCCGTTTTTGAGAAAAATACGATTAATTAAAATAGGATAAGAAATTTGTATGGCAGGTTCCCTTATTTTTGGTTATAAACTAAATTAAAAAAACATGTGAGCATAATCACCAAAAACCACTGTGTATCAATTTTGAAGAAAATCCATCGGGCCGTTTAGGTTGTAGAAGAACAGACAGACATAGGGTAAAGCCGGGGGATATGGTATACATTTTTAGTTTTCCTTGTTACTCAAAAAGTGAAGTTGGTTTTTATTTTAAACTTTGATATACGTCTTCTGTAATTAATTTGTAAACGAAAAATAGCTTGATTTCCAAAGCTTTTATAAAAAATATTTGATTTGATTTTACCACTTTTTATCCAAATTACTCAAACAAAACAAGTACGCTCAACTACAGTGGTAAATACAAAAAATTAAACCAGCATCACTCTTGGTTTTTTCGTTAGAGGGAACACCCGGTGCCAAATATTTTCGTTGCTGCACTTTGTTAAGTTATGCACAAACAAAAATTTACTAAAATTAAGCCACTATTTTTTTATTTTCGGTCTATTTATTTAAGTTTAAACTGTATCAATTGAGAGCATATGTTAAAATGACTGATATTTAAATATTTTTGTTTTAATTACAAGTAATTAAGTATAAGTAATTAAGTAGTATTTAAAAGGTGCCATATCTCCCGTGGTGCCATATTATCCCACTTTACCCTACAGAATTCCACCCACTTTTTTGGTGATTTCTATCATCATAATGTCGTGTTTGGTTGGTATCTTGAAATTGTACATATCTCAAGTCAAAAATCCGGTTAAATTTTGGCTCATTTTTTCTAATTCAAAACAATGAACTTAAATTTTTGCAGGATTTTTTAAAAATTTATTTGGAAGAAATAAAGGGGTGCTTTATTTAAAACAAAACAATAACCCTTTGAAGGACCACCCTGCTGTATGTAAATATTCTCATTTTTGTTGGCAAGCAATCGAATGTCATTCTTTTTTTTTAGCTTAAAAGCTATCTTATAATTTTTTTTTATAAAATTGAGTTTCGTAACGTTTTTTCTATAATTATGTTCTTGCATATTTTTAAAAGTTTTTAAGTTCCAAGCAACTTGAAAAATAAGGGCAAGTAAGTGCGACCCATTCATGCTTTTTATTATTTTGTTGGGTTGTATCATCGAATTGCAATTAGGGATGCGCTACGGCAAAGACAAAGTTTTGATTGATGATGTATGTATGCAAGTATATATGTATGTATTTTTTTAATAAAATATAAATATCCGAAAAGTACATATACATTTTTATTTCGAATTGTATTTATTTGAGGCTACATAATAAATAAAGTATACGTACACTGTTTTAAAATATGTAGAATGAAAAAAGAATCATATATGTTGAAACAAAATTTTGTCTCGATTTCTATTTTAAAATTTTTGTTTATTGTTTATTGACCAAATTGAATTTTCTTTATAATTGTTAATGGATGCGCGATCTAAATGATCTAATAACAAGGGTATTCATGCAACGATGTAACCTTTCCACGTGGTAATTTATTTTAGTTTACGATGCACGTTTCATGAACACCCATTTGCGTTAACATCGTAAACTAATCCGTTATTTGTTTAACGTCAAATAAAATAATACTTTCGTCCAATTTTGTTTTCAATTTTTATTATTTTTCTTTTTATTGTATCCTTCCTCAGCCATTTTAATTAAAATGTTTCTCGTTTTGATGTATTAATTTTTTTGTTTGATTCTTTTTTGTTCAGAATTAGTTTAAAAGTTTACCACGTTTACCATTTTTATTTACGATACAAATTCATATCGGAAAGTTTACGATTTAATGGAAAAGATTTGTCATACAAATGTTGACAGATCGGTTACGATGTAGTAAACATCCCGACGATAACGATATTTACAATAGTTTTCCGAAGTTGCATGAATATCCTTAATATTCTTTGGCTTTTTTTGATACTGATAATAGCAATGAAGCAACGTTGCACTGATTTATTCAAACCATCTCAACTAGGGTTACTGCCCTCCTCAGAGGATCTCTATTATTAAACATTTAGTCCGTTTAAAAAAAAATAAAATAATTCGAAATATTTACAAAAAATACTTTTTTATTTCGTAAAGAGTTCCTCTTGGAGAGTTTAAATTCACAAAATTCGAACAAAAAAAGTTAAAGCGTTGTCCGCCATTTTGGGAAAAAAAGCTTTGAAAGATCTAAAGGCAATTTTCTCGGCTCCTATTGAACGTAGAGCAATGTTTTTAAATTTTTGTTTGACTTTGAAGGTAAGAGTGTTTTATAGAACTTTTGTCTACAATTTTTTTTTTGACATCTCCTTCAGATGAAAAGTTATTGTCGAAAATCTGTCGAAATTTTTGAGTGAGATATGGTTTTTAAAGTTTATTTCACCTCTTGTTGATCTGAGCGAAAAATTACTCAGATAATTTTTTTTGAACACGTAATTTCCTACATTTTTGTATATTTAGATTTTAGATATATTAAAAAACAGCATTATAAAGTTGCTAATATCCAGCAAATAATTCCATATGAGTAATTATGATTCATACTTGAAAAACTGCATATCCCTATCAAGGTCCCATTTGCGCGGGTGAAAGTTGCCCTGCTAACTTCACAGACGTCAAAAAATGGAAGCTGTATGCACAAAGTAAAAACTTTGTGTTCATAAAAAAGTTAGGTATAATATAGTTTTGCAAAATAAAGTAGATTTTTTTTATGAATTTACAAACTTAATATAAAAGCAATAGAAACGAAAATCTGTTTAAGTTAAATACGAGTATAAAGTACTTTTGTTGCGGAAGCTAAGTCTAATAATTATGACATGTGGCGTTTTTCGAGTGTCCGGTGTCACTGTTTACTATTCGCTGTCGTCAACTATTGTAGATTTGGTTTTGGACTATTTTACTAACGCGATGAAACGATTTAGAAAGTAGAGCAACCTCGCTTTCTTTGCAAATACGTGGATGAAATTTTCGTAGAAGTAGTCTGGCATTAAATCAATGGCACACTCAAGGCTCTTAACAGATTTCAGAAAAACCACTTTTCATCAACAAAATCTTACTGCAAGTTTGGAATCATTCGATAAAATTTCAAGGAAACAGTTCTGTATAGGTACTGACGCCTTTCAAATTATTTTTTTTTTATAGTTCAAGAGTGTCAAGCGATGATTTCTTGTAACTGACCGTTTTCAGTATAGGGGAAACGTCATTTAAACGCCTTTTGGACATCATTGAAGCTAATTTAAAAAAAAATATACATAAGCTGTCTTCCAATTTCAAAAAGTATATTTATTATTTAGTTTAATTTTACACTTACTTTCTTTGATATATCTCGTATCTAGTCCTTTTGAAAGTCATCTTGCATTGAATAACTGAGACTGTAAAGTAACAATAGGATATTTTTATAAGTGAAGTTTGTGAAACTTTTCATTTAAAATTTATGAATATTTGGAATTGGATCCGGAATATTTTCCTTTGATAACTTCTTCAAAAGGAATACAGAAGAGAAGACATATATATGTATGTATGGATGTATGAATCTACGTATACATATCATTGTATTTATTTTCAGAAACAAAAATTTCACTGTTGTTTGAGAGTTTTTGACGATATTGCTCTTTGCTGTCTTCTTAAAGAATGAAGTCTCTAAGGCCGTAGTATTATAGCATACCCCTATACAAACATTTTATGTGTTCGTTTTTTTTATTATCAAACTATTAGTCCAATCAAATTGTATTGTTACTATGCAATTTGTATAGGGTAGTTTTGATTCTGCACCTCTTTTATGTTTTCGGTGGTTCTGAATCCCGATCTGAGGTTAAAATTTCGCGACGCAACATGGAAAAAATGCAAAAAATGATGGGAGTTTTTCACTAAATGGCTCGAAAACTACCAATTAATCGACTATTACATCAAAGTACCATGGAAAGTATACACAATTTCCAATAAATCTATGCTTAAGGTTTTTAAATTTACGTATTTTTTCTGTTTTCGAAAATCCACTCGAAAACAGTAACAGTTGTACATATATATAACATGAACCAAGACATAATTTTTCGATGGTCTTTGATGGTTTGAACTCGAATATGGTCTTGAAATTGCTCTAGTTTGTTACGTTTTAGAGATATTCGAATCTTAAAATATAAAAAAAGCGTTTTTAATGCAAATTTGGGGTAATATTTTTTGGCGAGGTAATTTTTTTTTGAAAAATGTTTATGGTCATTCTAAACTATAAATATTTTACTTCAAAATTCCTTTGAAATTTTCATCTTCCAGACATCCTTGGCATTCGTCTAAAGGCTATACGTTATTGGATAAATGCAGGCAGTTTTTACTTAATGTTTTCAAGTGGATTTTGGAAAACAGTTAAAATACGTCAATTTTCAACTATAGTTTGAGTCAAAAGGATTATCGCAGAAAAAAACCATAAACAGAGATTTATTGTGTATACTTTGAAAACTATTAGCTAACCACTCTTAAACGGTGAATGTTATAAAATTTATTTTAACACAGTTTGTAGTTTTTTAACCTTAAGAAAATCTAATTTTTTTCTTCATTGGCGGTCATTAAAAAGATGTTTTTTTTTATATAAAATAGACAAAAATCAAAAATAATGGTATTTTACGTTTTTTCTTAAATAGTGAATTTATTGAAAAATTATTTAAAAATATATTCCCTATAAGAACTATTTTGATGGAGTGCCGAATAAAAAGATATTAAAACTTCAACAAGGTTCGATTTTCGAAAATGTTTGTTTTTAGAGCCCATAACGACTTGCACCACGACCTCAAATAAATTTCCACTTGAAATTAAAATTTTCGGAAAACAACTATCTTTATTTTCCTATATAAGGAATACTCATGCAAAAGTCTTCAGATGAATCTGGCTTGCGTTGAAAAAAGTTATTTAATGTCGAAAGTCAGGATTTTTTTTTTGCGTTCATATGTTTTCGATATTTAACCTTGAATAACTTTTAACGCAATTCAGATTTGTTTGAAGACTTTTGCATGCATATTCCTTAAGCTAAAGTAAAGATAATATTGCTTTTAAAAATCATCACTTGGAATTTTTCCGCAGTGGAAGTACATTTTTTCTGAACTATTTACGATTTTAAATTAATTAAGTTTACATCAATTTGATCAATTTGAAAATGTATCAATAATTGAATTATAGCAACAAGTAGTATAATGAACAGTATTATGACAAAAACAGTGTGCTCGGCATAAGATGCTCTAGAAAGCAGAGGTTGAAAATAACTGGTTTCTCACTGAGAGATATTCAATTTGTCAAATTTCATTTTGGTCACGACGACGACGATGTAGTCGTTCAAATGTTATTTTCAGTGAAATAGTCACGGTGTTAATCAATCCTTGGACTCACCGTACCCTTTTACATGGCTATTTGTGTCGTGTTTTTCTCGCTATGATCTCTCTTTGGTGTCGCCGTGACATTTACACGTGCTTTTTAGCATTGAGCATGCTTTGCCATTTTCTCGCTTTGGTCTCACTATTGTCTCGCCAATGGTTTTCTTAAATTGTTGTTCTAAACTTGGTTTTCAGTGTCATTGTCATAGTGTTCGTCTATTAATTCGATTCGACTATTAAATTGATTAGCATTTTCAAGTTACTGGCCACTCAAGAACCTGTCGTTCAAGAAAGCTGTGGACTATCCTTGACTATCCTTAAAAATCCCTTGTCGTGAAAATTCATACGGTGAGACCCCGACGATATGAACATCATGGCCACAAATGAGAAAATCCTGTTTAAACGGCCACGGCGAGACGAATATCATGGCAAGAAACGACGAAATCATGTGTAAACGCAATCGGTAAGATGACGCCAAGAAGTCTTCAACCACTCAGACGCGTGAAAACTCTAAGACCAAATGAGATTTATTTTTTTCCTTCAGCAATAAGTGGTCAGTGGTTAACCGAAACCTACAAGAAATGGCAATAAAAGTTTCTCACTGAGAGAAAAAAGGGACCATTTTCTAAAATCTAGGCAGGTAAGCAAATATTTAAAGACCTTTCAAAAGGTTGAGTTTTATTTTCTACCTCTGTGGTAGAAAGTGTAGGTTGGGTCGTCAAAATCTAATCTCCCCGTTCAGGTGGAAGAGACAGTTTTCTAAAAAAAGTGACTAAAAGAGAAATGCAAATAATAAAAAACAGTGGTAATTGTTGCGTGTGCTTAAACTTTAAAATAAATCACAAGTAAACAAATCAACCAAGTTTAATTCTTTCGCTCACCGGTGCCAAAACTCGCTATGTTATTTCTGGCAAATTATTGCCTTCAATGTTTCACGTATTTACTTACTAAGGGTATTCATGCAACTTCGTTGGTTAGGGAAATGATTTACACAATTTGGTTAAACTTATCAAAGGATTTTGTTGCGTAAAAATAACCAAACTGGTTAAACTTATCCAAACGTCATTGTGACTCTTACTCTGATTGAATTACGTAGCATTTTATCAGATGTTTAAAAAAGGTCGTTCATGCAAGCTTTGCGTAAACTTATCATTTTACACAATTTGTAAACTTACGACGTTGCATGAATACCCTTACTATCAAAGATCGTTTTCCTTCCTGTCCCGAGGCCATTTCGCTGAAAAACTTCTACCATTCTATCTGCTATTGTTCAAAACTGGGTTTCAAGATCTGTAGTTCCTCAAACGACCACGACTGATAAAGGAACTTAATTCGAATCTAAAAAGCGGATCAGAACTACAACATACCATTCTCAAGTGAACGGGTCTGTAGAAAGGTTTTAACGACAGCTTAAAAATTATCCTTGCACTCATGACGATAAACAAAATTGGTTTTCAAACTTACATCGGTATTCCTTCTTCAGTAACTAACGACATAAACGTAACGTCTGTTCAGTTATTGTACGGACGAAATTTACGTTTACGTGCTAAATTAATCGAACCCAAACACTTGAATCCAATTTTAAATATATACCGACAGCTCGTGAAAGAGCAAATAATATCTATCCACTGACTCAAATCACCCTTTTACGCAAAAGACAACAATTTTCCACATAAATAATTACGATATTAGGGCGTGGTCCTAATTTTTTTGAAGAAAAAACAAAATTGTTTGTTTTACTGAGCACCTTTTTATTCTTCTACAATAAAACTAGTATACAAAAATTTGAGGATAAACGGATTGTATTATTACAATGAACTCGAAAATTTGAATTAGATTTTTCTTAAAACCGACCAAAGCTGGGGGCTATTAAAAGTTTGATTTACAGAATTAATGAAGTGCATTTTCAAAACTACGCTAGCTTAAAAAAACAATAAACGACACTACTAGGTCGCACGTGTTTGCTTAAAAAGTTCAAGTTGCTTGGAAATTTAGTACAGTGGACACTAGATTTAGTGAAGAATTGAAAACCAGGCATGTTCACTCTTTCGAGATTGTTCACTTTTTCGAGCGGGAGTTTAAAAAGGCTGTATAAAGATGAATTTAATTCTAAATGCATATTTTGTTCTATGTGATTGTTTTTCAATTAGGCTTAAAAAACAGAAACAGTTTCTTGGTGTCCTCAAGCAATGTCAAATGCTTGCGAAACATTTTCAATAAAATTTTCTGTGTTCACTTTTGTGGATAGTTCACTATTACGATACTTACTTAATCGAGCGTCTACTGTATTTTGAAAAATACAAAGCAATCTTACACATTTGTTTTTATTGAAATCGTTTGAGCCGTTTTGGAGACAATAAGCTTTTTTTATGGGTTGTATGGCAGGATGCATTATTTTGGGAGCTTTAAATGGATTTCAATAGCCTTTTAAATAAATTAAATAATTTTGGTGGCACAACAGCTCGTGGAGAACCAAGGCCTAGTGACTTACAACTCTCAACCATTCCTGTGTGCGTATTTTTGGCAGGAATGGAGGGGACCTACAATTTTTTGCTGAGTCCGAACGTCAGATGAGAAGCACTTTTTCATGACAAGTATACTCTTGGAGGATTTTTCAATTCTTCCCAAGAGGCAGTACCTGAGAAAAAAACATTTCTGTTTATAGGTGGCAGCGGCTGGGAATCGAACCCAGACCTTTGGCATGACAGTCCTACGCACTAACCATCATGCCACGAGGTCAATAGCCCTTTACTCTTCAATATAAGCTCAGTGCCGAAAAATGTAAAGGTGGTCTAAAAAAAAATACTGTAATGTCTTAAGATGGTAATGAACAAAAGAAAGGATATAAGCAGCTTAAATAAATTAAATAATGTGACATTAGTGTAAAATTTTAACTTAAAAATAAAAAAATGAGTTTTGAAACTATACCCCTCGATTAAACTGTAATACCTACTCGTGCTTCCAAAAATGCTCATACTCATCACCTTACCCTTGTGCTCAACTTTGGACGCACTGTTGTAAATTATATAGAGATCCTTTCTTCAGCCGCAATACACCAATGTGGAGTGCCTTACCCGACTTAATTTTTCCCTCCCATTATAAGATTCAAACATTCAAAACCAACGTAGGTCGGTATCTTCTCTTAAATCATCTCCAAATTTTCCTAAAGCTCACACTGTGTCATTTTAAGGGTAATCATATCATAACCCCTTGTGCGTAAAATGTATTAAAAAAAGGACTAGTTTTGATATTAAAAATAAGGCGTGTCCGATTTTTAATACCAATATTCTAAGCCATTCAGGATTTTGGCATTCGAGATTTCCAGTTTCGGGATTGTGTCATTCAGGATTTTGGCATTCGAAAATTTGTATGTTCTGGATTTTCGCATTCGAATTTTTTTGTAATTTTCGGAATTTGTATTCGGGATTTCATACCCATCCCCGTAGAACATATCAACTTCATTGACTCGCGGCAACATCGAGCAAAATAGCAACTATGTCTCAGTGAAGCAAATTTGTTAATCCCATATTGGAAGTAAAAAATTGACACCTGTAGCTGAAATATGAATTTGAATATACCAATCCAAAGCTATAACTTAATACAGCTAGCTCGGAATCAATGTGAAGGGAAAGCAGCCATGTCTGAGAACTAACAAAGATATTTTAGATTTATAATAATTGAACCGAAGATGTTTAAATTTTGTTTTTATACTATTTCAAACTTTTAAAACAACAAAATTAAAATTAAAATTAAGTATCAAAACTTTTCTTGCCTGAGGAATTTTGAACCCTTTAATACACCACTATCAACCTTCATGATTCTCAAAAATATTTTTTTTTTTTCAAATCCAAAACTTACCTTAAATTTTCCATAACGGAAGC
This sequence comes from Dasysyrphus albostriatus, assembly GCA_946251815.1. NCBI lineage: Eukaryota > Metazoa > Arthropoda > Insecta > Diptera > Syrphidae > Dasysyrphus > Dasysyrphus albostriatus. Next base: position 59,298,111 of record OX276335.1, read on the forward strand.
AAGGCATCAAACACATTGACTAACTGAGCATATTTGTATTCTTTTTATAAGTGACTCTGAGCAAAATAATAAGTTTATGCTTTGAACTTAAATTGATGATTCGTTTAAGAACTATGGAACATGATACACATAGTGGTTTTGTGGAAAGAAAAGGCACCCACTTCAAATGAAACAAGCTGTAGAAGGTAATTGAAGCTGTTTACCTTTCAATATGCCTTATTTTCCCATGTTAGTCTGTCTTACTTAATGATATTTTCATGGAATTCAATACAAAAGGCTTTTTGTATCTTCCATTGAAATGTAGGTAATTGATGAATATTTTGTATAGTTTCAGAACTTTTCCAGGTTCTTTTATAGCAACAAATTTATATTTATATATATGTGCATGATTTCTGGCAGTTAAATGCGTCAGGCAACACAGCGACTTGCTTTAAGCTATTTATTGAGGATGGGCGAAAAATATCATATTAATGGGGTGATTGAGCCATGTATCAATTCAATTCTAATCATAACTCAGACTTTTTGAAAAATGTAACGTGTGCACCATCTCTTAAGCCGGTTTGTTAACATTGAATAACTTGGAAATTTGATTAAAAATACCTTTTTTGGCCTTTTGTCCTTCAAAATGGCGTTTCGCACGGCTTATTCACTTGAACTCATCAGTGACCTAGGAAGAGCCTTTATCATACCAAATTTGTATTAAGTTCAGTTTAACTTATATAGATGTTTTGACAAAAAAAAAACCATGTAAACTGTGTCCAACTTTGACATTTATCAACCAATTAATTTGAATAAGCTAAGTAGACATGTTTTTTGAAACGTCAATTCACTATTATTTTAACCATGAATCAACACTATTCGTCTTTTGGTGTTTTTTTTTAAAATAAATATTAAAAAGAAAGCAGTGGATTGAAGTGACTATCACGCTTCAATTTCGAAATCATTAATTTCGGGCTAGACAATTTGATGATTGGTTCAAGCACATATGTGCTCACCTGCTCACTCCACTTTTCGCTCCATTTTCCAGTGTAAGTAACAATTCGCTCATAAGACCACACGTATTCCTTAAATCAAATTAAATTTATAAAGGAGAAATAAAGTTTTATGCCAGCACAAACAATAGGAGACCGATCTTAAGAAACTCACTCGATTGGGTCACAATACACACCCGATGTCAAACAAGGCAGCTAGCAACCTCCAGCCACTGGGAGGGCACCATGAACTCTCTTCAAAAACCAGTAAAGTCACATCTATGACAGTTACTAGGTTTGTTATTTGGGCCCTGAAGTTGAAGTAGGCTGACTTCAGGTCACCCTAAAGCGTGTTTTGAAAAACGAAAAACTTGAACTCACCCTGAAATTTTTATCAAACCTGGGGGCCAAATCCGTATACACAGTATTATGTCAAATATATTAAATTCAATCTTGTGGAATCGCAATAATTGATGTGTACACGATTTTCTGTGTACACAGACAAAATTCACTCTTGGGGAATAAGGCCCCTGGGGTTGCCCTAAACTCACACTAAAGTTGGGTTTTATGCTGGGGCGAGTTGAGGTTACGAATAACGTGTTAGTGTTTGTAGGTACATACGTTCGTACGTACGTACGTTCCTTCGCTTTTTTTCGTTCACCATATCTTAAAAACGAATGAAGATATCATCGACTTTGGATGGATTTTATTTTATATATAAGAGTTTCAATACGTGGAGAAAGGACTTTCAAAAACATTCAATGAGCGTTTTTTTTTATTTCAATAAGAGCGCTACAAAAGTTTTTTTTAAATAAAACAAAAACGGTTTTGGATATCAATGAAATTCTTTATTCCTGTAAATGTACGTTCAATGCCATTATATATGGAACTCGATTTCTTTTGCATGGCCACCACGGGCACGCTTGCAGAAGTCCAGACGCTGAACCCAATTTTCGACGGTTTTCAAGCATAAATCGGCCAATACTGCTGCAATTTCACGTTCGATATTCGTACGAAGTTCATCAATCTTCGCTGGCTTGTTGGCATAGACCATAGACTTGACGTAGCCCCACAGGAAATAGTTTAACGGCGTCAAATCGCACGACTGAGGCGGCCAAGCGACTGGACTATTTCGTGAGATAACACATTCTCCAAACTTGGTTTTCAATAAATTGACTGTGACATTCGCTGTGTGGCTTGTGCCGCCGTCTTGTTGGAACCACATATCCTCTAAGTCCATATCATCCAATTGGGGCCAAAAATATTCGGTTATCATTGAACGGTAGCGATCCCCATTCACAGTAACGAGCCAGTCTTGATCATCACGGAAGAAGTACGGCCAATGACGCCGCCGGCCCATAACCCACACCAAACAGTAATTTTTTCGGGATGATTTTTCGATGAAAATCCGAATCATTTTCAAGTTGTTTATCAGCCCAATTCACGAATATGGTGGTCAAGCGGCTTCAGTTCTTGTGTCAATTTAATCTTGTAAGGATGTAGGCCAAGATATTTTCGCAAAATTCGCCATAACGACGTCACAGAGGTGCCCAACGCTTGAGAACGACGTGTGAGAGACACATTTGGGCTCTATGCAACTGAAGCCTCAGTGGCAGCAGTATTCTCGACACTACGGGCACTTCTTTGTCTCACTGGCACGGAAACATTTTGTACTGTGCCTGTGGATTCAAATTTTTCCACTGAACGCTCAATTGTTGATCTGCTAGGACGATTATGACGACCATAAATTGGACGAAGCGCTCTTAACGTTGAGGCCACTGACTATAAATTTCGGTAGTAGATTTTAATAACTACGACTCGTTGTTGGCTCGTATATCTTTCCATCATGAAATGACAAACCTTACTAAAGAGAAATGTCAAAAGAGCGGCAAGAAATATGGCGTCGTTTGCTGTCCCTGTCGCTCTACTTTTGAAGCGTCCCAGTTGAAAACCCCTTTATTATACCCCCTCGAGGAATATTACTGGATTCCAACGAACTATACCTGAACACGACAGTTTGTGGGCTTCGAACAATTTTGTGCTACGTATGCTGGTGTTGGGTTAAAGAATTTAACCAAATTTCCCCAGAAAATTTGTTGGCTTCTTGGAATTATCTGTTCTAGAAAAAACTCAGAACCTAACCATCAAATAAATTAAGTTGTTAAAATATATAGTTGGATTTTAACTAAGTCAATGGAATTCTAATATAGTTAACTTAAATCGCAGTAGCTTTTTCGAACATAACTTTGAAAATAAAAGCTTCTAATTTGAACAGCATTTCCCCATAATCAACAAAAATGTACCATTACCATCTAACAACAATATTTACTCAGGAACTTTCATCAAATGATGCTTCGAAGGCATTTTTAAAGAGAATATTTTTAAGCTATAAAAATATTTATCTATGCCACTATAAAAGGATGTACAGCATACTGAATAGATAAACAGGTGCTTGCAAAGTTTTATTTGTTTTGGATGTGGTTTCTATTCCCTATTCATTAAATCAAACAAGTATTAAGTACCTACCTATCCGTCTATGCATAAATTATCCTTTTTCGTAAAGTCTTTTATTTTTTATCCGATTTTTTAATATTGATTTTATTTGTTTTATTTATATTTGAATGCCATATGCTAACTGTGAATATATATATGTTATATGACGTACTTTTACCTTCATATTTATAAATAAATGATTCACGATATTTATTTAATGATTTCAGCTACAAAAATAATTTTGCTATAACCATCATCGGTAGTCGGTATTTTTATCAAGAATTTAATTCTTTCTTCGTATTCCTGTTTTCATTCATGCATTCTTTCCAAACCTAAAAATGAAGTAAAGGATGACTTTTTCAGAGGTACAAAACTTAAAAATGAAATAAATTACACAACGATGCAAAAAGTGTTAATGGCCATGGTATTGGATTTATTGTAAAGATACAATTTCTGACAAGTGTTTAAAAAAAAATGTTTCTGTCATATGAGCCCTAGACTGTACAAATGAAACACAATTCGAGAAATACGACAGCGGGTCGTGGTAGTATTTATCTCAAAAAAGATTTCAACGATTTTGATAAAAAAATCAGGGTGTTATTGTATGGTGTAGTTTTTGGTACAAGAATAAATTACTTTTGGTGCCTATCATATAACAGTTTTTTTATATTAGATTTTCTTCAACGGATCCGCCTTCTTTAAAAAGATCAAAAATAATGCAGAAATAATTTAAAAATTGAATTTTTTATTTTATTATTTTCTTGAAAATTTAATAAGAGGTTGTTCGAAAATGGGTTGATGATTTTTTTTGAATAGGTTTGTAGATATATCATGTAATAAAACGACAAACGCGAATTTTGTGGTACAATTTACTCGGTCTACAAAAGCCGAAGGCATATATAAATTATAAATCATTGGAACAGTTTTTTTGCACAGAAGTTCAGAATGCAAAAATCTATACAATAAAATAAAATTGCGTAGTAAGTGCGAGCAAGAGCAAGAGGGACAGCGAGCAAATGTGGCGCTTCGATGTTTTCCACCCACCAAACAACCAATTTTCCAACATTGACTGGAATGTCTGATGGCAGTGTTCAGTGCTGCAGAAAATAATAATAAGTGGCTCATACCATGTTGGCATGAGCTTATCGAAGGATCGAGTTCAGTCCGGATCGAAATTTTGACCCAGATGTGTATGACAATTCCAGATCGATGGATTGAATTCAAATGGAATTGAAGTGACAGCTTTGCTTTCATTGTGTGGGTGAGACGTTGTTAGTAAAAATAAATTTCGACCACAAATAACAAACAACCAAAATAAGCCAAAGATACAACATAAAACAGTATGGAAACAAAATACACAACTACGAAATCTTAATTCTTCAATCCATCAATTTAAGTATTTCGATTCAATCTAGCTCGCCGAGCTTCAGGTCTATATGGACCTAAATCCTGATTCAATTCGGATTCAATTCTCCATGTAAATGAGGTATCAGTTTTTCTCTACGCTACAGCTTTTATTGAAAAATGGTGTTAGCTCTCGAGTTTCGAGGGTTGGACGCACTAGTATTTATAAATACTCAAAATTGGCATACACAATTTTTTCTTAATGTAATGTAAGCTTTTAAAAAAATCGCTCCAACAATTTGAATTTAAATGTTTTTTGCATGCATGTATGCGTATGTATTTTTAATTAAATGCTTTTCTTATATTTTTTCTATAATTACTTGCAAATTTAGACATTTTTAAGTTCCAATCAACTTGAAAACAAGAGCAAGTACGTGCGATTCAGTTGTGCATTTAATTTGTTTTTAAAATGGAAAAGCATCTCCTTTTAGGGAGATACGAAGTTAATTTTTTTTTTTTGAGAATGCTAATTCTTTCCTATCTTGCTATTCTTTCTAACTAGTCCCGTCTCCCGTGCAATTCAGGTTGCATTGAAAAAAACGGTCAAGGCCGTGTCTGGGGTTGGGGAAAAGGGGCAAATACCCCCAAGCACCTTTGTGTGAAGGGCACCGTGCTGCGAATGGCTCGCCACGTTCCATGTCGTGAAGGCTGACACGAGGTGAACAAATTTGGAATTTATTTCTGCTATTATATTGACCAACAACTGAAATAGATTTGGGTATGATATGTTGAAGAGATTGATTATTATAATCTTGGCAGTAAATATTTTTGGTGGTCAAAGGACTGACTGATAAAAAAAATAGACAGAATTTCACCAAAATTTCGACTGTGATCGATATAACAAATTTCATTACAATAGCATTAAGTTCAATAATCTATTTTTCTAATGTTACATGTTTCAAAACATCATCTACGGTGCAACTGAGGAGCAGGCTTGCCAGATTGGGCTACATATCGGAAATTGGGCTATTTTTTCCGAATTTTCCGACAACAATTTTTGTATGACTGCCCAATCATAATCGGACTACTAATAGTCCAAATCTAATCTTGGATGATAATTTTTTCGTATAAATAAATCATAGATGAAACACTTTTCTCACCCTTAACTTTTAACTTAGCTTAAAGAGTAAGTATTCCATAAGTTAGCATCACTGACTAGTTCCATATTACACACTACACGATGATTCTTTGGGTCTAACTCTTTTTAATCGGTTCGAACTGCAAAGATAAAATCAAGTACTAAAATTCGAAAAGAGTCAGACGAGATCGTCGGGAATAGGGAATATCCATTTAAACTCTTCTTCTTTTCATGAGAAAAAAAGTAGATATTAAAAATAAACTGTGATTGAAATAATGAAAACATTTTTTATTGTTATTTGGCTTCTATTTCGGCTACTTTTTGGCTCCGATTTCAACCCATTCAAGACTTGGCAGCCCTGCAACTGAGCAATAAACAAAAACAAATCGAGTTGACGAATATGTAAAAGCAGGTTTTTTATGGAACCATGGCAAATATTTACTTTATAAATTTCTACAAGAATTTTCCTGTTGAATTTTTTCTGTCCATATAAGCTGGCTAGAACAACACTATGCACAGATTAAAGTATCACATATTAAAGGGCTTTTCAAACGGGACGCTACAAAAGTAGAGCGGCAGGGACAGTAAACGACGCCATATTTCTTGCCGCTCTTTTGACATTTCTCTTCAGTAAGGTTTGACATTTCAGGATGGAAAGATATACGAGCTAACAACGAGTCGAAATTATTCAAATTCACTACCGAAATTCGGAGTCAGTGCGCTACGTCCAATTTATGGTCGTCATAATCGTCCCAGCAGATCAACAATTGAGCATCTAGTGGAAAAAATTTGAATCCACAGGCACAGTACAAAATGTTCCCGTGCCAGTGAGACAAAGAAGTGCCCGTTGTGTCGAGAATATTGTTGCCGCTGAGGCTTCAGTTGCAGAAAGCCCAAATGTGTCTCTCACACGTCGTTCTCAAGCGTTGGGCATCTATTTGACGTCGTTGTGGCGAATTTTGCGAAAAGATCTTGGCCTACATCCTTACAAGATTAAATTGACGCAAGAACTGAGCCCGCTTGACCACCAGAAGCGTCGTATGTTCGTGAATTGCGCTGAGCAACAACTTGAAAACGATTCGGATTTTCATCGAAAAATCATCTTCAGCGATGAGGCTCATTTCTGGCTGAATGGCTTCGTCAATAAACAAAATATGCGATATTGGTCAGGCAGCAATCCACACGTACTCCATGAGTCATCATTGCATCCCGAAAACGGTTTGGTGTGGTTTATGGGCCGGCGGCGTAATTGGGCCGTACTTCTTCCGTGATGACCAAGACCGGCACGTTCCTGTGAATGGGGATCGCTACCATTCAATGATAACCGAATATTCTTGGCCCCAAGTGGATGATATGGACTTGGAGGACATGTTGTTCCAACAGGACGGCGCCACAAGCCACACGGCAAATGTCACAATTAATTTATGGGAAACCAAGTTTGGAGAACGTGTTATCTCACGAAATGGTCCAGTCGCTTGGCCAGCTCGGTCTTGCGATTTGACGCCGTTAGACTATTTCCTGTGGGGTAACGTCAAATCTATGGTCTATGCCAACAAGCCAGCGACGATTGATGAACTTCGTGCGAATATCGGACGTGAAATTGCAGCAGTATCGGCCGATTTATGTTTGAAAACCGTCGAAAATTGGGTTTAGCGTCTGAACTTCTGCAAGCGTGCCCGTGGTGGCCATGCAAAAGAAATCGAGTTCCATACATAATGGCATTGAACGTACTTTCACAGGAATAAAGAATTTGATTGATATCCAAAACCATCGTTTGCGGTCCCTATAGTTGTCGAGACCAAGCGCTCGTTTATCTTGTCGAGACCAAGCGCTCTTGTATCTATAACCGTCAGGTCCCTGTAGTGTAAGTTATTACATCAACTACAATGTAGTAGTATAACAGTAGTATTACATCATTTCTGTTTCAAACATACCTTGGTTTTGCAGGTGTATTACAGCAATGTACGAGTAGCTTTGGAGAATCGACTGAAAATATTGGAAAAATGTATGATTCTGTTTCACAGCTTTTGATACTACATTGTTGTAGTACAACTAAACATAAATTCCAAACGCAATTTGTTTCCGCTCAGTGACATTAGCCCTCTTTCTTAGTGCATTTTTATGTTCGCTTAAAAAAAAAGTAACATGTTAAATATAACAACAGTTTGATATATGTAGCTCCGTACTGTTGTTGTATATAACAAGCTACTTCTTTTAAGCGAAGATTAAAATGCACCAAAAATCAAGGCTGTTGTTCTGCGCCAAAGAAATGATCATGGTGCATACAGAATTTATTTCTTTGGGCTAGTTCACAGTTCGATTCAAACATTTTAAACGTTAAATTTTTTTTTCGAACAAAAATCATTTCCGTTAGAAATGTATTTCGTATTTATAACCTATGTACATATCTCAAATTTAGAAAGCCGACCAATTACAAAAAGTTATTAATAAACTTCGTTTACTGTTGTCCAAAAGTTGTCTTACTTGGACAACGGCATTGGCTGTCTAAGGTTTGTCTAGCTTGATATTTTAATTAATTAATTTCCAACTATCTATCCAAAATCTAATAAATAAGGCTACTAGTTTTTTTTCGGTGCGGAACTCTATTTCCAAGCGTGCGTGTTGACAAAATCTGTTGAATCATCGTAGAAAATATTTATGTATGTCATAATCAATTTATTCTTAATCTATTTTTATTCATTGATTTGATTACCATACTTGCTCTCATTTCCGAAAAAAAAATAATACAAATTTCAAACAAACAAAATCCATTTGATCAACGAGCTACATCATACAACGAGCTACATCATACAACGAGCTACACATCCACTACATCAAGGAGCTACATCATACAACATTTCCTGTTGTAGTTTTGAAACAAAAAAATGTAGTTGATGTAATTGTAGAATGTAGATGGAAGAGGTAGTTGATGTAGCTGCTGTAGTAGCGGAGAAATAGGCCCAAGCTCGTACAATTCATATAGGACTAAATATCCACCGTAACGATTCCTCTTTTGTACTTATCGTCCAGCACATGGCGCGCCGTATAATAGAACTGGTAAAATTAGAGTTTTGTATAGCGTGTATAGTGTTTGTCTTTCGAGAAGACCGAAGTAGCAGCGGTTCGCTAGGGAAACTCATCATCGGATTTCCACCAAGGTTTCATTCGTGGGATTGATGTTTGTTCCGAGGAAGGTAAACTCCTTCACTACCCCGAAACTAACTGCTACCAACTGTGTTGTTTGTGGCTTTGTTTCTTGTTTCTTAATATACATACTCGTATATACTTTGTTTTGTCCTCATTCAATTCAAGACCAATGCGTTTTGCCAATTCATCGATGGCTGTGAATGCTTCAAACGCAGCTCGCTTGGAGCGGGAAATCATATTAATTATTATGAAATTATCACATATTATTTTAGGGAAAAGTTATTCCATATTGGTATTTTTTTCATATTTTTTTATTTGGTTTTATGTGAGTACAATTATAAATATACCTTTATATCTACTTAACTTACCTCCAAAAAAGAGAAAATTAATTAATATATATCTACCCACATATTTTCTTTGTTTTTGCCAGCAATTTTTCTTGTTGAAGAAATATTGGCAACAAAAATTGCAATCAACAAAGATGAAGCTATTTCTAAATGGCATGTGCATGATTGGAATGTGCAAATATTCTATTGAAAAGAATATACATTTATAGTAATGAGTAAAAAGTTCACCTTTAAAAATATTTTTATTTAATTATTTGGAAATTGACAAGAACGTGTGCGTGTGGCTTCACTTTCTGGGAATCTCTCATTGATGAACATGATTAGCACGAAATGACCCAGTTGAGTATTTTTAAATTATTGATTTTGCTGAGTGTTTATAAATATTAGTTTTTGATTATTTTTTCCAATTAAATTTTGTGATGACCTGGTTCAATCAGGCGCGGATACAGGGGGAGGGCAATTGGTGCAATTCCCCGCCCCCCCCCCAAAAGTTTCAAAAAGTTAATGCCCCAACTCTCCTCTACAAATATGTAAGTGTTTTTTTATAGTTAAATGTAACGTGGGAGGCAGCAGTGGCACTTATCTACATTTTCAAAAACAGGTTTTTCGAGATTGTTCACTTTTTCAAGCGGAAGTTTTTAAAGGCGTTCTAAAGATTAATTTGATCCAAAATGCAAATTTTGTTCGATGTGAATGGTTTTTTTATTAATAAGTTAAGAAAACCCGAAATAATTCCCCTGTGTTTTCATGAAATGTTAAATGAAATTTCGTGTGTTTACTATTTTGGATAGTTTACTATTTTGAGATTCACTAAATCGAGCGTCTACTGTATTCGTGAAGAATTTTTCACTTTAATGGATGATTTTTAGAAACTTCCGTACTATTCATCCACAAATCAAACAGAATTTACTTTATCAAATATTTTAGAAACTACAGGTTTTCGCCCATTTACTTGGTTTAATGTTCATTTTTTTGTTGCCTCTGTTAGATTGTTAACGGCACGGTGCCAGTCAATTTTGCTTGCAAGCAAATTTGACAATAATACACACATTCTTTGGATTCTGAATACTTATTTGTTCCATCAATTCGATTTTCTTACGGTGCAGTGAAATTGCACTGTAGATGATATTTTCAAACATGCTACTTTAGCAAACTTCACTATCGAACACAGAGCTATTGCAGTAAAACTTTTATTTGCTTTTTGAATAGAAGACTTTTTCAGGGAATATTTTGCAAATGCATTTCTGACTCAGATTACGGCCTTTTACTTGTCTTATCTTATCCCAGCGATGGCTGAAACTTTTGCTCGAACTCGAACGTTATGTGTGGGAGTAGGAACATACCGATGTGCTATTATACTTTCCGAAATTCTTGGCATTGCTTCGAAGAACTAGAGAGAATTCAAAAACGCTGTTAAGACGCCCTGTTACTCCTACAAACTGTATAACTTCATTTCAAGAAGTTCCAAAGTACCCGCTGCTCGAGGCACATAATATATTTAATAGTTTGAAATTTGAAAAGTACTGCAATTGTCTGTAGATCTTATCAAGATTATGGAAACTCTGGAAACAATTTCGCATTAATATGACCAAAAATTGCCCTCCCTCCCCTGGACGAAATCCTGGATCTGCGCCTGGCTTCAATGTTTCTAAATATTTTAACTCCCTTTTTATTAATTCTCTGGGTTTGGGGGTTAGGTCAAGTCAAATTTCCTATCTACGTGAAAACATTTTGGCCATGAGAGAGACACGAGGAGCCTCAGATAATGATAGCCCTTGAATGGCAACAAAACCTGTCACGTCAACGGATAAATATTTGAGATGAGAGTATATACTAAGAACATGAAAAGCATTCCCTCAGGTATGATGAACAGAAAAGATTGTGAGATTGCGACATTTATTATAGCTGTGATGAAAGGCCACACATGTTGGGATTGGGATGCAGATTCGTTGTGGAAATTCAGCTAAGAAGCAAAGATATTGACTTTTTTTAATGGAGTTCAATGCCCATTAAAAGATGAGTTTTAAGACTCAACTCAATGCTCAAATTATAAAACAAACCACCTTTGACGGATTAGTCTCTTTCCCCAAGAGACAAATGATAACACCCTCGACTAACAGAATTTTTCAGAAGCTCGTAATACGATGATAAGAAGAAAAACGTTTCAACGGCTATGAATACAAAAAGCAACCTGGCGCTCCCCGAATAGAAACTCGACCTTGGTCACCTTAGCATACCTGGTGTCGCCAGAGCATTAAGTGTGCATTCACCTGCCACAGACACGACACCAGAAACTAGTGGTCCCCGAATTTATGATATGATGATGAATGCATACAGCTGAAAAAGGTTAGAGAAGAAGAATATGCACATGCAAATATCCAGCAGCCGAAAACAAGATCAGCGAAAGAGAGAGGAGAAGAAGAACCTATACGAAGAAAGAAGAGGGTGTTCAGAGTCTCCAAGCTCAAGGAGATCTTGGGTTACCATACGTTCCCCTTTTGGAGGGCCAGTCTCCCATATTGATCTCAGAGTCTATTTTGTCGGAAGGACGCAATAACGTCCCCCTTTTAAAACAAATCAGCATTTTTTGTTCATTTAGGCCAACAAATGTTTTCACTATTATTATTTTCTTCTTTTTGACCGGTTATGGTTTGGAATATATCATTGAAGATACTTTTATATTGCGCACTATATGTGCGTCTAAGTTTGGCAATATCATTATAGTTTCTTTCCCCCCTGAAAAGCCAATGTTCAACCAAAAAATTACACAAAATCCACCTTTTCTGATCTCAAAAATCGATCCTATGGAGATCGCAGATTCTTGGAATCGAAACAACACCCGGAAGTGTAAAAATTTACTTTTTGAAATTTGAGTAGTTCTTGTTTCGATTCCTAAATAATTGCAGAATCGGTTTCTGTTCTTTTCAGGAGAAGAACGGTTATTCTGGTTTTGTTGGTTTTGGTAAATTCAGAGAAAAAATAATAACTTAAATGACATTTGTGCCAATTGTAAGTAATAAAGGATACTGCAAAATATACGATTTATGCAATGATATTGTTTTCATTCGTTCATTTGACACATTAACAATATCTAACAACGTTTCGTTCCTTAATATAGAATTGCTACAATCCTAACAAAGTAACAATGACATATCAATCAATCATTTTTGACATAACAACAATTTAAGAAAAAATTAGGAAAAGAACGCACCATATTCGAACCCTTGTTCCCTTGTTCGAACAGTTTTGAATTGCGTTCATACTAAAAAATATTTGATAAATACAAAAAATATGTACTAACTGATGACTATTTATTATATGCCATTATATTTTTCGCAACAATGCATTATTTAGAACAAAAACATTTTTTAAAGCTATATTTTATTTCTGCCCCTCCCCCCTTAGCAACAATTCTGCGGGCGCCCATGATTCACGTGATTAAAACTTATGCATAACAACCACAATTTGAATATGCTTTAGTTTATTCATATTTGATTCTATTCAATATACAAGGATTCAGGGATTAGGTATATGCATTCAGCACTCTATATAATATCTACATGTTTATAGTTCGTCACCTTGCATTCCTTCCTTTCTTAAAGCTCTTTATCTAAGTTGATAACCATGAACGTCTCGAATATAACTATTTAATCTCATTAGATATTTAATACTCTAGAAATGATTTCACATTATAATAGCTGGAATTTATCCCACAATGTGTTCTAATAATGGATTTTGGCTTTCGTTGGAATCGGCTTTTTATTTTTATTTAATGAGTTGAATGTAGTCTAGTACTTGGTTATTTATTGGTTTTGTGACATCTCTAACAGTTCTTAGAATATATCTTTAAATTAAACTTGCCAGAGTGTTCCCAGAATTTGTTGTGTTGAAGCATTGAAGGAACATTTCTGTATTTAAATAAAACAAAACTCTTGTCGCAGTTGGAGTGGAAAAACAGTTCAAAAGGATTAATCCAAACTTCTAGACTAAGAGCTTGCAGTAGGTATATTTTTGAGTTGAACACATAACCAAAACATGAGTATGAGGGTCTAAAGGTGCATGCTTCTTGATATCGAATACAAAAGTCTTGCAGAATATATTTTGGCGGGACGAGGATTGAAAATTGCGGTTTTCAGACTATTGTGTTAGGGCCACAGGCACCTCAATTCATTAATTAAAAATTTTATTATATGATGCTCTGCCATTTTCTTTAATTCCAGAGTTAAAAATTTACGATCCAATTAATATAACTCAAGATATAAACTTTTGAGGTACACCATATCAAGAGATATTTGAAGAATGAAAACCATCAAAAATTAACAAAGAAAAAGTCTCCAAAATATAGCCGATGGAGTTCGCTTCAAAATCTCATATCTTGAGTTTTATTTTTCTACAGACCTTCATACTTAGTTTTGGGTTATGTGTTCAACCCAGTCCGCCAGCTCTAAGACTATTCCAATGGAAAACAAAATTAATTTGAATTCAAATCACAAACAAAAATGGAAAAGAGATTTCGACTAAGGGTAACCCAGGCGTTAGTTTTATTTTTAATTTCATGCACAGCAAAGACGTTGAATATGAAGCAAAATATCCCATTTTTGAAACAACAGCTAAAGCCATTATGTTCTATGCAGCTCAAATTTCAAATTTGGGGACGAAAACGAACTTTGATTAATCCTTAGGCTAGATACGCAGGCTGACTGCATTCTTACAACAATTCGAGGAATTCAGCCTATAATACTGTGGCCTTCACTCTCCCTTCAAAATGATTCGATTGACATGGTGGAAAAGCAAACTCTATAACCTTATATCAGCTCAGTAGGAATATATATTCAGAGCTTGGACTACAAATTAGCAGCAAACAACTATTTGAATAATCATGGTAGAGTTTTCAAACGACCTCATTTCAATATAATTTTAAAACATAAATTATCTCATCACATCTACAAACCTGCGGTCTGTTTTTTTTATTTTTGGCGCCAATTGGATGACATGGACTTGGAGGACATGTGGTTCTAACAAGACGGCGCCACAAGCCACACAGCGAATGTCACAATCAATTTATTGGAAACCAAGTTTGGAGAACGTGTTATCTCACGAAATGGTCCAGTCGCTTGGCCGCCTCGGTCGTGTGATTTGACGCCCTGAGACTATTTCCTATGGGGCTACGTCAAGTCTATGGTCTATGCCAACAAGCCACCGACGATTGATGAACTTCGTACAAATATCGAACGTGAAATTGCTGCAGTATCGGCCGATTTATGCTTGAAAACCGTCGAAAATTGGGTTCAGCGTCTAGACTTCTGCAAGCGTGCACGTGGTGGCCATGCAAAAGAAATCGAGTACCATACATAATGGCATCGAACGTACTTTCATATTAATAAAGAATTTCTTTGATATCAAAACCATTTACATACTTCTAATAAGAAACCCGATACATGCTTCTAATAAAATCATAAAATCTTTTGAAAATTGAATTTAATTGAACATGTTCAGTAAAAACAAAGTACATAAAGCTTAAATCTTTAATATTGCATGTTTGAAAAGTAATTTTTACTTAGCTGGCCATACACGAACCAAAGAACCAAATGGCCTCGTGCCAATGCCAATCCAAAAAATCGGTCAATTGTAGGGTGGATCGGTCGCCGATCTATTTGGATTTTCAACCAATCTGATTTCCAACCAAACCAAACGGATCGAATAGAATTTTGTAGCTAATTCAGTTGCTGAAAAAAGGACATTTACTGCTAACTTCATAATGAAATCAGCAGTGCAAAATGGATTTTTCGATTTTTTTTGTCAAATTTGGACTTCACAATTTGATCAGAGTTTTTCTTGAATTGCATAATAACTTCCAATTTGGAATGTAACTGCAATTTTCTTTATAGCTCGGTTACTGAGAAAAGGCCTGTTCTGTTGACTTCACAGTGAAGTTAACAGTGAAAAATAGATCTATTCGATTTTTTTTCTTCAAATTTGGACTTCAAAATTTGGACTCTAATTTTCTTGAAATGCAAATTTAACTGCAAATTTGGATCCTTACTGCAATTTTCTAGCTAGCTCCATTATTAAGAAAATGACTGTTCTGCTAACTTTACAGTGAAATGAACAGTGCAGTTTAGTTTTTTTTTAATTTAAGGGCTTCCAAATTTGGGGTTATCTTTTTCTTAAAATGCAAATTAAACTTCAAATTCAGATCCTTTATTTCAGATTCATAGCTAGCCAGGTTTCTCTGACAGACATGCTCTGCTTACTTCACAGTGAAGTTTGCAGTACAGTAGGTTACACCCACTGTTTGATGATCTGAAAAATCCGGAATAGAAATGCATACCTACAAACTGCAAAAAAAAACTGCAAATTTCTTTGTCTATTTGTATTCATATTTTTCTAAGTAATCGAATGGCATCCTTGTTTTTCAGTTCTTAGTTATTTATACACACAGTACACATACTTGTATTACAGGTAATATTATTAGAATTTTGACTAACTGTTCAAGTCTTATTCTTCTTCCATAATTTTTTTCAATGAGGATTTTAATGTCCTTACAAATCGTTCAGCCATTAGAGTCGGAATGGAAAGGAGCTGAAGTCAAATGTTGAATGCCGTTTGAGGACACAAATTGTCGGTCGGCCATTATCCGAAACAATTGTATCTGGTAGTCCTTCCAAAGCAAAAATTCCCTGAAGAATTGAAATGGAGGCTGAAGATGTAGTTGTGCCCATTTTTACGACGAACGGGAACTTCGAAAAAGCATCTATGCAGATCAACCACATGTGTTTAAGAAACGGGCATACAAAGTCCAGGTGTATATACGCTGCCATGGATGATCTGGTGAAGGCCACGAAGAATACTCTTTCTGAAGTAAAATAACATTATTTTCTATTGAAAAAAAAATATCTACGATAAAAATATGGTTTTAAATTTGTATCTACAAGCTCAATTGAATCCAGCTAACCATTACGTATAAGAACTTGAGCTTTTTGGGTAGGACAGGATCGAAAGTATCCACCGGAAATGCTTCAATCACTACCACAAATTGGATATTTAAACAAGAGTGCACACTGTTGGAATCGAATTTTTCATCCTGTTCCATTGGTAGCCGGTAGGCTTGTAGGCTTGTATCGAATATGTACTATTAACTCATTAAAAATAAAGCCCAACGTTGCAATCTTTGAGCTGTAAAGACAGGTACATTTTTTCAGGATTAAATATTGAAACCAACGGGCTATGGTTCGTATACAAAATAAAATGGCGTTCCTAAAGATACTGGTTGAATTTCTGAACACCATAGATAGTAGAAAGGGTCTCCTCCTCTATTTGACTATATCTCTTTTGATGGATATTCGATGTCTTTGAGGCGTGAGCAATCGGCTGAATTATAGGGAAGAATGTGCGAAATCACTGCTCCAATGCCATGGGAAGATGCATTCGTGGCTAGCTTTGTGGCGTTCACTAGCTGTAATTTTAATCTTATATTATTGTCGTAGCTTATTTAGCGGAGATTAATTTTTAATAAATTTACTACAATAATTGACTTTCGCATAAATGCTTGTTAATCTTTTAGGTTAGTTGGACTTTGATTTCGGTTTGCAAAAATAGGCATTTTTCCAAACTACAAACCAGACTATACGATTTTAATCTTCCAAAAATTTCACGTTGAATATTTAAAAGCAATATAGTTTCCACAACGTGGAAATCCCCTGAAATCGGCACAGATTCTTACTCGTCCATCACTTTTGGGTACTACGACGACAGGTACTGCCCATAGTTACTAAAATTTATTTGGTTTCCAAATTCCTTCTGCTAGAAGGCGCTCCACTTCGAGCTTAAATGATTCTATCTGAGAAAATGGAATTGGACGGCTTCTGAAAAACTTTGGAGATGCTTTAAGTTTTTATTGTAGATGATGCATCCTTACAAGGTGTACGACACCCTAAGGATTATTTCTTAAATATGCTATTAAATTCGTCACACAAATCATTTAACTTAGATTGCATACTGAGGCGATGTGACCCGTACCGTTACAATTATAACAGCTTGCATTACGAAATTTACAACTACCCACACCGCGGACACGATTTGACTGACTCCGTCTTTTGACCGGGACTTTTCCCCTTACCTTCGTTCATAGTACGAACTCTACCAAATTTGTTTGCGTCTATGCGGAATATTTCCTGCTGTTGCGTGTTTTGCACTTTAACATTTTTAAGCACACTCACTGTGTTCTTCGAAGCTTCATACGATTCTGCTATCAAAAGTACATCTTCGAGAGTGGGGTTTGGCTTTTGGAGAATGAATGGCATCGTGGGGGATATTGATAACGATAGTGTCACGCAGCTGTTCGTCTACAAATTCTTGCCTGCATTCTGACTTAAAGCAGACATACTTATCTGCATAGCTTTCGTTCTCGCCCATTTTTGCCTGAAAAAATTCATGTCTTGCCGCAAGTATGTAAACATTGCGTTTAAAATGCTCCGACAATTTATCTGTAATATATTTAAAAGACCACTCTTGTAATTTGTCGCCAAGTAATTTTTGAACCAGTTCAAAACCTACCCAAGAAAGGAAGAACGCTCTTTTTTGGTGATCTTTTTCCATTGAGTATGTGGAAAAGTGTTGCTCGAGTTGCTTCAAATACGATTCCCAGTGATGGTTTTCTTTTTGATATTGATGGAAAGGTGGTGGTGAAGGTGTTGTTGAAGAAGGTCTTCCTGATCCATCCATAGACGTGCCTGGCCTAGTCCATTTTTCTATCCATTCTCTTTGACTGCTCATTAACGGTTTGAGCAAACTCTCCTGCTGTTTGAGAAGTTCTTTTAATTTGTCGGCCCCCATAACCTACGATCTTCCAACATTCGGTTCCTAGACACGTGGTTAAAGAGAATGAATCCAAATTAATTATTTTATGAAAGAAGGTGAATCTACGTATAGTAAGATTGTAGATATTGCGTGAAATTCGATTCTATTTTTTCTCTTTTATAGAATAGAATATTACTCATCACAACAAGATTAATATAATTCATTTATTAATTTAAGAAACGTTATAATCGAAAATTTAATAATTAATATAGGATACTCGTATTAATAAGTTAAGGTTTGATAGTTGTTGCTTGGTTGTGGGAATACGACTGACTCTCCAAAGTAGTTATCCATCGATCATCAATCTTGTTGTACGGTGCGCTGGATGGTATAATAATACAGGTAAAATAGGATAAATAAAACAAACAAATTAGCACCATCGTGAAACTTAGTGAAAACGATTTATGCACCATGAGAATGAAGAATTAAAAGAGTCTATAAAAATTTTGTATATGGAAGGATGTTTTTTTGTAGGGGTAGAATGGGTGAAGTTGTGGTGTATAAAACTGAAAAATTAACCTTGTTACAACTTAAGCGTGTGACACATGTTTTTAAGGTAGTTTTTAATGTTGAATCAAATGATACCACAACCAAATCAATACGACCTCCGAGAAAAATTTATTGTAATTTTAATGTCAGGATGACTTATTTTCAGTATAAAAGTTAAATATGACCGAAAACCAATTGATAATAGTGGCCCATTATTGAAACTTGGCATCATTGGTTCGTTTGTCGTAAAAAACGCTGATTATCGTTTTCCAAGAAAATATCTGTGGTGTAAGGGTGTTTCTTGGGGCAGTGGGGTAGTAGTGGGATTATTACCACAAAACTTTTTAAAAAAATGGTACCACCATGAAATTTGGTAGCAATGTTTTCTGAACTATCAAAACGAAGAATCAAGAGTTTATTAAAATATCTATAGTAATAGGGCATTTCTTATGGATGCAGAAAAGTATAATACTTTTTTTCAAAAACTTTTTTGTTTCCAAAAAAAGTAACACCCTCTAATCAAACGCACAAAAACACCCATGGGTGTTATTGATATTTTTGTCAATTTCTTTAATTGTTCATTCCCGTAGTAAATAAAACATTTTTAACACACTTCTTGAGGCTACCATCGCCTTTTCAAAGAATTTCGAAAAATAACACCACACTTTCCGATTTCTTCAAAAAAACAGCCTTCCATGTGAAATATTTTTTTAGGCTCTTTTGATTCTTCATTCTGTTAGTTCATAAAGCATTTTAACTGAGTTTCATGGTGCCGTTTTTCTTACAGGTTTTATGGTAATAATCCAACCTCCCCAAAAAACACCAATTTCACCAAAAATGTGTTTTTATTTTTAGATTCTTCTGATTATTGTTTTTTTATGTGAAATGAACCATTGATGTTTCAGCAATGGACATTTATTTCCAATTGGGTTTCGGTAATATTTAACATTTATACTGAAAATACAGTCATCCTAACATAGAAATGACAGTAACATTTTTCTCAAAGGTCATGTTGGCTTAGTTTTGTTGTCATTTGATTCAACATTAAAAACTACCTTAAAAACATGTGTCATTTGCCTAGGTCGTAAAAACGTAAATTGTTCCTTTTAATACACCAAAACTTCCCCCTCTCCTCCTCAAAAACACACCCGCCTTCCATGGGAAATATTTTTATAGACTTTTGAATCTTCATTCTCATGGTACATGAAACGTTTTCACAAGGTTTCATGGTGGTACCATTTTTTTTTATTTGAAGGCCTTTCTGTACTTTTTTGCCTGTACTTTAAGGAATTCCGTATACCTACTACAGTTCGATCAATATTTTTTGTTGTGTTTACTTGTATTTTTTCCTCACGTTCACAGCCATTGTTGGGCTTACGTGTGTTTTTGTCCTTACGTTCACTGTGATTTATACAAACAAGATTTAAATGTTTTTCTAAATCAAAGAAAAAATATTGCCCTACGTCCAATAGATGCCGACAAAATTGTATTTATTTGGCGGACAACTTATGTCTTTTTTTTCTTCAAACTTTGTGAATTTAGACTCACCCAGGAGGAACTTTGTAAGAAGAACAAAAAAACGCAATTTATTTTATATATAAAAGTCTTGGTTAAACCCTTATGCATGAAATGTATGTATGGATTTACTTATTTTAACTGTTGAGTAAATTGGGCTTGAAAAAATGGCTGCTATCGGTGGTGGAATTCGCTTTATTTAATATTTAACTTATTTACTCTAAAACCCCATTCTTGGTGGGATTTTCAATTTAATCATCAAATCTTATGAAGGCTTACTTTATCCGGAAATCAATATTTAACTTCCAATTTAATAGTAATGGGTCGACATATTTGTAACTGATGGAACCGATTGGTGGTATTTTCCTTCGGTGAATCATGCAGATAGCTTTCTCATTACAGATGATTATTTCCGTTTTGGTTAGAATAACCACAACTTCTTGTTGACAATAATTTTCATCGGTAACGAATTCAATCATAGTTGTTTTGTTTTATCAAACCAAAATGATTTGAATCCATCCTTATACACTTTTCTCTTCAACCGAAGGTGGTTCTAATGAAGAGGACTTAGGTGTTGTGTGCGTTGCCAAGTCAACAAATACAAATACAAATACAAATACTTTTTCAATTAAATTATAGACCGAGAGCCTACAACAGAGTTTGGGTGTGTGTGATAGAAAAAAAAGTGTTCAACCCGGCTCCTAGGATAGGATCTCATATGGCCCTGCCAGACCGAATCAAAATCAAAGTTCAAAGTGTTGAAATCGCTTTGTATAGTTCGCCTTGCAAGACTGTTTGATCTGGCAAGGCAAACTATAACTATACACTCAAATGATCACGGATTCCGTGATATGAGATCCAAGGAGCTTATCTAGGGAGGGGTGAAAATCAATTTCGGCTAACACGATTATCCTTTTGGAGTTGCATTAATTTTTATTTTCTTTGCCCTGTTTAATCACTAAAGTCCCGGTTGTGGATTGCAAGACTTTGATTTTTTGAATATACTTCACAGAAGCTTTCGACGCCTATTCTTCTTTTTTCCAATCACTCACACCCAAAATCTGCTGTGGGCTCTTTTAAGTCTATATTAATCTTTTTTTAATGAACAATGTGTTTTGTGCTCACTCGTTTTTACTTTAATTAGAACTATATTGGTTAAATCGGCCCGTAGACAACACACTTGTTTGCGAAAAATCAAAATTCTGGTCGACCGGTTGTCTAGTATGTGCCGAACAGGGTTATCTTTGGGACACTTTAGTGTCAATTTGACACCTTTTCGTACTCTGTACACTAGGATACCTCTTTTTAAAAATATTTGATTTTGGACTCCTTTTAGAAATTAATTAACCTTTCGGTTACTTTTTAAAATAAACATTTATTTCAAATTTATTCTAATTTGTAGGAATAAAATGTCGTATAACAATGTGCATGGACTGGAACAATATTCTTTAAATAAATACTTATGTACAAGACAAACTTCCGATTCACTCATATTTTTAAAACATTCTTGTATACATACATATATACTTTACTAGTACTATGTCCTTATTATTATTGTTCTTTGCTCTTGATAAACGACTTTTGTCTATTATCGGAAAACACCAATTTTGGTGTTGAAGACTTCAATTTTTTAACCAAATATTTCTTTAACAAATCATAACGAAAAATTTATTTTTTTTTTGTGATCGACTTTTGACAAAAATCGTTTATCGAAAGCAAATGACAGTCGTTTTAAAGACCTTCGTAAAGTGCCTTTTACAGAGCTGCAAATAGCGAACAGCAAATTGCCAATGGTCTCAAATTTTGAAATTTTTTTATGAGACAAAATAAACAAGTAAATTGGGTGCTAAGAAAATTTGAGGTTAAATTCCATCGAATTTTTCATTCGTAGATTTGCGGAATGCGTCCTGATGTTGTGGATTGCAAATGAGTGTTTGACAATTTCCAAAAGAAAAAAGAAGGTCGCGTAGAAAATATACAAATGCTTAGTTTAACAATTTAAACAAATTTTATGCCGTTTTCTTTTAAAAATTGTAGATAAGATCCTTAATTCATTTTGATGAAGTCTCCAAGTTGTGTTGTTAATATATAGAATAAATTAAAACAATAAATAAATAAAAAGAAAACACTAAGATTTCTAAATTTTAAAATTTTTTTAATTTAAATTTAAATTTCAAATTATTATCACAACTTTACTTAATTTTAATTTTATATTTAGCGACGCGTTTCGTTTTGAAATTAAGTTCTTAGCCCGATGATGGAGATACACATACACTCCGAAACGCGTCGCTAAATATAAAATTAAAATTAAGTAAAGTTGTGATAATAATTTGAAATTTAAATTTAAATTAAAAAAATTTTAAAATTTAGAAATCTTAGTGTTTTCTTTTTATTTATTTATTGTTTTAATTTATTCTATATATCCTTAATTCAGTTTGTCGAAAAGTAAAATCAAGAATTTGTTGATATTTGAGCTTGGAACTGCCTTAACAAATTTATTCGCATTTGCAGTTCGCATTCGCATGCAGTTCGCAATTGAATAATTGAGCATGTACCTACCTATTTAAGGAAATTTGTTTTTGTTATTTTGATATAGCAACCTATTAAAAATTTTTATTCACTGATGCCTTCTTATTGAATTCGTAGGAGAGAACTTTTTTCCTCTCGAACACTTTTTTTGACACTTTCTCAAAATTTCCAGGGGCAAGACAAAAGACTGGTGCCGAAGTATCTCTCAGCACAAAATGTGTGTGTATAGACTTCTTACCATTATGATGATGAAGAAGTCCAGGCTGTGTATTGTTTTTTGTCATGATGTCCGTCAGTATGTATGTACGTATTCGTGTCTGAGCATCTGTAAATCAGTGCGCGATTGCCCATTCTACACTGAGTTAGATTGAGAGCCTTGCGGATGAATCCTAATTTGAATGGGCAGCTGCTGTTGTTTTTTTTTATTTTTAATTTTCTCGAAAACAGCTGTCAAACTTCTGATTAAACTGTATCTGTACAAAATTTACTAATACCCGTGTTTCAGATTTTAAGGTTTGATATTTGTTTTAGAAAATTGATTTTTGTTGGGGTAATTTAGCATAATCTCGATAATGTCTGAACTGTTTTTGTTGAAATTATAAATAAATAAATAAATAAATGCTTAGTAGCATACCTACTTATTCTAAGGATTTTGAATACAATGATATAGTCTTTTGAATAGACCTTTTAAAGAGGAGCAATTATGTGCAAGGGTTTTTATTATTGAATGTATTTGTTTGGCCCATAAGCATGCTTTAAACCGAAAATGCGATGATAAATACACAAATGTTTTCTTAGAGAATGGTCACACTGACCAATTCTCCATGTTTTTGGTATAGGTAACTCCAAAACTAAGCTGAATTTGACAATTGTACATTTAAAACTTTTTGTTAAAAATGAAATCTTCTACCTACTTCTTTCAAAATTTTTACCAAAATGAAAATAAAGATTTTCATATTAACGTAAATTGACGTAAGAGTTACATGTCGATGGACGTCATGACACAACAAAACTAATTTTGTAAGACTTCTCCATTATTGTAATGTTAGAATTGACATTACAAATCCAATACCTGCCCCTTGCCCTATTAGAAAAACTACCAAGTGCCCAAATTGAAAAAAAAATTCACCCTGTTGATTTCTTTAATCAATTCAAACAGAGCAATAAAAATCTGTTGTTTTGTATCAATTGAACCATAGAATTCATTAATTAATGTTTAAAACAAATAATATTGGTTTCCCTAGGACACGAGATTTTATCTATGGCTACAAATGAACAACCAATATTCCAACGGCTGCCATTGTTCCATTCTCCAAAATTTTTATTTAAGGGTGCCTGGACGGCTTTTTTTATGTTTGCTATAAAAAAGGAAAACAAACGTATTTCTTTACTGAGGGTAGACAAACGAACCTTGTTAGGATTTTTTTTTTAGTTTGGGGTTCTGCCTTAAAGGGCAAATGCTTTTTTCTAGATTTTCATTGTTTAAATCACTTTATTTAATAAAACATATATTGAGCAATAGCATTGACAGGGAGTAAGTCTGTTCTTGTACTCACACAAAACAGCCAAATTCTACCCAATTCTCCTAAATTAACCCAAAAGCTGTTCGTGTTCGCAAAAATGTTGTGCTTTTTGTCCTCTGGGCAACCGAGATTCGCTAGAGAGCTCCAAGAAATTTTGTTCTTTGAGTGTGTACTTTTATTTTGAGTTCAAGTTCACAGGAAACCTTCCTATACGTATCTTATATTTAGTGGCTTAGTATTATCTAAACAAAAACACTCCAAATACAATTCAAATACAAATATTCAATATTCATATAGTTATCGCTCTCCCTGAAATGAGGATACCCAGAAAACTATCGGATATTATTGTGTGGAAACGGATATACTGGCCCAGTGAATGGTCAAAGCTCTTTGATGAAATCGGAATGGAGTTTGACTGGTCTACGAATTCTGACTGAATTTCATTTTGAAACTTGTATCAATCATGCAGAAAAACATTTGACGGAACACTCCAACAGAGCGTTACAATCACTATCCCACAACGAGTATTCTCATCTTAAATACGTAGATGTCCCAAACTACTTCAAGGACAATAACTTACGCAAAATGATTGGCATTGTGTTAAGATCTCGATGTGGCCTTAATGCAATCTTTTAACACATGTCATTCATTTTGTGGGAGTCTGCCCGATGTACAGGTCATACAGAAACCAATTTGTCTGGACCCAGGTGCTTAATCGTGACCAATTTCTCATTATGTTAAACGGATGTAGCTTCACTACACTGAACTCTACAATTTCCTGAAATGTGCACTTAGGCACATTAGGCAAAGATTAATTTATAAGTAAAAGAAAACACTTTAACCTGACAGACATTGTTAGGCATCATTGAAGCAAAAATGGTCCTCTACAAAAAAAGGCCTTAAATAATTTTTCGATAAGAGTGACATAAGTTGCCATAATATCTTCAATTACTACAAAAAAAAAACGCAAATCTAATGATAAATAAATTATGAAAATTAGGAATACAGCAAAATGAAATTCAAAGTAATTGCATGGGGGTGCCTGGCGATGTGACAAGTGAATTGCAATAATACTGCGCCGAATTGGGGGGTGTGGTGGTCAGGCAGTGGCGGCAGCACCGGGTAGAACACGCTCAGCACGGTGCACCACACGCACCAATCCATACCGCTGCCGATGAACCGCCCAGTACCATTGAAATTCTCTTGTCACATCCCAGGCACTCCCCATGCAGTTGCTTTGAATTTCATTTTCCTGTATTCCTGAATTTAGATTTTCCTATTGTTCATTGTTTTGATGACGCATAAGTCGAAGTGAGTATAATAATACATTGAACAGAATATTTTTGGGGATTTCTTTCATTGCATATTTTGGGGACTTATTTCATCATGAAACCACCTCCCAATTTGAAAATGAAAAAGGTCACCGAAAAGCTATGAAATAAACCTACTTACTTACTCATATTGAATTTTTTTTTTCTTGATTTTGGGCTTTTCTTGAAATAAAGTTCTGTATTTTATTTTTATTTGAATCGTTAAATTCACGGTTGTCGCTCTGCGCCTTTAGCCGCAATTTGACCTTCTTTTTGCTGCATGCGAGTAGAGACGACTTTTTTGTCGACCCTACTTTTCTTAACTTCCTTCTGATATATGTGTGTACACATACTTAGGTACGATATGGCAAGTAAAAGTGGTGTAGCGAGGGGGGCACAAGCCAAGGCGACACTTAGCAAGGCGGCAATTTTGTTTATTTATAAAATTTACAAAACAGATTCTTTTTGCAGTATAACCAATTCATTTACAAAGTTTGCCAGCAATAAAACAGTAAAGCATTAACTAACAGTAAATAGTCAGACATTCGTTTACTTAAAAACAAAATCCAAGGAACGCCTGCTCTCTAGTAGGTATACAACTTCAATATCTAACATTTCCTTTTTTTAATTGATAATGTTTTTGTCAAAATATCTTACATTTTTTGGTTTCATTTATTAATGCTTATAAATTATTTAGTTATTGGGAAAAATAAAAAAAAATGTAGGTAGGTGTGACTCAAAGACGAAAAATATCAATCGTAGGCGAAAAATCATTATAACCAAGATTGTAGATAATTTAAATTTTGATCAACTTTTGTAAAATTCATTTAAACCGAAAACTTAAAATTAGGTGAGTTAATTAAAAAAAAAACTATTTTCTTCAAATTTCAATATGATATAACATAACGCAGAGCTGGGAGGTCGAAAACTTTCTTAGACTCTTTATAAACCCCTCTATCGATCAAAAATACCCCTATCTAATAATTTTAGCATTCCAAATACCTTTATCGTCGGTCCAAAGTAAAACTCACTAGGTGCAGAAAAAAATGTTCACAAAAATGAGAATTAAATGTATTTTTTAATCTAAAAAGTCTCATTTTGGACGGTTTTTATAAAGACATTTAAAGGTATGCCCGGGAACTTTATTTAAATGTTTTCGGAGCGTGACTTTTCAGCTTCAAAAAGTATGTTTTGATCTAATTTCCTTCAAGAGTGTAATTTGTTACTTAGTAAGTTTCACCTTCGAACCGGCGACGCGACGATATATTCCTAGTACAGGGTGGCGCACGAATCGTGCTACAAAAATAAAACGTAATAACTTTTTTTCTGTGTGAGTAATCGGCTTATTTTTTTTTTATTTTGTAGGTTACTATTTAGATTTATAAAAATGGATGCTTGGGATACGGAGAAAAGAATTTGGATAGTGCAACGGTACCATGCTTTGCAGTCCGTCATTTTCGTCCAAAGGGAATTTAGGCGGGAGTTTGGCGGTAATCCCCCGAGTAGATGGACCATTATGAGGTTTGTAAACATGTTTGCCGAATCTGGAAGCATCGCACGAAGGCCGCACCATCGAGATTCCAAAGTTCGGGTTCAGGATACAATCGCAGCAGTAGCATCTGCAATACAGGCCAATCCGAGCGTTTCGACCCGAAACATATCGGGGCAAATTGGAGTTAGTAGACGGTCATTACAACGGATACTTCATGACGATTTAAACTTGTTTCCGTACAAAGTCCAAATTACTAGCCAGTTAAACCCTCAGGATTTGCCTGTTCGCCTGGAATTTTGCCAAAAAATGATATCAATGGCCGAAAAAGACAACACATTGATCAATTGTTTGTTCATGTCTGATGAGGCCCATTTTGATCTAAACGGCAATGTAAACAAGCAAAATTGCCGTATATGGAATGAGTCTAATCCAGAAATGCTCCATGAGACGGAACTGCCCCCAGAACGAGTCACTGTGTGGTGCGCAGTTTCATCAAGGTGTATTGTTGGGCCGTACTTCTTTGAAGAAAACGGTGTAACCGTTACTGTCAATGGGGACCGTTATTTAAAGATGTTGAAGCAGTTTTTTTACCCAGAACTGCGCCGAAGACGTATACCATTCAACAGCGTTTGGTTTCAGCAAGATGGAGCAACTGCGCATATAGCCAGACCAGTTATGGCGGAGCTAAACAAAAAATTCACAAACAAATTAATTTCTAGGAACTCCACTCTTCGCTGGCCCCCAAGGTCACCTGACCTGACTGCACCAGACTTCTTTTTATGGGGTTATGTCAAGCAAGAGGTGTATAAAACGAAGCCCAGGAATTTAACTGAATTAAAGCAGTCCATAACGACAATAATTGAGGCGATCCCAACTTCAACTCTTCAGGCCGCAATGAATAATTTTTTGATCAGGTGCCGCATATGCGTGGGAGAGCGTAGAGGTCATTTGCGGTCTATAATCTTTAAAAACAACTAACTATTTAAAATAAAATTTAATTTTCTAACCAATAAAAAAAAAATGAAATACATCGATTAAAATAAAAGTTATTTGAATTTCTTATTGTAGCACAATTGGTGCGCCACCCTGTATGTTAGGTACAGGCAACACTGATAACTGATCAGAAATTAACTTTGAAGCAGGAAAACATTTAGCAAAAAAAAAAAAACAAACATTGAAACCCCACTTTCTTATTATTTCCCCAGAATGAGTAAATAGGTTGGGGTTGACGTGAATAATGCTCTAAATTTTCTGAATTGCAAAAAATATAGAAATTCACAGAGTGAAAATTATAAACCTCAAATTGTAACAATGTCTGGTTTTCTCACACTAATTATGTCATTCCATTATTCTGTCTCTATATAAACCTATTAAGTTTACATATTCGTTGATATTATATCAAAGAACCATTACTTGAGTGCAAATTATCTTTTAAATCCATTTATGTTTTTATCGATTTATTGTTGTTAAAGTATCACGTATGAGACTTCTCATACATTTGTATCATGTTCTGAAGTTGTACACCTACTTTTATGTTTTACCTCAAAACGTTGAAAATCCTATAGATACATGAACATATATTGAATTTTCGCCATTAGCAAAATACATATATGTACATACAAATAAAAGTGAAGGTGTAAGTAGATATAAAACAAAAATGAGATTGATATTAAGTGATATTGGGATGTATAAAGTGTTTAAAATTTATGAACATTTTACATGTACCGACCAAAAGTTAATTGATTATGAATTTTAAAATTGTGTTCCATGGTTTCCAGTCAGATGGAACAAGTCGTAGTTATACTAGACAACAAAAACGAAGGAACAATATGTTTATAAATTTTACAGTTTTATGATTAGTATTGTTATAAGCTTTATTTGGAAAATAGTTTTTTAAGGTAACATTTTTAATTTTTAGAAAATTAGATAAATGAAGCGTTTATAAGATGTAGGTGCTAAGCGATATTTTTTAAACTTTGAGTAATCCGCATTTAAAGTTTTTGATCTATAACTTTTTTGATACAAATCCATTGCATATGACACCTTCACCCTTTGCAAAATTTGAATCCAGATGCAAAAGACAAGTGCATATGAGACAAAAATTCAAGTTTTAGAATAGGACCTTCATAATGTACGAAAAAACGATATATTCAAAAAATGTCACTTCATCTTCTAAGAGCTTCAAATTGTTTTGAGTCAGTCAACTGTGTTAGTCAGATATATGAGCTAGTTTATTCCAGTTTTAATTACTTTTTTATTGTTATACAATTTTTGGTTGCATGAGATATCTTACTTTTACTGAAGAGTCTTTAATTATTCATATCTCAGCAAATGTTGACATAATAAAAAATTAATAGTTTTAAAAGTTCAAATTTAATATGGCATCAATTTTTGCTGGAATCGAGGGGAGAAAACTTAGTTAAAGTGTTTTGCTGATACCTCTATCATACAAATTTCAATGAACTCCGAATCCTTGATGTTCTATCTTGAAAATAATTCGAACATCAAAAGCTTGACAATCCACTGCAAGAAATAACCTACATATGCAAAGGGAACGGCGAAATGGTTTTCATATACATAAACGAATTGCAACACTTTTTCTTGGTCTGGTAATAATTTATTTACGTTTACGGACCTTTAATCTATTTTATACTCATAAAAGAATACAATACACCTTTTTGAACCTCTTATCTATTTTTAATACTTATAAAAGAATATTTAAAAAAACATGCTTGGGCTTTTTATTTAAAATAATTTTGATAGTTTTAATTTATTTGTACTAATATAGTTTTTTGCCCAGTCATACTTTCGTACTGAAAGATTCAAACCAAGGAATATTCGTGTCAATTAGATAATCCTAGGGCGGGAGAAAAAATACACTTTTGCCACTTTTACGTTTATCAGTTCTAGAACACGCAGACTATCGACGTTGCATAGAAACATTTTCAATTTGAATCTGTACCAAGTGTTTTGAATCGAATACAACATATTCGGCGCTTAAAACAAATATTTAAAGATTCCAGATTTTTCAGAAGTAAAATGTTGCTGATTTCATAACCAGCATGATTATTACAGCTCATATGATTTCAATTTTTCGGAATCTAGCAAAGAAAAGAAATGGTAAAATTTAGGAAAATATGTAAATACAAATCGTTTGCACTTACATGCATATGCGTGGTTGCACTTCAATTGAATAGAATTTACAAAGCCATTTTCTTTGGAAATATTTTGTTAGTTGACGGGCTAACGTTTGTGCTGGAAAGCATGCATTTTCCTAGTTCCATGGGTTTCACTTATTTGTTTGTTTACTCAAATTAAAAGTAGAAAATCTCTCCCCGAGATATTTTTAAATTTTTGAGAAAAAATTCTCGGGGGCAAATTTGTATGAGATGCAACCTTTCCGTGATTCTATTTTATGTGATCTTATTAACAAAATCAGTCTTTCAAAGAAACTTCAGTTTCTTCTTCTGGTTCTTATCTTAGTTCTTCTTATTTTTAACGTAACGTTTTATTAGATCCAACGGTCGCATAGACTTGCCACTGTGCGGCTCGATTACAAGTACGGGTTCAATCTTTTCACCCAATACTTTGGCTTTCTTGACATTCAGGGATCTTGGAGATGATTTAATTCCCGATAAGCACCTCGTTATTCTGGATTTCTGAGGGAGTTGCTTTAGATTAGTTGTTACATTCGGCTTTGAAACTTCGCTATTCCAATTGTTTTTCATTACTTTCGATTCCATCACAACAGGTTGTACATTTGGTTCTTGTTTAACAATTTCAAACATCAATGGTTTCTCTTTCACTTCTGTTTTTACCGGATGATTCATGAATATTGCAGAAAAATCATACATATCTAAGTCTTGTTTGGTTTCACTTTTTTGATTGTTTAGTTTGACGGGAGTCTCATCGATCTCCTTTAAGCTTTGCTCAATGAATTCGTCCAAAAAGATTGTGTTTTCTAATGGTTTGGAATTGCTTAGGTCAGTTATAACAGGCTTCAACAGATAAGGAAACATACAACTAGAACTTTCACACTTGACAATTTGTTCATCTAAATTGATGTAGAACGTTTTGAGATAGTTTTCCAAACCATAACGTATGCAGTCTTCACACAAAGATCCAACTTGGTAAATGGAAGACATTTCTAGAAGTCCTCACTGGCACTTATTGTTGGCTGTTTACAATTTTTTATTTTACTTCATTTGTGAAAAAATAAAATATATACAATCTAATGGATAAAAAAGTTTATTAATATTGAATAAGATTTTAAATTTTAAAAGATGACAAGAAAATTTCCTACCGAAAAATCAACAAAATGCTAAACGTCAAGTTGACAGAATATACAAATGGGATGCATTCAGCAAATTTAGCTTTAACACTTAAGTCCCTTTTCACACCAGGAAACTGAGTTGCTAGCAACTCTTAGGCCTGGCGCCCACTGGGCAACTTAGTTGCTGACAACTTTTAGTTGCTCGAGGTTGCTCGCAACTCCGAGCAACTTAAGTTGCTCTCCATCGCCCACTAGGCAACATCCGAGCAACTTTTTGGAATTTGACGTCATGTTTTTGTGTATTTGCTTTGTTGACTTTTTACACGGACACAATTACAACGTTAATAAAAATGTAAATACCAAATAAAAACATTGAAGTTTATAAGCTAATTTTTGATAAATCAGGTTCAGAGGATTAAAAAATTCAGAAATCCGAAAATCAATATGTAAGATTTTATCATTGAACATCTCCATCTTTGACAGATAAAGTTGCTGGCAGCAAAAGTTGCCCAGTGGATGCAGCCGAGCAACTTAAAGTTGCCGGGAAAAAGTTCCGCGAACAGCTTCGAGCAACTTAAAGTTGCCGGCAAATTAGTTGCCTAGTGGGCGCTCTCCCATATAACCCAATGTACTTGAATTGGGAACAACAAAAAGTTGCTGGGGCGAGCAACTAAAAGTTGCGTAGTGGGTGCCAGGCCTTAGTTCCTTGGTGAGAAAGGCATGAGGAAAGAGGGGTGAACAAAATCTCCACGGTAAGAGGTGTTGTGACTTGTTGGGTATCAGTGAGGTTTGCCAGAATAGGACTGAATGTTGCCGGCAACTTAAAAATTTTCAAAGTTGCTCGCGGAATATTTTGGCAGTAACTCTAAGGCTAGTCGTGCACATGCAACTGCTACTGCAACAAAATAGTTTAGTCACAAGTTGACTCCTGAGCACGCACATGAGCAACTCCACAAGCAAAGAACCTAGCACCCAGACTCCACAGAACATACAGATGTCCAACTTCACAACCACAATCCAATCAACAAACAGCAGATTTTTTCTTGCTAGGCAAATTATGTCATGTCGTTTCATTTCTCTCACTTTACTACTTCTATCTTTTGCAACAATATTCAACTCAAACTTTAGGAACAAAAGTCACGTAAATAAATAACAACATTTGCAGCAATATTTACCTCTAGATACAACGGAAATCAGTCAAAAACCTTACACGATGTTTAGTGGAGCCGGCATATAACGAAATGCTGACATGGAATTTTCTTATTATTTTCGTTCAATTTATGCACACACATCTTTAAGAATTTATCTTTGCTGAATGGACTCACTTAAAGAAATCGCTGCTAACTTCATTGTGTACTAAAACCTAATCTACTGTCAACTGCAAATGTCAAAAATTTAAGTGCAAAAAAATATTTTTCAGACGTCAAAAAACAACTCGTGTTTTGTATTAAGATTTTCTTCTTGATTTTATTGTAATTGAAAAAAACAAAATCTAATTTGCAATAATGGGTCTTTCGCCAGGAGCTAAGGAACGTTTGGAAACCGTTTTCGATGTCACCAAAACTGTTTTCCACATCGGATTCATCCCCATGGTTCTATATTTAGGTGAGAACTTTATTATTTTATATGGCGATAGATAAGAACTTTTTTTTTTTCATTCAAGGCTTCCGAAAAGGCGCAGAGCCTGGCATGCCCCCGCTAACTTTTTTAAGTCTTCTCTGGCAGTAAACTTAAAATATTATAAGTGTAAATAAATATATCTTAGAGAAAAATCGAAGTTTTCTTTTCCAATTATTGCAGTGCCATATTGATTTATGTAGGTCCCATTGCCAGTCCCAGTAACTTTAATGGAATTATCGATATACAGTCAAACTTCTTTATAACGAACCTTCAAGGGATTACAAAATTGCTTCGTTATAAAGAAGTTTTATACAAAATTCGCTATATAGAAAATTTTAATTTTTTTAAATGCTGCAAATGTTCTTTTGTATTTACAAAGGAAATTGCACCAAAAAAGAACTCATGGTAAAGAATTATGTATTTATATATCTTTTATTTTGTAATTAAAAACATATCAATTTTCGATTGCACATGAACAGTTTTGTTTCTTGTTTTATTATAAAAATCTTCCAACTTAGAGAGGTGAAAATATGCATCATCTGAGTTTTCATCTCTTGTTACAATAAAAGTTCGTAGATTATCAAATGCAGTTCTCATATCATTATCGTTGGTTTTTTTTGGAATCAATTCGATTTCAGCATTGTCATCTGATGAATCCGATTCTTCAGATGAAATGACATTCAAAATTGTTTCATCTGAAGGAAGTTCCATAGTAGCAACATTTTCATCCACTGCAACATAATCCTCAAACGTAACTGGACAATCATCACTTGGTAAAACTCTGTTAAAGTTGCTGTTGTTCTCGATTATTAATGACTTATCGTTGACAATGGAACCGAGTCTTCATCGGACCAATTATCGAAAGTACCAAACCCAGCTTTGTAAAAACAATTACGAATTGTACTTGCTTTAACATCGACGCACCAAGCTTTATAAACATCTGTTATTGCACTCAAAAGATCGGATTTGTATTCGCGTCCCTGATCCATAGCTTCCAGAACTCTCTGTACGAAACGATGACGATAGTGCACTTTTAAATTTTGAATAACGCATTGGTCCATTGGTTGGAGTATTGATCGTATTCGGTGGGAAAAATCTCAACTTTATTGCCTTTAAATAAATCTGAACCATTGGTGGGTGCGCCTGACAGTTGTCAAGAAAAAATAAAACTTTTCGTCCTTGACGCGTAAATTTTTGATCTTCTTTGACTATCCATTTTTGAAAAAGTTCACGGGCATCCAAGAGTTTTTATTACTAAAATAATCAACTGGCAAGGACTGAATTCCTTTAAAACAACGAGGCTTTGCACTTTTCCCAATCACTAAAAGTTTCAATTTTTCATCACCTGTCATATTTGATCCAACCATTAACGTGACTCTCTCCTTGCTTTTCTTCCCTCCGTGACACTTTTCGTTTTTAAAAGCCAGTGTTTTTTGAGGAAGGCATTTAAAAAAAAGACCCGTTTCATCCACGTTAAAAACATTTTCAGGGCTGTATCCATCCAGCAAATTTGGGAGCGTATTTTTAATCCAATTTTGACACACTTCATCGTCTACGTGAGCCCCTTCCCCACATAAAGTTTTTTGTTTGATGCCGTACCTGTACAGTAAATTTATTTTCAAAATTTAAAACAACAGGTTTTGCAATTGAATAGCTTACCTTGTTTTAAATTTATCTAGCCATCCAATACTGCCTTTAAAATTATGTTGACCCAATGATTCAGAAAAATATTTAGCCTTTTGTCTGATAATAGAGCCCGAGAGTGGTAAATTCCTTTTCCTGTTTATCTGCACCCATTTTAACATTGCCTTATCCACAGCACAGAATTTAGTTTTTCTTAGTTTTTTTGGCTTCTGTTTGAACTTGCTTCCGCAAACTTTAAAATTTTTACCTCATTCTTTAAAATTGTTGACAATGTACTGAACGAAACAACAAATTTTTCTGCAACATCTCTTTTCTTTTCTCCCTTTTTTACTTTTTCAATAATCGCCAATTTTTCTGAAAGTGAAATTGCCTTGCGCTTTGACATTTTTCTATAAACGTATCACGAACTTGAAATGCAAACTTAAACTATGACCTGTTGATATGCATGAAATTTCTGCAACACATTTGTGTAGGTATACTTTTCCATACATCCATACATATGAACATACATATGTACATTCACTTTAAGAAAATTCTTGCCAAAACGGGGAGTTCCCTTTTAAGATTAGGATTCAAAAATCGTAGGAAGCTTTGTTTTTAAATTTGAAAATTGACATTTCGTTATAAAGAAACAACTCTGCCTTGGGAAAAAAAAAATTGTTCCTTATAAAGAGAAATTCGCTATAGAGAATTTCGTTATAAAGAATCTAAATCATATGGGATATTTTTTTAAGGGGAAGGGGAACAAAATGAAATTCGCTAGAGAGAGAATTACGTTATAGGGAAGTTCGTTATAAAGAAGTTTGACTGTAATATACAATAGAGCATGGAAGATATAATGAGATAAGAGATTTAACATTTTCACTATTAGAAGTAAAAAACGGCAACTTTTCAAGTGAAAACAATTTTCCGGCCGGAGAAGTAGCTATGTACGTGACCTCGATTTGAATGAGCTCATTGATAACAGAAAAAACAACTACGGTTAACCTCTTACGAATGCTCTATCAGCACTAATTTCATTACTATTTTCCACTTTTGAGTTTCAGTTAACTATGGATTTGCTCATAAATCCCCTACTACACTTCAAAATAATTTAAATAAATACAATTTTTTCCTCGTAATAAGTGTAGCGTTGCCAAAAACCTTTTAGCGTAGAAACAAACCAACTAGGAATCCATAGCTCTCCCAACTGTTTTTAGGATTTCCAAAACCGTTGCGAAACATTCGAACAGCAACGAAACTTTCGTCTCAGAAGTAATTTACATGGTGGATGACGATAAATGAGAACAGCCAAACGAGACACGAAGCAAGCACGAGCACGATGGGAATTCACAAGCAAAACCACAATAAAACTAAAGTTTCGTCTTGTTGTTACTAATACGAATATTCACTTTGGTCTGGGAGCGGGCCTCTATTATTTAGAATTTATTCCTTTAGGGATGGCTAAAGATTTGTCTGATATAAGTGTAAGTACAACAAAGTCCATTTTTTATATTTTAAATATGTATATAAAAATTGAAACAACTTAATTTTAGTTTAAGGCCTCGTACGCTGCTGAGGTGAAATGTAATTTTTTTTCTGTTCTCCAACTTGAGAACTAAATCAAATTTTCGTATAGAATATTGTGTCGGACAGTTAATATGTCGCTACAATGCAAAACGAGTCACAATTTTGAAATTTTTCAGTAGAGCGATTTTAAAGTGACTTGAGTTCTTAAGTGGCACTTTTTGGTAAAGCAGATATAGGTTAGTTCTGCACAATAAAAAAAAGGACTAAGGGCATAGGATTATTTAGCAAACTAAACATGTGTGATTTTTCGAATCGGCTGTGGAGGGGGCTTTAGGCCCTATAGCCCCACTGGATGTACCACTAGATGTGCATATATTTTAAAATTAAAAAAAATTATTTAAGAAGGAATGAATGCTTAAAAAAATAAAACTAAAAAATAGATATTTATAAAATAATTGACGAAATATGAGGATTTCAACCAATTTTGAATCAATTTATATTTTTAGAAAGTTATTAAAAAAGACAAGTTAACTATGTATGTCTCAGGAAATTTTTACACATTTTTTTCAATTTTTTCTTGATTTTAAGAAAACATACTTTTTCTTGTAAATTTTTGACACTTGTTAATTTTTATCTTTTTAATGAAGCGGTATTTTTTAAATCTATTTTCACAGCAAATAGATAATATTAATTTGAATTTTTGAGCAAAATTTTTATTTTTCAAAGGACCGTTAAACCGAAATATTTGCAAGGTTTAATACTTGACAATCATTTTTAATCAGGGGCCGAGCCTCAGTAGTTAAATTTCGGAGCAGATTTGTTAAAAAAATTGGTTGATAAAAATTAGTAGATCTCTAAAAAGCGGAGTCGATTTATTTTCTTCTACAAAAATGGAGTAATTTTGCTCCAACTGGAGTAAGGTTCGAACGCTGATTTTGATATATTATATTTACATATCTGTAATTGCTATGCAACACAAATCACAAATCTAGCTTAAAAATCGATTCGAAATCGAAAAAAATGTCACCCATTTTACTGTCTTTACGGCTCGTTAGATCTTTACGATTGAGGTTATTAATAATTTGACCTGGTATTTAAATATAAAATTATTTACCAAAAATCAGGTTTTCAATCGGTTTTGATGGAATTTTTATTTTTGTAATGGTAATAAAAAAATGCTCGAATAAGCGAAGAGGAACCTGCTCGGAAAGTCTTTTGTGGTACATTCTATGGTAGACGGCAGCGTGGTAGACCATGCTTGCGCTGGAGAGATGGCGTAGACCAGGACAGCGGCGTATACAGCTCCATTTCTTGGGGGGGGTCATACTAAAACAAAAACCCAATTCAGTTCTTCTAAAAATGTACGAGTATTTATTAAAAGACTGATCCACGGTTTCCATTTTTTCGCTTGTTTGTATTTTTTTTTAATTTCTGCTGGTCCCACAAATGTTACCATTTTTTTTTAGTTATAAAGAAAATTTTAGCAAGGTCAAAATTCGTTTTGCAATACTTTTCTTTCGAAATTTTGTTTCTCAATATTCTCCAAATTCCGTTTACATAATTTTAACAAAATAAAGAGAAGTTTGGAAATTGTAAAAAGGGCGTAATTTTTCTTCTTTTTTCAATTACCTTTTAATAATCTTAAAATAAAATACCGTAGACGCTCGATATAGTGAGGTAATAAAACCAGCCTGTTCACTCTTTCGAGATTGTTTACTTTTTTGCAAGCTTTCAATGAGGTTTTAAAAAAAGAAACACTTGTTTAGTGTCCTTAAGCAATGTTAAATTCTTTCGGGACATTTTTGTAAAAAAAATATGTTTTTACATATAATTTTGTGTGTTCAATATAGTTAATTTTGTTAGATTTACTAAATCGAGCGTCTACTGTATTATTATTTGCTGACAAAGCCTAAACATTTTTATATTAAGGGTATTCATGCCACTTCGTAAAACCGTAGATAAGTTTACAAATTTGTTAAATGTATCTTTTGGTTAATGAACTGTCAAATTTTGTATGGGAAATGACTCACACAATTTTGTTAAAGTTATCAAGGGATTTTGTTCGTAAAATTAACCAAACTGGTTAAACTTATCCAAACGTCATTATTACTTTTACTCTGGTTGAATTACCCAGCATTTAATCAAATGTATAACAAAGGTCGTTCATGCAAACTTCTAACACAATTTGTAAACTTACGACGTTGGATGAATTCCCTTATTATTTTCTGTGTAAAGCAAAAATATTGTAAAGCTGAGTTTTGGAAACAAAATTTTGATCCACTCCCGAATTTTAATATGATCTTAATAGTAACTGTTAAATTCGTGTTAAAAAGTCAGACAAGAATGTATGATTAGAGTTTTTGTTGATTTCATTCAAACATTCCAAGCAGAGCGATGTATTTTAAGTTAGGTTGCGTTGGAATGAAATTTACGATAGAAAAAATATCGAACTAAAAATAAAAATGTCGACAGGTTAAAATATAAATTTATATCAACTTTTTTTCTATGTACTAAATATTGGGAAGAAATATCGAAGAATATCGAAGAAAATTCGATAAAAGTCGATCCTTTTCTCGACTTTCTTTTTACGCTGCTGACTTTTTGTCTAAGTTCGAAGCTAAAAATTTTATGAACTAGTTACCAAAATAAGTATTCTTACATGCAACATACAGTCGATATAAACCGACATTTCAACTAGTTAAATCGCCTTTTTTGCTGGTAATTCGTACGTAACCTACACTGAAACATGTTGGTACTGGGGTTGAGAACGGCCCTGGTGCATGGAATACGGTTTAAAGTAATTTGTTTGTTTTTCATTGTAATATTCGTATAATATCGTCTGTTAATTTTTTTTTATCCATTCATTCATTTATTTTTTTTTATCGAAGATGATTTCCTTGATATTTTGAACAAAATTCTCACAAAATAAGTAAGTTAGGTTAGGTTAGGTTAAGGTGGCTGTCAGGAAAACTGCTGACACACTTAGACCAGAATAGGCCCATTGTGATATCACATAAAGAATGCGAGGTAGTCCTCGTTAATTAAACCAGTTGGAGCTTTTAATAAAGCGATGGAGACTGTGAATGTCGATTTTATTTAAGTCACTGGGATCATTAAAGAAAATATTTCCTAAGTGTGTTTTTCTTCTTTGAGAAAGAGCAGGACATGAGCAAAGAAGGTGTGGGATAGTTTCTTCCTCCTCCTCGTCCATGCTTCTGCAGAAATCATTTGAAAAAACACCGAGTCTATTGGCGTGTTTACCTATGAGGCAGTGTCCAGTAATGACACCAATTGTGAAGCTAATATGCAATCTACTCAGAGATAGCAAACATTTCGATCGCTTTGGATCCAGTGTTGGCCAGATCTGTTTTGTCGCCAGACAAGTAGTGATACCTGTCCATCTGCTGTTTGTCATCATCATGGAATCTTGCTTAAGCATAAGTTTACATGTAGCTATCGGTATTTCAATATTCATCTTGTAAGGTGATATTGGTGTACTGTGTCCCGGCACCCAGAAAGGTAAATGTTGAACTGTTCTGCCATCTCCATTAGAGACGATCGACATTTTCGGGCAGTTACGGAGTTTGTAGAAACAGATACTAATGATTTAAGGGCAGCTTGGCTATCTAAGAAGATACGGATATTCAAAGTAGATATTACGTTTTCTTTGAGCAAGATAAAACTTCTTTTATCGCCAGGATTTCCGCTTGGAACACGCTACAATGATCAGGGAGATGGAAGGAGAGACTAATGTTAAGTCGTTCTGAGTACACGCCGCCACCTACCCCCTCTTCGGTTTTTGAGCCATCCGTGTAGAAGTGAATTGCTTCAGCTCTCAAGAATTCATTATCTTCCCAAGTGGATCTTGTTGGAATTGTTACTTGAAAATTTTTGCCCCATTTGTTTCCAATAGCTTTTTTACAGGAGAAAAGTGCCACTGTGGCCTTTCTAATTCTTTCTTGTATATTTGGTTTCCAGCTCAACTTTTTGTCTTAAATCAGACCCAGATATTTAGCTTGATCTGAGAAGTTAAGTGGAATACCATTTATTGATGGAGGGTCTATATTCGGAATTTTATATTTCCTTGTAAAGAGGACTAGTTCAGTTTTGTGGGGATTTACACCTAGTCCACATTTGTCTGCCCATTCAAGTAGTTTGTTGAGAGCGGTTGGCATTAATTCTGTTATGATTTGAAGATGCTTTCCCGATATTGCAATGGCAACGTCATCAGCATTGTAATAACTTTGAAACCATCCGCTTCTAGATTGACTAATAGGTCATTAATTACGATGTTCCATAAGATTGGGGAATAAGTAAATTAAACCGATCAAAAACAATATTGAAAATACTTTGAGAATTAAAGAGTGTATATCTCCCAAAAACGTAGATCTACCAAATTGATTTTGAATCAAAAAATACATCAATGCAAAAATGTTCTGAATGCAAGTGGTTACAATCGTCTATTTGATAAATCTTAACCAAAAAAAAAAAATTGTTTAATTTCGACAATAAAACCCCAATAGTATTATTCGGACAATGGCTTGTAAATGTTGATAGGAGAAGGTAAATAAACTTTACCAATAATGAGTAGGTAGCCTATTCCAAAGCTATTAAAAATCATTTTTTTTGAAATTATATATTAAGATTGCAAATATTTTTGCTTTTCTTATTATTTTTTGCGTATATCTTTTGAGTTCTCGGGGGGGGGTTCAAGACCCCGTGACCCCCCCCCCCCCCTTGTATACGCCGTTGGACCAGGACGCCCGAAGCCTTGGGGTGCGCAACTGGATGGCGTCGGCTCGAGACCGGACCGGACCCCGGTTGTCGAGCCGATGATGATGATGATGAATAAAAGAAAATAACTTATTCGGTGGCTCAGGAAAAGTTAATTCTAGTTTTGTTCGACTTTTTAGCCCCCCCCAGTATATTTTTAAGAATCACCTGTGGGAGAGGGCTTTAGTCCATATAGCCCAGGAGTGCTTTAGTCCATATAGCCCAGGAGGGCTTTAGTCCATATGACCCCCCAATTGCACCCGCTACTTCATTTCAGACATCAATTATAATTATTGTTATTAGTTATAAACCTTAAAAGACAATTAAATGGGTGATATTTTTCCGAATTTTTAATAGATTTATAATTCGATTTGTGTAGGTTGAATAGCATGTGAGGTTTTGTATGATATCGCCCCCTGATTGCAAGAACTAGGTAACTCAGTTTTAAATATTTTGGAGATATCAAGGTTCATAGATTTCCAAATACAAGAGAACGATTGAAATGTTAGTTTTAATGTTTCTCACACTTCATAAATATCTTATATTTGCACTCAGAGAAAAAAGTCAGGTAAATAATTAACCTGGGCCCTGTTAAATTTACAAGGTGCATAATCCCATATAAAGTTACAGACATTTACGAAATTTACCTGATTTTTAAGGCCTGGTGGCCTATATTACCATATTTAAGTTGATATAAGAAGATGAACTGTTATTTTAACACTGAATTCTGGTAAACAAAAAATTTTGACAAGAATATTGCGCAAATTTTACCTGAGATCAGGTTTTTTTAACACTGCTTGTTATGAATTTCTATTTTACCACAAATCAGGTTGAAGTATCATTTTATATGGTTATTTTTTTCCTGTTGAATTTAACCTCATCTGCCAGTTAATTTTAACGTGAAACCAGTGTTAAAACACACACACACAGGCCATCGGATTAAAATTATTTAAATTTAACCTGGCTGCCTGTTAAAGTAGCCTCCTACCAGTGTTGAAACACACTCACAAGCCATGGTTAAAGAAACACTCTGCCTGTTCATTTCAACGCGACACCAGTGTTAAAGCACATACAAACACAAGCCATCCAAACAAGGTCAGTTTCAACTTATTGATATTTGGCACAAGTTATTTATGCAGTGAAGTGGCGCAGGGGATGCATACTATCTTCATGTGTAAGAGGTTCCCAGTTCAAAACTAAGTAAGTATCAAAAAGTATTTTTAAAATAAGATAATATACATGGTAATAAATTTCTATACTTTCAGAATAATGCAAAATGAATTGGACGTTGAGCAGTGTTAGAGATGGGACCTACAAGCATGAATCCAAGACATAATAATTACCGGATACAGGGTTGATTCAACATTAAATCATGTTAAATTAACTAGATCTTCATGTTAAATTAACAGGGCGTTGAACATTTTGTTCATGTTTTTGAACTAGATTTTCATGTAAAGTTAACTAGATTAAGAGGTAAAATAGCAAGATTCTCAGGTAAAATTTACAGTTTTACTTTTTTACTTTACCTAAAACCAACGTTGATTTAACACGATATTTAAATCAGCTATCAGGCTAAGCCGTTAACCTGATCTATCGAGTTGAAAAATAACAACCTGAAAATAAGGTATAATAAATCAGAAATTGGTTATACCAGCTTATTTCTCTGAGTGTGCTTATGGTAGAAAGAAATTGGACGAAAAGGCTTAAAAATTGCACAAAATAATATTGTTTTTGCAAAGATATTGTAAAAAATTAAAATTAAGCTAACTAGTTCTTGCAATCAGTGGACGATAAATCATAATAATATTAAAATATTACACTTTTTAACTAAAAAAACAATAGCCATATGTTCATTAACTCCAGAGATATGTTTATTAAACTAACTGTCAAATGCAAGTATCTCGGTTAAGCGGTATTTTAAAAAATCTTAATTTTGCTCAAAAATATATATCAACATTATCTATGCACGGTGAAAACTTGAGATTTTAAGACTGTCCCCTTTAAAAGATATAAATAAAAAAGTGTCAAAAATTGACGGAAAAAAGTATGTTTTCAAAAAATCAGGAAAAAATTGAAGAGTAACTGCATCAAAATTTTAACATGGTTAATTTTTGTATTACCTTTCTAAAAATATATATTAAATCAAAATCGTTTGAAATCCTGAACTTTGATAAATTATTTTATAAGTACCAATTTTTTTATTTTCATTTTTTAAACACTTATATCATTTTTTTGGAATCTTAAATTATATTCCTGACTTTCTTATATTTTTAACACCTATCGGAGAAGAAATTTAATATTCTAGCAACTCCCGATTAGAATTAAGATTTTCGACCCTTTTTCAGTCTTAATCCATTTTACCCTAATTTGGTCTAAATTTTGGTGTAAAACTGTCGTTTTACATTCTTCTATATCATTTAAACGTAACGGCATCAAAACATTTCATACTTCATTTAACTTTTGATGTATGTATATGTATAGTCAAATTTTGTCTAGGATTATCGGGCTAACAGCGGTGTTATTTTGTTCATACATAGAAACATACAAATTACACAGATATCCTACCAAATGACCTTACTTCTGCTATATGATATGCTAAGACATTATATTTATTTGTGTATCCATTTCCATCGTCAATACACAAACGCATGGTCATCCACAAAAATTTTCGCTCTACCCAAATGTTCATCAAAAAATAATAAGACGTTCACGTCTTTTTTTATTTGTTTTGCATCCCTTTTTACTTGCGATATAGGTAGGTACTAGCAAGTTTTGAGATATTAATCAAACATGACAATACGATGATAGAGAACACCAAAAAAGTGGGTGGCAAAATTCTGTCTGTCTGTCTATCTGTTCATATATTGACCTACAGCTTAAGCCACTGAAGCAATTTTCTTCAAATTTTTGAACTTAAGGTTTTCTTGTAACTCTCCAGAGGGGAAAAGAAAATTTTGTTAGCACCAAAATAACGGTACTTGCCCTACAACCGTAAATGGAAAGCTTATCTATCTCAAAAAGGCTCTAACGATTTTGATAAAAAAAAATCTGTGAGTTACTGTGGAAATTATGTACTTTTTTATTAAAAAAAAATTACCAAAAACCGTTATTAACGGTACCTGCCAAATAACGTTTTTTTTTTAATTTTCGATTTTTTCATTAACAACTCAAATGATTTTAATCAAAATTTTAAACAAAAGTTCTTTTATAATGTTAATAATGTTGCGTAGTAAAATTTTGAAAAAAAATAAATTTTGGATTTTTAAAAAATATTTAAAATTTTTTTTTCAAAATCCAATATTTCAAAAATAAGTTGATGAATTTTTTTGAAACTAAGTTTTAAAATGTATTTAAATGCGTACTCAAAATTGGCATACCAAAACTTTTTATAAAAATGTTTTTAAAATTTTATATATAAAAAATAATTTTTAAGAAAACCGCTACAACGATTTTAAATTTTTTCTTGCATATATTCATATTTTTTCAAGTAATAAAATGGTATACTTGTTTTTGAGCTCTAAGTTTTTTAAATAGTTGGTTATACAATTAAAAGGACGATTGAAATGCTTTTTCTATATTTTCTTATAATTACTTTCATATTTTAAAAGTTCTTAATTCCAATCAACTTCAACATAAGAGCAAGTACGTGCGATCCAGTCGTGCATTTTATTTTCTCTACGAAATAGTTTTTTAGCTTTGTTTATTCAACACACACTAATCATTTTACAAAATAAGACGCTCATCTTCGTGTTATTTAGAGTGAATTTGTTCAAAACGACAATGAATACTCGTATATGAGAGAAGAGAAAAAAAAGAAAAGAAGATTCATTTGAACTTTTAGTTGAATT
The DNA here is from genome assembly GCA_946251815.1 of Dasysyrphus albostriatus. Classification (NCBI taxonomy): domain Eukaryota; kingdom Metazoa; phylum Arthropoda; class Insecta; order Diptera; family Syrphidae; genus Dasysyrphus; species Dasysyrphus albostriatus. The sequence continues at coordinate 59,342,935 of OX276335.1, forward strand.
TCTTCAAATAAAATGTTTTGGGAAAAAGTGATATGGTTCCATTAAATTCTTATAACTTTAGTTTTGCCAGTTGGATCTTCAAGACTAAGATCTTAAAATGACGAAAAAAATAGGCTAAATTTATAATGAAATTTGGTGGAAGTTTCAAAAGGGAAGACGCAGGGAATCGTGTTATATGGACACCACGCCACTGGTAGGTACATAGGGGTACCTAACCAAAAGGTTATTCTGCCCACACCTTTTTTTATTTTTTGCCATACAAATTTTTTTTAGCAATTTTACAAAATCTTATTTATCTCAAAAACGACTCCATAACTTTTCTTAAAAAAATTCAATAAATTTCGTTTGGTAAAAGCTACCTTTGGAAGGGAAACCATTAAAAAAATGGTTGTAAATGATTCCTTCCCAAAGAACAATTTTTTTATTTTCGATTTTCTTCAAATCGGTTAATTTGATTTCAATACATTTTTTAACACTGTAGCTTCTTAGCAATGCAAATAATTTTTTAAACTAAAATTTCCAAAAAATATTTTTTTATGAAAACTTAATTGTCGCTTTTGTAAAACTCGATATTTAAGGAAAACACTTAACTTTGTTGAAAAAATAACGGTAGTTTCCATACAAATGTTAAAAAAACACTAAGCAAAATATTTTTTTTCTTAAAAACGGCTCATGCGATTTTTATTAAAATTTTGTCTGTATGCTAAGATTGTATCAAATTATAGAAAATCACAAGAAGCAACTATTATTAGTACTTCTCATGGAACGGTTTTTTTTTTCAATTTTTCTCATTATCAACTGAACAGATTCAGATTATTTTCCTTATTTACAAATTTAAAATAAGATAAAAAATATTGCAGGTCAAAATTTTCCAAAAAAAAAAAAAATTATTAAGTTTTAAAAAGGTTTCAGTTTTCTTTTTTGAAAATTTGATAGGTATATTCAAAAACGGGTTGAAAATTTTTTTGGAAATTTTATTTTTATGTGCAGATAAATAAATATTTACGATTTGCATGCCAAAAATTTTCCTTAAAAATGTTTTAAGAATTTGATATATAAATTTTTTTATAAGAAAACCGCTCCAAGGATTTTAAATATTGATTCAAATTATGATTCAACAAAATTAAAACCACAATTAATTTTTCAATTCTGTGCTTGAAATGCAGTCAATCTTATTGCTCCTGAAACCCATGCGTATGAGTTGTGAATAGCCAACCAAGGGCGGATTTAGACTTTGTCCCTGAGGGGGGGTCACGTTTTTTAAAATTTCCATAAAGTATTGCATCCCAAACTAATTTTTACTTACGATATAAGGCAAGTTTTGTATCCGTGTAGATACAAGTTTTCGATATAATAACCAAACATGACATTACGATGAAACAACACAAAAAAAGTGGGTGGCACAATTCTGTCTGGTTGTCTGTCTGTCTATTCTTTGATATTCCTTGGCCAACAGCCTAAACCACTGAAGCGATTTTCTTCAAATTTTGAATTTAAAGTTTTTTTTTAATTCTTCAGAGGGGAAATCGATATTTTTTTAGCTCCAAAAATAACGGTACTTGCTATACAACCGTTAAGGAAAAGCTATAATGGCATACTTGGTTTTAAGCCTTAAGCTATTTGACAAGTTGATTAAACAATTAAAAAAAAAACAATTTATATGCCTTTGTTTTACACATTTTTATATGTTTTTATATATGTAATACTGACATATTTTAAGTTCTTAATTCTTAGCAACTTGAACATCAGGGCAAGTAAATGCAATACAGTCGTGCATTTAATTCACATTGCAAATATTTTTTGAAAACTAAATTAATTAATTAATGAATTGAAGCCAGACCTTCGGCATGACCAGTCCAACGCACAAATCATCATGCCATGAGGTACTAAAAATATTGTTTAGGAAAAGTTTATTTTTGCCCTTAAAATTTCAACTCTTTCACAAAAAGTTCGTATTTACTCTACAAAATCTATTTTGCCTGGCAACTAGAAGCAACTTTTTTTGCTTACGACTTTCCTTAATGACATCCCCCGAACAAAACAAGTTCATGACACGTCAAAATTACCAAACAAAAAACTTTGTATTCCCAAAATTTGCAGCCAAGTTAGTGGAAAAGTGTAAGCAATTACAGTCTCGAGAAAACGAAGTAAAATGCCTTAATAGCTTGCTACCACGCATCGCTTCGGGTTGCTTTTAGCTCAATGTTGCTTCCTAGTGCTAGCAACTAAAAGTTGATCGCAATCCACAAGTGAGTTGCCTAGTGGTTGCTAGAAATTGATTTTGAGATAAAGCAAGCGATATGTCATTTAGGATATTTGCAAAAAATGTATGCGATCAGTCCCACCTGAAAAAAAATCTAGTTTTTAACGGGGCACTAAAAAGTTTTACATTGACCCTAACATGGGCCTAGCAAGTGTTACACTCGAATTTGTATCGGGCCTCACCCGCTAAGTATCCTTTTGCCTAAAATATAAAATATTTTTTTTTATATATATTTGTGATGGGATAAAAGGAATTATCCAACAAGTTTTTGTCTAGCGAGGGCCTCGCTAGTATTTGACAAATTTTCCTTGTCTAGATAGACAAAAACTTGACATTATTATAGGCGGGGTAATAAGTCCAAAAAATGTAATTTTATAAATTTGTTGAGTTGGATTAAGAAAATTTTAAATCAATTGTAAAAGTTTTTCCAAGTACCGTCCGATTTTTCGCATTTCATCTCTGGGAAATTAGCAAGAAACCAAAATCTAAAATATCGAAACTGCATTATTTTTTAGATCTTAAAAAATGATATCTCACAAATAAGTAATAATATAACATCGCAATTTCAAAATTTCACCTTACAATTTTGCAAATATCAACCAAAATCTCGAATATCAAAATCTCGAATACCTACTCAAAATTGAGTGGCCACATTATTAGCGGGATTTTTAATTGCAGGATCTCGAATGCGAGTTTTTATTTTGCATGGTTTTGTAAGTTGTACCCAATTCAAAGGTCGCTTATAAAAGGTCAACTAGCTACAGTAATTGGTTGTGGATTTTTTTTTAATGAGATTTTAAAGTTTTTTTTTTTTTTTTTTTAAAGTCATTCCAGGTCAGTGAACAAAATTTTTAGGTACCTTATTTAGGTTATCTTAAGAAACAAATCACTTAAAATTGTTATTATGTATATGGCATCCCATATGTGTGCTCTTCGAAAGGTTACTAAGTAGTCATAAAAGGTCAGGTAGTAACAGTAGATTATTTGGCAGACATAACATTTTCAAAAATTTATGCTGAATAGTGAAAAAACTTTGACCTAGACCTTATAGACTCATTGGTGCCATACATTTTTTTAAATGAATTTTCAAAGTTTTTTCATGATTCAGAATAAATTTTTGAATATTTTATGTCTGCCAAATTATCAACTATTACTCCTGGCCTTTTGTGACTATTTAGTGACTACTTAGTAACCTTTCGAAGAACATACATATATGAGATGCCATGGAATTTATAATCTGATTCGGTTTATGGTGTCAGAAATATTCACAAAATGATCAAATCAATTTCAAAATTATTTTTACGGTAAAACTATAGTAAACGAAAAGTTAAATTCTGTATAATTCTTGATATATAAACTGTTCTTGTTTTTCTGGCTGAAGAATTATTTTTACGACTTTTCACGAACGATGTACATATCGTCGGCTTTCTGTCAAAACCTAGCAAGTAGTCTTAAATGATATTTTAATGTACTTTTGGTCAACAAGAATTACTGAATTCCGAACACCATATCTAGTTACTGTGTCTATCAACCAGTTTTAAAACCTTTTATTATCTAAAAGTTCTATTTTTAAATCGGTGTTTTGTGAGTTCTAAGTAATTTTTCAATTTGACTTACTAGGCTTTGACAGAAAACTGACGATATGTATTTTTTTTATTTTTTAACTCTTTAAATATCCCTTGAGCAGTGAAATTTTTTCTACTGCAAAAAATTCAACCTAACCGCTGTATTTTTTTAAATCTACCTAGAAAATTTGTCCGATTTGTGGCAACGCTGGTTATCACCAAACACACAGCAAGAACTGGAAAAAGTGTGAAAAAGAACGCAAACATTTGGAAAAAATCATATGAGTTTGCCAGGAATGGACGATTTGGTTCTTACCCCTCACTTTAAACGCCCTTCACCTATGAACAAAAGATCGTCTTTGGAAAAATCGGGTCATGTAAACGACGACTAATCAAGAATTGAGATGGCGTTCTTTTTTTCATCTCAAAATCTCAAAGATTTTTTTTTAGCTTTTTTAAAAATCATATTTCAAGCATTTAAACATATTTCTCTCATAATTTCCATGTCTTTACATATATTGTTTTAAAACCCTCAGCGTCTTGCACATAAGACCAAGTACGTGCGACCTAGTCGTGCATTTTATTTTTGCTAGCACTTCGAGATGAGCACAAAGTACCAAAAGCTAATCACAAAGCATATACAATGCCCAAGAAAATATGTGTTCGCAAACCTGCATGCATATGCATATGGTTTGGAATTGGGGATTTTGTAGCACATCGTCTCTCGCCTGAACTCCTTACATATAGACCACAACATTTGCGATCATATTTGCGGACACATGATGTGCAAGCACCTTGATCGCAAATGCATTTGCAACTTTTGGGACAGTTTTTGCACATCAGGTGAAAACATTTTGGGTAAGTTTGCGGACACTGATGTAGAAACAGCATTTTCCACATATTTGCGACTTTCAACGTGTCGTCAGACTCGCAAAACGTTAACGGCTTTTTATATGCAGTCTGCTATTAGCTTAAGAGTGATATAGATTTATTAACTGCTACTGGACAACATTTTTTACTAATAAATTATTCAGCCTTAATAAAGAATCAAACTCAAACCAATCAGATTCCAAGTGACTTCAGCTACCAGCCCAAGTCACCCATTTCCATTTCTGAATTTGAACAGTGAAATAGTTACAGAGGTAAACCAAAGCACATCGAAGTCTAAAAGAACCTCAACATTTGTTCTTTGTAACCACAAACATTTACCCCCATTCGTTCTAACTTCTAAGGACGCTAAACCTTTTAATCCACCACTTAAAAATCTCCCTTAAATGTTGGCCTTTGGATGTGGCTATGACCGTTGTAAAGTATTTTCGACTCCATACAAAGACTTAGACATTTAAAATGTTCAAAAGAACATCTACCAACTGTTTTGTATAGTTCCTAGTTAACTCTCATCCGGTCCGAAACTTTTAGAAAAGGGATACAAAGTGCGTTAATATAGCACCAAATAGAGATCCTTTTTCGTAACTTATTCGAGTTTTCCAAATGTGCGGTTGTCCTCAAGCTAGCACTTGAATTCATTTCCTGTTCCAATTTTTAAAGCGTCCACCCCATCTTGGAGTCTAATAAAAGCGAAGAACTGTGTACAGGGTAGTTGTGCGCTCTTAACACCCCATTCCAGGCTCAAATGGAACACTAAACAAACAATGTAGAAGGACCACATTCAGATACAATTTCATATACATATGTCCATGTCCAGTGTCCACCTCTAGTTCAAAGATGAACCTGATGGTACCTGGTGAAAAGTCAGACTACATTAACTAAACGTCCGTCCAGAAGATAAGGTACCATCGCAATGTTTGATAACGAAATTTGGAGATTGGCTTTTTGAGAGAACATTTAGCATGACATTAATCTACACCAAACTTTCAAGGCGATATGTTGCGTTGACTATAAAGGCAAGCAAACCGTTGACGTTCACGTTGATCGGTGTCTTCCTTCTCTTCTACATAGATTGTGGTTTTGATGGGAGTGCTTTCGTCGTTGATGTGGACAATTTCGGAATGGAAGCGAAATTGAGTATTCTTGTAGGTTTAGTGTCAGGTACTTTGAAAAAGTATTTGGATTGCACTCCTTACATGAAAGAGGCCAAAAGTGTGTGCTTGCTAGATTCGAAAAAGACTGCATCTGTTAAAGGAAGGCATAGAACAAATGTGTGTTGGTTTTTGGGTGCCTAAAGGCAAAAGTAGATATTCCTTGGATGCGAGGATATTCAAAAAGATGGTTTGTAGTCAAATTAAGCTTTTAATAGCGTACAGTTCTAATGCCATCATGAAGATTAATTAAAAATTCTTATTCACGATAAGATGACATTGATTGGGTTTGGGGTCTTTCCTTGTACTTCTATTGCAACAAATAATACACTGTAGTTTGGTATCCTTCAATCCCTCTTACCTGTGGACTGAGATTTGAAAACTTTATTGACTAGAGCCAGTGGCGGATCTAGGTTAAATGCTGCCCAAGGCCCTGTCTGAAGTGCCACCTTTTTTTTTATGTAAAAGTACTGTCAAAATCTTAAAATCAGTATCTAATTATAAAATAATTAAACAAGCAAATATTATTTAAAATATAACTTTTTATTGGTTTGCATATTGCACATTAAGTTAGTAGGTTACATTCTATGTTTTCTTGTCATATGTAACTAGTAAATACATTTTTTTAACTCATGAAATCAATTTCTTTTTTCTCATGCGAAAACGTCGATTATTTCGTCATTAATAAATTTCTTGCACTAATTGAGTCTCTATGGACAATAATGAGAAGGCATTAAGTCTATCTTTTCCAGTGACGTGCGGCACTCCAACAAAATGGACAGTTTTAAATTTATCCAATTATCCAGTATGATCTTATCCAGTCAAAAATAAAAACTGTTAACGTAATCCAAAATACAGCGTATTTCTCTTTTAAATCTTCATGGTAAGCAGTAATAAACTGTTTACAAAAAAAAACAAATAAAAATTACACAAATAGTACACAGATATGTAGGCATATTCAACAAGTGTTTGTATTTTTTGGAAATAAATGAAGAAATTTTAAAAACATCTTGTTGAAAGTAGTATAGGGGCGTTAGAGCACGATATGAGGGCTTACATGTCATTTTGACCTAATGGGTTGAGCTTTAGAATACTAATAGTTCCTGTCCTAACTTTTATTTTAAGAAATGTTGCCAAGGTAGCACCACTGTCAGAACGATGAGAAAAGGGTTGCCACTTGTTTCATTTATTGGCCTATAAAAAGAGAACTAGAGGTTGGACGATGACCAGAAATCTCTCTTTGGATTCAAATTCTTGTAGCCATAGAACCACATTATTAATATTCTCCCACCCCACCCCTTTTTTTTCATAAAAGGAAAAAAGCCGTTCGCAAAAGGAAAATGTAAAACGAAAAAAAGTAAGACAAATATTTACACTTATAAAATTTAAAGATTGGTGTCGACGCAGAATTTCACCATCTAATACATTGTATCCAAAGTTAATTGAAAAACCTACTTTAGTTTTATAAAAAGTCACTTTCAAAGTGCAGGAGAAAGGGGATATAAGCAGCCTATCACGACCCAAAATTTTGTGAACTAGTGATATCTGTGCTCCAATGGCTTTTTTTTTTACCAAACTATCTATTCTTATTAATGTTAAATTAATAATAAACTAAACAAAAATACAAATAAAACATCCAATTCTCATTAAGTATAGAAAACCTCGCATAAATCCCTTTATAACTTTTGGTTCTGGGAGAAAAAAACCTCGTAAGGTCGTAAGTCACAAAAGAATGATAGGTAGCTATTTTATTTGGGGTTTTGCTTCTTATTCTTAAATAGCAGACAGAAATTTAATGATACTCAAAATTTTTTAAGGAAGACAGCGAAAAAGTATCAACAGTCACCAATGGCCGAGTTCCGATGTTAATTCTCATAGTCACCCGGATAGCTTTGTGCTGTTGTAATCCCTCGTTGTAAAACTCGTAAAGAACCGAGGCCTAGTGACTTACACTCTCAACCATTCCTTTGTGCGTGTTGTTGGCAGGAATGGGGGGGACCTACAATTTTTTGGCGTGTCCGAACGGCTAGATGAGAAGCACTTATTCATGACAAGTATACTCTTGGAGGATTTGTCAGTTCCTCGAAAGAGGCAGTACCTCACGAAAAACATTGCTGTTTTTTAATGGCAGTGGCTGGGAATCGAACCCAGACCTTCGGCATGACAGTTCAACGTACTAACCATCATGCCACGAAGTACTACGTAATCCCTTGTTATCTCGTTAAAAAACAGCTGATGACAAATCATCTCTGACCAATAAACAAATCTGAAGTTATCCCGAAAATTGTAGGATACTCAGCAATCCGAGGAGAAATTTCAAAACAGCTGATATGTGACAAGAAATTTGAGTTGTCCATGTTGAGTTTTGCAGTGTCGGGTTTTTTTGAAAGGAAAATTTTTAAATTAGGTGCAACCAGAAAATGGTTATTTATATCACATTGGAATCTACACAATACGTAAATATAAATAGAATAAAACTTTGTAAACAAAATTAAAATATTTTCGAAAAAAAATGTATTCAATTCCTTTGTCAGCATTTTTAGCAAACCTATCTGGTTTTGGTCGTTTGCAAGAGTATCGACTACTTAGTAATCTTGAATATAGCCGGTGGAACGTGGCCAATAGCAAAAATAAAAACAGACAAACGCAATATAATTTTTCTATAAGGAATAAATAATTTAAATGAACATTAATCTGTCCAAAAAAAGAGTGGAATCATTTACAAATAATCTACAAAAATAACCAGTCTAAATCCTTATTGTAGGCTGACATTTGTTTATCGACATATTTTTTAAATTATAACACTGAGTTAAAGCTCCAAACTCCAAACTCTAAAAACCGAACTTCCTAGCAACAGAACCAGTGGAAAATTTCATTAACTACAGGAGTCTGGATTTAGACAGGCTACAAAGAGACATTGAAGACACCATAACTCTCCTACCCGCAAACGAGAATCTGGACAACATTTAAATTGACACAACCATCGACTGTCTTATTATTGCGAATGCGTTGGATAACCAAAAGCGGCCCAAGACGTCAAAGGATAGATATGGCACCTTCCCCAATATATTAAAAACTTATATGCCTACAGAAATGACTTAGGAAACGTCTCCAAAGGATCCACCAGCGAGAACTTAACACAACTAACAGCAACTCCCAGACAGTGTGGAGTGAACTTCAGTGCGTCAACATTATGTTCCGAAATTCCATCCAACACCACAACAACAACCAATTCCAGAAGAGACTTCATTCAATCAGACCTAGATCTGACGCCTTCAAGAGCATCAACAGACTGATCGGCCAAAAATCACCAATGCCTGACGTGATCATCACCAACGATGGAGAAGCAACAACGACTCAGGATAAAGTTGAAGCCTTCACTTGCCATTTCGAAGGAAACTTCACGCCAAGTCCTTCTGATGATCTAGTCTTCCTTCACGAAAGGAGGCATCCGTCCAGCAGGCACTGATGCCCAATTTGGATAGAGCTATGTTTAGTGACACAATCCTGCAAGTGATCCAGTTAATACCCCAAACTTGAGCACCCCAGAGGAGATGGCTGAGATGATTAGCAACTCCAAACCAAAGAAGTCAGCTGGACCGGACGGGGTATCCAACTTTGTTCTAAAAAGGCTTTCACAAACGATGATGGTGCTTTTAGATATATTACCTTCAACAACTGCATCAACAATACTGGAAAACTGCCAAAATCGTGACGATTCCCAAGAAAGGTGAAAGCAACATGAGCACCAACTACAGGCCGATATCTCCCTTCAATATAAGTAAGCTCTTGGAAGAGCTGATACTCAGGAAGCTTCATAAAACAACCAAGTTATTGTCGGATGCTTCCTGGATGTCGAGAATGCATTCGACAGTGTATGGGTTGAAACCCTTATCCATAAACACCACATACTAGGCTTTCCTTTAGCTCTAATCAAAATTATATTCTCATTTCTTTCTTCCAGGAATTTTTTCTTGCAATTGGAGAATTGCAAATTGATAGTGAATAGAATCAGGGCAGGAGTTGCCTGAAACTTGGACCACTTCTCTACAACATCGTGACCAACCAATTTCAAGTAAATGCGAGAACATTCTCTTCGCTGATGGATCACTAACATATTGCTCATCATTTTCTCCATTGATAGGTGTTCGAGAAGTTGGGGCACACATCCGCAAACTGTTTCAGTTTTACACCAAATGGGGTATCTGGATCAACTCATCCAAATCTGAGCTTGTTTGCTTCAGAAAACCCGAGGGTAGACGTGGTTGGGTCGCTCAACTGGAAGCTGCAGAAGCATCACCCTAGCACTCCTAGATCATACCAGATTACCAGCCAAATGCAGCGCCAAGTACCTAGGCGTCAACTTCAACGAGCTTCTGAAACTCAGCCCACATTCACCTTCTGTACTCAAAAAGGCCAATTTTGCTTTCCATCGCCTCTAAACGCTGATGAAAAAGAGACTTTTGAGACCAGTTGTTATCAGTTACAGCTTCACAGTTTGGTTCACCATCTGCAAATATTCGAGAGAAAATTCCTGAGGATCTGCACTGGACTTTATTTCGATCGTCAACGGCGTAAGCACTTCAAGAACGAGCAACTCTACTCTGAAGCCAAAGTAGTCCCCCTGGACAAGTTCTTAATGCAATCTGCAGATAAACTGGTAAGGAACCTCTCCAACCACCCTAATCAACTGATGAGAACGATGATAAACTAACAACGACATCTGGACCCAAGGTACCTAGGTGCTAAGGAAGTCCTGGATATAACTACAGCAATCAATGATGAAGCAGGGCACTGATCTAGGGTCAGCCCATTATCGTGGCTAAATACCAATCTTATCCCAACCCTAAACCAATACTGCCACTTGACAACAAGTTTTCAAAAATTATAAATCTTGTTTGTATTTAATTTTTTTTAAACTGTATAACGTTAGGCCCCTTATGTGCCAGCAAAATCCTTTTATTTTTCAAAATGTTCAATAAAGCGAAAAGTAAAAACATACCTAACTGGTATTATTTGAGCTATATGTATCTACATATTTTTTGAAAATGACTTATTAAAAAATTTTATTTTCAAACTAAAGGAAACTGGAACTTAATAATAAATATCTAAAACATAAAAAGAACAGAGCAGAAACTTAGAAATAAAAATAAATTTTATTTTCACTTTGAAATATTGTTTCTGGCAATCTGCAACCACCTCGAAGTCAGCCGGCGCACTTTCGATTTTCGCGAAAAAAAAAATCTTAGGCGATGTATTCCTAATTGCACATTGCAAAAATCAAAAAAATTTTAATTGCACACCTCCTGTTTTTTTTTTTTAAATATAAACAAATTGCACTTTGTATGGAAATTTCAAATGCTCATATCTTTGTAACCAAGTCGAATATCTAAATGCACAGGAGCTTAAATAATTGCTCATTTTGAAATTTAATTTGCACACCAAAAAATTTTTTTGTTACATGCTCCCCCACTTAATAAATCAATAATTAAAATTTCGACTAAATTAATTGTTTAATAATCCAAGTAGATCTTATAAGTAACCAACCAACACAATTTATAGTTATCAATAGCGCGATGGAAGAGTATCCGCCTGCCAGCCGATTGTCATGGGTTCAAGTCCTGTGTGGGCATAAACTTTTTTTTTTTTTTTTTGCATCTACTCATTGTTATGTTGCATTTTTCAATTAATAAGCAGATAAATGATCATTAATTACATTATAGACTAAAACAAATGTGAAATTTGCATTATTGCACATATATGTACTCAACTCCTTTCAAGGGACAATACATACATAGTATGTAATATGTGTGTTTGTAATAGAGAAATTAAATTAAACTTCGAAAAATTGTAGATTTATGAGTTCAATATGCACCCAATGATAATTTGCATATTAAAATTTTAGATTTCCCTACCACCCCACTTTTTTGAACTAAATATTAAAATCATAAAAAAAAAACTACCAAAAAGACATTTTCGTGTCTGACTAAAATTGACATATCTCGATGGAAAAAAATAATTTTGAGTTTTGAGTAACTATTTTCAATTACTTACATCAAGGTCGAATTTGCACACCAAAAGTTTTTTTTTTCCCACCCCCCCTTTTCACTAAAATTGTTATTGAAAAACAATGAAAAATATATACCCAAATGAAATTTACATGTCTCACTAAAACTGTTATTACTCGTTGGAAAAAAATAATTTTGAACTTTTAATAATCTTTTTCAATTAACAACGTCAAGGTCGAATTTGCACACCAAAAGTTTTTTTTTTCCCAACCCCCCTTTTCCCTAAAATTGATATAGAAAAACAGTGAAAAAAATATACCCAAATGAAATTTACATGTCTCACTAAAACTGTTATTTCTCGTTGGAAAAAAATAATTTTGAGTTTTTAGTAACTATTTTCAATTAACAACGTCAAGGTCGAATTTGCACACCAAAAGTTTTTTTTTTCCCACCCCCCCTTTTCCCTAAAATTTATATAGAAAAACAATGAAAAAAATATACCCAAATGGAATTTACATGTCTCACTAAAACTGTTATTACTCGTTGGAAAAAAATAATTTTGAGTTTTTAGTAACTATTTTCAATTAACAACGTCAAGGTCGAATTTGCACACCAAAAGTTTTTTTTTTCCCACCCCCCTTTTTCCCTAAAATTGTTATTGAAAAACAATGAAAAATATATACCCAAATGAAATTTACATGTCTCACTTAAACTGTTATTACTCGTTGGAAAAAAATAATTTTGAACTTTTAATAATTTTTTTCAATTAACAACGTCAAGGTCGAATTTGCACACCAAAAGTTTTTTTTTTCCCAACCCCCCTTTTCCCTAAAATTGATATAGAAAAACAGTGAAAAAAATATACCCAAATGAAATTTACATGTCTCACTAAAACTGTTATTTCTCGTTGGAAAAAAATAATTTTGAGTTTTTAGTAACTATTTTCAATTAACAACGTCAAGGTCGAATTTGCACACCAAAAGTTTTTTTTTTCCCACCCCCCTTTTTCCCTAAAATTGTTATTGAAAAACAATGAAAAATATATACCCAAATGAAATTTACATGTCTCACTTAAACTGTTATTACTCGTTGGAAAAAAATAATTTTGAACTTTTAATAATTTTTTTCAATTAACAACGTCAAGGTCGAATTTGCACACCAAAAGTTTTTTTTTTTCCCAACCCCCCTTTTCCCTAAAATTGATATAGAAAAACAGTGAAAAAAATATACCCAAATGAAATTTACATGTCTCACTAAAACTGTTATTTCTCGTTGGAAAAAAATAATTTTGAGTTTTTAGTAACTATTTTCAATTAACAACGTCAAGGTCGAATTTGCACACCAAAAGTTTTTTTTTTCCCACCCCCCCTTTTCCCTAAAATTTATATAGAAAAACAATGAAAAAAATATACCCAAATGGAATTTACATGTCTCACTAAAACTGTTATTACTCGTTGGAAAAAAATAACTTTGAGTTTTTAGTAACTATTTTCAATTAACAACGTCAAGGTCAAATTTGCACACCAAAAGTTTTATTTTTTCCACCCCCTCTTTTCTCTAAAATAGATATTGGAAAACATAAAAAAAATATAGTAGGGACGTTAGTGCACGATATGAGGGCATACCTTTCATTTTGACCTGACGAGGTGAGCTTTAGTATAATAAGAGTTCATGTCCTATCTTTACTTTTAAGAAGTGTTGCCAAGGTGGCAATACTGTCAGAAGAATGAGGAAAGGGTTGCCACTTGATTCAAACATTGGCCTATAAATCGAGGACCAGAGGTCGGACGATGACCAGCGAGCTCTAGTTGGATTCAGCCCCCTTGTAACCATAGGACCACATTATTGGATTTCTCCCTCCCTTCACCTTGCATGAAGAGGGTGTAAAAATCCGTTTGGGGAGGGAAAATGCAAAGCCAACAAAAGTAAAAAATTTAATATTATTAAAATTTAAAGATTGTGTGTCAAAGCTGAATGTAACCATCTACTGCATTGTATCCAAAGTTAATTGAAACCCCTACTTTGGTTTTATAAAAAGTCGCTTTCAAAGTTCTGGGGAGGGGGAATATGAAAGTTTAAAAAACAAAAATATTTATTAGAAGGTATTTTTATAATACAAATTCTATATACTACTGAAGTAAATCAGCCAAGTAGAAGACTTAGCATTAAAGTTGGACTTGTTGAATTATTGATTCAAAATAGATTTTTATGGTTTCTAGTCCGACAAATTGGCGTTTCGTCCGGCTTACTCACTTGGACTCTTTATTGGCTGATTTACTTCAGTAGTATATAGAATTTGTATTATAAAAATACCTTCTAATAAATATTTTTGTTTTTTAAACTTTCATATTCCCCCTCCCCAGAACTTTGAAAGCGACTTTTTATAAAACCAAAGTAGGGGTTTCAATTAACTTTGGATACAATGCAGTAGATGGTTACATTCAGCTTTGACACACAATCTTTAAATTTTAATAATATTAAATTTTTTACTTTTGTTGGCTTTGCATTTTCCCTCCCCAAACGGATTTTTACACCCTCTTCATGCAAGGTGAAGGGAGGGAGAAATCCAATAATGTGGTCCTATGGTTACAAGGGGGCTGAATCCAACTAGAGCTCGCTGGTCATCGTCCGACCTCTGGTCCTCGATTTATAGGCCAATGTTTGAATCAAGTGGCAACCCTTTCCTCATTCTTCTGACAGTATTGCCACCTTGGCAACACTTCTTAAAAGTAAAGATAGGACATGAACTCTTATTATACTAAAGCTCACCTCGTCAGGTCAAAATGAAAGGTATGCCCTCATATCGTGCACTAACGTCCCTACTATATTTTTTTTATGTTTTCCAATATCTATTTTAGAGAAAAGAGGGGGTGGAAAAAATAAAACTTTTGGTGTGCAAATTTGACCTTGACGTTGTTAATTGAAAATAGTTACTAAAAACTCAAAATTATTTTTTTCCAACGAGAAATAACAGTTTTAGTGAGACATGTAAATTTCATTTGGGTATATTTTTTTCACTGTTTTTCTATATCAATTTTAGGGAAAAGGGGGGTTGGGAAAAAAAAAAACTTTTGGTGTGCAAATTCGACCTTGACGTTGTTAATTGAAAAAAATTATTAAAAGTTCAAAATTATTTTTTTCCAACGAGTAATAACAGTTTAAGTGAGACATGTAAATTTCATTTGGGTATATATTTTTCATTGTTTTTCAATAACAATTTTAGGGAAAAAGGGGGGTGGGAAAAAAAAAACTTTTGGTGTGCAAATTCGACCTTGACGTTGTTAATTGAAAATAGTTACTAAAAACTCAAAATTATTTTTTTCCAACGAGAAATAACAGTTTTAGTGAGACATGTAAATTTCATTTGGGTATATTTTTTTCACTGTTTTTCTATATCAATTTTAGGGAAAAGGGGGGTTGGGAAAAAAAAAACTTTTGGTGTGCAAATTCGACCTTGACGTTGTTAATTGAAAAAAATTATTAAAAGTTCAAAATTATTTTTTTCCAACGAGTAATAACAGTTTAAGTGAGACATGTAAATTTCATTTGGGTATATATTTTTCATTGTTTTTCAATAACAATTTTAGGGAAAAAGGGGGGTGGGAAAAAAAAAACTTTTGGTGTGCAAATTCGACCTTGACGTTGTTAATTGAAAATAGTTACTAAAAACTCAAAATTATTTTTTTCCAACGAGTAATAACAGTTTTAGTGAGACATGTAAATTCCATTTGGGTATATTTTTTTCATTGTTTTTCTATATAAATTTTAGGGAAAAGGGGGGGTGGGAAAAAAAAAACTTTTGGTGTGCAAATTCGACCTTGACGTTGTTAATTGAAAATAGTTACTAAAAACTCAAAATTATTTTTTTCCAACGAGAAATAACAGTTTTAGTGAGACATGTAAATTTCATTTGGGTATATTTTTTTCACTGTTTTTCTATATCAATTTTAGGGAAAAGGGGGGTTGGGAAAAAAAAAACTTTTGGTGTGCAAATTCGACCTTGACGTTGTTAATTGAAAAAGATTATTAAAAGTTCAAAATTATTTTTTTCCAACGAGTAATAACAGTTTTAGTGAGACATGTAAATTTCATTTGGGTATATATTTTTCATTGTTTTTCAATAACAATTTTAGTGAAAAGGGGGGGTGGGAAAAAAAAAACTTTTGGTGTGCAAATTCGACCTTGATGTAAGTAATTGAAAATAGTTACTCAAAACTCAAAATTATTTTTTTCCATCGAGATATGTCAATTTTAGTCAGACACGAAAATGTCTTTTTGGTAGTTTTTTTTTTATGATTTTAATATTTAGTTCAAAAAAGTGGGGTGGTAGGGAAATCTAAAATTTTAATATGCAAATTATCATTGGGTGCATATTGAACTCATAAATCTACAATTTTTCGAAGTTTAATTTAATTTCTCTATTACAAACACACATATTACATACTATGTATGTATTGTCCCTTGAAAGGAGTTGAGTACATATATGTGCAATAATGCAAATTTCACATTTGTTTTAGTCTATAATGTAATTAATGATCATTTATCTGCTTATTAATTGAAAAATGCAACATAACAATGAGTAGATGCAAAAAAAAAAAAAAAAAGTTTATGCCCACACAGGACTTGAACCCATGACAATCGGCTGGCAGGCGAATACTCTTCCATCGCGCTATTGATAACTATAAATTGTGTTGGTTGGTTACTTATAAGATCTACTTGGATTATTAAACAATTAATTTAGTCGAAATTTTAATTATTGATTTATTAAGTGGGGGAGCATGTAACAAAAAAATTTTTTGGTGTGCAAATTAAATTTCAAAATGAGCAATTATTTAAGCTCCTGTGCATTTAGATATTCGACTTGGTTACAAAGATATGAGCATTTGAAATTTCCATACAAAGTGCAATTTGTTTATATTTAAAAAAAAAAAACAGGAGGTGTGCAATTAAAATTTTTTTGATTTTTGCAATGTGCAATTAGGAATACATCGCCTAAGATTTTTTTTTTCGCGAAAATCGAAAGTGCGCCGGCTGACTTCGAGGTGGTCAATCTGCAAGGCCCCCAAGCCTTTAGCTGTAGGGCCCTGTATACATATACATAGTGCCGTAGTGTCCATAGTATACATATATTTCCCCTAATTATTAGACGCTTTTTTAACACAAAAAACTGTTTTAATAACCCTGAAAATGTTTCACTTTTCTAAAATTAAATCCTCCATGAATACTTTAACCTAGGTATCCAGATGACAGGTAACATGACAATCCATTTCAACGGGATCAAAATATTCCTGTTAAAGAGATACCTAGCTATATTGTTATCATAACTGCCCTAGAAATGTTTTTTTGATATTCATCTGTTCGCACTGACGTGTGTTAATTCATACAATTACTCGCTCTGGTGACGCAATAATCCAAAGTCATTGTTGTTTGATGAATTCCACTGTGCATGTGCGGTTCTTCATGCCGATGCTGATATAGTGCTATAGTGACTCTTTTGCCCATCCAGGTGTGCAATACAATAGTTTGTTCCCAATTTTGTGTTAACCGGCAAAAACAGATATTCACAAGGCTCAGGCTCAAAAGTTGCTGCAACTCACAACCACAAGTTGTCATCTCTGTTAACATGGAAATGCATTAGCCAGTCAGTCTCAGTTAGTGTCACCTAGCGTTATGTCAAATTCGCTTGGTTTGAGCAACCCTTAACATCGTATATTTTTAGTATAGAGAGCAATTAGCGGTTGAACGTGCATTTATTATAAATTATAGTGAATGCGAAGGTGGCTGCAGTGTTTTACTATTGTGAAGGTGTATAATGAAAATTTCTGAAGTCCTAAAGGCTTTGCGATTGGTGAGCAGCAGAATATTATAATTGAACGTCTTTTTACTAAGAAGTGGAATTTTTTTTTTCATTTAAAGAATTTCATTTTTGATTAGATTAAAACAGGAAATCACGAAACTCACTTTCAAAAATATCAACCATCAGTAGCAGTGACGCAAATGATTCACAGTGGAATAGGTCATCATCAATCACCATATGGACATCATGTGCTTTTAAATCCACAGTAAGTATAAAAGTTTCGTTTGACTGATTGTGTTTAAAGAATTCATTGCTTATCAAAATTTAATATGAATTTAAAATAAAGAACATTTTGGCTAATACGATTTGATTTTTTGAATAATATTTTCTCAACTTTACGACGGCGCACTGTGGCGCCTTTTTGCAAAAGTGCTTGCAAAAATCAATTTTCGTGTGTGCTTAAAATTCAAAATTAATTTTTTTACTGGATTAGAAAGTATAGGAAGCTTCAAAGCCAAAATTAATCTTAAAATCGGTCGTAGGATTAGGATTCGGTTGATACAGGTAGTCAAAGTGTCATTATTTTTAAAATCAAAGAAAAAATATTTGTTTTATATGAAAATTTTCATATATATTTTCATAATTTTCAATATAAAAATTATATTTTTTTTCATTTGAGGTTGTAAAAAGAACCATTTGTATTACAAATATCATCAATTTTTTTTTATTGTAAGATTTTAAAATTTTCGAAAAACAGTTTTTGGCTCAACTTTTTGACTTTGAGTTGAGTTATAAAAGCCCGCTTAAGCCAGCTTGACCTAATCCCAACGGAAATTCAATCTTTGAACATTTCTGAAACATTTAATAAAAAATTCAGCTGCAAATCTTTGCTTATTTGCGGCTTAGAGAGATTTTTTAAAAAAAGGTTATTTTTTCATCTATGGTTTTTTTTATTATATCCTTAAAAATGCAAGTAGCCATAAAAACATTATTTTGCATGGAAAAATATATTTTTAATCGCATATAATAAATATTTAAATCTAGGTAGTATTTTGCTAAGATAAATCAGGTAGTTTTCGTGATTTATAAAAAATCGAATAATTTTTATGACAAACCAAGTACCTGTTGTGTAATCCTTTTTATTTAATGCAATAAGACTGTTAGGTACCCATAAACATTATCATAACAAAAGAATTAGGTACATAAATACAAAACAAATTGTTTAAATGATTAGCCATAATGCAAGCAAGTAATTAATAAGTCATAAACATTACTTATATTTTAACAAAAAAAGGCAATTTCCTACAAAGATCTAGTTGAAATTTTTGTCGATTACACGAATACAAAAGAATTCATCGCAGTTGTTAAAAATAAATATAACCTTTTAGATGACTGGTCACTTGATGGAAAAGCTGAATTCGATAACAAGTTGATATCATTTTATAAAAACGCTAGGTCAAAATGGGATGCAGCCTTTAAATTGAAACTAATGTTTTTAAAGAAAAATTAATTTTGGTTGTCAAATTTTCTTTGCATTGATTTTGAAAGGACAGATGAAACGTTTCGTATGACTCTAGTTAATATGGAGGTGATAAAAAGGCTTCCAGTAATGCTTAACGTTCTAAACTGCAGAGAAAATGTTGACGGTTCGGTTACGGTTACTAATCGGAGAACTGTCAGAAGAAGCTCAGGAATCTAACAATAAAGACTACAAAAAATAAAGGTACCAAAATATCTGCAAGGTTTCAAGGATGAAGGCATGCGATAAAGCATGTTGGAACTGAAAAAGACTTCAACTTTGACGAAAGTTTCCAAGAAATCCAGTTTTTTGTTTTTATTTTTTTTACTTATTAATTTATTTATCCTCCACTGTTAACCTTGAAATATATTATTGAAATAATTTGCTATATTGATGTGCCACTAAATACTTAATTTAAATGGTTCTTTTTTTGTTATTGTTTGTTTACTTTTATGCACCACTGTGACTTTGCTTGACTTTGAGACACTTTGTTTTTACTTCAGTTATTTATTATTCACATTTTTAATATCGATCACACACTAAGGCGCCAGTTATAGCTATCATTGAAAGTCATCATTGAAAATTTTAATGATTGATTTTGAGACATATAGAGAGCAAAATCATTTATTATTTTGATGAATATATAAAGTTCGAGACTTAATTAATATTTCTAGTCAAAAAAATTAATTATTAATCTTCCTCATAAAATGACTTTTAAGATTCCAATGATCATTGGTAAGGTAGTTCAATCATTCAGAACAGAAAAGTCATTTTATGTGGAAAGTTGGGCCTATTTGAAATTCTTTTTTGACTAAAAATATTAATTATTATGACTGGCACGTAAATGGTGAAACGTTTTTTTTTTTGAAAAATTTAATAGTACAGACACATGCAGCAGTCTAAAAGTTTCTTTAATCAAAACAGATCTCTCCCAGGTATTTTGTCGATTTACTTTAGTGACTTTAAAGCCATATTCTTCCCATCCCCATCATCTTCTTCACTGATACCTCACAAGTCCCAAAAAGTGATGAATCTCACTTTGTGACTTTGTATTCTTTCCTTAAAGCCTAGCTTACAGTTCCTATGCGAAAAAATTTAAATTTTTAAATCTATTTTTTACCTATTCTTTGTACTAATTTGAATAAAATTCATTTATAAAGGTGAATATAAAATATATAAATAAGCAATTTTCCTCAAATTTTGAACTTAAGGTTTGTTTGAAACTCTTCATAGGGAAAACTGAATTTTTTTTAGCACCAAAAATAACGTTATTTGCGCTACAACCGTAAATGAAAAGCTTATTTATCTCATAAACGACTCTAACGATTTTGATAAAAAAAATCTGTATTTATTGTTAATATAGTGTACTTTTTGATAAGAAAAAAATTTACCGAAAACCGTTATTAACGGTACCTGCCATATAACGGTTTTTTTTAATTTTCTATTATCTCATTAAGGGCTTTAACGATTTCAGTCAAAATTTTTATGCAAAAGCTCTTTTAAAATGTTAATAATATTGCATATCAAAATTTAAGGATTTTTAAGAAAATATTAAAAATTTTATTTGAAGATTCATTATTTAAAAAATGAGTTGATGAATTTTTTTTTTTTAAATAGATTTAAAGGGTATTTTAATATATACTCAAAGTTGGCATACCAAATTTATTTTTTTAAATGTTATTAAAATTTTATATATAAAATATTAATTTTTAAGAAAACCGCTCCAACAACGATTTAATTTTGTTTTCACATATTCATATCTTTTCTAGTAAGTTTTTGAGCTCTAAGTTTTTATACAATTAAGGGAATGATTTAAATGCTTTTTTAATATTTTTTTTATAACTACGTTAATATTTTAAAGGTTCTTTATTCCAAGCAACTTGAACCTAAGAGCCAGTACGTGCGATCCAGTCATGCGTTTTATTTTTCTCTCGAATTACAGCAGCTATTCTAACTTTTTTTGTTGATTTTTGTTCTTTAATCATCCTTTTAAAAGACCACATTCAATTATTTATTTTAAAAATATAAAAAAATAAAAAATTCACTCGAAATATTACCAAGGGAATTCCCATATAAAAACAGCATAGAACAATTTTTTTTTTCAATAAAATTGTTAAGTAAGTTATTTTAAAGGGAGTATTAGGAACAAAAATCAACAAAAAACTTAAGAATAGCTGCATTAATTCGAGAGATAAAAAAAAAACCAAAAAAATCCCATACAAATTTGCATGGGAAAGGTATGGGCTAAGAGCCACGTGTAAATGACCGTGGACAAAATTTGTTTGGCCAAATATTTTTCTGTATAGCATAAACTTTTGCTGATGCTGCTATTCAAAAACGATTTTGGGAAATAACGGACACCCTAATCTACATACCTTAGTATTTATGAAGTTTTAATTTTGATTTTAAATTTCCACAATAAAAATAAACTTTGAATTTAAATTATTTTTAGTATTTAAAAATTTACCAAAAGTTAGAAGTAATATTTCATTCCAAAATTAAACAAAAAATAAATTTCTGAGTTTAAAATTTTTTCTTACAAAAGAACTTTTTTAACAAGTTTTGAGGCTTTTACGTCTCGAAATCAATCATTTGGCCAGTTTATATTTCTTAAGCGCGAATAATAAATAAACAGTATTCCTCACATAGAAGACAAAACAATTCTCTTTTTTCTTTTTATCCTATGTAATTTACTACGACAAAAAATAATTGAACAAGCGAATCCAAAAAATTTCAGTCTCAGTTTTTAAGGGGAAAAGTGAAGAATTTTTGAGAGGAATCCTGTTTATATTTCTGAGCGCTTCTGAGTCGTCTGAGATCTCAGAAATATATACTGGCTAATTAAAATTTTCAGTGATGAGTTTCAATGATAGCTATAACTAGCACCTTAATTCCGGGATATAGTTTAAGACAAATAATTTCTTATGTCTTTTTTTTTATTCTGCTTGCTTATTATTCTATAAAAAAATTTTGGTAGATAAAATTGTCAATAACTTTGTATTCAAGAGCTACTTAATACTAAACCAAAGAGCTGATGTTCGAACTTCAGTATATATGTACTGAGTATGGCATTCTTTTTTTGTTTTTGTTTTTGTTAATTGAGGATACAAATATTTTCACAGTCTGATTTAGTAGTACTTAAGTCATTAGTATGATACACTAGAAACTAGAGTCTAATTTATTTTGATACGTGTGTAATGTGCGAAACTGGTCCTTACTACATATATTAACTTTAGATGATGATTTTAGAATAAAAAAATCTTAGCCGTATAGTTAGCAAGACAAAAACTTTAATATAAGCTTCTAACTTTCCTTATTTTAGCTATGGACATCGAGGATCAGTTGTTCCTGGTGTCGCATCCGTAACTCATATTATACGCCATGCTGGTTCTGGTGCTAGTGCAAGTGGAGCTTATGGAGGGCAACAGCATGGATACCACCCAAACGACTATGGGTATGTTTTTAAAATCATATAACACCCCATAAAATTGATAATTATTTAATTCTTCCAATTTTATTTCATAACCTTTTAAACCTAAAGCGGTCATATGGGCGTTTCTGGCGATGGTCATTCAGCGGCGCCAGCAGGCTATGATTACCATCACCCTCCTCAAACAGTTCATGTTCCTGTTGCTGACACCACTGGTCCAGTTCATTCAACGGGAAAATCAGGAAAAACCAGTGGATCATCGACCATTACAGCACTGACCCTGCTCTCGTTTCTATTTTTCCTCAATGTTCTTCAAAATTGCCTCAAAGAACACATGGACACGATGAATCCAACAGTCATGGTAATGACAGCCGGAGTCGCCCGGACCAGGGTCAGTAAATTAGCGGAAATGAATTCTAGGGAGCAACAAAATACCATTTCACAAGCCTTGCCTCAATCACTGCTAACACTGAACAGAGGTGAGCCCTATAACGCCGATGCCTCCAAGAATGTAGACACCCAAACACCCTTTAATGCAGGAAGCACACAGATTGAATATAGCAATAGACCTGACCCCGAACCAGAGTACTATTCTGCTTATGCAAATCGTACGATGACACTGGCTGATAATAATTACCCGAACCGGTACCATTACCCATACCGCCATTATCAACGTCTGCCTGGTGCTTTACCCTCTCCATCACCATCATCATCATCACCATCTTCTTTCTCTTCCGGTTCCAATTCAGCAGGTAATAATTACTATTCGGAGACAATGGACCCTTACTACACGAGAATTAATTGACTTTATGTGCTACCCACCATCTAGAACAAGAAGTGTGTGTGGGATTTTGTTGCTTAATTTATTTCTTGGTTTTAATAAAATGTATTTCTAGGGACTAAGGTCCTCAATCTTATAAAAAGTTGACACTTTTGTTAATTTATTGATTAAATATTAATTTTACCTGTGAAAACTTATCATAATGTTGGTATTTCGGATAAAATCTCCTGGTATAAGATGAGGTGCAAAATTATAATTTGTGAGAAGCTTAAGATTTTAAAATAATTCGTGACAAATTATGTTTAATAAGAATTAGATTGGCAAACAAAATTGATATTTTCAGTGCACATAAACAATGTTTTGTTTTTTGAAATTCTAAAAGAATTGTAAGATACAGTATGAAGCATAGAGTAGTTTTTCTAAACTGTTTTCGATTCATGTGCAGTTGCTTCTTTAACAAAGTGTTAAGTGTAAAGTTAGAAATGTTGTGCTTTGAATATCATTCAATTTGACAGAGGATTGAAAAGGTACTCAAACAAGTGGGTAGATACCACGCCCCCGGAATGGATTATATTTTTTTTTTAGTTTAACCTTTGTATGCCATATAAAGACATAAAACCACAATCAATGTCTATTATTTTACACCCTATTTGCATCTTGAAAAAAATCCGACTGAATATGTACGTTACACGTTAGTTAATGAATAAGATAACAACAATATTTAACATCCTGTAGATGATTTCTACTGCCTTTCTACAAACAACATAAGTATCCCAACTAACAATTTAACTTGTATAAGGTTCTATACATGCTATTTTCAGACTGCTATAGAAATAGTGAAAGGCCTTATGCAAGCCATTTTGGTGCATTTACCCAAGCTAATTAACTGCCATAAGACTTTTGTTGACAGGTCTTATGGCAGCAAATAGCTTTTCATGAATTGCTATTAGCTTGGTTGAACAAGCTATAGCTTGCCTTGGGTGTTTATAAAAGGCCTTACGAAAGCCATTTTGATAGCTATTGCCAAAAGCTTGCCTTGGATGTTTAAATAAGGCCTTACCAAAGCTATTTAATGACAGCTATTGTCAATAGCTTGCCTTGGATGTTTATGTAAGGTCTTACTCAAGCCATTTAATGACAGCTACTGCCAATAGTTTGCCTTGGATGTTTCTATAAGGCCTTACCCAAATTTATTTAGCATAAGTAATCCATCGAGAGAACAAATTTTTTTTAGCAAAGCTGATTCTGAAATAAAAAAAAATATAATTTTTTTATCGGTTTTTATTTTATTTCTCTGATGTTGTATTTTGTATTGCATTTTATTTTATTGTATTTTTTTCTCCTTAGTCAGCTTCCGAAACCTTTTTTTTTGTATTCTGTAATGAGTCAAATGTTAGTTTAATTATAAAAATGAAAAATTTTTTTTTAACCTGGGATCGTTCCAGTCTAGCACTCTACCACTTTGCCAATTTGCTGTTGATGAAAACATAATCAAAAGTGAATAAGTTGATACCATATATTTCACGTTCAGGGAACAGTCAATAACTGTGGCAATATAATATCTGTTCTTTGTTCTTCAAAACTACTTGAATGTTCTCTGGCTGTTTTAAGAATTGCTTCTCTGTTTTTTCTCACTTGTCTTTGGTAGGTTCCAGATCTTTTAAATTTTTGCCATGAGTTATTCATTTTTAAGTTTTGCTAAAAAGTTCAATATTACTGTAAGCACTTCTTTTCTGTTTTACGATGTTCAATGGGTACTTATAGTTCTTATTTATGTTAATCTGATTTTTTTATAAGCACAATATTTTATAAGACACAATTGTTGATCCTCACTGATTATTTTAATTTGTATTAGGCCTTTACAAACAAGCCTTATAAAATTTGTAGGCAATGCTTTGTCGTGGAGAGCCTTATAGCAGCTATTATTTTAAACATTTTCAGTAAACAAGTTTGGAAGGCCTTATACAAGCCATTTATAGCTTATATTTATGAGCCTTGTATAGAGCTTGTGTAGCTCATATTTTAAGGCCTTAGCAGCTATTTCTTTAAATTTCAGGTGGAAAATTCTTGGCTTGCTCCAGATTGCCTTATACAAACTCTATACAAGCTATTACTTGCCAAATTCGAAACATTTTACCTTATACAAGCTAAATTATTAGTTGGGATGTCCGGAGCCGGCCCAAGCTTAATTAGCGCCCTGTGCAAGTTTCATCTTCAGCGCAGATTTTGTGATTAACGTTTTTTTACTGTGATGGGTGTTAAAAGGAAGGTGTGCATCGGCTTACTTAAAGTTTTTTAGTAGTAGATATAAAGGGTGTTTTTTTAGACGTATTATTTTCAAGAAGAAATAAAACGCATATAATTTAATGTTATGTCCGATTATTTAGCTTAATTATAAAGATAAGGATTTGCCATTATGTTTGAAAATTATTTCTGGCTCGAATAAATTCCAACCGAGTCCCAATTTTCGACCGCTTTTTGCAGCTAACGGGGCCGTATATCAGCAATATCGCTGATACTAACGCTATTCCAAGGCGTCAGTCGTCTCGGGATTACCTGCGTAGACAAGTGGCTTCACATAACCCGAATGATGTTGGAAGCCATGCCACAGGCCTGAGCGCGAGATAATACGCTCACCAAATTTTGGTAATAAATTTGCATGATTTGCAAACGTTGTTTAAGAATACATCTATTCACTATGAAATGGCAAACCAAACTCAGCATAAATCAAGTGACAGCTGTCAAAAAGACCAACTTTGAAAAAGGTATTGCCAGATTGAAAGCCACACGTCTGAAAACACCCTTTTTATAAATTTATATCTGTCTTAAGATTCAGAATAATCTGGTCTGATCAATATTGGTGCGAGTTATTAAAAAAGTTGTTAGGTTGCGGCTTCGAAGAAGTATAGCTTTTGCGGCCCTGAGTATCTACCTAGATACAAAAATTTCGCAAGTGAATTTTTCTGTTTCTCGAGAGCCAACAAACAAAGAGCTACGCCAACGTATACCCTGAAAAAATAAAGACAAAATGATAAAAGATTTGGCGCCAAATAATGTCTTCCCCCTATGGCGAAAGGCAGAGAGTTGAATCCTCAAAAAAAATCAACAAAAACACCCAAAAACTTAAACGCAACTGAGTCGGATAATATTTAGAACTTAGTCGCAATCGTTGAAATGGAAAAAAAATTCAAATTGTCGATCGTTAAGGAGACTATTATAATGGTTGAAGGATATATTTGAAAGAAAAAAGAAGACGTCTAGGGCGTTGAATAAGTGGGCAAAAAATTGCAGAAAATACATTTTTGGCAAAGCGAAATGCAATAGCAATAAAAGTCATGCGACAAATCAAATCGAGAACAAAAACTTTTAATAAATTCACGACCGCACATTATACCATCACACAGCAGTCGTTATTTTGTTTGGTGAAGATTTTCTTGAGAAGGTGACTGCATTTCTTAAGGAGGTTTTTTTTTGTTGGTAATGTGTTGGCCACAGATACAATTTGAATGGAAATATATCTTTTTTTTCTCTGTTCAGCTGTTGGGGATGATAATTTTAATAGAGTTAATCAAGTAGTTAAAGATATCACATCATATTTTTGGAGGAAAAAGGATGACAAAAGATAGAATAGCAAGGAGTTGTGGAGAAGGTCATATACCTAACATTAGCATAACTACAGAGTGCAAAGACATAGATTTAACTGAGGCTCTAGACTTCTACAACACAGATGTCAACGCTATCCAAGAAATGCGGTTGGAAGAGCCGAGAGAAATAAAATTGAAATACTGCAACATCTATTACGGTAACTTCTACCGACAACCTGGACGGCTTCTTTTTGGGTTGGGTTTCGTCATTAGAGGCAGACTTAGGCAGAAATCCTGAGTCTCAACTTTATATTTTGCTAACGTAAGCCTCATATGTATGCGCATATGCCCCCAAAAACCAGTTGTAGGAGCTTCTGGACGTAGTACCTCGTGGCATAATGGTTAGTGCGTAGGACTAGTCATGCCAAAGGTCTGGGTTGGATTCCCGGCCACTGCCACCAAAGAACAGAAATGTTTTTTTCCGAGGTACTGCCTCTTGCAAGGGACTGCTAAATCCTCCAAGAGTTTACTTGTCAAGAATAAGTGCTTCTCATCTAGCCGTTCGAACTCGCAAAAAATTGTAGGTCCCCTCCATTCCTGCCAACAACACGCACACAGAAATGGTTGAGAGTTGTTAGTCACTAGGACCTGGTTCTCTATGAGCTGTTGCGCTGCTAAATTTATTTATTTTTGTTTTGATTTTAATGCCAAACTAGGAAGAGGAGACATCTTTGATGGCGACATAATTGGAAAATAAAGCCTGTAGGACAACATCTCAGATAGCGAATTTATCTGAGGGGAGAAACATCCTGACAGCTAGTACGCAGTTTTCACATCTTGATATCTACAAAGAGCCATGGGCGATATCCTGGTCAATAAACTGCCAATACATTACGATCGACACTACGCAAGGCACCCTTCCAGTACACCAAAGATATTCGAACGTTCCGAGGAGCCAATGTTGGCTCAGACCACTATCCCAGCTGTTTCCACGTTAAACAAAAATGTTAATTTTCGAGATATTGCCTCTTGCGAGAAACTGACAAATCTTCCAAGAGTATCTGTTGTCATGAAAAAGTACTTCTCATCTAGCCATTTGGACTAACTTCAAGTATAAGGAAGCCATCTCAGACAAGGCACGATGACCACAGTGAAATCTCTGGTTCTACGGAGAATACCAACTGTTCGCTAGCTCTACAGACAAAAGAGGAGAGAGGAACACCGGCTTCTCAGAAGGAAAAAGAAGGAACATGAGAAGCGTGCAAATTAGGAAATGGAAGGATGGTAAAAGAAAAAAGAAGTTCCAAAGTTTAACCAAAGAGTAAAAAAGAAACTTTCAAGGTTACAAGGCTTGAACTAAGGCTTGCAAGGAAGATAATGGGAGCAAGGGAAGATCGTGCTAGAATTACAGTCGATGCTGAGGATATGGACAAATCATTTCTTCCTGCCAAATCGAGTTCCCCCGCCATGCAGATTGCACCATTCAACCTTAAGCCAATTATTCCGTCTACCTTCAACGATATAGGTATCGTCGAAGTGAAGATAGCTACCTTAACTTTATTCTAATAAAGCTGCCAGAATTGATGGCCTTACGGACGAGCTGTTCAAAGTTTGCTGGTGATGAGTTGGTTAGGAGTAAGCTCCAGCTTATCTGTAAAATATGGTCGGAGAAAAGCATGCCCGATGAATGCAACCTCAGCATTGCTTGCCCGATTCTCAAGAAATGCAATCCTCTAAGCTGCACCAAAGATAGAGGAATTAGCCTCCTTTAAATCACATACAAGACCTTAGTTGCTGCACTTTGTGGACCCCTGAAGCCATTCGTCAACATAACCAGATAGGTTCATATGAGTGTGGCTTTAAACCAGAAAAGTCCACCATCGACCAAAATATTTGCACTACTGCAGACCTTGTTAAAAACCGAGGCGTTTCAAATCTATAGCAACCACCTTTTCATTGATTTTAAGGATAGGATTTTTAGAGACTTGCTATACAGAGCATTATTTAATTTTCACATGTCTTGCAAACTCATCCGTTTCTGCAGGAAGAAGACGGAAATGCACGCTGCTCAATCAAGGCCTGCAAAGACCTTACCGATACCTTTATTGTCAAAAAAGGTTTTTAACAAGGTGATGCACTGCTATGCAACTTATTCAACATCGCTCCAGGAAAAAAATGCAATTGAGGAACAAAGCTACTAAGGTGTCCCTGTATAAGAGACTTTTCATGTTAGTTCTGATGTATGGTGCAGAGGCCCTGTTAAAGATGGATGAGAACGCCTTATACTGTTTTGAGAGGAAAACTCTCTCGTCTGCATAGATGGAGAATGAATAAGAAGAAACAACAACAATCTATATGGGCCGTACAGCAACACCAACATGGCAGTGAAAAGTGAGCGACTGAGGCGGCTAGGTCACCAACAGCAAATGGAAATCTCCGGCCTGAGAAGTCTTTTAATCCAACCCCATTAAAATCGTTGTAGATGAGGACAGCGTAACAGATATTGCACGCAAGTGAAAGCGGATCCGAACCAACTTGGCGTACAAAGCTAGCTAGAGTCCGAGCTCGTTGAAAGAAAGTTATCGTTTGAGCGACCCGAGTTTTAGCGCCACCTATAGTAAGTAAGCAGAAAAATTTAGGAAAACTTAGAAAAAGAAGAGAAAAGAACAAATAGGGCTAACTTTTTTGCAGTTCCCATTCTCTTTTTTTAATTAAACTTTTTAGATGCCGAAAATATATGTTTTGATAAGTATTTTAGAATATAGGGTTACCACTGCACTTAACCTAAAATCTCTATAAATTTTTGTTTCATAACTCAAATAAATTTTGAAGTATGTTGGTACTTATATAGGTAGGTACTTAATGGAAAACAGTTTTTAAGCTGCCAACCAAACACACTTTGAAGATTCACTTCTTTCCAAATAAAAAAAAAAAAAACATTAACAAAAGAACTGCTTGTTCAACAAAATGCAAAAGCCTTGTAAACAGCGTTCTTACCACAAATGAACAAGAGTTTGAATGTTTTATTTAATTACTAATCTTCCTGAGGGCTCCCTCGGTGAATATAGTGTAACACAGCTTCTACACCCGACATATTGTGTCATCATCAATTCAATCTCGAGGCAACACTCATCCCATTCATCCATCCATATAGTGAAAAAGCTATATGCATTATTTAATTATTTTTCTTTCCGCAACTCAATCCCTTTTCATCCTCGTCCTCAGTCATCACCCAACATCCTTATAATATCCGAAACCTGTATACGTAATATGTAGTTAACGCCATCACCTGCGCGTAACATGCCTCAGGACTTTCATCAGAATTTTCCAAATCGAAAATAATTCGGGTAACTCTTCGCCTCGTTTGCCGCCCTCTATGTACATATACACCCTCTGAGAACAACTCACACCTCCATTTGCAAGAAATAGGTATATTTTGTGTGCAAAAGAGGATTCTGCTGCGACACCATGATGAAGATAATTCGTTTTTGGGTTTCGTGTGAGCTTTTTTTCTTGTTTTCTGTTTTTTTTACTTCTTCTTCTTCTTTTTACCAGGGCAGATGCCACACACTAGAATAACTTTAAGATGGTCTATCTATCTAATAGTACAATAGAATTGTTGAAGAGAAAGCAAATAGTAAAGAAGCGTGTGCGCTATTCCGTGTGTGACTATTACAAAAGGATTCATCTGTACGTGAGAGGAAATGCAAAAGGACTTTTCGTCTTATTTTCTATCTAAGCCCTATCCTAAATTTTGTTCTTGCTTTTTCGTTCCCAAAACTTATCGCTCAAAATAGAGCAAAGCACCTAAACCCAAAACTGTTTATCCTAAAAATTGTGTTTAGTTTTGTCACAAGAAGGTGGTGAGATAGCACAAAGAAGATGGCAACTTTGAAGACACGATAGCAAAACTGACGGTGACAATGACAACGATTGTGACAAAGGACAGCATCAGCAAAGTGTAAAGGCAGCCTTAGCATAACAACTTTGCATTGGCGGTTTTTTGGTTACGATATGCCAACTGCCATCATAAAATTTCACATTCTAACAAACTGTCTTCGTATGCTGTGAACTCTATATTAAATTTATTTATAACTAAAATGGAGTAAGACGTAAGGGCCCACACAAATCATTTTATTGCCTTTTTACCACGCACACACATATACGGACATAATTTATATAGCAGTGTTGCCTTGCCATAATTTTTCATAGAATGTTAACTAAATTTATCATAAATATTTCACTTCTTCGTGGCCTTTCTGTATTTACAAAAATGCTTTTCCTAAAGTGGGCTCAAGGTCAACTGATTGTAGTTTATTTTTGTAAAATTTATCATAAGCGGGTTGAAATTCAACTTTTCAAAATAGCACAAGAAAGAAAAGCTGTTGGGTTAAACGAAATATTAGAAGACTGATTTTTTCGAATCAAAAAAAAAGGGCTATTTCAAAAGCTTGAGTACAGGTTTTTGGTAAGCCGCGACCATGGAGAAATCTGCCATTTTGGCAAATGCGAATTGATCCTTAAATTTTGGAAACCGTTGGGTTTTATTGTATAGTTGCATTGTTTGGGCCAAGTTTAATTGAAATGAAATTATTATTATGAAGAAGGGGCCCTGAGATAATTTAAATTTCCTTTCAGAAATTCCTTTAGTAAGGCAATAATTAAGCAAGTTTCTTTATCAAATGATTGTTCTAAATTTCTTTTTTTAAACAAATTTAAAGCATTCAATTGCTCACAGGAATCTAAATGATTTGTTCATTACTTTTTTTTTTTGATTTACGAACTTAGACTCCTCACGTGAACTCCATAAATTGTTCTTCTGAAAACATCGAGATTTTGAGATAGGTAAGCTCTCTGCAGTTCGTCAATAGTTACAAATTTTTTTAAGAGAAAGGAACTCCCAATTATAAATTTTTTTTTAGCCGAAAATAGACGCAAATTAAAAGCTGTTGCACACAAAAATGAGGACATCAATAAAACGTATTCTGAGTGTAGGAAGCTTGAAATTATTTTTATTTTGCAATGGTAAAAAAAACTGATAAAAGCTGACAGAGAAATCCATTGCCCTATCTTATTTCTTTCTGTTTTATTTCATTAAGATCAGGCAATTCTGATTTATTTTAAACATCTGTTAGCTGCCGCCCGGGGCAGAGGGCCCGGTTTGCTTAGCCATAAGTCCGGTGCTGAGTTAAACCCCAATTTAACTTAATTTAATGTGATGGCCCCAATAAAATTATAAATACACTCCGGTTCATTTGAATAGGTACACAATTTTTGAGTGCTATTTACTGTTATATATATAACTCCGATTTAAGTGGAATAAATTAATTTTTGTAAATGGCATAAGACAATGCTTCCAACTCAAGAGAAATTAAGAAAACACACAATCCCTAACCTATCGTCATTCCACGTTTTATTATCATTTCCTTAAGATCATGATGAAATCGTTGCCTTTTTTTGTTTATTTACATCGCTTTTATCATCACTTTTGCTTTGAACAAGTTCAAGCTTGCATCTTTTAAAGGTATTTTTGGGTTTTATATCATTAATTCTTTGATATGACATACAAAACATGAGAAAAAGTGAAGATTGGTTGGAGAAAAAGCTTTTGGCATAGTTGAGTAAGCGCGAATTTATATATATCTTAAAACTTGAAGACGCTATATTTTAAGGGGGAGGAAATGAATATATGATCTTATAGCTCTTGATATGTGGGCAAAAAAAAAGTATTCTTAAATTGGTCATTAAGGTCAACCGGTTTCAGAAATGTATCTCCTTGACAAATTAATGTACAACTCTTACAATTGTCGCCTCCTGTGTTCTCCTCCCCAGAACTAGTCAGCACAGACCATATGCTTTGCCAAGAATGTTTTGCTCATAGCGATCGTATTTCGGGACTCATTGCTAGTAAGATATTACTACTTCTCTTCTTTTTTTTTAATTTATTTTCCCGTGGGTAGGTGCAAAACCTGCATATCAGGCTCTATGAGGACAGAGAAACGCGTGCTCATAGAAGTGTGAGATTCTTACTACACTTAAACCACCTCCACTTCCCGATTGCAACTAAGTTGAAACTTATCTAACAATTTATTTTTAACGAAGTTAAGTAACGTGTTGCAGGTTACTTTCCGGTGAAAGTTCCTGCTTAATCCGCGATTTTAAAGCGGTTTTCTGTTCACCGCACTAAGTCGGAAGGTTTTGTTCTTCGCAGACGGTGTGTACTGAATTCGACTCGTCAAGAATGTCAATAATCGTTGAATTAGCTTGTTCTAATAGTCAATTTCTATGTTTTCGCGCGAATCTTTTTATTTCGTCCGGGACCGTAGGAATTCCGAGATCCCTGTGAAGATCTTCGTTTCTTATATACCACGGAGCATTTACAAATGACCTAAGCAATTTATTTTCAAACGTTTGTAAGTTATTTAAGTTTGTATCGCGGGTACAACCCCAAAGTTGTATACTATAAGTCCAAACAGGTTTAAGAACCTGTCGATATAAAATCAATTTATTTTCAAAACTAAGCTTTCAATATTTACCGAGTAACCAGTTCATATCTCTTAGTTTACTTTTTAGTATTTCGCATTTCTTTTTCACGTGCGGCTTCCATTTTAATTTCGCGTCCAGAATCATTCCCAGACTTTGCCTCATTTGCAAATGGAACACGAGCGTTTTTAAGAAAGACTGGTAATCTATTTATTTTTTTATACGTAAAGTCCACGTGGACTGACTTTTGTTCATTGAGCGCTATTCGCCATGTTTTCGTCCACTCATTAACATTATTAAGAGCATTTTGTAATTTAATTGTAGCTTCGCTGATCGTTTTGCCTACTGCTAGTATTGCAATATCATCAGCAAACGTGGCTACAAAAGTATCTTCAGTTTGAGGTATATCGCGTGTAAATAAAATGTACAGAACTGGACCCAATACACTTCCTTGTGTTACCCCAGCCACTATTTCTTTGAAATCAGAATAGTCATTTCCGTGTCTTACACGAAAAAGTCTTTCATTTAGATATCCGTTTAGAATATTGTAAAGTCCTTCAGGCAGAACTTCTCTTCTAATTAGAATTTCTGTAAAAATAAAGAAATATATGTACACCTACTTTTAACTTTAGACACATGTAAGAATTGATTTTTTCAAGGTAAACAAACATTGTAACAGGCTGAATTTTTGTATACACGTTTGGATTGTGATTGATAACTGATAATCTGGGAAGGCCCTCAACTATCCGATGACCGCTAAGTCCGTAAAAACGTCAAGGAAGTGAATTTTTGTTAAATATTTTGAAAACAGTAAGTTTTAGGTAAAAAAATGTCTTAAAAACACTAAGCTGAGGTAACCTCTCAAAAAAAAACTTTATTGGGATTTTGTTTGTATCATTAACCGTTTACAAGTCGTATACTTCAAACCACATTAAATAAATGCACTTGGCATCCCACCTTTTGAGTAAAGGTTTAAGAAAGTGCTTGTGTACTTTCGAAAAATACTTGTAAAGCTTTGAAGTGCTATAGCTACTCAATGGACTATAAGTTACTTCAATACCAAGACCAACCTTTACTTATACCAAAAATCAGTTAATAATGAGAGCTGAGCTGTAAGTACGAGTATATGAATAAAAAAATACACAAAATGATTTTATACTGGACTTCACGTCCCCTTTATTCTGAATTATGTATTTAGGTTATGAAATAGGAATAGCTACACCTCTTGTTGCTTCATCTATAAAATCGAACACAAACTGCCTGAGCAGAATGGAGACGGAGCTGCAACTGGAATAGCTGTCAAAATGTTGAAGACACACAAATCCAATGATACGCACAGAACACGATGCAGTTGCAGACGGAGCTGCAGACGTAGCTGGATAAGTTGGCCCAATTTTAACGTTTGCATGCGTCTTTTTGACGTTTCAAAATTGTCAGCGCAACCTAATGATTACATGAGGGTTGAAGAGAGTTTCAAACTCTTTTTAATTCCAGTTGCAGCACTTTATTCTGCTCAGGCAGATTGGGCCAGTTTTTTAATGCGAGATTATCCTAGTCCTAAATCCAGAAACGCGTTTTTCAGTTTATAAGTTAACTCCGAGTCAACTCATACCTACTTTGGTGATGAGTTAACTCGGGGACCAAATTGAGTGCCTTTTCAGTTGTAGCGTCATTTTGATATCGATAGTTAAAGTTCTGTCAGTGCGATACCATTATGGTGCAATCTCTATTCTGATGCGTAAAGGAGTCATATCCATAGTGTCGCATATGGATGGCCCTATATATGACTGAAAGATAAAGTTAATCCTAAGCTGAAAAATTGTTTCTGAGTGTCAATTTTTTTTCAGAATTTGCGTACTCTGGTGATTTAACTCAGAGTTTACTCTGAACTGACAAACTGGCCCTAAGTAAAACCTAGTTTACATCCATGCGAAGTGTAGTTTTCAAATAAAAATGTGTTTTTTTCTGATAAAGCGTGATAAAGTATCAAAAACTAAATACAAGTATTTTGGCGGCAAGGAGGAATAACTTTGTCTCGATACAAATGGGCTCTTCCAAACCAAATTTATGCCGAAAACTATTTCCTTGAAAACCTTTAAGTGCATAAGTTAATGAATATTGATGTTTTATTTAAAACTTGATGTCACTTCGCTTTGAAGTATAAAGTAGACTTAACTTACTAAACCTAAAGTAAAATCATTAAGAATTGAAAAAATATTCTTTAAACTTTATCCCTTATTTTTGTGACTCCCTGGTAACACTGCGTTCAATACGCCAGGCTTGAAAATAACCAAATGCAAAGGCATTCTACTTAATTTTTATTTCTGAAGGAGTTTATTGGTGAGATGTGAACCTTTTTATTGCCTTACCAATGAGACGAATATATATATATTTATAACAGCATTGATGTTTTGCATGTGACGTTGATGATTTTCGATCTTAAAATATACACAGTTAAAATTTGAATTTAACAATAAGAAAATATAAAAATTCTACGACTGGGAATTTTCACTATGAAAGTACCTAAGACAAAAAAGATGCATCCTACCACTTTTTACTTATAATGGTTTATAATATCAGTCGATCTCGTACTGTGGAAGTGTGTAGACGTTTTCGGCTTCCCAGTTTATTCAAAGTAATTATATCGGAGTGATTTAGTCAAGTTTTATTTAAACCGAGCGATCCTCAATAGTGTTGATAGCACAGAGGAAGAGGTGGCAGACCGACAATCCGAAGGTAGTGGGTTCGAATCCCAGTCGGGCAACAATTATTATTTGGCTGCTTTTTTCCACAATCGCGAAGTCGAAAACTTCATTGAGTGGGAGGAGCAACTAATGGCAGCTAATAACATGGCGGGGACATCGAAAGGTGTCCCAGCAACAACAATAAAGCCAGCTATAGCACCACCAGCAAAAGCCGTAGCAGCAACAACAACAACCAAGCAAGCGATGGCACCACCAGCCACGCCATCAACAAGCGTCGTAGCAAAAACGGCACAACCGCCAACGGCAACAACAGCCGATACGAAAAATAAAAGGAGGAAGAGGATTAGCTGTGCGCCGAACAATGTAAAGCGCCGTTCCACCACCACCTCAGCCCAGCTGCCAGCCGGGGTGAAGGAGACGGCGCGTACAGCCAAAACAACAGCAGCAGCAAAAATACATCAACAACTAGATACCTCGCCATCCGACGATGACATCGAATATATGTCAGAGGGTGGCGAGGGACTGTACACAACAGGGGACAGCAACAGCAACCTGCTTGTTGATATCACATCTCCAGAGGCGTCCTCCGAAGAGGAAAATGAGGCGCAAGAAGCACTGGATGAACAGGCCATCAGCCAAAAAATCGATGTAATTCGGGGGGAAATGGATCGTTTAAATGCCATTGTGACCCCACTGATTCAAGCTCTGAAGGAAAAACAAGTAGCTCGACGCGAAAGAGAAAGGCAGGAGCGCGAGCAGAAAAAAGCAGTACCTGCGCCACAGCCTGAGCAAACACCGAAAAGCCAGCAGCCAGAGCAAAATCTGCTAGAGCAACAGCAACTGCCAATGCAGAACCGAAATAAGCAGCAACAACAACAGCTGCCAACGGAACAACCACAGCAGCAGCCGAAGGAGCAACGGCCAAAAAAGAAAACAACACAGCAGCAGCAGCAGCAACAAAAGCCACAGGAGCGCAGTCAGCAGCAGCGGAATGAGCAGCAGCAGGAAGTACACCAGCAGCAGCCACAGCCGCCCCAAAACAAAAAAGAAAAAGTGCCACCGATCAACACTTACAAAATGGAACTGCAAGAAACCATCGACCTATGTAAGTCGGCCATAGGCCAAAACTTTTTTATTAAACGTTTGAGTAAAGATAGACATGCTATCCACTGCTCCACAGTGGAGCAGCACAAAATTATAAAAGAATTGTTGAAAAAATCCACGACTGAGTTCTTCAGTTTTACCCCCAAAGTGGATAAATACCAAACGGTCCTCTTGAAGGGCATAGATTCCTGCACGGAACCACAGGTGCTCTTGAATGAGCTCCGTCAAAAAGCGAGCGGCGATCTCGACTTTATCGGGGTCAAGCCGTTCGCCACAGTCAGAGCCAGACGGGAGAAGCGGTCATTGCCGTTCTTCTTAGTTCTGCTATCGCCCAGCAGCAAACTGGATAGGTTGAGGAGTATCTCCGTCCTCAACTACCAGGTTGTTACTTGGGATAAATTAAAGAGACGTGGCGACATGCTTCAATGCATGCGCTGCCAAAGGTTTGGCCACGCTGCAGCAAACTGCGAAATGCAGCCACGCTGTGTTAAGTGTGGTGAGGACCACATTAAGGGGGAGTGCAAGCTCGGTGAAGAACGGGTCGAAGACATGACCCAGCTTAAATGTGCACTTTGCGGAAAGGAGGGGCACCCTGCTAATTATCGGGGTTGCTCAGCTTTTCAGCAAATAAGAAACAACAAAGC
This sequence comes from Dasysyrphus albostriatus, assembly GCA_946251815.1. NCBI lineage: Eukaryota > Metazoa > Arthropoda > Insecta > Diptera > Syrphidae > Dasysyrphus > Dasysyrphus albostriatus. The sequence goes on from OX276335.1 coordinate 59,380,857, forward strand.
GGCTAAGCAGACAGCGGTAGAGATACGCCCATCAACGCGTGCTCCTACAGCAACGCCCGTTAATCCCCAAATTTCCTACGCCGAAATGGCGGCAGGAAGGGGAAAAACGGTACAGCCTGCAGCTAAGGCAGCCCAACCGGCCCTAGTGCCAAAGGCGCCGGACGCTCAGGCCGAAATAAGAAGCATGTTGCTGGCAATTCAAGGCCAGTTAACAGGACTTCACAACCAGATAAAGGAGCAGGCGACTAGGGTAGACTATCTCTACTCTGTTTTGCCTAGCTTAACGCAAATTAGAGGTTAAAGGCGCGCTGTCGGAGAGGCCTCTTAGGATCCTTGCTCTGAATGTAAATTCACTGATTAGGACCGAACGTAGAGCTAATCTTTTCCAATTGTTGAAAGACCAAAGTCCAGATGTGTTTATGGCCAGCGAAACTAAGCTGAACCAGAAACATAAACTGACTAACAACAATTACAATATCGTTAGAAGAGATCGACCCAACTCCACTCAAGGGGGGGGCGTCGCAATCTTCATACGAAAAGGCATTAATCATAAAGTTATATATAATAGTGATCTGCGCAGATTTCGGCTGTTAGAGGCGTGCATCGTATGCATTCCTCTCCAACAGGGGAAGAGAATGTATGTGATCGCGGCTTATGCACCGGCATCACCTCAGCCAACTGATTTTATGTCAGAGCTCGAAAAACTTTTCGAATGTCTACGCTTGAACTTGGAAGAAAATTACTTTCTCATGGCCGGTGATTTGAATGCCAAACACCAAGATTGGGGAAATCAAATTCAAAATCAAAGAGGTATTCATCTTTTCAATTGGATGAGTCGATACAACACTGAGTATGGTGTCGACCTGCTGGCTACGGATCGGCCATCGTTTCCAAGAAGCGGTGCCTATCTGGATCTATTGCTAATAGACGCAAGACTGACAATTACTGACACTGTGGGTCAAAGACCAAGAAACTGCTTACGAACGATCGAGTATGACAGTGATCACTGCGGACTCGCCGCCGTAATACAGCTTCCGAACGAGCTCGTGGAGTTGGATGAGTATGTACCTGTGCATACTTACAATTACAGTAAGGTGCGCTGGCCACGCTTTACCAACGCCTTATCGAGCGAAATCAGTTCGAATAACTTATCCCCACCAAATGACAGGAATTTGACAAATAACGAAATAGACCAATACCTAGAACAAATGGAGGAGACAATCAAACGAATAATGAACAGAACAATACCGAAATACAAGCAACGGGACGCAACCGACATGTATCGAAACGCAACCATTGACGCACTACACAGACAAAAAAGTGGACTGCTGACAAGACTAAAACTCTTGTACCGACGGTTTACTGACCCTCACCATCTGGAGATTAGGACACTGAAGTCGTCGATCAAAAACATCAACCAACTAATTAAAGAGAACTATCGGTTGTCAATTAATTTGTATTGGGATAACAAAATTCGGGCCGTTAATTCTAGCGATCCGAGCATGTTTCCCCAAATTAACAAGATATTTAGAAGGAATGATCAGAACGACCTTCCTTGTCTTAAGCTTGAGAGAACGACAGACAACAGAGACGTACTTCTGACAGCAGGAATTAATCCAGAGGACGCCGTCTTGGACGATGACCTCTTTATTGTCGAAGATCCGCAGGAGAAAGTGGAGGCTGTGGGGGCTGCTTTCCAGCAAGTGTACAAGGTGAATGCGTGCATTCGCCCGAATCACGACCTGGAAAACAGAGCCTTGCTCCATCACTTCTACCTTCGGAATGACATCACGCAATGGCGATCAGAGAACCTTGGTTTCACCGGGTTCAATGAAGATCATTTGGCAAACGCCATAATCGCCGAGCGAAATGGGCCCAGTTCCCTGTTAATTACGAAGGTGGAGCTCCAGCTCATCTTCGATTCATTAAAGAAGAAGAAGTCAGCAGGAGTCGATGGCATATCCAACGTTGTACTTCGACATTTACCTCAAGAAGCAGTAGACATTTATACCACTCTGTTTAACAACGCTCTGAATAATGCATATTATCCAGTGCGGTGGAAGACAGCTGTGGTGCATCCTCTCCCGAAAAAGGGAAAGGACAACTCCAATCCGGCGAATCTCCGGTCGATAAGTCTTCTTCCGAGTATCAGCAAGGTATTCGAAAAAGTTATCAATAGAGCTCTGTCTAAGTGGGCAGAGGACAATAATATCATACCGGATAATCAGTTCGGTTTTAAGGCGGGACATGACACCATTCATGCCGCGTCTAAACTCGTTTCTGATGTCCAATGGAACAAATCTAAGAAGCAGTGTACGGGTGCCTGTCTGGTTGATTTGGAGAAGGCCTTCGACACCGTGTGGTTAGTGGGTCTTTATCTAAAGCTGACCAGACTTGGCATTAGTAAACCACTTTTGTATATGCTTTATGATATGCTCAGTGGCAGAAAGTTTGTTGTCAAAAGTGGCAATGTAACTTCTGCAACAACCTTTAATATTAAAAATGGTCTTCAGCAGGGAGCGGTCAACTCGCCGATTCTATTCAGCATTTATACCAGCGATCTGATAAGTAGTCTAACTCAGGCAATTGCGTATGCCGACGATCTAATTGCGTACAGAACAGCTGCAAAAGTCGAGGACATCAGGATTCTTTTGCAGAGTGACTTCGATGAGATTCAACGATATTGTGATGACTGGAAGTTGAAAATCAACTTTCAGAAATCAGAAACTATCTTGTTTAGGACTCCGTTGCGTGGAGCCACAAGGGATACGAGAAAGAACTGGCGCAAGCTGGTGATCGTAGGGCCAAATGGACATCCACTGGCGAGTAAAAGTGTAGTAAAGTACCTTGGCATCTGGATGGATCAGTATTTGTATTTCGACAGACATATAAATGCTGCTCTGACCAGGGGTAGGGGAGCTTTTGCCCTGACGAAACGGTTGTTTTATAGCAGCCGGCTTGACAACAGGGTGAAGGTGATTTGCTACATGGCCCTTATCCGGCCGATGATTGCCTATGGATGCCCGGTTTGGTTCAACGTTGCCCCATCTCAAATGGAAAAGATTCGGGTGTTTGAGAGGCAGTGTCTTCGACGCTGCCTTGGATTGCACAGAACACCAGAGTCGGAGTACAAACACTACTATTCCAACCTGGCTCTATACAACGGGGCCAACATAAACAGGATAGATAATTTCTTGCTGAAGCTTATTCGAGGTCACATTGCAAGAGCGATGTCCTCGTCTAACAGCTTAATTTTCGGGGCTTATTACCCCAACAACGAATACTACGAGAGTGTGCGTCTAAGCGGCTTTATTCCGCCCGATGCATTCCTCCACCTAGACAGTCGAGGGCTGATCCAGGATAGAGCGGCGGTTCCGCTAATCTACCACGTCGGCCGTAGAACTGTGGATCGGCGGCTCCTTTACAGTCGAGACGTCCTCGCACAAGACGGAGCTGAGCACCTTCGGTTCAGTAGGACTGTGTCCGAACGGGACCGAAGAGATAGGGTAAAGCAGGAGAACAAGTTCTGGTGGTTGAAAAACGAAGATGAATTTCCTTCAGACATTTAACAGTTGACCTTGCTATTTTCTCTTGTATGGCCGACTTACATAGGTTTAGGTAGTTAGTTTTAAGTAGGGACAGTCAGGGTGGCACCAAAAAAAAAAAAAAAAAAAAAAAAAAAAAAAAAAAAAAATATAAAACATACAAAAACACCAAAAAAATTATAAAATCAACAAAAATACAAAAAAAATTATAAAAACCGGAAAATGCTTGCTGTGGCTGTTCTAGTTTGTAAGTAGCTTATAAGTAGGTTGTAATTAGTTTAAAATTAGTTGTAAGTAGTTTTAATTAGCTTTAATTTAGTTTTATGTAGTTTGTAAGTTTTATATAAAACCAAAAAATAAAGACATAGATACCGAGTTTTTTTGTGAAATTCTTCTCGGTAAAAAATAAAACTGACCTGGATTTAGTATTAAGATAGTTCTTAGGCCGAAAGGCATTAGCATTAAGTTATTCTAGTTTAACTTAGAGCGCCCGACTGGGGCCAGTAAGTTAGTTTTAAGATATTGATAAGTAGGCTAGTTTTTATGAATTTTTGTCTAGCTTTAAGATAGTTCTAAGATAATTGAAAAATAAAAATGAATTTAAAAAAAAAAAAAAAAAAAAAAAAAAAAAAATGGTTTATAATATTTAAACCAATAAAATTAAAATAAATTCAAAAAGAATTATGAAGTAGAATCTTCATGCTTTAGAATGACCATAAACATTTTTTCAAAACAAAAAAAAAATACCTCGTCAAAAAATATAACCCCAAATTTGCATAAAAATTGCATGTTTTGTATATCTTTAGATTCGAATCTATAAAACGTGACATGCTTATGGCAATTCTAAGACCAGATTCAAACTCAGACCATGAAAGACCAGCAGAAAAGTATATCTTGGTTCATGTCATAGTGCTTTGGAGTGGATTTTCGAAAACAGTAAAAATACGTCAATCCTCAACTGGCGTTTCAGTCCAAATTGATTGTCACAGAAAAAACCCTAAACAGAGATTTATTGGAAATTGTGTACATTTTTTAATGGTACTTTGATGTAATTTTCGAATAACTTATAGTTTTCTAGCTAATAGTTAAAAACTCCCAGAAAATGCATTTTTGCATTTTTTTAATGTTGCATCACGAAATTTTAGTCGCAAACCTCAGATTTAGCACCCCCTAAAACATAAAAGAGGGGCAAAATCAAAACTACTGCATAATGTGCTCTCTAAGAGCCTTTTTGAGCACAAATTGACTGGGCTATATAAGTACGGCCGAATATAGCCAAATACTAAATTTGTATACTTGTTCGTTTCATCTTCATACATTTAACATTTTATAATTTTAAATAAAATAATAGTGTACTTATGCACTTTATTTCAGACTTATAAAGAAATTGGAAATAATTTTTCGAGTGTAGAAATACGTATTTTCGATTGATAAAAGACTTCATGCCAAGTTATTTGGGGTAGAGGCCATTATTTTGAATAGACTATGATGAATAGCTTATAGCAGAAGCTTTATAGGCGTAAAATTTACCTCTATACCTACCTCTTTAAGATATGCACGCAGTTCAGTTGAATGATTCGGTAAGTTGGTAAAAAAAAAACTTTCTCGGAAATGCAGTAAATTTCAAATTTAGTGAAGGTTTCGATTGACATGTTACGGTGCCGGGAGCGGCGCGGTAAACTTAGGTTATTTTTCCAAAAATTTTCTATTGAAGAATGAATAGCAGTTCCCAGATAGGTATATGAGGGAAACTGTGTTTGTGCAGACAGAAACCAACTTCATGCTAATATCTAGTTTTAAACAAAGGTACGTTTTACGTATGTATAATGCAGTTTCGTCATGTGGGTTGATAAGATAAGTGTGTGATAGATTTACCTAATAATATCCGCTAATTTCAAAAGAAAATTGATTAGAGATAGAAAAAATTGTTTTGTTATATACAATTTTCGAAATATTAAAAAAAATGGTATGCCAATTATGAATGTTTGTTCATATAATCCTAGTTTCAATCCGCTTTTGAAATATTGAATTTCGAAATTCTGATATTTACAACAGAGAAAGAAAATAAGGCAAGAAAAATAGGCATAAGTTCCACGATGTCTAAATTCTGCACTTTAACGGAGCCGTATACGTTAATTCACCGATAAACTATAGTTAAAGTGCGAAAACTTGCTCATTGAAATAAAATTTCGCAAATTAACCTCCAAAGTTATTGAAGGTCAAAGCGGCATTAATGTTGAATTTCAAGCCAGTACTTGATTAAAAATAAATGAAAAATACTAAAAACAAAAATTGTACTTCATAACCCATAATTTTCGAAAAAATAGTTAAAAGAAAACAATAGGTTTTAAATTTTATTTAATTTTAAGTTTGAAATTATTTATTTAAAAATTTTCAAAAATTTTTAACAAAACCTATTTTTTTTAAAGTAATTAAAAAATGGGTTGCTGTTTTTAAATATTTTTTTCTCTTTTGAGTTAATTTCTTTAAAATTTGCCCTTCCAGCCTAAAGGGGAAAAAGACCCCTACTCTGAAATAATTTTTTTCTTGTCTGGGTCAATATCACACGCTCCAGCTTTTTGTAACACCTTTTGCTAGTTACTAGTTGATATTTTCAATACGGAATTAAAAAAACTTTGCAATTCATCACGAATTGACATTGAATAACTTTGGAAGGAGTAGGTACATTAATTGGATAGGAAACTAAAATATTTTTTTTTAAATATCAAATCTTTTTTAAGATTCTAACTCACTCATTGCTGTATGATAACCACTTCTAATGTTATAAAATGATGAAGGAAAAGGAAGAAAAGTTCCCAGTCGATTTGAATGAAAAAGAGAAAGTAGTGAAGAGCGACCTCTAAATATTAATCTGAATAAGGCTGACATTTTACATTGCTTTTTTCAGATTTCAGATTTCAGATTTCACTTTTTTCTAATGACCATATCATCGTGTGAAAATAATATTAACATGCATATAAGAAAATGATAAATATTTCAGAAAAATAAACATGATTTCCAGTTTATTAGCGGCCAACTTCCATTGTTCTTCTTATTATTTGAAAAAAAAAGCTGGGCGTGAAAATCCATTATTTAATGAAAACACGAGTACCAACACATTATGTTAGTCAGTAATTTCTTCAAAGGTTTTCTTAACAACCCTAGGAATTTTCAAAAAACCTTGGTTTTTTAGTTCTCAAAAAACACCACAAGGCTCTCAATTGTGTTGTTGCGATAAGCAAAGAATGAAGAAAAAAAACATAGTTTCCATTTTCTCCTTCTATTTGTTATTTCTCGAATTTCCATTTCAAAAACAAAAGAATTACCTGCAACACGGGAATTCACAACAAAAAATGTTTCTGAGTACCTGCTACTTTGACATTTTATTTGTTCCCTTAACTCGCCCCAAGTTCTATTACAAGGCGTGTTCAGGGCGACCGACCCTATGTTTCAAAAAACACAGAATTCGCTTATCAGAGTGAGTTCAGGTTTTTTAAAAAAACACATAAGGGTGACCCCAGGGTGGCTTAAGGCTCAACCAACGAACCTATTATAAAATTAAACTTAAATGAATAACGCATAACGATACTTTATGCATTGACTACAAGTAGACTTTGGGTCATTAGCATCTGTTTCTAATCAATAATCCTGTCCTTGTCACTTTTTTTCTTGACCAGAAATCAAGCTAACAGAGATTTTTTTCAAAAGAGACTGGTACTTACGGACTGATCACAATGCCAAGTTACAGTGATCATTAAAAATAGCCGTCTGTTCGATGACTTTGTTTTGGAACAGTTGGAAGTGGAACAAAATTCACAAAACAAAATATCCTGAGCGACAATACACAATTTTGGATTACGGACTGAAGATTCCAATTGAAACGAAGTACATACATAAACAGATAGTCAGTATTTTGGTGGTTGCCATGTCTTGAACAAGTTCAATAACAAAATTTAAAAATTTTCGTAGCCCATAATCGGAGCCGAAAAAGTAGCCTAAATAGTAGTCCAGTAAAAATAAAAACATTTTCCTCATATTCATTCATAATTAATTTTTATTTAAAAACCAACGGAAAATAAAATATATATTTTGCTCATAAAAGAAAAAAGAAATTGTTAAATGGAAATTCTGGGAAAAACAGATAAACTGGATGACTTTTATGTGAAGTTTGTTGCAGTTGATTTGAAATGTCAAAACCAATGAGTATGTCCCCTATTGCACTACCATTCTTTGCGTCTGACTCTTTTCGAATTTTCATATCTGATTTCACCTTCGCACCCATTGAAAAGAGTTAGACCAAAAGAATCATCGTAAAATATTGGACTATTCAGTGTATAAAAAGTGGTGCCAAATTGTGGAATGCTTAAAGGGTATGTTTGGGGGAAGTAAAGTGATTCATTAATGATTTACTTATACGAAAAAAAATATCGCCCAAGATAAGATTTGGGCTATTAGTAGCCCAATTATGATTGAGCTGTCATACTAAAATTGCTGTCGGCAATTTTGGAAAAAGGTAGCCCAATTTCCCATAAATAGCCCAATCTGGCTAGCTTGGTGGACATCAGTGGCATCATAAGTCAAAAAGGTCGTGTCGTTGACTATGCATCTCATTATTCCTCGAGTTCTGATGTTTGTTTGCTATGTTATCTAGCTATACCAACAATTTAAAGATCAGCGGTCATCAGCTGTTTTTTAACAAGAGGATTAGCTGAGAGAAAACATCGAACCGAACCAAAACCAACGTTTGTTTTTGTATGAACTGGGCAATAACTTTTTTAGAAATAAACATTTAACAGGATACAATTTTTGCAACAGGGCGTGATAACAGAAAGGATTTTAATCGGCTCTGGGTCTGGACCTTTGGCACCTTATATATGGGAAACTTGATATTTGAGAATGTCATCTAGTTGGTCAGTAACTGGTCAGAAAAGGTCAACTAGTCCTAGAAATTGGTCAGCCCTAGATAGCTTGTAATAAAGGTTTAAAGTTTCTCAAGGTTACTCAAGGTCACGCGCGGTTTCAGGAACCTCATTAAAGGGAAATTTACAAAAAAAAATATACCATCCGATAAAGATCTCTAGATCGTGATAAAAGGTCAACTCCTTACAGTAATTGGTCAGCCATAGTTTTTTTTCTATGAATTTTCAAAATTCGTTTCAAGGTCCCAAAAAAAAAATGTTGGCACCTCATTTGGGTCATTCAAACTAAGTATTCCGTTTGAAAGGCCACTGCATGGTCATAAAACGTCAGTTATTTTCAGTTATTGGTCAACCATACATATTTTTCAATAATTTCTTGGCACCTTATTTATGGGAAATTTGCAAAAAATCAATAACACTGAAAGGCCTTAAGATCTTTATAAAAGTCCTTCAGATGGTATAGAATTTTTGCAAATTTCCCATAAATTAGGTGCCAGAAATCGTGCGTGACCTTGAGAAACTTTAAGCTTTCATTACATGTTATCTAGGGCTCACCAATTTCTAGGACTAGTTGACATTTTCTGACCAACTACTGACCAATTAGATGACATTCTCAAATATCAAATTTCCCATATATAAGGTGCTAAAGGTCCAGAGCCATTTTAATCTCGCTCCAGAGCAAACCATATTAAATAAAATACTAGAGTTCTACAGCCATTTTCCGTATATTTAGTAGTTGGTTAAACCTCGGAAAAACTCGATTTTTTTAGATAGGTATTTTTTTATGGTGCCACTGTCATAGCCTCAAGCTGAAACGTCTTTCCACCCACCTATCTCCTTACCTTTGTTAATTTTAATATATATGTAGTTATTTCCCTCCATTGATTAGGTCTAAGAAAATGTGAATAGGTATGATTTAGAATAATTTTTGAAAATAAAACAAAATTCAGCAAAAAGTGCAAGTCATGTTTCAGAAGAGCATGATTCAGCATCAGCATGCCAGGCCAGGGTATTTTAAAGCCAAACAATTTTAAAAGAACATTCTAAATCCATGGCTAACCCTTTTTATTGTGAAACAATTTGCATATTTCCAAGCAAAGCAGAAATATTATTATATTATTTATTTTAACAGCCATTCTGTCATCCCTTTATTTAGATGCGTGCTCCCAAAGCCAGTCCCATTCAGTACTTATTTTAGTACGCTTTACTGAGTTTCTGGTTGTGCGCGCTTTTTCCTTTATCCATTGCTTTTGGTTTCTCAACAATACGAGAATAGAATGGTAACATGTTAAGAATTTTAATTTTCCTTTTCTGTCATCCTCGTTCAACAACTCACAAAAAAAAAAAAATAATAATAATAAGGAAAGCTCCCACAAATTGCCACCGCATGAGTAAGAAATTTTCTTCTCTAACATTTTTTAAGGATACAACGCGTCGACAAGGCTCTAGCATTCAACACAAAAAAAATATCAACACTCAGAAGAAGAAGAGCGTAAGGACATTTGGTATCCTTTTTTTGTATGGAAAATTGAAAAACCATTCCCTCATGTGTGTTTGTGGAGCGAGTTAGTAATATCTACAACAACAACAAAAACAACAATGAAAAAGGAAAACGCTTCCCTTTGTTGAGGTCTTATTTGCCTGGGTATATTTCAAGGACGATAACAACGATGATTCTCTGCTGGCACTCCCTTAAAGCATTAAAGCAATGACCGAGCACGAGTGCATTAGAAGTTTAGAAGCTAGGGCATATAGCAAAAATATACACACATGGGCGACGAGAAAAGGGTGACTTAGCTGACATGTGGGGTCTCCGATGATTAGACAGATAGAACGGGTATTTCCAGATTCGAGTCACGTTTGAATTTATATCAAGATAAACTCCAGTTTTGCAAAAAAAAAAAAACTAAAATAAACGAATTAAGACTTCTCCTCATGTACGAAAAAGGTATTGGCTTTTTTCACTACAACATAACTACCTATGTGTACCTATTGTGTGTTTGTGTATTGTATTCTTTGTCTCCACTCTCTACGACTCGGTTTAATTGTAATCACAATTAAAAGTAAAACCTGGAATAAATGCTCCGTTCTATTGCTGTTGAATAGTTAAGATGGTGGGCAGGGGGTAGGGATTATTTTTGGCTGAGGTACTTTGATTATGTACGAATTGAATTCGATGGTCACGTATAACACTGATGGAGAAGTTCTTATTGGGTTTGATGTTGAAACCAGTTAATTAACTCATAGGTACACACTACATACGGATAAACGACTAAAATATGAGGACGACGTCAGTATTTTGTTTGTTATGAAAGAACTACCGTTAATTTGACCACATCGAAATATTGTAGTTCGTTTTTTGCTATGACTAGGTACAACCAGGTAGTTTTGGAAGATAATTCGGCATTTGGAGAAATTTTGATTTGAGTAGAGCTTCTAGACACTAATCATATAATAGAATTTTGTGGTACAATTTAAACGCTCTACAAAAGCCGAAGGCATGAATATTATATATCGTTGGAATGGTTTTTTTGCACACAAGTGCAGAATGCAAAAATTTATTCAATAACTGCACCAGAAAAACTAAAAAACAATAAAAGAAAATTGTGTAATAAGTGCGAGCAAGAGCGAGAGCGAGGCTGAGCAATTATTTGTTATTATTTGTCATAACATAAATGTAACGTTTCGATTTTTTCACCCACAAAGCAACCAATTTTCCAGCACTGACTAGAAAGATTTCTGGAATGTCTAATGGCAGCGTTCAGTGCTGCAGAAAATAATAATAAGTAGCTCGTTTACCACGTTAACATGAGCGGATCGAACAAACGGATTCAATCCGGATCGAAATTTCAACCCAGGTTTATGAAAATTCCAGATATTGAAATGGAACTGAAGTGAAAGTTCTGCTATCATTGTATGGGTGCGACGTTGTTAGTTAAAATTAATTTCGACTACAAATAACAAACAACCGAAATAAGTCAAAGATACAAAAAAAAGCAGTCTGGAAACAAAATACACAATCACGCACGCAAACCAACAAGCATTTGAAATCTCCATTCTTCAATCCTTCGGTCTGGGTACGAGTATTATGTTCATTCTATTTTCGATTCGACCAAGCTCGCTGAGCAACAGTCTACATGGATTTAAATTCTGATTCAATTCGCATTCAATTCTTTATGTAAACGAGGTATCAGTTTTTCTCTACGCCAAAGACAGCTTTTACTGACAAATAATATTATTAGCTCTCAAGTTTCGAGGGCTGGACGTACTAGTTAAATTAATTGTTTCATAACACTTGTATACCAAATTATAATATTTTGTTAATCAAAAACACTTTTGGAGCGGATATTAAAAAGTTTTAATTTTGAATAAAGTCTGGATAGTGTCTGAATTCACAACTTTGCTAATCGTTAAAATAGGAAAAATAAGTCTGATTGATATAAATGGACCTGTTACATTAATATCGGGTTTTTCAATAAGAGCGCTGCAAAAGTTTTTTAAATAAAAACGGTTTTGGATATCAATGAAATTCTTTATTCCTGTGAATGTACGTTCAATGCCTTTATGTATGGAACTCGATTTCTTTTGCATGGCCACCACGGGCACGCTTGCAGAAGTCCAGACGCTGAACCCAATTTTCGACGGTTTTCAAACAAGCGGCCGATACTGCTGCAATTTCACGTTCGATATTCGTACGAAGTTCATCAATCGTCGCTGGCTTGTTGGCATAGACCATAGACTTGACGCAGCCCCACAGGAAATAGTCTAACGGCGTCAAATCGCACGACCGAGGCGGCCAAGCAACTGGATCATTTCGTGAGATAACACGTTCTCCAAACTTGGTTTCCAATAAATTGATTATGACATTCGCTGTGTGGCTTGTGGCGCCGTCCTGTTGGAACCACATGTCCTCCAAGTCCGTATCATCCATTTGGGGCCAAAATATTCGGTTATCATTGAACGGTAGCGATTCCCATTCACATTAACGTGCCGGTCTTGATCATCACGGAAGAAGTACGGCCCAATGACGCCGCCGGCCCATAAACCACACCAAACCATAATTTTTTCGGGATGCAATGATGACTCATGGAGTACGTGTGGATTGCTGCCTGACCAATAGCGCATTCAGCCAGAAATGAGCGTCATCGCTGAAGATGATTTTTCGATGAAAATCCGAATCATTTTAAAGTTGTTGCTCAGCCCATTTCACGAACATATGACGCTTTTGGTGGTCAAGCGGCTTCAGTTTTTGCGTCATTTAAATCTTGGCCAAGATCTTTTCGCAAAATTCGCCACAACGACGTCACAGAGATGCCCAATGCTTGAGAACGACGTGTGAGAGACACATTTGGGCTTTCTGCAACTGAAGCCTCAGTGGCAGCAATATTCTCAAAACTACGGGCACTTCTTTGTCTCACAAGTACGGGAACATTTTGTACTGTGCCTGTGGATTCAAATTTTTCCACTAGACGCTCAATTGTTGATCTACTAGGACGATTATGATGACCATAAAGTGGACGTAGCGCTCTTAACGTTGAGGCCACTGACTCCGAATTTCGTAGTAAATTTTAATAATTTCGACTCGTTGTTGGCTCGTATATCTTTCCATCATGAAATGGCAAAACTTACTGAAGAGAAATGTCAAAAGAGCGGCTAGAAATATGGCGTCGTTTGCTGTCCCTATCGCTCTACTTTTGTAGAGTCCCTTTTGAAAAACCCTTCATATATCTTGTATGCAATGTTATCGAGACTGATGATTCTTTAGGTTGTTGCAGGAAAGAAGATCGTCTTTTTTGAAAATCGGCCGAACAATGCTGAGGTTCCATTCATTGGGCATGTTCCCACTGCAGCGAAATTTAATTCGTCATCGCCATTAAACAATTACTTATACCACTACGATTCATTCACGATGTTCAAGGTTCTTTTGGTAAAACTTCAGAACTTCATTCGTGCAATGGCATCCCTCTTCCGTGATAGCGCGGTTCTTATACTCCTTCTGAGAAGCCATGGATTTATTTTGAACATATTTGAATAAACAACAATGTTTAAATAATACAGGCTTGATAATTATAGACACTGATTAACTGTTTTCCTTTAGAGGTTGCAAAGTACTCATTAGTAGTTGAAAACACTAATCTAGTACTGTCAGCGGCACATGTTCTCATATACCATGGGAAAGTAGTTTAATGTGAAAAAAGGTAGAAAATAAGTCATATGAGTATTTTGGCACCGCCAAAGGAAAATTGCTAGAGTAATAATGTGTCTTATTTTCTTGTTTACAAACTCTTACTATTTAAATTTTGGAAACGAAAACCATTATTTAACTTTAAAGTATAAGTTATACTTTATAACCTTAAAGTTAAAATCCCAAACTTGAATAATGTCCGTTTTCTCTTATATAAAGCTGTCATGTTGGGTACTCTGCAATACGTTTCAACTTTTTCAAGTCAAATTACTTAAACAAAAATATACTCAATTTGCCATCAATTCTGTATAACAGCTTACCAAAATGACATCTTGCTGTCATTAATGAAACATCAGGTCAATGATCTGTCAAAAAAAAAAAAAAAAATAGTGTTTTTATGTTTACGAATAGCTACCCACTCTTAAAGATTTGGTATAGTTTTTATTTTCTTATTCCTTACGAAAATAGATACAAAAAAATAAACAAATTTACAAGAGCCGCCAGCTCTCAAGCTCAACCCTCATTAATCACTTGCACAAAACTGCTGCCAGTTTTCAACCGAAATCACTTTTAGTGCTTCTTGCTATTGCCAGTTGGATTGCAAAAGTGATTATCCTTAACCGTTTGCAATTTTTGTTTTTTTCTTTCTCCAACCCCCATCCCCAAACACTCTTTCATATAAGCAGGAAAAAGCTAATCCTTGGTTCCAGTTACTCACATTCCCAAAAAAAATCCCAAAAAAAACCAAGTTAACTAACAGAAAGAGAACCATATTCTAACGAGAATGTGAATGCACCCTAAAGATGCACTTGAATTTTTATTTGTTTACTTCTCGTTTAAATTGAAGCTGTAGAAAAAATAAAATTAAAAAAAAAAAAAACAACATGAGCTTTTACTTGTTTTGTTGTCATTGGGTGCTGACGTTGCAATGGCGCTGGTGTGCGGCTAAAATGAATGCAAGAAATTTCGAAGGATTTATGTTCGTAGGTAGATAGAGACCCATTTTCAATTTCAGCAGGATATTCATTAGGAAAGGGACGTACAATTTTTAGGCTCACGCTCACTCCATCTATGTTCGTTCATTGCATCAGCAGCGTCGCAAATAAAACCAAACAAAAATACCCTGATGACGTTGCTGGTGCTGATTTTGATCCTTTGGGGTACTCCAGGATAACACGATGATGGTATTCGAGAAAAAACACCTGCTTGAAGAATGCATACATTTTTGCATTCAACCCCCAAATGATTTGAGTTTTTCACAATATGGGGTGGTAAGATGGCAGCTCCATCTGTTGACGATGTTGAACTAACACATACATACACGAATTTACCTATCTACAACATACATCATTTTGAGTTGCTCCTTGTCTAATTAGAACGCGCACTAAAGTTTCGCTGGGATTTGGCCTGGCATTTTGTGTTAGTAGGGGTCTCTTCCTTGTGATCCGTTAATTAAAAGTCATCACCAAAAAAAAGATTTTCTTTTTTTTTTAATTTTTTTTCTTAAATCGAGGCTTGTCACCCTGTCATTTTTATCTTTGAAACTCTAGCCCAGAGAGAGTGTACCTACTCTTGTTGTTCAAAGCTGATTTCTGCTCATTTTAATTGGGGTGGGTTCTACTGTAGGTAAAAGTCATACACATTTCGGTGCATAAATTATTCCGGCGGAAAAAAATTAGATACAAAGGAAAAACCCTAACCCATCGAATAATGAAGGATGCACGAAGGTAAACATCACGTCCTCGAGTACCTATATACACAGTACATATATAGCGATTGAATTGCCAAAAATAAACCAAACAAAAAAATTGTATGATTAAAAAATGCTTCGCAAAACTACACTTAGGTTGACGAAAAAATTGCATGCAAACGCTTTTCAAAGGACTAAAATGTTGGAATGTTCACTAAGGACCTACGCCATTCTTTATGTTTACCTATACCTACACGAACAAAAAAAAAATATTTAAGTGCTGAATTTTTCATTCTTCATATTTTATTTTTCTTATTTTCTTCATTGTTTATCACTCATCCTTGAAAATAATAATAAAAAAAAAAAACAACCAAAAAGCTCAAGTGGAAAATGCATCTTGTATACCTACGTGCGGGACAATCACCTCTTGGGACGAGAAAAAGGATGTCGTGGAAACCCTTTCCTTCATAGTAAAGTAATGAATTCTCGTCGGTTTTTGGTTTATTTAAGAGACATTTCTTTTATTAAGAAAAAATGAAAAAAAAAAAACGGAACAAAATATGAATATAGGATGTGTGCACCTTTATCCGTTTCTTTTGTTAATATGACAGCACATGGATGCAAGGAAGGAGCACTTTTGTTTTAAGAAATTTTCTGTTGGTAGTAGTAGTAGTATACAGGTACCTATTGGTAGGTAAATGCTTGAAAGCGTTTGTCACTTTGCACTCATAATAGATTTACTTCATTATATTTGTGTATCTATACATTTTTTCATATTACAAGAAAACATAATTTGTGTAAATATACAATGTACATTCTTAGCGTAGCACACATTATAGTGAAGAACCATTTAAAATTTTAAAAACAACAATTGAAAAAGGTTACATTGACCTCGATTTTTTCACTGAAATTAAACCACTGAAATAAGCAAAATATATTAGTACAGAGTTGGGAAATAATGACAAAATAAAACAAGTTCAATTGTTCAATTACCAACATAATTGAAATCTCTAAATATTTTTCAATTTCTTTTAATTGTAATTGAAGAAATTCAATTACT
Source organism: Dasysyrphus albostriatus (assembly GCA_946251815.1). Lineage (NCBI taxonomy): Eukaryota > Metazoa > Arthropoda > Insecta > Diptera > Syrphidae > Dasysyrphus > Dasysyrphus albostriatus. Next base: position 59,397,256 of record OX276335.1, read on the forward strand.
TGCAATTCAATTAGGTTAATGAATAATTGAAAACAAAAGTTTTTATCGAAAGAGCAGTAATGATAATTTTTCAGTAATTACTTATTCATTACAAAAAAAATGTTACGAATTTCTTCCTGTTTTCAATAAAATTTTACGTGAACTCTTATTAATAAAAACATGTATTGAATTACAATTCAAGAAATCAATAACCATGAACATAATAATCACAGAGTGTAATTCCTTCAATTACTTGCAGAAACTTTAATTACAATTTTGACTCATAGGTACTCGTACATCAAGTTCAATAGCCTAATTTAGAAATTTTTGTAGCCCAAAATCGGAGCAAAAAAAAAATAGCACAAATTGTAGCCCAATAACAATACAAAAAATGTTGCCATAACTTTTATTATAATTTATTTTCATTTAAAAAACACCGGAATCGAACATAAATTTTTTGCTCATGCTCATAAAAGAAAGAATAATTTAAATGAGAATTCTTGAAACAACAGAGAAACTGAATGATTTTAAAGTGAAGTTTGTTGCGGTTGATTTGAAATTTTAAAAAACCAATGAGTATATATCTCTTTTTGAATTTTCAAAAAGATTTGATTTCACCGTCGTACCCATTGAGTTAGACACAAAGATTCATCAGTTGCAAAATTGTAGAATGTTTAAAGATTATGTTAAGGGGGAAAAGAGTGTTTTATTTATGATTTATTTATACGAAAAAAAATATAGCCCAAGATTAGATTTGGACTATTAGTAGCCCAATTATGGTTGAGCTGTCAAACTTAAATTGTTGTCGGCAATTTCGGAAAAAGATAGCCCAATTTCCGATTAATAGCCCAATCTGGCAAGCCTGATGTATGTATGTAGTTCAGTCACATTATATTTTTATTATGTAAATTATAGGGTTATTTTGATTTTGCCCCTCTTTTATGTTCTTCTGAATCTGAGGTTTGCGACCAAAAATTTCGTGACGCAACATTAAAAAAATTGCAAAAAATGCTACAAAAGTGCAAATTGACTGAATTTTTCAAATTACGTAGCTTAAGACAAAGGCTTACGATTTCTCGCAGATGAATAAGGGTATTTGAAAAATTGAAAAAGGATTTTTAAGTAAAGTATTCATACTTTATAATGACTTTAAACATTTTTTTTCGAAAAAAAAAATTACCTCGACTATCTCAAAAACTTGATAAGCTAGAGCAGTTTCAAGACCAGATTAGAATGCAGCACATTAAAGACCATCAGAAAAGTATGTCTCGGTTCCTGTCATTAGACATAAATTAAATTTTTTCACATAAAGTAGTTACTTGGTGCTTTCGAGTGGATTTTCGATATCAGTAAAAAAACGTCAATTTTCAACAACCGATTCGAAAAAATACGAGTATACAATTTCTTACAACTCTGAATAACAATTATTGAAAAGTCTAATAATTTTTTCACGTTTTTAAAGTTTTTACTTTTTGTCCTGGGTTCTGCTTCCATAAACACCGTACCTATAGTATTTTTTTTTTTTAGAAATTTGTAACGATGGTGTGAATATTTTACTTTTATTCAAAAATAGCGGAATCTTCGATACAAATGTTGAAAACCGTTAGGGAAAATCTTATTTTTGTCGATAACGACTACTACGATTTTGATACAATTATTTTGTGTGCATTAAGAAAGATTTACTATACAATCTATACCTGCCTAGAACGACATTTTTTTCCTGTCAATTTTGTCATTATCGGCTGATCAGATTTACATAAATTTGCTTGCACAAAAATTTCCCTTATGTATAAACAATATTACATACCAAGTTTCTAGTCTATGTAATTATTGTTTATACTTTTGTGCTATGTCGATCAATTCAAATCAAATTAGCAAACAATTATTTAAGCAATTTCTACCATCTATGTTGTAGGATCGATGATAAAACATAATTTTAGAAGAGAGGAATAAATGCGCGTTTTAGTTTTTCAAAACCCTTTTGGCATGAAACTTTTTGCCCAGTCTCCTAATAAATTTAGTCGGTTATTATGATTTTTATTGTTAAAATAAATAATTGGGTTATTGAAGATGAGAAAACTGCGGAGTGCTATTAAATTAGAGGAGACATTTTGGAGGGGGGTTTCAAAAGCACCCTTTTCGGGTTGTGTGAAAAATCACATTTTTTTGTATTTTTACTTTTTTAACAAGAATTTTTTACCTGCAGGAACAAGCATTGCTCTTTATAAGGGAAAGATGATATTTAATTTTCTCCAAAACGACATATTTAGAAAAACTTTTGGATACAAATCGACCGAGGAGCGGTTACTCAAACTGAACTGATTTTAAGATTTAAAAGTAAAATTCATGGCATTTATGGCTATTTTGAGAAATTTACAAAATAATACGCTTAAACTGCGTGTATGATTCATTCTTGACCATTAAAGTAAGAAATAATAGAAAAATTTAAATTTTTCGCAGTTTATGGGTTGCCATCTAATTTTTTTTTTTCAAAATTTAAAATAAGTGCCAAAATCAGCAAACTCGCTTTAACAAAACCCGGTTTTTTAACATATGTTAGGCACCTATATCTTCTTGGACTTGAAAAAAATAAAGTCAGATGAGTTCGGCTGTGGTAAACGGTAAAACTCACTGATCTTGTTTTGAGAAGTAACAGTAATGCCAGTAACCTTTTTTTTCAAATTTTGTATATTTCTAGGTATAATTTACTATTTACTATAACTATACTTTCGAGATTTTGGATATTTGGTTTTCTGGATATTAGGTTATCGTAATTCTGGGTTTTCAATAATAAATTTTTAGGATTCTGAATTTTGGGGATTTTGGATATTCTGGATTTAAAATTTCGGTATTTTGTCCGTCTCCCATTCTTGTTCAAATCAATAATCTCCATCATTTGTCAAAACTTCAGATTCCCAGTCCTACCCCTTGAAAAATAAAAATCAATTATTGCACAAATTTCGAATCGCATATTTTTAAAATCTTAACAATTTTTTGAAGGATTGTGTAACAAGGAAGTTGTTTTTTTTTTTGTATTCACCCCACTTTAGAAGTGACTTTTTTTTTAAATCAAAATAGGTTTCTCATCCAAAGAAATTTATTGAATTTTTTTAAGAAAAGTTGTGGTGCCGCAGACAGACAGACAGAATTGTGGGACCCATAGTTTTTCCTATTCTCTAACACCGTAATGACAAGGTTGCTCAAAATCTCCAAAGTTAACCAGTTTATATCGCAAGTAAAAGGTTGAAGTGAATGAACGAGACACTAGGTAGCTGGGTACATATGTACATAGTTTGTTCTAAGACATCTACTTCCATTTTGACTTATATTTTTGAAAAATCCTACAACTCTGTGGAAATTGACACGACAAATGAAGTTTTAGTTTTTTGGAACTTTGCCTGTTAGCGAGCGTTCAATTTTTGTTATAAACAAAAGTCTGCTTACAAAGCCAACTGTGCCGTGGGAACTAACAATTTCAACTTTACAGGAAATGAACAGCTGTTTTGGCTGAAAAAAACATTGAGATCCAAAAATGTTTGTCTCAGTAATCTGTGGAAAAAGTCTCAGTGCTCAGGTGAGATTTCGTGTCCCATTTAAGAAATCTGTGAACTGTGAGCGCTCAGAGATTTAATTTGGTGAGAGTGAGACACGCCTAATATTAAGCTATTGGAAGCTTATTATCATGTTAAACTTTTTAAATGCTTAAATTTTTTTTTTTTTCAAACAACGGTTGACTGTTCCAACCTTGAGGTTTGCCACGCTGGTTGTCCAGTGTTTAATTTGGTGTCAAATGTCGATTGGTGATGAGATGACTGATGAGGTGTTAGCATTTAACAAAGGCTGACTTTGAGTCAGAGTGGAAGGAAACTGCTTCGTCGTTGACATTGGGTATATTATTTATTAAAAATATATGCATGTATGTATATACATAATGTACATCCTCAATTCCCAAACTATGTTCCGCGGGACCCTAGGGTTCCGTAAAACAATGTTCAGGGTTCCGCGAACTTTTTGAAGTAAAACTAACAAATTTATTTTTTTAAGTAGATGTCGTCGTCGTTCGTAGTAACTCGTGGCGTGATGGTTAGTGCGTAGGACTGTCATGCCAAAGGTCTGGGTTCGATTCTCAGCCACTGCCACCTAAAAACAGAAATGTTTTTTCCGAGGTACTGCCTCTTGCTAGGAACTGACAAATCCTACAAGAGTATACTTGTCATGAATAAGTGCTTCTCACCTAGCCGTTTGGACTCGGCAAAAAATTGTAGGTCCCCTCCATTCCTGCCAACAACACGCACAGAGGAATGGTTGAGAGTTGTTAATCACTAGGCCCTGGTTCTCTTCCATTTTTGGCTATCGTTAAAGTGCCTTGCATATAAGCTTTGAATTGCGAAAGGTCGCGAATTTTGACATTTCTTTTACATGAGTGGTCGTCAATAGGCGCCAACTGTCAAAAGAGCAAATTTTTCATTTGGAGATTCGTGGAAAGCGTTCTGATGTTGCGGATTGCAAATATGTACATGTTTGACAGTTCGCAGAAAATTGGTGGGGTAGAAAAGAAAATATAAAAATGCTAAATTTTTATTTATTTATGTGTAGATAGGATATTATATTCGCTTTATTAAAAAATGAAAAAGAATTTGTGGATATTTGCGTTTTGAAATGCCTAAGAAAATTTATTCGCATGTTCAGTTCGCAGCTTATTTGAAAAGTACTTAAGTGTTGGGCTTCCAAAATATATTTTGACTTTATGTGGGGTTCCACAGCTCAAATAGTTTGGGAACCGCTGATGTACATTAGCAATACCATTGGTATCGTATCGCTCTTAACTTTGTTAAGACTTTAGACGATCCTATTGAAATTAATGACTAAAGTGGCAATGATATTTTCTAATACCAATTCGCAATACACATAAAGAACTAAATACTTGGGATATATTTATCTGCATAATGAGAAGTCGCAAAATTTGATAATTTGTAAACATCTTCTTGTTTTATTTCTATCAAAAAGAACAATTCAAAATCATTACAAAAGAAAAAAAAAAAAACTTTTGTAATGGGGGAAGAGTAAATTATGTATAATCAAACCATCAGCAATTATTTTGAACCTTAATGAACGAATCATATTGTTCAACAACAAATCTAATCCTTACAGCTAAGAATGTCCGGCAAAAACTAAAAGAAACATCCCCATCAGCAATATATTCACTCACGTGTCAACGAGCAACAACAAACGAGCACAAATGATGCATTCTTTTATAAAATGCCTGAACGGATATATAAATATATGTATATGTGTATGATTAAAATTATATTTTTACCATTTGTTAAAGGGGGACCTCGAAGCCAAATGAACAATAATATTGAAACTTTGGAAAAAAAATCAAAATAAAATACAAAAATAGCATTTTATGAAAATCTAAATGCCATTTTATTGATTTGCAGAAAGCCAAATAAAATATAAAATTTTGATTTAGTTTAAACTTTCTTAATGATTAAAGAAAGAGCGATAAATTTCACTCAAAACCGTTATACTTTATTTACTTACAATAAGTTTAAAATTGTGCATCTTTGACAGGGACGTATACAGCTTCAATTCTTCGGAGGTATCATACCAACATATTTTTTTTAAAGATTCTAAAGAGTTGGGTCGAAATTTTGGCAAGGCAAAAATTCGTTTTGCAGCATTTTACTTTCGGAATTATGATTTTCAAAATTCTGGTTACATATGTACATAATTCTGACAATAAGACAGAGTTGAAAAATTATTTTGATTTGTTTATTTTCGTTTATATAAGAAAGAGTTATTTGAGTAGAAAAAAAACAGAATAAATAGCATTTTAATGTTTATAATTTTTAATTACAGAAGTCAAAAAGGTAGAATTTAAAAAAAAAAACAAAATTTCAACACATAATTTCATTAAAAAAAACAAATTTTGAAAAGCTGAATTGTGAAACCAGAATTTTTATCCTCTAATATTTCACTCACATTTTAAATTTGACATTGTGGTGCCACGTTTGCAACAAAAATATAAAGAATTGTTTTCATTTTGAACGCTTAAACAAATATTTAGGTTTTGGTGTGATGGCAAACTGAAAATTGTACATATCTCTCACATTTTCCGAAGTTCGAAGACAGTTTCCAGCTACAGTTTGCATTAAATGTTTTTCTTATCTGATGTTTCAAAGCAGTACTGATTAGGAGGATAATTTTAAACTATTTTTGTATAAACTTTTTGTAGGAGATAATGTTCTACCAGCTAAGAAAATATATTTTGTGGTGAATTAGCGACAATTTCTGCAATACTTGATGAAATAAATATAGGTACATATTAATAAAAATATCTTTTAAAGGCGTACGATAATAGCTCAAATATATTTGTTCAGATTTAGGAAACAAGTACTTTTAATTATTTAAGTTTTTGCTAGTATAGCAATCATTTTCATTTTGTATAGGTACAAAATCGATCACCACACGCTGTTCATTTGTTTATTTTATAACGGGTGATTTTTTAAGAGGTTTAAAACTTAAAAAAAAAAAAAAAATGAATGAAATATTTATTTGAATCGATAGTTTGAACCTTGCAATTTAATGTTTAAAGATAATTTCATGCAAATGTTGACCGCGGCTGCGTCTCAGGTAGCCCATCCGCTGAGTCCAATTTTGGCATACTCTTTCACACATATCGGCCGGTATCTCACGAATGAATGCATGGATGTTGGCTTCCAGTGCGTCAATCGAAGCGGGCTTGTCCCTATAGACATTAGCCTTGACATACCCCCACAAAAAATAATCTAATGGTGTCAAATCGCACGATCTAGGCGGCCAATTGACCGGCCCGAAACGTGAAATTAACTGTTCACCAAACTCGCCTCGCAATTGCGCCATTGTTTCGCTGCTGTGTGGCATGTGGCACCGTCTTGTTGAAACCACATATCATGCAAGTCAAGAACTTCCATTTCGGGCAAAAAAAAGTTTGTTATCATCGCTCGGTAGCGTTCACCATTGACAGTAACGCTGCGATTCGCATCATCTTTGAAAAAATATGGCCCAATAATGTCGCCGGCCCATAAACCGCACCAAACAGTGGCTTTTTCGGGATGCATTGGTAGCTGTTGCAATGCTTCTGGCTGATCTTCACTCCAAATGCGGCAATTATGCTTATTTACGTACCCATTCAACCAAAAATGAGCCTCATCGCTGAACACAATTTTTCGATAAAAAAGCATTTCGAACCGAGCACGAATTTTGATAGTAAAATTCAATAATTTGCAAGCGTTGTTCATTTGTAAGACGATCTATGGTTAAATTGCAAACCAAACTGAAGCTGTTTGACAGTGACACAAGGTACTAAACAACCGTCAGCTGCCAAAACCAGTGTTGCCAAAACCAAACCAGCTAAAAAATCACCCTATATAAGAAAGAGTTATTTGAGTAAAAAAAAACAGAATAAATAGCATTATTGTTTATAATTTCTAATTACAGAAGTCAAAAAGGTAGAATTTAAAAAAAAAAAATAAAATTTCAACAGAAATAACTGAAAGAATCAGGCATAATTTCATTAAAAAAAAAAAAAACAAATTTTGAATAGCTGAATTGTGAAACCAGAATTTTTATCCTCTAATATTTCACTCACATTTTAAATTTGACATTGTGGTGCCACGTTTGCAACAAAAATATATCAATTGTTTTTATTTTGAACGCTTAAACAAATATTTAGGTTTTGGTGTGATGAAAATTGTACATATCTCTCACATTTTCCGACGTTCGAAGACAGTTTTCAGCTACAGTTTGCATTAAATGTTTTTCCTATCTGATGTTTTAAAGTAGTACCTACTGGTTAGGAGGAGATAATTTTATACGATTTTTATATAAACTTTTTTTTAGGAGATAATGTTCTACCAGCTAAAAGCAATATATTTTGTGGCGAATAAGCGACGATTTGCATAAGCAAATAAATTTCGGCAATAATTGCTGAAATAAATGTATACATTAAAAAAATATCTTTTAAGGGTGTACGACAATAGCTCAAATATATTTGTTCTGATTTAGCAAACAAGTAAAGGGTTTTTCAACAGGGACGCTACAAAAGTAGAGCGACAAGGACAGCAAACGATGTCATATTTCTTGCCGCTCTTTTGACATTACTCTTCAGTAAGGTTTGCCATTTCATGATGGAAAGATATATTAGCCAACAACGAGTCGAAATTATTAAAATTTACTACCGAAATTCGGAGTCAGTGGCCTCACCGTTAAGAGCGCTACGTCCAATTTATGGTCGGCATAATCGTCCTAGCAGACCAACAATTGAGCGTCTAGTGAAAAAATTTGAATCCACAGGCACAGTACAAAATGTTCCCGTACCTGTGAGACAAAGAAATGCCCGAAGTGTCGAGAATATTGCTGCCGCTGAGGCTTCAGTTGCAGAAAGCCCAAATGTGTCTCTCACACGTCGTCCTCAAGCGTTGGGCATCTCTGTGACGTCGTTGTGGTGAATTTTGCGAAAAGATCTTGGCCTACATCCTTACAAGATTAAATTGACGCAAGAACTGAAGTCGCTTGACCACCAGAAGCGTCATATGTTCGTGAATTGGGCTGAGCAACAACTTGACAATGATTCGGATTTTCACCGAAAAATCATTTTCAGCGATGAGGCTCATTTCTGGCTGAATGGCTTCGTCAATAAACAAAATATGCGGGATTGGTCAGGCAGCAATCCACACGTACTTCATGAGTCATCATTGCATCCCGAAAAAAACTACTGTTTGGTGTGGATTATGGGCCAGCGGCGTCATTGGGCCGTACTTCTTCCGTGATGATTAAGACCGGCACGTTACTTAATGTTCAATGATAACCGAATATTTTTGGCCCTTATTGAATGATATGGACTTGGAGGACATTTGGTTCCAACAGGACGGCACCACAAGCCACACAGCGAATGTCACAATCAATTTATTGGAAACCAAGTTTTGAGAACGTGTTATCTCACGAAATGGTCCAGTCGCTTGGCCGCCTCGGTCGTGCGATTTGACGCCGTTAGACTATTTTCTGTGGTGCTACGTCAAGTCTATGGTCTATGCCAACAAGCCAGTGACGATTGATGAACTTCGTACGAATATCGGCAGTATCGGCCGATTTATGCTTGAAAACCGTCGAAAATTGGGTTCAGCGTCTGAACTTCTGCAAGCGTGCCCATGGTGGCCATGCAAAAGAAATCGAGTTCTGTACATAATGGGTTCGAACGTTCTTTCACAGGAATAAAGAAATTCATTGATATCCAAAACCGTTTTTGTTTTATTTAAAAAACACTTTTGTAGCGCTCTTATTGAAAAACCCGATACTTTTAATAGTTTAAGTTTTTGCTAATAGCAATCATTTTCATTTTGCATAGGTACAAAATCGATCACTTAGGAGTCTGTAATCAACACGCTATTCATTTGTTTATTTTATATTTCTGAAGCACTCACTAAGTCAACAAATTCAAAATTTTGCTCCTTAGTATTTATCAGCAAAACAGGGAACATTTTTTAAGCCCTCAGAATTTAGAAATAGAAACTATGGATAATTGCAGCAAAATAACATCTCACAGAACAACTCCTTATAAAAATGGTCAAACATTCATCCTGTTTCAAGAACTTTTCTCTGCTGGTTTTTGTTTATGTATAGTAGTTTTACGGAATTATTATAAAATGTACAGCAGTTTGAAAGATTTGATCTCCAGAGCCTCGAATGACATATGTACAGTACATATACCCACTTAAAAAGGAAGTGTACCAGAATTTAGGATAAGATTGCACCTATAGGTTTTTTGGATTTATTTTTTATCTTCATTTAAGAGCAATAAATAAAAAAATAACAAGAAACATCTTAAATCCTAAGCTATAGTCTTTGAAATCACAGGAAGTGCATTTATATAGAAAAGTAGATACCCCCAGAAGCTGGACTTGTTCCATTTCCCTGTTGAGTTAAGAAAAAGAAGGAATGAGTTGAGTGGCTGGGACGTGTGGGCCTTATCAACACTTTGTCCTGTCGGGATTTGGTAGAGAAGTGAAGGTACTTAAAGCAAAGTACGCGGAAGATCCAAAAAACATAAAATAAAATCGAACGGGGCTAAGGAGAAGAAAGTGTATGAACATGATTTGAAGTTGTATTTTCCTTTGAAAACGTATTCCTATATCCGCACGAAATGAAAGGATATTTTTTCACTATTCGCCCTTAAGTTGTGAAATCTTTTTTTCGTTTTATTTATTAGTAAGTTTGAAGTACTAGCTGGTACATTTGGCGTGCTGGTGCCGGCAAACCAATCGAGAACAAGTAGAATATAGTACATTTCTCTCTTGGCATTTTTGTATGGATAAAGGAAAAAGGTTGTCGTCTTATCGGACGCGAGATAGTATGAAAAGTTTAGCCATACAGTTTATGTGTGTGTGTTAGGATGTTTGAATGAATATTTCCAAACTACTTTTTCAATGCAATCTATATAGAACGTGACTTTAGTTCATCAGGATAGTTTAGTAAGTTGAAGTTCTTTTTTTCGTTTACTTATTTTTAATTCAAAGATGTCTGGTTTTATTTATTACTTTTTGGATGAAAGTAAAAATTAAAGAATCCTAAAAAAACTATTTTATAATACGAACAATTGAGATGAATGTGTGAATTAGTGAGCTTCAGCCTCGTGGATTTTGCAATGAAAGTGCAAGAAAGTACTACTTTTTGATTTGAAAGAAATTCATAATTTGATTATTTCTTCATTACATGGATCTTCCACTTAAAATGCATTTTAACTTTTCAACTTTTAAGAGTTTAATGTAATATCTCTTTTAAGATAAGATGTAATAATTTGAGAGTTACTGTGTATGTTTTTATTCATTTATTCAAAACACTTCTTAAATCTAGATTTATTTTTCCCTCACCAACAATAATTGGCAATACAACACGGCTAGGGATTGACCAGCTGACTGAAATATTTTCTATCTAAAATTGTTAGTGAAGCAGCTCTTATTGTTATTAGTTTAAAAAGTCCACTTGATGGTAAGGATATTTGTTTAGAAATCAACTAACACAAATGATACCATTATAATGGAATTTCATCTTTCATTAAATTTTAAAATGATACGCATAATGTTAAATCCACACATGTAAAGTTAAAAACTAAAACTATATTACCTAATGGTGTACCGTGGCTCTCCAATCAAATACATTTACTAATATAACACAGAGATTACAACCGTTGGAAGAGATATCGTTTGGAAGAACACCGAAATATCTACTGTTCGCTTCGCAAAAAAGTTGTTATTGAGCTACGAGTAACGAAAATGCAAACGTATTCTAGTCGACTCAATACGTCTCTTGGTGGTAAGTTCTTATGGCAGATTGTGCATAACAATAGCAATGGCCAGTCTAGATGCTTCAATCTCGATGGAGTCAATTTTAGTGTTCTTATAATCAGCAGTTTTTATCTTCGCAACCAGATAAAAAGATTCAGCAAAAACCTCAAAGTTCTGTAAATCTGCCCTTCTCTGCTCGTTGCCCTATTTTCTATTTCAATGCCGTAAGCTCAGCAGATGTTCTAGAAAGCTTACTTTCCATAAAACCGAAGGCAGTTGGGTTGGATGCAATATACATCCTTCATTGCAAAAATTATTTTGCTTAACCTTCTTCCGTATATAACTCATGTTTTTGATTCCATATTGACTACAGGTATTTTCCACTTTCAGTGAAAGCCAAAATTATTCCCGCTCCGAAAACTCCCAAAGGTAACGAGTATAGACCTATTTCTATCCTTCCCTTTTTATCAAAGGTATTTGAAAGGTCTTACAAAAGCAAATTAATCACCATCTTTCAAGGCAAAGCCTTTTGTTCCCTATGAAATCTTGGTTTTGACAGAAGCACAGCTGTACCACTACTGTGACAAGTGTCTCTGAAGAGATACGTCTTGCCTGATGGTCAGGTGTTTTTTTTAGACTTATTAGACTTTTCCAAGGCATTTGATATGGTAAACGATGCTATTTTATGTAACAAACTGTCTCCCAACTAACAATTGAACTTGTATAAGGTTCAATACAAGCTATTTTCAGACTGCTATAGAAATAGTAAAAGGCCTTATGAACTATTAGCTTGGCTGAACAAGCTATAGCTTGCCTTGGATTTTTATAAAAGGCCTTACGAAAGCCATTTTGACAGCTATTGCCAAAAGCTGGCCTTGTATGTTTAAATAAGGCTTTACCAAAGCCATTTAATGACAGCTATTGTCAATAGCTTGCTTTGGATGTTTGTATAAGGCCTTACCCAAATTTATTTTGCATAAGAGAGAAAAATTTTTTTTTTAGCAAAACTGATTCTGAAATTAAAAAAAATATATTTTTTTATCGGTTTTTATTTAATTTTTCTGATGTTGAATTTTTAATTGCATTTTATTTTATTGTATTTTTTTTTTCCTCAGTTAGCTTCCGAAACCTTTTTTCTGTATTTTGTAATGAGTCAAATGTTAGTTTAATTATAAAAATGAAAAGTTTTTTTCTACCTGAAATTTGAATTCGATTCCTTCCTCGTTCCAGTCTAGCACTCTACCACTATGCCAATTTGCTGTTGAGGAAAATATTTTTTTTTCTCACTTGTCTTTGATAGGTTCCAGATCTTTAAAATTTTTAAGTTTTGCTAAAAAGTTCAATGTTACTGTAAGCACTTCTTTTCTGTTTTACGATGTTCAATGGGTACTTACAGTTCTTAATTATTTTAATCTGATTTTTTTATAAGCACAATATTTTACAAGACTCAATTGTTGATCCTCACTGATTATTTTAATTTGAATTAGGCCTTTATAAACAAGCCTTATACAAGTTGTTGGCAATGATTTGTCGTGGAGAGCCTTATAGCAGCTATTATTTTAAACATTTTTTAGTAACAACAACAGGCCTTATACAAGCCATAACTTATATTTTTAAGCCTTGTATAGAGCTTGTGTAGCTCATATTTTAACGCCTTATAGCAGCTATTTGTTTCAATTTCAGGTGAACAATTTTTGGCTTGCTCAAGATTGCCTTAGACAAGCCAAATGCGAAAATTTTTACCTTATACAAGCTAAATTGTTAGTTGGGCTTTATTGTACAATTTCTCACCTTGGGTTGTGGCTATAAATTATCATTTATCAGACTTTCGAAGTGTAAACAGTGGAGTACCACAGGTATCCATCTTGGGGCCTCTTCTCTTTGTACATAAACGAGCTTCCAACTCTTACTAAGTACTGCTCTATAAACATGTATGCTGATGATGTTCAGCTCGCCTTGAGTTGTCATTTGGGTTTAATCGAACACGGTTTTTCCTGTCTGAATGAAAACCTTAGAGAAATAACAGGTTGGTCAAAACAAAACTCTCTTATTTTGAACCCCAAGAAATCCAATTCCATAGTTATCTCGAAAAAACAATTAGATCTTTCTTACTTTCCCACTTTAATTCTTAACTTAACGGTGACAAGATAAAATATGTGGAAACTACAAAGAACTTCGGCGTGACTTAATAGGTACATCATATTAATCTATCTGTTGAAAAAACCTATGGTGTTCTTAGGACTTTGTGGGCTACACATTCCCTTAAGCCCTCGCTAAATTACTCGCTATGCCCAACCTCACTTATGACTGTGAAATATATTACAATTGAAGCTATGCCTCAAAACGCAAACTAAACGTTGCTTTTAAGAGCATATGTAGGTCGTTATATTTTTGGACTGGGACATTTCGCTCACATTTCAAACTATGCCAATTATTTGTATGATATATCATTTGATAATCTGCTAAGGTTCCGTGCATTGAGTCTCTTGTCGAATATTCTTTTTTCGCACCTACCTTCATATCTTTATGAAGCAATTAGTTTTACATTTTCAATCAGATCAGCTCAATTAATTCATCCTCGTTCTTCTTGCCTGACTTCAGAGCGTCAATTTCTTATAAGTTTCATTCGGTTGTAGAATACTTTGCCACTGGAGATTAGAACGATGGATAGCACAACAAGGTTTAGAAGCAAATTAAAAACACATTTTTCTTAAAATTCTTAGACTTTACTGATTTTTTAATTTCGTTAAATTATATAATAATCAATTTAAAATAAATAAATACATTTTATAATTATTAGTACCTATTGAATAAATTTATTTAAATTACTTTCTCTTTAAAAATAAAAAAACTACTCATACATTGATAGAATTAAATAATTCAGATCAGACCCGTTTGCTGATACAAAACTTAATAATTTACATGTTCTGCTTAAAAGATAATGTTCTACTCTTTCCTCTGCGTTAACCAACGCATAACACATAAGTGCTTATTTTTTGTTACTTAAATATTCAAGTTTCGTATGAGAAAATATGCCTTGAATACACTGGTCAAACAAATTAACGGAACAAGATTTTCTTCAATTTTTGTTTGTGTTTTTTATGGGTAAGGTACATACAGTCCATAACATTTGGATAGCCTCATATATAACTATTTATTATTAAAATTAACTGTTTTTGGTGCCTTTTTAATGTAAATGTCTAAAATTAACGTTTTTTTTTGTAACATTAGCTCATCGAATTGTTTCTTAAAGAAAACACTTTTCATTTATTTTTTGCAGTTGGACAAATTATATTTGTGCTATTTATTGCTTCCATTATTTTTATTAACCTCAAAAAATGCGAGTCTTTAAAAAACAGATTGCAATAAGTCCGAAGAAATGATGCCTACAATTGGCTCTTATTTACTCGAGTACTGCTTCCTATCTTCATAAACTTTATGTCTAGGCCAACTCAATACATTTTTAATGATGCTCAAGTCTAAAGGGTAGGGTAGAATGCAGAGTTACTGTCTTATAGCCATTTAGCTCACTTTTAACCCAGTTTTCTATGAAACCATGTTCAGATCGTCCAGTGTAGTTGGTCGTTTGACTAGAGATTTTCCGCTTGTCTGGTATGATAGAACGGCGGACGCATAACCATTCCATATGAAAATTGATATTTTAATTAATTAATAATCAATTTTTAGGTTTCCAATAAATTTTCCAATCTTGAAAGCGATGAGAAAGTAATCGTTCTAGAACTCAATTTTTCCGAATCTCATGGTAGTAAGCGATTTTTTCCTGCTTTTTTTCAAAAAAATAAAATTTAAAAACCACCAATCATCATGGTCTCACCACTTTTTAATATCTTTTCATTAATAGAACAGGCAAATTTTAACTTAAAATGACAAAAAAGCCAAGCGAGGCTATTCTAATGTTACAATAAAAAAACCTTAATTTTAGTGAAAGTAAACTAAATAAGCTTAAAAATCTCTAGCAGCGTTAAGAAATCAAATAAAACTTAGCTTAATCTCAGGAAGGCTATCTCATCTTGTGACTCAATATTCAGTTTCGTATGCTTCGATTAAAAAAAGTGTCAAAAAAGTTGATTTTAATAAAAAATATAAGTGAGCCTAACCAAATGTCACGGACTGTATATCTTTGTGATGAGTAGTCGGTTCGTTTTAAATTTAAACAAAAAGCATTCTACAGTTTATGATTTTTGTTTCGAGATTTGTTTTCAAATACATTTTTCTTGCAGCATCGTGAACATGAGAAAAAAATTTATTTAAAAAAAAAAATTTATTTCATATGCTAAGTTCATATGAAGTTAGCAGGACACCAATTTTTTTAAAAACCAAAAGAGTACAGATTTTATTTAGTTTTTAGCAAATATTTTTTTTGATACCGCTTATGTTCATTTTTAAGAAACTTGTCCTGCTAGGTTTATATGAAGTTAGCAGGACACCCATTTTTTCACAATTCAAAAATGCAATTAAATTTGTTTGTGTAACAAATTCGCAATTAATTAGTTCTCAATAACAATTTTTTTTTGGATCGCTTATCGGTTTTTTTGAGAAAGTTGTTCTGCTAGGTTTAAGTAAAAATCGCAAGCGAACAAAAAATTATATATTTTTAAGCAACTGATTCGCAATTAATTATGAGTGTCAAGTAAGCAAAGCAACTTTGACGAATCGAAAAATGAGTGGGTCGTTAATTAGCCGTTAATTAGTTGTGACAATTTAGAATTTGTCGTTCAATGTTTTTTTTTATGTTTTTTGGGTGCTTTGCTAACCTGACAAAACTCGAATCTCGAAAAGCGGTAAAAACTTCTTATACTTAATGTTTTATGGCTAGATAATTTGCCGTTAGTAGGTCTTTAATTAGTTTGTGAAAAATTAAATCTAATCGCGCAATGTTTTCTATGTTTTTTGGGCCCTTTAATAGCTTGATATCAAATAACCAAAGTTTCAGCTAAAAATGGGGTACAAACTGATAACATCGAATGGTTTATGGCTTAAAAATCTGTTGTTAACAAGCTTTGAATTATTTGTGACAATTTTAAATTTGTCGTGCAATATTTTCTATGTTTTTCTTCATTATTTGTTAATTTCACATCAAGTTGGCATATCACTACCTCAAAAAAACCAAATGATTTAGGGCTTAATAATTCATGGTAATTTAGTCATTAATAAGTTTTGACAATTTCTATATATTTCTATGTTTTCTATGTTTTTTTTCGAAAGAACTTCTAGACATAACATCTTATTACTTAATAATTTGCCTTTTATCAGTCGTAAATTAGTTGCGACAAAATCAATTTTCTCGTTCGATGTTTTTAGAAATCAGAATACTTGGCAAAACTTTATTTAAGTAAATGCATTTTTTTGGTTTTGAAGCGCACTACAATGAAAAAACTTCTGCATGGTGATCATAGTGTACCTATATTAGATAGTATAGGTACTCTATGATGGCGATTGTGGGACTAAACCACAACCAAAAATAACAAAACAAAATTAACAAGATTGTCAAGTAAATTGTACAGTTTTACTATTCAAGATGTCATGCCTTTGGTTGAACACGACATTAAAATCAAGTATCTGGTTAAGCAGTGATTCAAGAATCACTAACAAAAGTTAGTGTTGTTATTTTTCACTTTTCAAATTTCTTAAGTCGTACAATTTACTAAGCACTGTCCTCGGTCTCTTAAGACGAAATTTATCCATTTTTTGTATTCGGAGATTCTTGTATAAATCGCTGGTGGATCTCCTGAGCACGCTATTCCTGTAGATGTTATTCCCACAGCGAACAATTTATTGTTATGCCTAACCATAAGTGGTCCACCAGAATCACCCTTAAATAAATAATATATAAATTTAAATTTAAATAAATTTAAATATTTTGTTTCGGCTCTAGGTGTATGTGCATACCTTACAGGTATCTTTTTCTCCATTATCTATATTGCCAGCACAAATATGAGTAGGTAAAATGCCATAGGTAAATTTTTTTTTATCAATGAAAAAAGGTTCACAGTATTCAGATGGATATACTCTCAAGTTCACCTTCAACAACTCTTTGGAAAGTGGTGCACCTAAGGAAAAAAATTCAATTCATTTAAATATAGTAAATTCAAAAAGATAATTTATTAATGTGTAAAGTGATTATTATTACCAACACTAGTTTGACCATATCCAATAGCTATGACGTCATCGCTTATTAGATTCCGACTAGTCCATAGGCAAATCGGTGGAAACCTGTGTGAGATTAAAAATTAAGTTCATTGCCGACATATACTAAAAATCTACTTACGAAACGGCTCTATCTAATTCCAGTATGGCAATGTCATTGTAAATCTGATTTGAATCATATCCGGGGAAGACTGTTATATTTTTTGCCGAATATATGTTCGACTGATATAAGGGGAATTTCGAAACGGGATGCCCACCGATAAAAACTAAAGGAAGTTCGCTGAAATTAATTTATTTTTAAAGTTTAAATAAGTCTTGGGCATGTTATTATTTATTTTTATAATATTGAAGTCAAATTTTGAAGCCCAACGAACAGGGAAAATAGGAAAAATTAAATATATTTGATGGGTGTGCGGCCAAATGATTATGAAGGAAAGTATCGGGTACGCATGCAGGAGTCCAGACGCTGAACCCAATTTTCGACGGTTTTCAAACATAAATCGGCCGATACTGCTGCAATTTCAAGTTCGAATTTCGTACGAAGTTCATCAATCGTCGCTGACTTGTTGGCATAGACCATAAACTTGACGTAGTAGCCCCACAGGAAATAGCATAACGGCGTCAAATCGCACGACCGAGGCGGCCAAGCGACTGGACCATTTCGTGAGATAACACGTTCTCCAAACTTGGTTTCCAATAAATTGATTGTGACATTCGCTGTGTGGCTTGTGGTGCCGTTCTGTTGGAACCAAATGTCCTCCAAGTCCATATCACACAATTGGGGCCAAAAATATTCAGTTATCATTGAACGGTAGCGATCCCCATTCCCAATAACGTGCCGTTCTTGATCATCACGGAAGGAGTACGGCCCAATGACGCCGCCGGCCCATAAACCACACCAAACCGTAATTTTTCGGGGTTGCAATGATGACTCATGGAGTACGTGTGGATTGCTGCCTGAGCAATTCCACATATTTTGTTTATTGACGAAGCCATTCAGCCAGAAATGAGCCTCATCGTTGAAAATGATTTTTCGATGAAAATCCGAATCATTTTCAAGTTGTTGCTCAGCCCAATTCACGATAATTCGACGCTTCTGGTGGTCAAGCGGCTTCAGTTCTTGCGTCAATTTAATCTTGTAAGGATGTATGCCAAGATCTTTTCGCAAAATTCACCACAACGACGTCACAGAGATGCCCAATCCTTGAGAACGACGTGTGAGAGACACATTTGGGCTTTCTGCAACTGAAGCCTCAGCGGCAGCAATATTCTCGACACTATGCGGGCACTTCTTTATATCACTGGCACGGGAACATTTTGTACTATGCCTGTGGATTCAAATGTTTCCACTAGACGCTCAATTGTTGATCTGCTAGGACGATTATGGCGACCATAAATTGGACGTAGCGCTCTTAACGTTGAGGCCACTGACTCCGAATTTCGGTAGTAAATTTTAATAATTTCGACTCGTTGTTGGCTCGTATATCTTTTCATCATAAAATGGCAAACCTTACTAAAGAGAAATGTCAAAAGAGCGGCAAGAAATATGGCGTCGCGTACTGTCCCTGTCGCTCTACTTTTATAGCGTCTCTTTTGAAAACCCCTTTATGTATATTATATATGAATAGATAAGATAAGATCAATAAATTAAGCATATTTATGTCACCGCAGCTGAAAACCCTGAGAAAGGGCAGATGAAAGAATCTCTTTAAACCGAGAGTTTGGCCAAAATCCTGGTGGTACCAGGTGCCAAGGTTACTTCGACCCCAAATAAAGGATCTGGGGACTATGAACCGAGCACAGTCTGTGTGGATGGCCCTCGGTCTTCAGGGATTGTAGGGGCTTACAGCTCTGAGAATTGATGCTCGCATGGGCCAATCCGAAGAGAAAATGGATCAACTGCGTACACAGAATAAGGAAGGGTATCATGACCCAGTCCGGAAAAGAATTGAAAATGCCAAGAAGGCCGTGCGAAGATATGATCGAGGTAACCCAAGAAAACTCAGTCTCAGGGACTTTAAGCGATTGAGCTGGGCTCGAAAGCTTCTTTGCAAAGATGAAGTTAACGAGCAAGAAGAAGACGCCAGTTGAGCCCAAATGGGACGTATCCAGACCGGAAAAAGACCAACCTGCGAATCAGGGTGCCTCTTCTATATCAGGGAGCGAGCTTTTATAAATAGCCCTTCAAGCTCAATTATTGGTCCAGTGTCAACTCTCCTAAACAGGAACGGGTTCTGTTTACGAGAAAACGAAATATTTCTAACATAAATTTACCCATCATAAAAGAGACGCCGCTCCATATCACTGCCACAGGCAAATTCCTTGGTTAAATTATAGTAATCGATCGTAAACTTAACTGGAAATAGAACATGAAAGAAAGAGAGAAAAAAGCTGCAAGCTTTCTACACATGCAGTAGAATTATTGGCAAGGGGTGGGGACTGCGGACCCAGGACCAAAACCGCACAGCCATTATAAGGCCAATTTTAACGTTCGCATGTATGGTCTGGTGACCAGGGGGTCAATTCCCTAACTGCCTAACTGCGAAAACGTGAAGTGAAAAAAAGTTATCATTTCAGTTTTCACAGAATTTTATCATGTTATCACTTCACATATACGCGCAAGGCGATTCCCGAACTCGTTATTAAAAACAACTGCCGGAGAGAGTACTAAAAGGTACTAAAATAAGAAATGCATCTCATTTCTTCCAATTTCTCATAGTAAAAGATGGTTGTTGTGTCATAGAGAGACCAAGATGGCGACTTGGATGTATTTAATGAGCATATTTTGTTTCTCTATATCTTTTATCTTTTTCACAGGTTTTTGCATGAATTGATTGTTATAAAAGAATTATGATATGAAAACATCACGGCATTTATTTTCATTTTTTCATACTTCGGGAATCGCTTCACAGTTTCACAGATAGAGAATCGACCCCAGCCCTAGGTTTTGAGATTTGGTGACTAGTCTATAAGGAAACCACTCTAAAAACCATGACTCAAATTCAAAGGCTAGTGTATATTGGCAGAACCAGTGCTATTATTATTACAACGGCCGTCCTAGAAAATATACTTTCACTGGCGACTAAAAAAGCTTTAAAGACTTCAACAATGTTAAAACTGGAAAAGGGCCACTGTGGTCACATAAACTCACAAAATTAAAATGAACTACACTGACAAAGACATTCAAACGGATTATAATTCACCAAGAGATTATGGATTATATGGCACTAACAGATATCCCGATAACGGAATTATGGAAGGAAAACCGGGTCTTAAGGGCAAATCGTGTATCGGTCTTTACTAACGGTTACAAAACGTACGCTTGGTTAGGGTCAGGGTCAGGAGTCTTCTCAGACAGCTTACAACTTTAATTGTTTGAAAAAATGCCAATAACACCTTATGAAACTAAAAAATAGGAACTTTGCTAATGGGTCATTTCTGGCCCTAAGGCCCCAAATTTTGAATATTAAAAAAAATTAAGGCAATCTGGAACAAATTAGTACTATTCTTAAAAAATATAAAAAGGGGGCTTACTTCTTACACTCTAGTTTCATATAAAAATATCTATTTACCGAAATTGGTCAAGCCAATGAGCAGCCGTTAAGACCATTTTACTGCTTATCAACATGCCACCTGCTTGAAAATTTAATTTTTGGTCAGCGTTTAACCAGCCAAGAGCAACCTTGTGTTGGTGTGAAATAATTATAAATGGTTAAAATTTCAAGATTTATTTTTGTTTTCTATTAACTTACCATAAATGGAAATTCTTCTGGAAGTGACCGTACCCCTCCTGTTATTGAGTATGGCACATCTTTTTTTTTGGGTGCTGAATTAAAAAATCAAAATGTATCAAAAAGTTGACAAAAACATGAATTAAATTAAATTAAATAAATTTAAATTGAATTAAATTAATTTAATTTAAATAAAGATAAATAAATTAATTTAAATTAAATTAAATTAAATTAAATTAAACTAAATTAAAAAAATTACTCAAGTCTAAAGTTTTCAAAAAAATTGAATATAAAAAAATAACTTTTAGGAGGTACCTGGTACTATTAATAATAATTTTTTAAAAAAACTATTCTCCAACAAAAATAGTGTGAAGCTGTTTTTGAGAAAAATAGGATTTGAGCAGGTACCGTTCTTTTAGGCTCTAGGAAATAATTGAAAAACTTGTGATGGGTTTTACCCAAACCCCCTAGATCAAGCCATTTTTAGCTGTAACCGAATAGACAGGAGACAGAGAGAAAACGGTGAGACAAACTTTGTTTGTGTTCCCTTTTATCGTTATGCCAGGTTTGATCAAAATCTCAAATTCAATTTTATTTAACGAATATGTAAATAATTTTTAATAAAGTTATTTTATATTGTTAGTAAAAATATACAAAACATACCTTCAAATCGAAAATCTAGTTAAGATCGATCGTGAATGATCTCAATTGTTTGCCAAATGGAACAAAAAGCATAAGCAATAAACTATTTTTGTTTAAAAGCTGTTTTTTTTTTTGTTAAAATTAATAGTTAAACAGTAAATTATTTGCATATTGAAGTTATATGTGTTGTTGAACTTTAAAATAAAATAGAAAATAATCTACTGTTTAGAGTTAGTTTTGGGAAGCACTCGCTATGACGTGACATAAAAGCAAATATGGCGACCTTTCATCTTATATATAAATATCATTGGATCTTTATGCAATGGGTTACACGTGTGTACTTTCTGTTATAGTTCACGTGGCTTAAAACTTAAGAACCTATACAAATATGCATGTTATTCCAAAAATTAAATTATGGAAGCGTGAAGGTTGTTCTTTTAAAAATTAAAAATACTTCTGTCATTTTTTCAGGCAAAATTTTTTATAAAATTTTTCAAATCCATTTTGATAGGAAATTTAATTTTGAACAAGAAAATTTTTTTTGACCTTCATATAGAGTTATTCCATATGAAATCGAAAATGCCAACAACAACAAAATTTACAGGATCATTTAAGTTCAAGGTGAGAACTTAATGTCCTGAAAGTTAAAAATTTTTTCATTCAGTCAAACATATGTCGATATTATAGTCTAAAAACGGCTATTTTTCAAAATCTGAAAATTTCAAGTAGAGATTTTTGATACAAAGAGTGAGTTGAACGAGTCAATTTTAGGTTTGACTTCTTTTATATAATAAGTGTACTTGATATTCAAAAAAAATTATGTTGTTTTGTTCAATAGTCGTGACACCAGAGTCAGTTGAAAACGAAAAAAAATCAGAAAAACACTCGTACTTTCGGCACCGTTTTTGATATTGTTTGACATTAATTATGTGAATAAAAATGTAAGTCACAATTAGTACTCTTTTTAAGCTTTAATATGTGATACCAAACGTTTTGATATCTTTAATAGACATTTTTTAAAGCACAAATACCAAAGCTCTAAAATGACGATTTTCAAATACTTCAATGGGTCAGGAGGGGAATGAGGCATGAGAAAATTAAAATACGATGGATATCCTTCCTTTGAGCCATAAGGGATATTTTCACAAAGTCTGAAAAAAATCAAAAATGGGTTCGCATTTTCGATTTGACGATTTCATATGGAATGACTCTTCATAGAAAGTGCATGGCCAGGTGTGAATATGATTCATAAATAGCTTACAATTTAGGTAGATATTAGCTGACTTCATTTTTGAACAGATTGTAATGCAAACTTAGGAGTGGAATTTTCAGGTTAATTTCCCTGTAATAAATTAAGGGTTTTTCAAAAGAGACGCTACATAGAGCGACAGGGACAGTACGCGACGCCATATTTCTTGCCGCTCTTTTGACATTTATCTTCAGTAAAGTTTGCCATTTAATGATGGAAAGATATACGAGCCAACAACGAGTCGAAATTATTAAAATTTACTACCGAAATTCGGAGTCAGTGGCCTCAACATTAAGAGCGCAACGTCCAATTTATGGTCGTCATAATTGTCCTAGCAGATCAACAACTGAGCGTCTAGTGGAAAAATTTGAGTCCACAGGCACAGTACAAAATGTTCCCGTGCCAGTGAGACAAAGAAGTGTCTGTAGTATCGAGAATATTGCTGCCGCTGAGGCTTCAGTTGCAGAAAGCCCAAATGTGTCTCTCAAACGTCGTTCTCAAGCGTTGGGCATCTCTGTGACGTCGTTGTGGCGAATTTTGCGAAAAGATCTTGGCCTACATCCTAACAAAGATTAAATTGACCTAAGAACTGAAGCCGTTTGACCACCAGAAGCGTCGTATGTTCGTGAATTGGACTGAGCAACAACTTGAAAATGAGTCAGTTTTTCATCGAAAAATCATCTTCAGCGATGAGGCTCATTTCTGGCTGAATGGCTTCGTCAATAAACAAAATTTGCGGTATTGGGCAGGCAGCAATCCACACGTACTCCATGAGTCATCATTGCATCCCGAACAAATTACGGTTTGATGTAATTTATGGGCCGCCGGCGTCATTGGGCCGTACTTCTTTCGTGATGATCAAGACTGGCACGTTACTGTGAATGGGGATTGCTACCGGTTAATGATAACCGAATATTTTTGACCCTAATTGGATGATATGGAATTGGAGGACATGTGGTTGCAACAGGATGGCACCGCAAGCCACACAGCGAATGTCACAATCAATTTATTGGAAACCAAGTTTGGAGAACGTGTTATCTCACGAAATGGTCCACTCGCTTGGCCGCTTCGGTCGTGGTTTGACGCCATTAGACTATTTCCTGTGGGGCTACGTCAAGTCTATGGTCTATGACAACAAGCCAGCGACGATTGATGAACTTCGTAAGACTATCGAACGTGAAATTGCAGCAGTATCGGCTGATTTATGCTTGAAAACCGTCGAAAATTGGGTTCAGCGTCTGGACTTGTGCAAGCGTGTCCGTGGAGGCCATGAAAAAGAAATCGATTTCCATACATAATGGCATCGAACGTACTTTCACAGGAATAAAGAATTTCATTGACATCCAAAACCATTTTTGTTTTATTTAAGAAGACTTTTGTAGCGCTCTTTTTGAAAAAACCCGATATAACTTACAACACTCACCCATTCCTGAGTGCGTGTTGTTGGCAGGAATGGAAGGGACCTACAATTTGTTGCTGAGTACCGAGTCTGAACGACTAGACGAGAAGCGCTTATTCATGAAAAGTATACTCTTGGAGAATTTGACAGTTCCTTGCAAGAGGCTGGTGCAGTGCCGCAGAACAAAACATTTCTGTTTTAGGAGGCAGCGTTTTATGAAATATTTCGAGAACACTGTGTGTCGTAAGAAAAAATATAATTTTTTTGGAAGCTAATACTTCATTTTCTTTTACTGACGCTTGTACCCCTCTGTAATGCCAACTTTGATTTACGCTCGGAAGACATCCCCGAAAATTATACCATCAAGAAAATCAGTTCAGTAATAAATTGCAGAAAAAAAGGAGGCACTCAGCTCTTGGCCGATTATAGTTAGAATTTAAAAAACAAACAAACAAATCTTTATGAATCTATATGTACTTACGTTTTGTGGCAGGTATAGTAGTTTCATTCAAAGGGACCTCTGTATTAAGTAAACAATTTTTAATATTCCTATTTTTCTCAAAGTGTCTTTTGAAGTATACCTGAAGTTGTTGTTGTTGAGTCTTCACTTTCAACAGATGATATTAAAAGAATGACTTGAATTCCAATCAAGACCGGTGCTAATTTGATACTCATGTTGTAACATTAAGAGTAAAATTATGTGAATCGAACAGCTATACTTGCTTATGACTGACCGACATGTAAGTTTTAAACTTATTTCTTTGCAAACAAACCAACTTTAACAATGCACGAATTATTTATCTTAAATAATATTCTATTTAAATTTAAATGTTAATTAGTTCAAACTTAAAGTTCGTTTGTTTTTGTCACTGTTCGTCCGTAATGAAATTAAATAATACTAAACATATTTTTGTTCTACGGCTGTATTTATGTGTCGAATTTAAGCTTTTATTTTACTAAGGGTCAAGTATTGGTTTCTTGGAAAAAATATCTTGACTTCAATCAAATCTTACACTACGGCCTGTGCGGCCGTGTGTCTATACGTATTGCCTTTGTGCACTCACTTCAAATATTAATATATATTTATTATAATCAAATCATAAATAAAATAACGGCTGCAACAATAATTTGAAAAAATAAAAACTATTGCTAAAATGCATCTTTCATCCTTGATGGCTTATGGGTAAATAGCTGAAAATGCAAATAAGGTGAATAGAATTTGCAAATACTTTTATTTAATTTCGAGATAAGTGTTCAACAAATATTGCAATATATTGTATTCCATACATATGTAATTGAATAAGTGAGTGGGAGAACAGCATATATTAGGACATGGAAATTATGAGAGAATATGTTTAAAAGCATAAAATACGATACTCAAATTAGCTAAAACAACTTCTTTGAAAAAAAGAACGCTATCTTAATGTTTGATCAAATAAGATTGAAAGGAACAAAAATTAACTAGTTGGAGCTAGGGTTGGATTTTTATATATCAAATTCTTAAAACATTTTTAAATAATACTTTTGGTATGCAAATCTTAAGTATTTATTTCTTTGCATATAAAAATTTAGTATAAAAAAATTGTTAGTTCGTTTTGCAAATATCGGTGTACAAATATGAAACCTTTTTTTTTAAATTCAAAAACTTTTTTTTTGGGAAAATTTTGAAAAGCAATATTTTGTATCTTTTTTGAAATTTGTATTTACAAAAAATTGTCTACGCCAGTTAATCCGATAGTGATACAATTCAAAATAAAAAAAGTTCTGTGAGAAGTACTATTAGTATTTTTGTATAAGTATATCGCACTTATTAGAGAAAAAGCTTAGTAAGAATTGTAGGAGCCATTTTTAAAAAAGATCAAAAAACCGTTAAGGGAAACGGTTTTTAAACATTTGTATGGAAATTACCGTTAGTTAACCCTAAAATAAGGAGTCTTATAAAAATCAACCGTGTAATTTTCAAAATATTTGATTTTTGAACTTTTTTTTAAAAAAATTGTAAAATTGTTAAAAAATTGTATGGTATCCCAACTAAAAAAATTGCTTCGCATTTCAGACATTTAAGTGTTATTTGTTTCTATAGCGCTCCATTTTGCCCTCTGACAGAAAGTAAATACCTTATTGGAGCATTACTGAATCCTTAAATATTTTCTGGTGCAAATTATATCAGCTTGATAGAAGCGATGTACCAATGTTTCTTTAATCTCTCTATAATGCTCTTATGAAGTAACCAAGATACTTTTACTTCAATAATCATCCCGTAAAATTATTATACAATCTTTATATTAGTCTTTATTTCTATATTGCTTGTATTAGTGAATAAGGTGACGCCAAGCTAAAATCAGCCATTTTATAATTTATATTCAATTTAGAACCTGAGCACATTACATTTCTTATTGTTGGCAATATTTAAGGTTGGTATTAATTAATTAATTAATCTATTTATCTCTAATTATTTAATTAAAAATATGTGTTTGTTATAGCCATACTAATCTTTTATTTTATATTTTTCTTGAAGAAAGTTTTTTCTTATTAATGCTTCTTGTCTCATACGAGGCAAGTCTAGATAAAAGTGATTTCAACTTAATGCATTGAACTGTATATCAGAGATTGGTGGAGCGGTTAGCGAGTAAGACAATTGGTTCAGAGGGACACGCGTTCGATTCCTGGTTCTAGCCACAAGTTTTTTTTTAATTTAATTTAATGTGCACTTCTTTAAGACTGTTATAATTAACTCCACAAAGGTACAATAGGTGTGAAAAAAGGTTGCATTTTTCACTCTATGGAGTCTTATGTAATGCTTTTGTGCATAGGTTCAATGAAAACGAAAAGCATCTATGGAGCAATATAGAAGCGAAATTGTTAGTTGGGATAGGTACCGTCATTTTTAGTTTAAATATAAAAAAGTGTGGGCAGTATTATCAAAAACCACTATGTTCCAAATTTTAAGAAAACCGATCCAGTAGTTTAGGCTGTAGCCAAACAGACAGGCAGATAAAATTGTGAGACCCACTTTTTTTATCTTCCCTATCATCGTAATGACAAAACTATTGATACCTGTTGAGTTTGAAGAAGTCTTTGGTCAGATACTTCATTAAAAAAAACGGAGTATTTATCATCTTTACCACTAAGAAACATCCTCAGCTTCATCCAGGAATCAGAGTGGTTCAGGGAGGCACCTCAAAACTTATACTTCCATTTAACCTCCCTCCTATACTTCCCATTCCTATAATTCCCACACTCTGGAGAGCACAATGGATCCATTGAGATCCGAGTGAGGTGATACGGCTTGCCGCATCATCACCCCACTTAAACTAATCTAACTTAAGCCAATAAACAAGTTATTTTAATTTTCTTTGCGCTTGTGCTGTTCTCTCACTCACCGATTCAATAATTTTTTAAAAATATTTTCTTCATATTTCACACTTCACACACAATAAAATTAATGTATTGAGAAACTAATACTTACTATCTTTAAGTTCAGGCGATGTTTTAACTAGGAATGGGAAATTAGTTTTAATTAAATTATTTTAAATAAGTTTTAACGATTTAAAAGTGTGGAATGACCTTAAGACTTTCTATTAAATGAAATGAATTTAATTAAAGAGAAAAATAATTTCAAGTATCGACAGCTTCTTTTTCCGGTTTGTCAATTTTATCAGTAGCTTTATAATCGTTGATAAAAAAGATTATTTGCAGAACTGCAGTAGAAAGAACAGTCGTTGATTTCTCAGAATTTTCAATAGAAAAATCTGTATTATTTTTAACTTGTTTTTTGTTTTGAATGTTTAACAATTAATGCATAATTTTTTCTTAAATAATAAAACAAATTACGAGCTAAAAATAAAACGATTTTTTTGTCTACTCAAAATTCTCAGAAAAGATACATTTGGCTTTTTGCAAGGTCAGGGACGATCTGGTGCTATCCTGTTTGTTATTCTTATCTTATACAGTACACTCTACACAACTTGTTGTTATGAACTTACGTTTGAAAAGAAAATTGGTAATGAGCCCAAATTGAAGCTTATTAATCTCATTTCAAATTATGCATTTTTAATTGAAAATAATTTCTTGACAGGTTAATATCGTCACTTAAGAAAAGCTAAGATTTCCTTGTATTTTGAAAAGTCCCCTGATTGCAAGAACTAGGTAACTCAATTTAAAAAAAATTAAAAATTGCAAGTTACATAGATACCTGACAACTAGGGAACAATTGAAATTTAATTCTTATGTTACTCACACTTCATAAATATTTTATATTTTTCAATTGTAAAAAAAATTGGACGAAAAGTCTTAAAAATTGTATAAAATAAAACCGTTTTTGCCAAGATATTGTAAAAACTGAAAATTGAGTTACCTACTTCTTGCAATCAGGGGACGATATATAAATTATCACAAAATCTGAACTACCGAATCTGATGAAAGTTCTTTCGCCTATGAATCGATAAGGTGACAGACCAAATTTGTATCCAAAGCAATCTGGATAGGTTTGTGTATTTGTAATCCTTTGTTAAAATACAGCTAATGAGAAATCAGCTGTATTACTACATTCCCACCTAATACTACGTTTTGACCAAACACTTAACCGAGATTTAATGAGATTTACCTCAAATTTTCTTTAAATCTCGAAGATTTACCTTACAAATTTATTTCGTAAATCTAGAATGTTAGAAATTAATCTTGTTAAATCTTCTTGGACGTATAGTCTTACAAATCGAACTAACCTATTTTTATATGGCACTGAATGATTCATCCGTGGCTGGATTCCGTTCTTCATTCTTTGACACGTATGAAACATTCTAGGTGTATTCCACACCGAGTTCCAAACAGTTTCAGACCGCCAGATTTAGTGCGGGTCAGTACAATATTTCACTTGTGGAGCGGGTGTGTATGTTTCTTTTAATTATTTTCTTATATCATTGGACAATGTGTGAACAAATTAGCAAAAAATAAAATATGCCTGAAAAAAATTCAAAATGATAAGTTTAGTCAATGACCTTGAAAGTTTTCAATAGGAAAAAAAACATGTCAAATATATACTCCTTGAGCTATCGAATATACCTCATATACTTACAGCAAAAACAAATTTTATATGCAGCGGGGAACTATAAGAAAAAAGAAAACGTTACCTAATTTATTTCCAACAATAGTTACTCCTGTTGTGAATTAGCTCAATAGCTTGAGCGAAGGGCTGCTAAACAAAGGATGTCGGGATTAAATCCCAGACAAACCAAACATTTTTTTTGCTTCTTAACGCAAAAAATTGCTGGCAAGGCGACACTTTCGATTATTGCCATTGAAAAAAACTCTTATTGGCGTCACAGTAATTTTTTCTAGGTTTTTTTAACAACTA
Organism: Dasysyrphus albostriatus; assembly: GCA_946251815.1. Taxonomy (NCBI): domain Eukaryota; kingdom Metazoa; phylum Arthropoda; class Insecta; order Diptera; family Syrphidae; genus Dasysyrphus; species Dasysyrphus albostriatus. Next base: position 59,427,101 of record OX276335.1, read on the forward strand.
GATTGTTTTTACAGATGCATAGGTAATTTGCGCATGACTAGGCATTGCTTTTAAGTTCAAAATTAGCTACTAACATTCTCTTATACTACTGACGAAAATTCAAAAACTCATACAAAAAAGTCCATGACTGACCAATTACTGAAATTAGCTGACCTTTTATGGCCGCTAAATGGGCTTCCAATTGGTATATTTTTTTTAAACGACCCAAATAAGATGCCAAAAATTTTTTTGTGACCTTGAAAAAAACTTTAAAAATTAATTTAAGATATCTATGGCTGACCAATGAATGAAAGTAGTTGACCTTTTATTAACGTTAAGTAACCTTTCAAATGGTTTACTTTTTTTTTTTTAATTACCCGAATGAGGTGCCAAAAGTTTTTGGTGTGACCTGGAAACGAGTTTTGAAAATTCATAGAAAAAAAAATATAATTTTAATTTTAATTTTGGTGGGGGCAAAACCCCCATTTATTCGGCTTAATACAAGCTAACTCTTAATCTTACTTAAAACTATGAACTTAAGCTTTGGAAAGTGAGGAGGAGGGCGATTCAGAAGACGGAGTTTTAAGGATGGAGTACTAAGGTTAAAGTCAAAGGAGTTCATGTTCAGATTAACACCTCGCAGTATTCGAGAGATAGGTTCGTTTGAGCCATAGGAGGTCCTGTGGGTGGGAAGATAAAAAAGACGAGGATTTCGAGAACGAGGGTTAATGTTAAAGGAGATAGAGTTGTGGAGTGAAATGCAGTCAACGGAACCAGAAAATAATCGATGAATGAAGAGAATGTCGGATATTTCTCTACGTTCTTTCAAAGAATTCAAGTTGATTAGTTTAAGGCGGTCTAGATAGAGAGGCAGGATCAGGGGATTGGTCCAGGCAAGGCCCCGAAACGCAAAGCGAAGGAAGCGACGCTGGACGCTTTCGATTCTGGAAATGTGTATAAGTTGATAAGGGGACCAAACTTGAGAAGCGTATTCAAGGAGTTGGTGAACAAATGATATGTAAAGAAATCGAGTCACATAAGGGTTAGAGAATTCCTTTGACCATCTTTTGACGAAGCCGAGGGCTGAATCTGCCTTGAGAATGATATCATCTACATGGGAGAGAAAATTAAGTTAAATATTATGCCAAGATCATGAATAAATTCAACGGTGGGTATGGGTTGATCATGAAGGAGGTAAAGACGGGGAGGAGATTTAATACGTTGAGCTCCAAGTAATTTTTAAGACACCAAATTGAAAAACTGTCAAGGTCCTGTTGAATAAGGGAAGAGTCATGTGTCGACGAAATGATCTTGAAAAACTTGGTATCATCAGCGTAAAGTGAAATAGAAGAGTGTTTGATGACCTTATCAATATCGTTAATAGCAAGAATGAACAAAAGTGGGACTAGATGGCTGCCTTGGGGAACACCGGAGGTAGCTAAGAAAGAGCAAGAAATGGCGGTTCAAAAACGAACGCTGTAATAACGATTATCTAGGTAAGAGGAGATCCATTTTAACAAAGAAGGTTCGAAGCCGAGAGAGGACAATTTGAAAAGTACTAGCTTATGGGATATTGTATCAAAGGCCTTACTAAAATCGGTTGAGATAACATCGACTTCGTAACCTTTCTCATTGGCTGATAGCGTGAAAGACACAAATTCAACAAGGTTAGTGGTTGTAGATTCGCATTTGAGAAAGCCATGTTGTCTGGGGAAGTTGAGAGATTTGCAGTGGAAGCTAAACGTTTCATACAAAATACTTTCAAAGACTTTGGGTATGTGAGAAAGCTTGGCAATTGGACGATGATTGTTAACATCACCCTTCAAACCTTTTTTGTGTATGGGAATAATGAAAGATGATTTCCATATCTGAGGAAATTCACCAATATTTAGGGAAAGGCTACAAATTTTTGAGAGAGGAAGAGAAATGGTCGAAGAGCATTTTTTTTAGAAGTATGGCAGGGAGACCATCGGGACCGGGATTAAATTCATCGTTTAGTTGATTTAATTTAGTTTCGATGAGATACGCATCGACAGTGCGAGCGAGAGGCGGTCCAAGAGAAAAGTTTTGTAGTAAATTGAAATATTCAGAATCAAGTGCAAAGGAGTCATCTGCAAAAGATTGTTTGAAATATTTAGCAAAAAGGTTAGCGATAGTGCTAGGATCGTTTGAGGTTTCGTTATTGAAAGCGAGAATGTTAGGTTAGCCATCGGATTTTCGTTTATATTTGCAAACTGAAAAAATGACTTAGTACCATTGATAAGGTTTGATTGCGTGGCAGCTAGATAGCGTTGGTAAAGGGAGTTGTATAGCTCGTTAAAATGTAGATAAGAACCAAGATAGTTATAGCTGACCAATAACTGAAAATAGTTGACCTTTTATCGTTACTACAAATCTTTCAGATGACATATTTTTTTTGTTAATTTCCCATAAATGAGGTGCCAAAAATCGCGCGTGACCTTGAGTGACCTTTCTAACTAGTTATCAAGGGCTGACCAATTACTGACCAATTAGATGACATTCTAAAATATCAAATTTCCCATACATCAGGTGCCAAAGGTCCAGAGCCGGGAAACAGTGTTCAAAAAATGATAATGAAATGGCAAATCAATGCAATAATTTTGTAGTCATTAGGTTTCCGCCGAACAGACAGACTGACAAAATTCTGAGACCCACTTTTTTGGTCTTCCTTGCAATTGTAATAAAGTTTGTATTTTTTTAAACATCTAAAATTAATATTCAATAGTTTCTAAACTAAGGTATCAAGATCTTCAATGTTAACCCATCTCCACCTTAAACAATGTCACACTCAAATTTACTAAGATTTCTTATTTTACTTCTGGCTGCTATTTAATCAATTTTGTGATGATCCGATTTATATGAAATAAAATAAATGATCATTAAAGTTAATTTTTTTTCTAACAGCAGTATTAACAAAAAAATTGGTATCCACTCCCAGATACATGTGTTAACTGGCACACGGATAGACAACTTGTCCGTTTGATAAATTTTCTTATTAAACGAAAAATTATATCTATTCCTTATTTTTCAATTCCCCAAATTCACCACTTCATCAAATTGTCGGGATTTTCTAATACATTTGTCATATGCATGCACTGCCTTACGAAACTTATGAAGTGTAACCGGTACTAGTAAACGGTCCTATCACACGTGTGCATGTATGTGTTAATGAGTTATTTGTTCATAATACGCAGAATTTGGGGAGTTAAAGTTAACGAATCTACCTTGACATTATTTGACTTTATCCGCCAAGAACACTTATTTTTACCTTCATAATAATTTTAATACAAATAGAAAAATCATTGGCAATGAATTTTCTTCATCATTAAAAAAAAAATAAAAATGCAAATTCGATGGCGTCGTTCATTATTCCAAACAATGTGGCCTAATCAAACATAGATAAAACCATCCACCCTTAAGTTTTCCAACAAGAAAAATATCCGAACAATGCAATATAATACATCATAAGGATCCTAAGCGTGTTGTCTAAAAATGTATTGCTCCACAATGTTTCTTCTTAAGTACACTCCGAGCCAGCTAATTAATATCAAAAATCATTTTCATTTTACTTTTCAAGTCAACAATTCACTCGTCATATTCACATACAAAGAATCCACTTTAACTATCACTTAAGTATTGTTTACCAAGAAAACTTGGAATGAAAACACGTACTAATCACTCTTGAAATTAATTTCGAATCATAAAATGGGTTCTGGACCTTTGGCACCTTGTACTTTAAAAAAATGTTATCTGGATTCGTCAGAAAAGATCAACTAGTCCTGGAAATTGATCAGCCCTAGATAACTTGTATTTAAGACTTAAAGTTTCTCAAGATAATGGATGGTCATGTGCAAACTGGTACTGGTATAACTGGATTTGGCACCTCATTTGTAGGAAATTTACAAAAAATTTCTACCTATACCTACCGTCCGAAAGATCACTAGATAAATATTTGAAAGGCCACTTCACGTTCATAAAAGATCAGCTAAGTAATTCAGTATTTAGTCACCCATATATTTTGATTTATGGATTTTTAATTAATGAATTTAAGAAAAATTCAAGTCATAGTGATTTTTTGCTTCTCATTAATGGAAAATTTGCAAAAAAATTGTTACCACCCTTTAGAACTTGATAAAAGGTTATCACCTAGTTTAAATAATGGGTCAGCCATATGTACTTTTTAATTAAATTGCTAAATTTTTGTTCAAGGTCTTAGCGATTTTGTGCATCTCATTTGGGTAATTTTACAAAAAAAAAAAAATACCATTACCATCTGATTCAGTACTACATCATCAGAAAAGGTCAGTTAGTTTCAGAAATTGGTCGGCCATAGCTTTCTTTTTATGAATTTTTATTCTTATTTCAAAAATCGTTCTTGACCTTGTTTTGTTTTTTTAAATCATAAAAAAAGAATCTGTAGCGGACCAACTACTGAAACTTGCTGATCTTTAATTTCCTAGAGCAGCGGTTCCCAAACTTTTTTAGTCACGTAGCATTTTTCTATCAAAAAATTCTCCGCGGTTCCTACGTAGGCAGGGAATTCTGATTTGCACATGTTGTGTTTGTTGTTCCAATCAGCAAATGAATTATTTGGGCTTTGTGCTTTATCTGGGAAAAAAAATTGGATTTATCCTACAACACACCTCAGAATTCTTCGTTTCAAAATTGTTTTTCTAATAAAAAATCATACCGTATCAATAAAACGCTCAAACTGCAACGATGTAAGGGAAGTTGGCTTTTCCAACAGTCTATGATGGGTTTGGAACCCAGTTTTCCTTAATATTTGAGTGATATTCTTCCGGAAAATGGCAGTGGATGTTGAATATGCAATTCAGTTTGACCTCATAAGTCATCGTGTAATAGGGCACTATATATTGATTTTTCAAATAAATGGGCATGTTCTGACAAGGGTGTATGGCGGACGTCGATCAGGAAACAAATTCATTAAAAAAATTGGTTTGGTATAGAAATTAAGCTTTGAGATGCAATCGAAAGAATAAAAATTATAGAGGGGGCAAGCACTCTTCATTGACCATTGCGTTCAGCCTTGTGTTAAGACCTCAGCAACCTCAGTCTAGTGAACAGGATTACCAGCAAAATATCTCAGATTTGCTGCCAAACTACCATGGACAAAAGTATTGGATCCGCTTGCTCACTTTTTGACAGAGCAAAATTTGTTAAGGTCTCATAACCATTATCTCAAATTGTTAAGTTCAGATGAACAAAATAAAATAGTAAAATGAAATTTTTATATATTGTTCGATCTTTCTCCGGAGCACTTCAATATTCTTCGAGGAGCACCTAATGCTCCACGAAGCACAGTTTGGGAAACCCGGTTCTAGAGCCTTTTAACTTTTTTTTGGAAATTTCCATAAATGTGGTGCCAATCGCTATGTCGTTATGACCTTGTTTTTTTTAAATTCATTAAAAATTCATAAATAAAAATGTATGGGTAATCTATTACTGAAAAAGATGACCTTTTATGGCCATGAAGTGGCGTTTCAAATGGCCTACTTATTTCTTTAAAATTACCCAAATTAAACGAACTTTAAAAATTTATAGAAATATTAAAATATAGGTATGGCTCACCAATTACTAAAAATATTGTTGACATTTATCACGATCTAGAGATCCTTCGGGTGTTTTTTTTTTAGGTGTGTGGTTTTCAAGAAGAAATAGAACGCATATTTTTTAATTTTATGGTCAAGAAATTGATTTATTTTTATGATAAGGGTTTGTCATTTTGTTTTAAAAATGATTTCGGGCGGCTGACTCGAATAATTTCCAGGTGAGAGGCCCAATTTTCGACCACTTTTTGCAGCAATTGGGGCCGTATGTAAGCAATAACGCACCAAACATTCTCTTTCAAGGCGTCGATCGGTTCGGACTTATCTGCGTAGACAAGCGACTTCACATAACCCCACAAACATTTTTCCGCGGTGGAGATAATGCGCTCACCAAAAGTTTCCTTCAATAAATTTATTGTTTTGATGGCTGTATGGCATGAAACGTCATCTTGTCGGAACAAAGGTCATCAACAACCTCCAATTCAGGCACGAAAAAGTCATTAATCATGGCGCTATAGCGTTGCCCAGTGACTGTAATATTATGGCCTCTACCCATAGAGCACACGAAACAGTGACTTTTTGAGGTTGTAATGGCCTTTCAACGATAGCTTGTGGATTATGATCACTCCAAATACGACAATTTTGCTTACTAACGTACCTATTCAAACTAAAATGAGATTCATCGCAGAACAAAATTTTCCAATGAAAATCGGGATCGGTTGCCATCTCGTTTTGAACCCATTCACCGAACGTGCGACGCGCTTGATGGTCGTCAATTCTTGCACAAGTTGGATTTTGTAAGCCCTCAAACCAAGATCCTTCCGCAAAATCGTCCATAAAGTGGATGGGCACAGCTCCAATTGTTGCCCGCGATGGCGGATAGACTCATTCGGATCTTCTTCGATACTCTGCTCCAGAGCAATAGCGTCTTCGGTGCTCGCTTTACGGCGGGCGGTGTCTCTGAGAATGCACATTATTCGCTAGAGTAAACGTGATGTGAAACCGATCCATGGTTGCTCGAATTACCGACTTTGCTGAGCGATTATGTCTCCCGAATATTGGACGCAGCGCGCTATGCGTCGTGTGAACCGAAGTATTATATTGGTAATAAATTTGCACGATTTTCAAACGTTGCTCAGGAGTAAGTCTATTCGTTATGAAATGGCAAACCAAACTGAGCATAAATCAAGTAACAGCTTTCAAAAAGACCAACTCCTAGAAAAGTTTTGGCTGATTGAAAACCACACGTCTAAAAAAAATACCCTTTATTTAAATATGAGGTGCCAAAGGTCCAAAGCCCATAAAATAAGGATGATTTTCATAAAAAATTACATCGTAATGTTATACAACTCTGTTTCAGCAAAAAATTGGCGTTACAAAAATAGATAGGGTTTTTTTTTTATATTGCTGATTTTTTTTTAAATACATTTTTTATCAAATCTATCAAAATATTATAAACAATCTAAGTAAAAAAAGTTAACAAAAAATAGTGAAATAAAAATCGAAAAACCAATTATTTTGTTTATGAATTGTTTAATTAACTGCGGTTTACTATTTGAAGTAGTAACACGCTTAGACAAGGAACTTAACGGGCTCAAGCCCTTCAGACTTGACAGATATGTATAACAGTCCAGAGAAATAAATAAGTATATAAGTAATTTTGACAAGAACACAGTGTAAATTTTAACCGAGATCGTTTTTGTTTAACCCTGTATCTTACTTAATTCTATTTTAACACAAATCAAGTTGACTGAACGTATTATATGGTCATTTTTACAATATTTACTTTTTGAACTTAACCTGTTAAAGTATAGCGCTCTGTCAGTTCATTTTAAGGTGAAACCAGTCTTAAAACATTTTTTTAATTTTTTTTTTATTTTTTTTGTTGTGCTGCGAACTACCAGAACAATGCAAAACGAGTTGAACAGCGTTGGTTAAAAGACGATTCACTGTTAGATGTATGGATTCATGACAAAAAAACAGACTAAAAGGTTGATTTAAGATTGAGTCATGTTAAAGTAAATAGATTTTCATGTTAAATTGACAAGACTTAGTATGTAGTTACGTGTTGAATTAATAAGAAATTCATGCAATCTTCGTTGATTTAGCATGTTAAATCAGGAATTTTGGGAAACATCTAACCTGATCAACCGTGTTGAGAAATAACTTAAACAGATTATCGGGTATAATTAACCAGAAATCGGTTAGTTATACCTGATTTTTTCTCTGAGTTAAATAAGGTCCTGTATTGAAAAAAATTGACTCTCAGAAAAATAAAAGTACGACCATAATCAACGAACACGAAGTGTAGACCAAGTCCAAGCATACACGGCTACTTTGACTACCAACAGCTACAATACAACTAAAACACCCAGAACAGATAGATAGCGCACAGCGAGATGTCTCGTAAACGAGACCCACTCGACCAACGAAATGTGCAAACATTATTTTGTAGCATAATTAACTGTATTCAGGGGGTTGCTTTTGCCTAATTTCTTCTTTTGGCTAAAAAGCCCGCTATACCTATAATGTTGTATCGTCGTCGTCTCCGTTAGACGCAACGTTATCCATTTAGGAAATTCGCTTCTTCATCATCGTCCGTCGTCGTCGTTTAACTGTGTAAATCGACAATGTTTACTTGTTATAGTTCATTCTTAAACCAAAAGAAAAACTCTCAAAAGCAGCCCAGACAATGAAAGAAGAAAAGAAACACAAAAAAAAAAACTAAAGAGAAACAGGCAACGAGAAAATGAGAAATGGCGATGATGAAAAAATAGAAGAAGTCTTTGAAATAAGCCATTTTTCTTATCCTTGCTCTTCTATAAGAGGCTGATGCTGAAATCTTCTTTATTTACTGACCCTCACCATTTTTGTGCGAAGCACAAAAGGTTCATAGGTTCATATAGCGACGGACACGAAGACTTGCAAGCACAGAAGAAAAATAAGCAGCAAACCAAGCAAAGGCACAAAACACAAAGGCAAGCCTCTTTTGCTTGCTGTCTAAACAATGTCATAACTTTAAGATGAAAAAAAAAACAAAAATAGAAGTTAAATTTTGGTCCTTTAATTTTACTCCATTTCAAGAAGTTGCTTCAGGTCTAGCCACCAGACAATAGATGTTTAGGGGTTCGGTTGTTAAGTTGTGGTGATTTTTTTTTAAGACCTTTGAACTTTTAACTCATAGTTTTTTTAAAGCTTTTTTTATACCAATATTGTTACACATCATTTAATGATTTTACCAGGTGTAATCAGTGAAAGAATTTTTAAGAACGAAATCTAAATGAAGCCTGCAACCTATGACCAGTGTTTCCATAATTTCAAATTGAATACAGTAGACACGGTTCATTCTTTTAAGTTTGTTCAATTTTTCGAGCGGGAGTCTTAAAAGGTTTTCTTACGACAAATTTGATCCAAAATGCATATTTTGTCTCGAAGTTTAATCAGGTTTGAAAAAACGAGAAACAATTCAACAGTATCCTCAAGCAATGTTAAATGCATGAGAGGCATTTTTTTACAAAATCCACTTTTATATAAAATTTTATAATTCGCTTAATCGAGGCTTGCCAGGTCAAGAATCAGTTGTGTAGCACGATTTCAGATTTCTTGAAGTCTTAAATCGATGCCATGAATATAGTTCCAAAACTTATGTACGAGTAGATATATTTCACGTTCTTCCTGGTTTTTAGAGTAATTTCTAAAATCCTTAAGACCTGTACGAAATTAAAATTAAATTTGGTGGCGCAACAGCTCATGGAGAACCAGGGCCTAGTGACTAACAACTCTCAACCATTCCTGTGTGCGTGTTGTTGGCAGGAATGGAGGAGACTTACAATTTTTTGCCGAGTCCGAACGGCTAGGTGAGAAGCACTTATTCATGACAAGTATACTCTTGGATGATTTGTCAGTTCCTCGCAAGAGGCAGTACCTCGCGAAAAAAACATTTCTGTTTTTAGGTGGCAGCGGCTGGGAATCGAGCCCAGACCTTTGGCATGACTGTCGTACGCACTAACCATCATGCCACGAGGTACTACTTTTTGCAAATTCTTGTTTCAAATTCAAGAAAAAGATAGCCCAATTTATAACAAATAGCCCAACATATAAACAAAGAGTACCTATATTATCTAGAGAACCGACTTAAGGGCCTTTTCTTTTTCACCCTACAAGCTGCCCTGAGAGAATTTCCTCTACATGGCGGCCCAATGCATTTGAAATGGAACCACACCAATACAATGATAGTTTAATGGATTTTGGCTCATTACACTGAAAACAACAAACAATTGAATCGAACAAATTAAAAACGTCACATTAAGAGCTATCCAAAATTCATTTGTATTTACGGACAGGAAATTTAAGAGAGTTTTCTCATAATGTGCTCAAATAAAATTTGCGGGTGTTTTAAACAGGAGGGGTACGAGTCGGTTCTCTAGTTAGTACATGTACTCTATGGAACAGCGTACTGGCAAAACGAAAAGTAGAATTTAATTTTTCATTTATGATTTCGTTGTCATTTTTGTATGAGATTTTTTGTTTCGCATCAGCAGTGTACTAGGCTATAATTATAATTCAAAAAACTGATTTGTAGGTACAAATTTATAAAAAGTCAAGAGCAAAAAATAAACTGGTTACATTAGGAGTTTTTCTGTTTAGCTCCGAGCAGAGAATGTAACAGAGTTCTAGCGTTCAGAGTTCGCTCTAAGCAGAGTTTAATCAGAGCTATCCAATATATCGGGTTTTTCAATAAGAGCTTTACAAAAGTTTTTTTTAAATAAAACAAAAACGGTTTTGGATATCAATGAAATTATTTATTACTGCGAAAGAACGTTTGCTGCCATTATGTATGGAACTCGATTTCTTTTGCATGGCCACCACGGGCACGCTTGCAGAAGTCCAGACGCTAAACCCAATTCTCGACGGTTTCCAAGCATAAATCGGCCAATACTGCTGCAATTTCACGTTCGATATTCGTACGAAGTTCATCAATCGTCGCTGGCTTGTTGGCATAGGCCATAGACTTGACGTAGCCCCACAGGAAATAGTCTAACAGCGTCAAATCGCAGGACTGAGGCGGCCAAGCGACTGGACTATTTCGTGAGATAACACGTTCTCCAAACTTGGTTTCCAATAAATTGATTATGGCATTCGCTGTGTCGCTTGTGGCGCCAGCGGCCGTTCTGTTGGAACCACATGTCTTCCAAGTCCATATCATCCAATTAGGGCCAAAAATATTCGGTTATCATTGAACGGTAGCGATCCCCATTCACAGTAACCTGCCGGGCTTGATCATCACCGAAGAAGTACGGTCCAATGACGCCACCGGCTCATAAACCACACCAAACCGTAATTTTTTCGGGATGCAATGATGACTCATGGAGTACGTGTGAATTGCTGCCTGACCAATACCGCATATTTTGTTTATTGACGAAGCCATTCAGCCAGAAATGAGCCTCATCGCTGAAGATGATTTTTCGATGAAAATCCGAATCATTTTCAAGTTGTTGCTCAGCCCAATTCACGAACATACGACGCTTCTGGTGATCAAGCGGCTTCAATTCTTGCGTCAATTTAATCTTGAAAGGATGTATGCCAAGATCTTTTCGCAAAATTCGCCACAACGACGTCACAGAGATGCCCAACGCTTGAGAACGACGTGTGAGAGACACATTTGGGCTTTCTGCACCTGAAGCCTCAGCGGCAGCAATATTCTCGACACTATGGGCACTTCTTTGTCTCACTGGCACGGGAACATTTTGTACTGTGCCTGTGAATTCAAATTTTTCCACTAGACGCTCAATTGTTGATCTGCTAGGACGATTATGACGACCATAAATTGGACATAGCGCTCTTAACGTTGAGGCCACTGACTCCGAATTTCAGTAGTAAATTTTAATAATTTCGACTCGTTGTTGGCTCGTATATCTTTCCATCATGAAATGGCAAAACTTACTGAAGAGAAATGTCAAAAGAGCGGCAAGAAATATGGCGTTGTTTGCTGTCCCTGTCACTCTACTTTTGTAGCGTCCCTGTTGAAAAAACTCTTTCGTTTTGAAAGACACAGTATTACTATCACATCTCACTTCAATGAAAGAGTGAGAGCGATTTATGAAAAGTATAAAAATCTTGTTTTTCAGTCAGATGTGAATTGGTGTTCATCTAAGCACTGAATTGTAATACGATTGGATATAAATAACACTAAAATTTAGTACTGACTTAATTTCAATCAAAAACTCGAAAAATTTCATAATGTCAACTAAAATTTAATGAAAAATTGGAGCAAACGCCTGATGATTGAGAACACTACGAAAGGCGTTGCGTTAAATAATATTAATTTATTATTTTCTTAAAAGTTGTGTATTTATTTCATTTTTTATTCAAACGAACAAAGTTTGAAAGTTTTATCTGGAAATTAACAATAGCAAGCTTGTGTGTATTAGTAAAAATTCTAGTCGCTGTTGCAATTGATAAACAACAAAACCATAGATAAAAATATAAAGATACCAATCCTCAGCTGTCAGTTTGCCTGCAAGCTGGAGCGAACAGCTGTGATGATTAGACTTGCAAAGTATTAGTGAAAGCAGTGAAAGCCGCACACATAGAATCAACTCGTCATTCAGCACAAGTCTTGTTGTTGTTGCAATTCACATCTATTCATCGACACTTTAAACTTTTAAATACAACAATGTAAACAAATGGGTTTTGGAGGGTTAAACATACGAACGATTGGCTTCTTGATAATTGATATTCTCTGAACGAAACCTGCATTGGGATTGAGCTTATCATGTGGTTTCAGTGGCGCGGTGTGTATTGCATCGGTTCTCTGTTCATGGTTCTCTCCCAGATGACAGCAAAAAGTGTTTTTCAATTAATACGAGCATAACAAGACTAAGCACCACTAAAGGAGTCTGATGATTGAGGTGGCACTCGTGAATTAGCTATGTATAACTTCAGCTATTTCACGAAAAAAATTATTAAAATATTCTTTTTCTATGAAATTTTTTCGACACAAAAATTTTAACGCGGGGTCATAAGTTCACAGGAAAACAATGTACACAAATATTTTATGGATTTCACTAAAGTCACTTTTTCACTAAAGAGAACCAACCTTGAAAATTTCATCAAAAGAGTTGATTTCAAAGAAATTCAGCATAAGTTAATTGGGCGTCGCAGTGGGGAGTTATAGTTAGTATTATTGCCTAAACCTTCTCCCTGCTAAAGAGGAAAGCTCTGAAAAAGTCATCTATATCATAAGAGCCCTCCCTAATCACAAAAATTGTTTTTTTTTTGTAATAAATTAATAATAATATTCAAAATTCTATATTTTCTGCCGGTACGAAACGATACTACGAAGAGTGTTGGTAAATTTAGGTCCAAAAAATACAGTATCGTCTCGATATCATTTCGGTTTCCGATACCGACACCAATCGATATCAAAACTTTTCTGGTATGGTGACCAGCCTTAGCCATTTAAGCTGTTGGTGAACAGATACACAGACAGACAAAAAGAATCTTGCCACCTACTTTGGTGTTCTCTATCATCTTAGTGTCTGTTTGATTGTTATCTCGAAATTTTTTTTGCACAAATCCAAAACTTGCCTAATAAATGGTCTTTCAACAGGGACGCTACAAAAGGGAAAGGAACAACAAACGACGCCATATTTCTTGCCGTTTTTTTGACATTTCTCTTCAGTAAGGTTTGCTATTTCATGATGGAAAGATATACGAGCCAACAACAAATCGAAATTATTAAAATTTATTACCGAAATTCGGAGTCAGTGGCCTCAACGTTAAGAGTGCTACGACCAATTTGTGGTCGTTATAATCGTCCTAGCAGATCAACAATTGAGGGTCTAGTGGAAAAATTTGAATCCACAGGCAAAGTACAAAATGTTCCCGTGCCAGTGAGACAAAGAAGTGCCCGAGTATCGAGAATATTGCTGCCGCTGAGGCTTCAGTTGCAGAAAGCCCAAATGTTTTTCTCACACGTCGTTCTCAAGCATTGGGCATCTCTGTGACGTCGTTGTGGCGAATTTTGCGAAAAAATCTTAGCCCACATCCTTACAAGATTAAATTGACGCAAGAACTGAATCCGCTTGACCCCCAGAAGCGTCGTATGTTCGTGAATTGGGCTGAGCAACAACTTGAAAATGATTCGGATTTTCATCGAAAAATCATCTTCAGCGATGGGGCTCATTTCTGGTTGAATGGCTTCGTCAATAAACAAAATATGCGGTATTGGTCAGGCAGCAATCCACACGTACTCCATTAGTCATCATTGCATCCCGAGAAAATTATGGTTTGGTATGGATTATGCGCCGGTGGCGTCATTTGGCCGTACTTCTTCCGTGATGATCAAGACCGGCACGTTACTGTGAATGGGGATCGCTCCCGTGCAATGATAACCGAATATTTTTGGTCCCAATCGGGTGATATGGACTTGGAGGACATTTGGTTCCAACAGAACGGCACCATAAGCCACACAGCGAATGTCACAATCAATTTATTGGAAACCAAGTTTGGAGAATGTGTTAACTCACGAAATGGTCCAGTCACTTGGCCGCCTCGGTCGTGCGATATGACGCCGTAAGGCTATTTCCTGTGGGGCTACGTCAAGTCTATGGTCTATGCCAACAAGCCAGCGGCGATTGATGAACTTCGTACGAATAACGAACATGAAATTGCAGCAGTATTGGCCGATTTATGCTTGAAAACCGTCGAAAATTGGGTTCAGCGTCTGGACTTCTGCAAGCGTGCCCGTGATGGCCATGCAAAAGAAATCGAGTTCCATACATAATGGCATCGAACGTACTTTGACAGAAATAAATAATTTCATTGATATCCAAAATCGTTTTTGTTTTATTTAAAAAAAAAGCTTTTGTAGCACTCTTATTGAAAAACCCGATAGTACCTTACCTACCAATATCGCAAGTAAAAAAACCTGTTAATGCTCTGAACAGGTTAGCATTCAATTTTAATCGAATTTTATTCGAATATTTCATTTGAATATTATAATTTATTGAGATACCTACTACAAGATGAGTTTGTAGCAATTTACTAATAACTCACATGTCAGTCTTGAAAGTGGTATTGATCGGTTCGCTTAGGTTTACTCTTACAATGAGTTACATATGTTCATCGTTGGCGGCATCGTTAATTATTGTGCATCAAGTTTTTCTATTTATATTATTTGTTGATAGTAAATGTTTATATCCAACTTCAACAACTTCAGGTTAACTACCCTAAGCGTCTAACATTTTTTTTTTTAATTTAATGTTCATTTTTTTATATAGAGTTTCCTCCGCTGTCTAATGCGTCCACTGGTAGGTGCCTAAGAGCGTAAAGTGTGTTTTAATTTGACTTAAGTGACATTAATGCTTTTATTGCTTATATATTCTTAGGTAGCATAATAGTGATCATAATTATGTTTATGTATATAAGCCATTTCAATTTTTGTTTAAGGAGTATTCTATATCATCGGAGGAGAGCCAACAGATCCCGGAGAATTTCCGTATATGGTAAGTTAAGAGAAATATTTAAAATTTAGCTGAAAATTTAAACTTTGCTTATTAAAATCCCCAAAGGCTGCCTTGGGATGGATAAACAAATCCGGAAATATATCATTTCACGGAGCTGGAATGGTGATAAGTCCAAAAATGATCTTAACAGCTGCACATTGTGTCTACCTAGATGGGTGAATATTTTTTGCTTTTTTTTAAATACACTTTTATGAACTCAGGGTTTGAACAAAATAATCCTTGTTCTAATCATATTTAATGATTATGATAAATATAACAGAACACTTTTGACTGTTAAACTTTACTAGCGAATTACATTATTTTGCCTTAATTTTAATTTGTTTTGCCGTAAAAAAAGTACTGTAGTGGTTTTAGGGAGAATAAAAAAACGGTCTTGGCCAGTTTATCAAGGCATGATGATCTGAGCTTCGGATTTAAATTCGAGTTAGTTAAATTGAAGTCGTACCTGAGAGAAATACATTTTTAGGCAGATCTTATTTTTAATCTTTAAATTAAATTATATTCACTCAATCCATATTGAAACAAAGTTGAGTTATCGCACAAAATTAAGTGAGTTAATTCCGAAACTTTAGTTAATGATCTGAAACGCACTGAAAAACCGAACCATAAGCCATTATTATTTTGAATTCCTTAAACCTGATGTTTTATATAGTTGTTAAGATTCTACAGGTTAGGATTTATTTCAAAAAAATCCGAATTATACTTTTTAAATCGGACCTGTTCTTTTTGTTATTGAAATGTTTAAGTATCAGCTCACTTTAATATCTTAAACGTAGAACATTATCCGTAGTTTTAAATTATTTCAAATTATTGAATTCAACTTAATTTTGACTGCAGAAAAAACACCACAAATAAAATGGAAATTATTTAATTGTGTTATTGTATTAATTGCCTGAGCTAAGACACAACTAGAAAATATGACGTACAGACCCCCTATTAATAATGTACTTAAACAAAAATCCAGTTAGCAGTCTTTCTAGTGATATTTTATTCTCAATAACTTATAAACAGGTGTGTCATTGCGATAATTGATATGAATTTGCCTAATCGACACGTCAAGGTGTCGTCAGTGAAGTAAAATAGTAGGTACTTGAAATTTTAAATGATTGCTTCTGTGACTAATGTATTTAGGAATATTACAAGGTACATATTTCAAGACCCAATTTTTGACACGCCCACTTAATAGCAAAATTCGAGCTTTAAAGACACAAATTAAGTTTTTGAATACTATTCTTACTTTCTTATCGGTCTTAGGTTTCGGAAAAAAGTTTTTACAAAAAAAAAATATTTCAATTAATTTTATTTTCGGTATATTATGCTTAAGAAAGTTAAAACTTTTAAAATATTGTTCGTTAGCCGGAACTAAATGTTTGTACTCATCCCATATTTTTCTGCACACATACTTTTTGTACCCATTAAATAGAGGAATCTTTACTAGCTACATTACGTTAAGAATAAAATTTAATGTACTCATAATATAAATAAGTGTTAAAAAAACTCTGATTTTGATATTATTATGTAGTGGGTACAGCCTTTTGCATATTGTATGCGATATTACATGAAAACGTGTAAATTATAGGCAATGCATACGTATTGCTATTCAGTGAGTACAGTTTATGTGCAGCTATTACATAAATATAATACTTCTGGGTACGCATCATATAAAATCGCGAAAGTTATAGGCAAATTATACATGTCACTATTTAGTGAGTATAGGTTATATGCACTCATTGCATTGATATAAATATTTTATGTACTCTTTACATAAAAATGTGTAGGTTGTTGTTTATGTAAACATGATATTTTTTACTGAGTACAGTTAATATGCTACCATTACATATATATAAAATGTCTATGTAATCATTACATACATTTGATTATGCTATCTTGGGAGAAGATTGGGAACCCTCTGACCATTTTCCAATTGTTGTTTCTTTTCAACATCTTGTTCAATCAAATGATGAAACTATTGGCATGCAGTTGCTTCCTAAACTCTGCTGGAAAATTTCAAAAGCCGAAACATATAGAAAGCGACTTGACTTGGAGCTTCAATCACACGAAGATGTAGATTTTGTCATGCTAGAGCACATTATGAAGACAGCGTATCCTCACCAAGAATTCTGCCTAAATCGGAACAAATTGGGAAAGGAACCCTGGTATGATGAGGAATGTCAGAGAGCTCGTAAGGTATTTTTTGCATGGCTGAGAATTTTCCGCAATTCAACCAATGGTCTGTTTAGGAATTCCTACATCGAGGCAAACAGGAAGTATAAAGAGCTTTGTAAAATAAAAAAGATGAAATATGCGGGAGTTCAAGGACTTACTAAATCCATCAACAACACGAACTAAATGGCATTTTGCGGTACCCGGTTTCACCAATGAAGTTCTGGATTCTGCTTTCTCTCTAGAAGAATTAGAAGTAACGCTTGGGGCCCTTAAAGATGAAAAAGCCGCTGGTGCGAATGGTATTCCAGTTGAGTTGTACAAATATGGGACCTTGCTCAAAGAACGTGTTTTAATTCTCTATAATAAAGTTATCGAAGGTGATCTTTCTCCAGATGAATTCCGTGAGGCTATAATATTCCCAATACATAAAAAGGATCTCTATTAGATGCAACTACAGAGGAATCTCTTTTTTAAACGCCTCATATAAAATACTTACAACAATGTTGCATAAACGTCTTCTCATGTGGATCGAGTCGCAGAACCTGTTGAAGGAGTTTCAAGCTGGCCTTAGGTCAGGGTACTCAACAATTGACAACATCTTCATACTCAGGAGTCTAGCGGAGAGCTTTCTTAGCCAGGGAAAAAAATTGTATGTGTTCTTCATTGATTTTAAAGCAGCCTTTGACACAATCGATCGAGGTGCTTTAGTATACAGACTATATAGTTTGGGGTTGTCGCTGAAGTTCGGACGCGTTCTTGAAGACTTGTACAGAGGAACAAAGGCTGCAGTGTGGACCGGTTCGGAACTTTCTGATTGGTTTGCATCCACATCGGGAGTGAGGCAGGGTAGCACATTAAGCCCCACCTTGTTTGCGCTCTTCATAGACGATCTCATCGATTACCTTCCTGGGGGGGTTGATTTTGCAGGAGTGCGTATCAAGGCATTGTTGTTTGCAGATGATATAGTCATGTTTGCGTATTCCACAGAAACATTACAACTCATGATAAATAGAGTCTACCAGTATTGCCAGCTTTGGAACTTAATAGTAAACATCCAGAAGTCTTAAGTGATGGTATTTAAACATGGTGGTGGTAGAAGTGCGGCGAATGAAAAATGGAACTTCAATGGCGAAAACTTAGAAGTGGTTAGCGGATACAAGTACCTAGGAATTATTTTCTCCAAAAACCTGAGTATGGAAAAGCATTTCAACAATAAATTGCAAAAGGCAAAGACTGCAATTAATATTTCTTGGAAAAGTTGCTTTATGAACCAAAACATAGCACATAGCAGTAAATTTAAGGTATTTGAAGCAGTTGCTAAAAGTATACTTTTGTATGGCTCTCAAGTATGGGGTTGTAAAAAGTTCCACACGGTTGAGAAACTCATAACGCACTATGGGAAGAGAATATTTCACTTACCTCCAAACATGCCCAACTATGTTATCATGTTAGAAACCGGACTTTCCCCTTTATACATCAAAACCTTAAAGCTGACTATCTTCTGAACGTGTTCAAAATGCCCGAATCACGGCTAGTGAGAAAAATAGTTCTTAAAGCTATACAAAACCAAAATAGCTGGTACAGAGAGTGGTTAAGCGTTGCAGAAGAATGCAATTTAAGTTTTAGTTTAAACCTAGAAAATTTATCCACCAGTAAGGCCCTCCTGTACGAAGTTATTTCAATGGAAGATAAGAAGTGCAGAGCGGAATATGTAGCTGAAGCTTGCGGATCCTTGTTCAGAACAATTTACAGTAGGCTCAACCACAATCTTGCTGAAAAAAACTACTTTTGTGATTTTAATAATGTTTACGTGATTGCTACAATGGTCCGACTTCGGAGTGAATTACTCAACCTAATCTTCATGCCACACAGACTTGATTTACCTCTACAGTGTAGTATATGCAACCTAGCGGAAAGAGAGGACGATATCCATTTCATCGGAAGGTGCCCAATTCTCAGGGAAATCAGGAGAAGCATTTTTGGAAGTGACCTTTTATCACTTCACACTTATTTTGGCATGCAGTTGCTTCCTAAACTCTGCTGGAAAATTTCAAAAGCCGAAACATATAGAAAGCGACTTGACTTGGAGCTTCAATCACACGAAGATGTAGATTTTGTCATGCTAGAGCACATTATGAAGACAGCGTATCCTCACCAAGAATTCTGCCTAAATCGGAACAAATTGGGAAAGGAACCCTGGTATGATGAGGAATGTCAGAGAGCTCGTAAGGTATTTTTTGCATGGCTGAGAATTTTCCGCAATTCAACCAATGGTCTGTTTAGGAATTCCTACATCGAGGCAAACAGGAAGTATAAAGAGCTTTGTAAAATAAAAAAGATGAAATATGCGGGAGTTCAAGGACTTACTAAATCCATCAACAACACGAACTAAATGGCATTTTGCGGTACCCGGTTTCACCAATGAAGTTCTGGATTCTGCTTTCTCTCTAGAAGAATTAGAAGTAACGCTTGGGGCCCTTAAAGATGAAAAAGCCGCTGGTGCGAATGGTATTCCAGTTGAGTTGTACAAATATGGGACCTTGCTCAAAGAACGTGTTTTAATTCTCTATAATAAAGTTATCGAAGGTGATCTTTCTCCAGATGAATTCCGTGAGGCTATAATATTCCCAATACATAAAAAGGATCTCTATTAGATGCAACTACAGAGGAATCTCTTTTTTAAACGCCTCATATAAAATACTTACAACAATGTTGCATAAACGTCTTCTCATGTGGATCGAGTCGCAGAACCTGTTGAAGGAGTTTCAAGCTGGCCTTAGGTCAGGGTACTCAACAATTGACAACATCTTCATACTCAGGAGTCTAGCGGAGAGCTTTCTTAGCCAGGGAAAAAAATTGTATGTGTTCTTCATTGATTTTAAAGCAGCCTTTGACACAATCGATCGAGGTGCTTTAGTATACAGACTATATAGTTTGGGGTTGTCGCTGAAGTTCGGACGCGTTCTTGAAGACTTGTACAGAGGAACAAAGGCTGCAGTGTGGACCGGTTCGGAACTTTCTGATTGGTTTGCATCCACATCGGGAGTGAGGCAGGGTAGCACATTAAGCCCCACCTTGTTTGCGCTCTTCATAGACGATCTCATCGATTACCTTCCTGGGGGGGTTGATTTTGCAGGAGTGCGTATCAAGGCATTGTTGTTTGCAGATGATATAGTCATGTTTGCGTATTCCACAGAAACATTACAACTCATGATAAATAGAGTCTACCAGTATTGCCAGCTTTGGAACTTAATAGTAAACATCCAGAAGTCTTAAGTGATGGTATTTAAACATGGTGGTGGTAGAAGTGCGGCGAATGAAAAATGGAACTTCAATGGCGAAAACTTAGAAGTGGTTAGCGGATACAAGTACCTAGGAATTATTTTCTCCAAAAACCTGAGTATGGAAAAGCATTTCAACAATAAATTGCAAAAGGCAAAGACTGCAATTAATATTTCTTGGAAAAGTTGCTTTATGAACCAAAACATAGCACATAGCAGTAAATTTAAGGTATTTGAAGCAGTTGCTAAAAGTATACTTTTGTATGGCTCTCAAGTATGGGGTTGTAAAAAGTTCCACACGGTTGAGAAACTCATAACGCACTATGGGAAGAGAATATTTCACTTACCTCCAAACATGCCCAACTATGTTATCATGTTAGAAACCGGACTTTCCCCTTTATACATCAAAACCTTAAAGCTGACTATCTTCTGAACGTGTTCAAAATGCCCGAATCACGGCTAGTGAGAAAAATAGTTCTTAAAGCTATACAAAACCAAAATAGCTGGTACAGAGAGTGGTTAAGCGTTGCAGAAGAATGCAATTTAAGTTTTAGTTTAAACCTAGACAATTTATCCACCAGTAAGGCCCTCCTGTACGAAGTTATTTCAATGGAAGATAAGAAGTGCAGAGCGGAATATGTAGCTGAAGCTTGCGGATCCTTGTTCAGAACAATTTACAGTAGGCTCAACCACAATCTTGCTGAAAAAAACTACTTTTGTGATTTTAATAATGTTTACGTGATTGCTACAATGGTCCGACTTCGGAGTGAATTACTCAACCTAATCTTCATGCCACACAGACTTGATTTACCTCTACAGTGTAGTATATGCAACCTAGCGGAAAGAGAGGACGATATCCATTTCATCGGAAGGTGCCCAATTCTCAGGGAAATCAGGAGAAGCATTTTTGGAAGTGACCTTTTATCGGAAGATGAAGTTATTATTATGCTGAATGAGATGGATGTTCCCAAACTTTATGAATATTGCAAACTCGGACTAAGATATAGATCACTAATAATAAGTGAAGATTTCTGATTTGTGTTTCTTTTGGACCATTACTCATCTGGTTCGATTAGTATCTTTTGATAAATATTCTTTTGTAATCCCAATTTTTTTTTGTGATAGCTTATTACATAATTTGAATTTATTTAAATTGTCAATCTGGCAGACGGCAAATGTCATGCTATAATGATTTTTTGTATAAAATGATTAAGTAATTTAATATGTAAATTTCAAAGTCAATTAATAAAAATCTTATCTAATCTAATCTAATCTAATCTACATAAATTTATGTCAATTACCTTTAATGAGTACATAAAAGTGAGGGCAGATTTAATGAAATAAAAACACAAAAACAATTATTTTATGGTCTCATTATATTGTTGTGTATTGAATACATAATTGTTTATTTTACGACTCCATATGCCTTTGTAATTTATTTATTTATATTTGCATTTATTTCATATCATATTTTTAAGTTTATGTTATGTACTCATACCATAATTATTGGTCTAATCTCACTACATACAATTATGTAATGAGTCCATACGTCCTTCAATATATATTTGTTTTATTTTTAAAATACTTTTTGATACCTACTGAGATTTGAACTGGGAACCTTCCAAACACGGAGATAGCACGCATCCACCAGGCTAATTCATGGAACAAAAAACTGGCGCCAAATTTCAATAAGTTGGAACTCATTTTATTTGGACGGCTAGACAGATTTTAAATATTTATGTACTGAGTATATATTCTGTACATTGACAAATGTCAATATAATATATAGACTCAGTACAAGTTTTTTAAACGCAGCACATAAGTTTATGTAATGTATTTGTTGAGTATATACCATCTGTATTGAATAAATGTCATCAGAGACTCAGTACACGTCGTATTTACTCAGCACAAAACTTTATGTCCTGGATAAATGTTGTCAAAAACTCAGTCATTACATACAAAATACTTAATGAATACATATAGCCTATACTCATCGCATATATTTATGTAGCGGTTATAGCTTTTGCTGGGAGCTTAAAATACTTTTTCATACAATATGCACTGAACAAACGTACCTTTATACTCAACGCATAACATGATGTACTGAGTAAACGTCTTAAAATAATTATTGAATCAATACATGTTGCTTCTACTCATTGCATTATTCGCTGCAATATGAGTAATCGTTCTTTATTTGGATAGATGGTGAGTTTCAGATATTTCTATACTAAAGTATAGACTGAATACACGTTGCTTGTAGCCATCGGAAAACTTGCTGGGATTTATGTTTTTTTTTTTTTTAAATTGCTGGCAGTTTTTGAAATATTTGCTACATAAATATTGAATAAACACACGATGATTGTAATAGAGTTTAAGATAGTGTTTAATCAATACAATATTATAAATTGAGTCAATATGATCTATATTCAATGCAAGTTTTAACACTGAATACATATATTTTGGTGATTTCTTTTGACACATAATTTCAAATGTGACCAGTGCATGTTGAATCCACTCAGTAAATACCACTTTTATGGAAGTCCTATACAAACTTCGGTACATAACTTTTACATAAAAATCTTTGTGCTGAGTGCATAGGTTTTTCCCTCATTTTAAGAACCAAGTTGAAGAGCATACCTACAATTTTACACAAAGCCATAAACTGACTTGGAGAATCCTGGAACTCTGAGGCATGTCATGAGAATGAGAAAGAATATCGCACCATTTCTAGGGTATCACCAAAAAATTTAAAGAAAATCGCATAAATAGTTTAAAGATCAAGATACAAACAGACAGACGGAGTTTTGCCATTCATCATTATCTAATCAACATCCATTGAGAAAACATTATTCTTACTCAATAATAATATTTATTTCAGCAAACTTCCTGATATAGTTCATTTAGGGGGTGAATCTCTTACAGAAGACCACCAATATAAGCAAATATTTATGAGACATTCAGTAGCTAATGTGACAATTTTTCCTCAATATGACCCACATCAGGGATACGATGACATTGCAATTCTGGAATTAACAACACCTACATGGTAAATACTTTAACAAAATCGAATGAATATTCAAAAATTAACTTGATTTTGAATTTGGCTCAGGTTTCCACCGATTTGTTTATGGGATAGTGAGAATCTCAACACTGATGAAGTCACAGCCATTGGATATGGGTTAACGGAGTTTGGTAATTACAAAATATTTTTAAATCAACAAAATTAATTTATTTTTAATTTATACTTCAGCTGGATCAGGTTCTCAAGACTTATTGAAGGTCAACTTAACCGTATTTTCATCTGATTACTGTGCACCTTTTTTCGAGCGTCAAAGAAAATTCAAATCGGGCATAGCAAATACTCATATCTGTGCTGGTGATAAAGATGGAAAAAAAGATACATGTCAGGTTGGTTGGCATATGATGATGAACCTAAAAAAAATATGTAATTTATTTTTTTTTAAAGGGGGATTCTGGTGGACCGCTTATTGTAAGGCATAACAATTTTAATTTTGCTGTGGGAATAACATCTTCAGGACAAGCCTGTTCCGGATTTCCACCTGCAATTTATACAAAAATCTACCCGTACATGGAATGGATAACTAATGTGTTGAAGGAGAGAGGACAGACTTTACAATCATGTGCGCCTCCAAAACCTGGAGAGTTTGGTTATAGTGAAGAGTTAACAAATTTTGCCTTCTAAAAGTAAAATCACCAAAATGAGTATTAAGAATTTATTAAAGAATTGTCTGCTCTTTTTGTGCTATTTTTGTTATGTATTCGCGATTTGTATGCTGTTATAATTTTTATTATATACAAATGTCACCTTGAATTTTAAGCTATCATAACTTTGTCATCTATTTTAATAAAAACGGTATCAAAATTTTGGGCTCATTTGGTGTTAATATTTAATTTTAAGAGCCTGTTGTACAAACTAAGTTCAAACTTTGATCCGTAGTTCACCATTTCCAAAACACCAATTTCAGTGAGTTAATGAGCATCAACGATGGTTCAAGGTTCAAGTATGTTAAAATACCCAATTATTAGCTTGAATCACCGTTGAACCTCATTTAACTCGCAGAAATCCGAGATTTAAAATTCCTGGACCACGGATAAAAATTTGAACCACGTTCTTATACAACGGGTCTTAAGTTTGGGTTATCAGTGACGATGAGTCAAGCGTTAGTAAGGCATAGACATTTTAGTCAGCCACACAGTTCACCCTAGCCATTCGAAAATTTTAAAAACAAAAACACTCCACATGAGCATACTTAACTTTGTAAAATATTATATTCATATTATACATATTTTCTTTTTGTTAATTTATTTTTTTAAGGGTTAGTGCAATAAGCAGACTTAGAACTAGATCATTAATTTAGTAATAAAATGGTAACTATTTTTTTTTTTTAAATTCATTTTTATTTTCAATTTTCTTAAAACTGTCTTAAAGCTAGACAAAAATTCATAAAAACTAGCCTACTTATCAATATCTTAAAACTTACTTACATGGCCCCAATCAGGTGCTCTAGGTTAAACTAGAATAACTTAATGCTAATGCCTTTCGGCCTAAGAACTATCTTAATACTAAATCCAGGTCGGTTTTATTATTTACCGAGAAGAATTTCACAAAAAGACTCGGTATCTATGTCTTTATTTTTTGGTTTTATATAAAACTTACAAACTACATAAAACTAAATTAAAACTAATTAAAACTACTTAAAACTACTTACAACTAATTTTAATCTAATTACAACCTACTTATAAGCTACTTACAAACTAGAATAGCCACAGCAAGCATTTTCCGGTTTTTATAATTTTTTTGTATTTTTGTTGATTTTAGAATTTTTTTTTGTGTTTTTGTATGTTTTATATTTTTTTTTTTTTGGTGCCACCCTGACTGTCCCTTCTTAAAACTAACTACCTAAACCTATGTAAGTCGGCCATGACAGAGAAACCAAGGACAACTTTTAGATATCTGAAGGAACTTCATTCTTCATATTTTAACCACCAGAACTGGTTTTCCTGCCTTACCCTATCCCTTCGGTCCCGTTCGGACACAGTCCTACTGAACCGAAGGTGCTCAGCTCCGTCTTGTGCGAGGACGTCTCGACTGTAAAGGAGCCACCGATCTACAGTTCTACGGCCGACGTGGTAGATTAGCGGAACCGCCGCTCTATCCTGGATCAGCCCTCGACTGTCTAGGTGGAGGAATGCATCGGGCGGAATAAAGCCGCTTAGACGCACACTCTCGTAGTATTCGTATTTAGGGTAATAAGCCCCAAAAATTAAGCTGTTAGACGAGGACATCGCTCTTGCAATGTGACCTCGAATAAGCTTCAGCAAGAAATTATATATCCTGTTTATGTTGGCACCGTTGTAAAGAACCAGGTTGGAATAGTAATGTTTGTACTCCGATTCTGGTGTTCTGTGCAATCCAAGGCAGCGTCGAAGATACTGCCTCTCAAACACCCGAATCTTTCCCATTTGAGAAGGGGCAACGTTGGACCAAACCGGATATCCATAGGAAATAATCGCCGGATAAGGGCCATGTAGCAAATCACCTTTAGCCTGTTGTCAAGCCGGCTGCTATAAAGCAAACGTTTCGTCAGGGCGAAAGCTCCCCTAGCCCTGGCCAGAGCAGCATTTATATGTCTGTCGAAATACAAATACTGATCCATCCAGACTCCAAGGTACTTTACTACACTTTTACTCGCCAGTGGATGTCCATTTGGCCCTATGATCACCAGCTTACGCCAGTTCCTTCTCGTATCCCTTGTGGCTCCAAGCAACGGAGCCCTAAACAAGATAGTTTTTGATTTCTGAAAGCTGATTTTCAACTTCCAGTCATCCTAATATCGCTGAATCTTCTCGAAATCACGCTGCAAAAGAATCCTGATAACCTCGACTTTTGGAGCTGTTCTGTACGCAATTAGATCGTCGGCATACGCAATTGCCTGAGTTAGACTACTTATTAGATTGCTGGTGTAAATGCTGAATAGAATCGGCGAGTTGACCGCTCCCTGCTGAAGACAATTTTTAATATTAAAGGTTGTGGCAGAAGTTACATTGCCACACTTGACAACAAACTTTTTCCATTGAGCATATCATAAAACATTTATAATAGTGGTTTACTAATGCCAAGTCTGGTCAGCTTTAGATAAAGACCCTCTAACCATACGGTGTCGAAGGCCTTCTCCAAATCAACCAGACAGGCACTCGTACACTGCTTCTTAGATTTGTTCCATTGGACATCAGAAACGAGCTTAGACGCGGCATGAATGGTGTCATGTCCCGCCTTAAGACCAAACTGATTTACCGGTATGATATTATTGTCCTCTGCCCACTTAGACAGAGCTCTATTGATAACTTTTTCGAATACCTTGCTGATACTCGGAAGAAGACTTATCGACCGGAGATTTGCCGGATTGGAGTTGTCCTTTCCCTTTTTCGGGAGAGGATGCACCACAGCTGTCTTCCACCGTACTGGATAATATGCATTATTCAGAGCGTTGTTAAACAGAGTGGTATAAATGTCTACTGCTTCTTGAGGTAAATGTCGAAGTACAACGTTGGATATGCCATCGACTCCTGCTGACTTCTTCTTCTTTAATGAATCGAAGATGAGCTGGAGCTCAACCTTCGTAATTAACAGGGAACTTGGCCAATTTCACTCGGCGATTATGGCGTTTGCCAAATGATCTTCATTGAACCCGGTGAAACCAAGGTTCTCTGATCTCCATTGCGTGATGTCATTCCGAAGGTTGAAATGATGGAGCAAGGCTCTGTTTTCCGTGTACTTGCAGGAAAGCAGCCCCCACAGCCTCCACTTTCTCCTGCGGATCTTTGACAATAAAGAGGTCATCGTCCAAGACGGCATCCTCTGGATTAATTCCTGCTGTCAGAAGTACGTCTCTGTTGTCTGTCGTTCTCTGAAGCTTAAGATAAGGAAGGTCATTCTGATCATTCCTTCTAAATATCTTGTTAATTTGGGGAAACATGCTCGGGTCGCTAGAATTAACGGCCCAAATTTTGTTATCCTAATACAAATTAATTGACAACCGATAGTTCTCTTTAATTAGTTGGTTGATGTTCTTGATCGACGACTTCAGTGTCCTAATCTCCAGATGGTGAGGGTCAGTAAACCGTCGGTACAAAAGTTAGAGTCTTGTCAGCAGTCCGCTTTTTTGTCTGTGTAATGCGTCAATGGTCGCGTTCCGGTACATGTCGGTTGCGTCCCGTTGCTTGTATTTCGGTATTGTTCTGTTCATTGTTCGTTTGATTGTCTCGTCCATTTGTTCTAAGTATTGGTCTATTTCGTTATTTGTCAAATTCCTGTTATTTGGTGGGGAAATGTTATTCGAACTGATTTCGCTCGATAAGGCGTTGGTAAAGCGTACCTTACTGTAATTGTAAGGATGCACAGGTACATACTCATCCAACTCCACGAGCTCATTTGGAAGCTGTATAACGGCGGCGAGTCCGCAGTGATCACTGTCGTCGTCGATAGCCGATCCGTAGCCAACAGGTCGACACCATATTCAGTGTTGTATTGACTCATCCAATTGAAAATATGAATACCTCTTTGATTCTGAATTTGATTTCCCCAATCTTGGTGTTTGGCATTCAAATCACCGGCCATGAGAAAGTAATTTTCTTCCAAGCTCAAGCGTAGACATTCGAAAAGTTTTTCAAGCTCTGTCATAAAATCAGTTGGCTGAGGTGATGCCGGTGCATAAGCCGCGATCACATACATTCCCCTAATGGAGAGGAATTCATACGATGCACGCCTCTAACAGCCGAAATCTGCCCAGATCACCATTATATATAACTTTATGATTAAAGCCTTTTCGTATGAAGATTGCGATGACGCCCCCCCTTGAGTGGAGTTGGGTCGATCTCTTCTAACGATATTGTAATTGTTGTTAGTCAACTTATGTTTCTGGTTCAGCTTAGTTTCGCTGGCGATAAACACATCTGGACTTTGGTCTTTCAACAATTGGAAAAGATTAGCTCTACGTTCGGTCCTAATCAGTGAATTTACATTCACAGCAAGGATTCTAAGAGGCCTCTCCGACAGCGCGCCTTTAACCTCTAATTTGCGTTAAGCTAGGCAAAACAGAGTAGAGATAGTCTACCATAGTTGCCTGCTCCTTTATCTGGTTGTGAAGTCCTGTCAACTGGCCTTGAATTGCCAGCAACATGCTTCTTATTTCGGCTTGAGAGTCTGGTGCCTATGGCACTAGGGCCAGTTGGGCTACCTTAGCTTCAGGCTGTACCGTTTTTCCCCTCCCTGCCGCCATTTAGGCGTAGGAAATTTGGGGATTAACGGGCGTTGCTGTAGGAGCACGCGTTGATGGGCGTATCTCTACTGCTGTCTGCTTAGCCGCTTTGTTAATTCTAATTTGCTGAAAAGCTGAGTAACCCCGATAATTAGCAGGGTGCCCCTCCTTTCCGCAAAGTGAACATCTTAGCTGGGTCATGTCTTCGACCCGTTCCTCCAACAGTCCAACGCACTAACCATCATGCCACGAGGTACTACGTGACTAACTAACTACGTTGAGTTAGTTAAACAGTGCATATTTTCAACTTTTAAAGACTTTTAAAAAGTTCCGATGGAAATGTATGTCGTTTTCGTATAATTTGGACTCCTATGGAACATGGACATGGTAGGAGTGAAAAAGGAGTGGAAAATGTGTAGGTACTCCAAACATCCAATCGAAAACGACATAAGAATCAGCCAGCAGATGCTTGTTTTATTGTATCATAGACAGTTCAACTATTTTGCGTTTGGGATTGTAGCTTAACTTACAGTTAGAGTGCCCGCATGAGTCTAGTGAGTAAGTTGTAAGATATTTATAAGTAGGCCAGTTTTTATAAATTTTTGCTATAAGTTGAATGAAAATAAAAATAAAAACGTGTCGTTCTCGGTGTTCAGAGTTATTATAAAAAAGATAATCAAATATTTTTGAAAATTTATTGTGAATAAAAACAAAACCTGTAAATGCTCCGAACAGGTTAACATTCAATTTTAATATTTTATTTGAATATTATTTATAGAGATGGGTAGCTATTATACGAGTATGATAAGAGTTTCCAGCGAATTATTAATAACTCCCGATTTAGTCTTCAAAATCCTATTGATCGGTTCGCATAAGTTTACTCTTAAAATGATTCACATATTATCATCGACGGCGGCAGCACCGTTAATTGTTTTTCTATTTATATTATTATTTTTTCATTGTAATTGTTCAGATCCAACTTCAACAACTACAGGTAAGCTACTCAAGACGTCTTGTAATATATTTTTATTGTTTGTTTTGATTTAATATTATTTTTTTTTTTCATATTCTCGTAGAATTGCCCCTGCCAAATAGTATGTTGTGTTTTAATTTGACTTAATTGACTATATGCTTTTATTGCTTTATTTTGTTAGAAGCATAATTATAATTATGAGGAAATTAATTTTTTTTAAGTTGAATACCATATCATCGGAGGAGAAGAAGCATATCCTGGAGAATTTCCTTTCATGGTTTGTTATGAAAAATACTCATTTTGCTGAAAGTTTTTAATTCTTTTTTATTATAATCTACAAAGGCTGCCTTGGGATGGATAGACAAATCCGGAAACTTATCATTTCATGGAGCTGGAATGGTGATAAGTCCAAAAATGATCTTAACAGCTGCACATTGCGTGTACCTAGATGGGTGAATATTATTTAACTTTTAGTACTATTATTTTTGTTTTTTGCTATGCGCGGGTAACGTGGGGTTTGAAAAATATAATTCTTCTTCTAATAGAATATGATTATGGTTTAAGTACATTAACAAGTTTGATTGTTAAACTTTATGTGCTAGTTTAGAGCAAACACCAAGAAAATATACTTTTTTCATCTAATTTAAATAAGCTTTGCCTTAAAAAAAAAAACACATACTGTAGAGGTTTAAGACAAAGATAAATGCATTAAATACTTAGATGCATTTATGGCCAACTTTTCAAGACAATTTGCGTACTTCGGAGGATTTAAACTCGAGCAGAGCAATTTAAATTGAAAACCCTGCCTGAGCGAAATACATTTTGAACTAGAAAGCTAATGTGAACTTCTTATTGAATTCCAATGAGTCATTCTATGTTGAATAAAACTAGAGTTAACGCACCAAATGTGGTGAATTAACTCCTAAGCTTTAGATCTCGCATTAAAAATTTGAACTTTAAGTCAAAATCATTTTGAACACCTTAAACCTGATGGCTATAAGGTATATTTAGATTCTTCAGGTTGCGATGTATTTCAAGATAATCCGATGACTTCCCTTTTTTTATAATCGGACCTGTTTTTTTTTGTTATTAAAATGATTAAGCATCATCTCACTTAATACCTGAAACATAGTAAATTATTTTAGTTTTAAATTATTTCAAATTATTGATTGTAAAGATTTCAATTTTTTACTTAAGAACAACATGGTAAACAAATAAATTAGGAATAACTTTATTGTGTTATTGTATTAGTTGTCTGAGTTGGGACATAACCAGAAAATATGACTGGTGTATTTTTAGACCTACTAATGTACTTTGAAAAAAATCCAGTTAACAGTCATTCCAGTGATTATAATTTTTAATAAATAATATTTGTGATTATCATAATTGCGGCAATTGACGTCAAGCAGTCTCGCAGAAAGGTAAAATGTCATACAAATTTGGAATTTCCAGTCGCACTTGAAATTTTGAATGCTCCCTGCTGAGACTAATATTTAATATGTAATTATTCCACATCCAATTCTAGACACGCCCACTTAAAAATTTACGACTTCTTAATACTACTTACTTATTTACTTATCCGGCTCCCGATCTATGGAGGGTCTCTGCCTGAGATATTGCGGTCTTCCATCGGTTGCGGTCCCTCGCACGCTCCCTCCAGTCGTCGAGACCAAGCGCTCTTGCGTCAGAAATCGCCTGATCCCTGTAGCGGAGGTTCGGTCTTCCTGGTCGTCTCGAACCTGGGGGCTGGGATTCGAAGATTTTCTTGGCTGGAGCATTGTTGTCCATTCGCTCGATGTAGCCGAGCCAGTGTAGTCGGCGTGTTTTGGGTCTTTGGACTACATCCATATCTTGGTACAGCTCGTATAATTCACGGTTAAATCTTCTCCTCCATTCGCCCTCCTCGCATATTGGACCAAATATCGGCCGAAGAATTTTTGTCTCGAAAGTGCTCAGTATCAAATCCCCTTTTTTACTTATCGTCCAGCAGTCAATGAAAAGATGGTGGGTCTCGACTTGAAATTCGTTCGTCTTTTCCAGGATTCTCAAAGTGAAGATTTGTTCTATCATTGATCTGCCTGGCCTGAAGCCACACTGGTACGTGCCGATCATAGTGTTGCAGAAAGGTTTAAGACGCTCACATAGTACGTTGGATAGGATCTTGTATGCAACATTAAGCAGGGATATACCTCTGTAGTTTTTGCAGGACATAGGATCGCCTTTTTTGTAGATTCAGCATATGGATCTAATTAACCAGTCATTGGGTATACTTTCCTCCTCCCACACTTGGTTGGTGAGATGGATGCATGCACCCTACCAGGACATCTCCTCCACACTTGAAGAGTTCCGCAGGTAGGCCATCGGAGCCGGCGGATTTGTTGTTCTTAAGCTTGTGGATGACTTTCTTAATCTCTTCAGTACTGGGTGCTGGGACTGGATCTTCATTGACTGGCCTCATGCTTCTTTGTTCTCCTGTCGCTTCCTCTACAGAATGCCCATTGAGCAGCTGCTGGAAATGCTGCTTAAACACGTCAACAATTCCCTGTGCTTCGGTGACTAGGTTCCCTTCGCTGTTTCGAAGAGCTTGCGTGCCGGTTTTATAACCACATGCTAGTTGCTTGGCGGTTTTGTAGAACTGGCGGGTGTTGGTGGCCGTGCTAGACTCCTCGAGATACCTGAGGTGGGAGGCTGCGGATGCTCTTTTCCTTCTACGCAGGGTTTTCTTCTCTTTCCTTCTTATTTCACGGTACTCCTCTCTTGCTGCTCTTGTTTTCCGTTGCAGCATTTGCATTCGTACATTTTCCGTCCCCTGCTTCAATACCGCGCATTCTTCATCATACCACGGGTTCTTTTTTTTAGGTGGTTGATAGCCTATGGTGGTCTCGGCTGTCTCCTTAATGACGTCGCGATACAAGTTCCACCGGTTGTTGACACTTGTGGGTGGGGGTACGGCAGAGAGTTTCCCGGTTAATTGCTCACTGTAGTCTCTGGCTTTCTCAGATGTGCTAAGGCATGCAATGTTGAATTTCTTCCTTTGGGCGGTCTTCGCTTTCTTTTCATTGGTCATTCGGGCTTTGAACTTTGTCACAACAAGAAAGTGGTCAGAGTCCACATTTGCACCTCGGAATGTTCGCACGTTCAAGATGTTCGATGCGTGCCTTGCGCCAATTAGAACATGGTCGATTTGGTTGGCGGTTCGACCATCTGGGGATCACCAGGTTGCTGTGTGTATCCTTCGCCTGGGGAACCTAGTGCTACTTATCACCGTATTACGAGCTGCAGCAAAGTCGATTAGTCGAAAGCCGTTGTCTGTTGTCGTTTCGTGGAGGCTGTCCTTTCCAACTAATCCGCCAAAGATATTTTCCTTTCCGATTTTAGCATTGAAGTCTCCGAGCACGACTTTGACATCGTACTCCGGACAGGCTCCGTAGGCTCCGTCCAGGAGGTCGTAAAAATCCTCCTTGTTAGACTCCTCCGCTTCATCGGTAGGGGCGTGTGCACATGCACATATTAGGCTGATGTTTTGGAAGGTAGCTTTGATGTGGATCACAGCTAGGCGATCGCTGATCGGCTTAAAATCGATGACTCTCGATCTAAGTCGATTTCCCACGACGAATCCGCATCCTAACATGTGCAATCTTTGATGACAGCTGTAATAAATGTCGCAATCTTTTCTTTTCATAACCCCTGATCCTTTCCATCGTATCTCCTGAATCGCGGTATTATCTGCCTTGTCTTGTACTGCAGTATCATCAGAAAAAATGGCCATGATAGCGTTGATGTCCACTGGAATATCCCTTGTATATAACAGATACAGGGTTGGTCCTAGGACACTTCCTTGTGGTACACCGACTTCAATTTTCTTTAGTTCCGAGTAATTTTGGTCGTACCGTACTTTAAAGAGTCGGTTCGTAACGTAGGATTTCATATTTCGAAGTACAGGCTGGGAAGATCCCTATGGAGGTTCAACTCAAGTTCCAAGTGCTAAACTTTGTCAAAGGCTTGAGCAACATCTAAGCATATAACCGAGCATACTTGTTTTTCTACAAGTTCCTTTTCCACAACATCCGTGATTCGATGCACTTGGTCTATCATGGAATGTTTATTTCAAAATCCAAACTGGTGGCTCGGAGTTAATCTCATTTTTTTCTATTATTTTGCTAAGTCATTTCAGGAGCAGTTTTTCCATGATTGGTATAAGCGATATAGGTCTATAAGATGTTAATTCTCTTGGTGGCTTACCTTGTTTAGGTATAACAATGACTTCTGCAATCTTCCAATGATGTGGCACATATCTTATTTTAAGGCATGCATTTATTATAAATTGGAGTTTTTTGAAGGCTATTGAAGGCATTTCTTTCAAAACCTGAGCGGTTATCAGATTGTACCCTGCGATTTTTTGTTGGACACTTATATTGACACATGCTTCTTACTTCTTTGAGCGTGACAAAAGGAATTTCACATTCGTCGTTTCTATCAACAAACTGTTAGGGATTTGTAGCTGTGCTTGATGGAAATGGCTTAAAAACATTCAGCGAAGAGATCGGCCTTTTGTTTTGGGTTTTCGATTCATTTACCATCTTGAGATTTTTCTGGCGGGTTTTGTGTCGGTGGTCTTTTTAGGCGCTTAGCTGCTTTCCATAAGGAATACTCCGCATCCGCCGTCAGACTATTCAGGAATCTTCTAAGTGAATCACTTTTAAACTCACAGATTCTATCTTTGGTTCGTTGTTAAGATGGTTAAAAATAGCCTTATCATATATTTATGTATTTAAATGAAAAAAAACATACTTTATTTCTACCTGTTATATAGTTTTATAACAATTTTAGTTTTATTTAGTTTAGGTACTTTACCTATTCTTTTTCTATAAAAAAGATTACAAAGGGTGGTTAAATTTGCAGGCCCGATGTTGATTTTGAATAAAACACAAATTATTTAAGAAATTATTGTCATTTATTTTTACTATGATAATAATATTGGTATGGTTCAATTATGTGCGGAACTAAATATCGGCCAAATAGCAGCCGCGACCTCGGCGGCACACCTCCATCTGATGGACCAAATTTTCGATGACGTTGAGGCATAATTGACTTTCTATGCAGTTAATGTGCCGAATTATCTCATCCCTTAGCTCTTGAATTGTTGCTGGCTTATCGACGTACACCTTTTCGTTTAAATAACTTCAAAGAAAGAAGTCCAACGGTATCAAATCACATGATCTTGGCGGCACCACGTGAAATAACACGGCCATTGAATTTGTCGCGCAAAATAGCATTGTTTCGTTAGCTGTGTGGCAAGTGGCACCTTCCTGTTGAAATCACAAATTGTCCACACCCATTTCTTCCAATTTGGGCCATAAAAAGTTCATTACCATCTCACGATAGCGAACACCATTCACAGTAACTGGCTGACCGGCATCATTTTGGAAAAAATACGGCCCGATGATGCCACCAGCCAATAAACCGCACCAGTCACTTTTTGTGGGTGCTTTAGTTCTTCGACAATCACTCTTGGATTATTATTCGCCCAAATTCGCCAATTCTGCTTATTGGCGATGAAGATGAAGTGCACGAAATGCATTTTGATTTGAACTCCCATTTTCATAATAAGCCTGAATAACTTTAACGCTTTGCTCGATTGTAGCGAAAAAGTGTACATACACTGAGACCAGAAAAAATAGCTCGAATCGTATGGGAAACCTTGAAATAATTAATTCAAGAAATGTTAAAATTGGTATCGACGCAGCGTTGCACTTTCTATAGCCAGTGGCGTATTTAAAGATTTGGCGCCCCGGGCCTATAAGTTTTGGCACCCCATCAAAAATGAAAAACTCTAAAATCTCTTATACGAATGTTATAATGGTCAATGTTGTCCTGTTGTTTCCTAATAAATTATTGATGGTTAAAGTAAGTTTATTTTCAAAGGTACTTAGTTAGCATTTTTAGGAATTTGAAAATTCTCAAAAATTTTTTGGTGGGGCTAGGGAGCGGGTCGAAATTCTGGTTTCAAAATTCTGCTTTTCAAAATTTAATTTTTTCTAAAAAATTTTGTTTTTCAAAATTCTGTTTTTTAACAGGGACGATACTTATCAAAAATATCGTTTGGTTTGGTATCGTGGCCAGTATACATAAGCCCTTTTAGAACTAAGGTACAGACATAACAAATACTATTTTAAAAACTAAATTCTTGCAACCACAAATTATTTCACACATTTATCATCATAATGTTCAGTCAAAATTAAGGATTTAAAGAGGTGGATTAACTGATATAGTGACGTCCCTTAGTTTGGCGGGATCAATAATAACACAGGTTTAAACGGTTTTTGACAAGGACAGAAAAGACTTCTTCTTTTAAATGTTATTTGTGGCGCTAAGTGCAACTCCATCATCCATTTTACGCCATTAGCTCTGATTTTTGAGATTATCCGTTATAAAACTTAAAAAAGGGTAGCTTTTCATTATTTTTGAGTCTCATATCCTGAACTGAAAGTACAAATTTTCTTTTTTCTTCAAAATTAAGTAAAAATATAGGTACCGTTAAGTAACAGTTTTTGATATTTTTGTATACTAAAAACTACACTATACCTACAAAAATACAATGTTTTTTTTTACCAAAATCGGTTGAGCCGTTTTCTAGACAAGTAGGCTTTCTCATAACGGTTGTGCAACAAGCAGATAAACTACAGTTATTTTTGAAGCTAAAAAAACTGAATTTCTACTCTAGAAAGTTTAAAAAAGACCTTTTTCAGTTAAAAAAAAATCATTTCAGTGGCTTTGGCTATCAAAGTACAAGATAAGACAGACAGACTTGCTCCAACCACTTTTTTTCGTCTTCTCTATCATCGTAGATAGTGTCATGTTCCATTATTATCTCGATTTTTTCTAACTTACGAACCATTTGTCGTGTGTCGTAGAAAAAAACTTGTGAAAAATGTAATGTTCTGCATTTGTGTACCTTTACTCTAAAAGTATAAACTACAAGAATTTTGTATACTTATATTTACATTTATGTACAAATAAAATTACTAAATTTTCTTAAAAAAACTATACACATTTTTCGCATAATGACCTCTAAACAATATAAATATTTACTAAAAAACGTTATTTTAAAATGCCGGCTGACAACCAACTCTTACAGCTTCGCCATTTATTAAGCCTATTCAGGAGCTTTCGCTCCTTTATACTAATTCGAATCATACAATTTGATCAGTAGCTACACATTTTTACACTGTGACAAATGTTTTTTTTTTCGCCTCAGCCAAGTGGGGTAAGTTTTTATTTAGGGATTTTCTTCTTGGGATGACATTATCTACATACAACCATTCCGAAAACATTACTCATACGTCTTGCCCAATCATTTTTATTTCAGCAAGCTTCCTGATACAATTTATGTAGGGGGTGAACCTCTTACAGAAGATGATGAATATAAGCGAAAATCGGTAGCTAAAGTGACAATTTATCCTCAATATGACCCACATCAGGGATACGATGACATTGCAATTATGGAATTAACCAAACCAACATGGTATAAATACTTTTAAAAAATCGAATAAATATTCAAAAATTAACTTGATTTTAAATTTGGCTCAGGTTTCCACCGATTTGTTTATGGGATAGTGAGAATCTGAACAATGATGAAGTCACAGCCATTGGATATGGGTTAACGGAGTTTGGTAAATAATAAATATTATAAAATCAATAAAATACTATCTTAATGAATTGTTTTTTTTTTTTTATTTAAAACTTAATTTATACTTTAGCTGGATCAGGTTCTCAAGCTTTATTGAAGGTCAACTTGACCGTATTTTCATCTGAATACTGTGCGCCTTTTTTCAAACGTCAAAGAAAATTCAAATCGGGCATAGCAAATACTCATATCTGTGCTGGTGATAAAGATGGAAAAAAAGATACATGTCAGGTTGGCATATGAAGAAGAGCCTTAAAAAAAATATATAATTTATTTTTTATTTTTCTAAAAGGGGGATTCTGGTGGACCGCTTATTGTAAGGCATAACGATTTTAATTTCGCTGTGGGAATAACATCTTCAGGACAGGCTTGCTCAGGATTTCCACCAGCAATTTATACAAAAATCTACCCGTACATGGAATGGATAACTAATGTGTTAAAGGAGAGGGGGCAGTTCTTACAAACATGTATACCTCCAGACGATGAAGATTTTGTTTACACTGTAGATTTATCAAATTTCGGCGCTTAAAAAGTTGTAGCTCACCAAAATGAGTATAAATAATAATTAGAATATATAAAAGAATTGTATGCTCTTTTGTGCTATTTTGTGTTGAATTCTCGATTTGTGGGCTGTTTAACTATTAGTTTTATGCAATCTTGAGTCACCATCAATTTAAGCTATCACAAGTTTATCACCCATTCCAATAAAAGCAGAATCATAATTTTGTGTTTTTTGTGTTATTGTTGAATGCTAAGTGTGTGTTATTAACGAACGAAATCAGTGACGATGCGTCAAGCGGCAGAAAGACATTTTAGACAGCATCCCCCCAAGCTAATCGAAAAAAAAACAGAAAACATCGGTCTTCTTGAAACAAACTTTACTTAAAGGCTATTGAATAATTATCGGAAAAACATCTTAGCATACTTAGGAGCTAAGAAGTTCAAGAGTTTTTATTGCAAAAATCATTGTCTGAGTGTGTGAAGTTAGCCCCCCTTTTTTGGAATTTGTTATTTTTAAAAGTTGTTCCAGATTGTTCCAAATTTTGTTTGAAACATATCCAAAAATGGGGGTTTTAGACCCAAGAAAACGGTTTTTGACCTAGCCCCCTTTTTTCAAAAACCTAAATTTTGAAAATTGTTTCAGATTGTTCTAGTTGTTCTGAACATTGTTCCAAATTTTTGAACCTCTCTGTTCAATATTTCAAAAGTTATGGGCAAAATTCGAAAAAAAATTGAATGAGTCCTCGGAACAATTGGATTTAGGCGATCCTGCACTTGGAACAACTTCTGGATTTTTGAATTTTGTAAAAGGGGAGCCAATAGAGTTTTTTTAAAAATTCAAAAACCTGAAGATGTTTTTTTAAAAATCGGTCTTAGGCAGTTTTAGCTAATGTAAGGACACCATATTTCCTCAAAACATGTATGTGTTATTAAGTATTGAAAATAAAAACTTAAACAAAAAAAAAAAAAAAATTGGAGCCATACATGTTCGAAAAAAAAATGAAAAAGGAAGAATTCCAAAAAAGGGGACTACAATTTTTTCGAATTTTGCCCATAACTTTTGAAATTTTGAACAAAGCTGAGGTTCAAAAATTAGGAACAATGTTCAAAACAACTAGGCCAATCTGGAACAATTTTCAAAATTTAGATTTTTGAAAAAAGGGGGGCTAGGTCAAAAACGGGTTTTTGGGTCTAAAACCCCCATTTTTGAATATTTTTCAAAACAAATTTGGAATAATCTGGAACAAATTTTAAAAATAACAAATTCCAAAAGGGGGGCTAACTTCACACACTCTCATTGTATGGGTCATTGAAGATGAGAAAACCGCGGTGCGGAGTGCTCTTACATTAGAGGATGCAATTTTGATAGAGGGTAGTCCAAAAAGCCCCCTTTTTGTAAATCATTTAGTGGTAAGTAATAAAATAAATCATGAAAGTTACTTTTTTCACGGAGATCATATTGACTTAATTTTGATGTCATGTGCTTGAGCATTTTAAACTACCCTGAAAACAAATATCATATTCATAGTTGTAACCCACAGTACACAAATAGAAGGTATTATATTGAGCAGGTTGTCTAAAATTCGAACTGTGATTTGTCTGCCGTATTATAACAACAATAAACACGAAAGAAATAATTTAAATAACACTAAAAACCAATTTTCTTTTTGTCAAAGTAGTAAAATAATAATTATGAAAATTAAATACGAGTATCTTGAAACAATTTTATTTTCTTATCAAGTTACAAAGGAATACATGCATAAACAACAATAATATTCAGTCACACAACACGGGATCCACCATTTTCCACTGATTTTGAGTTATGCGCAGAACTGACCAAAAATAAAAACTCTAATGATATTACATTCAATATGTGTACTGTGGGTCTAACCAAGGTAAATTTTACAGTTTGATAAACCACAACTTCCCCCCCTCTTTATTCTTTATATTTCATAAAAATCGATCTATTTTTCCACTCAAAGTGAGTATTAAAAATTTTAAACTGAGTATCAAAAATTCACATGAAAAAACAATGATATTTTCATAATGATAATTCACGTGTATTTTCATTTCACAAGAGGTGAGTACTACACTCTTCCATGTGAAATATATTTAAGGACTATTCTGATTCTTCAATGTTTTCACCCAGTTTTATAATGGGAAATATTTTTTTGTTTTGAGAGATTTTCTGTAACATTTTACCCTTACTTAAACTTGGAGATAAAAAAGCTGCATTGTAGAATGATTTTCACAACATTTTTGTTTAAGCTATGAAAATATACATTTACAATTAATAAATAAATTATTAACTCTCACTTCATTAATTTAAAGTTATTTCATTGCTAAAAATATGTAAGCTTTGAAATAATGTCGACAAAAAACGCGTTAAAAACCGAAAAATTGGCTTACTTTGAGCTAACTGTACTACCTCAATTGATCTTTGAACAATTAATTCTTGAATGAGTTTTTTTGAAAGGATATTTTAATTAGTTTTATCTCTGCTAAAATTTTGTTTGAAGCAAGTTTTTTTTGGCACCAAAGAGACAATCTATAGAGACGGAGGTCTCATGCAATGAGAAAAATGCCAGCGGATGAGCTGAAGAGGTAGGTAACAAGTCAGGCGGAGTCTTATACCTAATTTACAATCAAACATAACATCCTTATACTTAACTTAACTTTATATTTTACTGTAAACAAAATAGGTGGTTAACCGCATTTACCTCTTAAAATCATATCTTGTAAATAGCAAAGGTCTTTTGGAATTGCAAAAAAAAAGAAAAAGGAAAAA
Source organism: Dasysyrphus albostriatus (assembly GCA_946251815.1). Taxonomy (NCBI): domain Eukaryota; kingdom Metazoa; phylum Arthropoda; class Insecta; order Diptera; family Syrphidae; genus Dasysyrphus; species Dasysyrphus albostriatus. The sequence goes on from OX276335.1 coordinate 59,467,873, forward strand.
GTTGAGTAAATCGCGAAGTTTTTCAAAATATGCCTTCCTCTCTCTTCTCGAAGCAAATAGTTTTTGAATGTTTGCTTTGCGCTTCGAATCTCTCGCGAGTAATTTGTATTAGCATTGTAGGAAAATGCCTAGCGAAGGCTTTTTCTCGTTCGTGATTCTTTTTTTAATTTTTCTCGAAAATTTAGTTGGGGATAGGATTGAACTTGGCCATTAAAATTCGGCAAGTTTTGTAAAGACATCCAATAACTTGTTGAAATTGTGTTTTTGAGAGTGAGAGTAAAGTTTCGTTCAGATTGAACAACGGCGGTTTTCTGGGGAGGTACACATTTGTACTTTCAACGATAAAATTAATTATTTGACTACAAGAAATAATTCCAACATTTGCAGAGGATTGAAATTACTTGAAAAAAAAAAAAAGTCATCTCTCATACTTTTTCAAGAAAAGAACTTGCCGATTTTTTCATAAAATGTTCGTATTTTTTCACTTGATACGTCTACTGGAGACTTTGAAAAACTAACTCGATGGCTTTTTTACCACTTTGGCACATCGTAATGAAGAGATGTTGATGACTTATTGGATGTTGAAGCGATGTTTTGAGATATTGATGGATTGTTCAAATCATTTTACACAACATTGACTTCCGGTTCGTTATATTTTTATGGAGTATAAAAATCATCGAATGTATATTCAATCTCAATTTCACCCACTAATTCATTTGGGAACACGAACACGTTTCTATCTTCCAAAATCTGCACATTATCATCAATCTCCTCACCATCGCTGACATCTTCAATTTTTGGAGGCAAGATTATAACATTTGTTTGAACTGCCGCATCTAAACTCAAATTAAATTCGTCTTCTTCGTCACAACTCGGGTTCATCAATAACTCTTTAAGTTCTCTAGCTGATTAAAGCTTTTTGCAATACATAATTTTAAACTGTTTTTTTTAAGGCACAGATATATTTCTTTAACTGCACAACTCACAGTTTATAAGTAAAAAATAAATCGAATGCAAAAAACTTATATTGGTTTCATTTTTTACTGCGAATCAGAATATGCACCCCCATCACTCCATCAGTACCGTACCTGAGTACAGTAGAGACATTTTGAGTAAAACACTAAAAAAATACCCATGTGTTTTATATTGGAAATTTCAAGTGCTTGCCGGCACGTGTTAACGTTGACCGATTTAAAAAAAAAATATCCACAAGTTTTTTTTTAAATAACCTCTATCACTTGTTGGAGGGAGGGGGGCGAGAGAAATAAAAAAAATTAAAAATTTTAATATAGTAGTCAATAAGCTTTTATTTTTTGACTGATACTTCTTTTAAACCACTGGCACACGTATAACGGATTAAAATAACAAAACGAAACTTATAAGATTTAAAGATCAAAGTAAGAACTAAATGTTCTGAAAGTTTCCAATTTTTTCATTCAGTCAAACATGTCGATATTATAGTCTAAAAACTGTGATTTTTCAAAATCTAAAAATTTCAAGTAGAGATTTTCAATACAAAGAGTGAGTTGAACAGGTCAATTTTAGGTTTGACTTCTTTTATAATAAGTGTACTAGTCTTGACACCAGAGTCAGTTGAAAACGACAAAAAATCAGAAAAACACTCGTTCTTTCAGCACCGTTTTCTGTATTGTTTGACATTGATTATGTGAATTAAAATGCAAGTCACAATTAAAACTATTTTTAAGCTTTAATATGTCATATCAAACGTTTTGATATCTTTAATAGACATTTTTTTATAGCAAAAATACTGAAGCACTAAACTGACGATTTCCAAATACTTCAATGGGACAGGAGGGGAATGAGGTATGAGAAAATTAAAACACGGTGGATATCCTTCCTTTGAACCATAAGGGATATTCTCAAACAATTTGAAAAAAATTTAAAATGGGTTGGCATTTTCGATTTGACGATTTCATATGGAATGACTCTTATACCATTTGATTCAGGGAAAAAGCTTATTTTTTTGTTCTACGAGTTTTGAGTTCCTCGCATAAACCCTAGATGAAAATTCATTTTTTAAGAATCTCAAATCGCGTTTTCTGAGGGCACGAATAATGGATTTTAATAAGCTTTATTTAGGGTTGACGAAGTGAGCATTGTAAATTGATGCGAATCTCACAAAAATATCGATAGGGTTACCAACTGAAGTATTTTATGGTCAAAAACCATGATATGATCACAACAAATAGATATTTACTGAACACCACCAAAAGGTATGGTGACATACACGTTTATGCAAAGGTATTCCTAATAAGCCGAATCCTTGTTATCCTTTTTATTTGGTGGTGAGTTGTGGTTTTTGATTTTGTTATCCTTCAAATAGTATTGTAGAGACAGTTGGATTTTTAAATATATTTTTAACGGGTGATTTTTTAAGAGGTTTAGAACTTTAAAAAAAAAAAAAACACAAAAAATTCGAAAAAATGAATGAAATATTTATTTGAATCGATAGTTTGAACCTTGCAATTTAATGTTTAAAGATAATTTCATGCAAATGTTGACCGCGGCTGCGTCTCAGGTAGCCCATCCGCTGAGTCCAATTTTGGCATACTCTTTCACACATATCGGCCGGTATCTCACGAATGAATGCATGGATGTTGGCTTCCAGTGCGTCAATCGAAGCGGGCTTGTCCCTATAGACATTAGCCTTGACATACCCCCACAAAAAATAATCTAATGGTGTCAAATCGCACGATCTAGGCGGCCAATTGACCGGCCCGAAATGTGAAATTAACTGTTCACCAAACTCGCCTCGCAATTGCGCCATTGTTTCGCGTGCTGTGTGGCATGTGGCACCGTCTTGTTGAAACCACATATCATGCAAGTCAAGAACTTCCATTTCGGGCAAAAAAAAGTTTGTTATCATCGCTCGGTAGCGTTCACCATTGACAGTAACGCTGCGATTCGCATCATCTTTGAAGAAATATGGCCCAATAATGCCGCCGGCCCATAAACCGCACCAAACAGTGGCTTTTTCGGGATGCATTGGTAGCTGTTGCAATGCTTCTGGCTGATCTTCACTCCAAATGCGGCAATTATGCTTATTTACGTACCCATTCAACCAAAAATGAGCCTCATCGCTGAACACAATTTTTCGATAAAAAAGCGGATCCTCGGCCAGCTTTCCAAGAGCCCATTCACTGTAAGACGATCCATGGTTAAATTGCAAACCAAACTAAAGCTGTTTGACAGTGACACAAGGTACTAAACACACGTCAGCTGTCAAAACCAGTGTTGCCAAAACCAAACCAGCTAAAAAATCACCCGTTATAACGATCTCCTGCTTTTTATTTGCAGTTGTATCCTTTGAAGAACTTGAAGCCATTTTAAGTATGTTAATTTAAACAGCACACAAATAATATCTCCTTAAACCTTTAAAAGTTAATGTTTAGTGTACTGCCTATTTAGGAAATTTAGATTTATTTTTAAAGAAGGTAACTACTCGTAGTATATTTTTAGAAATTATTATTGCCAATTTTGTTAAAAAAAACTACTGAGGTTGGCAACACAGAAAGCAAAAAATCCGTTGTTTTACTTTAACTTTTTGCCTGCGTTACGATCGGAATTCACGGTTAATTTTAAACTGTTTTTGTTTCTCTGTAAGTAGGTATGTATAGTATATGTATGTGATAAAATATAAAATGGATGAATGAATATTTGAATTTTTATTCGGAATACAAACAAAACCTGTTAAAGATCTGAACTGGTTAGCATTCAATCGAATTTGAATATTTTATTTGGAAATAATTTATAGGCATACATAGGTATGTACCTACTGTAAGAAAAGTTTATTGCGAATTATTATAATAATTCGCATATCAGTCTTAAAAATGGTATTGATCGGTTCGCTGAGGTTTACTCTTAATATGAGTCATAAATCATCATCGGTTGCGGTACCATTAATCGGGCTTCAAGTTCTTCTATTTATATTATTTGTTGATAGTAAATGTTTATATACAACTTCAACAACTTCAGGTAAATATCCCAAAGCGTCTTAATTTTTTTTTTTTCATACCTATTTAATTTGTTCTTCCATAGAATTTCCCCCAGTTTCTTCTTCATTCGATGATGATGATGGTAAGTGCTTAAAAAGCCTATGGTGTTTTTTATTGACCATGCTAACATTCGCTTTCATAAAATATAAGCAGCACAAATTAATGACAAAATTTATTATTTTAAGACTCATTCTTTATCATCGGAGGAGAATCAACATATGCTGGAGAATTTCCTTTCATGGTTAGTTAAGAAAAATTCCTAAAATCTTTCAGAAAGTTTAAACTTAATTATTTAATATAATCTGCAAAGGCTGCCTTGGGATGGATTAATATATCCGGAAATTTAACATTTCATGGAGCTGGAATGGTGATAAGTCCAAAAATGATTTTAACAGCTGCTCATTGTGTGTACTTTGATGGGTAAATATTATTTGTCTTTTTTTTTTTAATATTAAGTACTATTTTTATTGATTGAGTTTCAAAAAAAACCTTTTTCTTAAAAGCTGGTGTTTTGGGGAATTCAGAGGCAATATTATTTTCAAAAAAAATTTATTTGTCTAAATTTATAATTCTGGACTTTTAAAGATTTATTATAACCATCAAGTTTAAGGAAGAAAGCTCCGTTAAAAACTTAAATGGACCGAGAACTATACTTTTTGGTTAGTTCACCCAAAAAAACTTGGATGATCTCCATCTCACCCTACGAAACTAGCCTTAAACCGTTTGTATTTTTTGTGAACGCACTATACATACATTATATATACTTATCTATGATCCTTATATTTGCTTATTTTTTTTTAAATTTCAAAATGGATATATATCCAGGCATCAATAATTAAAAATTAAATTTTCCTAATTTTTCAGATTTTTATTTCATGGCCACCGTCTCTTTCCTTTAACTTTAAGGTACTAATTATGGAGTAAGCGATACTTATTCTAATAACTTGTGAAAAAAAATGATTCAGACGAATAAAATCGTATCGGAGGGGGGTCTATTTCAGCCTATTCAGGCGGGAGGTGTAATTTTCTAATAATTTAGCACAAAGGTGAAAAAGATTATTTAAAAAAAATAGAACCACTTCCATTTTATAATATGCTTTCGAAATAAAATTTTTATTATAAATAGTTTTTACAAAAAAATAATTTTAAATCTTAAAAAAATTTAAAAAAAATTTAAATTTTAAGTTATTTACAATAAAAAAAATATTTAAAAAGTATAATATAGAATGGATTTGTGGCTTCAAATTTAGTTAAAGCTTGACATTGTAAGGGTTCCAGTTTTTTTTTCAAATATCTTTTTTTTTTCTATTTTTAGGAAATTTTTAGAAAATTTCCTCTCCCGCCAGAACGGGAGGAAAAAGACCCCCACTCCCATACGATTTTATTGTCGTCTGGATTCTCATTTTTATTCGCGTGTTAGCAATTTTAAGTGAAAAGAGTTGTCTGTAAAGTTAGCATAACAATTTTAAGCAAGACCAATGGGACCACGGCAGGAATTAGCATTTTTTTTGCATTTTTAATGCATTTCTATTCCGGATTTTGCAGTTCAACAAACACTGGAACCGGGCTAGTTATGACTCATTAATTTACATATTTGACGTCATTGCCACAATGAATGTTTATTGGAATGATTAGTTTTGAAGCTAAGCAGTCGCCAAAATAAAACATAAATCTGTAGTGAAACGTGAGGATGTAGTTGCTATAATTTTTGATTTAAAAGTTATGACTCTGAAATAAGGCTCTGAATTTGCAGCTTAATTTGCTTTTCAAGAAAAATTAAGGTCCAAATTTTGAAGTCCTTATTTGAAAAAAAAATCGAATAAATACATTTTTCACTGTTAACTTCACTGCATTAGCAGCAAAACAGTCCTTTTCTAGATGAAAAATTACCAATATGTTCCAAATTGACAGTTTCTTTTGCACTCCAAGAAAAAACTCTGTGCAAATTTTGAAGTTCAAATTTGACAAAAACAAAAATCAAAAATTAATTGTGAACTGTAACTTCACTATGAAATTAGCAGAACAGTCTTTTTCTCAGTTATGGAGCTAGATAGAAATTTGCAAAGAGACTCCACATATGCAGTTCTTATGCACTTCAAGAAAAAACTGAGTTCAAAATTTGAAGTCCAAATTTGACAAAAAAAAAAAAATCCAAAATAAACTTTGCACTGATAACTTCACCGTGAAGTAAGCAGAACAGTCCTTTCCTCAGTAACGGAGCTAGCTGGAAAATTGCAATTACATCCCAAATTTGCAATTTTGTTTGTACTTCAAGATAAAGCTCAGATCAAATTTTTAAGTCAAAATTTGATAAAAAAATCGAAAAATTCATTTTGCACTGTTTACTTCCCTGTGAAGTTAGCACTACATGTGCTTTTTTCAGCAAATGAGTTAGGTAGGAAATTAAAGTTATGTCAAAAATTTGCAGTTTTGTGTTTACTTTAAGAAAAAACTCAGTGCAAATCTTGAAATCCAAATTTGGCAACAAAAAATCAAAAATTAATTTTGCACTTCACTGCAAAATTAGTAGAACAGTCCTTTTCTTAATAACGGAGCTAGATAGGGGGCTCTAAATTAACAGTGACAATGAGTCCAAATTTGTAAGTCAAAATTTGAGAAAAAAAATTAATTTTGCACAGTAAACTTCACTATTAAGTAAGAAGTACATGTACATTTTTCAGGTACGATTAAACTAGAAAACTTAAGTTGTGTCGCAAATGAGCAGTTTTTACGTGCTTCAAGAAAAAAACTCTTCAAATTTTGAAGATCAAAATTGGCAAAAAATCGAAAAATCAGTTTTGTACAACATACGTCTCGTTGTAATTGGTTGAGCTTGCGTTCACACATTTTTTCACATACTTCCCAAACATTTTATTCACACTAAAATGCGTCAAAATATTATACTAGTTAGCAAATAACTTTGTCTTTACTGTGACTAGAAAGGAACTGCTTTGAAAGATATTGTAGGTAAGAAAAATACCTTCCTAGAAATAAAAATATCTCTCTAATCACATTTGTCTTTTTATTGTTTTGTTGTCAAAATTTGACTTTAAAATTTGAATTGAGCTTTTTCTCAAATTGCATTAAAACTGCAAATTTGGAGTCTCACTGCAAATTTTTATCTAGCTCCGTTACTGAGAAACTGGGACTGTTCTACTAACTTTACATGTGAAATTAACAGTGCAAAATTAATTTTTCATTTTTTTTTTGTCAAATTTTGACTTCAAAATTTAAACTGAGTTCTTTCTTTAAGCGCATAAAAACTGCAAATTCGGGATGTAACTGCAATTTTCCACCTAGCTCCATTATTGAGAAAACGAATGTTCTTTTAATTTAACAATGGAGTAAGCAGTTCAGTACTAAATTTTTTGTATATGAGGACTTCAAAATTTGGGGTTATCATTTTCTTGAAATGCAAATTAAACTTAAAATTTAGAGCCTTTTTTCAGATTCAAAGCTAGCCCGGCTTCGAGAAAAGGACATGCACTGCTAACTTCACAGTGAAGTTAGCAGTGCAGTGGGTTACATCCATATTAAGTGAACTGCAAAATCAGGGCGAACAAAGAAGGTTAAATAAAAATCTGAAAAAATTAAGGAAATTGTTTTCAATAATTTGAATCGAATTAGTGCTATCTAAGACCAATCTGTCCAATTTAAGGACCACTTTAATGAGTAGGGATATTTTTGTATGATGTATGGTCAGGGTTACGAGGCAGATTGAGGTGTATTTAAAAATAAAACAATTTCTATTTTTTTTAAATCCGACCTGTTTTGTTTGTTTTGAAACGTTTAACTTAATGCCTAACACGCAGTTCGTATTTCATGATTTCAAATGCATATAAAGAATCTACATTGATCGCAACTTGATTGTTTACTGAAGAGGAGGGGCAAATATGTATATTAGTGTTCAATTTGTTATTGTTTTAGTCGTCTGAGTTGAGATATAACATACAAATATGACTGAAATTTGTTCAGGCCAACAATTAATAAAGGTACCAAATTTGAAAATAATCCACAATAAACAATAATTCCAGTGATTGTTAAACTGGTATTCTCATTAATTGCCATAATTAATGTGAATTGGGATGATTAGTTTTGACGCTAAGCAGTCGCCAAAATAAAACATAAATCTGCAGTGACACGTGAGGCAACGGCGTATACAAGGGGGGGGTCACGGGGTCATGACCCCCCCCGAGAACTCAAAAGATATACGCAAAAACTAATAATAAGAAAAGCAAAAAATATTTGCAATCTTAAAATATAATTTCAAAAAAATTATTTATTTATAGCTTTGGAATAGACAACCTACTCATTATTGGTAAAGATTATTTACCTTCTCCTATCGACATTTATAAGCCATGGACCGAATAATACTATTGGGGTTTTATTGTCGAAATTAATCAATTTTTTTTTTGGTAAGGATTTATCAAATAGATGATTTTGACCACTTCTGCTTTCAGAACATTTCAGCATTGATTTATTTTTTGATTCAAAATCAATTTGGTAGATCTACGTTTTTGGCAGATATACTCGTACCCTCTTTAATGCTCAAAGTATTTTCAATATTGTTTTTGATCGGCTTAACTTACTTATTTTGTGAGAATTTTGTTCAAAATATTAAGGAAATCATCTTCGATAAAAAAAAAATAAATGAATGAATGCATAAAAAAATAACAGACGATATTATACGAATATTACAATGAAAAATAAAAATTTTACTTTAAACCGTATTCCATACACCAGAGCCGTTCCGACTCAAACCCAGTACCAACTTGTTTCAGTATAGGTTACGTACAAATTACCAGCAAAAAAAAAAAACGATTTAACTAGTTGAAATGTCGGTTTATATTGACTTTTTTGCATGTAAGAATATTTATTTTGGTTACTAGTTCATTAAATTTTTAGCTTCGAACTTAGACAAAAAGTCAGCAGCCTAAAAAGAAAGTCGAGAAAAGGATCGACTTTTATCGAATTTTCGATATTTCTTCCCAATATTTAGTACATAGAAAAAAAGTTGATATAAATTGATTTTTTAACCTGTCGACATTTTTATTTTTAGTTCGATATTTTTTCTATCGTTAATTCATTTCAACGCAACGTAACTTAAAATACATCGCTCTGCTTGGAATGTTTGAATGAAATCAACAGAAACTCTAATCATACATTCTTTTAAACACGAATTTAACAGTTACTATTAATTTTGGATTGTGATTAAAATACATTTTCTTTTGATCGTATCGATCGTATATTCGATTGATGACAATCCAACGCAAGTTAAGCGTGCTTTAAAACATTATTCCCTAAACTATGAATTGATCACAATATCGTTCAGTCAAAGTCAATTTGTTCGTGAAATGATCGTCGTTTTTTTGACGCAGAAAGCGTCATGACAAATAATATGTATTCGTTCTGTTTGTTAAAAATTTGTTTTCATCAACGCCAGTCAATTGACTTGCTAAAGCTTTTGACGTTTACAAACATGCTCTCTGCCTTTTCAATAATCATCAACTCAAGTTTTTTACTGCTCAGTTGCTTCGTAGATGATGTATTCAAATTCGTGACTTTCACGAACTTGACTATTGAACACAATACTAACGCAGTAGAATTTGTATTTGCATTTTGCGTATTTTGTGTGTTTCAATTATCATGAGAAAACCCATTGAGAAGGTAATTTTAAATTTACACATATTTTAAACATTTTTGAGAGTTCGAAGACCATTTTGCGTCTGCATTCAATTTTTTGATCTACGGCCAATACTTCACATGTTCATTTTCAGGCATAAATAAAAACAAATTGTGAAAGCTAAGAATTTTCGTCTTCAATAAAAGAGTGGTTCCAACTACCACAATTTATGATTGATAAATGAGAAAATTATCCCCTCATTATTATCCCCTTATCAGATAAGAAAAAAAATTAATGCAAACTGTCCCTAAAAACTGTCTTCAAACGTAAGATATTAAGAAAAATATTAAAAAATATTAATATTAAGTAAAATATTAAGATTAACATCTATAAAATCAAATCAAAAAATCGATACGAAATATTTTTGGTACACAACCCCAAGATCATATTAAAATTTGGGAGTGGATCAAAATTTTGTTTCCAAAACTCAGCTCCTCAAAATTTGTGTTTTACACAGAAAATAATAAGGGTATTCATGCAACGTCGTAAGTTTACAAATTATGTTAAAAGTTTGCATGAACGACCTTTGTTATACATTTGATTAAATGCTAGGTAATTCAATCAGAGATAGAGTGACAATGACGTTTAACCAGTTTGGTTTATTTTACGCAACAAAATACCTTGATAACTTTAACAAAATTGTGTAAATCATTTCCCATACAAAATTTGACAGTTCATTGACCAAAACATATCTTAACAAATTTGTAAACTTATCTACGGTTTTACGAAGTTGCATGAATACCCTTAATATAAACATTTTTAAGCTTTGTCAGCAAATAATAATACAGTAGACGCTCGATTAAGTAAATCTTAAAAAAATTAACTATAGTGAACGCACAAAATTATTTATAAAAACATATTTTTTTACAAAAATGTCCCGAAAGAATTTAACATTGCTTAAGGACACTGAACAAGTGTTTCTCTTTTTTAAACCTCATTGAAAGCTTTGTTTAAAGCTTCAACTGCTGCGAAAAAGGAAACAATCTCGAAAGAGTGAACGGGCTGGTTCTATTACTTCACTATATCGAGCGTCTACTGTATTTTATTTTAAAATGATTAAAAAGGTAATTTAAAAACAGGAGACAAAATTACGCCCTTTTTATATTTTCCAAACTTCTCTTTATTTTGTCAAAATTATGTAAACGGAATTTGGAGAATATTGAGAAACAAAATTTCGAAAGAAAGGTTTTGCAAAACGAATTTTGACATTGCTAAAATTTCGACCCCAACTCTATATAATTACAAAAAAATGGTAACATTTGTGGGACCAGCAGAAATAAATGCCGAAAAAAGTACAAAAAGCGACAAAAATTGAAACCGTGTGGATCAGTCTTTTAACTAATAAATTTATAAGAACTGAATTGGGTATTTGTTTTGGTATGACCCCCCCCAAGAAATGGAGCTGTATACGCCGCTGACGTGAGGATGTAGTTGCTATAATTTTTGATTTAAAAATTAAACTTGAAAATAAAGCGCAGAAACGAAAATACATTAAGAGTTTTTTTAGAATCAAACGAATCCAACGGCAGATTTATTCTATCACATCTGGTTTTTTTTAAAATTAAAATCTTATAGGCCTGCAACTCAACCCCAAAAGCCTTGGAATAAGGAAGCGAGATAAAAGTTTCTAGCAAAGATAATTATAGCCAAAAAATTCCTAAGAATTACTGTGGCGGAAAATGTTCAAATCGTGCTTTAAAGGTCCGTGCACACTGTTTTCCTATATTTTATTATTTACTAATTTGGACTAGAAAAGTAATTTGATAAATCACATTTTTTGAAAACCTTGATTTTGATGTCTTGAGCGTGTCTTGAAAAATATTCTTAGTTTCACCCAATAACTTTCTTATGATAGGGGTAAAAAGGGGTAATTGGGGTTTTTCTCAGGTCTATTTTAAATTTCTTGAAAAGTTAATACAAATATTAAAGCCTATATAATTACGCTCAAAAATGGTCATTTCACTTTTTTCCTAGAATCAATCGCTTCTGAGGTATAGGCTGTATCAAAAAAAAAATGACTTTCACATTTCCTTATTTCCTATATTAGGGGCGTTAGTGAATGATATGAGGGCATAGTTGTCATTTCAACCCAAAGATCTTAAAGAGAGGGTATACAACATTCAATATACCACCAAAATCATATTTTACGACAAAAAAACCGATATTTTGTACTTTTAAACGTTGGTATTTTTTACTCTATTTCATTTTGCGATTTTAAAAATATTAATTGCTGTCAATATTTCAAAATATAATTCAATTAAAAATAAGCTTTTTTTGAAGAGACAATACAAAAATTTGTCTGAATTATTAAAATTAGAAGGATTTAAGAAATGTTGTCAAAATTTGCATGCAGAGTTCATAATAACCATATCGACTTTATCACAAGTGCGTTAAATACTTGCATGACCAACCATTCTTCTGTTCAAAAACTTAAAAGTTCCTATAAAAACATCAGCAGAGACACCCTAAACCTTATGAAAACTAGAAAGATATGGAAAAAGCAGAAAATCTTAAAACAAGGCTTCGCAACCTTAAACCGTCACCTCTGGTTTTTAAGGAAATTAATCAGTTATCAGGTCGAAAAAATAAGTCAGATCCATCCCAATCCCAATTTCATATAGAAATTCAACTCTTTTCGTTAAACCCGACAAAAATTGTCGCTTTTCAAAATTTTTACAGTGAACTGTACTCAAACCAAAATCTTCTAAGGAATCCCACGACCGCCATGGAAATAGCTACTTTAAAAAATTAATTTCTAGCTTGGAATGATAACCCAACTTCTACATCTTTTTCGGCTTTAAGCAAATCTGACTCTCAATCTGGTAATGAATTCGCCTCGATAGACTTTATCAAATCCACCATCCTTGGTCTTAACAACAAAAAATCGTCAGGACCTGACAAAATTTCCAATTTTTTCATAAAAAAAAAAAATGCTATGAATCAATTTTAACACCTTTGACTATTATAATCAATAACTGTATAAATAACTCATAATTCCCTAAGGCCTGGAACGAGGCCATTCTCTTGCCAATCAAGAAAAATGGTACATATATTGAGGTTGACAATTTCAGACCAATTTCACTTATATCAAACCTAGGTAAAATCCTTGAGAGAGCTATTTACAGACAAATTGAAACCTTCTGCCAAGACAATAATATCATACCAAATTTTCAATTTGGTTTTAAAAAATACCATTCCACAGAGCATGCTCTCATTTACCTCGAAAATGTCATACTGGAGAATCTCAGAAAAAAAGAATGCACTCTCACCTGCTCACTGGATCTTAAAAAAGCATTTGACTCGGTATGGCATGATGGCCTTATTTTCAAAATGATTTCTCTCAATTTCCCTACTAGCTCAATAAAAACAATTAACGATTTCTTATCAAACAGTTTCTTTAAAGTCAAAATAGGGTCACATTTTTCAAACCCCATTCAAATCTTCGCCGGGATCCCCCAAGGTTCTTTCTTGGGCCCATACATACATGACATATCTTCTTCACTCGGAACCTCTCAAAGCATCCAATGCGCAGATGACACAATGATTTTTGCTTCTAATGAAAGACCTGATGATGCACTTAATTCCATCAAAAGTCACATCAAACTACTCGTCAACTATTTTAATTACTGGGGTATATCAATCAACTACCAAAAAAACGAACTAATTTGCTTCCGAAATGCTTCTCCTCGCGTTCACCATCTAGCAGTCCGAGAAAGTAAACAGAAACTCTCCATCAACGGCAATACTATCCCTCTAAAGCAACAGATAAAATATCTTGGCATTAATCTACATGAGAGACTTAACCCTCATGCTCGTCTTGCTCTTAAAAAAAGCTGAATTTAAGTTCCTTTTCAGATCTTCCTTTATAGAAAAAAATGTTAAGCTTCTTTTATATAAAACTCTTGTCAGACCTATACTCTCATACGGCTTCATTTCGTGGTTTAAAATATCTCCAATCGTAGCTAAAGAACTCTAAATCTTCGAAAGATACATTTTGAGATTCTGTATAAACAAACATAGAAGACCTGGCGGCAAATGGTATAAAAATACTATAATATATGAAGAATCAAAAACTAAATCTTTACTTTCTTATCTTCATGACCTAGCTACGAAACGAATTCGGTCGTTCAGTTTCCATGAAAACCCCTTGATTAGAAATATCCTTACTACTAATATTGACCATGCTATTATAGATAGATATTATACATCTCCAATTAGCCTAGCAAACTCCTCGTCCACCCAGCTTTTCCAATTACATAACAACGAATTCCTCTCTGACTTTTACAGGAGGGGCAACCCGAATATATATAGACCAGACGACTTCAATGCTAAACACACCCAATGGGGATCTAGGCTCATAACAACGAAAGGCAGACGGCTATATCATGCGGCCCGCAAATACGACTGCGAATTTTATTAATTTTATTCTTCTGGCTCGCCAACATATTGGCCATATGATTCTAACAAAATACCAGACCTTATAGACTTTTTCGTAGTAAAAGGTATTAAACGAAACCATATACCTAAGTGTTGAAGGTAATTACGATTTATCGTCAGATCATACTCCAGTAATATTATCACTGAGCGAAGCAGAAATAATAGAAAAAAGTAATCCTAAGCTCGTGAACAAAAGAACAAACTGGAACGAATTCAGAGATAAACTTGAAAGTTTTATAAACCTAAGATCCCCAATGCAAACAATTGAACAGATTGATCATGAAGTAGAACAATTTATTGCTGATGTGCAACAGGCTGCAGAAGAAAGTACTCCAACAATTTCGAACTCAAGAGAAAAAGAAATAAAATATCCTGTCGAAATAAAGGAGCTGATCTTGGAGAAAAGAAGAGCTCGAAGAAAATGGCAAGCTACGAGATTTCCAGGGATTAAGGCAGTTTTTAACCGTCTTAACAATGAACTAAAGAAAAGAATCTGTGAATTTAAAAGTGATTCACTTAGTAGATTCCTGAATAGTCTGACGGCGGATGCTTCTAAAGAATACTCTTTATGGAAAGCAGCTAAGCGCCTAAAAAGACCACAGGCACAAAACCCGCCAGTAAAATCTCCAAGATGGTAAATGGATCGGAAACCCTAAACAAAAGGCTGATCTCTTCGCTGAACATCTCGCGAATGTTTTTAAGCCATTTCCAGCAAGCACAGCTACAGATCATTTACAGTTTTTTCATAAAAATGACGAATGTGAAATTCCTTTTGTCACGCTCAAAGAAGTAAGAAGTATGTGTCAACATAAGTTGTCTAACAAAAAATCACCAGGTTACGATCTAATAACTGCTCAGGTTTTGAAAGAAATGCCTTCTATAGCCTTCAAAAAACTCCAATTTATAATAAATGCATGCCTTAAACTAAGATATGTGCCACATCATTGGAAAATTGCAGAAGTCATTGTTATACCTAAACAAGGTAAGCCACCAACAGAAGTAACATCTTACAGACCTATATCGCTTATACCAATCATGCCAAAAGTTTTCGAAAAACTGCTCCTGAAAAGACTTGATAAAATAAAAGAAGAAAGGAGACTAACTACGAGCCATCAGCTTGGATTTTGAGATAAACATTCCACGATAGACCAAGTGCATCGGATTACGGATGTTGAGGAAAAGGAACTTGAAGAAAAACAAGTATGCTCGGCTATATTCTTAGATGTTGCTCAAGCTTTTGACAAGGTTTGGCACTTGGAGCTTGAGTACAAACTGCATACGGTAGGACCAAAATTACTCAGTACTAAAGAAAATTGAAGCCGGTGTACCACAAGGAAGTGTCCTAGGACCAACTCTGTATCTGTTATATACAAGGTATATTCCAGTGGACATCCACGCTATCATGGCCATTTTTTCTGATAATACTGCAATATTGGTGCCAGACGAATCCGTTACGAAGGCTACACAAAAACTGCAAAATGCAGATATAGTTAGTGGTTGGATACAAAAATGGCGATTCAAACTAAATGAAACAAAATCGACGCATATACACTTTCAAACAAAAAAGAAACCTTGTTCCAATACTTATAAATAGAACAGCAGTACCTCACCAATACTCCAATACTGCCAAATACCTTGGAATTAATTTGGATGCGAAACTTAAATGGAAAGAGCACATAAACAAAAAAGAGAAGAACTAAACTTGAAGTACAGAAAAATGTACTCGTTACTAGGAAAGAACTCTGAATAAGCAAGTACTGAAACCCGTTTGGACATATTGCATCCAACTATTAGGCTGTACTAAGAAAACAATACCTGAACCCATTCAAAAATTTCAAATCAAGGTCCTTCATGGAATAATAATGCCGCTTGGTATATAAGAAATAGCGATCTACATCGTGACCTTCAAATTGAAATGGTTACATAAGTGGTTAAAAAACGCGCTGCATCACACAATCAGCGACTGCAAGGTCATACCAACTTCAAAATGGAGACCGTCTTAAATGTACGAAACAATGTTCGGAGATGAAGAAGAACCAAGTCTCATGAGCTGATGGTCTAAGAGCTATGAGAAAGTGTTTTAACTTCAAACTTCCCACAATGTGAATTATAAATTAAGAAAGAAAAATCATTTGTCGATATTTCATAGATTGGTCCTGATTCACCGGTGGTTTTAGTGCGGTAAGAGTCCCACACTACTTGGTACCGATTCTTACCGAGTGTCTTTTGAAGATTTCCATCGGATAAAAAAAAAAAAAAACTTTTCCATGGTGGTTTCTTCCTTTTATTTAGTTTTAAGAAACCACAAATGTACAAAACTCAAGTGCCTTGAGCAACACATAAAAATAATAACATTGTTCTAACTTAGTTAAGTTATCTATATCTATATCTATGTACATAAGATGTATTTAAATCTTTTATTTATTTTTCTGTATAAAGCTTGACCAATTCCAAGTCAGCAATAAAATGTAAATTTAATTTTAATATAATTTTAAAACTCTGTAAGAAAAAAGTCTAAATCAAATGAATTGAAATGAGTTCAAATTAAACTTTTAACGCCTTAAAATCATGCAGAGATCGGTTAAAGCATATAAAAGTACATTCTTCTAATAATACGATGACAATTTGCTTACAAAAAATACCTAAAATATAACATAGTTGAGGCGCCCGCAGTCAACATATGACCTGCATTTACAATTTGTAGGACCTTCACCAATACGAATTTTAAGTGAATAGTATAAGCTTTAATGGGTGCGTACAGATATAGCACTCCTGAAGATTCCTTGTCTCCATCTATGATCAAAAGTCTCAGTGACAGCAATAGTTTTTTTGCAGGAGTCCGATGATCGGCTTTGCATCAATGAGGTAACATTTCCCTCTTATAGAAAACTTAGTGTTGGCTCCCTTAGGTTAGTGTTATTAAATTTAAACCCTTAAAGTTAGATCGAAGTGCTAGACAACGTTTATGTGAGGACAGACTTTAATATATGTACCACGCAGGTCCAAAATTCCTCGTCCAGAGGCAGTACCTCGGGAAAAGCATTTCTGTTTTTAGGTGGCAGCGCACAGTGCGTCGACTAGTGGACAAAGATAAAAAAAAATAAAAATGCAATTTTTTTGTTTTAAGCCCTAAACCTGTTTTGGAACATCTTGGAGTACTTAAATTTGTTTTTGTTTTTTTTTTTGTTTTTCTCTTTTTCGTGGGTAAGCGGTACTTTCGTTAGCAATTGAGGTAATTTAAGCTACAGTGTTATTAAAGGTTGAAATTTTGTGCGAACAAGTTAAGCTCGTGTGAGAAAAATATTTTTCTTTTATACACTTTTTTATTTAAATATTGAAAATGAATACATTGAGTACTGGTATGAGTTGTTGTTTTATTTTTTTCTTGTTTATGTGAATTTTGGTGATTTTTTGAAAAAATGCTCTTTTTTAAGGCTTACAAATTGTATAAACTTAAGCTTTAAAAAAAATGTTAGCAAATGGCAGCAAAATCTTTTATGCCACTATGTTCTCTTGTTGTTGTGCTTTAAGAAAATGTTAACTTTTCTTGCTACTTTTTGCTAACCTTCAAAATATTTGACTTTTTGTAGGACAAGGTCAAACCATTAAAAATGAAAAAATTTTCGAAAAATGGATTTCTTTCGATAAAAACTCTAAAATTGAAGGTGTTATACAATTTGTATTAAACGAATTGAAAATAAAAAATTGTCCTGGTACAACTAAAAGTGATTTGGCGGAAAAAGTGAGACTCTTTGACAAAAATTTGGAACGTAGGTGGAAAGCGTGTACACGAAACCGCACTCTTTTTGAGAGACGCCACGGAATCTGGTTAAAAACTCCTTTTATTCTTCCAAAAAGCATTCTTAATTTTCTTGAAAATACAAAATCTTGTGAAAAACCAAGTACCAGCCGTGGAAGACCGCTAAAAGTATTTTCTGATTTATCCCAGAAAACAAAGAAACGCAGGGTTTGTGAGCTTTTAGAATCTAACTCTACTGAAGAGCTACATTTTGCAGCAAAAATGTCAAAGCGTTTATCAGGTGGTGAGCCTGTAGAAGAAGAAAATGAAAGAATATTAACACCAAAAGAGGCATTGGCATTATATCTGGACCTAGATCTTTCTGAACAAAAATATAATGTACTGCGTTCGGTTGTCAATGCCTTACATAAGAATTGCTTTCCGAGTTTATATAAATTGAGAAAAGTTAAAAAGTTGATGCTTCCAATTAAAAGAGAGGTTACCGAAAATTCGGCCGCAGTTGATCTTCAGGAACTGCTAAACAAGACTGGCGAAAGTATTGCTGACATTTCAGGAATACATCATGACACAACTGCAACGCTTATTTGCAAATGGGGCTTTGATGGGAGTTCTGGCCATAGCCAATATAAGCAAATTTTTTGAGATTCAGAGTGCACAGATGAATTTCTCTTTTTAGTAGCATTATCGCCTTTGAAATTGGTCGATGATAATACTGGCATGGAGTTTTGGAAAAGCCCACGATCTTCTTCAACCATGTTTTGTCGACCAATTAAATTCATGTTTATAAAAGAATGTCCCGAACTTGTGAGAAATGAAGAGGCTAAAATGAAATCTCTCATAGGTAAGCCTACTAAGCGTTTATTTTTGTGTTGTAGTTTACTAAATGTGATTTATTATCAGAATAAGATTCAACATTTTAACCAGAAAACTTCGAATTTAGAATTGTGTGTCCAAGTGTGTCCATTAAAGTGTGTACTTTTGAGTGAAAAACGTCTTGTCTTCTCATAAGAACTTTTTTTAAATGTTGCTTTTTTTTAAGAAAATACCTTTTTTATTATAGACCAGCTCACTTCGACGTCTTTCACCAAAAGAGGTTTTAATTTCAAAATTTCATTCAAGTTGATGTTTACTATGGTTGATGGCAGTATATGTAATATTTTGTCAAACACAAATTCATCATCAAGATGTTATATCTGTGGTGCAACGCCGAAAGAAATGAACTCACTTCAAATTCAAGAAAAACCAACAAAAGAAGAAAACTTTCGGTTCGGACTCTCTACTCTGCACTCATGGATAAGATGTTTTGAATGTCTATTACATATTTCTTATAGACTGCCTTTCAAGTCATGGCGAGTCCTGCAAGGTTCTGAAAACAAAACAATTTTTAACGAAAGAAAACGTCACATTCAAACATTGTTCAAAAGTAGATTGGGTCTCATTGTTGACAAACCCAAGCCAGGATTTGGGTCAACGAATGATGGAAACACGGCAAGACGTTTTTTTCAAAATTCGAAAATTACTTCAGAAATAACAGGACTTGATGAACAACTTATTTACAAATTTTCAATCATATTAAGAGTCTTAGCTTCAGGATTCTCTATTGATATAAATAGGTTTTCTGAATTGCTATCTGAAGTTAAAGACAAATATCTTGAGCTCTACAGTTGGTACTATATGCCTATAAGTGTCCATAAGCTTCTGATACACGGTCCACAAATAATTTCATCTTTTGAAATACCTACAGGACAGCTTTCTGAAGAAGCACTAGAGGCAAGTCACAAAGAGTTCCGTAAAAATCGCCTTTCTCATACAAGAAAATCATCCCGGATCAATACAAATGAAGACCTCTTGACAACATTACTTTTAAAGTCTGATCCTTTTATTTCTAATCTAAGAAAAATGGATTCAAGACTTTCAAAGGCGGACCAAAGTGATATCAGGCCATATATCAAAGTGGATGAAAATTTTACAAATTTATCATCTTCATCAATTACTCTTGAAGACTCTAATAGTGATTTCTCTTCGTAAAAGTTTATCTTTAATTTTGTTCCTTATATTAAAACTTTTGTATAAATATTTATTTTTGTGAGCAATAAAAACATTTCTAATATTATATACTAATCTTTTATTACTATATGTTGTGTGGTTGTTAAATATATTATAACTTTTGTATAACATAAAAATCATGAAATGAAAAATCGTACGAGAAGTTTGCATGCAACTAGCTTTTTGTCAAGAGTGGGCGTGGCAGGGGGCGTAAAAATTCCTTAAATTGAGTGAATTCTGCAATTTATTTCATTTACTAAACATTTTTTGTGCACAGTTACATTACTTCCGAAAAATTGATTTTTGTCCACTCTATCCATACAATCGACGCAGTGTGCAGCGGCTCGTAATCAAACACAGATCTTTGGCATGATAATTCAACGCTCTTACTATCATGCCAAGAGGTATCGGACCCCTTTGCACATACTATAATATGAAATCCATCAGAGCTCGCACAAAAAATTGATGAAATATTAAAATTCACATAGGTAAATCAATCAATTTTTAGACGATTTGAATGCAAAAAGGCCATTGATAGGCCTTTTTGAAAAAAAAGTAGCGTCAAAAATTTGAACGAATGATAAAACCGTTATCCAAGAATGAAAAATATAAAACAAATTGAAAATCACTATCATTTCAGACTTTTTTTTTGCCATTTTTCATTTTTGTAAAAAAAACATACGATTTTTGAAAAGGTCTATTTTTTTTCTTTCAGACAAAAAAAAAGAAAGTTATGAGTGATTCTTCACATGAAACTACCAAGAAGGGGATTTTACGCCCTAAAGCGAGATTTTGGCCGTATACTTATTTTACTAAGTGCTAAGAAATATTTTTATAAAGGTACTGCCAAATGCGAGGAACTGACAAATCCTTCAAGAGTATACTTGTCACTTGCCTCTCATCTAACCACTCGGACCTAGCAAAAAAAAATTGTAAGGCCCTCCATTCCTGCCAACAACACGCACACAGGAATGGTTGAGAGTTATAAGCCACTAAGCCCTGGTTCAATTTTAATTTACTAAGTTCTGCCAGAACTACAAAATGATCTAGGTCTTGGAAAAAGTATAATCGCAGTGTTATCAATATCCATATACCGTTAAAAACAAAAATTTGCACTCTTACGGTTTGCCCTCAAAGTGCAAATATTTAAGGTCTGTAAAGTTAGCTTGACTTACTATGTTTCCTTCATACCTAAAATTAACGTTATTGTCTTATTATGGGAAAACCGTAGAAGTAAGCACTTCCCTTTCTTTTTTATTTCAGCAAACTTCCTGATACAGTTTATATAGGAGGTGAATCTCTTACAGAAGATGAACCAAGCACCAACCAAGATAAGCCAATAGTTATGAAATATTCGGTAGCTAATGTGACAATTTTCCCTCACTATGACCCACATCAGGGATACGATGATATTGCAATTCTGGAATTGAATGCATCTACATCGTAAATACTTTTAGAAAAATGAATAATTTGTCGAAACTAACTTGATTTTCAATTCGGTTCAGTTTTCCACCAATTTGCTTATGGGATAATGAGAATCTGAACAATAATGAGGTCACAGCCATTGGATATGGGTTAACGGAGTTTGGTTAATAATAAACATTAATATCAATTAAATATCTTAATGAATTGTTTAAATTTAAAACTTTATTTATACCTTAGCTGGATCAGGTTCTCAAGCCTTATTGAAGGTCAACTTGACCGTATTTTCATCTGAATACTGTGCACCTTTTTTTAAACGTCAAAGAAAATTCAAATCGGGCATATCGGGTACTCATATCTGTGCTGGTGATAAAGATGGAAAAAGAGATACATGTCAGGTTGATAGCTAAAATTCACTCATAAGTACGGCAGTTATAATTTGAGGACAAATATTATTTTCCTAGGGCGATTCTGGTGGACCGCTTATTGTTATGCATAACAATTTTAATTTTGCTGTGGGAATAACATCTTCAGGACAAGCCTGTTCAGGATTTCCACCAGCAATTTATACAAGAATCTACCCGTACACAGAATGGATAACTAACGTGTTGCGAGAGAGAGGACAGTCTTTACAATCATGTAAAATGCCGGAACCTGGAGAATTAGGATATAATATAGATTTATCAAATTTCGCCCTCTAAAAAGTAAGCTCACCAAAATGAGCAGAAGTTGAAATATATTTATTTAAGAATTGTATGCTCTTTTTGTGCATTTTTGGTGCTGTTATTTTTTTCAATTTAAAATATTTAAAAAACTATTTTAGCTTTTATTTAATTAAGAAGGTTTTTATAATACAAATACTTTATGTACACACACATCTTAGAAAAAATCAGTCAAGTAGAAGACTTAGGTCTAAGGATTAGACTTGTTGAATTATTGATTCAAAATAACAATTAAGTTAAATTCAATTTAACTTACATTAATTTTTTGAAAAAAAAACCACTCTTAACTATATTCAATAAGATTAGTTTTGTTCGAATTATCACGACTACCTACCACTCCCATTTTAGTGAAAGAGTAGAGAAGAGTAAACAAGATAGCAGAGTTGTATGGACAGCAGTCTTTCAAGTACTGCAGTTAATTGACTAAAAGACTAATTATAATAAGCCTTTATATAAGACTTTAACTGTAAATCAACAGTTATTAGTAGTACTAATATTCAAGACTGTACACTCTCAGAAAAATGTCCTTGTTATAAGCATTGCGTATTTAATATTGCTTAATTTTAGTAGAAATTATTCACTACGTTTAGCTAGGTCTCTCAAGAATTTATGGTGTTAGAACACATTTTTGGACCATATTGCTTGTGAATATGGTTTTTCACTGTATTCCACAAAGAAAAAGTTTTGTTCACAAATTGCCAAAAAATTTAACAGAAACGTTAATTGCATTAGTGGGTAATTCTTTAATTGTTTGTTACAAGCGATATAGATTATGCTGTGATTGACAAAGAATGTGAGGATGAATAAGTTGCGAAGTTGGTGTTAATATTCAAACATGATAAAATCACGTGCTTTGAACTTAATCGTCTTTTAGTTCACACTGTCTTACATCAGTTAAGTTAATAACATTATGCAATGTTTGTGAAATTTTTGGTAACATCATCATTCAGTGTACATCGTGCAGTGCGTGTGCATCTTAAGCGGAAGAAATAAATCCACCCCAAAATAAATACAAATTTTAGTGTAACTCAGGTATACCTGGGGGCTACCTGCGGTTAACAAGTGCTTACCCTGATTAATTCGCGGAATAAAGGTTTTTTTAAAAATAAATATTTTGCGTTATAATCAGTGTTGTAAAAAAAAATAAAAGTGAAGTTAAGCCGAAAATGGACGAACCATTTAATCCGGATTCAGCATTTGCTTCTGTCGACGCAATGCTGACCAGGATAGTCACCCACCTACCTGATTATGAACCAAGGCTCAGCCAGCTTTTCAGCAAGTTTGTTATCCCAAACAAAAGTAAAGAGGAATATATCGAAGAAAACAGCAAAGAAGGTGACAGTATGGAGATAGAAGATTCTCCTAGCTGTGACTCATCCAGTTACGACGATTCAGAAGAGCACTCTGAAAAGAGCGATAAAGAAGATGTTAGCGAAGAACTTCCACCCAGCCAGACATCGGAAGTAAGCTCAGAGGACGACTTCAGCGATTCTCCTTTACCTGGTCAGAAAAGACCACGCAAAGCGGGAAAATCAGCACAAAAGGACGTCATAACCAAGCGCCCCCAATTGGACGAAGGTTCACCAAAAATCCAGACAAAGAAGCAAGTGCCAGCCAATCTTGAAGATACCACAACATCATCGGCCGCCATCAAGACAATAGCAGCCTCTAAATCTGCTCCTGCTCAGACACCGAAGACAACCATTGACACAGCTGCCGTCAACCCAAGCAAAGGTCCTGGAATGCCTCCGATATTTTGCTTCTCCGGAAGTGTCGCCGAGATAAGGAGACACTGCAAAGCGAGTAACATATCGGTGACTTTCAAAAACAGGAGCACAAAGACCACCATCATCAACGCCCAGGACAGAACATCATTCGAAGCCATTAAGAAGTATCTAAAAACCATGAAGATACAGTTCAACTCCTTTACGCCAAGTGAAGATAGGAAGAACCTTCTTCTATTGAAAGGTATTCATTTTACCTGTTCAGCTATATAAGTCGAAGATGAGCTTCGCATCGAGGGACTCCCAATAATCTCTGTCACACACTTCAAATCCAAGAAGGCAAAGACAAGGCAATACAACAACTTTGTCGTTGAAGTTTCAAAGACGTGCGACATTAATGAAGTGTGCTCTAAGACCCTTATAATGAACCAGAGGGTTCATTGGGAGCGAATGAAGAATAATGACATCGTTCAGTGCCGCAACTGCCAGCGCTTCGGACACGTAGCCACCAACTGTGGCCGCCAATACGTGTGCGTGAAGTGCAAGGAAGACCACGAGCCTGGACAATGCAAGCGAAAGGAGAACACAGGACTGGAGTCTGGTGTGCCAACTGCCAGAAAGAAGGACATCCTGCGAGCTTCAAGGGCTGCCCCACTCTAAAGGCCCGCTTGACAGAGAGGAACAAGGTGATAGCTGAGAAGAAGGCACACAAAGAGTTTGTCGCTAAATCAGCCTGTGTGGTTACCAGTCCATCAGTCAGCTACGCAGCAATGGCCATACAAAGTTCAACAACCGGACCATCAGCAACAAAAACGCAGCATTAATAGCAGCCAAGGATTCCAACCAAAACCATCCCTGTGAAGACAGCGCCTGTTAAAGCGACCAGAACCCCAACAACTTCCCCATCCATGAACCTCAACTTTGAAGTCCAGCGGCTCCTCGGGCCCAACCTCATCTCCATTATGGATAAAGCCCGGAATGCCATCCCATCCAACTACAATCAACTAAGTGTTAAAGACAAGTCCGCGGACTTGGCCGCCTTCGTCTTCGAAATATGCCATTGAAGAAACTCCGCATCCTGACGTATAATGTTAATTCATTATACAGCCTAGATAAAAGGACGTCATTCAACATATTCATGAAGAACAACACCCCCGACATTGCCCTCATCAGTGAGACGAATGTGACCAAACGTAACAACATAAACATCAAAGGATTCAAAACCTACCGGCAGGACAAAAACGAGGACCGTGTTGGAACAGCAGTCTTCATAAGAGACAAATTCTCCCCCAATACAACAGAAGTCATCATCCCAGGACTACAGACTAGTGAAGCCAAGCCACCGCCATCACAATGTCCCTTGGAAGAGGTGAGACCCTTACGGTCATCAGCACATACTTTAAGTGCACATCTTCTGCAAGGAACATACATAGTGACCTGCTCATCCTCAACAACATTCTGAAGCAAAGCACGTACGGCATCATTGGAGGTGATTTCAACGCGAGACATCACCTATGGTTTGACACCAAAATCAGCAGCGAAGGCAAAGCAATTGTTGACTGGATGGAACTAAACAGCAATGACCATTCTCTGGTGGTTATATCCCAGCCGAAACCCACATTCCCTAGAACGCCATCAACACTGGACTTCTTCCTGGCCTCCTCCAACCTCGTACATATTCTTCCAGAAATCCGGAACTATATCTGTACAATTGTGCACAGTGACTCGGACCATGAAGCTGTTCAACTATCCATCAACCTCAACCAACCCATACTTCTAACAACCGAAGCTCCGGAGAACTTCATCAACTTCAGACGGCTGGATATTGAAAGACTTCACGGGGACATCGAAGACAACATAAGTCTCCCACCTTCAAACAGAAATCTGCTGGATAATGAAATTGATGCAGCCATTGACAACCTTGAGCATGCCGTATCTGAAGCCCTGGAGAAGCAAAAGCGGCCTAGGATATCTAAGGACAGGTATCAATATCTTCCTGAGTACGTCCAGAGTTTATATGCTCACAGACAGCGGCTAAGAAAACGACTCCAGCGGATCCATCAAAGCGAGCTAAATATGACAAATATCAACTACCAGACAGTTTGGAATGAGCTTCAGCAAGTCAACATCATGTTCCGGAACTCCATTCAACACCACAACAATATCCAGTACCAGAGACGTTTGAAAGCAATTAAGCCAGGTCCAGATGCCTTCAAAAACATCAATAGGATCATTGGAAAATAGCCACAGATGCCTGATTCCATCATCAGCAACAACATTGAAGCTACTTCAACCCAGGACAAGGTGGAAGCGTTCGCCAACTACTTCGAAGGAAACTTCACACCGAACCCACCTACTGACCCAACCTTCCTACAAGAAGTTGATGCACCAATTCAACAGACCCTACAGCCAAATCCGGATGTAATCAGTTTTGATGACGCCAATCCAGCAAGTGATCCCACCGATAGTCCACATCTATGCAATCTTGAGGAGGTAGCAGAGATCATCGGCAATTCTAAGCTAAAAAAATCTGCTGGACCAGATGGCGTGTCTAGTTACATCCTGAAACGGTTTCCACAAGCAGTTATGATCTTCCTCACAATCATCCTCAACAACTGCATCAACAACTGCTACTTCCCCCAGACGTGGAAAACAGTGAAGATTGTGGCTATCCCAAAGAAAGGTGCTTCCAACCTAATAACCAACTACAGGCCAATTTCACTTCTCAACAATATTAGCAAGGAAGAAATAATAATCCGGAGACTGAAGAATTTCTGCAGTGAAAATTCAATCATCCCTGACATGCAGTTTGGCTTTCGAGAAAAGCACTCAACGCTGCATCCGCTGCTGAAGTTCCAAAACGATATTACCACCTCCCTTAACAGTCATCGTGTCACCGTCGGATGCTTTCTGGATGTCGAGAAAGCATTTGATAGCGTTTGGATTGAAGCGCTAATACATAAACTTCATCGTTTACAGGTTCCACCGCCACTAATAAAAATTCTTTTTTCTTTTCTTTCTTTCAGGAAATTTTTCGTACAACTGGACAACTGCAAGTCAACCATGAAGAGTATCAGAGTCGGAGTTGCCCAAGGATCAAAACTTGGCCCCTTCCTCTACAACCTGATGACATCCGACCAGCCTGCCCCAATTGGATGCGAGAACTTGCTTTATGCTGATGATTCGCTCACCTATGCTTCATCAATGTCACCGCTTATCGCTGTCCGAAAAGTAGAGGCACACATCAACAGACTCTTTAATTTTTACAAGCGATGGGGCATCCGAATCAACACTTCCAAGTCGGAACTTGTCTGCTTCAGGAGGGCCTCAACTGGTAAAGGTATTCGCTCCGCAGCCAACTGCAGAAATCTGGTCTTGAGACTCCCTGATGGATCCACCATTGCTGCCAAAAAGAATGTGAAATACCTGGGAATTCTCTTCAATGAGTTAATCAGGTTCAACCCACACCCGAGAAATGTGCTCAAAAAAGCCAGTTGGGCCTTTCACCGTCTACACCCATTGATGAAGAAAAGAACAGGGCTAAGCCAGCCAACGAAGATACTAATCTACAAGCAGCTTTTACGACCAGTCATCAGCTACTCCTTCCCAGTCTGGTTTTCAATCTCGAAGACAGCCATGAAGGAGCTTCAAGTATTCGAAAGGAAGATACTCAGGGTTTGCACCGGACTGTACTACAACCGGCAATGGCAGAAACACTACAGGAACGAACATCCTTACTCCGAAGCCAACATGATCCCGCTGGACAAATACCTAGTCCTCTCAGCGAAAAGACTAGTACAAAACATCATCGACCACCCGAATCAGCTAATGAGAAGGATGACCACCGAACAACGACATCCGGAGCCAAGGTACCTCAGCGTAATGGAAACTCTTGACGACAACATTCTCATGGACAACGAGGAAACAGTCTCGTTCTACGCTGACTTAGGGTCAGCCTTCTACCGCGGCTAAACGCCAACACTTCCCCCAACCTACACAAAAAAACACCATTGACAACCGGGAACGAACACCCTGAGGACGATTAAGTCAGCCAACTTTTAATTTAAAAATTAATTTTGACATGTAATTTATATTCCTATAATTTGTTAAACTTAAAACATTGTATAACGTTAGGCCCCCTATGTGCCAACAAATGTAAATTTATCATAGATCATAGTATTAATATTAGTTATAAGCCAAATTGTAAATATTATGTTCAATAAAAGAAATTGAATTGAATTGAATTGAATTGAAATTTTTGGTAATATACCAGACAAGACTTTATGTCTAATGGTAGGCCCAGATTGACTCTGAAATTTTTAAAACTTTGAGTACACATTTGACTATGAGTATTCAATTTAATTAATAATTACCTTTATTTGGAAGTGAAAGAATTATAAATTAAGAATTCTTCGCTTTGCAATAAATTGTTTGTCATAAACACTTTCCCATTATGGTAAAAAAGTAAGCTTTTTGTAGTTAAAATGAAGTACAGGGTGGCGCACGAATCGTGCTACAAAAATAAAACGTAATAACTTTTTTTCTGTGTGAGTAGCCGGCTTATTTTTTTTTTATTTTGTAGATTACTATTTAGATTTATAAAAATGGATGCTTGGGATACGGATAAAAGAATTTGGATAGTGCAACGGTACCATGCTTTGCAGTCCGTCATTTCCGTCCAAAGGGAATTTAGGCGGGAGTTTGGCGGTAATCCCCCGAGTAGATGGACCATTATGAGGTTTGTAAACATGTTTGCCGAATCTGGAAGCATCGCACGAAGGCCGTACCATCGAGATGCCAATGTTCGGGTTCAGGATACAATCGCAGCAGTAGCATCTGCAATACAGGCCAATCCGAGCGTTTCGACCCGAAACTTATCGGGGCAAATTGGAGTTAGGAGACGGTCATTACAACGGATACTTCATGACGATTTAAACTTGTTTCCGTACAAGGTCCAAATTACTAGCAAGTTAAACCCTCAGGATTTGCCTGTTCGCCTGGAATTTTGCCAAAAAATGATATCAATGGCCGAAGAAGACAACACATTGATCAATTGTTTGTTCATGTCTGATGAGGCCCATTTTGATCTTAACGGCAATGTAAACAAGCAAAATTGCCGTATATGGAATGAGTCTAATCCAGAAATGCTCCATGAGATGGAACTGCACCCAGAACGAGTCACTGTGTGGTGCGCAGTTTCATCAAGGTGTATTGTCGGGCCGTACTTCTTTGAAGAAAACGGTGTAACCGTTACTGTCAATGGGGACCGTTATTTAAAGATGTTGAAGGAGTTTTTTTACCCAGAACTGCGCCGAACACGTATACCATTCAACAGCGTTTGGTTTCAGCAAGATGGAGCAACTGCACATATAGCCAGACAAGTTATGGCGGAGCTAAACAAAAAATTCGCAAACAAATTAATTTCTAGGAACTCCACTCTTCTCTGGCCCCCAAGGTCACCTGACCTGACTGCACCAGACTTCTTTTTATGGGGTTATGTCAAGCAAGAGGTGTTTAAAACGAAGCCCAGGAATTTAACTGAATTAAAGCAGTCCATAACGACAATAATTGAGGCGATCCCAACTTCAACTCTTCAGGCCGCAATGAATAATTTTTTGATCAGGTGCCGCATATGCGTGGGAGAGCGTGGAGGTCATTTGCGGTCTATAATCTTTAAAAACAACTAATTATTTAAAATAAAATTTAATTTTCTAACCAATAAAAAAAAAAATAAATCAAATACATCGATTAAAAAAAAAGTTATTTGAATTTCTTATTGTAGCACAATTGGTGCGCCACCCTGTAGTTTTGCAGTTCTTGGATTAAGTTCTAGGGGCAAATAACATTATTCCTTAATGCAATGGTTTTAATCTTTATTCTAAGTTTTAAACGTTAAGAGTCAATCTGATAAATTCCTTCCACAAATTTCAAAAATACTTATAGCGAAATATTAGACAGCTAATCTTCAATGCTTATTCGCTCTGAGCTAAAAATAATAAAACGTGTTGTGAGAGTAAATATTGTTTGCAGCGAGAACTTTTCATTTGCAGTTCGAAGTTTTAGTTTTTGCAAACAAAGAATTTAAAGCTGTCATTTAACTATTGAATCATTAACTACAAGAATCTAAAGCGCTTGGTGCCTTTTATCTCTTGTGGCAAACAGTTTCTTTCTTGTGAAACAGAATTTTTTGGCTCAATTGGTCAATTGACTAAAAGCTAGTTAACTGCAGTACTATTTGACTGGTTTTAGTCTTTTAGTCAATTGAAAGTCTTCAATACTGGCCTAATTTTACTTTTAGTCTTTAAGTCTCTTAACATCAGTCAATCAACTGTAAGTCGACTAAAGTCTTTCGACTTTGGATTTTAGTATTTTATCTATTAGTATGGGATAAAACGGGGAATTATGTTGTTCACAATGGTTTCGGTTTGTGTAATAGTACGAGAGTTGGGAACGTAAAAAAAGGTCGTTTTAGTATGACAAGTTTTTTTTTTTTAAATTATGTCCTCTCTAAGTCCTTAGATTCACATGAGGGTAGTCTGACTGGTGAGAAATGTTGTGCTGTCCACCATTTTGAAAAATGGCTCTACAAATCTGTAATGCAATTTTCTCGACTCCTATTTGCCGTAGAGTAAAGTTTTTTTATTACATTTTGTAGGTTACAAGATTTTATAAAACTTACGCTTCAAACATTTTCGTCATCACTTTCCAATGAAAAGTTATTGTCAAAAAACTGTCGAATGTTTTGAAAAAAAAATGGTGCTTACTCTGCTCTTTTTCATCTGACCGAAAAAATTATATCATACTTTTTTTTAGAATACTAAATTTCCTACATTTTGGTATATTTAGATTGTATGTGAAACAAAAAATTTAAGGAATACAGTAGCACCAAATTGCCAAAATCTAACAAATAATTCCTAAATGGACAAAACGATTTGTACGGCCAGTGCTGGCACTGCAAAATAATAATGGATTCTTGGAGTAGAACACACATACAATGCAAGTGTTTTATTACTTTAGAAGGGGACTCTTTCTCACGACACGGCCAGCACTGGCGGGGGGCTCGTCTTAAAGACGCGGAAGGTTTCAATAAAATGGATTCCAAAAGTAGGGATGCAGACTTGTTGGAAGTGATCTAAGAATTCTATATATCCGAACCTTAAAATCAAACCAGATCCCTATTTTGAGTAAAAAACATATAGCTACACATATATGTATGTGTGTGTAGGTGAAATATATACTCGTGAAAGCATTTTGACTTGAAATGGAAAGAAAATGTTAAAAATAAACGACTGATCACACTAAAATGTCCTACATCTTTAGAAAACCTTAACTTTGTTGTTGTACATATATAATGTTTGGTGTTTGGTCCAAGTTGATTGAGTGAATACTTTTTGAGAAACTAAACTTAGTCACAATTTTTGAGTTTTTACTATTTACTTTTGAATTGTGACTTAGAAATTAAATTTCTAAAAAATGGGGTCAGTCACTGTTTTGAAATTCAGATATATAGAATTCTGAGATCATTTCCAACAAATCTGAATCCTTGCTTTTGGAATCCATTTTAGCTAAATTGTCCGCGTCCTTAAAACCGCCCCCTGCCGGCGCCGGCCGTGCCATGAGAAAGAGTAAAGTAGTAAAGTAGTAAAACACTAATATTGTGTGTGTTTCCTTCTCCAAGATTTCATAATTATTTTGCAGCACCAGTACTGGCCGTACAAATCGTATTGTCCATTAAGGAATTATTTGTTAGATTTTGGCAATTTGGTGCTACTGTATTCCTTACATTTTGTGTTCCACATACAATCCAATTTCCTACAATATACCAAAATTGGTATACTTGGGAATACCAAGTGCTCTCAAATTGCATTTTTAAAATAACGATAGACAAGACGATATAGTTGAGCTACGTGAAGCAAATCATTGACGATCACGTTAACGATTACTGTTTTGACGATTATCATTTTGAAAATTACGGAATGACCCCCTGGTGTATTTTTAACGTTTAATTTAAAATGATGATGTCAACCTTCATTAGACAGATAAACTTGCTTTTAATAGTTTTTCCCCTACGAGTAATATTAAATGATTTATCTGTTTTTTTTTTTTTTTAGAAAAAGCCTATAAATTATTAATTCCATAAACACAATTTGCACGAAAAAAAACCTGAATACAGTCAACATGTTTAGGTGTGATAAATCGAAATAATATTATCTGTTTGTATCGGTCAAATGTGAAGAACAAACAAACAAAACATTAATTTAAATGTCACATGTGTAGATTACAAAGGTACTAGGTATATGAACTATTAGTGCTTTGATAGAGAGAGACTAATGCAAGTACAGCCTTAGACAAAAAAATAGCACACTTTTAAAATGCAAAAAAAAAAAATAAAATTGAAAAAGAATTTTCATTATTTTGAATGACCATTGAATTTTTTTTTATACATGATGCCTACAGCAACTGACACTGCAAAAAAGATCAAATACTACTCCTTACTCCTTATCACCCATAAGTTTTTTTTTTTTTCATTCATTCTTTAGATATGTGCCACATCATTGGAAAATTGCAGAAGTCATTGTTTTACCTAAACAAGGAAAGCCACCAACAGAAGTAACATCTTACAGACCTATATCGCTTATACCAATCATGGCAAAAGTTTTCGAAAAACTGCTTCTGAAAAGACTAAGCAGAATAATAGAAGAAAGAAGACTAATTCCGAGCCATCAGTTTGGATTTAGAAATAAACATTCCACGATAGACCAAGTGCATCGGATTACGGATGTTGTGGAAAAAGCACTTGAAGAAAAACAAGTATGCTCGGCTATATTCTTAGATGTTGCTCAAGCCTTTGACAAGGTTTGGCACTTGGGACTTGAGTACAAACTGCAAAGGGATCTTCCCAGGCAGTACTACGAAATACTGAAATCCTACGTTACGAACCGACTCTTTAGAGTACGGTACGACCAAAATTACTCGGAACTAAAGAAAATTGAAGCCGGTGTACCACAAGGAAGTGTCCTAGGACCAACCCTGTATCTGTTATATACAAGGGATATTCCAGTGGACATCAACGCTATCATGGCCACCTTTGCTGATGATACTGCAATATTGGTGCCAGATAAATCCGTTACGAAGGCTACACAAAAACTGCAAAATGCAGTCGATAAAGTTAGTGATTGGACGCAAAAATGGCGAATCAAACTAAATGAAACAAAATCGACGCATATAAACTTTACAAACAAAAAAATAAACAATGTTCCTATTCTTATAAACAGTACAACAGTACCTTACTCCAATACTGCCAAATACCTTGGAATGACTTTGGATGCAAAGCTTAAATGGAAAGAGCACATCAAAAAGAAAAAAGACGAACTAAACTTGAAGTACAGAAAAATGTACTGGGTACTAGGAAAGAACTCTGACCTATCCAGCGGCGTATACAGCTCCATTTCTTGGGGGGGGTCATACCAAAACAAAAACCCAATTCAGTTCTTATAAATTTATTAATTAAAAGACTGATCCACGGTTTCCATTTTTTTCGCTTTTTTTGGAAATAATTTCTGCTGGTCCCACAAATGTTACCTTTTTTTTTTAATTATAAAGACGCTCGATATAGTGAGGTAATAAAACCAGCCTGTTCACTCTTTCGAGTTTGTTTACTTTTTCGCAAGCTTTCAATGAGGTTTAAAAAAAGAAACACTTGTTTAGTGTCCTTAAGCAATGTTAAATTCTTTCGGGACATTTTTGTAAAACAAAAAATATGTTTTTATATATAATTTTGTGTGTTCAATATAGTTAATTTTTTTAGATTTACTAAATCAAGCGTCTACTGTATTATTATTTGCTGACAAAGCTTAAACATTTTTATATTAAGGGTATTCATGCAACTTCAAGAAACCGTAGATAATTTGTTAAATTTATCTTTGAACTGTCAAATTTTGTGTGGGAAATGATTCACACAATTTTGTTAAAGTTATCAAGGGATTTTGTTCGTAAAATTAACAAACTGGTTAAACTTATCCAAACATCATTGTGACTCTTACTCTGATTGAATTACTTACCATTTAATCAAATGTATAACAAAGGTCGTTCATGCAAACTTTTTACACGATTTGTAAGCTTACGACGTTGCATGAATACCCTTATTATTTTCTGTGTAAAACACAAATTTTGTAGAGCTGAGTTTTGGAAACAAAATTTTGATCCACTCCCGAAATTTAATATGATCTTGAGTTTGTGTACCAAAAATATTTCGTATGGATTTTTTGTGCACGCTAAAAAAAAAACAACATAGGTTTTGGAGATGTTAATCTTAATATTTTACTTAATATTAATATTTTTTAATATTTTTCTTAATTTCTTACGTTTGAAGACAGTTTTAAGCGACAATTTGCCTTTTTTTAATCTGATAAGGGGATAATAATGAGGGGATAATTTTCTCATTTATTATTATTATTATTATTTATTAACAAGCAATTTAAATTACAAGCACATATACAAATTTAACAAGCCTAGTTGCAGAGACTTTTGGCTTTCTTGCTTATGAATTTAAGTTACAATTTTTGCATTTTTGAGAAATTCAATAATGTTATTTATATTTGTTAGACTGGTATTCTTGAGTATTTCATATTTGGAATTGTTTTTGAAGATATTGATAATTATGGGCTGTGACACCGGACAAAGTTCCAAAATATGTTTTAGATCAATGCGGGTGTTGCAGGTGGAGCAGGTTGGGGCGTTGTGATGTGTCCAAGTCGAAGTGTAGCAAAGTTAGTTATTTTTTGTTTATCAATCAAAAATTGTGGTAGTTAGAACCACTCTTTTATTGAAGACAAAAATTCTTAGCTTCCACAATTTGTTTTTTTTGAAGCCTGAAAATGAACATTTGAAGTATTGGCCGCAGATCAAAAAATTGAATGCAGACCCAATATGGTCTTCGAACTTTCAAAAACGTTTAATATATGTGTAAATTTAAAATTACCTTCTCAATGGGTTTTCTCATGATAATTGAAACATACAAAATAATTCTGAAAAACCATTACCTACCAATGTATGTATATGTATAAATATTTATTTAAATAAAATTGATGCATTGATTGACTATTTTTGGAAATCTGCATACAAAAAAATTGATAAAATTTTTAGAATCCCTAAAAATTAATTAGCAGATAAGCCAAAAATCCTTTAATAAATTCAGATCTCAATCAAAAAATGTTTTTAGGGTGTATGACAGGGCTGTGTCTAAGGGTGGGGCACTGGAGAAAATGCCCCAGGTGCCTTCCTATGAAGGAGGCCATGCGAATGGCTGCCATGAAATGAGTTTGCGGAATATTCGTTAACGCAAACTGCAAAAGTCTTCTCTTAAAAAATGCAAATACAAATTTCACTGCGTTAGTATTGTGTTCAATAGTCAAGTTCGCTAAAGTCACGAATTTGAATACATCATCTACGGTGCAACTGAGCAGTACAAAAATCGAGTTGATGATTGTTGAAAAGGCAGAGAGCATGTTTGTAAACGTCTAAAGCTTTAGCAAGTAAATTGACTGGCGTTGATGAAAACAAATTTTCAACAAACAGGACGGTTACATATTATTTGTCATGACGCTTTCTGCGTCAAAAAAACGACGATCATTTCACGAACAAATTGACTTTGACTGACTGATTCTATGATCAATTCATAGTTTGAGGAATAATGCTTAAAAGCACGCTTAACCTAGCGTTGGATTGTCATCAATCGAATATAAGATCGAAACGATCAAAAGAAAATGTATTTTAAACATAATCCAAAATTAATAGTAACTGTTAAATTCGTGTTTAAAAGTCAGACAAGAATGTATGATTAGAGTTTTTGTTGATTTCATTCCAACATTCCAAGCAGAGCGATGTATTTTAAGTTACGTTGCGTTGAAATGAAATTAACGAAAGAAAAAATATCGAATAAAAATGTCGACAGGTTACAAAATCAATTTATATCAACTTTTTTTCTATGTACTAAATATTGGGAAGAAATATCGAAAATTCGATAAAAGCCGATCCTTTTCACGACTTTCTTTTTAGGCTGCTGACTTTTTGTCTAAGTTCGAAGCTAAAAATTTGATGAACTAATAACCAAAATAGGTATTCTTACATGCCATAAAGTCGATATAAACCGACATTTTAACTAGTTAAATCGCCTTTATCTGCCAAAAACGTAGATCTACCAAATTGATTTTGAATCAAAAAATACATCAATGCTAAAATTTTCTGAATGAAAGTGGTTAAAACCGTCTATTTGATAAATCTTAACCAAAAAAAAATTGTATAATTTCGACAATAAAACCCCAATAGTATTATTTGGGCAATGGCTTGTAAATGTTGATAGGAGAAGGTAAATAAACTTTACCAATAATGAGTAGGTAGCCTGTTCCAAAGCTATAAAAAAATAATTTGTTTGAAATTATATTTTAAGATTGCAAATATTTTTGCTTTTCTTATTATTTTTTGCGTATATCTTTTGAGTTCTCGGGGGGGGTCATGACCCCGTGACCCCCCCCCTTGTATACGCCGTTGGACCTATCTATCCAGAACAAACTAATGTTATATAAGCAAGTACTGAAACCCGTTTGGACATATGGCATCCAACTATGGGGCTGTACAAAGAAAACAAATGCTGAACCCATCCAAAAATTCCAAAGCAAGGTCCTTCGCGGAATAATAAATGCCCCTTGGTATATAAGAAATAGCGATCTACATCGTGACCTTCAAATTGAAATGGTTACAGAAGTGGTTAAAAAACACGCTGTATCACACAATCAGCGACTGCAAAGTCATACCAACTCCGAAATGGAGACCGTCTTAAATGTACGAGACAATGTTCGGAGATTAAGAAGAACCAAGCCTCATGAGTTGATGGTCTAAAAGCTATGGAAAGTGTTATAACTTAAACTTCCCACAATGCGACTGATAAATTAAGAAAGAAAAATCATTTGTCGATCTTTCATAGATTGGTCCTGATTCACCGGTGGTTTTAGTGCGGTAAGAGTCCCACACTACTTGGTACCGATTCTTACCGAGTGTCTTCTGAAGATTTCCATCGGATAATAAAAAAAAAAAAAAAAAATTCATTCTTTAGTCTATAAAAAGTTGTATTAAAGCACAGAGAATTAGCACGCTCCTAAGAAATGGTATACAATGCTATTAAATCAGTGAAGCACAATCCTGGGCTTCAAATAAAAAACAAAATTCGAAAGCCACCCTATCGAAACTTCAATACACGTTGACAGAACCGCAGTCAGAAAGTGTAAAACCGATCCTTTTAATTCCTCCCACATCATTATAGCCGAAATTAATGGAGAATTTGGAGTTAATGTCTTCAGCGGAACACTACTTCTAACTAAAAAGACGACAAATTTTGGAAAAATTTACAGTCGAGTGATGAAACAAAGATTAACTGAAGCCATCTGCTGTATAATTTTTTTTTTTTAATTTTAGATTTTCTCATTCAATGCTCAACCGATTTCAATCAATTTTTTTTTATAAAAAGGCTAATTTAAAACTTTAATAATATTGCATATGAAAATGTAAACAAAAATTGTATTAAAAATATTTTTTTTTGAAAATTTAATACATATTTCAGAAATGGATATTGATAAATATCCAAAACTGGCATACCAATTTTTTTAGTGCTATCAAATTTTTATATATAAAAAAAATTGTTTTTAAGAAAACCGCTTCAACGATTAAAATTTTTGTTTGTATATATTCATATTTTTCTATATAATCAAATGGCATACATACCTTTAGGCCTCAGTTTATTTAACGTTTTGTTTATACAATTAAAATAATTTAAAAGCTTTTTCTATTTATTGTATTTTTTTTTTTGGTTGCATATTTCAAAAGTTTTTAAGTTCCAAGCAATTTGAATATAAGAGCAAGTACGTGCGATTCAGTTTTTCAGTATTGCCGGTGTTTTTTTAAATTATTTTTTTCTATTTAATGTAATTTTTAAATAAAATTTTCCCTCCTGTCCTCGTGGGGGAAGGAAATATTCCCCCCCCCCCACCGTTTGGGATTTTTTTCTTTTCTATTTCCAATATACATTCTCTGAATTTTTCGGTAGACTTTTCACGAATCACCTGGTATGCAAAAATAAAAAGGGAAGTTTAATAAACCTATACAGCGACTAAAAGGGATGAAAATAAAAATTTGAAAAATTAGGAAGTTTTTTTTTTCTACATTTAGAGAAGATTTACCGCCCATTCAAGGTGATCTTTTTTTTATCAACCTCCCTAATGTGTGCTGGTAAATAGTAAAATAGAATGGAAATGTGAGGGAAATACAAATATATTCCAACAAAATTCAAGGAAAATTTGACTAAGAAGAATTTCGACTTAGAGCGAGTCGACTGTATAATATCGAATATTTTTAATTTATTTTTATAATAAAATATGTTTTTAAGGCTATGAGCATTTTTTTTAAAAAAGAAAAAATACTTTTTTAATAGAAAAGTTCATTTAATAGCTTATTTACCTAATGAATAAATATTATTTTCTTAAAACTTTATGCGTATTTCATTCATTCATTAATAATAATTATAGTAATTACATTTGATTTAGAAAAAAAAAAACAAAATAAATTAATTGTTAAAATTCATATAAATTGTTGGCTGCATCTTTTCGATTACATCAGTGTTTTGTCTTCTGTTGCTTGATAAACATCTAGTTATGTCACTTAAGAATTTATTTTTATTCAATTTTCTATTGATTTGTTACTTCTTTTTAAATTGTAATTCCTTACCTTTAACGGCCGATGAAGGAATAGCAGAATTGGACAAACCACAACTATGCTCTGAGGTTCCCAAAACCTCCGTCGCGGATAAGCCATGTGAGGAAGATAATATTAACGTAACAACAAATGTAATAAGTCCTCGTAAAGGGAATATTTTGAGTCTCTTCAGATTTAAAACTCTTGAGGGATAGTGTCTTGTATGTGGTTTTGTCTTTCAATAACTTAACAAAAAAAACCATGAATAAAATATAAATAAAACAAATAAAGCTTAAATAAATTCAATTATTCTTTGATTTATATTTACTTTTCAAAAATTTTACAACCATTGAAGAAAACTCTTAAAACGATTTGTACAGTTTTTCATTTGTGTTTAAAAAAATACGAAATAAAAAATCTGTGTATTACTACAAAATACTCGTACACAAATAAAAACGTGAACAAGGGGTTTTGTTAAAAGTTTTATAAAAACTATTGAAAATGTCGCTTAAGGAAAAAGGTGTGGATTAGTTGATATTATAAAAGAAAAATGTTTGAAAGTATGGAACTCGTTCGATCCGAGTGAATGCAATTATCTTTATTCAAGCATTAGGAACACTCACCGAAAAGCCAATTGTGAAATCTTGCAAAATAAAATGTCAAAAACATAATATTGTGACTTAAAATGGTCGAAATTTGAAAATACCAGTTTTTCTTCTCAAAATTTTGGGATTGAATTTGAAAATGAAATTTTGTTCAAACAATGCGTCGTTCACAAAACAATGACCTCATAAAACTTGCATATCAAAATTTTCGAAAAAATGTTTTTGAATTAAAAAAAAAAAAAATTCAATTTTTTTTTTGTTTAAATTCGATATATGAAGTATCACTGTTTGAAAAACATAATTTTTATTTTTAGTTCTTTTTTTTTGAAAATATGCATCATTGACATGTAATAAGGCCTTGAGAGTGTAATAAAGTCCAACATTTGGCTATGCTTGCATAGGAAGTTTGAATTTTTGTCTTTTCAAAATCAAAATGCTATAGCATAACATTGCAAGTCGTCCAATACCTTTTTCTGATAAAGTCGAATATATCAATCGAAGACAAAAACTATACTCCGACCAAAGTTGTAAAAAATAAAATTTTTGACATCTATTAATAATTGCATTTTTTAGTCAAAAATTGAAAATAAAATGTGAAACTAATAAAAACACCAGATACCAAAATAAAGCCCAACCAACAACAAAAACAATATTTACAGAACATAAGGTAGGTCAAGAACTTGCAAATTAATAATAGAAAAATGAATAAATTGTCTTTTTCTCGTCCCCTCTTTTTTGTTCGATTTTAATTATCGCTATAATTTACATAAAATGCCTCCATGAAAATACTTTAATATTTGTATAGTACAATGGTATTGTCCACTCTTACTCATAGCTTTATATAGGTGAACAGCGAAATTCTATTAATCGAACAAAAATACCCAACTTCGTATGAATTCAAAACGGATTTTAAACTTGAAGTGTGTATCAATTTACATTTAAATTTTACTTGATTATAATATGTGATTCATTACTAGTTTACTTTTCCTAGAAATTAGTTTACTTGAAGTTATTTTAAGCTTTCATATCAGTCATTGGAAGGTAACCGTTCGATTCACTTCGATTTATTCTTACGGTTCATAAAAAATGAGTCTCAAATCAGCATCTGTCTTAATTGGGATTTCAGTCCTCGTATTTTTATCATCTGTTCATAGTCAAGACTCGATAACAACAACAGGTAAGCTTCACAAAGCATATCTTATATAAAATAGAAAAATGAAAAACTCTTTTATTTTTTAATACCGATACAGAGATCACTTTGGCTAAAACTTCTAATTTAGGATCATATCAACTTGTTAAAGGTAAGTCGATAGATAAGGACTAGGTTTGGTTTTTAATTACTAAATCTCGATCTCGACTGAAGAGGTTAAGTACCTTTAGTCAATTTAAGATGATTTCCTTTTTTATAAAGTGAACCGTGTTGACTATCTTATCACCATCCTACTTTCTCACTTAATTCCCCTTTTATAAGGCAAAATAGTTTCATCTTATGTCTGAAAATAACATGTAAACACGAGGTAAAACATCTTGAAACAACATAAGAGGTTATGGTCAATGGTTTTTAGAAACCTTATGCAGAGTTAAGATTATTCTATGTTTAGAACTTTGTTTTGTTCTGAAAAGGTAAAATATACTATGTTGACTTTAGATACTTTGCCATGGTGTTAACCGAAATAAAAAAAACAGCATTGTGTCGACTTAAAATAAAAGGCAGATCCACCCTATGTTGATATAATATAATTTTATAAATTTAAATTGTGATTTTCTTTCCCTTAAGTAGACATAAAATACTTTGGCGTTTGCAAAGTAAAACAAAAACCAACAAAAAACGATGAAATAAGATACTTTCAATGACAGTTTGGTTCAAATTCAATTTAGCCAGTATTTAATCTAAGCTAAGTTAATTTTTAGTCGAAACGTATTAAGCAAAAGGGAATCTAGATTGTTGAACTAACATAACGGAAAGCATTGACTTAAGTTTTGTGTTTTCATTTTGATTTCTGTAGGAGCAGGATATTATGTTGTTTGAAGACTAACAGTTCAAAACATTAAAATACAGATTTGGTTAACACTTTTTACTTGAATCATTTTTATAAGAAAAGAGGAATAGCCTAAATTACTACAAGTGATGTGAATATGTTCTGCATAAAATATGGAAATGATTCAATCAAAATAAGCGTAGTAAAGAAAAGGATGCTGGATTTGTTTTTGATCCATTAATCTCATTTAATCATTATTCATCCAGATCTATGAGATTCCGAAGAAGAATGTAATTTAAATCAAATATTTTTAATTATATCGAGTTAAAGTTAAACATTTACAATCAATATGGCAATATGGCTTC
Source organism: Dasysyrphus albostriatus (assembly GCA_946251815.1). Lineage (NCBI taxonomy): Eukaryota > Metazoa > Arthropoda > Insecta > Diptera > Syrphidae > Dasysyrphus > Dasysyrphus albostriatus. Next base: position 59,509,374 of record OX276335.1, read on the forward strand.
CGTAGCAATAGGTCCACTGGTGATCTGATGGTATATCTCACCGAGCAGTGGAACAAATCTTTACATCGTTTTGGAGAAAGTAAGATTATTGCACTTGATATTTCAAAAGCGTTTGATAGAGTTTGGCATCAAGCTCTCTTATCGAAAATGCGTGCATTTGGTATCGATGAATCTCATCTTCGTTGGATTGGAAATTACCTTTCGGGCCGTTCAATACAAGTTGTGTTGGATGGGTTCAAGTCTGACTTTCATAAAATAAATGCTGGTGTGCCCCAGGGCTCCGTTTTGTCTCCAACTCTCTTCCTTATTTTCATAAATGATCTTTTGTCTAAAACTTCCAATCCATTAAATTGTTTTGCAGACGACAGTACCCTCAGCTTTTCATATTCGTTTCCAGATTCACTTCCTTTTTCTTCGGATGTTGAATTTGAACGGCAGCGTATGATAAGCTCATTAAATTCTGATCTTAACAGCATTGTCGAATGGGGTATAAAAAATCGTGTAGAATTTAATGCTTCGAAAACTCAATGCTGTCTTCTATCGTTGAAGCGAACTAGCCACTATCCATGAGTGGCACTTGCATCGAGGAAACCGAACATCTTTCAGTTCTAGGTTTGTGCATCACAGACCACCTTCTGTGGAATGATCATATATTCGACATCGCCAAAAACGCTGCAAAATATTTAGGTTTTCTTCGAAGATGCAAAAAGTTTTTCTCCTCTTCTGATCTGGCTGCAATTTATAAAGCCTTCATTCGTCCAAAGCTTGAGTATAATTCTCATATCTATTAGATAGAATTCAAAAAAGAGCTTTAAAAATTATAGGTGATAGAGTTACAACGGAAAAATTGCATCTCTCGAACACCGCCGCAATGTTTCGTGTCTATCATTATTTTATCGCTATTTTTACCGGCAATGTTCTAGTGAATTGGCCAGTTGCATTCCTCCCCTTAAACAATTCCGCTGTAATACTCGTACTTCTAGGAATGCTCATCAGTTTACCCTTGAGCCCAATTTCGGACGTACTGTTAAGTATAGAGATTCTTTTCTTAGTCGCACTACCCGAATGTGGAATGCTTTACCTGACTCTGTATTTCCCTCCCATTTTGATATTCAGAACTAAAAAACCAATGTGCATCGGTATCTCCTCTTGAATCCTTCCCTATTTTCCTAACGCTCGCACTGTGTTAAATCATTTTAAGGGTAGTCACAACCCCTAAAGTGCGTGCTTATTATAAAAAAATCGTATTTATAAAATTTTCTTAGAAAACTCCTGGACAGCTCATCACAATGGACCAACTCTGGTCTAAGTGTGTCAGTTTTAATTTACTGATAACCACTTCTATCTGGACAGCTGTTAAGATAGTCATTGCCTAAATAGGTTAGCCATCTCCATATTTATAAACGCATTCTAAAAAAAAAAAATACATTCAACGATTGACCAAGCGCATTGGATTACATATGTTGTGGAAAAGGCACTTGAAAAAAAAACAATATGGTCGGCTATATTCTTAGATGTTGCTCAAGCCTTTGACAAAGTTTGGCACTTGGGACTGGAGTACAAACTGCATAGGGTATCTTCCCAGGCTGTAATATGAAATGCTAAAATCCTACGTTACTCTTTAGAGAACGGTTCGACCAAAATTACTAGGAACTAAAGAAAATTGAAGCCGGCGTACCACAGGGAGGTGTCCTAGGACCATGTATCTGTTATATACAAGGGATATTCTAGTGGACAACAAAGCTATCATGGCCACCTTTGCTGATGATACTGCAATATTGGTGCCAGATAAATCCGTTACAAAAATTGGACGCAAAAATGGCCAATCAAACTAAACGAAACAAAAACTTTACAAACAAAAAAATAAACAATGATCCAATTCTTATAAACAGTACAGCAGAACCTTACTCCAATACTGCCAAATATTTTTGAATGACTTTGAATGCAAAGCTAAAATGGAAAGATCACATCAAAAAGAAAAGAGAAGAACTAAACTTGGAGTGCTGAAAAATTTTAATTTTTTTTTTATTTATTTTCCCGTGGGTAGGTGCAAAACCTGCATATCAGACTCTGTGAGGACCGAAAAACGGGTGCTCATAGAAGTATGAGATTCTTACTACACTAAAACCACCTCCACTTCTCGATTGCAACTAAGTTGAAACTTATCTAACAATTTATTTTTAACGAAGTTAAGTAACGTGTTGCAGGTTACTTTCCGGTGAAAGTTCCTGCTTACTCCGCGATCTTAAAACGGTTTTCTGTTGACCGCACCAAGTTGGAAGGTTTTGTTCTTCGCAGACGACATACTAAATTCGACTCGTCAAGAATGTCAATAATCGTTGAATTAGCGTGGTCTGATAGTGGATTTCTATGTTTTCGCTAGAAACATTTTATTTCGTCCCGGACCTTAGGAATCCCAAGATCCCTGTGAAGATCTTCGTTTCTTATATACCACGGAGCATTTACAAATGACCTAAGCAATTTATTTCCAAACGTTTGTAAGTTATTTAAATTTGAATCGCAGGTACAACCCCAAAGTTGTATACCATAAGTCCAAACAGGTTTAAGAACCTGTCGGTATAAAATCAATTTATTTTCAATACTAAGCTTTGAACATTTACCGAGTAACCAGTTCATATCTCTCAATTTACTTTTAAGTTCTTCGCTTTTCTTTTTCACGTGCGGCTTCCCTTTTAATTTCGCGTCTAGAGTCATTCCCAGATACTTTGCCTCATTTGCAAATGGACCACGAGCGGTATTAAGAAAGACGGGTAATCTATTAATTTTTTTATACGTAAAGTCCACGTGGACTGACTTTTGTTCATTGAGCGCTATTCGCCATGTTTTCGTCCACCCATTAACATTATTAAGAGCATTTTGTAATTTAATAGTAGCTTCGCTAATCGTTTTGCCTACTGCTAGTATTGCAGTATCATCAGCAAACGTGGCTACAATAGTGTCATCTGTTTGAGGTATATCGCGTGTAAATAAAAGGTACAGAACTGGACCTAATACACTTCCTTGTGGTACCCCAGTCACTATTTCTTTGAAATCAGAATAGTCATTTCCGTGTCTTACACGAAAATGTCTTTCATTTAGATATGCGTTTAGAATATTGTAAAGTCCTTCAGGCAGAAATTGTCTTAATTTGAATTTGAGGCCTTCATGCCACACCTTGTCAAACGCCTGCGACACGTCCAAAAAGACAGTCGAACTGATTTTCTTTTCTTCAAGAGCTCTCTCAATTACGTCTGTAATTCTATGCACTTGATCAATTGTCGAATGTTTGCTTCTAAATCTGAACTGATGTTCAGGTATTAATTGTTTCTCTTCTATTATCGGTTGCAGGCGCAGGAGTAGTATTCTTTCAAAAACTTTTGATATAATAGGAAGAAGCGAAATCGGCCTGTAAGACTTCTTTTCGTGAGATGGTTTGCCAGGTTTCAAAACCATTATGACTTCCACAACTTTCCATTGGCTCGGAACATATTCTAACCTTGTGCTGAAAAATGTACTGGTTACTAGGAAAGAACCCTGACCTAACTTTTCTGAACAAACTAAAAGTATATAAGCAAGTATTGAAAGCTGTTTGGACTTATGGCATCCAACTATGGGGCTGTGCAAGGAAAACAAATGCTGAATCCATCCAAAAATTCCAAAGCAAGGTCCTTCGTGGAATAATTAATGCCCCTTGGTATATAAGCTGTATCACACAATCAGCAACTGCAATGTCATACCAACTTCAAAATGGAGACCGTCTAAAATGTACGAAACAATGTTCGGAGATGAAGAAGAACCAAGTCTCATGAGCTGATGGTCTAAGAGCTACGGAAAAGTGTTTTAACTTCAAACTTCCCACAATGTGATTTATAAATTAAGAAAGAAAAATCATTTGTCGATCTTTCATAGATTGGTCCTGATTCACCGGTGGTTTTGTGCGCTAAGAGTCCCACACTACTTGGTACCGATTCTTACCGAGTGTCTTTTTGAAGATTTCCATCAGATTTTTTTTTTCCATCAGTTAAAAAAAATGTCATAATAACCTTTTCAATTATTTCGAAACTAGTTAATTAAAAAGCTCGGAATAGGTTTATAAATACGAGTTTTATAATTTTAAAATGATGGGGATCAGAATATCGATCCTTTTTTTATTGTTTTATGCAAATTGTTTTTCGTAACTGTCAATTTGAGTTTGTACGATTGTGATTTCAAAATGCAAATTTTTCAAAATTTTTAGCGAGAGTGATTGACCGTTTAGTCATGGTTGATTGAAGGGCTGTACTGTAGTTTTAGTCGCAAATAGCATAAACTCCTTAGCCCAGTTGCTTACCTTCCTCAGAGCCTGCTTCGTGATTTCGCTTATCACTGAAATGAACTTTCTTGACACCAGTATAACCAAACCAAGTTTCCGCATACGCAACCGCCTTCATGACACAACTTTCCAACTTAACGAGGATTTTGTTCATAACTAAAATCCATAGAAGAGGTGACATAGCACCACCTTGGAGTGTTCCTCTACAGACGTGTTTAGTTGAATTGCATTACCTAACGTGGCTTGAATCCTTCTATCGCTGAGCATGGACATAATCCATTTTCTGATGTAGTCCTCTATACTAAATTCAAAGAGTGACTCAAGAATGGATTCTGTTAGCACGCTTTTGAAACATTGAAAGCCCCTTCTACACCCAGGAAGGTGACGAGAGTATATTCTTTGAAATAAACAGTTTTCTCAATTGTACGCATAATCTCATGAAGGGCCATTTCCGTAGACTTACCCTTATATATACGTTTTGAGAAATCTGGAGGGGGCAACCATCTAGTATGTCTCTAGTATGGGTGTCTAGAATGCGCTCTAAGGTTTTAACCACAAAACTCCTGAACTTCTAAGCGGATTCATCTCTTCGCTGGCCACTTTCGGTATAAAAACCACCCTAAACTGTCGCCAAGACTCGGGGACATATGGTTAAGGGAAAGGCAACCTTTAAAGATAATCTCCAGCCACGGCACTACCAATGTAGTGTTTTTGACTTATAAGGAGAGAAAGTACAGGGTGGCGCACCAATTGTGCTACAATAAGAAATTCAAATAACTTTTTTTTTTAATCGATGTATTTCATTTAATTTTTTTTTTATTGGTTAGAAAATTAAATTTTATTTTAAATAGTTAGTTGTTTTTAAAGATTATAGACCGCAAATGACCTCCACGCTCTCCCACGCATATGCCGCACCTGATCAAAAAATTATTCATTGCGGCCTGAAGAGTTGAAGTTGGGATCGCCTCAATTATTGTCGTTATGGACTGCTTTAATTCAGTTAAATTCCTGGGCTTCGTTTTATACACCTCTTGCTTGACATAACCCCATAAAAAGAAGTCTGGTGCAGTCAGGTCAGGTGACCTTGGGGGCCAGCGAAGAGTGGAGTTCCTAGAAATTTATTTGTTTGCGAATTTTTTGTTTAGCTTCGCCATAACTGGTCTGGCTATATGTGCAGTTGCTCCATCTTGCTGAAACCAAACGCTGTTGAATGGTATACGTCTTCGGCGCAGTTCTGGGTAAAAAAACTCCTTCAACATCTTTAAATAACGGTCCCCATTGACAGTAACGGTTACACCGTTTTCTTCAAAGAAGTACGGCCCGACAATACACCTTGATGAAACTGCGCACACACAGTGACTCGTTCTGGGTGCAGTTCCGTCTCATGGAGCATTTCTGGATTAGACTCATTCCATATACGGCAATTTTGCTTGTTTACATTGCCGTTAAGATCAAAATGGGCCTCATCAGACATGAACAAACAATTGATCAATGTGTTGTCTTCTTCGGCCATTGATATCATTTTTTGGCAAAATTCCAGGCGAACAGGCAAATCCTGAGGGTTTAACTTGCTAGTAATTTGGACTTTGTACGGAAACAAGTTTAAATCGTCATGAAGAATCCGTTGTAATGACCGTCTACTAACTCCAATTTGCCCCGATAGGTTTCGGGTCGAAACGCTCGGATTGGCCTGTATTGCAGATGCTACTGCTGCGATTGTATCCTGAACCCGAACATTGGCATCTCGATGGTACGGCCTTCGTGCGATGCTTCCAGATTCGGCAAACATGTTTACAAACCTCATAATGGTCCATCTACTCGGAAATGACGGACTGCAAAGCATGGTACCGTTGCACTATCCAAATTCTTTTCTCCGTATCCCAAGCATCCATTTTTATAAATCTAAATAGTAACCTACAAAATAAAAAAAAAAAATAAGCCGATTACTCACACAGAAAAAAAGTTATTACGTTTTATTTTTGTAGCACGATTCGTGCGCCACCCTGTATTTATGGCCCAGGCGATATTTTTTCTTGTTACGGTATTAATATGCTCCACATGAGCTAACTATAAGCCAGTTCTAAGCGTATCGGAGTTGCTTTCCTTGAATAAAATTAATAGGTAAGATTTTTATAATACAAATTCTTTATACAACTGAAATAAATCAGCCAAGTAGAAGACTCAGCAATTTAGTCTTATTTTGTCAAAACTTCCACGAAAGTCAAACTGAACTTTATATAAATGACAAAAGCCCTCACTATGTTACTGATGAGTCTAAGTGAGTAAGCCGGACGAAATGCCAATTTATAGGCTACTTGCCATTGAAAGCTATTTTAAATCGAATGAATAGTTTTCGGCATACGAGAACGCTGACGAGAGACTATAAAATCTCCCCTTCATGACAATTTTTGCAAAACTTTGCCCAAGAAATTTGTTCGGGCAGAAGTTTTCTGTTCTCTGTCAGTTGAAAATAACATCTGAAAAATAAAACGGTTATTGTTTACTTTCAGCTTTTTATTTATTTTTTTTTTTGTAAAAGCTATTTTATTTCTTATGTTTTGGCGTCTTTTACTAAATAATTTCAATTGAACAATTTTTAAAAAAGAAAATGTGACTAAATTGTGAATTTATGAATGGTACGACCTCTGTTGTGATGCCCTAGGCCTAGGCCTAGTTGGCATTATGGACAATCCAGGGCTGCTTATACCCTTCATTTTCAGGTCTATTTAATAGACTTTTGACTTTTGACCACCAGACTGTAATTAAGGACATCTAAATTTTTCTAAATCACCAACTGTAAATGTAAAATGCTCCTTTGAAGTTCTCTTCTTTATTTTCTATAATATTTTTTCCCCCAATTAAGTTGAAGGTGAAGAAGTAAAAAAACATCATATAGCTGGGGGTACGCCAACACTTTCTGGAGAGTTTCCTTTTATGGTAAGTATATTACATATTAGAAAACAAGGCAAGTTTAATTTTGAAAATTTGATCCGTCCACAATTATTTTTTTAGGCCGCTTTTGGCTGGTACGATAGTTCCCAAAATATTAAATTTCATGGAGCTGGAATGTTGATAAACAAGTACATGGTTTTAACTGCTGCACATTGTGTTTATAAAAATGGGTAAATAAATGCATTCGTTTCATTAAATTGATCTGGGTTTTCAAGTTCATCACTTTCGACTTTTATAAAAAAATTTCATTTAAAGTTCAATACTACATACATTTTCTACCTCATGGCTGGGCAAAAAAATATACACACAAACTTTAATAATATCTCATTGCAGCACAAACACACTTCCTGATGTAGTTTATATAGGGGGACAACCTCTTTCAGAAGTTGATCAGCATAAATTTAACTTATATTTGGTAAAGAACGTAACAATTTACCCCGAATATGATCCAAATCAAGCCTACGATGACATTGCAATATTGGAATTAAACAGAGAAGCATTGCAAGTTTTTTCTATAGAAGCAAAAATACGTCAAAAAATAAGTTGATTTTCAATTTAACACGCCAGGTTTCCAACGATTTGTCTATGGGGTAATCAGAATCTAAACATTGATGAAGTCACAGCCATTGGATATGGGTTAACGGAGTTTGGTAAATATTTATTAAATTTTATTTTTATTTTGTGTACAAAAATAATTCAAATTTCACCTTTAGCTGGATCGGGTTCTCAAGTGTTGTTGAAGGTAAACTTGACAGTATTTTCATCTGATTACTGTGAACCTTTTTTCACACGTCAAAGAAAATTTAAGCGCGGAATATCAAATGCTCATATCTGTGCTGGTGATAAAGATGGAGTTAAGGACACCTGTCAAGTCTGTAGAATCAAGAAAAATTTAATTTAGCTCAATACATATGTTTTTTTTTTCTAAGGGTGATTCTGGTGGACCACTTATGATGAAGCACAACAGTCGCATGTTCGCTGTCGGAATAACATCTTCAGGAGTAGCATGCTCAGGATATCCACCAGCGATTTATACAAAAATCTCCGAATACACAAAATGGATAACGTCCGAATTGAGGGATAGAAAACAGTCTTTGGAAAATTGTGTGACTTAAGAAATTGTAAATTTCTGCATAAAACAATGACTTTTTTTGCATTTAAATCATGAAAAGTAAAAAATCTTGTTTCATAATTTTTTAAACAGCATTCTTAAAAAAAGTTCATTTAAATAAATCCGGGGCGAAGGTTTTTGGTCGACTTGGAAAAATTTTATATATTCATGAAAATGTTTTTTTTTTTTGTAATTTGTATGCTCTAAGGTAAGGTATGCTCTTATTAATAAACGTTAATTAGAGTGTGTCAGAAATGTTACTGTTTATTTTGTATGGGACAAGTTGTGACGGTAAAATTTAGTCCAACAGAGACCATCCATCTGCTGTATTGTCTTATTTTAAAATTTTCTATTCTTTTTGGTCTTGGATATATAATTCTTACAAGTTGAAGGCAGAGGCGGACTTAGAGGCAGTTGCACCCAGGGCGTTAAAGTAAGGTTAAAAATATGTAAGAAAAAAAAAAACAAGAACAATGATTTTATTTGTAGGTGCTTTCGAGTTTTTTGTTTGTACTGAATGTTTCGATTAAATCATTAAAATCTATATTTTGTGTGAGCTTCAATTGAAAGTATAACCAGATTAGTCAACTTATTTTAGCTCACTATTGGTCTTATAAAGGGTTTTTCAACAGGGACGCTACAAAAGTAGAGTGACAGGGACATCAAACGACGCCATATTTCTTGCCGCTCTTTTGACATTTCTCTTCAGTAAGGTTTGCCATTTCATGATGGAAAGATATACGAGCCAACAACGAGTCGAAATTTTTAAAATTTACTACCAAAATTCGGAGTCAGTGGCCTCAACGTTAAGAGCGCTACGTCTAATTCATGGTCGTCATAATCTTCCTAGCAGATCAACAATTGAGCGTCTAGTGGAAAAATTTGAATCCACAGGTACAGTACAAAATGTACCCGTTCCAGTGAGACAAAGAAGTGCCTGTAGTATCGAGAATATTGCCGCCACTGAGGATTCAGTTGCAGAAAGATCAAATGTGTTTCTCACACGTCGCGTCGTTCTCAAGCCTTGGGCACGTCGTTGTGGCGAATTTTGCAAAAAAACCATGGCCTACATCCTTACAAGATTAAATTGACGCAAGAACTGAAGCCGCTTGACCACCAGAAGCGTCGTATGTTCGTGAATTGGGCTGAGCAACAACTTGAAAATGATTCGGATTTTCATCGAAAAATCATCTTCAGCGATGAGGCTCATTTCTGGCTGAATGGCCTCGTCAATAAACAAAATATGCGGTATGGGTCAGGCAGCAATCCACACGTACTCCATGATTCATCATTGCATCCCGAAAAAATTACGCTTTGGTGTGGTTTATGGGCCGGCGACGTCATTGGGCCGTACTTCTTCCGTGATGATCAAGACCGGCACGTTACTGTGAATGGGGATCGCTACCGTTGAATATATGAAAATATTTTTGGCCCCAATTGGATGATATGGACTTGGAGGACATGTGGTTCCAACAGGACGGCGGCGGAGCCACAAGCCACACAGCGAATGTCACAATCAATTTATTGGAAACGAAGTTTGGAGAACGTGTTATCTCACGAAATGGTCCAGTTGCTTGGCCGCCTCGGTCGTGCGATTTGACGCTGTTAGACTATTTCCTGCGGGGCTACGTCAAGTCTATGGTCTATGCCAACAGGCCAGCGACGATTGATGAACTTCGTACGAATATCGAACGTGAAATTGCAGCAGTATCGGCCGATTTATGTTTGAAAACCGTCGAAAATTGGGTTCAGCGTCTGGACTCCTTCAAGCGTGCCCGTGGTGGTTATGCAAAAGAAATCGAGTTCCATACATAATGGCATCGAACGTACTTTCGCAGAAATAAAAAATTTCATTGATATCCCAAACTGTTTTTGTTTCATTTAAAAAAACTTTTGTAGCGCTCTTATTGAAAAACCCGATATAAGTCTCAATTAATTTTAATTTTGAAAACTGTTGTTCACAAGATGCCACTCAGACGATCCGTCACGATTTTTCGATCCGTGAGAGTTGCTTTGCTAACTTGATATCAAGTTAGAAAAGCACCCAAAAAAACATAGAACACATTGCACGATCAAATTAGATTCTTCACAACTAATAATCGACTAATTAACGACAAATTATCAAGCCATCAACCATCATGGTCAGTGCGTAGGACGGTCATGCCGAAGGTGTGGGTCGATTTCTGGCCACTGCCACCTAAAAACAGAAATGTTTTTTTCCGAGGTACTTCCTCTTGCGAGGGACTGACAATCCTCCAAGAGTATATTTGTCATGAATAAGTGCTTCTCATCTAGCCGTTCGGACTCGGCATAAAATTGTAGATCCCCTCCATTCCTGCCAACAACACGAACACAGGAATGGTTGAGAGTTGTTAGTCACTAAACCCTGGTTCTCCATGAGCTGTTGCGCCACTAAATTTATTTAATTTTAACCATCAGGTATAAAAAGTTTTTACTGATTGCTAACTTAATATCAAGTTAACAAAGCACCCAAAAAAACATAAAAAACATTTAACGATAAATTCTTAATTGTCACAGCTAATTAACGGCAAATTATCAACCAATTCATTTTTCGATTCCTCAAAGTTGCTTTGCTAACATGACACTCATGCAATATTTACATTTGAAGAGCTGAGAAAAATGACGAAATGTCTTCCATTGCCTAGACAGATGAATAAGTTTAATGTAAAATGAATCCTAATCAGACCTGTAGACTTTTAAGTAGAAGTACCAGTCAAGTACTCAGTACCTTGTACTTGTATTTGTACTTGTACAAAACAAGTTCGAAGTACTTAATACTTGAAAAACACCAAGTGTACTAAAATACTAGAATACTAAATGTACTTGGTACTTTAATACTTTCTAGTACATTTTCAAGTACTTTTCAATTCCAAGTCCATTTCAAGTACAAGTCCATTTCAAGTACTTTTCCAAAACAATTCGTTAAATAGTCCGTTTAAGTTATGACCACCATTGCGAAACTTAAGCGAGATTAGTCCAAGACAACGAGAAGCCATCAGTCACGGTTATCTGTGTTTTTGAGTTGAAATAATTATTATTCGATAGCTAAACCAGACTACTCAACGAATTGTACTTAAGAAGTACTTGCAATGGACTTGTACTTGAAAAGTACTTGAAATGGACCTGAACATTTAAAGTATACTTAAAATGGACTTGTATTTGAAAGGTAGGTACTTGAAACGGACTTCTACTTGAAAATGTACTCAGCAGTATTGAAGTACCAAGTGCATGTACTTGGAACAAAGTACTTGACAGTGTACTTGTACTTGGCGTTTTTCATGTACCGAGTACATGGTCCTTGTTTTTTAAGTTGTTTTTTTAAGTACATGGTACTAGGTACTTATGCTTAAGTACTTTACAATTCTGATCCTAACATCTTTTCAAACGTCAAACCAGCCAGCTTCTTGAGGCTTTTTACCTGGAATAATTTTGTTCTCCCCCCCCCCCTTGCAATTGAAAATTCTAGCTCAGTGTAGGTAAACTGTTCTCTTGTGAATATTATGTCCTTTTTTCAGGATGTCATGAAGATGTTCATGAAGAAGCCTTAACAGTCTAGTCAATTTGTGGTGAAAAGGGCTACTAGCGAGCAAATTGTGGGATAGTTTTGATTTTGCCCCTCTTTTATGTTTTCGCGGATGCTGAATCCAAATCTGAGGTTGGCGACTTAAATTTCGTGACGCAACATGGAAAAAAATGCAAAAAACATGCAAAAATAAGGCTCGGATGTTGCTAGACGATAAAGATTTTCTCTATTTCCATATTAGATACACATCTTGAGGGAATAGTCAGAAACAAAATTCATGTGCACAATAATTTATGTAGGAATTTGGGAGACAAATTTATTGTTTTATTTGAATTTTTATTTTGTGCAATGAGCAAAATTGTTAATTTGCTGTTGCTGATGGCACGCCCCATTAGTCTGCCACCCAGAGCGAACCACCCCCCTACTCTTCCTTAGCCCGCTACTGGTTGAAGGCAACCATACCATTTTCATTGGTATTTTGTATTACTTAATCGACTCTCAATGAAAACTATGTACCTACTTTGTTCTACTCTATCGTTTCTCCTTAATAAGTTTTGAAATAATTCTAAAATATCGCAATTGCTGCAAAAACAAGAAGTGGTAAACTTTAATTTACAACTTACAAAAAAAAAACTTTTAAAATGTTAAAGAAACTAAAAACGGAACAAATATTTAAAAAAAGACAAACAAAAACAAACTATAACAACAAAACAAAATCTCACATTTTTTTAAAACTCATGAAGGACGCGCCGCTCTTCATGTCTTCTTCTGTGCTGAGGAGGTATTTATAGCCACACAAGCTTTTTGTAACGTAGGAGATCCCTTACAAGAAGAGCGTTTTTTGCACAGACCAACAGAAATAGCAATTTACAATACGTACTGTTAGTTACCGACGAAAATGAACGTTTGAAATTCATGGCTGAATTGTTGGAGTATCCATCCTTTGAGTTCCTTACATAAAGAGCTGCTGTGTGTACTTCTCCAAACTCCAACTCTACCAGAAACATGTTTCGGCTCCTTGAAATGCAGTGCGCAACAATTTCACCCAGCTTCGGTTAAGTATGTATCTTTCTGTGTATATGTATATTTGTGCTAGAAATAGCAGAGCAGCATAAAGGAAACAATCTTGGCAATGAAACAAGGACGACTGGAAGACGACGACGACGACGACGATGAGGACGACAGATGGACGTGCTCTTAATTAAAGATAAAAATTAACTGCTGATTAGGAGTTTTCGTTACACTCCCACTGCTGTCCTTTAACTCCACCGAGAACTGAATGATTTATTCGAGTTAATTTATTGTGAGCAATCTTTGTCTAGAGTGTTGCTGTTGCTGCTTCTCCCTACTTCTATTTGCCTCGAGTGTTGGTATTGATAGTGGCACATTCCATTGTGGCACTCTTGAACAAAGAAAGAATATTTTTCTTGAGACTTTAATGTTTAATGGTTGTTTTATTATCATTTCGTTATCATGATTTTACGATGATGGCAAAAGGAAAATAGGTCATGTTAAGTAATTAAAAAGCATGCGATATAGTAAGTTCCTGGATGCTGATGTTTGCAATCTTTTAAATATAAATAGGTATGATATATACAAGTAGGTACATACTCTTTCTTTATTATTTAATAGTAACTTTGTGCTAAGAAAACGAAATAATAAGACCTTGTGTAGTGAGAAAATCATTTGAAAAACATTATCCATTGATTTGCTTTTCTGTTGAATGGCGTTTCCAAGTTTTGCCTTAAAAGAAAAAAATGAAGAATAGGGGAGCAGAACAAATCAGAGTGCATTTTTACAAAAATCAAGCATTCTCTGGTATTCCTCTAATATCTCAATGAAATGATAAGATCCTCTCAAAATTGTGTGTGGAAAATGCTAAAGAGCAGGACCAATACAAAATAAAAATGCTTGAAAACTAATTGTTTACACAAACTGGATAGGGGTTTTCGAGGCACGAAGCTCCCATATTCATACATTACATTGGAGTTTCATGGCCTTTCTCAATACAAAAATAAAGTTTTGGACTGAAAAGGGGTCTATAACACAGAACAACAAGTCAACTAGTCAACAATTACTTATTAAACTATGTTTGTTCAACAAGTGAAAATTATTTCTGTAACCCAATAAAAACCGTAACAATTGTCTAATGAAAAAAAAAATCCCTTGACTTGTTGAACCAGTTCAACAAGTATTTCTTACACGATGTGTCTACGCTAGGTTCAAAATTTGAAGTCCTCAATTTGAAAAATCTCCCAAAATTTGCTTCAGTATGAAGTAAGTAGGTCACATTGTATATCTCAGGAACCAAGCATGCTAGAAACTTGCAGTAAGGCTCAAAATTTTCAGTTTTTTTTTGCATTTCAAGAACAGTCTACTTCAAAATTTTAAAGTCCTTTTTTGAAAAAAATTTTAAACCGAACTGCTAACTTCACTCTGTGAAGTTTATTTCTAACTTGTTGACTTCGAACAAATCCGCTATCGGCAGTTGAAATTTATCAACTATTCAACAAGTTTATTTCTATTCTTTAAACTCTTGTTGTTTCCAGTTACAGAAAAGGTAGATTTATTAAATTTGCCACTTGTTGAAAGAAGCCAAAACAATTGTTTAAGGTTTCTTAGACTTGTTCCTCGAAAATGTTGATGGCCCCTGGACTAATTATTGCGAAGAATCGCTTAATTTGCTACTGGATACTCATGTTCCAGGCAGCTCACAGTCTGTTAATAGTGCTGCCCTACACAGTATAAGCAGTAACTTAACTTTTCGACAAGGTCTGATTACAAGGGAAAAATTACAATGGATACTCTACAGCTTCAAATCATACAAGTCGGGACTGGATAGCATCATTCCAGCCGAGCTGCAGATGAATTCAGAAGTTATTCTGCCTTGGAACTTGGTAGTTCGTGAGTTGCTGAATTGCTTAGAAGCAGAGAACTCAAAATGATTGCCTATGCAGACGACGACAGTATCAGAGAAGCATCTTAACTTTTTAAGAGATCTTTTACAAAACGCTCTAAACAAGCTAGATTTTGTGTCCTTCTCCAGGAAACACAAAATTCCGCAAATAGACCCCCTTCCATTAATGGAGTTCCACTAACATTCTCAACATACAAAAAAGAGTCAAAAAAGCCACAGTGGCACTTTTTTTTGCAAAAAAGTCGTCGTTAGTGAGTGGGGTCTCCAACCGCGCATTATTAACTGGAAATACATTTTGGTAATTAGGCTGATTCTAACTTATGGCGTTTCATTATGGTGGAATGCCTTGGATAAAGCGATACATCGCGATAAACTGAGCAGAGTCCAAACATGTATGTTTATGCACAAGTGCAGCACTTCGGTCGACTCCATCCGCTGCATTAGACACTCATCTCCATCTGACACCTCTGGATAACAAATGGCCGTTAGCACAGCCATTCACCTCAAAGCCTCTTCACAGTAGATCAATTATGAGATTGGCCACTTCGCTATTCTGAATTCATTCGGATAACTTGCATGTAACACTGACTACACGCTCCCACTATTGAACTTCGACCAAAATTTTGACCATACCTTCCAGATCCACTTGGGAGGATGTGGGATTATTTAAAGATCAATCGATTCACTTCTACACCGATGGATCGAAGACCAAAGATTGGGTTGGTGGAGGTTTCTACTGTGATATACTAAATTAAATTCTCTCATTGCGTCCTCCTAATCACTGTAGCGTATTCCAGGCGGAACTTCTAGCGATAAAAGAAGTATTATCTTGGCTCAAAGAAAACGTGATATTAACCTCGAATATCCGCATCTTCTCTGATAGAGTCAATCTGCTATTAAATCTCTGGATTCTGGCTCTATAAACTCAAGAACAACCCTTAATTGTCGAGCATCTCTAGTGGAGATTGCGCAACAGTTTAATATTCACCTCTGTTGGGTGCCGGGCCATAGTGACATTCCAGGCAATTGTAATGGTGATGAACTCGCTAGAAGTGGAACACTACTACCCATTTTATCTGAAAGGACAAATATTGGTATACCCATCGCTACTTGTAAACTTTTGCTGAAGCAAGATGCCTTGGAGAGAACAAACATTGGGTGGAAAAACATCATATTACTTGTTTGGCGACAAAACTAATATGGCCAAACCTTGACTTAATATCTCTTAACAGACTGCACATAAGCTCGGTGTCATAACAGAACACTGTTTAATGGGCGCAAGCAACGCGGCTTGGCATTCTTTCAAACGATTTTTGCAGAAGCTGTATTGACGAGGAGGAGGAAGAAACGATTATTCTGTACGTGCCCAGCACTTTCCAACTGAGTTAGGCTCCACTTAGTAGACTACTTTTATAACGATCCTAATCTTAGTGATCTGGCAAACATCGACATAAATAGTCTCATTCGCTTCGTCTGGAGCTCTAAGTGGTTTATCCAGATTCATATGGTATCATAATGGACAAACTTTGGTCTTAGTGTGTCAGTATTAATGTACTGACAATCACTTCTATCTAAACCTAACCTAACCTAGACTTGTTGTTCAGTATTATACAAATTTTAGAAGTTGTTGAATTTCACTTGTTCAACAAGCACTTTATGTATTGTGTTACATGTCCCTGCTAGTTCTCCGGATATGAGTCCATAAAAAAACTTAGTAATTTGGCATGGAGTGTCCCATTTATGTGTTTCACAAACACTCTGCAAATTTAATAAATTAGCTGTTTTTTCAGTTTGTAGGCAAATTAAAATGACAATCAAGGTTTGGGGCTCTGAACCTTTGGCACCTCATATATGGGAAATTTGATATTTTAGAATGTCATCTAATTGGTCAGTAATTGGTCAAGAAAGGTCAACTAGTCCTAGAAATTGGTCAGCCCTTGATAACTAGTTATAAAGACTTTAAGTTTCTCAAGGTCACTCAAGGTCACGCGTGATTTTTGGCACCTCATTTATGGGAAATTTGGGAAGGATCTCTTGATCTATATAAAAGGTCAACTACTTTCAGTAATTGGTCAGCCATAGACGTTTTTGTATGAGTTTTTGAATTTTCGTCAGTAGTATAAGAGAATGTTAGTAGCTAATTTTGAACATGAAAGCAATGCCTAGTCATGCGCAAATTACCTATGCATCTGTAAAACAATCTAGTTGTTAAAAAACCCTAGAAAAAATTATTTTGACGCTAATAAGAGCTTGGCAATGGTAATAATCGAAGGTGTCGCCTTGCCAGCAATTTTTAGCCCAGGAAAATTAGACTTTCACTTCGAAAAAATTCCGACAAAGCTGAATTTTGGTAGAGCTTTGTGTTGGCGTGTTAACCATTTTCTGAAAAGTTCCGTAAATTTGGACCGGGGCTTAAATTTTTGGGGGGTGTTAAAGGGGGTTAAATTCAGTTTTTTCATCTTAATTTCTCGAAAATTATAAGTTTTTTTGAAAAAAATGTGAAGGTACAAAGTTTAGCTTATGTCATTCTACACAAAAAAAGATTAACATACTTTTTTTCATACAAGCAATAGATTCTGAACAAATCATGGTGGATAAAATTTTGTCAAAAAAATTATTAAAATTTCCATAATCGATGGGTACGATTTGAGTTTGGCCACATCTCTTCTTTAAGAACCCAAGTTTTTGAGGTGCCTGGGGTACGGGAATGACCACCATCTTGAAAAAGAAAGTGTTTGGTTCAATCCACCATGATTTTCTCAGAATCTATTGCTTGTATGAAAAAAGTATGTTAATCTTTTTTGTGTAGAATGACATAAGCTAAGCTTTGTACCTTCACATTTTTTTCAAAAAAACTTATAATTTTCGAGAAATTAAGAAAAAAACTGAATTAAACCTCCTTTAACACCCCCAACAAATTTAAGCCCCGGACCAAATTTACGGAACTTTTCAGGAAATGGTTAACACGGCAACACAAAGCTCTACCAAAATTCGGCTTTGTCGGAATTTTTTCGAAGTGAAAGTCTAATTTTCCTGGGCTAAAAATTGCTGGCAAGGCGACACCTTCGATTATTACCATTGCCAAGCTCTATTAGCGTCAAAATAATTTTTTCTAGGGTTTTTTAACAACTAGATTGTTTTTACAGATGCATATGTAATTTGCGCATGACTAGGCATTGCTTTCATGTTCAAAATTAGCTACTAACATTCTCTTATACTACTGACGAAAATTCAAAAACTCATACAAAAACGTCTATGGCTGACCAATTACTGAAACTAGTTGACCTTTTATCGCGATCTACTGGCCTTTTAGATGGTATAAATTTTATGCAAATATACCCCAAATGAGGTGCCAAAAATCTATACTGTGACCTAAATAAAAAAAAATATAACACTCATAAAAATAAATATATGGCTGACCAATTACTGAAAGTAGTTGACCTTTTATATAGATCTAGAGATCTTTCAGATGGTATGGAATTTTCCCAAATTTCCCATAAATGAGGTGCCAAAAATCGCTATGACCTTGAAATTAAAAAAAAAATTATTAAAAAAAAATCTATCGCTGACCAATTATTGAAAATAGCTGACCTTTTATATAGATCTAGAGATCTTTCAGATAGTATATATTTTTTGCAAATTTCCCATAAATGAGGTGCCAAAAATCGTTATGACCTTGAATTTTTTTTTAAATAAATTGAAAATTCATTAAAAAAAAACTATGCCTGACCAATTTCTGAAAATAACTGACCTATTATGACCGTGAAATGGCCTTTCAAATGGAATACTTGTTTTTTTGAAATGACCCAAATGAGGTGCCAAAACTTTTTTTTGTGACCTTGAAACGAGTTTTGAAAATTCATAGAAAAAAAACTATAGCTGACCAATTACTGAAAATAGTTGACCTTTTATCACTATCTACAAATCTTTCAGATGGCATCTTTTTTTTGTAAATTTCCCATAAATGAGGTGCCAAAAATCACGCGTGACCTTGAGTGACCTTGAGAAACTTTAAGTCTTTATAACTAGTTATCAAGGGCTGACCAATTTCTAGGACCTAGTTGACCTTTCTTGACCAATTACTGACCAATTAGATGACATTCTAAAATATCAAATTTCCCATATATGAGGTGCCAAAGGTTCAGAGCCAAGGTTTGGACCTTTTTTGTTTGTTATCTCTGATCTTAGACACAGATACGTCACTGCGAGACAAAAGCCTAGTTTCGACCGGCGACGCACAGTGTGGCCGATGGTATGAAAAGTTGGCAAATATTATTTTATTATATTTTATGTTGTTTTTAGGAAAATAAGCTCAAATAAATGAAAAATTTAACAAAATGCCATGATTTAAATTTAATGTGCAAAGATAATTAATAAATAAACACAAACAAATTTTCGTTTATATAATTTTTACATTTATTGTGAAAGGAAATTGCTATTTATTTTTTTTCTTACTTTTTCTTTAAATTTTAAATGAAAACATACTTTTATTTTCTTAAAAAAAAAACGAAAATTCAATTATAGATACATACATAGGAACATTACAAAATAGTTTAAGAAAAAAAAAATATATTACACAATATAAGGCCAAGGTAACACATGTAAGTTTTACTTTCGTAAGTTGCTTACGGAAGCAACTTTTGGTAAAATTTCAAGTGAAAAGCTTACAAGTAGAAATACTTTTTTTCCAAGTCACAGCTTACTAAAACGGCAGTGTAAAGTTTTCAAACTTATGAAAGCAATTCTTACTGTAACTTCATCCTAAATGTAATGCCTCTTGTAAGTTGCTTCTGTAAGACTTACATATGTAAGTGGTAAGTATAACTTACATGTGTAATCCTGGCCTAAAGGAAGTCTTGTCTTGCCTTTACTTCTTATAATATTATATTGATGAGTTTTAGTAAAAAAAAATAGATACAGTTTCATTTAAGGAAAGCTGGAATACTTCCAGAAAGGTTTATTTGATTTAAAACCATCTTATATATTATTCGTCATTTTGCCTGTATCAGTTACTCTTTCCAACAATTTAGAAGCGTCATCATTACCTGAGAATAGGAGGCCGTTTCGAAAACGTCATCTGTGTTAAAAATGCATTTGTAGAATGTTCCTTAACGTGAAATGCTAAAGTCACATGTTCGAAAACATTACCCGTGTTTTATTGGAAAAGCTATCCATAGTATAGTAGGATTTTACACAAATAACAAAAACAATATCGGCAGTAGACTCACTGCCGATAAAAGTCAAAGTAGAATCCTTCTACGGATAAACTTTTGACGTTTGTTCGAGTATCGAACTCAACAGAATCGAGTTTTGGTGTTTCGTTATTTGTACGATTGATACTTTTATGCATCTCGAATTCTCGATGGCTATGTTCGTAGTGTAGAGTGAAGTTGATTGTTTAGATTGTTACTTTTGGCTTCTTCATGACGATGTTTTTGTAGTTGAAATCAGTGAGGATACAATTTTACTCACAACCTCATCGTTATGGCTTAGTTTATATTTAATGACAATTCGCTTCAATCGGCAATCAAAACATTACTCATGCAATTTGCAGCTTTATGAAAAGCACTTTAACGTAAGTGATAATAAGAAAAACTTATGTATATAATCTTGGCTTAAGATCAAGTATGGCTCAAGTTGTGATGCTGAACCACGGATCAAATTTTGAGCCACGTTTATACAACTGGAAACTAGCAAGCATATTTTGCTACTATCACATACTTGAACTGTCGTTGAACCTCAGGTAATCCACCAAAATTGGTGAATTAAAATTACCAGGGAAAACTAGCTACATACATACATTAATAGAAGCGATACATCACATCCTTATTTTAATTATTTTTAAATTATCACTAATAAGTCATCTACTCCATATGTCCGCTATTATACGACGACTTTGAGTAATCATTATGTGTGTTCCCATACTTTGACTTTCTGTGGTTCTTAATTTCAAACTTTTGTCAAAAATTATTTTTATATGAGTTTTTACAAAACTTTTGACTAAAATACGCAGAAAATCACAGAAATTTAAAGTAAACAGACTCATTTTTTCAAAATTAAATGATTGCAAATGAAAAATATCTGATTTTACCTTCGCACTCATTTAATTTAAAAAAAAATTGACTTAAAAGTCAGCGTGTAAAAGCAGTGTGTGCAGCGATTTTTTTATTTATATTTTATATATTTTTATATGTTTTTTTTACATTGACCATAGTCTAACAAAAATATGGGCAGCTGCGGATTCGTTTTATTGGAAATTTCTCTCTGAACTATTTATAAAATCTCAAAAAAACACAGGTGTTATCTGCGTTGCAGCTGTTGACGAGAAAAAATTGAAACCAGAAAACATGTTCGTAAACATAAAATGCGTTTGCGAATAAATTGAATAACGTTAGTTAAACCCATTTTGTGCCAGCAGGACGATTGCATATGACGATTGCAATCTGGGTCAATAAATGACGATCATTTGACGATCAAATTGACTTTGATTTGACGTTTTAGAAAACAACGGGGGACTCATTTGGTCTATACAAATTTGACCACCTGTTTTTGAAACTGATTATACCATGTACCTTCTTGAATTTGGACATTTGGTACGTTTTTTTTTTTTAAACAAAGCTTTACCACTCAATCATTTTTAACTTTATTCAAATATTTTGTTACGTAGAAACCTCAGTACCGTCCAAGCCTAGAAAAAAGTGAACATTTTTGATTTTTACTGAATATTTTACGATTCAACAAGTAGGTTTTACTGAAAAAAATGCAAATATGTGCAACTTTTTTTAAGTTGACATGAAAGATGACACCATCCACAATAACAGGACATAAATCAATGAAGCCCAATTTAACACCTAAGTGTACTTTTATGCTACTTCTTTATATGACACTTATATCAAACAAATTGCTTTTAAGACATTGGATTCATAAAATTATATCAACCACGATATACACCTAAAATCAAAAAACAAAATGCCTATTGTTTGTAAATCCATAATTATTTCAAAATTTTATCTCTTGTTTTTGAAAAATTTTAATTAAAATTGGCAACACCCACGTGCTCCACTTAATTCTGAAAAACGAATGACCTTTAAAAAAGCACAAGAACTTACTCAACCAAGCAAATATCGTGGAATAAATACCGGTTCTATGTAGCCGGTTAATACCTCTTTTAAAAAAGACTTACATTTGGTGATAAGGTAACTATTTGAAAACAACTATTTTAGCCAACTTTTCATACCATATTGGCCACACAATATGCGGCGGCGGACAGTGGGATGAAAAGCATTTCTAGCACACCAAAAATATTCTTGGGGTAATTATATGGGATAAAGTCCTAGTTTTTATTAGCTTTTATTGTTTTGTGGTTGTTGCAGCCATTTTCAAATTAAATTTTTTCCAAGGTGGTGCTAAAATTAGGGGTAAGACGGTGAGAAAATGAAATTCTCATCAGCGTTCGATAAAAGGGTTCCCCATAATTGTTCGGGATTATTTGATAAGTGATTCTTGGGTTTATTGTTGAAAAAAATAGCATGAGACGGGGGTCTGTTTCCCCCCGTTTTGATGGGACGGGCTTCTAAAACAAAAATCTTAAAATAGAATAAAAAAAACAACGGCAACAATTAAAATTATATAAAAGCTGTTTTAAAAGTAAAAAATCCATTCTTTCGTTAGCTTAAGTTGTCAAAAAAAATTAAGTACCAAGATTTCAATTTTCTTAGTGGACTTTGAGGATCTGAATCTTTGTAATGATGAGTGGTCGTATTGAGCTAAAACAAAAAATATTATTCAGCTGGATGTTTTTTGTTTCAATTTTTTGTTTGTAAATATTATTTTTTCGAGAACGGTTATTGCATTATTGCAAGAAGTGACACTAGACAGATTTTTTTTTATATTTTTAAGGTCCTCATTTATATGTATATTTTTTCTGATCAATTCATTTGATCAACTTAGTCACAATATTATTTTATTCAAACTTAAAGCTTTCGGCTTTCCACCTTTCTTTATAGATTGGATAAAATCGTACCTGGGAAATAGACCCTATCAGGTAAAATTTCGACACTCTCTCTCAAACCCATTTAACGCTCTCTCGGGTGTGCCTCAGGGAAGTCATTTGGGCCCTTTTCTATTCATTCTCGCTATAAATGATGTTATCTCATGTATACGTTCTAGTGAAATTCTTATATTTTCGGATGATATGAAGATTTTCAAGACAATAAGAGCTGATCATAACCACTGTCTCTTGCAGGATGATATTGACAGCTTTACTCAATGGTGTGATAAAAACGGTCCTAACCTAAGCCCTGTTAAATGCCAAACAATAATTTTCTCAAGAAAACGAGTTGCAAGTGCTTTCAATTATTCTATTTCGCAGCACAAACTATGCCGTGTCTTTAGTTTCAAGAATTTGGGTGTTTAGTTTAGTTCTAATTTAGAATTCACAGAACACATAAATTACATTAAAAAAAAAGCGAGCTCTATGCTTGGATTTATAAAATGTTGGGCAAAAGAATTTAATGACCCGTATATTACCCTTTCTCTATATAACTGTTATGTAAGACCTCATCTTGAGTATGCCTCTCAAGTTTGGTCACCCTTCTATGAAATTCATAAAAGTCGTATTGAATCAATACAACATAAATTCATTCGTTTTGCCCTGAAAGGTCTCCCTTGGGCTGATCCATATAACCTTCCACCATATGAAAATCGGATCCAACTGCTGCAGGTCCAAACTTTATACTCGTATCAAAGGCGGGTTAATAATGAGTTAATACTTCTTCAGTAACTTTTAAATGGGGAAATTGATGCTCCTGACTTGTTAGCCTGTATTGGCATAAATTATCGCAGAGGATCTCACCACCTGTGAAGATTTGAACTTTTACATGTCGATTTTCATCGTACTAACTACGGAATTCATGAACCGAATGTGTAAGCTTTTCAATTTAAATGCTTCCTCCGTTGATTTTAATATAGGTAAACTGGGATTGAAAATATTGTTTCGAACCAGTGCTCCACAATCGTGACCGTCTTATATATCTATTAAGATACTTTCAATGTTTTTTTTTATTGTATAATTTTGTGTATTAGGTATTTGATTTTTGTAATTTTGTACACTAGTTCTTTTTGTAGTTATTTGTAAGCGTGTGTTAGTTTGCATTATTTTACTAACCACTAACACATGCACTTATGATGATCCCTTGTTTGTAGGTTGCAGCTTGATCTAAGCTCTCTACACTCATAGAATCTGAAGTGTAAAAAAAAAAAAAAACAATCAATTGTAATGGTCGGATGACTTGTTTATTCAGCTTCAATTAAATTTGTATTTGCAATATACATAATTTACATGGGTAATATAGGGCAAGGTTTAGATTCGTAAAAAAAAACGAGATAACAAATATGACAACACCATGGTAGAAATTTATTCCAAAGTTATGGCTGTCTGTCTAAAGCTTAAACTAGGTACAGCCTTAAGAATTTTTGTAATTCTCTAGAATGAAAAATTTGGAATCTTTCTTAGCTCAAAAAATAACGGTACATGCCATACAACCGTTTAAGAAAATCTTATATTCATCTCAAAACGGCTCACCGATTTTGATACAATAGTCAGTGTATTTTTTTTAGGTGTATTTCTGCCATTTTTTAATCAAATTTGAGTGTTTGTCAATTAAAAGAACCCAAAAAATGTAAAAAAAAAAACACTCGCTCCAATGAATTACAACGGACTATAGGATTGTTAGTATACCTATTGGATTAGCTAATAGAAGTACAGAATGAAGAATAAAAACGTAAATAATAGAAAATTTATTATTTATTATTATAGAAGTACATGTAAGAGGTTCCGGATTTTTGGCGGACTTAAGAAAGAAAAAAAAATCACATACAAATTGTTTAAATAAAATGATTTAGTATAATAAACAACCAGTGATATAATTTAATAGAAATTGATCGTTTTTAATGATGACACTATTGGTTAACGTGAACAAAATTCTAGCAAATATTCAATCTCTAATATGAGCAATATTGACATTTTAAAAGAGCAGTAATTTGACTTCGTTATTAAGATTATTCATAACCTTAATTAACGGGGAATTACAAAAATGTGCAAGCAGTTTTACAATAACTGGTACTTGAATCTTTAAGGTATTGACAACATTTCCTTAAAAAAATGTTCCTTAAAATTTTTAAAAAAATTTGGAGACCATTTTTTATACCACTTTTGGCGCGCTAGAATCACTTCTTATCCCACTGTGCGGCCGGCGGCGTGGCCTTGCAGTTTTCACTTTGTTGGGTTTTCGCATTTGGCCTTATTTGATCATTTAAGCTCAGCTAAGACGGACATCGGCTTAAACCTTAAATGTGTTTCAAAATATTCTGATAACCTATGTATGAAATAAGATTGTTGGTATTTTCTCGAAAATTATAAATTTGTTCACATCTTTTCCTTATGTATATGGTATATGCATGCATTATTGTATTAAGTAAAATATGTGCTATTGTATAGGAAAATCACGCTATATATCATGTCCCATATTAAGAACCTAATGAAAATGTATACCAATTTGCTTAAAAACTAATTAAGGGTGGGATAGAATTTTTTTAGCACTCTCATTAGAATGCTTCATGTCTGCAGCACTATTGTTGTGAGATGACCAAAACGGAAAATTTTCCTTACTCACTCAACCAAACAGACAACATCACAATGGTGAACTTTTCTACTAACATTTAATTCTGCATCTCGTGTATGTTTGCAGTTATTCTGATGTACCTAACCTATACGAATAATCTTTCGCGACCTTAATGCAAAAGTTAGGTAACAATATTTTATCCTTTCTTTTCTTTTATGTGTTTCATAAGTAGATTTTGAACTTAGTCAAGTTAGTATATGTTTTTTTTTTTAAGTTTGTTTGTATTAAAAAAACATAGCAAACCATCATAATACTCGTATATGCATACAGACAAAAGCAAGAGCTATAAGCATAAACGTGTGTCCTTGTATATTTACCGCATTTGCCACCATTACCGTAATTTCTTGCAAAATAAACACACAAATGGAGTAGACTGCTGCCATTTGGAGGTGAAACGAGTGGCATCTAAGAAAGCAGCTTATTTTCCCTAAGTGAGAGCTTTTGATGAAGCGTAATCCTTCGAGATAATGTTATGTTTTGTGTTTAATGCTAGTTTTTCAGTTAGATTAAGAGTGTTAGCATAAAGTGAAAGAAATCACACAGAATTAAATATGAAATATTAATGCGGAATGTTGTTTTGCATGGTAGTTTTTTTTTATTTTATTTTTTATGTATGTGCCCTGTAATTACTATATCACTCTATTATATTCGTCTTTGTGGCTAACACATAAATAATTTTTTAGCCTCCTGGTTTACCCAGAAAAATATGTAAGAAAGCCAAGGAAATGTTTCACTTAAAATTATCCAATGCCTTTTTGACGTCAAGACAGCATCACCACAATTTTAACAAAGTCCAAAATTCTGTTTAGGAATAAAGAAGTGGGAGTTAAAGTATTTCTAGTTTTTAAGGTCAAATCCAATGTCATTTCAATTAATATTGCAGATATTAGCTTATAGCTTAATATTAAGTTAGCAGACCACCCTTTCGAAATTTTTTTCTATGTTTTTCTATGTTTTTCCCGAAAAAACAATTTTAAAAAATAAATATATTTTATCGTTTAATAATTAGCCCTTAACTAGTGGTAAATAAGTTATGGCAAATTATATTTCCACACGTTTAATGTTGTCTTTAATTTTTTGTAGGTGCTCGTCTAATTTACTCGTAATATCCAGTTTGCCACAAGCATCACTACAAACAGTCGTAAGACTGCTTAGTAGTGATGCTTGTGGCAAACAGCTGATGGAGAACCAGGGCTTAGTGATTTTCAACTCTCAACCATTCATGTGTGCGCGTTGTTGGCAGGAATGGAGGGGACCTACAATTTTTTGCCGAGCCCGAACGGCTAGGTGAGAAGCACTTATTCATGACAAGTATACTCTTGGAGGATTTGTCAGCTCCTCGCAAGAGTCAGTACCACGGCAAAAAAACATTTCTGTTTTCAGGTGGCAGTGGCCGGCTTATACCGAATGTTTTATTACTAAATAATTTGCCATAACTACTTGTGTAAATATCGAAACTGACGTTCCATGTTTTCTATGTTTTTCTTTAATTTTCTTAAATTGATATGAAATCAACAAAAAACAAAGGGAAAGCTCTTAAATCCTGTTCTATTGAAATTTCAATTGGTTAATAAATTTGTTTTTAAAAAATCACTAATTATATGTGAAGATTTTAAAATTTCTTGCAATGTTTTTCTATGTTTTTTGTTATATCTTTCTTTTATTCAAAGAAACCTTCGAAAGGGGTTTAAAATCAATTATATAGAACTGTTGGAAATTTGAAAATACATATACAAAATTATACTACGAAATAAAAAAAATAACATCAAATTAGCAAATGTAGAAATTCAATGGTGAACAAGTCCAACAAAACCTCTTTTTAAATGGAATTCAATTTAAATCGAAAGCAATTAATTTTAATATTAATAAGGAAATTATATAACCAAAAAACATAGAAAAAATTAACAACAGTATTTAAATTATCGTCACATGTAATTAATAAATTATTAAACAATTAAAATTTCAATATAATAGGGATCTTACGGTGTTCTTTGCTGACTTCAAATGAACTTAGGAAAATATTGGAAAAACAAAGAAAATAAAGCATGGAAATTTCAAAATTGTCACAAAAAAGTAACAACTAATGAATGAAAAATTATTTAGCCATAAAACATTCAGCTTAAGCAGTTTTTACCTTCTTCTTGAATACCTACAAAATATAGAAAACAATGAACGATAACATTTAATTTGCCGCAGTTAATTTATCACTTAGGGAGAATTTATTAGGCAGTAAGAAATTGAATTTTATAAATGTATACCAATTTTTTGAAACAAAAAAAAAAACATAGAAAACATAGAACGACAAATTCGAGACTGTCACAATTATTAAAAAACTAATAACGGCAGATTACTAGACCATAAAACATTCGGTATTACCAGTTTTTTGATGTAGTGAATTGTTTACTTTTAATTAAGCTAACTAGGAACTCAAAAAACATAGAAAACTCACATTTGAATTAAATTTTTCAAAACTTATTGACGAATAATAAATGGCAGATTATTAGGCCACAAAAACTAAAGTTTTAGAAGTTCTTACACCTTTTTGAGTTGTGTCAAGTTTGTAAAGCACCCTAAAAAATAAATAGGAAGAATGAACAGCAAATTCAAAATTATCATAATTTATTAACGGCAAGGTATCCACGTACTCGTTTTTTAATACTTGAAAGGAGCTTTGCTTGTTTGGTACTCGAAGAAAATAAATCACCCAAAAATACAATTATAAAACAACACATCACAAAATTGAATTTGCCAAAACTAATAACCGACTAGTAAACGATAATTTATTTAGCAGTAAAATATTAAGTTTTACAAGTTTTAACCACTTTTCGAAAAAAAAACATAGAAAACATAGACGAAAAAATCAAAAATTTCACAACAAATTACTTACTTACTAACTTACTTAACCGGCTCCCGATCCATGGAGGGCCTCTCCCTGAGATATTGTGGTCTTCCATTGGTTGCGGTCCCTCGCACGCTCCCTCTAGTAATCAAGACTAATTGTTGTTGCGTCTGAATCCGCCTGGTTTCTCTAGCGGAGATTCGGTCTTCCTAATTGTCTCGAACCTGGGGGCTGGGATTCGAAGATTTTTTTGGCTGGAGAGTTGTAGTCTATTCACTCGATGTGGCCGAGCTAGTGTAGTCGACGTGTTTTGGCTCCTTGGACTACATCCACATCTTGGTACAGCTGGTATAATTCACGATTAAATGTTCTCCTCCATTCGCCCTCCTCACTTATTGGACCAAATATCAACCGAAGAATTTTGCCCAGTGCCCAGTATCAATTCCCCTTTTTTACTTATCGTCCAGCACTCGGCGCCATAGAGTAGAACTGGTAAAATTTGCGTTTTGTATAGCGTGCTTTGTCTTTCGGGAGAGGAGTTTTGAACCCATTTATTAGGCCAAACCGAAGTAGCACCGATTCGCTAAGATAATTCTTCGTCAGATTTCCACTAAGGTGTCATTCGTGGGCTTGATGTTTGTTCCGTGGTAGGTGAACTCCGCTTGACTTCCTCGAAATTACTGCTACCAACAGTGACGTTTTGTCCTAGGCGATGGACAGATTAAGTTTGGTTTGTTGATAGCATTTACTTCGTTTTATCCTCATTCACTTCAAAACCAACGCATTTCAATTTCAATCAATAGCTGTGAATGCTTCTAGTACAGCTCGCTTGGAGCGACCGATGATGTCGACGTCGTGCGCAAAGCCAAGCAGTTGCGAAGACCTGTTGAAGATAGTGCCTTCCAGGTTAACACCACTCTGGCGAAATATCTGCTCCAGGACTTGGTTGAAGAATTTACATGATAGGGCATCTCCTTGTCTGAACTCTGTACATGTCTGGAATAGCTCGGATGAGCTGTTACCCATTTGCACGTTGCACCACGTATTTTGTAACGTCATGCGGCATAGCTGGATCAGATTTTTCGGGATCCCGAGTTCCGACATCACCAATAGAAGCTCTTGGCGACTTATGCTATTATATGAAGCTTTGAAGTCGATGAAAAGATGGTGGGTCTCAACTTGAAAATTGTTGGTCTTTTCCAGGATTTGCCTCAAAGTGAAGATTTGGTCTATCGTTGATCTGCTAGGCCTGAACCCACACTAGGACGTGTCGATCATAGTGTTGCAGAAAGGTTTAAGACGCTCACATAGTACGTTGGATAGGATCTTGTAAGCAACATTAAGCAGGCATATACCTCTGTAGTTTTTGCAGGACATAGGATCGCTTTTTTGTAGATTGGGCATATGGAGCTAGTTAACCAGTCGTCGGGCATAGTTTCTTCATCCCACACTTGGTTAATGAGATGGGTGCATGCACCCTACCAGAACATCTCCTCCATACTTGAAGAGTTCCACAGGTAGGCCATCGGAGCTGGCGGATTTGTTGTTCTTAAGCTTGTGGATGGCTTTCTTAATCTCTTCAGTACTGGGCGCTGAGACTGAATCTTCATTGACTGGTCTCATGCTTCTATGTTCTCCTGTCGTTTTCTCTACAGAATACCAATTTCGCAGCTGCCGGAAATGCTGCTTAAACACGTCTCATTTTTTGATCCCTAAGAGTTGCTTACTCGATAAAAAGTTAGCAAAGCAGCCAAAAAATCATTGGAAAATGTTAAAAGAAAAATTTGTAACTGTCAATAACTGACAAAATTGGGGACAAATTATTCACCTACCCATTTTTTGATTCGTGAAAGTTGCTTTCCTATCATGACACTCATTAACTCCTGCCTCATTCGAATTATGAATATCTATTGTGCTGGTGCCATCTTGATGAACCTAAATTCCAAAACTACAAACACGTACTTTTCATATAATTTTTCAAAAAATATTGTGTCATGAAGCAATAGGAATACATTAAATATCCTAGGTCCTTTCTAAAAATGCAGCAAATCATACTTTCTGGAGTCTTCGTAGCTCGTATGAAGTTACGAGTAGTTTTGTAATTTATTAGATATACTCGTATAGCATATACTTTTTAAAATTATTAGACTTTTCATATCCCTTTGCATACATAACTAGAAAAAAAAAACATGATGAATTTAATGGAGAAAAACCTTTAAAATAGTTATATATGAAGGTACATCCACTTCCTCTATGACACTGAACCTCTAGAGATTTCGGAAGTCGGCACATTGCATTTTCATTTTCCCATAGCAGAGCTCCACGTATAATGGCAATAATTTCCTTTGATATATAAATTCAGGTCTTCTGTCCTGCTGATCCATTCTGATCCACCATCCTTTCTCATTTGGCCTCATCCTGATTTACGCAAAGTGCTATAATCTGGGGAAAAGGAAAAATTAAACGATGCGTTGCTGTTTCTATAGGTACCAGCACACAGATACACTCTCCAAGTATATAACTCGCTATTTGAGTATTTTTTTTTTTTTTTGGTAAAGTGAGTGGGAAAATAAAATCACGATACAAATATCCAATCCAAAAAGGGAATACTTAATGTGACACATATCGTGTATGCGCTCCCAGAAGACCATCTCATATATAGGTTGGGGTTTGGGGAGGAGGTTGCAAGGCGATATAGCAAGGTCTCTCTCTGACTCCTTCTCTCTCTCTTCCTTTCTCTAAGTAGTATTAATACTCTGAACTTTTTCCAATTTCCACCCTCTTGGACTTGACACGCAATTAACTTCAGGTGCGATCATCGTAAATGCGATTGCGACCGAGATTTTCATTCTGACCTGAAAGAGGAATCTCTTTTCTGTTGCCATTGCCACCCACCTGACACCCGCATTGCGTATGTTGTCCTTCCTTTGGTCGACTTCTTTAAACCAATTTGCGTGTTCATTTTTCAATTAAAAGAAAAAAAGGATTTTGCCGAAACGCAAAGTGAATATGCAGACTTTTTTTTTACCGAAAAACCCTCATCAGATTCGACCATTCTGTGTTGTCCTGTGTGTCGTATGCATGTAGTATTTACTCCTTAAAGCCAAATTTACATAATCAATCGTAGTGACAACAGCCTTCGCAGTAGCGTTGCCATTACGAAAATATTTTGTTCCAGTCGACAATTAATCGGGTAGTCTTTATGTACATTGAAATTTATGGAATATCTGACTAACAATAAAAACAGGCCATTTAAAAAAAAAACACTCGCTATTTGATTATAATTGAAACAAGCAACATCAAAATGAAATTAATTATTAATTAAATTAAAATTAATTTTAGCGCATCATTGACTGGGTTTATATGGCATGTAATACATTTAAGATCAAATGTAATTCTGGGTCGCATGCACTTGTTCTTATAATCAAAAAGAAATTTATTTTAAGAAAAGGAAATAAAATGCCCGACTGAGTCGCACGTGCTTGCTCTTATGTTCTTATGTTATGTTTTTTAAAAACTCAAAAACTTTTTTTGAAAAATTTTATATGCAATATTTTTCAATTTCAATGAAAAAATTAAAAATGAATATAAAACGATCTATGAGAAGTACTATTAATAGTTGCTTTTTTATAATTTTTAATAATGTTTGTTAGTGCTATACACTAACAAGTAAGTAAGCATACAAAATAGTTT
Source organism: Dasysyrphus albostriatus (assembly GCA_946251815.1). Lineage (NCBI taxonomy): Eukaryota > Metazoa > Arthropoda > Insecta > Diptera > Syrphidae > Dasysyrphus > Dasysyrphus albostriatus. The sequence goes on from OX276335.1 coordinate 59,541,424, forward strand.
TATAAAAATCGTATGGGTCGTTTTAAGAAAAAAATATTTTCCTTAACCGTATTTTGAAAATTTTTATGAAAGGTACCGTTATTTCTTCATAAAAGAAAAATTATTTCTCAAAATACTTCACAGAGTAAAAAAAATCTTTAATACCGATTTTTTTAAAAAAATTCTTCTTCTTACATTTTCTCCAGAATACAAATGACCTCATCAATTCGATCTCAACAAATCTTACAATTTCGTTTTACATGTTTAACTTCCGAACGACAATTTTTCGTCCATTCATCGCGGCTATGGAATAATTTCCGACGAAAAATAAGGGTAATTAGAACCTTGAAGTGTTTTAAAAAAGAACTAAAGGCACACTTTTCTTTACAGTAAAACCTGCAGAGTATAAATGTTTTTATCAACTTTCATCAATTTTATAAATTTTTATAAATAATAATTAAATAATAAATGTAAATTTTTAATTTTAAACAAGAATATTGTAATTGTAATGAATTTTTGAATTAATTAATTTTCAGATAATTATAATTTTTTAGTTTTAAATATATGTAGGTATAAATATACTAACTATGTTTATCTATATATATTTTGTTTCCCTTTTTTGTAGCTATTTTAATTGACTTTTACATTGTATATAAAGCTATGATTAATTAAAAATCAATGCTTGTATTAGTTTATAAGATATTGTATCGTATGATATGTTAATATGCAAGCATGCCAAAACCTTCTAGTAGAAGGTACAATTTGAAGTTTTTACTTTACAAGTATTTATTATTTTACTAGCTGGCAAATACTTTCAGAAGATAGTAGATTCATCCAAGTAAATACTATAATTCATCGGAAATTAATAGTAAATACTTATTTTTCATTGAAATTATCGTGTAAAATAGCTTATTGCTACATTTCGGCTAATTTTGTTCTTTTTACTACAATACGAGTAAGTGAAGCTGCCGAGCTAAGCTTGCTATTGGTTATGTGTTTTGCTTTCCTTTTTCGATACGGAAAGGTCGTTTTCGTTGGGATTTGACATTAAACATTAGCCAAAGTGAGCCTCCAAATATTAATTCAACCTTAAGGTAGAAGCTTTGAGACTATTTATGAGTTAGTAAATGCTTGAAGCTGGAATTGAACTTATGATCAAGATCAACATAAGAAGCGACAAAAAAGATGACAGAGGTAAAAAGAACGATGGAAGTCACTTAACCAATCTTCGTTTTCTTTTTTTAACCATGTGTCAGTATGGTTAATATTTCGTTTAAATTTGATCTCCTATCTAAATTAAAACATTTCTTATAAAACTTTGTACTAAATTGAATGCGATTTCAATCCAAATGACATATGGCCCTAGAACGAGAAAATTGTTTAAAATAAGACTTTGAAAAAATCATGTACTTACTAGAGAAAAAAAGTACTTGTTCGTTCTTATGCATAAGGAATATAGTATTTACTAATAGAATTCATTCAAAAAAGTTTATACTATGGCCTTATGGGTAGTTACTTAAATTTTGGCATTTACTTCATTTTTATGCATATCAAAAATACATATAGTTGAAAATTTTCTTGTAAAAGCATTTACTACGTTTTATGCATATCACCCAATGTCGTGTTTGATTGTTATCTCGATTTTTTTTTTCGCACGAATCCAAAACCTAATATCGGGTTTTTCAATAAGAGCGCTACAAAAGTTTTTTTAAATAAAACAAAAACGGGTTTGGATATCAATGAAATTCTTTATTCCTGTGAAAGTACGTCGATGCCATTATGTATGGAACTCGATTTCTTTTGCATGGCCACCACGGGCACGCTTGCAGAAGTCCAGACGCTGAACCCAATTTTCGACGGTTTTCAAGCATAAATCGGCCGATACTGCTGCAATTTCACGTTCGATATTCGTACGAAGTTCATCAATCATCGCTGGCTTGTTGGCATAGGCCATAGACTTGACGTAGCCCCACAGGAAATAGTCTAACAGCGTCAAATCGCACGACCGATGCGATCAAGCGACTGGACCATTTCGTGAGATAACACGTTCTTCAAACTTGGTTTCCAATAAATTGATTGTGACATTCGCTGTGTGGCTTGTGGTGCCGTTCTGTAGGAACCAAATGTCCTCCAAGTCCATATCATCCAATTGGGGCCAAAAATATTCGGTTATCATTGAACAGTATCGATCCCCATTCACATTAACGTGCCGGTCTTGATCATCACGGAAGAAGTACGCCCCAATGACGCCGACGGCCCATAAACCACACCAAACCGTAATTTTTCGGGATGCAATGATGACTCATGGAGTATGTGTGGATTGCTGCCTAACCAATACCGCATATTTTGTTAATTGACGAAGCCATTCAGCCAGAAATGAGCCTCATCGCTAAATTGGACGTAGCGCTCTTATAACGTTGAGGCCACTGACTCCGAATTTCAGTAGTAAATTTTAATAATTTCGACTCGATGTTGGCTCGTATATCTTTCCATCATAAAATGGCAAACCTTATTGAAGAGAAATGTCAAAAGAGCGGCAAGAAATATAGTGTCGTTTGCTGTCCCTGTCGCTCTACTTACCCTTTAGTACCTACGACTTCATTGCAATTACAAATTCAAAAGATTGCAATTTGTTCTGAAAAATAATTCAATATATTATTGGACAGATATGAATTCATGTAAAAAAATTAAAAATTGCTGGAGTGGCTTTCTAAATATGTTTTTTTTTTAATATACAAATCTTATAAAAAGTGTTTCAAAAGAACCTTCAGTGTTAAAAATTAAACGTGTCTCTTTCGAAATGCAGAATACACTCGAATAAATAAAGTGAAGTAATAAAAACCAGGCTTGTTCACTCTTCCCAGCGAAAGTCGTAGAAGGCTTTCTATTGATGAACTAGATCCTAAATGCACATTTTGTTCGATGTGTATATGTTTCTACATTTATTTGAGGGGTAAAAAAGCTTTCAATCAGGTTTGAAAAAAAAAAAAACAGCAACAATGTTCTGTGCTTTCAAGCAAAGTTCAGTGCATTTTTGTAAAAACAAAATTCCATTTTTTTATAAAATTTTGTATGAATACACAAAATTTTTTATTGCAGATAGTACACTATTTTGATACTCATTAAATCGAGTGGCTAACTGGCTACTGAATTGAATTGTCAAAAACTAAATTAAAAATATTTTTTTGAAACGAATATAAGAAGAAGGAAAACGTACATATGTAACGGGTGATTTTTTAAGAAGTTTAGAACTTAAAAAAAAAAAACACAAAAAATTCGAAAAAATGAATGAAATATTTATTTGAATCGATAGTTTGAACCTTGCAATTTAATGTTTAAAGATAATTTCGTGCAAATGTTGACCGCGGCTGCGTCTCAGGTAGCCCATCCGCTGAGTCCAATTTTGGCATACTCTTTCACACATATCGGCCGGTATCTCACGAATGAGTGCATGGCTGTTGGCTTCCAGTGCGTCAATCGAAGCGGGCTTGTCCCTATAGACATTAGCCTTGACATACTCCCACAAAAAATAATCTAATGGTGTCAAATCGCACGATCTAGGCGGCCAATTGACCGGCCCGAAACGTGAAATTAACTGTTCACCAAACTCGCCTCGCAATTGCGCCATTGTTTCGCGTGCTGTGTGGCATGTGGCACCGTCTTGTTGAAACCACATATCATGCAAATCAAGAACTTCCATTTCGGGCAAAAAAAAGTTTGTTATCATCGCTCGGTAGCGTTCACCATTGACAGTAACGCTGCGATTCGCATCATCTTTGAAGAAATATGGCCCAATAATGCCGCCGGCCCATAAACCGCACCAAACAGTGGCTTTTTCGGGATGCATTGGTAGCTGTTGCAATGCTTCTGGCTGATCTTCACTCCAAATGCGGCAATTATGCTTATTTACGTACCCATTCAACCAAAAATGAGCCTCATCGCTGAACACAATTTTTCGATAAAAAAGCGGATCCTCGGCCAGCTTTCCAAGAGCCCATTCACCAAAAATTCGGCGTTGTGGTAGGTCGGCTGGCTTTAGTTCTTGCACCAGCTGTATTTTAAAAGGCTTTACGCCCAAATCCTTCCGCAAAATTTTCCACGTAGTGCTGTAACAAAGGCCTAACTGCTGGGAACGGCGCCGAATCGACATTTCGCGGTCTTCTGTCACACTAGCTGATACGGCCGCAATATTTTCTTCACTACGCACAGTACGTAAACGTGTTGGTGGTTTAATGTCCAACAAAGTAAATTTGGTGCGAAATTTGGTCACAATCTTCCGAATAGACTGCTCAGAAGGTCGAGAATGCCGACCATAAAATGGAAGCAGGGCGCGATGAACATTTCGAACCGAGCACGAATTTTGATAGTAAAATTCAATAATTTGCAAGCGTTGTTCATTTGTAAGACGATCCATGGTTAAATTGCAAACCAAACTGAAGCTGTTTGACAGTGACACAAGGTACTAAACACACGTCAGCTGTCAAAACCAGTGTTGCCAAAACCAAACCAGCTAAAAAATCACCCGTTATGTACGTAAATATAATTTTAGTTTACTTTAAGTTGAAACTAATTCTTGGCCAGCATCAAATCTTTTAACTAATTCCCCGAACACAACGTACGAAAAACCAAATAATGACTTAAAAATTGAGTAGGAAAAAAATAGAAAGCAACCGACTGAACAATAATAAGCTTCTGAATGTTAATATTCGTATATTGCGAAGTCGCCATAAAAATAAATTAAAAACAACAGTTTTCTTCGTTGTTTTTTCACAGTTTCCAACAGTTTTTCCAGCTATTTTTTTCAAAAAATTTCCGAAAATTTTTCGTACAGTGAAACTTAAAGTTTTTTTTTCTGGAAAAATGTATCTTAGTAAATGTACTTAGTTAAATTAATAAAATTGACACTGACCGACCACCAGAAGAAAACAATGTAGAGAATAATATGGAACACTAGTATTGTAGTACTAGTCTTACAGGTAAGCACACATACACATTCACATACATACATATACAAAAACACGTACACACTTTTACACACACACACATACACATGTACACACACACAACTCCGCTTTATTAGTCCCGAGTCCGAAGATTCCCCCAAAAAGATGGGAAAGGTGGAGGAAATGAGTGAAGGGAACAAGTCAAAAATAGAAGTAAGGAACTTTTTGAAGTCATTATATTCATTTTGCATATAAACCTTTTACAAAAGTAACTGCTTTTATTCTGCATTATATGATAAGAGTTTTTGCTTCGCAGACATCACCAGCAGTCCCAATTCAAACAGTTACACTTTAAGCCTAGTACTCAGTTCGAGTGAGAATGATATTTTCACACAAATATGCCGGTTGATTCACACCGATGGAATTCACAACTAGAGGTAAGTACCCAAATTCAAGAGTGAAACATGAACCGGTTCGATATATATTTCACGAAAAGATTTTCATTTCCCAATGAACAACCACTAGGAAAAAAATAAGTTGATGTGGAAAAATCAAGTACAAAAATAACACAAAATACAAAAATACAACAAAATACGAAATAAAAATAAATATTCTTCAAAAATATATCAAGATTCAGTCAAATACATTTCATAAAAATCCATTTATATTTTCCACTCAAAGTGAGTATACATTCATTGGAAACTATTATTAACGGTTCCAGCCATATAAGGATTTTTTTTTTAACTTTCGATTCTCTCATTAACGGCTTACATGATTTCAGTCAAAATTTTTTTTGCAAAAGCTCTTTTAAAATCTTTTTAGTAATCATAGAGTACCTATGTATATTATCTAGAGAACCGACTTCAGGGCTTTTTCTCTTTCACCCTACAAACTCCATTGTGAGTATTTCCGGACAGGGAATTTAAGAGAGTTATTACTTCGATCCGTGATTTAGGTTTATTATGCGACTCCCAACTGAACTTTCGTTCACATATTGATAGCATTATAAACAGAGCCAACTCATCTCTTGGATTTATAAAGCGTTGGTCTAAAGAATTCTCCGATCCCTATGTCACAAAATCCCTCTACATAACTTTTGTCAGACCACTTTTAGAATATGCATCTCAGGTCTGGTCGCCATATTATCAACTTCACATTAATCGTATTGAAGCCGTCCAACGAAGATTTTTACGTTTTGCCTTGCGTGGACTTGGCTGGGATGATCCTTTCAACCTTCCCCCATATGAAGAACGTCTAAAGCTTTTAAGTTTACAATCTTTATATACTCGCCGTAACATTTCTGATATTCTCTTTGTTCATCAGTTATTAACATGTAACATTAACTGCCCCTGTTTACTTCAACAGATAGGTTTGAACACTAACCCACATCGTTCTCGATCTACGACTCTTTTTCGACTCCAATACCATCGTACTGACTACGGACGAAATGAACTCCTGTCTAGAATGTTGAATAGGGTCAATAGTTCTAACATATTTGACTTAAACCTTAGTAAACTCTCACTTAGACACGCCCTCCTACGCTACCCCTCCTGATATTTATCCAAACTATTTTATTATTTCTTTATTTTTAAACTTAAATACTTAATGTTAGTCTTAAGATATCTTATTGTGATATAGAATAAGTGGCTTGTATTAAGCTTAATTAAATTAAATTAAATTAAGAGTTTTCTCTTAATGTGCTCAAATAAAATTTGCGGGTATTTTAGGTAAGAGGGGTACGAGTCGCGACTCTAGATAATATAGGTACTCTATGTTAGTAATATTGCATATCAAAATTTGGAAAAAATAAGTTTTTGGATTTTTAAAAAAAATATTAAAAAATTTTGTTTAAAAATTCAATATTTGAGTGTCAATGCATACTCAAAATTGGCATACCAAAAATTTTTTTTTTTAAATGTTACTGTACTTTTATAAACATATAAAAAATTATTTTTTTAGAAAACCGCTCCAACGATTCAAAATTTTTTTTATACTTTTTCAAGTAATCAAATGGCATACTTGTTTTTGACCTTTAAGTTTTTAATTAGTTGTTTATACAATCAAAAGAACGATTTAAATACTTTTTTTATATTTTTACATTTTCTTATAATTACTTTCATATTTTAAAAGTTCGTTATTTCACCCCCCCCGGTACCATTTTGTTCTTATCTGAGTCTAATATATACGCTGTGATATTTCGATATTTCTTTTGCGTGTTATAAGAATCATTATAAGCCCATTATTTGTAATTTAAAAGGGAAAGAGGAAGACCAAGGGGGTAAAATAAAATTCAGAAAGAATAAGGGAAATTGTCTTTTGTTTTGAATCAAATGAGATTCAAGACTATGTCCAATTCAAGGACCAACCTTAAAAAATAAACTTGAGTTTATTAAAATCCACCTACTAAAACAACCACTTTTATTTAATATCTTTAAAAACCGATAAAACGATTTAGGTGTAATTTTCAGAGTTTATTTCAAAATTAAGTATTAATTTAATATCAATTTTTATATTTTTTCCTGAATGTTTTTGGAATCTTCTTTAGCCATTTTCTTTTTTTTTTTCATTTATTTGCTGAAGACCTTGACGGACGAATTGTATAACAAATACAAACTGCAGCACTTTGAAACTATGTAAAATGTAATACCTATGCTTTTTTTTACATTGGTCTCACAAATTTGCAAAGTCTCTGCACCTTGTAATAAAAGTTTTCTAGTAACTATTTTAAGGGGCCACACAACAATATAAGTATGTAGATGTTATACAAAGTTAGTTTTTTAATTCATTTCTTCAGTTTAAAAAAAAACTCGAAGAAAAAAAATTAGTCCATACTAATTTCAAATTTCTACCAACTACTAATAACATCAGATGAGGTTAAATTGGCAACGCTGTCGTGCAGGCAGAGCAACGAACTCATGTTGGGACATGTGGCTTTGCATAAATATAACACAAAAAACCATTTCATGGATCTTTCGTCCTTTTAAATATAAAACTCTGCTCATTTTTGTCGGAATGCTATTTGGTATATCAAGCTATATCTATCTACCTACAAACCTATTATATATGTACATTATTCATATACTTATGTATGTATGTATATTTAAGGGCCTGGGACCGTGGGAACAAGTTTTTTCACGGTAAGTGCATCCCTACGTGGCATTAAGCTGCCAAGCTGGGCGCAAAAATGGGGGTTTTTAGTTTTTCAGTTGACAGGGTTGAAGTTTGTGGAAGGCCTTGTTGCGCTGGCTGTTTGAAAGAAAAGAAGGATGTACGAACATTCAAAAGAGTTCAGTCACACATTTGGCACTGCAACACTGCTTAATGCAAAACTTTCAAATGTTTTTTTTTTTCATATAATCATATCTAGGTACATACATATGTACCTAAATGTTGTATGTAGGTATATGTAGAACATACATATATTATAATACATGGAAATAGTTATATCTGAAGAACTTAATGAGTTTTGTTTTGGAAATTTTCAACTTACTGAAGAGCCGTTGTAACAGTGCTGTGTGGTACCTATCTATCTTCTGTTTTGTACCTAAGTATATACATAATATGCAAACGTATGCACATATGTATCAACGATGAATGTAAATAGTATTTTTGGAATAACACTTAAAAACGTGTGAAACTTTTCCAAAACTTGTTGTATGAAAAGGAGGTAGGTAATTAAACGTACATAGGTACAACGAACATTTTTATTTTTAACAAGAAGTGAAATCTTGAGGTTTTAAGATGAAAATTAGCATAATGTTGATATGTTGAGTAGATATGTGGTAAGCAGGAATAAGATGTCTTGTAAAACTAAATAAAACTTTTAAACAGAATGTATACCTATGTATGTATAATGAATATATTCCTATCCCAGAAGTAAATGGACGATTTAGGGTGGACCTTTTTCTTGGAAACAGTCATTTTTCTGAGTTAGAAAATTCCATATACTGTATGCTGAAGCGGTTTTCTTAAAAAGTATTTTTTTCTTTTACAGGGTGTCCGCCGAGTATATTACTTTGCTTTGCCGCCATTTAGGTAAACATTAGTCTCGACAGTTCATATTTGGCAGTCTTTATTATGGAAAATCTTTTAATTGTTGAAACATTTTATCAAAATCAATCATCGATTATCGGAGCGATATCGTGATATGATTGAAAACTTTTTAACACCACGACTGTATGCTGTGGGCTTGATTGACATGTGATATCAACAATATTGTGCCGCATCGCATACAGCCAATATTACAATAGAATAACTGCGAGACCTCTTTCCACAACAAGTCATTTAAAGAAAAAGTTACGTTGATTGTGCTAATGCAAAATGTGCTCAAAAGGGCTCGCATTTGTGAGACTAACAAAGGCCTAAATTTACCTGATGATATTGTATTCAATACATAATTGCCGACATTTATCAATATAAGATCCATTCTCTTTCATTTAATCAAAAATTATTAAAAAACAAAGTAGTATGCCTTCCCGGCGGACACCCTGTATACACAAATTTAATACCATTAAAAATAAATGTTTTTGTATGCCAATTTTGAGTATGTATTAAAATACATTTTTAAACCTATTTTCAAAAAAAAATTATTTAGTCGTTTTTGAGATATTGAATTTTCAAAAAAAATTTTAATATTTTTTAAAAATCCAAAATTATTTTTTTTTCAAAATTTTTATATGCAATACTATTAACATTTTAAAGGAAGCAGTTGCATACAAATTTTGAATGAAATTGTTTATGCCGTTTATGAGAAAATCGAAGCTTAAAAAAACCGTTATATGGCAGGTACCGTTGATAATGGCTTGGTGAATTTTTTTCTTATCAAAAGTTATACTATACCTACAATAATACAGTGCTTTTTAAATCAAAATCGTACGAGCCGTTTTTGAGATAAATAAGCTTTTCATTTACGGCTGAAGAGTTAGTACCGTTATTTTAAGAAAATTGTTTGAGTGGCTTAGGCTGTAGGTCGATATACGGGCAGACAGACAGAATTGTGCCACCCATTTTTTTGTTGCTCTCTATCATCGTAATGTCTTGTTTGATTGTCATCTCGAATTTTTTTTTTGCACGAATCCATAACTTGCCCTAAAGTACCTACATATATCGCCAGTAAAAATGTGTACCACATATTGATAGACCTAACCTTGATTTAAAATTTAAAAATTTCATGATAGTTTTATTCCCTCAATAGAAGCAGTGACGTTTATTCGAAGGTGCGCAGGTGTTCTCCGCACGCCCAACCAAAATCTTAATTTCCATGCATGCCAAAATTCCTTGATGTACCTTACTTATCTTACTTATTCAAGCTACCTACCAAAAGCACCAAAAGCACCAAAAGCAATGAAAATTCACACACAAAAGAATCTAAAACAAAATACACGACGTTTGTTCTCCCCTACCCTTGTTAATCTATATGGCTTGCTTGGTGTTCAACTTCATCAATCGCACATTCGTTTTTCATTCGGCAACTCAGAGCTAATTTATTTCCTCTCAAGGAAACGAAAAATTAACCCATCAGGGTGTTCTACTAAGTTTAGTGCACCGAGCTAAAGAAAATCCATATACAAAACATAACAACAAAACGACACAATGTTAATTCTTCCTCATAGAAATTAAGATACTCGTAGCAAGGTGTTCTTCTTCATCGAGCGCACCACGGTTCATCATTCGGCTTTTTGCTACGTTGAGAATTCTGTATCTGTTCTGTTGTCTGTATCTGTTCCAGTGTTGATGGATGTTGAATGGTGATTTTTAATTAACAGTGCTCGGCGATCGTGACAAAAATTCCTTTCCTTGAGAATTTTTTCCGAAATAAAAAAATAAAGGAAGTCTTCTAATTTTGTGAAGTTTAAACATTTGCAGTATACATAATACACATTTTTTTAAAATATTATACGAAAAGTAAAATAGCAACATAAAACGCGATAAATATCATAATTGCTTTGAAAACTTATTGAGATTTATTTTGAAATTTTTAAACTTTCGATTTTTGTTTTCAATAAATTTGATACTTATTAAGAAACGAACATTTTTGCAAATTAATAGGATAAAAGTTGCAGCGATTGAATTTAACAAGTAGAATTATTTATTGCCCCAAAATGTTTATTATTATTAAAAAAACAATAAAACTGACAAACAATTGTTAAAGATGAATAAAATAATTTTCAAACATTATTTTATTTATTTGATTAAGTCTTTACAACCTATTCTCGTTGGGTTTGTGGCTGAGCCTTACTTTTGGTGACATTGATCACAACAAACTAAGAGTGAGAGAGTTTTGTAGCTTCTTAAAATTATTGTTGTTGGAAGTATCTGCTTGTTTCTTGCCACGACTAACTGGCAGAACAGAATGGAGACAGATCTGCAACTGGAGCTGCAGAGTGCAGGTGTCAAAATGTTGAATACACACAAATTAAATGATGCAAACACAATGCGACGCAGTTGCAGTCGTATGAGCGGTTTGAAATTATTTGGCAGCTATTCCAGCTAAAGCTAAAGTTCTAGTTGCAGCACTCTATTTTATTCGGGCAGAAAGTGTCTGAAAACAGGCTCGTTTTGGAACGTGCGTTGGTTCTGTGGGCAAAAGCTGATAACTATGTTTTATTGAAAAAGAAGTTAGCGCACACCCTACTGGAAACACCGCGGCACGTCCCTGAATAGAAGGCATGATTTTTGGAAAGGGACGTTAATAAAAAATTATAAATAAAATGTAAGAATGGATCGTACCTACTTGCTCTGACACCAAGTGATTTGGAACTTAAAAATTTTTTTAAATTTTCCAGTTGTTGGGTAAAGAAATATATAAAAAGCATTTATAACTCCTTCTTTAAATAATTTGAACAGCTCGTAATATGACTAAGAGCAAAAAACGGTCGGTAACAAGTTTGAATGCCAGCAATTTAGTTAATATGTATATTTTTAGTTTAAATAAAAGAAACAGAAATTTTTCACTTTTATTTTGTCTTGAAATAAAAAAAAAAAGGTTTGGTATGGTAAAAACTAAAATATAGTATTAAAAATAAAAAGATGCTGGGTGCGACCAACATTGGTAACTTTTCATTAGTACTCTCGGAAGCTAGAGGCCCGGTGTTATTCATTTTTAAAAAATCGCCGATTTAAGATCTTCGATAAAAGTTTTTAGGTATTCAATATGCAATCAAGTAAAGATTAGTGAGTAGAAAAAAAAAAAAACAAACCGAAAGCCAATATCATTCTCAAGATATTTGAGAAGAAAAATTTTGTTTGGTAAGGTTTCTTTTATTTTTTTCATTAAAAAAAAACAATGTTTGTTGAATTATTTTACAAATCCAATCAAATATGAATTATGAACTAGTGTATATAATGTCACTAACCCCAAGCCAATACTATTTTGTGTGATCTCAGGATGTTTGGGAGAAAAAAAAAATTTACGATTTTCGTACAGAATTTGATTTTTTTGGTTTAAGAAAAGTTACATGTCGAATTTTCTTGCAAATCCTTATTAACTAACGTGTAGAATTAAAATAACCGGAAGCAAATAGCTATCATTGTTTGTTATTAAGATACTCGTATTTGAGGCGAAAAACAATTTTCAACAATTTTTGGTAAAGTAACTAGTAGCTTTTTTGTTAAAAAAATATTTGTTGAATTTTCTTACAAACCCTGTTTAATATCAATTATTAACTAAAAAGTAGGATTCATTTAATTGGGATTTTTGACAATGTTGCGCTCCTCGCTCGAAGTCGAAAACTTGGATTCTTCCTAAGTCATAAGCAACTGAGCAAAAATCGCATCTACCAGATTTGATCCAATGCCTCTCCTCCCTTGCTCAACAGGCTCCTCGCACTGTATGAAGTTGATTGATTTGTTTATTTTTATTTTTCTCAAAGACTGAAAAACTTTTAAGCATATGGTTTTGAAATTTGACTCAAAATTGGTAAGAGCATTGAATATTAAAAACAAACAAAAGATGCCTTGTACCCTGACTTAGATGATATAGGGTAGTCAAATTTTGTGTTGGAAATTAATTTTTCAAAAACTATAGATGGAAGCAAGCTTTTTTAAAAAGCATATTGAAGAATAGATTTCTGGTTTAACAATAGGTAAAGGATTTTTCTCTAGCTATTACCACTATTCTTCAATATTTGTTTTTCTGTTTCTAGTCACAATCTTATTCCAAGCACTCTGTTTTCGTTATTAAGGTACTGTTTGTTATACTATTTGTTGGCATAAGTTTATTATTGATACATTTTGAAAGACGGTCTCTTGGAAACTCTTGGGTCTAAAGGGCCGATTCTGTAATAAAAAAGCGCGAAAATTCGGGTTTTTTTGAATTTTTTTTACCATGTTGCGTTTGGCGCTCGAGGTAGAAAACTTGGATTATTTACTAGGTCAACATCACAAACATCAAACCAAAAAATCAGAACTTCCGGATCTGACGCAAGATCTTATGTATATACTGGATTAAAACTATGTAGGTACCTATCTATACAAATAGTTTAAAATTTAAAAATCGCAAATCGACGAAGACGTATATTTTAAGATAAAATTTTTGAAGATATTTTAAGATTTTAATCAATATGACCTTCTAGCGGACTTTTACCTTAGTTTTATTATGTAAATGGTTATGTTGTCTGACAATGCACAAATGGTTGTCAGGTCTGCAAATATTGTCAGATCTGTCAGTAAAAACTAACCCAAAAGTTTTACAACCATGTGATCTTACAATTAATTGCCGCAGAGAAGGCATTGTAGGACAATTGTCAGGCCATTGTCAAACAACTATCTGACTTATTGTCATTGTCACTGTCAGGTATTTTAACACACAATTTGACAATTGTCAGACCACTGTCAGACACTTAGGACCATGTCAGGCTCATAAAAAATTGTCAAATATGCTATTCAATGAAACATTTTAGCAAACATTTTATGTATCTTGTGTTCCATGCGCAAAATTGGTGACTTTGGCTTTTGAACGGTATTTCTTTCGAAAATATTATTTGAAATTAAATGACATAAAGCACATAAAGTTGAAAAAGATTTCGAAACTTTTTCAACTTTATGTCCGAGTGTTGGTCAAAATCTGCTAACCGTGCGAGCTGACAATTTAGCATTGTCAGATATTTGCAATCTTCAGCTCATTGTTAGGTCATTGTCAGTGTGACAATATTTGCAGATCTGAAAACCGTCTGTACATATATAGCCTTAGATACAAAATATAAAATTTATTTGTTTCAAAATTTTGTATGTGTAATCTTATTGAGCTAAAAGAAAGAAGCTTTTCCATAAAAATTTCGATTTGAATCAATTGAGTCGTGAATGGAAAATCAAAAAATCATTAAACGGCAGGTACTGTTAATAACGGTTTTTGGTAATTTTTTTTACCAGAAAGCACAGCATATCTTCAATAAGGCATTCGTATGACTTTCAATTTGCTCCTATCGTTGGTGTTGAACTGTAATTCATGGTGACTTTGTGCAAATCCAAGCAAAACTTTAAAAAAAAATTTGTGTGCTCCCCAAAAATAAAAATTTTAAACATTAAAAAATTTGTAGTGTTCATCACTTAAAAATTATTAAGAAAAAATCACCATTAGAATCAGAAAATCTTTCTCTTAAATCCTTATGAGTCATGTGTTGGGGTGGTATGACGTTTCTTGTAATATCTCGATTTCTCTATACTTTTTTGATAATAAAGAAAATTGAAAATAACTCAACTTATTTTCGATTCTGAAGAAAGTTTGGCGTTAGATTGGTTTGTTGTTGTTGGATTTTGTTGTAAAATGAAATATCAAAGAGTTGTTAAATAAAAACGAAACCAATTTCTTTTTCAAAATTGCGGCTCTTCCCTAAGACCGAAAATCAATCCCGAAAATCGTTTTTATAATGAGGAGGCGTACACAAACAGATTCCATGAAAAAAATGTTGTCCATCGAAAAATGCTATTTTTTGACCAATTTGACTGGGCAATATATCATTTAGTTTAAAATATTATTCACGACGATAACCAGTGCTGTGAATATAAGGATATTCACTTCTAGGAACTGACTTTGAAGAATCGTGTAATCACAATCTATAGTTTGAACTCTTCTATTTTTCTTAAGTATTCATTATCACAATGTTTGAAATCAGACTTTATGTCTGAAAAAACACCACGCTACCAACATATTTTAAATTTCTATAATGCACTTATGACATACATAATACTTATCTTTTTTCTATCGGAGTCCATTATCTACCCCACCCTGGAAAATTTGACCCTTCCCCCTGAAAAATAAAATCCTGTAAGCACCTATGAAAAGAAGTCTTTTTAGGAAAAAGCTATCTCCTTTGTTTTCACACTTAAAAAACGGATTCCAATTAAGATTTTCGCGTAGATTTTGACTAAACACACTTTTTTTAAAAAAAAGTTTCCTTGGAATCCAAACTCTCAGAAACTCCCCCTAAGGCCCAAACCAAAAAAAGAATCACCCAAATTATTCAAAAGTTGACGATGAAAACATAGACTCGGTTCGTTATGAACTTCAAGCTTAGTTTCTTTTCACTTGAATGATTCTTCTATATTCGCGTATAGAGGAAGAGGTGTATCCTCGCACCTTCTTTTGTCCTTCAATCCTTCTAGGCAAACAGCCCATTTACCTATGGCACATCATCAAAACTATACCTAAATTATGTAGTTATATAATGTAGGAGGTAAACACATACTCGTGTGGGTTGTAGGTATGAGTGGATGTATTTTGAAAATGAAAATGCCTTCACATGTGAAATTTCCTATCAGTTCGATCTAAGGATGTCAGTCAGTGCAGGCAGAAACCATCATATATGTATGTCATCCATTCATGCAACCATATTTGCATTTACCAGTAATCGCTTTGCTCCATCGACGAAACGGAAGGATAATGGAGAATCCTCGCACTCCTCGCTATACATTTGGCTTGACTTGTGTAGATATAGACGAAACGAAAATATGAATTCCTTTCAAATATATGGAGGACAAGAGAAATCTCAAAGACACACACTGTTGAAGAGCTTTTGATGACTTCCACTAGATAATACGACTGAGTGACACCTTCAAACTTGGATGGTGCTCGTGTTCCTCATGGAAGTAAGATAGAACTCCTCAGAACTTATCGTCGCATATTTTACGCCATCAGACCCGCTCCCCCTGGGTTATTCAAACTATATACTCTATTCCCTCCCATATCAATATAAATCCTTGTTCCTTGCCTCACATCAGAGGTGCTAGGTGCAGCCCGCTCTTGCTGCTGCTGCTTCTGCTTCTGGCGTTGGTGATGATGTCAATTATAATATATGGGGCGTGCAAAATGACGCGATCTTATCTGCGAATTCTATGGTAGATTCCAATTTTATTGCTCCTTGGATAAGCGGCGCAAAACGAGTGCTTATACGAATGGACAAGGAAGTCTTAGAATAGTCCGCATGCAAAGACATTATTTGTAAGGATTTCTTCCATTTTTCGTTTCGTTATGTGTCCTGACCTGAATATAATATTTATGAGGTGAGCCTCCTCGAGCTAAGAAATTGGCTGTTTTCTTTCTTTTTCTTCACATTGGTATTAGAGAACACAGAGAATTGGAGGAATGCTTTTCTATGACGTTTTATATGCAAAGAAATAGAAGGTGATTCCTTATTCTTTATTTTTTTTTTTGTTTGTCCTCTGCACTTTTGCAACTCTGCGATTTCAAATAAAGATTAGGACTTGGATTTGAGGTTGACTAAGGGAATAAATTACGAGATAGTTTTTCATTTTGATCGTGTGCTTTGGTCTTTGGTGTTGGAGTAAATTTCATTCAACTATGATGGGGAAATGTTTTTTTTTTTTTTGCAAAAAGTGTTGCTTTTTTTTTTTAAATTTTGATATATGAAGAAGACGTTTTTATGAGCTAAGGCTTTAAAATACTTGTTTTGACGGAACCATAGATAGTAGACAGGAAGTCGGTTAGTGATGCGTTGACCGTAATGCGTCGGTCAGCTCGCAAGATTTGAAGTAGAAGATAGTATTCAGAATTGCTATTCCATGTCCTAGTGCCTAGTGCGTAAGCAAAAGTCAATAAGAGGAATATACTATGAAGAGAAAAGAGGTAATTTTTGCGCTAAGAACTTTAAGTTGAAGCTTTGTATGTTCGAGAAATATGTGAGTGGGTTTAGTCATAATTACATAACAATGTCCTCTTCTATGTATTATAACTGTACTTTATCGTGATATTTTTCCATCAAGATAACATTCTTTCATGATATTTTTCTATCATGCTAATTTCCATTTATGATACTTTTCTATTAATTACAGTTTTCTTTTATTGCAATTTTCTATCATGATCATTTTCTGTCATAGTAGTTTTCAACTGTTATAGTTTGCTATTATGATAATTTACTATCATGATAGTTTTCTATAATGATAGTATTTTATCATGATGATTTTCTATTCTTCTATTGTTAAAGTCTTCTATCATGATAGCTTTTTATCATGATAGTTTTTTATCATGATAGATTTCTTTTATGATATTTCTCATGTTAAAATAGTTATCATTCATGATGGCCTTCTATCATGATGGTATTTTATCATGATAGTTTTCTATCATGATATATTCTAACAAAATAGTCTTCTATCGTGAAAGTTTTCTGTTATGATTGTTGTCTGTCATGTTATTTTTCTATCATAATAGTTCTCTATCATCATCTCTGCCTGAGATATTGCGGTCTTCCAAATCGTTTGCGGTCCCTCACACTATCCCTCCAATCGTCTAGATTAAGCGCTCTTGCGTCTGTAACCTCCGGGTTCCTGTAGCAGAGGTTTGGTCTTCTTGATCGCCTCGAACCAGTAAGCTGTGATTGGACGATTTTCTTGGCATTGTATTCCATTTGCTCAGAGTATAGTCGACGTGTTTAGGCTCTTTGGACTACATCCACATCTTGGTACAGCTCGAACAATTCACAATTGAATCTTCTCCTCTATTCGCTCTCTTTGCATATGAGACCAAATATCCGCCAAAGAATTTTTCTCTCGAAAGTGCCCAGCATCAATGCCCCTTTTTTTCTTATCGTCCAGCACTTGGTGGCGTAGAGTAAAACTAGAGTATAGCATGCACTTTGTCTTTCGGGAAAGGAGTTTTGAACCCATTTGTTTGGCCAGACTGAAATAGCATTGGCTTGCTATGGAATGGAATTGATGTTTGTTCAAAGGTAGGTGAACTCCTTGACTACCTTGAAATAACTGCTACCAATAGTGACGTTCTAGCCTAGGGATTAGGGAATGGAACGATGTGACTTTGTTTGTTGATGTTTTGTCCTCATTCACTTCAAGACAAACACGTTTTACCTGTTCATAAATATCTGTGAATGGTAATGCTTCTAGTTCAGCTCGCTTGGAGCAGCCGATGATGTCGATGTCATCTGCATAGCCAAACAGTTGAGAAAACCTATTGAAGATAGTGCCTTCTACTATCTAAAATAAATAGGCATCTCCTTGTCCGAACCTTGTTCTCATTTGCACCCCTGTACCCATATGTTTATTTTGTAACGTCATGCGGCATAGCTGGATCAGTTTATTTTTTCTCGGGATCCTGAGTTAACACATGGTTAGTAGAACTCTTGGTGACTTATGCTATCATAGGCGGCTTTGAAGTCAAAGAAATGGTGGTGGGTCTTGACTTAAAATTTGTTTGTCTTTGCCAGGATTTTCTCTGAATATGAAGATTTGGTTTATCGTTGATGTGCCTGGCCTGAGGCCACACTGGTACGTGCCAATTAAAGTGTTGCAAAAAGGTTTTAGACGCTGATGATGGATAGGATCTTTTAGGCAACATTAAGCATGGATATGGCTCTTTAGTTTTTGCAGGACATTGGATTGTCTTTTATATAGATTTGGCATATGGAGCTATTCAATCAGTCATCGGGCATACTTTCCTCCTCTCACACATAGTTGATTAGCTAGTGCATGTGCCCTACCAGGACATCTCCTCCATACTTGAAGAGTTCCACAGTTACACCATCCAAACAGGTGGATTTGTTACTCTAAAGCTTGTCGATGGCTTTCTCAATTTCTTCAGTAATGGGCGTAGGAACTGATTGTTCCTTGAATGTTCCCATGCTTCTTTGTTCTCATGTTGCTTCTTCTACATAATGGTTACGAAGCATATGCTGAAAATTCTGTTTAAACACGTCTACAAATCCCTGTGCTTCAGTGATTAGGTTCCTTTCGAAGAGCTTGGCGTACCGGTCTTGTAACCAGATGCCAGTTCCTTGGCTGTTTTGTAGAACTGACGAGTATTGGTGTCAGTGCTGGACTCCTCGAGATACCTGAACTAAGAGCCTGTGGATAGTCCTTTCTTTCTTCGCAGGGTTTTTTCTCTTACCTTCTCTTTTCACGGTACTCCTCTCTTGCTACTTTTATTTTTCCGGTGCATTTCCCAAATCCTTCTGCAATACCGCACATTTTTCATCATATCACGCGTACTTTTTCTGTGTGACTGATAGCCTATGGTGGTCTCGGCTATCTCCTTAATGATATCGCGATATTTGCTCCACTGGTTATTGACGCTTTTTGCTGGGGGTACGGCAGAGAGTTTCTCGGTTAATTACTCACTGTAGTCTCTGGCTTCCTCAGATGTGCTAAGACATGCTATATTGAATTTTATCCTTTGGGTGGTATTCGTTCTCTTTTCATTGGACGGTCGGGCTTTGAACTTTGTCGCTACAAAAAATTTTGTCAGAGTCCTCGTTTACATCTTGGAAAAATCACGCGACCAAGATGTTCGATGCGTTCCTTGTGCCAATTTGCATGTGGTTGATTTGGTTGGCGCGTCGACCATCGGAAGATCGCCAGGTTGCTTTGTGTATCATTCGCCAGAGGAACCTAGTACTACTTATCACCGTTTTACTAGTAGCAGCAAAGTCGATTAGACGGAAGCCATTATTTTTTGTTATTTCGTGTAGGCTGTGCTTTCCAACTTATCCAAATATATTTTCCTTCCCGGCTTTAGAATTAAGGTCTCCAAGCACGACTTTGATATCGAACTCCGACAGGCTCCATAGGCTCTGTGCAGGAGTTCGTACAACTCCTCCTTGTAAGACTCCTCGGATTCATCGGTAGCAGCTTGTACACATATTGATGTGATGTTTTGGAAGGTAGCTTTGATGCGGATTACTATCACAGCCAGGTGATCGCTAATCGGCTTACTTGATGTGCAGGAAAAAATACCGCTCGAAGCCTCCAGTTCCAACAAAATTTAACTACCAACTAGTTCATGGTTTTCGCACTTTAACGGTAACATGTACAAAGCTTGAATCCAATGCCTAAGAAATGAAATGTAAAACCCTAAGATGGCCGATTGTGTGTGCCTCTATAACAATATCCAAATCCAAAACAACTAATAAACCAACTTAACCACTCTGCATGAGTTTTTGTTTTTTTTTTTACCAATTTCCGTAAAATCCGAAAGCTTTTAAATCAACATCCAAAACAAATTATAAACCATAAAATCGTTCAAATCAGCAATAAATAAATAAAACTCGGTCACACATCTGGTGAGGCGAAATATATTTTGGAAACCGAAAACCCTAAACAAAACATATATATGCCACTGCCACCTGTCAGTAAAAATAGGAAAATATAATTGCATTTGAACAACATTTTTATATGCTGTTGGCTTTTATGACCACTAATCATCAATGCCGAGAGAGACTGCATATTAGATACAAATATTACATATATTATGATGTATTCATTCGAGAACTAGGCACACAAAGAAAAGGCCACAAATCATAAACAATGAATGCCCACCACTATTGTAGGTGTCACCCCAAACATCCTACATTTAGTATCCGCCTGTGACCATTTCCGTACCACGTATCCCTTCATACATAGTATTTGAACTTTCAGAACAGACACGCATTCATTTTATAGAAATGGGATTATGATGCCAAAACTCATAACGGATCCTTAGGACAGAGGACACCGTGTTGACAACATTATTGGTGGCGGAATGCTTTCACCCGAAATGACCTGCTGCTATGACTCCCTAAAGAAGATTACATGGGATGAAGTTTTTGCTTTCGAATATTTACTCCATATCTTTTGGGTGAAATAGGTCAGTGGGATATTGCAAATTATGGCACAAACTGAAGCTACAGTGGGCACTTGTAATTATCACACATGTCGAATATTTTATAATTACATGAAAGCTTGGCATCATAAAATGCATGAAAGCATTTTTTTATTGATTACACTCGGTCAAGCCTTCCACGTGATACCTGCACATTTAACTCTTCAAAATTAATCGAAATTTATGACCAGGTGAAATTTGTATCCACCTTGTTTTAAATCCACCCAAAAACAGAAAATCAAGTACGAAATAAGACAAGTTCTGGTCAGGCATGCAATGCCTAAATTGTAAAGGAAATTCAAAAGAATTATGATATTTCTGTCTAATCAATTAAATGGAGGCTCACAATAAGGTGAAACGAAGTACTAGATTTCCAAGAATAGTGAGGGACTGGCGGTCAATCTACCAACCAAATCGATATTTCAGGGATCAAACCACAGTATTGACATTTAGTTTTGTGGATAAATTCAGAAATCGACTATTCAACTAAAGAAAAAAAAAAAGAAATTTGACTATGGACGTTCTAGCACACCTAGACAGAAACTGATTTGGAAGTTCTCAACTGTGAAATCACCTATCACAGACTTCAACAATCAGTGATCGAAGTATCACGATAACATCGATAATGTAAGCAGACCACCATAGTCTTCTTGATAGTTAAGGCGGATGTCGGTAAAAGAAGACATAAGATGGTGTAACAGAAAACAAAAGCAGATAGAAGAACGTGTACGTAGCCTGCCTGTTCAAAGACATCGAAGAGTCTAACAATTGAAACATAACCTGAAGTTAATATGAAAATAAAAACCACCAACGGGCTTCTTGTTTAAGACCACCCAACTAACAAAATTGCTTCACATTTCAGCCATAAATATAAAATATCCCTCTGACGGGAAATAAATACCTTATTGGAGCTTTACTGATTCCTTAAATATTATCTGGTGCAATATATCAGTGTAATAGAAGCGATGTACCGAAGATTCTTTAAATCCTCTATAGTCCTCTTATGAAATGACCAAGGTATTTTCACTTCAATAGTCATCCTCTTAAATTATTATACAATTTTTATATTAGTTTTTGTGTCTTTGTTTCTATATTGTTTGTATTAGTGAATATGATGGCGCCTAGCTTTATTCAGCCATTTTATAATTTATATTCAGTTTGGCTTCTGAGCACATATATTCCTTATTATTGTCAATGTTCTAGGTTGGTGAGGTATTTATTATTAAATTTATATATTTTATTCAAAACTTAATATATTATACCTATCTATTTATTTAGTTAACAATATATGTATGTGTTTGGTATAAGGCCATATCATTCTCCTATCTTAATGCAAGCTTTTTGTCTCATAGGAGACAATTCAAGATAAAAGTGATTCCAACTAAAAGCATTGAATTGTATATCTGAGATTGGTGGAGTGGTTAATGAGCAGGACAGTCAATTGGTTTAGAGGGATAAGAGTTAGATTTCTGGACCTACAGAAGTTTTTTTTTATTTTATGTGGACCTCTTTTAGACTCTCATATTTAACTCCATAAAGGTACAATAGGAGTGAAAAAAGTCACCTTTTTTTACTCTACGGAGTTTGATGCAATGCTTTTATGCGTAGGCTGAATGAGAACGATAAGCATCTATGGATCAATATAGGAGCAGAATTGTTAATTTAGCGAAGTGCTGACTCTTCGAAATTGCAAAGGCTGCCTGTGCCTTATTAATGAAGAATAGGGAAATGAAATAGCATTTTTAACAACTTCAAACATAATGGGAATCATTAATAGCGAGACAATACAATGAACAACTTTCGTAAAAAGAAAGAGAAAATTTTTATGTGACCAGCTTATAGTGATATATGAAATAAAAAGTTTTTGAGGTTATCACTATTGTAAGAAAAACCAATTATATATGTATATGTTCTTGTTTCTTTTTTAAAATTCTATCATTTTTTTACTGTGTTTATAAAATATATACAGAGTCGTAAGATTTTGAACTAGAAGGTTAATTTTTTAATCGATAGATTTTAAAAATATAAGAAAGTCGTACATATATTTTAAAATTTAAAAAAAATTGTTTAAGAAGTTATGAGTACTTAAAAAATTAAAATAAAGAAATAGATATTCTTATAATTTTTCTTACTCGGAAATATTGATGGAACCTCTCTCCTTGATCATCACTCGCAGCACCGATATTTTTCGGAAAAAGGTCTAAACGGAGATCTTGAAAAATAAATTTTAGTAAAATTCTGCCCCCAAAGTATGTGTGTGACTGAAGCCTGTCATTTTCAAACAATTTATAGTTTTTCGATTTATATTGCCTACAAAATATTTCATGAAGGATGTTAAGAAACAGTTCCACTTGAATACATTTTGGATAAACAACTTTTCATTAACTAACTTTCTTGTTTCCGGACCTAAACACTTTCTTTCAGCTAGGCATCACTAAGCTGAGGGACGTTTGCTGAATTTTTACAAAATCTTCTTTCATTACTAGACATATTTTAGTGCATAAAACGCCCGTATAATATCTAAAATACTCAAGTGGTGTAGAAACCATAGTATGGACAGTGTTCATACGAGCTTCACGTCAGCCTACTCATTTTGACGTTTCTTATTTGTAAGTCACTCTCATCTCTTGAAAATAAAGTGAGGCAGAAATTTTCAATTTTTTAAAAAAATTCTGCCTCACCTCACCATCTCTTTCTCTTAAAGAAGTAAAAAGGAGATCGAAAAGAGAGACGTCAAAATGAGTCACCTCACGTGAATCTCGTATGAACACCGTCATGGATATTATACCGGGTTTTTTCAATAAGAGCGCTACAAAAGTTTTTTTTCAAATAAAACAAAAATGGTTTTGGATATCAATAAAACTCCTTATTCCTGTGAAAGTACGTTCGATGCCATTATGTATGGAACTCGATTTCTTTTGCATGGCCACCACGAGCACGCTTGCAGAAGTCCAGACGCTGAACCCAATTTTCGACAGTTTTTAAGCATAAATCGGCCGTTACTGCTGCAATTTCAAGTTCGATATTCGCACGAAGTGCCATAGTGACCATAGACTTGACGTAGCTCCACAGGAAATAGTCTAACGGCGTCAAATCGCACGACCGAGGCGGCCAAGCGACTGGACCATTTCGTGAGATAACACGTTCTCCAAATTTGGTTTCCAATAAATTGATTGTGACATTCGCTGTGTGGAACCACATGTCCTCCAAGTCCATATCATCCAATTGGGGCCAAAAATATTCGGTTATCATTGAATGGTAGCGATCCCCATTCACAGTAACGTGCCGGTCTTGATTTTTACGGAAGAAGTACGGCCCAATGACGCCGCCGGCCCATAAACCACACCAAACCGTAATTTTTTTGGATGTGTGGATTGCTGCCTGACCAATACCACATATTTTGTTTATTGACGAAGCCATTCAGCCAGAAATGAGCCTCTTCGCTGAAGATGATTTTTCGATGTAAATACGAATCATTTTCAAGTTGTTGCTCAGCCCAATTCACGAACATACGATGCTTCTGGTGGTCAAGTGGCTTCAGTTCTTGCGTCAATTTATTCTTGTAAAGATGTAGGCCAAGATCTTTTCGCAAAATTCGCCACAACGAAGTCACAGAGATGCCCAACGCTTGAGAACGACGTGTGAGAGACACATTTGGGCTTTCTGCAACTGAAGCCTCAGCGGTAGCAATATTCTCGACACTATGGGCACTTCTTTGTCTCACTGGCACGGGGACATTTTGTACTGTGCTTTTGGATTCAAATTTTTCCACTAGACGCTCAATTGTTGATCTGCTAGGACGATTATGACGACCATAAATTGGACGTAGCGCTCTTAACGTTGAGGCCACTGACTCTGAATTTCGGTAGTAAATACTAATAATTTCGACTCGTTGTTGACTCGTATATCTTTCCATCATAAAATGGCAAACCTTACTGAAGAGAAATAATAAAAGAGCGGCAAGAAATATGCCGTCGTTTGCTGTCCCTGTCATTCTACTTTTGTTGCGTCCCGTTTGAAAAACCCTTTAGTATTAGCAATACCACAAAGAGTGATACACATCCTGTTTTGTGTTATATTGACACATTTTGTACTGAATTTAAGTTCACAGATTTTCCACTATGAAAAAAAAACAACGGTCGTGTCTTCAAGGAGCTACCTTATACTACGAGAAAAACCCAAGTTTTTATACCATTTTGTTCTCGTGGTTTTAGCATGGTATAACGTGACACACTTGTGGTAAGTGAAAACTATAATATCCGTACTACTTGTGTGTCACGGGTATACTCACATTCATATAAGATACAAATAAAATTGTTGATTTGTAATATTTTGAACAATATTTCGGTGGGATATGTGTCAGTCACCCAGTTAAATCAAAATCTTTAACTGTGAAAAAAATCCATATAAGATCTGTCCCAAAACTTTTATGACTAGATGTCTAAAAGGTTATAATAGTGCAATTTTGGAGATAAGTTTGTGTATACTCTCTACCAAGTCATCTCTCCCTGCTTAGAATAGGCCTTAAAGCTTTGCTATCGCTAACCGCACTTCATTTAGGCCGGGTGGACGGAAATTTTGACCATCGTCGTCCAGGTTGAATAGATTGCGCTGTCTTACAGCGGCTATCATCACCAATAAGCAGTCTAGAAAAGTGTTGATTCTCCAGGTTCTCAGCGCTGACTGTGTGTCTACCACCATATTGCCACTCGTGTCCCGGCAGGCTTCCGTTCTGGCCTTGTAACCCTTGGTAGGCTTCCTCACCCTTCGGTAGAACATTCGAGCATCCCCTCTACTGCTATAGTATTCAATAGACTCGACCGCCGTTTCGCATGCTCTCTTATTTTCCTCGTTTATCGTTTTTGCCAGCTCACGGGCTGCTCTTTCAGCAGCTCTGGTTCTACTTCTTCGTCTAACAAGGGGTTTCGTAGTGGTCGCCTAGTGAACCCAGCTTATCAGTGGCGGCACTTCTTATGGCTTAATGACAGTGTTTCTACTGGTCCTCTGCAGTTTGTGCTGGTGGTGGAGCTGTTGAAAGGTTAAGACAGACTTGGTCAGCAAAGGTCCTGGCGATCTCTAGTGATTTTAACTTCGCGCCATCAAATCTTTTCACAGCATCCATTCGGTGCTGTGGCATCATAGATATCCGCATACGTACTTGAGCTAGAACCAAGTAATAGTCTGAGTCAATGTCGGCCCCTTGGAACGTTCGGACATCCAGGATACTGGAAGCATGTCTGGTGTCTATCCCAATATGATCAATCTGGTTGACGGTTCGTTGATCTGAAGACCGCCAGGTACCATTGGGTATATTGAGGTATAGGAATCGAGTGATAGTTTGCTTTTACCAAAAAAAATTTACTGAATTTTCTTAAGAAAAGTTGTAGAGCCGTTTTTGAGAAAATTAAGATTTTTTAAACTTGGTTAAAAAAATGTATGGCAGGTACCGTAATTTGTAGTTTAAAAAACATATATTTTTTTAAAAACGTGTGGGCAAAATCATCAAAAACCACTTTGTGCAAAGTTTTAAAAAAATCGTTGCAGCCGTTAAGGCTTTAGGCGAACAGATAGAGAGACAGACAGACAGAATTGTAAAACCCACTTTTTTCGTCTTCCCTCTCATCGTAATGAAAACTCTGATCAAAATCTGCCATATATTGCCTATACATTTATCGCAATTTGAAGAAAAAATATTTTAATTTCACAAACTACATATTAAGAACCTTTAGAAAGTGTTTTATTTTTTTTGTACATTCCTGTAACTATGGCTACAATTTTTTTGTTTTAATTCATTTCACCATTGTGAATATATTTCACATGCAACTTAACGAATGCAGGCGTTAATTCACTTGGTCGCGTTGCAAGGTAATAAATCACTGCAAAAATATTCCACATAAAAACAAATAAAAATAAAATGCCGGACAAATAAATAATCGCGGATAACAATTTCTATTTTGGAAGTTTTTTGTTTGAACATACAAACTGCCCTATGCCGGATTTTCCTCCCAGATTGCTAACTTCCCACTCTATGGGTAAAATATTCTTTTTTACTATATGCGCCATCCGGAATAGTGTTCTGTTGGTCAGTTGTTTGACCTACCTGGAGTAGGTGTTCAGTTCATGCTGGCATAGGTATCCTATACCAAAGCCATTAGTCAAACTTATGGTGCCACGATCTCTTTTTTTTTATTATTTTCAGTGTCAAAAATGGGTTATTAAGAAAGGCTGACGTGTAGGGAACTTGACATTTTGCAGGACCGGTTTTAATGTGGGTGAAAATTTGCCTAATGTGCCAAAGTACCCTAAAAGTTACGTTAGCCATGCTCTACGATAAGACAAAATAAAACTCTTAAAAGAATAATGTAAGTTCAGACATGGGTTCAGCTTTTGTAAGAGTGCCAAACTTGTCTTATCGAATGCAACTTTCCTATATCGTTTTTAAAAACCCAAATGGGCCCTTTTTTATTATTTCTTCTATTGAACCAACCCTGTTTTTTTTTTACAATGAGAAAAACCAAAAACCGTGAAATTGAAACTGCAAAGTCCGTATGCTTTCAGATGTCCTTCATTTTGAAATGAGAGAGCAAGGATTCACTATATAGAAACTAAGAACCTGTTTAACGAAGGATTAATTTAAAAAGGGGACATTTTAAATTAAGTCCAACTATAAACGTCTATCTCGAGTTCTGAGAAGCGCATTTTCAAGATAAAAAAAAATAATCAATTTTGTTTTTTGTACACGGTGCAAATAAATTTACAGAACAATAAAAAAAAAGGAAACCTAGAGGAAAACAAGCGGAAAAAGCCTTTTCCGTTTTTGCTGGACAGGATTGAAGCATCGATCTCGATTCGACAATAGAACATTTATGAATTCGAAAGCGACACATATGGAATGTCAACTTAAAAAGTGAATCTATTGGTGGATTTTTTGCTGAGAACAACTTCCGGTGGCGTCCAACTGCAAGGATGTTATGGATCGGTGTGTCAAATGTTTTTTTTTTTTCATCTTTTCGTATAAGAAAATACTACTTTTTTTTGTATTTTTCAATTCACACACTGGCTGTCCTCTGAACGAAAGATAAATTACCTCAGTGGGTTGATTTGACCAGGGCTTCTCGACTGCATATATCTATGGATGGACGAGCACGAGCACGAGCAGTGCTGTGCTCAAGGGAGATGACAATGTATAGGTGGGGGGGTTCATAGTATTCAGTTGGTTCCTTTGTATGAAGTTTTAAGTCATATACAATAAAACTGTTATGGAGAATTCAATTTTCTGGATTTTTTTTCTTTTCGTTTCTTGCTCAAAAAATGACTGAACATGATGATGAGTCTTTTCCTCTGTGATCATCATAAGGGAATGAAAATTTGCGTGGAAAATTAATATTGATGATTAAAAATTCTGACAACGGCAATTGATTAATTTTTTGCAATGAAAAGACGTGGGCTGGATAAGGTAATTGCATTTTTTTTTAAGATAAAGTCAGTGGGCCTTGGCACAAGCACATATGTAATGTATATTGATGACAAAAGTGACAAAATTTTAGCCAACCTTTGTCTATCAAACTTTGGAAGTGGAGGAAGTTTGTCACTGATTGGGAAAAAATTGTTATATTTCATGAAATTAAAAAATTCCTTCTTGTTATGTAAGTAAAGTACGGGAGGCGTATAATGTACGACCGTAACCCATATCTATTTCATTGCGGACTTATTTATAACGGGTGATTTTTTAGCTGGTTTGGTTTTGGCAACACTGGTTTTGACAGCTGACGTGTGTTTAGTACCTTGTGTCACTGTCAAACAGCTTCAATTTGGTTTGCAATTTAACCATGGATCGTCTTACAAATGAACAACGCTTGCAAATTATTGAATTTTACTATCAAAATTCGTGCTCGGTTCGAAATGTTCATCGCGCGCTGCTTCCATTTTATGGTCAGCATTCTCGACCTTCTGAGCAGTCTATTCGGAAGATTGTGACCAAATTTCGCACCAAATTTACTTTGTTAGACATTAAACCACCAACACGTTTACGTACTGTGCGTAGTGAAGAAAATATTGCGGCCGTATCAGCTAGTGTGACAGAAGACCGCGAAATGTCGATTCGGCGCCGTTCCCAGCAGTTAGGCCTTTGTTACAGCACTACGTGGAAAATTTTGCGGAAGGATTTGGGCGTAAAGCCTTTTAAGATACAGCTGGTGCAAGAACTAAAGCCAGCCGACCTACCACAACGCCGAATTTTTGGTGAATGGGCTCTTGGAAAGCTGGCCGAGGATCCGCTTTTTTATCGAAAAATTGTGTTCAGCGATGAGGCTCATTTTTGGTTGAATGGGTACGTAAATAAGCATAATTGCCGCATTTGGAGTGAAGATCAGCCAGAAGCATTGCAACAGCTACCAATGCATCCCGAAAAAGCCACTGTTTGGTGCGGTTTATGGGCCGGCGGCATTATTGGGCCATATTTCTTCAAAGATGATGCGAATCGCAGCGTTACTGTCAATGGTGAACGCTACAGAGCGATGATAACAAACTTTTTTTTGCCCGAAATGGAAGTTCTTGACTTGCATGATATGTGGTTTCAACAAGACGGTGCCACATGCCACACAGCACGCGAAACAATGGCGCAATTGCGAGGCGAGTTTGGTGAACAGTTAATTTCACGTTTCGGGCCGGTCAATT
Organism: Dasysyrphus albostriatus; assembly: GCA_946251815.1. Taxonomy (NCBI): domain Eukaryota; kingdom Metazoa; phylum Arthropoda; class Insecta; order Diptera; family Syrphidae; genus Dasysyrphus; species Dasysyrphus albostriatus. The sequence continues at coordinate 59,571,124 of OX276335.1, forward strand.
GGCCGCCTAGATCGTGCGATTTGACACCATTAGATTATTTTTTGTGGGGGTATGTCAAGGCTAATGTCTATAGGGACAAGCCCACTTCGATTGACGCACTGGAAGCCAACATCCATGCATTCATTCGTGAGATACCGGCCGATATGTGTGAAAGAGTATGCCAAAATTGGACTCAGCGGATGGGCTACCTGAGACGCAGCCGCGGTCAACATTTGCATGAAATTATCTTTAAACATTAAATTGCAAAGTTCAAACTATCGATTCAAATAAATATTTCATTCATTTTTTCGAATTTTTTGTGTTTTTTTTTTTAAAGTTCTAAACCTCTTAAAAAATCACCCGTTACTTTCCGGTAGCTATATATTTTTAAGCTTAAAGATTTACAAGACTGATGATTGCACAAACTTTTTTAGGTTACTTCAGTAAGAAAATGGCAACTTCCAAAAATAAAATAGATTGTCTTCTTTACCCATAACCCATGCACTATTGGCCAAATCGTGGAATTCATATCAAATGGTTCTGACGAATTTCGTGCTTTTAAAAATCTAATGATGATTTTATATAATGGAATAAGGGTGCTTCATCATACTTAAGAAGGTAAGACTTATAGGTTTGTCTACGAACATAAATTAAAAAACAAATTAAATTAAATGGAATGATTAAGTCTTCTATAAAAAAAAAACATTATTTTTTGTACATATGTTTAAATTTACAATAAAGTGTACTAATTATTTAAAAATGTCCATATCGTTCCGATAACAAAAAATATGTATTATCTACAAGAACTGTTTAACAAGGTAATAATTTTTAAAAATAAATAATTTTACAAAATACCTACATATATAAAGGGTTTTTCAAAAGGGACGCTACAAAAGTAGAGTGACAGGGACAGCAAACGACGCCATATTTCTTGCCGTTCTTTTGACATTTCTCTTCAGTAAGGTTTGCCATTTCATAATAGAAAGATATACGAGGCAACAAAGAGTCGAAATTATTAAAATTTACTACCGAAATTCGGAGTCAGTGGCCTCAACGTTAAGAGCGCTAAGTCCAATTTATGGTCGTCATAAGCTTCCTAGCAGATCAACAATTAAGAGTCTAGTGGAAAAATTTCAATCCACAGCCGCAGTACAAGATGTTCCTGTGCCAGTGAGACAAAGAAGTGCCCGTAGTGTCGAGAATATTGCTGCCGCTGAGGCTTCAGTTGCAGAAAGCCCAAATTTGTTTCTCACACGTCGTTCTCAAGTGTTGGGCATCTCTGTGACGTCGTTGTGGCGAATTTTGCGAAAAGATCTTGGCCTACATCCTTACAAGATTAAATTGACGCAAGAATTGAAGCCGCTTGACCACCAGAAGCGTCGTATGTTTGTGAATTGTGCTGAGCAACAACTTAAAAATGATTCGGATTTTCATCGAAAAATCATCTTCAGCGATGACGCTCATTTCTGGCTGAACGGCTTCGTCAATAAACAAAATATGTGGTATTGGTCAGGCAGCAATCCACACGTACTCCATGAGTCATCATTGCATCCCAAAGAAATTACGGTTTGGTGTGGTTTATGGGCCGGTGGCGTCATTGGGCCGTACTTCTTCCGTGATGATCAAGACCGGCACGTTACTGTGAATGGGGATCGCTACCGTTCAATGATAACCGAATATTTTTGGCCCCAATTGGATGATATGGACTTGGAGTACATGTGGTTCTAATAGGACGGCGCCACAAGCCACACAGCGAATGTCACAATCAATTTATTGGAAACCAAGTTTGGAGAACGTGTGTTATCTCACGAAATGGTCCAGTCGCTTGGCCGCCTCGGTCGTGCGATTTGACGCCGTTAGACTATTTCCTGTGGGGCTACGTCAAGTCTATGGTCTATGACAACAAGCCAGCGACGATTGATGAACTTCGTACGACTATCGAAGGTGAAATTGCAGCAGTATCGGCTGATTTATGCTTGAAAACCGTCGAAAATTGGGTTCAGCGTCTGGACTTCTGCAAGCGTGCCCGTGGAGGCCATGAAAAAGAAATCGATTTCCATACATAATGGCATCGAACGTACATGAATAAAGAATTTCATTGATATCCAAAACGGTTTTTGTTTTATTTAAAAAAAACTTTTGTAGCGCTCTTATTGAAAAACCCGATATAATGAATGTTTTTTTTTAGACGTGTGGTTTTCAGCTGTCACTTGATTTATGCTCAGTTTGGTTTGCCATTTCATATAATGAATTGACTTATTCCTGAACAACGTTCGCAATTCGTGCAAATTTATTACCAAAATAATGTTTCGGCTCATGCGACGCATTGCCAAACAATCAATTTATTGAAGGAAACTTTTGGTGAGCGCATTATCTCGCGTCATGCAGTAGCGGATCTAGGATTTGGCTGTCTTAGGGGGGGCTTGAGGCTATCTATGAAAAAAGTTATGACTGGAAATGGAGCAGCTGTAATTGGTGTGCTATATGAAAAATGCACTTGAATCTATTCACATAATGTCAAGAACGTTATACTGTACAAAAAAGTTGTAAGAATATTTCCAAAGGCTGAAATATATTTCTTTCTACTCTGAATGTTTTTTGTAGGATTCATACATCTAAGCTGTAGGTACCTACCCAGAACATGTTGAATATTAGCAACCATATTATTCTCCGAACACCAACTGAAAAAAAAATTTCAAATAAAACATTTGCTCTTCTCTAAATACAAATATTACTCAACCATTTCGAAGAATTTGTTTTCGATTTATCAAGTGAATCTTTTAAAATAAAGGGTTTTTTCCTTTTGGCTTTGATAAATTGTTTCTTGTCAAATATTTCTTGACTCCGATTTTCATTTTACCAAAAGTTCACCTGAATCTCATGAAAAAAAAGATGTTACAAATTCTCTCGAGAATAATACGGTGAATAATTATTTCATGCGTTTAATTTTGACAGATATGTTAGTGATTTATACTAAGAAATGAAAATTTAATTTTTTAATTTTTAATTTTTTTAATTTAATTTCGGCTAAGATACTTGACCAAATTTTGAAGAGTGTTTTGTTTTCGAGCATAATTTTAGTGCATTCCAAAACCTAAAGAATAACTTAAATTAAAATGCGATTTTTATGGAAGTTTTAAAGATGCCTTTGAAATCATAAAAATATCTTCGAATTGCATAATCGAACTTAAATAAAAGCTATAAATTTAATTTCGAGGACACTGATTGTATATAAACAAAAATTGTGATGCGATTGCTTGAAAACATTTCACGATACCAAAGTTTCTTTTTTTTTTGCTCGGAAACACAGTTCTTATAACTAAAAGCCTTAAAGATTTCTGGGCTAAGCTAACTCTAAAAGATATCAAAGATATCAACAGATGGGCTAAGGAAAAGAGATGATATTAGCTACTTCCCAAAACTGCTCATTTTAGTCCAAAGTTCTGTCAGTTTCATTTTCTTTGTAAGGACTTTGACAGTACTTTCCACTTAAATAGGTAGATATTCGCAGTCTTGGGAAAAAAACAGACTTATTTACTTTTGTGGTCAAATTCAATAGGTTCTTTTATGATGAATTCTATCGACATTCTTAGCTATTGATAGAATGCATTTATTTATTAAAGAGTAAGCTAAAAACAATATAAAACTTTATTGAAAATTTTACCTGAAAATGAACTTCCAAGACAATATGTACAATTTTTAAGTCAATACAAATTCTAATACCTGAATTCCTGTATTTTAAATTACTGAAAAAAGTTTAAAATTATAATATCAGATGTTATCATTTACCTCTTCATTTGTATTCAATATGGATCGTTTTTTTTTTCGCCCAGTTCTTGTTTTCTTCGTTCAATTCTCTAGAGCCTAGGATCTTGAATAGATACATTTTACATATAGTTGAACTTGCCAGAATAGAATGGGTGACGGAGATGGAATAGATGTCAAAATTTCTGCAATAAAAGCTAAACATTATTCAACTCTTGCAGCTTCATTTGCGCCATTTTTGACATCTTTTCCAGCTCCGTCTTACAGTTTGTTCAGGCAGTAAGTTGTTAAGCCTCAACACCGTTTTCCTGTTCAGTTTTCTTGAAGCTTTCGAAAACATCAGGTTACATGTAAAATTGATAAGCCTTGATAACCTTGTTGAATGTCCTTAGACCTTAGGAAAAAAAAACAAATAATTTTGTAAGGCATATAATTTGCTAAGTCCCAACTTTTATTTTTCGCTTTTTTTTAGGGCTTGGAATAAATAGAGCCTACGCACATTTGATTTGATTAGCATTGATTAGTTTTCTTATCTATTTTCGTCGAAATTCTTTGGGGCTTAAAAAAAACAGACTTTCATTAAAAATTTTCAGCCCCAACCTTGTATTAATTGTACAAGTTCCTAAAGGGCTTGAAAAAACACAACTAACATATATTTTGTATTCCCGATCTTGAATAAAAACTGAAACATAGTAATGTATTTCATTTTGCTTTTAAATTAATTTAACGAACCGGCTGTTGGGGGGGCTTCATCCCCTATAGCCCCCCCCCCCTGGATCCTCCACTGGTGTCATGGGGTTATTTTTTGTGGGGCTATGTGAAGTCGCTTGTCTACGCAGACAATCACGAGAATATGGATGCCTCGGAAGAGAATATTCGGCGCCTCAACAAAAGTTTTATTCAATTAATTGATTGTTTCGCGATGCGTCGCCTGAGCCGAACCATTATTTTGGTAGTAAATTTTCAAGTTGTTCAGGAGTAAGTCTATTCATTATGAAATGGCAGGCCAAACTGAGCATAAATCAAATGACAGCTGTCAAAAAGAATAACTCTGAAAAAAGTATTTGCCAGATTGAAAACCACACGTCTTAAAAAAATACCCTTTTAAATAAAATTTTTCAGTTTTTTTTAAATGATGGTATGCAACGTTTAAGTATCTATTAATGTGTGGATATTAATTAAGTTTTCAAAAAACACATTGCCAACAAGATTCCGAAATATCGAATTTTCAAAAAAGTATTTTGAAATTTCTTTATATACAAAAAATAATTTTTTGAAAATTTTGTTTTCCATTATAATTATTAGATTTTGGAAGTTTTTATGTAAGAAAATATTTAAATCCAATTAGCCAATACCGAAATAATTAAAAATTAAAAATAGCGTTTGAGATAAATTCCAGTTTAGAGCGGCTTAGATTACTTATTTATTTTATTTTACCGTAGACCCTTTCAATTTTGGACTAGAAAACACTGATTTTTTTTTTAAATTCGTAGGGATCATTTTTGGGGAATATAAAAATTTTCATAACGGGTTTTTGGAATTTTATTTATTTATGGAAGGTTCGTACCGTTATTTTTACAATAATGTAAAATATTTCTTGTATGAAAAGTGTTAAAAACTACTCAATATTAAGTTTTAAGCAATCGATTTAGTTGTTTTCGAAATATGTATGTATTCAGTATAAGAAATAAAGATTTTTTTAAAAATCCGAAAAGAAACTTTTTAAACAAATTTGCATATTATCATGTGAATTCACATTATTATTTTTGTTTTATTATTTCTGTGCATGCAAAAATTACCCATACCCATAATTTGTTTTATCCCAAAATTATGGGTAGTATGTAGTTCTTACATATTTTATTTTAATATTTTGGTAACCTCTTTCGAAAAATTTCTCAAAACTGCTTAGGACGATCAGCGGTTCTGGGAAACTTAAGTAGAAAACACATTTTATATTGACGTTATTTTATAGTTAACTGAACTAGAAAAACGTTGAAGTAGATTTTTAAGTTTGGGCTCTATTTTTGAAAAATCATCTCCAGAAAAACATCAAAATTGCTTATTTTCTAATGTATTTTTGGGTGTGTTACTATTTTTGTATATGAAAAAACAACCTAACTTTCCCCAAATGATAAATATGTTTTATAAGATCTCAAAATCTCAACTCAAAAAGTAACAATAAATGCAAATAAAACATTTTATTTAAGTTTTTATTTTCGAAAAAAATGATAATTTTATTTTATTGGCAGTTGTTCACATGTTCGCCAGAAGAAATTTTTTTCAATTGGAAGATACCTTTTTATGTTGCAAAATAAATAAAAAAGTATGACGAATATCAGATGCGAGATTATCGAATATGAGTTTGAAATTTTGGGTAGAAACCTATCAAAATCAGGTCCAAAAATTTTAAGAAAATCAACAATAAGAAAAATGGTTCTTTTGGAGGTTCCATAAAAAACAATTTTTATTTTTTGAAAAAAAAAAAACACCCAAGGAAAGTTATTTATTGATATTATTTAATATTTAAGAAAAGCTGTAAAGCTGTTTTTGAAAAAAAAGATACTGTAAAATTGTATTTCAGAGCAGTTATTTTTGGCTCCTAAAACGAAAAAAGTCACCAAAAACAATTATTTACCAATTTTGAAGAAAATCAATGCTATCGTTTGGGATGCTAGACGACCATCAGACAGGCAAAATTAAACTAATTACTAGTTTTGTCTTCCTTATAATCGTAAAAATAATTCTTATCAAAATCTCGAGTTCAATTTTTTTAGGAATCCGTAGGGATTTGAAATTAATCAAAACAAAAAAATTCAAGGTTATAATGATTTTTGGCACCTCATTTTGGAAATTTACAAAAAATGTATAACATCTGAATCCTTATAAAGGGTCAGCTAGTTTCAATAATTAGTCAGCTATAGATTCTTTTTTACGATTTTTTTGTTGAGTTTTATTTTTCAAATCTTCAAAATTAAAGTCTGTGGACTTAAAGAAAATGACAGACCATCATTTCCCATTTTTAATAAATTAATTGAAGTGCACGTGGCCCTAACACAAAAGTCTGAAAATCGCTATTTTCAACCCTTCCTCTTTATCATGGATGCCAAATACAATCCTGCGTTCAGATCCATTTACTCATTTTTTGGTTATGTATTCAATACAAAAATTTACTGCCAGCTCTTAGTCTATTATATTTTTTCTAAAAAATGTTCTCAAGCTTATGCACTTCAATCACCTCTCTTACAATTCTGAAGTTTACTTATTCAAGTTCTAAATAGTATACGGAACTATTCATAATATTGCTGCCACCATAATCCAAAGAAAATTCTTTCAAGAAAATGAGGAAATTTCGTTCTACCAACTGCTAAACAAATTAAAAGTTTTTTTTTTCTAGTTACCTAAATACCGTTTATATTCAAAAAGTATAAAATTGTATCTCGACTTTAAGTACCCCCACAAGAGACCATCAGAGACGACAGAAGAGAAACGCCACTACAACATCATCATCTTTGTCTAGTGTCCTTGCAAATTGCACAACGGTCCGTTAAAACGATAAGCCGAATTTATCTACATTTCTGATGCTCCCAGCACCTGTGTTTTTCACAGACGTTGCAGCTTAAGATGGGAATAAATTTCTAGTAAAAAAAAAAGAAACGAACAAAAAAAAAAGACACACCGAGTGGTTAGCCACCAATGGGCTATTTCTCCAAAAACCATGACCATGAGCAAGAAGTACTGCCCTAATACACCAGCAAGGACACTTGCAATCCTTAATTTCTGAGTTGGAGAGACTATACCTTCGAGCTTTATACATCTTTTTTCGAAATGAAATAAAATGAAAAAGAAAAGTTGGAGCACATATTTCCAGGCAAATTTGGCTAAGGCCCTTCAAGTGCACTCGCTTTGTACACCTGTTCCTCTCAGTTCTTTATTCATTTATCCTACTCAACCTTCCATACACCGACACCCACCCCGCCCCCCGCTCGTAGCCTCATCCCACAATTCCAATTGAATTCCCCGCTAAGGCCGCTGTGAGAGAATAACAATGTCATGGTAAAAATTATTCCATTTTACGGTTATGATGATGATGTTTCCTTGTTAATTGTGCCAGAGGTCGCTGCGTGTGTCATATTGTGGAGAATTTATATTCTAGCGAGAGTTGTAAAATTTAATTCAACCACACAGGAGTTAGGTGAATGTCCTTTACAGAGATTTTTGGGTTGGGTTTTTCAGTTGAGGGTGGGACAAACGAAACGAAACGGTGATGGTGAATGGTTTGCTAGCTAGCTACCATCAAGAAACAGGGACATCTCCGCAAATGAAGGGGCAAACTATGACAACATTTCGTTGTAATTTCACTTCATTGTGTTGGCGTGTTAAAAGCATGTTATACATAACAATCACACTGTACCGTACCGCATTGCATCCCATATAACCGCTACAGTTTTGGTTGAAAGGACTAGCGAGAATATAGATACAGATTGAGGTCCTTTTCTATGTCGGAGTATGGAGATTTCCATTGCCGACTGCCGAGACCGAAACCGAGAGAGTGCTTCTCCATTTTGTCCCATATACGAGTATATACCTAACCAACCCATTCCAATCTCAAATCCCTGCCATCGTATTGTGTTTTTGTTTTGTGCGGGAATGGAGTAATAAACATTCTGACAATATTCCATGTTGTATGGGGATTAAGGACATGATTTTCAGGGATTACCATAACAAGTGCTAGAGATAGAGTGTAGGTACCATCTAAACAATATTAGTGTTTAAAGTAATTAGGTTTTGTTTTCGTCGTGTTGTCATTTCCTGTTTGCATCTCTATTGATTTGGGATTGCTTTCGAAATGAGCACACGCACATAAAGTACCCAGGTACCTATACCTAGTAATGGAAAGCAATGTCCTGAGTACTGACCTGACACAAACATGGCCTTTTGAAAGCCTTGCGTGACGTTAAGTGCGATAATGATAGTGGTTTGTGTATGTTCAGATTGTTAAAGTTGAATTTATTGATATTGAATAAGCATAGCATAGAGAGAGAGCAGCAGCGGTTATAGCATGCCATTTTCAGTTATCGAAAAGGAGTTTTTTAACGGATAATTGCATTTGTTATGTGCAATTAACCTTATTCTGCAAGGTCTAACAAAAAAGAAGGCAAACTGAAAAAGGGACGAAATCTTTCTGGAATTTGATACCTAGCTCTTTTTTTGAACTTGTTAAACCCAGCCTACTCCATGCCTATAGGAATTTCAAGTTTTTTAAATAAACCTTCTCCGAAATTATTAAATTAAAATTTCTTCCTAAACAAAAAGCATGAAATTCATTTTCAAAACTACCAAAACAATACATCTTTAATAAAGTTTCTCGTAAAAATTGATTTAAAATAAAGGGTGCCTGCTTAATTACGTGAGCAGGTAATGTTGATGTCTTCCCAGTTCTAAATCATGTTTGCTTATCGACGAAGATTTTTGACTATTTGCCGATATGCCAGCTACGATTCAGGACTTGAAAGCCAATATTAATCAGGGAACTGTTCCTATAAAAGTGGGAATAGCGATCCAATATTGATCTCTTTTTTGAACTTTTCCATCATCTCATAATACTTTTGATAAATATCTAGAAATTCTTATTTTGACACGAAACCAATAATTCACGTATTCACGTACTTCTTTCTCGTCTCTTGAAAACTATCATTATAAGAGAAAAGTGATATAAAAAGCATGAAATTCGATATTTGCGACTAAAAATTTCGTGTCCCAACATTAAAAATTTGCAGAAAGTGCTAAGAAAAATGCAAAATGACTAAATTTTTCAAATTACGTAGTCTAAGATATAGGCTAACGATTTCTTGAAGATGAATGAGGGTATTTGAAAAATTCCATAAGAAATTTGAACTAAAATGTTCATACTTTAGAATGACAATAAACATTTTTTCGAAAAAAATTACCTCGATTAAAAATTTGTATACAAACTTTTCTTTTTTATATCTTTTGATTCGAATATCTTAAAAACGTGTCACACGCTAGAGCAATTTCAAGACCAGATTCAAGCTCAGCACATCAAAGGCCATTAGAAAAATAAATTTTGGTTCATATTACAGGTCAAACTTCAAATTTTTCACATGAAGTAGTTACTAAGAGTGCCTTCGAGTGGATTTGCGAAAACAGTAAAAATACTTCAATTTTCAACTAGCCTTGGGCAGCGATCTATTGGAAATTGTGTATACTTTCAATAGCACTTTGATGTCATTTTTGAATCATTGGTAGTTTACGAACTATTAGTGAAAAACTCTCAAAATATGCATTTTTACATATTTTTTTGCATTTTTTTCCATAGGTTAGGTTAGGTTAGAAGGGGTGATGATACGGCGGGCCGCATCATCTCACTCGGATCTCAGTGGATCCATTGCGCTCCCCAGAGTGAAAGGTGGGTGGTGAAGAGGGATAGGGAGGGGTTTGATGAGGAGTATTAGTTGTAGGGGGCCTCCCCGAACCATCCTGAGTTCTGAATGAATTTTAGGATGTTTTTCAGTGGCAATACAGAGATGTCGCCCAGTTCATCGAAGAAATATTCTCCTAGGGCTGCTTTCCTGGTTCTAGCTAGGCTGGGGCATTCACATAAGAAGTGAAGGGAGCCCTCTTCCGCCTCTTCATCATGACACCCTCTACATAAGTCAGAAGAGCTGATGCCCATTCTTTTCATATGGGTTCCCATAGAGTTATGCCCCGTTAGGACGCCAACTATGAGTGATAATTGAGGCCTGCCTAGCTTGAGTAGGTATTCAGTTTTTTTCTTCGAAATGTTCGGCCAAAGGTTCCTTGAAACCCGACAGGTGTCGATAGATGACCATCTGACATTTGCAGCTTCCAAGAAACAGTGGTGTATTCTACTTTTTTCTTCCTCCAGTGGCATGAGCACCGAGGCTACGATTAGGCTCGGATCAAGAGATGATTCGCTTTTGGCCAGTTCATCTGCCATTTCATTTCCGTGAATATCCCTATGTCCTGGGACCCATTTTAGGGTAACTGTGTTCGTTGCGTTGAGTATTCTTAACTCATTTCGGCAACGACCGATCAGTTTGGACTTTATGGTGATTGAGGAAATGGCTTTAATTGCCGCCTGGCTATCTATGAAAATGTCAATATTTTTGTTGACTAATTTACGTGAAGCAAGATGTTTCGCGGCCTCACAAACTGCCAGCACTTCCGCTTGGAATACACTGCAAAAATTTGGAAGCTTCATTGATCTATATATGGGTGGGTTATCTGAATAGATACCTGACCCAACACCCTCCAAGGTTTTGGAGCCGTCGGTAAAGACCGAAACATGGTTTGTATTTATGACCCTGTTTTCGTTCCAGAGTTCCCTGGTGGGGATGTCTGTCATGGTTACTGGGTTGAAATCAATGTGCGGCGAAACATAGTCCGTTTGAATGTCAATGTCTGTAAAGTTCATTATAGTTCTGTGACCGAAGAGGCCCCTTTTCCAATTGTTACATTGTTGCAGTCGTAAAGCACTTTTTGCCGCCAACTCTTTCGTAAACAGATCGAGTGGGGCAAGTGAAAGGAAAGTTTCTAGGGCGGCCGTTGGTGTGGTTCTTATAGCACTGGTTGTTCCGATACACGCTAGTCTTTGAATTTTAGTCATGGTTCTTAGATTGGTTTCCTTATCTAAGGCTGGCCACCAGACCATACATGCGTACGTTAGGATTGGCCTTATAATGGCTGTGTACATCCAATGAATGGTTCTAGGGCTGGGACCCCATCTTCTACCAAAAATTCGACTGCACGTATAGAATGCTACTGAGGCTTTTTTCTCTCTTTCTTTAATATTCCTTTTCCAGTTCAATTTACGGTCAAGTACAACACCAAGGTATTTGGCGGTATCCGAAACTTGAAGTGGAGTTCCGTTGATGGTTGGCGGGTTTATGTTGGGAATTTTGTGTTTCCTTGTAAACAACACCAGTTCTGTCTTTTGAGGGTTAACGCTAAGTCCGCAACTGCTGGCCCAATTACTGAGCTTGTTGAGGGCTAATTGTAGGAGGTAGCATAAGGTTGGGACAAATTTTCCCGAGGCCATTAACACAATGTCATCGGCGTATGCAACGACCTTAATGCCACTCAGATTAAGTTTAACCAATATCTGGTTGACTACAAGGAGCCAAAGCACTAGGAGATAGAACTCCACCTTGCAGAGTCCCCTTGCATGTTCTAACTTTTAGCTTCGTATCACCCATTTCTACATTTATGAGTCTTGTTTGAAGCATGGAGTCAATCCAGTTTATCAGTAACGGATCGATGCTGATCGAGATGAGGGCTTGTCGAATTGCACTATTTTCAACATTGTTAAATGCCCCTTCTATGTCAAGGAATGCTACCAGTGTAAATTCCTTGAATTGGATCGATTTTTCGATTGTACCGACCACTTCATGAAGCGCTGTTTCAACAGATTTGCCCTTCATATATGCATGTTGGGCCTGTGAGAGCATGCCGTCATTAAGTTTTAGGCGAATGTGAGTCTCCACTAGTCTTTCTAAAGTCTTGAGAAGAAAAGAGGATAGGCTTATAGGCCTAAAATCCTTAGGTTCGGTGTGGGTGGGCTTGCCAGCTTTCGGAATAAAGATGACATTGACTTCTCTCCATTTAGAAGGAACGTAGGTGATGTTAATACAACCCCTAAGAATGTCCACTAGAATTGGAACAATTATGTCTTTAGAGCTTTGGAGCATAATAGGAATTATTCCATCAGGCCCTGCAGGCTTGTATGCTGAGAATGAGTCTATGGCCCAAGCCACCTTTCTGCTATCTATGATTTGGTTACCTATGTTAGAGATTACACTTATGTCAGGGCCTCTATCCGCAGACGATGAATCAGTAGTACATCCTGGGAAGTGAGTGCTCAAAAGTGACTCTAAGGTCTCAGAGCAGGAATCTGTCCAGGTTTTATCAGGTCTTTTTAGAAAACCCGGAGGAGTGTAAACCTTTGACATAACTTTCCTGAGCCTAGCAACGTCATTTGTTGACTCAATGTCTGTGCAAAATTTTTGCCAGGCTGCCCTTTTCGCGTAAGTTGCTCGGTTTTTGTACATATTTTTGCTGATCTTGAAAAGATCCCAGTCAGCAGGTACATTACTATGTTTTGCTCTATGAAAAGCCTCCTTGAGTTTTTCCTAAGGACAGATAACTCTTTCGACCACCATACGGGGTTGAGTTTACCTTTGCCTTTTGAAATGGGGCAAGAACTTTCATAAGCATTATTAATAGCCAATGTTAGTTCATTGATATGTTTTTCAATATCTGAGCAATTTGTCAATGTCTGATTTTCATATTGACCCAAAGATGTGGCCATTCTTATCTTGAAGGTATCCCAGTTTGTCTTTCTGGGGTTTCTGTAGGGTTTTGGATTTTCTGTTTTGTGTTCGATATGGAATGTTATCATTCTATGGTCAGAGAATGTTACATTACTTGAGACCTTCCAGTCACTGACTACGATAGAATCGGAGTTAGTGGAAAGCGTCACATCGAGCACTTCTTCTCTGTTTCTAGTAACGAAGGTTGGCTCGTTACCTTTATTTAAAATCAACAAATTTTTCTCTATAATATATTCGAAAAGAGACTCATCTCTTTTATTTATGTCTGAGCTCCCCCACTGTATGTGATGAGCGTTCGCGTCACAACAAACCAGGAGGTCCCAACCGTTCTTACCAGTCACTGTAATGAGGTAATCAAGAGCATCTGGCGGCGGAGGCCTCGGTGAATCACCTGGCATGTAGACGGAGGCTAGGATCAGGGGCGGAGCCCCTTTTCTTTCGCACTTCAACGCCGTCATGTCTGCACTACTGTGGGAAGATAAGAGGAGATCCTCCGCTGTTGATCCAGGGCTCCTGAATAAGGGCGATGTCAATATTATCTCTTGTCAAAAATGAGGTCAGGGTGGCCGAGGCCAACTTACTGTGCTGGAGGTTTAGTTGGAGCACCTTCATCACTTTTAAAAATTTTACTTTGTAGGTTGGCAGCCGACATGAGACGCACCTTGACCTCACTGATGCCAACCATCAACTTGAAACCCCTTGACGGAAGCATGGCCATTGTATCATGGTTTAACATGACAATGGCTTCCTGTCCTGTTTTTGAGGGAGCTTCTATATTCAGAACCTTCCAATCGCTACTAGGGAATCCTGAGTTTTGACCCCTAAGGAGGTTTTCCAGGAGTTCCTTTGATACGCGAGGGCCCGGGACGTTAATGCGGACTTTTGGTCTGGTCGGGAGTTCACTTTTAGGAGCAACTTTAAGAGTTACCCCCTCAAGTAAACCTTTCATCTCACCAATCTTAGTTCGAAGCCATTTTAGTGTGGGTTCATCCCTACACGTCATGATTTTGAACCCCTTGACTGTCGACAACGGCCCGAATCTCGGCACGAAACCAGTGGAAGCGAGAATCTCGGTGTTAATAAAATCGAGGATCTTTAACTCCACCTGAGCCCACTGCTCACTAGTTAGGTGACTTTCGGAGCTCCCCCCATTTATGACAGCCACCTGAAGGCTTTGTGTCACTACGTCCGCTCGCGTACCATTGTTGGCGCTGTGTACAGCCTTGTGTTTTTTATTTGCGGACGTTATGGGAGGCGTTGAGTCATTATGCCTCATCCTCTTTCTTTGACTGCCAGTGTGTTCGGCCCTTGGGTGCTTTGGGCCATTTATCGGCCTCACTTTAGGGCTACTGACCGCCAGTTTGGGAGGAGAGACACCTTTGTTTTTCCTTCTTATTTCAGAGATCTTAGTGTCGATAGTGGTCTTGCTGTTGGGGTCCATTTTGTTAAGAAGTTTTTGAGCCCAGCTCAAGCGCTTCCAGTCTCTTAGCTTTAGCAGTTTTGGATCACCCTTGCCATACCTACGTACGGCCCTCTTGGCGTTTTCTATCCTTTTGAGATCTGGATTCGGATCCCCTCCCTTGTTCTGCTTATTTGGAAGCTCCTTGTTAACCTGGGTCGGTTTTGGCCCATCGATTGACGGGCAGCGACCTTCGGAAAAGGATGCCATCACGGTCTTGGAGGACCCTGGGCCATCCGCGCAGACTTCGGTTGGTTTACCTCCATCAGACCTTTTATAGGGAGTCGAAGAAGTCTTGGCTATCGGCAATGCCAGGATATTTGCCGCAGACTCGCCTTGAGGGGGTACCTGCCCTTGACCTTTCACAGGATTCTCGGCCACAGTGACGTCTGCGTCCGAGCTGTCCGAGCTGGCGAAGGACTGGTAGTCGTCATCATTGAGGATGCGGTTTTCCTTATCAGACGCCATCACTCCATCGTCAGTCCCAACAGCCTCGTCCTCAGAGTTCGGAAAGTCCATGAGGTATTCAGAGAACATCCCATGGACCTTACTGGCATGACCACTGCTACAGGCAGAGGTGCAGTCTACTGCTTTTGTTGTTGTTGTTGTTGTTGTTGTTGTTGTTGTTGTTATATGTGTCACTGGCGACTTAGCCTTAGCCAAGCCCTCGCCGGCAGCCGTGACTTCTGCCGACACTTGAACGTATATCCCCGTTCGATTTTTTGTTTCAATATCGATTTTATTCATTTCCATTCTTTTTGTTTTTTCTTTTTGATGTATTACCTATAATGGTTAATTTGTTTTTGTTAGATATAGTAAAACTATTGGTTTTTCTTTGTTGTTCGATCCTGCAGCCGGATTGCTGGAGGAACGAACGTAAGCCCCCCCACCACATCAAGGTGAAAACCACGGGGGGGATTTTTTACCATGCTGTGTCACGAAATTTTAGTCGCAAGCCTTAGATTCGGATTCAGTACCCCCGGAAACATAAAAGAGGGGCAAAATCAAAACTACCCCACAATTTTCACAATAAAAATACAATATGGCAGGACTATATGCTCATATGACGTATCTAGGCCACTTCGCTGCATGAAAAACTAGTGCCAAATATCAATAAGTTGAATCCTTACTTATGCCTTGGCTTGGGATTTCATAATTTACGACTATTATTATTTGCAATTTGCAAAATTGAGCGAAATGAAGATATTGATGCTCAAAATTGTAAATCACCACTCTTAAGTTTACATCATTATATAGAATAAAAAACAAACATTGTGAACAACAAATCGCAATTTGATCCAAATATTCCTCATTTGCACGATTTGTAAATTTGCAAAGAGATTTATGTGATCACAACATTTATTTCGTGATATTGCCACTTGAAAGATCAATCTTGCTCAACTCTTTATTTTGCAGGTTTAAGTTCGCATTTAATTCTATTTATTTGAAATAAATACTTTACGCTTGACTCTACTTGGATTGGAACTCGCAACCCTCTTCAGTTGCGGAGCGAGCATTCAAACACTATGCCAATTTGCAATATAAATCGTTGGTGTCACACATTAACGATTAGATACATTCCATGTTGTTGTGGTGCTTTATCCCATCGAAAAGTAAATTGCGAAAAAAAAGTGTCGTAATTTACGATTTTTACTTGCGATGTAGGTACTATAGGGAAAGTTTTGGATTCGTGCAAAAAAATTTCTAGATAACCAATCAAGCATGATTGAAAGAACACGAAAAAAGTGGGTGGCACAATTCTGTCTGTCTATCCGTATATCGACCTACAGCCTAGGCCACTGAAGCTATTTTCTTTGAACCTAAGGTTTTTTTTAACTCTCCAGAGGCAACATTGAAATTTTTTCAGCACCAAAAATAACGGTACTTGCCCTACAACCGTAAAAGAAAAACTTATTTATCTCAAAAACGGCTCTAACAATTTTTATAAAAAAAAAAATCAGTATATTATTGTAGGTATGATGTACTTTTTGATAAGAAAACAATATACCGAAAACGATTATTATTAATGGTACCTGCCATATAACGGTTTTTTTAAATTTACAATTTTCTCATTAGCTGCTCATACGATTTCAGTCAAAATTTTGCATGCAATTTTTTTTTTCTTAAATGTTGATAATATTGAATTATATCCTTTTTTGTGATCTTTTTAAATGTAAATTAAGTTCCTATCGTGGGCCTTCGGACTTTTTTGTTTTTATTTTTTTCTTTTTTTTTGTTAAAAAATTGTTACGTTTCGGGCATGGTTACACCTTTCTTCAGACAATTTTATAAAAATTTATGCACAAATTATTCTTTTATTTTTTGTTTGTAGATATCTGTTATTATATTTGTTGAAAATCTTTAAACAGACAGTTCAAAAAATGTTTTGCTTATTCGAAAAATTAAATTCAAATGTATTTGTTTGAAAACTATGTCAAAATATTTATTTATGTAACTTAAAACTTCAGTATAATCTGTGTAGTAGATAAACATGTATGGCTATTTATGAATTGACTATAAGTATTTTCTGTATTTTTAATAAGCAACATTTCAAGTAGCATTCTTTTATTTTAATTTTTCTCTGTTTCCAATACTTTATTTAATACTTTAAAAATCTGGTGGATGTCCCTCTTCTATACAATGTGTTTTTTGTGAACTTTTTATAAAATTCTATGAAGAAGGGTGCAACCAGTGTTGGCAATGTAGGTTACTCCGAGTAAGTAAGTTACGCGTAACTAATTGTAATTAGTTACACCTCATTTTCCGCGTAACTAATGTAACTCATGTAACTAATATAGCTAAAAAAAATTTTGACTGACTGAACATTGAAAAAACTAAACAATAATATTTATAAGTATACAAAAATTTGTATTCCTTAAAAACAACAAATTACAAAAAAAGATTATAAAGGAATTCAGAGAAGATCAAATCTATGTACATATGTAACCCAAATACATATTATGTAGTTATTAAATTAGTTGAACTCGTCAAACTCAAAGTCCTCCAAAGATAAATTTACGTCTTCCATTTTTAAAGTTCCATAAAGAAACATTAATTTTTTGGAACGTTCGAAAGACAGTCGATTTCTCAAAGGGGTGTGAACTAAAGACCATTTCGAAAAAGTACGCTCTATTTCTGCGGACAATGCGGGAATTTTAAGCAATTTTAGTCCAAGCTTTGAAAGATTGGGTGCATAGAAATCGGCTGTCTTCGAAAACAAAATTGAATTTTCAATATTTTTGTCATATAAAGATTTAAAAACTCATTCTTTGGATTTAAAAAGATCCCATTCGTTAAGTCCATCGGAATTTAATATTTTTAATAAAGTAATTAATTTGAAAATGATAATCGTTCTCTAATTTGCCATTAGTGTAGAGAGGATGTGAATAGTAAGATGCTAGTGCATAGACATTAAGCGAATTATTAAGACGGGATTTATAGAGATCTCCGAACTGTGCTGGAACTTTTAATTCTAACCAAAACTTGACAGCGTCTGCTAATGAAGTTGTTTACTGTTGGCAATTATTTATTAGCTGACAAATTGGATCGAACAACTCATTTTTTTTTACACTCTCGATAAATTCTTCGTCAAATAACAATTTTAGCACTTCTGGTTTCATTTTATTAAATTTCGCTGCGACCATTTTCATTGGAATCAAATTATTAATGAGGCATACGTACGAATCCCTGTATGAACACCATCGTGTTTCACATGGCAGCTTTATTTCGGTTCCTTTTTTTTTATTAATTACTCGTATTCCTTGTTCAAGATCTGGTTGCTTAAATTGTTTTGAGCAGTTTTACGTCAAGCACATCTTCTGCTAACAAATTCCAAAACAATTTGGACTCCACAACATTAAATGGTATGTTGCATCCGAAGAAAAATTTTGCCAAAGCCTTGCTCACTTCTATTTCCGGCTCAGAAATCTTGTCAATAAAACTGTTCAGTTTTGTTGCCTTGTTTTCCTCTCGCGATCTTTTAAGCAACTTTGAATAACGATTTGGATGTTTTGGAGACGATTGTATGCCCGATTGAAGATGACGTTGAAATAGACCCTTCTCCAGATGCTTCCTTATATGAAGTACCCATGCCCGTAAAAGTTGACGGAATAGAAGAGGAAGTTGAGGGCAGGGACCAAGTGGATACTGAAACTTCTCCGGATGCTTGATTCTGTGCTGACGCTGAGTCCAAGCTGGCTTCACCTAGAAGAACTTCATTTGTTGAATCGTTGACCATGATAGATTGTGGAACTGTCGTGATTTCGACTCTATCTTCATCACACAATTGAATACACATTAGATTTCTCAAAAGTATAAAAATATCTGCTGAATATTGTGATTATACTTACTGATTCATCACCGTCAGTTAAAATATATTAGTTACATTAGTTTCATTAATTACGCGTAACTAATTAAAATTTTTAAGACTCGCGAAACTTACCAACACTGGCGTGTAACCCGAAACGTAACAATTTTTAAAATTAAAACAAAAGACTAATAGCCCAGGATAGGAACTTAATTTAAATTAATTATATTGCATACATATGTATACAAATTTTCTTAAAAAGTAAATATATCAAAAATGAGTTCATGAATTTTTTGAATGTAAGATCTTAAATGTATTTTAATACACACTCAAAAATGGGATACCAAAACTTTTTTTTTTTTAAATGTTAATGAAATTTTATAAGGAAAAAATATTTTTTTAAGAAAACCGCTCTAACGATTTAATTTTTTTTTGTACATATTTATATTTTTTCAAGTAATCTAATTGAATACGTGTTTTTTAAGATCAAAGTTTTTTACTTGTTGCTTAAACAATCAAAAGAAAAGAGTTGTATTTTGCTTTGAAATGTACAAGCTTGAATCATGAATTTTTAATGCAAATCACCATTAAAAAAAAACAATTTTAGTTTTCTACGTTTTGAATGTTAAATTATACCAGTTTTTGTATTAGTTTGAGATCAAAATGCCTTGATTAACGAATAAAATATGATTCGCAAATTGTAACTGCAAATTTTTCAATTGGTGATTTTTCAATTCTTTGCACAAAAAAATCCATTTCCCCTATGGAGGGTTACAAACAAAATTTAAGTATGCAATTTGAAGAAAATCGCTTAATGGTCTGGGCTGCAGGTCGAGGTACAGACAGGTAGACAGACAAACAGACAGATATACAGTTTAGATAAGTACACTGAGAAAACTGAATTATGATTTATTTAAACGGAAGCATGTTTAACAATATGTTTAAATTGGTTCAAAAAGAATTCGATTTAAATCTAACTCTTATCTATTCAGATTCAAAAATACTTTTATTTTGGGTTAAATCTGTTTAAATCAAATGCATTCCTGTTTAATTATTACATTGAAAGCTAAACGCAATTTTTCACGTTGAGTTTGATTTTTGAAAGACCTGTTAAATTATTTTACTCACTTACAAATTTTTAACAAAAAATTAACATGCACGAGGTTGTTTCAAATATAAATGCAATATTAAGAAAAGAAAGAGATTGAACAGAAATGTTAAATTTAAACTCGAATCAATTTGAATTGAACTCAAAGTAATAAGGGCGTTTGCACATGATTTCGTCGAAAAAGATATTCAAATAGTTGCAAGATAAGTGCCACTGTATTACCGTCGCGTCGGTCGGTCCAAAGTTAAAACTCACTAAGTGCGGAAAAAATTACTAAATGAGAGTGAAATGCGTTTTAAATCTTAAAAGTATCATCTTGCGCAGTTTTTGTACAATATTGAAAGGTATGCACGGGAACTGAGTTTAAAAATTTGCGGAAAGTGATTTTCAGTACCAGAAAGTAAGTTTTAATCTGATTTCCTTCAAGAGTTTAATTTTTTAGTATGTGGGTCTTAACTTTGAACCGTATGTATATTGCATGTATTGAAGGAAATGTTACTAACAAACTCAGAAAAAAAATCTGGTATAACCAACCAATTTCTGGTTTATTATACCTGATTTTCAGGTTGTTATTTTTCAACTCGGTAGATCAGGTTAACGGGTTAACCTGATAATTGATTTTAATGTCGTGTTTAATGAACGTTGGTTTCAGGTAAAGTTAACACTGACGTACAAAAATAAAACTGTAAATTTTACCTGAGAATCTTGCTATTTTTACCAGTTAATCTAGTTAACTTTACATGAAAATCTAGTTCAAAAACATGAGTAAAATATTCAACGTCCTGTTAATTTATCATGAAGATCTAGTTAGTTAAACATTATTCAATGTTGAATCAACAATGTATTCGGTAATAATTATGTCTTGGATCCATGCTTGTAGGTCCCATCTCTAACACTGCTTACCGTCCAATTCATTTTGCATTATTCTGAAAGTATAGAATTTTATTTTAAAAATACTTTGTGATACCTACTTAGTTTTTAATTGAGAACCTCTCACGCATGGAGATAGTACGCATCCCCCGCGCCACTTCGCTGCATAAAAAAACTTGTGCCAAATATCAATAAGTTGAAACTGACCTTGTTTAGATGGCTTGTGTTTCTATGTGCTTTAACACTGGTGTCACGTTGAAATAATCTGGTAGAGTGTTACTTTAACCAAGGCTTGTGAGTGCGTTTCAACGCTCGTAGACATTCTAAAAATAACCATATAAAATGTTACTTCAACCTGATTTGCGGTAAAATAGAAATTCATAACAAGCAGTGTTAAAAAAACCTGAACTCAGGTGAAATTTGCTTTATATTCTTGTCAAAATTTCTTGTTTACCAGTGCATCTTCTTAAATCAACTTGAATATGGTAATAAAGGCCACCAGGCCAGTTTAACACTTGATATAAGGTTACTAAAATAAGGTAAATTTCTGAAATGTTTAAGTTTATATGGGATTATGCACCTAGTAAATTTAACAGGGACCAGGTTCATTATTTAGATGACTTTTTTCTCTGAGTGCATTACAAATAGAAAATATTTAATTTTTTACTATTATTTAGTTAAAAGGAGCCAACATCTATTTGGAAAAAACTAACATTGAAATCATGAAATCATCTTCGACCCAAACCCGAAAATATTTAAAAATATTAAAATGATTCTGTTTGAAACAACATCAAATGAAGTTAATTAAGACAACCAGAAATATCTTTAGGTTAAATAGAAAGCGTGGTAATTTTGAACAAAATCATGTTCAATACGATTCTATTTAAACTAAATAGAAATCGATTCCATGCCAAATCATATGTGTTTCGAGTTTGATTTGAATATGAATGAGTTTAATTTTTTTTTTCAGTTTATTTCACAAAATATTCTAACAGGTTCAAAATTTCAAAATGTTGATATTTAATTATTTTGTGTCTTATCTTAAACTAAACAGTCGCTAAAAATAGGAATTTTTTTGTCGAACACTAAAAATAAAAACTTTTAAGGTAAGATGTTAAATTTATTATTTATATAACACAAGAGATTCATTATTGACATAAATATTTACAAAAAGCAACACAATTTAAATCAAAGAAAAAACCAAAATTAAATGTAACAAGTTGGAACGACTTGGACAAAGGTAAGATTATTGAAGGCTATATCATATGACACTCTATAATAGAATCAATTCAAAAATATGTAAATTAAATATTTATTTGTGTTAGTTATAAGAACTTGATACTACCAGCATAATATGGCTGGCGATCTTGAATCACGCCATTGATTGTGTCATTGTGCTCGAGAAGTGATCTTATCAGAAGTCATCTTCTATAAAAACATGCATTCCAGACAATGGTGCATGAGTTCTTTATTGTGTAACTTATGACCTCATGGGGAACTTCTAACGATCTCCAAAAATATCATAGTGACAATTATCTACCACTGACTCAATTGACACCAACTACTTTGAACACAGAGCCACACCACCACCACACCATGTCCTACCTTTGTCCAAAAACTATTGAATTTCATTAGGAAACGTTTGCTCCCCTCAGTCCCTTGGAAACATGATTTAGAGTCCAATCTGCTGTGACAACAATCGTTATTGTCATACTTTATGTAATCCGTTATAAATAAATGCGACGGCTGCGTGCGCAGCCCAGCAGCAGTAACCATATAGTTAATATAAGGCAGAAAAACTGGAAACTATATAATGCCTCTGGGAGGCTAGAACTTGTCTTTAATTATAAATAACTCTACTGCAGACAGACGACAACACCCAACAACTAAACAACATTATTGTCAATGAATTTGACAATTATCTGAGGCGCGTGTTTTTTTTTTTTTTGTTACTTGGGGCGTAGACAGTTTGAGTGTTCAATCCATGGCCCTTGGAATGGTTGTATCAATAAGATAGATTTAATAATAATGTTCGTCTGCTGATATATGGTCTGATGACAAGTGCAACTTGTTTTCTAATTTTGGCTAAATTTGAATGAACAAACTGATTCAATTAAGAGAATGCTAGTTCTTCACATTTGTATATCAGCATCTGGAAAGTGCTTCTTTATATAGTTTTTCTTGTTCATGAAGGTATTTTGGAAGATAAATGAAGTATTTTAAGATGCATCTTCATCAGACATCTCTGAATCTTAATCCAAAGGAATGTTAGAATTGTTTGTGCTGACTATTAGGGTGTTCTATTTATGTTCGATAATTTAAGCAGTTTGCCTGTATGCAATGGTACAGCGGGGTAATTTTGTAATTTTTTTTAAGTTTTAAAAATCAATTTTAAGCTGTGTGAATAATAATTGTAAATTAGTTATATGGGAGATATGATATTTTTAAGAAACCATTCAAATGGTGGATTTAAATGTCAAAATCGATAAAATAAAATAAAAGTTTATGATTAAGTACAAACCGAGTTATGAAGAAACAATTTTACACGGCCTTAAGCTTGTTTTTGACACAGATTTCAACCGACTCAGCAACAAATTTTAACAAGATTTACCTACAAAATTTCAAAACTATCTATTCCCCTATCCATGCTTTTGAACGCGGTTAGATATCTGGAAATAAGGCCCTACACGAAATTTAGTTTCTAGAAACAGATCGGCCGCGGAATGGGCTTCAAAAACCACAGCAGTCATGTCCAGATTTATGACAAATATCAGAGGCTTAATAGCACGCCAAAGAACACTCCTCATGAAATCCTCTTATACGGAAGGGAAATATGGGCGGCCACTCTTCAACAGAAAAAATACAGAAAGTAGATGGCAGCACATAATGTCAGGATCCGCTATTGCCGGTGCGTAGATTTTACCATGGACGATGTCTATCACAACGTCTTCGAATGTAAAAGATGGAAGTGCGTACGTTCGAACTTTAAGGAACCATTGGCGCGTTCAACCCAGAAAGCAAAATGTAGAAAATGCTGTCAAATGTGGAGCGATGAAAGCAAATCAGCGCATACATGGTCCTTATCCTGAAAAAAAAAACGAAAAAAAAAGTTTGACCTCCTCTAAAAAATGAAAATTGTATGAGGACCATGAATGGTCAATTTCTTTTCAAAGTTGTCTGCTAAATACACTTTCCAAAATGGTATAACACATGCTTAAGTATAAAAAACAACAAAGAAAATATGTCATTAATCTAATAAAGTAATTTTAACATTTTCGGAAAAAAACCTAATAAAATGTTACAATAACCTTCCAATGTGGATAGGACAAATATTTTTTCTTTTGATGTTAAAGGAGGTTCAGTGCAAGTATAAAACTTTATTCAAGGTGTTGAATGTTCCACCATTTATGGCCACCATATTGAAAAAGGGGTTCTTGAAAATTTTCCGCGGTATTTTAAGGATTATTAGTCTCAGAAAAATATCTTTGGTACATATTTGTAGAAAATTAAATTCTCTACACTTTATGTTCTTACAATTTAACTGTAAATAAAAAGTTATAATCAAAGAGACGCAATTATTTTCAATGTTTAAATTTTGATTATAACTTTTATATTAACAGCTTTAGGGTAAAAAATGTGAATTTTCTACAAATTTGTACCAATGATTTTCTTCTATGACTAATAATACTAAAGTTACCAAGGAAAACTTTTTAGAACTCCTTTTTTAATATAGCGGCCATAAGGTGGGTCTTTCAACACCTAGAATCGAGTTTTATATTTGCACTGAACCCCCCCTTATACTTAAAACAAAAAAATATATATTTGTCCTACCCACATTGGAAGGTTATTGTAACATTTTAATAGATTTTTTTCCGAAAATGTTAAAAATCTACTTTATTAGTCTAATGACATATTTTCTTGATTATTTTTTGTATACTTAAGCATGTTTTATACCATTTTGGAAAGCGCATTAAATAGAAAACTTTTATAAGACATTGACCATTCATGTCCTCATCCAATTTTTATTTTTAGAGGTGGTCAAACTTTTTTAAAAATAAATAATTGAAATGAAAAAAATAAATTTAAAATAATTATAAAAGCAATGCAAAAACTATACTTTTAAATTTGACTACCTATCTATCAGAACTGGTATTCTAAAAAATTAAAACAACAATAAAAATTGTTCATCCATGTTCGTAGTGTTCACTTAATTGAGGAAAGAAGTACTTTCTTACAATTTTTGAAAAGAAAACATCATAACATAGTAACCACCATAGAGTACCTATAGTATCTAGAAAACCGACTCTTAACCATCTTGGCTTAAACACTCGCAAATTAAATTTTTCGATTCAATTTTTTGTTGTTTTCAGTCTTATGAGCCAAAATCTATTAAGTTATCATTGTATTGGTATGGTTCCATTTAAAATGCATTGGGCAGCTACCACATACTCAGCCATGTGGAGGAAATCCTCTCAGTACAGAGAAAAAGCCCTGAAGTCGGTTCTCTAGATAGATAGGTATTCTATGGTAACCACTGGGAAAATATTTTTTTAATATTTTTTTCTGGAAAGGTTATAAGGACTGCTATAACCAATTGCAAGGTTATTCATTATTTACAGGACACCCTGTAAATGCAAAACAAAATTTTATCGTTAAATCGGTTTTCTACAAAAAATATTTCTTATATAAATATAAAAGTTAAGAGACATTGTAGTACCTCGTGGCGTAATGGTTAGTGCGTAGGACTGTCGTGCCAAATGTCTGGGTTCGATTCCCGGCCACTGCCACCTAAAAACAGAAATATTTTTGTCCGAGGTACTGCCTCTTGCGGGTGACTGACAAATCCTCCAAGAGTATACTTGTCATGAATAAGTGCTTCTCATCTAGCCGTTCGGACTCGGCAAAAAATTGTAGGTCCCCTCTCCATTCCTGCCAACAACACGCACACAGTAATGGTTGAGAGTTGTTAGTCACTAGGCCCTGGTTCTCCATGAGCTGTTGCGCCACTAAATTTATTTATTTATTTTTAAAGAGACATTTAACAAAAAAAATTAAGTATGCCAATTTCGAGCAGGCTTGGATACAGGGAGAGGGCAATGGGTGCAAGCGATTGTAAAGCTTATAAAGTCGGTTTTATAACGTCCAATTTTCAAATTTAAGGTCATTAATTAAAAGATAAAAAATATCAGGCAACATTCCTATGTAATATTTTTTTGAGAATAGTCAAATTATTTCATAATAGAGAGCAGATTGAGTCCCACATTGACCTGATTTCACTTTTCAAAATGCAAATGTGAATGAAAAATGACACAGTTTCGAAAAACAATATTCCAAAAAGTAAATGCCCCAAACCTTCTCTACAATTATGTAAGTGTTTTTTTAATAGTTAAATGTAACGCGGAAGGCAGCAGTGGCACTTATCTACATTTTCAAAAAAAAAGTTCAATTTAATTATTTTTAAAAATTCTAACTTTGTCTCAAATGCTCAGATGAATAAGATTAAGACATTTCAATAAATTTATAATGACAAACTACTTTTTTGTTTAAAAATTATTGAGAAATAGGTACCACAAAATTTCATACTAAAAAGATGCGTATCCATCTAACAGTATTTTCACGAGAAAACTCTCGAGAGTAACTTTCGGCTGACTTCCCCTCTGGTGAGCTAATTTCATGAATGTTTCCACTTGCGAGCCTAACACTCTAGAGCTTGTTCCAATTTTTTTCAATTTCATGGATGAGTTTTAGGAACTTCCGTACTATTTATCCACAAATCAAAAAAAATTTACTTCATCGAATATTTCTTTTTTTTTTGTTGCCTCTGTTTTATTGTTAACGACACGGTGCTAGTCAATTTTGCTTGCATACACATTTAAAGTTAACGCCCACATTCTTTGGCTTCTGAATACCTACTTGTTCCGTCAACTCGATTTTCTTACGGTGCGGTGAAATTGCACTGTAGGTGATATTTTCAAACATATGACTTCACAAACTGCATTATCGAACACAGAGCTATTGCAGTAAAATTTTAGTTGCTTTTTTGAATAGAAGACTTTTTCATGGAATATTCTGCAAATGCATTTCTGACTCAGATAACAGCCTTGAACTTGTCCTTGGCCACAGAATGTTATCCCAGCAATGGCTGAAACTTTTGCTCGAACTCGAACGTTATGTGTGGTAATAGGAACATACCGATGTGCTTTTATTCTTTCCGAAATTCTAGGTGGTGCTACGAAGATCTAGAGGGATTTCAAAAACGCTGTTAAGACACCGTGTTACTGCCCCAAACTACATAGCTTCATTACACGAAGTTCCAAAGTACCCGCTGCTCGGCGGGGATTTCAAAGCCGTTTTTCCAACCAGAGAGGATTTGAAAAATGACATTGTCACGAAGGACTACGACATTATAATCTTCACTGATGGGTCTAAGATGGAGTGTGGTGTTGGTTCAGGAATTTTCTCTAAGACCCTAAATATATCAAAGTCCCTCATACTACCAGACTTTGCTAGCGTATTTCAAGCTGAACTACTAGCAATCAGGGAAGCATGCAAGTTACTCAAATCAAACCAAAATCATTTCAGGAACACAGCAATTTGCTCAGACAGCCAGGCTGCCATTAAGGCTATTAAATCGGCTACATCCACCTCTGTACTTGTCCAGCAATGTCGAGATGAACTATCGAGTCTGAACATTAACCTCCAGGTCACTCTCATTTGGATTCCAGGTCACAGTGACATAGAGGGTAATGAACGGGCTGACTTCTTAGCTCGAAAAGGCTCGGCCCTTCATAGCTCACTAGCGGTAAATATAAACATGCCTATTGGTGCTATAAAGGGAAATATTTTCTCGATTTTTCTCGATGAATCTAACCTCAGATGGAGCAGTCTTACAAACTGTGTCATATCAAGAATGATATGGCCATCCTATAACAAAACTCGTTCTAACGATCTTATATGCAGACCCAGGCGCGATATAGCCAGGATCACAGCAATATGCACCGGACACTGGCCCATAGGAGAGCATGCAAGGAGGCTGGGAATCCCCTACAACTCCCACTGTCGTAGCTGTGGGGACTCTCAAGAAAAAGAAACTGTAGTTCATTTTCTTTGCAACTGCCCTGCTTTAGCCAATTTTAGATTGTCTTCCTTTGGGAAGGCCTTCCTCGATGACCCGAAAGAGCTCTCTGAGAAGAAAATCAAAGATCTGATTATCTTTCTAAATGCGACTAAATGGCTCTAACAATGGTCCGTTAAAGTCTATAAAGCCATATAATTCCGTATTAAATCCCTACTAGGTTGACACAAGTAATTGGTATCAAAACGGCGCACTCCAGCGCTAATTTCATTTATATTTATTTTCATATGCTAAACTAAAAGCAATAACCGATTTTCTTGCGCCACTTGATTTAAGTTTACGTCAAACTGAGTAGACTAGTCTTCCTTTTTTGTTTGCCAATCGATAGTTGCAAATATTTTTAACAATTGTTTTTTAAAACGGGTTGCGGAAGGCCCCTAATTGAGGAAGTAAAATGTTAATTGTACAAGTGTGCAGTAATTGTTTCTAAAAGATTGGGATATTATAGGAAAAATATGGTAGAAGCCAAAAGAGAATATTACACAGTGTCTCAGTGTCTACGAAAGAATCAACATCAGAGCTGCACATAACTCTTACAACTTTGCTTCGAAAACAATGAAAAAACCGTGGTAACTGACACTTTAAAGTGTACTGTTTGAAATGGCAAATACTTAAAAAGAATAACAAATCCCGAAAGAAACCACAGCCTTATGTTACTCGCATAGAAATGCGAAATAGTTTTTATTGAAAAATATAATCACAACGTTTCGTTTTGCCGGATAAGAAATTAGTGTTTAAGGAATCAGAGGGGACATGTGGATATAATTGTTCTCCTTTCAGTATTGAAGTTATACCTACCTGCTCCATCTGATTCCTTTTTATTTAATGTATTTTTTCTAAATCCAACATTAAATTTTTTCAAAATTTTGATATGCAATTTTATTGACATTTTGGAGGAGCATTTGCATAAAAATTTTGATTTAAACCGGCTAAGCTGTTAATGACAAAATATAAACCAAAAAAAACACGTTACATGGCAGGTACGGTTAGTAACGGTTTTTGATCTTGAAAAGTAGACTATATACCAACAATAAAATATTGATCTTTTTTCAATCAAAATCAGTAGAGCCCTTTTTGGAGAAAAATTAGCTTTTCTTAATGGAGGATCACAAAAAATCTTTTAAGTTCAAAATTTGAAGAAAGTTGCTTCAATGGCTTAGGCTGTAGATCCAGATACAAACAGACAGAAAGCAGACTGACAGACAGTAAATGAAAGATATTATTTTAAATAACTGAAAAATACTTATCTTATTTATTTATGTACTTAAATGCATTGCGGATAAGCTATGCTCCTACCATCAGTAAGTTTCATATAAACTAGTACGTCCAGCCCTCCAAACTCGAGAGCTAATAACATTATTTGCCAATAAAAGCTGTCTTAAGCGTAGAGAAAAACTGATACCTATCGCTTACACGGAGAATTGAATCAGGATTTAGGTCCATGTAGACCTACAGCTCGGTGAGCTGGATGGAATCGAAACAGAATTTATATATACCTAGATCGAAATATAAAAGATGCTTGTTGGTATGCGTGCGTAACTGTGTACTTTTTTTCCAGACTGTTGTATGTTGTATTTTTGACTTATTTTGGTTGTTTTTTATTTGTGGTCGAAATTTATTTTTGCTAACAACGTCGCACCCACACAATGAAAGCAAAACTTTCGCTTCAATTCCATTTGAATCCAATCTTTCGATCTGGAACTGTCATAAGCCTGGGTTTCGATCCGGATTGAATCCGATCCTTCTATCCGCTCATGAAAACGTGGTGTGAGCTACTTATGATTATTTTCTGCAGCAGTGAACGCTGCCATCAGACATTCACGTAATCTTTCCAGTCAGTGCTGGAAAATTGTTTGGTTGGTGGGTGGAAAAAGTCGAAATGTCACATTTAGGTTACGACAGATGAAACAAATAATTTTTCGGTCTCGCTATCGCTCTTGCTCGCACTTATTACGCAATTTTATTTTATTAGTTTTTAGTTTGTTTGCTGCAGTTATTTAATAAATTTTTGCATTCTGCGCTTCTGTGCAAAAAACCGTTTAACGATACATAATTTATATGCCTTCGGCTTTTGTAGACCGCGTAAACTGTACCATAAAATTCGTGTTTGCCGTTTTATTATATGATACTAGTATAATGTTTTTTTAATTATTACACATATACATTTAAGTTAGTTAATAAATAAAATAAGTTAAGTTATTTAAAATATTACCTTTTATTTATTTCATAAAAAAAACACGTTGAAAATCTTCACTACCAAATCAATTTAAGACAGTCAGTATGGTGCCTCCCACTTTTTTCGTTTTCTACCATTTTCTGTCTTGATTCTACATTGTCAAATCATCCAATCCAAAACTTGCCCTATAGTACCTAGTAAAATAGGGAAATGGTAACAGAGTTTCGAAATACAAAGTTTCCAAATTCATAGTTGTTACACTTTTAATAACGAGAACCGAAAATTGAATAAGCATTTAGTAGGGTTTTTTGTGTAAATGGAAAACCACAAAAGTGCAGTACTTGTGGCGAAGTATACATCAATTATGAATAAACAACGAAACCTGCATCGGGATTGAGTTTATCATATGGTTTCAGTGGCGCGGTGTGCAGTGCATCGGCTTCTAATTCGCAAGGTTCATGGTTCGCTCCCAGATGACGTCAAAAGTGTTATTCAATTTATACAAGCATGACCAGAATTAAACACCACTAAAGGAATTTTTTTTATTAATTCAAAATGTAACCCCGAGTAGCACTTGTTAAGGTTAAGGGGTGAGTTTCACTAATTAATTAAATAAAACGATTAATTGTGATATGAAGTTAACAATTTTGACTGCCACAGGGGGGTAGTACCTGAAAAGTTAAAAAAGGGCGCCAAATATCAAATATACAAAGAGATTTATGTATATAAGATTGAACGTTATCTCTTTGTCCCGAATGAAAAAACGAAAAATTTTAACGGGGTCATAAGTTCTGCAATTTTAAGATAAAATAAACGGAACAAAAACCAACTGAACTTTAAAAAAAATTGCACAATTTTTCTACCAACTAATGAATAAAACGATTTGAAAATTAAAAATCTAATTATACACTCTACTTATCTGTTTTCTTTTTGTTGAATAAGGAAAAACTGCCAACTTCGTTTCCCGTTGAAAATATTCCTTTTCGCGAAACTCCCTTTTTCTGCTGCTGCTTCTAAGTTCTCCTTCAATTCTTATTCTCTAAACAGTTTACTAAATAGTTTTACTCTTTTCAAAATCCAATTTTTTTTCTATAAACTTTATACTTTGCCAATCAAAATTAAATTCTTTTACCTTTTCCAATTTTGTTTCTTCCTCAAAATTTCCCTTATCTGTCGAACTCACTTTTCTGCTCTTCAGTCAAAAAGTGTCCGTCCAGATTTTTTGATATCTATTCGAACCACTTCACCGTGCATTTGGGCAATCGGAACCTGTGGATTTGATCACGTCAATTGTAAGCTACTCTGACTTAAGCTGCTGAAGAGCCCTATCTTTAACGAAACAAGTGGCCTTACTTACTCGCACGTATTCCTAGTTTATGCATCTTCATCATAGAATTCGACGATCACTGGTTTCATTTCCAGGAGCAGAGAATAAGATGAATGCATTCAGCCGAAAACCAAGAGCAAACTTCGGCAGCGAAGATAAACGATAAATAACCCTTACCAAATTTTTTTAATTCGGAGAGGTAAGTTGTCAATTCTTTTCCTACTCGCTACTAGATTTGAGGGACTTGGGGAATAAGACGATAGCGTTCCATCTTTTACCAGACATATTGGTAAGTAAGATATGTTGAGGAATTCTCTTAAGAGTAACATCAAAATTCAAGAACCAAATACTCAACAAAATGTCCATGTTTCGATAGAATGAAAAGGTAAGATAGTTCGATCAGCCATTCTCTAAGAAGTTACATCAGGGTTTGAGGACGACCTGTCTCCCTCCCTGCTCCCTGCTCCTTTTAAGACTATGGTTCTAAACAGACCGCCCGTCTGTCAGTTATTTTTCTATGTTCGGGGATCATCTGTCACCCCCGCTTCGTATACAGTCAGACGGCCCGTTTGTTATTCATTGTGGTGTGGATCACTCATCCACCTTATTCACCTCAGGATTGAAAATAACGAATTTTGTTTCATCATGATACTGGAAGGGTGAAACAATGGCTGATGGACCATGGCTGCCCTTCTCTCTATCAGTATATTGAATTAGACTCCTGTTAGGAAAACAGAAAAGGTAGGAACGCGGATTTGGACAACAGAAATAACGATATTCATCAATATTTTATAATTTTTTGGTGTCCCTGGCTTGAATATATTTTTTATTTTTTCTGTATCAGCTGTCACCTGTGTCAATTTCGTTGACATCACCCAAGGAGCAACGAAGTTACGAGGATTTTGGATCTTTTTTTCGAAACTTTTTCTCAAATTTGAGTTTTCGGAAATTTCTCCTTTTGTATCTTCACTATCGAAACTTTAACATTCAATATCTAATCTTTTCGAAGCTTTATCATTTTGAAACTTTAATTTTCCGTTTTTGTTGGTTGGATTTAGGTATAATTTTTGTTTAAAGAATTCATTTTATCACTAGCACTCAACCTCAACAAATGTTAAATTCATTCAAAAGCAAAAAGTTCTTGAATTCTATCTAATAGTTCTCTAAAAATACATAACACTAGCTCCACTGGGAAAATCCTATTAAGAGTGCCTCATAAAATAGGTGAAATATACTTCAAAAAATTCCTATTTAAACTTTGTGCTCTATTAAGACTTTTCCAATTAGGTTTTTTGAGAAAAAAAGGAACAAAAATACACTCATCAATGAGAGACAAACCCATAGCCATAATTGAACCAATTAAAACTACTTGAATTCCTTTGTTTGAGAAAATAGTTCACATCTAAGCAGCGAATAGACTATCCAGGAAATGAATTCCACTTTAGACATATAATGATAAAATGGAAGGAATTTTTGCCATCTTGGTGCAATTAAAAGTCTTTAAAATCTATGCCAACTACTGCCGTATCAGGTCTATCTCTTGTCAGGCACCTGGTCCTTACCCTCTTTCTCACTCTTCTTCTAACAAAACCTCATTAAATTTTCCTTTTTAACAAAAAGTCCTACTGGTCTACTGCAAACATTCTCTTCTAGACTGGGGCAGTGTGCAAACAGGACATTCATATCAAGCATACAAAACTGCAATAGAGAAGGTACACTACTCTCACCTAAGGGGTTGCGATTTATTGTCTTAATGTCCTGCAGCAGCAACAGGATGTGCATATATACAATAACAATAACAATTAGCGCTGGTAACACGCAAACATTGTCCGACGCTGCAATTAGCATAATTTCCTGGAACAACTATATTTTTGGGCACCTAAACATTTCAGCAGCAAACGACCGACGCGACGTTATCCATTTAATGTCCTTGAATAACGAAAACAACGCATCCCTTAAGGCGACTTCATTCACAATTCACACTGCAAAATATATTTGGAGAGCGAAAATGAGCTTTTGTGGAAAGTCAAGGGAATATTTGCGGATACATAATGACATGACACCATCAAAACTCTGACACTTGGAGTCGGATTACAATTAAGGACAATTTGACGGTTTTAGTTTATTTTTTCTTCACTGTTGGAGAGCACATGTCACGAAATTTATGACTTCGAAGGACAATTCACAGGAGATCGTTAGTTGCAACAGCTATATGAATTTTAAATGAATCAATGACTGTCACTTAAGATAAAGGGAGATTCTCTTGGTGAATCGGTGGTTTCTGCGGGCATCTTGGTCGGTCAGTGATGGTGATGTTGGGTGATTAAATTTAATCACTTTTGGACGGACATCGAAAGGGATGACCCTTCCGTAGGATTAGTTATTATGAGCCATCACGTGCGGGTTCGGTATTCAATGAGAAAAAAAGAAATAATTATTATTGATGAGTATGCAATTTTGTTTATAGGACATACATTCTATCCATCGCACTTTATGACTGATGGTAGATTAAATTTAAGTATTCTCCCAAATTCACTATCGGATGCTGTTCGTGGGAAACACCATAAAATCGCAAGCCTTGAATATCAAAACACCAGAAGACAGCGTTACTCAATCATTCTATTCACATGAACTTCTTAAATGTGATAATTATGGCAAAGGGCTGAAACTGAAATGTTGTTAAAATTTTGATCTTGGAGCAGGCCAATTCCTTTAAACTTCATTCACTAACAATGATTTATTAGAGTGTTGCATTGTCTATTGAAGAATTGTTTGTGTCCCTTGGTTGGACAGTGCTAGAAATGCAACTGTTCTAGAAAAGATTGGCTTGCGAAATGTACATTACATGGAAACTTTTGGTGAGCACATTATCTCGCCTCGTGGATTTGTATGAAGTTTCTTGTCTACGCAGATAAGCCCGAGATGATTCACACTTTTTAAGAGAATGTTCAGTGCCTCACTAAAAGTTTCCTTCAGTAAAGATTGTTTCGGGATGCGTTGCGCAATCCGAACCATTATTTTGCTAATAATTTTTTTACGAATTGCAAACGTTGGCCAAGAGTACGGTCGGTATTCATCAAGCACTCATAAACGGCTCTTAAGTTTATGAGGCTCATAACTCAAATAATATTTGTGCTATTCACTAACCACTCATAGCTCTTTTTTGAAGTCCAAAAATGAGAACAACTCTCTCTTCACAAGGCATACCCAAACTGGGAAATCAAACTGTTTTCAGACTGGCCCAACTTTGTTGGCACTTTTATGATCCGTACAAATATGAGTGTTGAACGCACATTTACACAAATTCTTTGTGACTAAAGTGATTTTATTTTATTTACATTTATTTGTTTTTATTTTTGTTTTGTAAGTCCTGCGCTGAATATCATTACATGTTTCAGTTTGTTTTATAAAGGGAATTTTTTTTTTTAATACTTTTTGGTTTCGCAACGTGTGTCGTTCATACGTTTTTTACTTCCTTTGCGAACCCAAAACGACCTCTTTTAATTGAAGGGGAGTGAAGCTGAAGGATTTGTATTACTGATGTTTTTTTTTTAAGTTTTCACGGACTAAAACCAGCAGTGATCTTATCTGCGTAACCTGCAACAATAAACTTATAAAATAAGTAAAATCTCTGAAGACAAAAAGAATTATAGTATGTGTGCGTGCGACATTCATTTTTATAAGGATCCAAGAAGTAACGACAATATGGATAAGTGAATTTGCTTGAAGGTTTACTTCGAAGGTTTTTGAATAAATTTTCGGAGAGAGCGCTCATAACTTTATGAGAGGTCAGGACCACTCTTAATTTTATGAGCGCTCTTAAATATTCACTTTTATTGCTTGGTGAATAGGTTTATGAAGCTCTTAAGTTATGAGCGTTCGGTGAATACCGCCATAAGTCTATTCATTATGAAATGGCAAACCAAACTAAGCTTAAATCAAGTGAGCGCTGTCAAAAAGACCAACTTCGAAAAACGTATTACCAGATTGAAAACCAAACGTGTAAAAAAACACCCTTTATAAGAGCCGACATCAAATTTTGGGAGTGGATTTATAACCAAAATCAGAGTATGAAGGTTTATAGGTCGTGATTATATTGTGATATCAAATACTTAAGTCTGGTAAGTTTTTTTTAGTCTTTGAGGTGGCTGGGTGTATCACGATACATATCCCTGTAAACTCTCCTACTCCGATTTTGGCTATACATCCACTCCCTGCTGTCGGCTCTTTTACTATAAGCTAGATTACATTCATTTCCAGGCTGATATTCAAACAATGATATTTCTAGGCTTACTTAATGATCATCTTTCTTTTTGCGAATATCAGTTCGCAGATCTCCATCAATGTCCAGTATGTTTCCAAGCAAAATACATACAAAACTGGAAAACATGCAGCTTGTTGATTTTCCCTGAAATTAAATTTTCTTATAAATTAAAAATGTCTACCAGATAAACTAACCCCCACTAGTCAAAATGTAACTCCCACCTTATTCCATGAAAGCATATGATATGATGATTTGCAACGAATGCCATTTAGAGTTGCAAGCGGACGTCCTTTGTCTCGCACAAAGATCACTAATCTAATTCGTGTTTATTTATGTGCAGGTAATAATTGTATAAGGCGCCACACAGTGGTCCGTTTATTGAATTTATTGAATTTTGGCGACAAAAATTATTTCCCACTCCAACTCTTAGCATTAATTAAAGAAATTTGGTAGACTTGGATGATTTCGGGATACTGAATTCAGTGATATTTTTTTCTACTTCAAAGAGGGGCTTCACAATTAAGGTCATAACATTGCCCCAAATTTCAAAATTTTAAATATTGTACTGTCGAATTCAAGAATTGTGTAAAATTTATGTTTGAAATGTCCTAAAATATGCGCTTGAATGTATACTTTTATATAAAAATGACTCTAATACTGATTTATGTACCAAATTTAGAAAAGATGGTCTAAAATATTCACAAACGATATAAGAACTATTTTTAGTGAATATTTCTAAAAATATTTGCATTGATAGTTTTTTTTTAGACCTAATCTGGTTGAATCTGAACAAGACTTGACAAATTTGACGGCTGGAAGAAGAGAATAAAATTTATTGTCAACTCGTCAAAAAATGGAAAAATTCAAAAATAATCAAAAGTAACTTCCTGACCAGAATAGAGTGCTGCAACTGGAGCTGCAGCTGCAACTGGAATAGATGTCAGAAAATGTCGTACGTGATTTTTTTACTCGCCCACAATGTGTTGTACAGGTTTTTGACATTTCTGTTATTTGAAGTCAGCTGTGCCATTTTAATTTAACACAAAAATATAAAAAGTGTATGAATCATAATAAATTTGATTTGAAAATTGTGTAAACAAATAACCTAAACAAATGTAAACAAATAGCCTAAACAGCTGGATCTATTTTCTTAAAAATTGGCACACAGTGGTTTTTGGTAACACTGCCCACAATTTTTTTCATTTTCTTAGAACAAAAAAATAACTGTACCTGCCATATGCAATTTTCATAGCAATCTTATAAAATCTTATCTCTCTCAAAAACGGCTCCACAACTTACCTGAAAAAAATCAATAAATTTCATTTGGTCAAAATTACCTTTGGATGGAAAACCATTCTTCAAAAAATGGTTATTAATGCGGTATATCCCAAAAACAACATTTCTTTTATTTTCGATTTTCTCCAAAACGGTTATTTTGATTTCAAGTTTTTTTATGATGGACCTTCTAAACGATGTAAATAGTTTTTCTTACCAAAATGTTCAAAAAACAATTTTTTAAATTTTTAAAAATTTTCAAATTTATTTTTTGAAAATTAATTAAATTAAATATAAAACTCGATTTTTAAGGTGAGGCATTTTAAAAAAATATTTTACTTTATGAACAAATTTTAAATATCTTTTCTATACAAATGTAAGAAAATCGTTAAGGAAAATATTTTTCTTGGAAACGGTTTCTAATATTGCAGTCCACTATCAAAAATTATAAAAATTTACAAAAGGCATTAATAGTAATTTTACAGAACTTTTTTTAATTTTGAAATTTTCTCATTATTGCCTGGATAGATTTAGATTATTTTTTTTAATGAACGAATTTCATATAAGACTAAAAAATAATGGTTACCAAAATTTTCAAAAAAAAACAGAATTTTTTAAAAAAGTATTTTGAAAATTCGATACCTTGAAAACAGATAGATAATTTTATTTTTATATTTAAATAAATAATTACTTACGATTTGCATACCAAAAATTTGCCCTAGAAATGTTTTAAGAATTTATTTATTAACATAAGAAATTATTTTTTTGGAGAACTACAATCAAATTAAGTCAAGACCTTATAATGGGGTTTTTTCATTTAAATTTCAAAAAGAAGTTATTTTATCTAATTTAAATATCGTATTTCATAAACTATTTTCTCTCATAATTTTCATGCCTTTACATACAATGGTCTTAATCACTTAGCTTCTTGAACATAAGAGCAAGTATGTGCGACATGCAGTTTATTTTCAATTCCTTATGTCTCTTTCAGTAGTAAATTGTCTTTCATTATTAAATGTTGTTATTAGCCTTAAGTCGAATGAAAAAAACCAGACTGCTGTAGGTCATTTTGTTTTTGAGAAAATTGAAAACTAATTTTTGTTTGGTAGATAGTATATTCAAAGAGTAAACAAAACAATTATTTTATATAAATAGCAGTAAACCTGATTTTCGTTAAGAATGTATTATGCAAGTTCTTGCTGGGAGCACTTAGTGCACCAACATGCAAGTCGACCCACACATTATTCTGTTTAATTTACAAACCTTTAGAAATTCTTGAGAAATATTCTTGGTACTGTGCCATGGGATAATATTGTTATCAAATTTTCAAATTTCAAAATAACATTCAATGTTTTCGAATAATAAGATAAATATTTTTTTTTTGAAAATAAACATAATAACGATTTTGTATCGCGTTATGGATGGTTCTTAACACCACCTACCACCTCTTTCCGATTTTCTTATAAAAAGAAACGAAAACTATGATTAGCCAAGTTAAGTAGATAATGCTTTATACATTAGAAGACGGAAAACATTGAAAGTCATCAAATCATCAATTTTATTCACACACAGCTATAGTATTTATCTAATTATTTAGATACTAAGAACGAGTTTCCTTAGTTGTTGTTTTTGGTATAATAAAATGATAACAAGAAGCAAAGACGACGACAAGTTGTACTCTCCTGTGCCGGGATAATCCGATTACATCCGCTCACAAAAAAGGATTTTCGACATTTGCAAATGTTTGTCTATTAATTTTCTTTTACAGAAAAGAAATAAAACAGTACAACAAATATATACATACGAGTCGAGTATATACCTACATATACATATATAAAATCAAGAAACAGGCTACGAAAATAGCAATAAAATACATGATGATGAAAAGGAAAGCGGAAAATAACAAATCTCTACGTGAAATGCTTGAAGATTTGCAATTATCCTTGGGATAGCAAAAGCTCTCCTTGTTTCGGTGTTTTCTTTTTTTTTGTCTCTTTTTGTTTATTGTTGTTGTTTCTTTTTTGAATGAGGAGTGTTAAATGAAACACTAATCCTTTCATTGAGTTGATGTTGATGGTGTGCCATGTATTACGATGCTATCTCTGATGGCTAACAAGTAATTATTTTTTGTTCTCCTATTTTGTCCCTTAAAAGGAGCAATTAAAAAGGAATCATATTAAATATCCTATTAAGGGATATAAATATAGAGACAAAAAGTAACCATTGTTTAATTATATTTTTTAATAAATTAATTGAAATTAGCAATTGTAGAGGTAGCATAACTAATAATAATATAAATTTCATCATTCTCTTATTTTCTATTATTTATGTGTATTTTTAGTTTTATCTAGAAAAGGTTAAGAAAACTATTTGGACGGCCATGCATTTCAATCACCGTAGCAGTATCGTATTAACTGGTGGTGAAACGAATTTGATGTTGTAGATAGGATTAGAGAAGCTCGCAGTATATTTAAAATGCTTTCTCCTATGTATGCTCCAGCATGATACTGTGCACCAATTTGAAACATTTCAACAAAGCTGTAATTTTTCAAGTACAAGTACCGGTCAAGTGCCCAGCACCTTGAACCTGTACTTGAAAAAAAAAAACAAGTACAATGTACTTGGTACCTAAATAACCCCGAGTGTAAGTACTTTTTTAAGTACTTTGTTTCAAGTACATATACTTGGTACTGTTATACTGCCCAGTTCGTTTTCAAGTACTTTTCAAGTACAAGCCAATTTCAAGTACTTTTCAAGTACAAGCCAATTTCAAGTGCTTTTTAAGTACAATTTGTTAAGTAGTCTGGTTGAGCTATCAAAAAATGACTATTTCAACACAAAAACACAGATCTCGACGACTGATGGTGTTTCGTTGTCTTGGCATCATCTCGTTACAGCTTAGCCATGGTCGTCATTATTTATTAGCTAAAATAGACTACTCATCGAATTGTACTTGAAAAGTATTTGGAATTAGCTTGTACTTGAAACGGAATTGTATTTGAAAATTACTTGAAATTAACTTATTTTTGAAAAGAACTTGAAGTGGCCTTACACTTGAAAAGTACTAAAAATTTACTGGGCAGTATTACAGTACCAAGTCCATGTACTTGAAACAAATTACTTGTACTTGGTGTTTTTTAAGCATCATCATCATCATCTGCTCGACAACCGGGGTCCTGTCCTGGCCTCTTTCAACAAGTCTCTCCACCTATCCCGGTCTCGCGCCGACGCCATCCAGTTGCGCACCCCAAGGCTTCGAGCGTCCTGGTCTACGCCATCTCTCCAGCGCAAGCATGGTCTACCACGCTGCCGTCTACCATAGAATGTACCACAAAAGACTTTCCGAGCGGGTTCCTCTTCGCTCATTCGAGCTAGGTGCCCTGCCTACCGGAGTCTACCGAGCTTAATTTTTGTCACTATGTCTGCTTCAAGGTAGATTGCGTACAACTCAAATTCGTGCTCCGCTACCTTGATTGTTTGACCAACTGTTCTTCTCGCATTCGACGCCACCATATACTTTGTTTTACCTTCACTAATGTGCAGCCCCAGATTTTGTGCCGCCTGCTCGATCTGGATGAAGGAATCGTGTACAGCTTGTTCGGTTCTTCCGATGATGTCGATGTCGTCTGCGTAAGCCAGTATCTGGCTGGACCTGTTGACGATGGTCCCTCTTGTTGCCGTGCCAGAGTCACGGATTGCTTTCTCCAACGCCAGGTTGAAGAGGAGGCAGGCCAAACCATCCCATTGTCGGAGTGTATTAAAGATGTTGATTGGTCTGGATAGCAATCCGGCTATTTTTACTTGGCTTGTAACGTTGGTCATGGTCAACCTACATAGTCGTGTCAATTTATTTGGGAAGCCGAATTCTCTCATGGCTTTGTAAAGTTCTACCCTGGCTATGCTAACATAGGCGCCCTTAAAGTCTATAAACAGATGGTATGTTGGAATGTTGAATTCAAGACATCATCGGTGATCAGATTTCCCTATCCGTCCTTACAGTATGTGCAGCGTGGTGTGTACTGCGTCATGTTTCGGACGGATTGGTACAACTTCCGCGCCTGGTGCGGACCTCGCTGTCGGCTGTTCTCTATTTCACAGATTAGGTTCTTCTCCCAGGCTAATTTTTTCTGTCTGTGAAGCCGTTTTTCTGTTCGTCTGAGCTCTTTATATTCCTCTTCGCGTGCCCGCGTTCTATGAGATTGTTGCATTGCTCGGTACGCAACATTCTTACGTTCAGTCGCTAGCTTGCATTCATCATCAAACCAGTCGTTCCGATTTCTACGACTGCTGCCTAAGATGGAGTTGGTAGTAGTAATGACAGTATTCTTAAGGAGTGTCCACTTCTCATCTACGCCCAGGATACTGGCTCCAGGACTTACTCTCCCTAAATCGAGTGATTCTAGGGCGAGTCCTAACGCATTACCAAAGATTTTACTGGTGTTTTCATTGCGTAGGGCAGCCGTGTTGATTCGAACCTGATCGCCCTCGGAAAACCATACCAACAAGATAGTGATCCGAGTCGATATTGGCACCTCGGTACGTACGTACCGTCATCAGGTTCGAACAGTGGCGACGGTCTATCAACACGTGGTCTATTTGGTTACGAGTGACTCCATCAGGTGATACCCAGGTGGCTTTGTAGATATCTTTACGCGGGAACCTGGTACTCGCAACGACCATGTTTTTCGATGCTGCCAATTCTAAGACTCGAAGTCCATTGTCATTAGTGTTCTCATGCAAACTATGGGTGCCTGCGTAATGCCTGAACACCGGCTCCCGACCTATTTTTGCGTACAAATCTCCAAGGATGATTTTGACGTCATACCTTGGGCAGGCATTGAGGGCCCTCTCGACTTGTTCGTAGTAAGTCTCTTTTTCTTCGCCTGAGGACTCCTCCGTAGGTCCGTGAACGTTAATGAGGCTGATGTTTGTAAATTTGCCTCGCACGCGGAGAGTGCATAGCCTTTCGCTTATAGCGTTAAAGCCGATGATGGTAGACTTCATTTTTTCGCTGACTAGGAAGCCTACCCCGAGCACATGGTGTTTTGTATGACAGCTGTAATATACGTCATATTTCTTCTTCTGTAGAACACCATTCCCTGTCCATCTGATTTCTTGTAATGCTGTTATGTCAGCTTTATATTCTGACAGGGCATCGGCTAGCTGCTGAACAGCTCGAGCTCTATAGAGCGAGCGAACGTTCCATAAGAAAATTCGTAAATCGTGTGTCCGTTTTCGTAGCAAAGGTTGTCGTCGTGAGATCTGTCCGTTTCCGAGGCTTGTTGTCAGTCTCATAATTCTTAGTTTTACGGGACAGGGAATTAACCTGTCGCCAACCTGAGGAACCAGCCTGATCATATTAGCCAAACCTATTTAAAAGGCTTGTTTCCAGCGGCCGCCGCGAAGAGGCTATGATCACTCTTCCACCAGTCGCGAATAGTTACGACACGTGCATGTTTTCGTATGCTACATGTTATTCCCCCTATTCGTCTGATGGCTGACCGCCGTTTTTTAAGCGCCAAGTACTTAATACTTGTTCTTTTCAAGTACAATTACAAGTATAAGGCCTTACAATCTACTTTACAACTCAGCTCCAACGTAAGATCCGTCCTTTCTGTATGCTTGTGAAACCAGTGTCGCCGACTTCATCTCCATTAGATAGTTGACTTTAATCGGTTTTGATGATTTTGGCTCGAATTTTTAGTTAAATGGCCTATCTTTGCCAATCTACAAAGATCTTAAAACTCTTTTCCGGATTCAAATAAGCATTTTTAACCGCTAACTAAAAAATAGTTCATATATTTTTCATGCTTAAAGAACGGTTTTCCTGCAATTTTGTACTAACTTCACTTTACCTTAGATGGCACTCACGTCTAGGATGGACTACGGCCTCAACCAACAAACCACCCTCCAGCCACCTCGGTCC
Source organism: Dasysyrphus albostriatus (assembly GCA_946251815.1). NCBI lineage: Eukaryota > Metazoa > Arthropoda > Insecta > Diptera > Syrphidae > Dasysyrphus > Dasysyrphus albostriatus. The sequence continues at coordinate 59,614,085 of OX276335.1, forward strand.
TTAGCTAACTGCCTCCAGTTTTGTACTCCAGAATGGTTGAGGCCATTCTCCACTTGTGTGCGCCACCTTTGGTGCAAGTTTTCGCTCTCATATAATTTTATTCAAAATAATATGATGAAAATATATATATCTATCAATAATGTTTAAAAGTCCTGTTTATTTTCTCAAAAATGGATTCCACCTGATTTGTTGATAAAATAATATAAGTGCATGAAAACAAAATTTCGAATATCGTAAGAGCATACAAGAAAAACTATCTATACAATTTCTATATTATTAAATTGATTAAAAATATTGATATTCCAGTTTTAAGAGTTTAATACATAACTTAAACTAATCCCTAATTACCAAAAAAATTAATCTGCCTGCTCTTTTCCAACCATAACATCTCACAACTCGAAGACAAAAATATTACTATTTTCTGATTTTTTTAAGCATACCTACATCAAATTGGAAATACAAATAATACTTAATGAGCTTACGAGATAAAAAGTCAAGTCACTTTCGTAACATTGTAATTCATATAAATAATAGCCTTTTAGGGGTTGAACCAATAACCTTTCATCTGCCTACCTTAACACGTGTCAAACAAGTCTTAAATTTGACGTAAACTTTTTGTATCGATTTATTTCAATACCTTTTGGTCGGAGGGAAAAATAGTGCATATAACAAATATTTTAGACAATTGGTTTGTCATAGGTCAAATTCCCTCTAGTTGATCCCTAAAAAGATAGAGAGCAATGAAGCTTCCAAAAACCACTCAGGTTTATATGTTTACCTATGTTTTACACCTGTGGTTCGACACGTGTTAAGGTTATCAGGCAAATTATTGAAGTGACTTACAATGCTACGCAAACAACTTGACTTTTAATACCATTGGTTCTCGAGCTCTATCTCTTAGTATTGTTTAATGAATTCAAACTTAAATAATTCCTTCTGCAAGATTAGAATCAATCAAACATTCAAATCAAATTGTATCGCAATCGCAAGTTTTGCTAGAAAATAGCCTGCACAATCTAACCAAGCAACAGTATTATGCAGCTAGCCAATTTACATTCTTCTTTCGATATTTTAATCATTGGCATTGAAAGTGCCTATTCAGGAACAGGAAAAAGTATATAATGAAAGCGTTCTGTATTTTATCATTCCAACTGGAAGCATTCAATGATTTCCATTATTTCCTTATGCGATTGCGTGTTTAAAATACCCTTTTCCCCAATGAATTTTAGAACAGAAAATACCCAATTGGGAAATTTGTGTTTACTCTAGGCTGCGACTCTTCATGGATTGGGAGTCGGATAAGTAAGTAGAAGAAATAGATTGGAATTATTGTAACGTGCAAAACATAGCTCTAACCTAGCCAATCAATATATTAATTTCTTACATAATTATTATTGATCAGTTCTTAATAATATAAAATTAAGAAAAAACTAACTTAATGTAGGAACACAAACGAAAGTCAAATGGTTGAAGGATTAGGCGGGAGAGGCAGTTTGAAAAAAAATTATCTTAAATAAAAAAACAACGGGAAAACATTCAATGTAATTGTAAAGTATTCTTGATTTCTAATAAATTTCCTTATAAATCAAAGTTGAATCGTAATAATAGGTACCAGTACTCGCAGTGGCGTGGAGTCCATATAACACGATTCCTTACGTCTTCCCTTTTAAAATTTCCACCAATCAGCACCAAATTTAAATTAAAGTGTGTTATTTTCCCGTCATTTTAAGACTTAAATCATGAAGATCCGACCAGTAAAACTCAAATTATAACAATTAAAGTGGAACCATATCACTCTTTCCCGAGACATTTTAATTGAAGAAATTCAACTAAAAGTTCAAATGAATTTTCTTTCCTTTTTTTACATGCGTTATGAGTAGGTACTTACTATACCTATATGCTATTCATTTAAAAGGAATTAAGAGGAATTAGGTTTTTATTGTAAAACTCAATAATTGGTTTATTGAACATGAGAAAACCGCGGAGTGCTATTAAATTAGAGGGTGCATTTGAGGGGGGGGGGGGGTTCCAAGATTCCAAAAGCACCCTTTTCAATTTGTTTGCATATAACTCGAAGACGAAGCAAAATTTCGAAATAATGTGGTAGAGACACTAAAATTTACCATCGAAATGGATAATTAAAATTTTGTTTGAAAGTTTTTAATTACATAAATTTAAAAAAATCATTGCAATAAAAGTAAAAAATCCCATTTTTTGTTTATTTTTAACTTATTTGCCTATAACATTCTTACCTGAAGTGATAGGCATAGGCATTGCCCCTCATATCAAAGAAAGATGATTTAATTTTCTTTAAAATGACATATTTAGAAAAAAGTTTTGGATAAGAATCGACCGAGACAAAGCTGCTCAAACTAAGCTGATCTTAGGATTTAAAAGTAAAATATATGGCATTTATGGCTATTTTGGGAAATTTGTGAGAGGATACACTCAAACTAGGTTTATGATTCATTCTTGACCATTAAAGTAGTTTAAAGATTACCGTCTATTTTTTTTTTCAAAATTTAAAATAACTCAAAAAAAAAAACAAACTTGCTTCTAGAAATACAATTTTTGAAAATTTGTAAGGTAATTATATCTTTCGAAAAAATATGATGACAAGCCTTAAACTGCGAAAAATTGAAATTTCTCTATTATTTTTTAATTTAATGGTCAAGAATTAATCCTACACCCAGTTTGAGCGTATCATTTTACAAGTTTCTTGAAATAGCCATAAATGCCATATATTTTACTTTTAAATCTTAAAATCAACTTAGTTTGAGCGGCCGTTTCTCAGTCGATTTTTATTCAAAACTTTCTTTGAATATGTCATTTAAAAAAAAATTAAATCATCTTTCTTTTATATGGGGCAATGCCGGTACCTTTTCTCTTTTCATTTAAAAAAGTTATAGTTAAATAAGTAAAAAAAAACCAAAACTGTGATTTTTACCTTTTTTGGCAATGATTTTCTAAAATTTAGGTAATTTGAAAATGAAAAAAAATTGTAATGGTCCATTCCGATGGTAAATTTTATTGTCTACAAAAAAGTTTTTCAACATTATTTCGCAATTTTACTTCATTTTCGAGTGATATGCAAAACGCTGAAAAGGGTGTTTTGCATCCCCCCTCTAAAATGCACCCTCCAATTTAATAGAACTCAACGGTTTTCTTATGTTCAATAACCCAATTATTGATATTTACAATAAAAACCCATGAACGTCTTAGTTCCTTATTGGTCTGTTCTTTGGACATAATCAATAGCCTAATGAGGCAAGTTTTGGATTCGTGCAGAAAAAAAAAATTCAAATAACAATCAAGCATGACATTACGATGATAGAGGACACAAAAAAAGTGGGCGCCACAATTCTGTCTGTCTGTCTGTTCGTCTACAGCTAAAACGGCCCGATCGATTTTCTTCAAATTTGGTACATAGTGGTTTTTGATGATTATGCCCACGCGTTTTTTTTCTTAGAACCAAAAATAACGGTACCTGCCAAACAATTTTTTTTTAGCAATCTTACATTATCGGAAACATTTCGTAGAAACAATACAATAAAATACTTTTAGTAAATGCTGCCCTTGGGTTGACAACCATTTCTAAAAAAATGGTTATTAATGGTACCTCCCAAGGAACCATTTTTTAGTTTTCGATTTTCTGCAAACAGTATGATTGATTTCAATATTTTCTTCTTAAATTAAAAAAAATAAATATTTTTTCGATTTTTGAAAAATGTTTCAAAATTTTTTTTGAAAATCAAATATTTCGAAAACGGTATAATCGACTTATTGAAACTCGATATTAAGGAATTTTTTAGTGGTATCTAAGCAATTTAAAAAAATTTAAATATATAAAAAAATAACGGTACCTTCCATACAAGGTTAAAAATCGGAAAGAAAAATATTTTTTTTTTCAAAAGCGACTCCCACCGTTTTGATTAAACTTTTTCCAAATACTAAAATTTATACGATCTACTACAAAAAATTATACAATTTTGCACTTAGCAACTATTAATAGCAGCTGCCATATAACGTGTTTTTTTATTTTAAATTTTCTCATAATTGGCTGAATTAATTTAGATTTTTTTTATATACAAATATCAGATAAGATTAAAAAATATTGCATATCAGAAGTAAAAGAAAAAAGTTTTTGAACTTTTAAAAAAAGATTAAATTTTTTTTTAGGTATAATTTTTTTTTCAAATTTTATTTTTTTGTGCTCATAAGTAAATGCTTAAAATTTGCATACCAAAAGTTTTCCTTAGGAATTTTATATAAATATTATATATTCAATAAAGAATTAAAATGGCGATCTTGTTTCTCATCTCAAACAATCAACAAAGTTTTTTTTAGCTAATTTGAATATCGTATTTCATGCTTTTAAACGTTTTTCTGTCATAATTTCCATGTCCTTACATATAATTTTCTAAAACCTTCACTGCCTTGAATATAGGAGCAAGTACGTGCGACCCTGTCATGTATTTTATTTGTAGTGCTTTGCTAACTTGATATCAAGTCAGCAAAGCACCTTATCGCAAATCGGTAAAAATTTCTTATACCGAATAATTTATGGCTAAATAATTTGCCGATAATTTGTCATTAATTAGTTTTGACAAATTCATTTTGATCGTGTAATTTTTTGTTTTTTTGGGTGCTCTGCTAACTTGATATCAATTTAGCAAAGCAACTCTCACGCCACGGATATAAAAGTGGATAGGTGAATAATTTGTCATTAGTTAGTTGTGGCAATTTCGAATTTGCAATTCTATGTTTTCTTTGTTTCTTTTCGAAAAGTGGTAAAAACTTCAAAAATTCAAAAATTTACTACTTAATAATTTGTCGTTGATAAGTCGTTAATAAGTTGTGAAAAATTCATTTTCGTTGTGCGATGTTTTCTATTTATTTTTGGATGTTTTTTTTTCCACGAGTGTCAAGTTAGCAAAACAACTTGTACAAATCCAAAAATGGGTAATTAAAAAGTTGTAACAATTTTGAATTTGTTGTGCTATGTTTTCTACGTTTTTTGGATTCTTTGTTAACTTGACATTAAATTGGCATAGCAACACCTCGGCAAATTATCAAGTAGTAAAATATTGAGTTTTTGAAATTTAAATCACTTTTTGAAAAAAGACATAGAATGATAAATTCTAAATTGCGACAGCTAATGAATGACTGACTAACGACAGATTATCCACCTATCCAACTTGATATCAAGTAAGCTAAGCAGCCAAAAAACATAGAAAAAATTGCACGATCAAATTGGATTTGTCACACTAATTAACAGTGAATTTTTAAGCCAAAAATCATCATGTTTAAGAATTTTGTACCTATTTTCGACAGGGTGCTTTGCTAACTTGGTATCAAGGTAACAAATTACCCAAAAAATCATAGAAAACATTGAACGACAAATTCTAAATAGTCACAACTTACTAACGGCAAATTATCCATCTATACATTTTTCGATTTGTCAAAGTTACTATGCAAACTTGACACTAATCCATTTGATGCCTTTCCAGCTCGGAATTTAAAAAAAAAAACAAAAGAAAATAGGTTTTGCAACTAATAGTGAAACGTTGGTATAATTTTTACTTATACAAAATATATAGACATTGCCATAAATCTAATCATAAAATTTCTCAAACTTACGAAATTTGGTATGACAACAAGTTAACTCCATTTTATTTATGAAAATCTGATGATTAAGCGGTGACAAAAATGCTTGTTCATAGTTCAGAATAATGGATCACGAAAAATATAGTAAATTTTATATATATATTTGCCTTTGTGGGGTATGTATGTATGTATTTGTATATCTTAAGTCAATTCATTTGACATTTTGTATAGTTGCTTGCTGAACTCCTCTGACAAAAAGAAGGAAACCTCTTTAACATATCGAGACTCGAAATTTAACTGGAATGACATTACCAACATATGAACACGTCCTTGCGTCTGTACACATTTTTACTTCTCATTCATATACATGAAATCTCGGCAAACTCTCACATTTCCAGCCACTCAAGTTTTCAAGGTTACGCACTTAAGAGAACAACTGTTTTTGATCTTATATTCAATAATCATAAGAGATTTGATTGGAAATACAATAGGATGTATTTTCCACTTCCAATCGTTTTTTTTTGAATACCCTTGTTGCCATACAAATATTTTCTTAAAAAAAAAAAAATGCAATCCACTTTCTTTGCGAAAATTATATATTTCATTGAAATGCGTTTGCCCAACATATTACAATTTAATTTAATTTAATTTTCTTGAAAATTATCATCTTTTTTGGTTGTAACTTTTTGTTTGCAATTTCGCAATAAAAATAATTCACCAAACTTGTAGAGAATTCAATTAAGATGAGATTCGTGGATTGTCGAAAACTCTTCACTGCTCAAGATCATACTTCTTGGGATTGTAGCCCATTTGCTTGAATTAAAACAAACAGAATTTTGCAACAACACTCCTCATAATGCATTTTTAATCTTCAGTTTAAAATAATTTGCCTAAAATTCAAAATGTCACCCAACAGAAATTTTTTCTTCATTTTTGTTATCTCAGCACTTTTTATTCATTCCAACTGGAGTTAAATTCATTGGTTGACTTCACCTGACCAATTTTTTTTTTTAATCAAATTCACATTATCAAATTAAAATTATCGAAACAAATTGTCTTGAGAGCTTAAAGACCCATAAATCTTTCGTAAAACTTTGACTTGAAAACAAATATTGGCTTATCAATTCTTAAAAATCGATAGACGGAAATAAAAATTTATATTTTGATTAACTCTGGCAATATTTGTCTATCCGCCAGCAACCACTGTGACTAAAGAGAAAAAAGAAACTCTTAATACCAATTCTCTTACAAGTACTTAACTAGTACTGGAATGTCTACACTCTGCACACACTCTAAAATTCTACACTAAAAGGCATTGGAATCTAAATACTACTAGACAGCCTGGAACCGGCATTCTTATTTGAATATTTTCAATGGAACAAGAATCGAATTGGGAGAGCGAAATATGAAGATGAGCAACTAACAAACTGAGATGAGAATGATATCAAGATGAGCACAGCATCCAGAATTATATAGCAGATAATTAAGACGAAAGATGAAAATGATGCGAATGCCGTGTATAAATATCAGAGACAATACCAACATCAATTTGAGGTTAAAATGTTTAGTTAACAATTTTCAATCAAGTCCAACATAAACATTTTTGTTTATTAATTATGCTTCATGTAGACGAAATAAAAAAAAATGGTATCATGGAAGTGGATGCTGATGCTGAGCTGAATGCTGGCTGATTTTTTCCATAATCCAATAACATACACTGGAATTATAATTGGAATTTGAGAAAACAAAAATGCACAAGAGCAGAGCATTTATGATGACTGGCACTGGATGACTGGATCTGAAACTCTGGTGGATGGATGGATTTTACCTTTTTGTTGAATGGAACAAATGGTGGTGTGTTCGTTTTCGTTTTGCAGTCGCGCATTTACCGTATTTCCAGTTTGATAGTGCGACGACTGGAATGTATTTGCTCTCAACAACTGGTAGCCGCCTTGGACAAAAAACAGTTCGGTTTATGTCTTTGAATGAGTGAGGTCACGATTTCTGGTATCCGAAGAATTGTTCGTCCCGGTGTATGACAACGGTGTATTTTGAGTGATATCGAGATTAAGGAAAAAATTGATTTCCATTTTGAAAATTATTTCGATTGTTTCGACTTCCAATAGAATAAAATTATCACAAATAAAACGGGATTTTTATGAAAACAAATACGTAGGTTAGGTACCTGTGCCTACCAAGGTTCATCGAGAAGGTCCTCTTTTTTTTTGTAAGCGTTTCATCGAAAAAGAATTCTCTCAAAAATTACTGTGTGAATATAAAATGAGCCCCGTAGTTATTGTTGAATCCTGCAAAGGATTCTTTAACTTCCACCATACATTCCAGGAATTACACCTGTGAAACGGAATTTGCAAGTAAAAAAGCAAAAAAAAAAAATATATAAAATAAAATAAAATAAAATTCTGGGCGTTCGCAAAGTGTGTGTTTTAAAAAAAGAGAATTCCAAAAGGAAAGTGAATGAAATAATCCTTTTTTCGGTCTTCCTTTTGTTTTTGGTTATTTTATTTTAGATCCCTTTTTCCTATATTTACGTATTTTTTGTTTTGCGGTATATTCCGTACACCGCTGTGTATATGTGTTCGGAGTGAAAGTGCAAAAATACAAAAAGGGATAAAAGGAAAATCTTTGGTGTTTTTTCTTCTTTATTTTTTTTTTATATTCGTTGTTTCTTGTGTCGTGAAAGAAAGGAAAAAATTCCTGGGTGTAAATAGGCAAATAAAAATAATACCTTGCTACCTACAAAAAATAAAAAAGAAAAAGTGGAAAAAGCAGAAAATTCGATCTCCTTGCAGGAGGGGCAAGTGCTCTTTGTTTTAAGATAATATTTCTTGTGAATGGAATTTGTTGTAAAAACAAATATAAAATAATATACACATTTATCCCGCGTATATTATATACAATAAATTTTGAAGGATTACCTTACTCCTCCGTCCGTTCGTGTTTTAAACCTCAACGCCCCCCCCTTCTCAACCAAACAAAAAATAAGGATTCACCGTTATTGAGATTGACATCGAAGTTAAACAAACGCCCTTTCGTCTCATTTCGTTTGGAATATTGCATTTTTTTTTTTATCGTCAGCAAGCGACAAGTGAGGAAGAAAAAACAAGTGAGTATTGCCATTTCTTTTACCACCCTCCCTAACCAACTTCTATACCTATATCAATACTTGTTGTCATTTTCTTCTTCCACTCTACCACACCCGTCTGTCTGCATCTTCAGGAGTAGGAGAATTCAGATAAATCAAAGATGTGGACAAAACACAAAACGCACAACAGTGCGAATAAATTAAATAAAAAAAAAAACAACAACAACATCGCATTTATACGGAAAAAAATACGAAGACGGAGAGTAGAAGCTGGATTAAGTAGAAATACTTTTAAGGTGGATGCTGGGGACCGTTGTTAGTTCGTCGTTCGTTCCAGTGAAGTTAGCGTTTAGATAGGTTTGTCTGTTACTGTTCCTTGTCTTGGGCTGTTAGACAACAGAAAGACGAGGCAAAGGGGTGGTCTGAGTTGCAGAAAAATCTTCTTCTGTGGACCGGTTAGACTAGATGCTAGATGGAGGATGCATCTACTCCACTACAAGTTGCATAAAGGTCATTGTATAGGTAGGTAGGTACCTAGGGAGAGCTGCCAATAGGGACAAAAATATTTTTAATTCAAAATTTCAAAACAAAATTTTCCTAGGCACCTTTGTAAGCAAACTTTAAACCTTCTAGAATCTAGGCGTTCAGTTTAGTCCAGCTTAAAATTTGTGATAAGTTGTTGAAGCTGTGTTTTTAAAATAAAAAGTTGGTACTGGTTGGTAGGTACTGAATTTGAAAACAGAATATATTGCTTCATCCTTCATGCTACAGCCTTTCGAGGCTTTTGCAATGTAAAGATACCTTTGTCCTCAAAATCATTTTCGGGCACTTTTCTGAAGAAGCTTAGCAATTTTTGTTTCATGTAAAGAAATAATAGTTGGTAGGTCTACCTTTCTTCATACATTTCAGGAATTTTTGATTTTCTAGTTTTAAAATTAAAATGGACTTACTACTTTTTTGCTTGTTATAGTTGCTTTTGAAGGTTTTGATAAAACTTTTTATTTGTCATTTGCCATTTTTATAATTTTATTAGACTAAATTTTGCATTCAGAATCTATAAGAAATTGACAAATTCGTTGCCCCAGTGGTAACCGTGTAACTTCTTATAGGTTTACATTCATGTGTACAATTTATGTACAACTTCTTTCTGAAAGTTTTTTTTCAGAGACTGATGACTGTAAAATTGAGGACAGTTCCTCTTGGAATGCCAAATTTTTAATCTGAATTGTTAGAAGAATTGTCCAAAAATTGTGTCCAAAAAAATAATATTCTGCTTTCATATATTTATAACATTTGTTAATTGGATTAAAAATGTTACTTCAATGGCTCAATAAATCATATGGTTGAGTTAAGAGTTAGTTAGCAAAAATGAGTGTAGGTACCTAAGTAGTTTAACTTCTTTATAGTTTTTATTTTTTATTTTTTTTTAATAACAAATTTTTACAAAATAGGGAAATTTTTAAAATTGTGTACATCTAACTGTTTTTATTGCATAAGAAAAAAATCTTGAAAGTTGACAGGTTCCAAGCAAACCTTGATGATTTTTTTTTTTTTCATTTTTAGAATCTTTATTTTGTTGCATTTCGACAGGTTTTTTTTATAGGCAGAACCTCGAAAAGCTTATTTTTTTCAGAAAACGATTCCAACAAACTGAACAAAAATGTGTGACCTACCTCAGTAGGTATATTAGTTGTTATATGGCCTGAAGTTAGGGCAGCTCACAAATGAGCTTGTTGTTAGAATGTTAAAGAAAAGCAAAAAGATATAATTTCCATAGAGGTACTTTGCTTTATACTTATAAATTACGAAAGTATAGCTGTACCGAAGATCGAAGAAGTTAAGTTTGGAAATTTCTTTGGAGATTTAAGAAATTGTACTCAGTAGAATCGGTTGGATTATATTCTCAGTAGAACTCATAAATTGTGGTAAATGATAGAAAAACAAGCTTAAGCTACATGAATTTAGCTTTAGCTGTAACTAAATTAACTGCTAGCTTAAGCTTGTTTTTATTCACAAAAAACTTAGCTTTAACTTGAAAATGCAAGTTCTAGCTTTAGCTAGCGAATAAAGGATGTGTTCTAGTAATAACTATTTCAAAATAGCCAAAACTAAATTCATGTAGCTTAAGCTTGTTTTTCAAGCTAAAGCTTCAATGTGTGAGTTCTACTGAGAGGATAATCCAACCGATTCTAGTGACCTGAGTACAATTAAAAATAGCTTAAACTTGAATATTATACCTGGTCAACCTACGAAAATATCAAAATTTTTGGACCCCTATAACTAGAGCGCTTTGACTAATTCTTATTTTTTAGTATTCTTTTCAGTTTAAGTCAGTGACGGGCACTTGTTTTTACCTACCCGGTAGGTAGCTATTTATTGTTGGGTAAATACCAGGTATTAAAGCGGGTGTAGGGTAAATACGTAGGTGCCCTATGTGGGGTATTTAAATTATAAAATTGTTTTTATTTTTTATCTTTTAAATTTTTGAACGGACAAATCTGAAATTTTAAGATTTGCAAGAGTTTATAGATTTTGATAGTGAGTGTTAATTTTGAATACAGTTAACCGGAGATATTGGATTTTGAAAAAAAAATTTTAAATGCGTTTTTGGTGTTTTTTTTTAAATTATCCTTGCAAGGTGTTGATAAATGTAGTATCTGGAAAGTATCTTTGAATTGAATACAAGTGATGTTAAGTGAAAATAACGGCAATATTGAGGTTGCTATACTTATGAGATCATGCATGCATTGGTTACTTTGATTTTTCTTAAATCCAATATTCGATAAAATTTGCATTATTTTGATATCTCATTTATTATCCTACGACTTATAAAAACGTCAAAATTAATTATTCAAATCAACCAAACAATTAATAAAATTGCATTTAAATTATCTGCTTGGACCATTGTCCACAACCATCCACCAGTAGTGTGGAAGATCCCGTCATCTAGTACATTAAATAATGATTTTATTAGAATTTAATATTCCACTTATCGGATCTTCAAGGTTAAGTCCTTTGATGAAAGCTGACATGACAGGCTACATTTAAGAAATAAAACATTGAGTAGGGGCGAAAAGTTTCTTTAATTCTTAAAGGTTAAAAAAGCCCCCCAAAATTCAATTTATTTAATCTAAATAAAAAAGTTGGACTGCCATTTCCAAGGTCTGAGTTCGATTCCCAGCCGCTGCCATCTAAAAACAGAAATGTTTTTCCCGAGGTATACTGCCTCTTGCGGGAAACTGACAAATCCTAGTCATGAATTAGTGCTTCTCATCAAGCCATTCGGACTCGGCAAAAAATTGTAGGTCCCCTCCGTTCGTCGCCCTGGTTCTTCACCAGCTGTTGCCCACCAAATTTATTTATTTATTTTTTTAAATTAAAAAGTTGATGAAAAATATTACAATTTCGAAAATCTAAAACCTACATTTACTACCTGACTTCTCTCCTAAAATAATATAACAGCATGTTTTATCAATGACCCTAAACCAGAGGTGCTAGTTTTTTTTTTTAAAAGATTTCTTACAAAAAAAATGGATTTTAATTAAAAAATTGATCAAAGTGAATTCTTTAAAAAATCATAATAACGGGTGATTTTTTAGCTGGTTTGGTTTTGGCAACACTGGTTTTTACAGCTGACGTGTGTTTAGTACCTTGTGTCACTGTCAAACAGCTTCAGTTTGGTTTGCAATTTAACCATGGATCGTCTTACAAATGAACAACGCTTGCAAATTATTGAATTTTACTATCAAAATTCGTGCTCGGTTCGAAATGTTCATCGCGCGCTGCTTCCATTTTATGGTCGGCATTCTCGGCCTTCTGAGCAGTCTATTCGGAAGATTGTGACCAAATTTCGCACCAAATTTACTTTGTTGGACATTAAACCACCAACACGTTTACGTACTGTGCGTAGTGAAGAAAATATTGCGGCCGTATCAGCTAGTGTGACAGAAGACCGCGAAATGTCGACTGGCGCCGTTCCCAGCAGTTAGGCCTTTGTTACAGCACTACGTGGAAAATTTTGCGGAAGGATTTGGGCGTAAAGCCTTTTAAGATACAGCTGGTGCAAGAACTAAAGCCAGCCGACCTACCACAACGCCGAATTTTTGGTGAATGGGCTCTTGGAAAGCTGGCCGAGGATCCGCTTTTTTATCGAAAAATTGTGTTCAGCGATGAGGCTCATTTTTGGTTGAATGGGTACGTAAATAAGCATAATTGCCGCATTTGGAGTGAAGATCAGCCAGAAGCATTGCAACAGCTACCAATGCATCCCGAAAAAGCCACTGTTTGGTGCGGTTTATGGGCCGGCGGCATTATTGGGCCATATTTCTTCAAAGATGATGCGAATCGCAGCGTTACTGTCAATGGTGAACGCTACCGAGCGATGATAACAAACTTTTTTTTGCCCGAAATGGAAGTTCTTGACTTGCATGATATGTGGTTTCAACAAGACGGTGCCACATGCCACACAGCACGCGAAACAATGGCGCAATTGCGAGGCGAGTTTGGTGAACAGTTAATTTCACATTTCGGGCCGGTCAATTGGCTGCCTAGATCGTGCGATTTGACACCATTAGATTATTTTTTGTGGGGGTATGTCAAGGCTAATGTCTATAGGGACAAGCCCGCTTCGATTGACGCACTGGAAGCCAATATCCATGCATTCATTCGTGAGATACCGGCCGATATGTGTGAAAGAGTATGCCAAAATTGGACTCAGCGGATGGGCTACCTGAAACGCAGCCGCGGTCAACATTTGCATGAAATTATCCTTAAACATTAAATTGCAAGGTTCAAACTATCGATTCAAATAAATATTTCATTAATTTTTTCGAATTTTGTGTGTTTTTTTTTTTAAAAAAGTTCTAAGCCTCTTAAAAAATCACCCGTTAGCTCCCGTTCTCTACTTATCAGATCCTTACGATTAAGGTTTTAAAGATGCTGTCATTTTAAAAACACCCTTCGATTCTTGAAATAAAATGATAAACTTTTACTTTAAAAAAATTAAAATACCCTCATTTTTACCCGTTTTGTCAAATGCCGGGTATATACCCAGGTCATAAACCTGCAGCCCAGGGCTGCACGATGTCTCTCTCCCAAAATTTGCCACGCAGGGTCGCAGCAATAAGTAGTTGTTCGTGGACCGATGACTATAGGTTCAGTGGAGAAAAGTTCCGTTATGCACAAATAGCATTCAAGTTTGCACCGAACGCATTCACTATGTTAGATCTGACGTGAAGGTGAAAACCGTGAGAATACGCATCCACTGTAGCCATAGTCTGAGGCACTTTTGGTTTTCAATTCAGACTTCTGTTCCATTCCTATCTGCACTAGGTAATCATCGGGGGAATCTCAGTTGAACTTATTTTCTGAAACCTTGAAATTATTAAAAGCCATCATTGGATGGCATCGGCTGTAACATTAGAATAGCCTCACCGTGTTTCTTGTAGTTAAAATAATAACGTATGGATTTATTAAAAAACAAAACACTTTTAATTTATTTTGAACATATTATATATATGTGCTATTTATTGCTTCCATTATTTTTAATTACCTCAAAAGTGTGAGTGTTTAAAGAATCTTACACAGATTTCAAAAGGTGTAATAAAATGATGCCCTAGGACACTTCGATGTCTACAATTTGCTCTTATTTACATGAGCACTATTTCTTATTTACATTAGCTTTATGTTTAAGCGATCCCAATACCTTTTAAATGATTCTAAAATCGATAGAGTAGGGTGGATAGCAGAGGCGGGGCTAGCGCTAGGCCAAAACGATGAGTGTGCGAGATCAAATTTGCGGGGGTCTTAGAAAAACGGGAGGAATTAGCTAATTGTAAATTTTACAATATTTCACTTTAACTATAAACCAGACGATTCAAAGGTTTGTATTTAATTTGATTTTTAATATTAAACAAATTTATGTCTATAAGCCCCCCGTTTCACTTGGGTTGCCAATTGATAATCACTTTCTCCACTGTTGACTGTCGACTTCACGAGAAACTTTCTAAAAAAATGTTATGAAAACTTTTGTGTTTTGCTCCAAAAATTGATCAAAACGATATTTAAAAAAACTTGTGACTAGAGCTAATGAGATTTCATCTTAACATTAAAAATAAAATACGATATTTAATACATCAAGTTAAATAGGAATACTGTCAAAAAAATTGCATTCTTAGAAATGGTCCAATGCCTGGCTTGTAACAATAATTTTATTTTTGTACTAATATGTTGAAAATTTTAAGATATCTGAATAAAAAGCGATAAAGTTGCTTCCCATTATCTTTTCCGGTTGTTTTTAAAAAAAGAAAAAAAAAATTATAAAATTGGCTCCAACTTAGAAGGTCCTTCTGAATCATACGAGTTTCAGCGTATCAGGGACAAAAATTGAAGAAGCTCAAATCAATTTAAGTTTTTATAATTTAGTACTTTGAGTTGCACAAAATAATTGTTTCTTTCATAAATTCTCCTTTGAATTATACATTTTTTTAGTAATTAACATTCCTACAATTGCATTTTCTCTAGAATCTACCCAATTGGAATTAAGTTGTTTTTCCCCTGGACCCTTCAAATGATTATCTAAAGAGTTTGCAAGGCGTTTTGGTTTTTAAATAATTATTTCATATTTTTTTTGTTGGTGGCATGTTCAAAAACATTCATAAAACTCATTCTTTGACTATTTTAAATATGAAAAGCTAATTATAAAAATATAGAAAAAGCATTTAAATTTAAGTCGTTCTTTTAATTGTATAAATAACTAGTTAATGAACTTAGAGCCCAAGAACAAGTATGCTATTTGATTA
Source organism: Dasysyrphus albostriatus (assembly GCA_946251815.1). Lineage (NCBI taxonomy): Eukaryota > Metazoa > Arthropoda > Insecta > Diptera > Syrphidae > Dasysyrphus > Dasysyrphus albostriatus. The sequence continues at coordinate 59,629,595 of OX276335.1, forward strand.
CTTGATAAAATATAAATATACGAGTATATATAAAAAAAAATTTAATCGTTGGAGCGGTTTTCTAAAAAAAATAATAAAAAAAGTTTTGGTATGCCAATTTTGAGTATGTATTAAAATACATTTTAAATCAAAGTTTCAAAAAAATTCAATAACTCATTGTAATATTATTAAAATTTTAAAAGAGCTTTTGCATACAAATTTTTTATTGAAATCGTTTGAGCTGGTAATTGGAAAATCGAAAATTAAAACATGTAAATAACGGTTTTCGGTAATTTTTTTTCTTATCAAAACGTACATTATACATATAGTAATAAACTGATTTTTTTTTAATCAAAATCGTAAGAGCCGTTTTTGAGATAAATAAGCTTTTCATTTACGGTTGTAGGGCAAGTAACGTTATTTTTGGTGTTAAAGAAATTCAATAACCCTTCTGGAGAGTAACAAAAAAAAACTAAATATCAAAATTTGAAGAAAATTGCTTCAGTGGTTTAGGCTGTAGGTCAATACACGGACAGACGGACAGACAGAATTGTGCCACCCAATTTGTTCGTGTTCTCTATCATCGTAATGTCATCTTTGATTGTTATTTCGAATTTTTTGTTTGTACGAATCCTAAATTTGCTCTATAGTAGTACCTATGTATGTATATCGCAAGTAAAAATTCCACCAGCCTTAGCTTTCAGAAATCAATTAAAACCTTACTTAATCTCAGGAAGGCTATCTCATCTTTTGACTCTATATACATAGGTACATAAAATTCTGTATGCTTCCATTAAAAAGTGCCAAAAACAGTTGATGTCAATATAAAAATATAGGTACATAAGTGAGGCTATTCAAATGTTACGGAATGGGAAATACCAGTATTTCAGAATTCAGCTCTTTAAAATTAAACTTTTTTACGAAAATTCTGCAAATTTTTTCAATCATTTTCATGTTTTAAATTTGACTTTTAAAATTCTGTCATTAAAATATGTTTACAAATAATAAAATAACCCACATTTACCGAGCACGATATTTTTGGGAGTAGGTACGTACACAGGTACCTTATGTTGACCTAACTAGTTTCGAATTGTGTGCAATTCAAAATAACTATTCCATTTCGTCACAACTCGTCGTTAGATTTTGATTTTCTATCCAGTTTGCACAAAGGGTCATGTCTCAGTAGTCAAACACTTAGTGCCTCGCAATAAAGTAATCATTTACTGTAATGGAATCATTGAACGTAAATATGTGATGTGAAATTATTTAGCAGCTTTAACTCAAATATTTGTTATTACTTTTATGGTTTTTGTGGTAACTAAAATAACTTTTTTAATAAAAAAAAAAGAAAATGTGAAAATAGCCTAATTCCCCAGTAGTCAAACACTTGTTTCCTAAGGTCGCACATAAAGTTATCTTATTTCGTACATATTTTCGCCTAAAAAAAAACATAGAAGTTATTTTCTCTCAGTTTTATTGAATAAATTGTCTTGGCAGATTTGTTTTTATTCAATTCTACTTAAAACGAAGTAAAACAAAAAAGTGCTTAACTGATTTTTAGTTTGAACGCAATTCAAAAACTGTTCGAACAAGAGAAGCTAACAATTGCATGAGGTTCCTTCTATCGAACACTGAAAAAAAAAGAAAAAAAAAAGATTTTCGAATACTAGAACCAACGTCTTGACCCAAAACCGTAACAAAAAATTATTTTCTACAATATTTATTGCTTAAATGAAAGAAAACAATTTTGACGAAGTTGCCTATAGTCGAACACTAGTATTCGAACAGGAAACTCTTACAAATTTGGCTTCCTTTGTTCGAGCACTCAATTTTTTAATTAATTATTAAGTTTAAAGTAAAAACTTTAAGTTATATAAATTAAGTAACTATGATCTAATAAGAAGACGCATTAAAATAGGTATTAACGTCAATCTTCTTCTCAAAAACCACAGTTTCTCACAACATTTTCAACAGTTTTGTTTTTTTTTTACAATAAAATCGAATTAACTGAAGCCTCTTTTTCTTTTCTTTTTTAAATTTTTTAATGAGATTCGACTATAGTTAGTAGTACTTAAAGGTTTGAGGAAATAACACATGCAAAATCCTGCGTTTATATATGTAAGTTGAAAGCAGAGAAATTGCATAGATTATAAGCTTTTTTTCCAAAAGTGGTCCACTACTGGGAGTGTTCGAAATTAGGTAACTCTACCTTATCCAACTTTAATTTTTAAGTGAACTTATCTTTTTCAAAATTAATTAAATAAGTATAGTGACGAATTTTTAAAATTGAATTTTTATAAAAGACATTTGAGTTTCGACACTTATCAAATATAAAGTGACCTCAAATTCTAGATACCCACATAGCTATATACCTACCTTTTTCTATGCATCTTGCCAAAAAGGTAAGAAAATCTTAATGCGGCCAAAAGCATTGCAACGTTACGAGTTTGAATATTATTGGTACGAGTATCTATCTACATAACTCATATTTTTAAAGTTAAAAGATGTTCCTAGGTACCTATCAATAAAAAGTAAAATTGAATATCTATTAAGGTAGGTACCTACTATGTTCATGTGCCTTTAGTTTCTGCGTAAGAAGTTAAAAAAAAGTGTATACATTTCAATGTTGTCGCCTTAGATTTTAAATACAAAAGTTAAAAAAATTTAGAAATTTGAAATTTCTATATTCATTAGATAAGTCTGCTTTTGGTACTGCTCTGAGATAGATACTGTCTATGCCTACTTAGATCGTCTTTTGTCTTCGCTACCCCAAACAATTTTTTTTTTGAGAAGGTACCTACATACATAAATACACCTTTTCTCATACAAACGTGCTTCGTGTTCAAGTTCATTAATAATATGAAACAGGTGAATAAAACATCAAAGGGAAAACTGAACTCAATTGAGCATTGACATTAATTTTTTTTCTAAATGTCAACCAGTTATACAATGTTTACTTAAAACAAGTTAAATTGCAAATAAGCATGCAGGTGCCATCTTCATTCAGTACCTAGATAGGTACACCTACCTAACCTACCTACTTACCTACACCAAACTGTCAACTTAAAAAAAAAATGCCTAAAGCAACTATTGCACCTTAAAAAACAACTCTACGAACATGGTTCAGTGAATCTCTCCATTCAAATTTGTTATCTCGTATCTCATTTCATCACATCAACATAACTTTCGCATGCAAACGTCTGCAAATTTGTTTGTGTTAGTTTTGCATCCTTATTTCTTTTATTTTTTCTTTTTTTCAAAATTAAAAATAAGCATGTGTGTTTGCAATTATCTTATTGTTATCCAAAATGATAACGTTTCCATAGATACAATTTGCAAAATGTCTACCTGCATAAAGCAGTTGGAATTCTACCCTCAGGGATTTCTTACTATCTCCGACATCGTTCTGTTGGTCTTCTGCGCTCACTGTTGTAGTCATCGTCATCATCATCGTGGTTCGTCCTCGTCATGCACCTGAAATTATAATAGTTGTTGTGGGCAGGTAGGTAGATATATCCTTGCGTCTCAAATGCATATACTGCAACTTGAACGGTGAATTGAGTGCGTGTCGTCTGAGACTCAATGGAATTTCTTGTGTGCTGCCGCCTCGCCGCTACTAAGTATGTATACCTACGTAATGCTTGTGTTGAAAGTCGCAAGGATATAACAGGAACAACAGTTCATGCCAGAATATATAATCTTCATCATTATGCACACACACAGGTAGTTACAGGGCTGCATTTGAGTTGTTTAGAATACAAAGGCCTTAAGCTTATACAGGGTGCCCCCGTTCAGGCAGAAGGGGCAATTTTCTAAGAAATTGACTTAAAACAGAAAATAAAATATTTAAAAACAACGATACAATTTACAATACCATGCTATACCTTTTTGGAAAGCCATAAATTTCTTATTTCACTTTCATTTTAAATAAAGTTGTTTTAGTGAACAGTTTTTGAAAAATTAATTTTCAAACTCGAAATGTTGAAAAAAAAACTCAAATTATTTTAATTATCAAAATTTTATGTAGGTGCCTAATTAAGTATAATTTTAGTTTTCAAAATTCAATGCTCTTATTAATTCCCAATAAGAAACAGAAAACCGGATGTTAAAATGTATCTTAGTCTTTGAGAAAAAAAAAAAAAAATAAAAGCACTTTTTTCCACGAAAAACACTTTTTTTTTGTTCTATCTTCGCACAAATACCATTAGTTTTATTAGCAAGTAATACAAAAAATAACTTTATTAACTTGTGATATTTTTAATATCTGTTACATTTTAGCCTATTCTAAATAAAATAAATGATGCTATAAAAAATCTTCGATATGATCCCTATTTAGAAGGCAAAGGTTGTATCTTCTTCTTATGGCTGAAGATAAGTCTGCCAAATTCTCCTGCAAATTGACTCCAGCAACTTCAATGGGTTGTTTAAGTTGCTCCAAAGAAGAAATTTCAACTTCATATACAGGGTGGCGCACCAATTGTGCTACAATAAGAAATTCAAATAACTTTTTTTTTAATCGATGTATTTCATTTATTTTTTTTTATTGGTTAGAAAATTAATTTTATTTTAAAAAGTTAGCTGTTTTTAAAGATTATAGACCGCAAATGACCTCCACGCTCTCCCACGCATATGCGGCACATGATCAAAAAATTATTCATTGCGGCCTGAAGAGTTGAAGTTGGGATTGCCTCAATTATTTTCGTTATGGACTGCTTTAATTCAGTTAAATTCCTGGGCTTCGTTTTATACACCTCTTGCTTAACATAACCCCATAAAAAGAAGTCTGGTGCAGTCAGGTCAGGTGACCTTGGGGGCCAGCGAAGAGTGGAGTTCCTAGAAATTAATTTGTTTGCGAATTTTTTGTTAAGCTCCGCCATAACTGGTCTGGCTATATGTGCAGTTGCTCCATCTTGCTGAAACTAAACGCTGTTGAATGGTATACGTCTTCGGCGCAGTTCTGGGTAAAAAAACTCCTTCAACATCTTTAAATAACGGTCCCCATTGACAGTAACGGTTACACCGCTTTCTTCAAAGAAGTACGGCCCGACAATACACCTTGATGAAACTGCGAACCACACAATGACTCGTTCTGGGTGCAGTTCCGTCTCATGGAGAATTTCTGGATTAGACTCATTTCATATACGGCAATTTTGCTTGTTTACATTGCCGTTAAGATCAAAATGGGTCTCATCAGACATGAACAAACAATTGATCAATGTGTTGTCTTCTTCGGCCATTGATATCATTTTTTGGCAAAATTCCAGGCGAACAGGCAAATCCTGAGGGTTTAACTTGCTAGTAATTTGGACTTTGTACGGAAACAAGTTTAAATCGTCATGAAGTATCCGTTGTAATGACCGTCTACTAACTCCAATTTGCCCCGATAAGCTTCGGGTCGAAACGCTCGGACTGGCCTGTATTGCAGATGCTACTGCTGCGATTGTATCCTGAACCCGAACAGTGGCATCTCGATGGTACGGCCTTCGTGCGATGCTTCCCGATTCGGCAAACATGTTTACAAACCTCATAATGGTCCATCTACTCGGGGGATTACCGCCAAACTCCCAAGCATCCATTTTTATAAATCTAAATAGTAACCTACAAAATAAAAAAAAAATAAGCCGATTACTCACACAGAAAAAAAGTTATTACGTTTTATTTTTGTTGCACAATTCGTGCGTTCTTGATGAATCCCCAAGCCTAAAAATCCGAAGGAGTTAAATCTGGTGATCTTGGTGGGCATTCAGTGGGACCTCCCCTTCCTATCCATCGGCCGCTGAAATGATTATTCAGCCATTTTCTCACAGCCAAGCTTAAGTGTGCTGGAGCTTTATCCTGATGGTTTATTTAATTGTCTATTATAGCCAAAGGGATATCTTCAAGTAAATCTGGCAAAAGGGTTCTTAGGAATTGCAGATAGGATTTTCCATTTACAACCGTATTCAAAAAACGTGGCCCAGTTACCGTTCGTCCCACAATGACAAGTCACACATTGCAGCTGAAGCGGTGCTGCGATTTATTTTGTTTTTTAATATGTGGATTGTTGTGACTCGAGTAATGCAAGTTGTGGAAACTGGTAACTCCATCTCTGGTAAACTGCGCTTCATCTGACCAAACTATCCTTTTAAAGTATCGTCAACCCGGGTACTATATACGAGTATACTATAAATCTGTATTCAGCACCTCTTCGTTACAATGAGACAGTAAACTCATCGCTCTCTACGTTTAAGCCGACGTAAAATGTGATTTTTTTCTTCACTGCAAACCTGACCAGTAAATAATCACTAGCCTTGATAGTAAAATCTTCGCTGACCGTCATCTCTTTTTCAGTCATGATTTGTTGCTCTTGCCAAGCAGCAAGGTCAACACTATCTAAGTCTTCCAAAGATAAGGACATGAGTGAGTTTAAGGTATTACTATTAGTTGATGAGTCTGATAAAACGATGACCTTTGTGGCGTCTTGGCTTGCGGTTGCGACATAGTTCTAATGGACCAGCTTTATCAGTGGACATCTCTTCATTGTCATCCTTAGATCCTTCTTCATTGGGAGATTCTACTAAAACCCTAGGCGTATAGGTGAAGTCTGCCATAGTGGCACTAGCACCAGGTTCAGTGTTAACCTTTTTCTTTCTAAGCTTTCTTCTCGAAGTATCTGGGTTCCGAAGGCTCTTCATAAAGCTCAATACTGAATCACCAAGGGTCAACATAATGCTGATAGTGTTATCTTCAGGTTTTCTTGAATCTGTTTTTTTTTTCAGTTTAGCTAAAACTTGTTGCCTATTGCATGGATAAATTCCAGTTGCCCGGAAGACAGATATGAAATTTTTCTTCGCCTTATCGTTTTCATTTAAGCTGTCTCAGACTTTTTTTAGAAGCCTAGGAAATACTTCTTTTGGTACTGTTTCGTTTATCGGGTTCGCTAGTTTGTAAGTTGTTAAGATCTCACGCCATAATGTTTTTAAAGGTCGAAAGACGATTACATCTAGTGGTTGTGCTATATGAGTGCAATTGGGGAGAAGACCAATAAACCTTGCATCATTTTCTTCAGCTAGTTTGATAATATCTTCAGAGAAATGGCTCTCAAGATTGTCAGTAAGATTGCTTTTGGACCAGTTAACTTTCAGGCATGTTGGAGATATATACCTAGTTTGGAAAACACTCTATTGTCAAACCAACAATGTGATGTAGCATTATATCGAGCTCCAGGTGAACCATTTTCAATCCAGTTGCTATAGACATTTTTGGCCTTATAAACTACGTCTTCAGGCAACAATTTTCCAGTTATTGTGCAACAAAACATGATAGAAATTGAAGTTTCTTAATGCAATATGCATAATGCATGCCAAAGTCACCCCACCATTTGGCATTATTAAAAAATTAAAATTAAAATTAATTGCTTATTAAATAGTAACATAGGTAAAATTGAGAGAATTAGATTTGCAAAACAATACATTTATCGGAGTTAAAGTCATTTTGTAATCATATTTCTGCAACTTATTAAAACCATCCAACATTTTCAGGTTATTTTTGTTTTACATTTTTAAGAAAAATAAATTTTAGTATATTTTATTTTCTTATTTTAACTAACTTAAGCTAGTGTGATCATATTTAAGTTCATTCAATTTTAAAAATTTACAAAGAAGTCGAAAAAAATTAAACAATTCCTTTATATTTAAACAATTTTTTCAAAAACTAACCATTCAAAAGCCAAAGTCACCCTACCAGGCTAAAGTCACCTGGGTTGACGGTAATCGTATTTTTCTCAAAAACGGCATCCTTTGGTGGAAAACCTTTTTTCAAGATTTGGTTATTAATGGTACCTCCAATAGAACTATTTTTTTAATTTTCGATTTTATTCAAAACGGTTTGACCCATTTAAATATTTTTTTTTATACAGAGGCTTCCAAAAACTGTTAATATTTTAAATTAAAAAAAATATTTTTGGATGTTTAAAAAATATTTCCAAATATTTGTTCGATAATCAAATATTTTGAAAGCTACACGATCGATCTTTATAAAACTATGTATTAAGGTAAATGTTTTTTAACACTTTCTAAGGTTTTTTAAGAAAGAATTGCACCTTCATGAAAAAGTAACGGTATCTTCCATAAAAATGTTAAAAATCCGTTTAGGAAAATATTTTTTATTAAAAACGGCTCCTACGATTTTTATAAAACTTTTTCTATAGACTAAAATTAGATTGATTTGCTACCATAAGATATAAATAATAAATATAATAGAACGTTTTCTTTAATTTTGAATTTTTTGAATATCGACTAAACAGATTTTAATTAATTTTTTTATATAAAAAAAAAATTGGTGGCACAACAGCTCATGGAGAAATAGGGCCTAGTGACTTACAACTCTCAACCATTCCTGTGTGCGTGTTGTTGGCAGGAATGGAGGGACCTACAATTTTTTGCCGAGTCCGAACGGCTACAGATGAGAAGTACTAGTTCATGACAAGAATACTCTTGGAGGATTTGTCAGTTCCTCGCAAGAGGCAGTACCTCGGAAAAACATTTCTGTTTTTAGGTGGCAACGTCTGGGAATCGAACCCAGGCCTTCAGCATGACAGTCCAACGCACTTTTTTCTTAAATACAAAATTCTAATAAAATTAAAAAATATTGCATATCAAAATTTTCAAAAAAAAAGTTTGAATCTTAAAAGAAAGGGTCAACATCTTTTTTTTTCAAAATTCGATATTTTTGAAATAGTTTTTATTTTTTTATTATTTTTTTTATTATTATAATAATAAAAAAAAAAACAGTTGACACATTTTTTTCAAATTTTATTTTTATATTTACTAAAATAAATGAGGTTTTCATAACAAAAGTTTTCTTAAAAATGTTTTAAGAATTTTGTATATAAAAATTATTTTTTAAATAAGCGCTTTAACGATTTAATTTTTTTTTGTCCATACAATCATATTCAATAAAGAACTAAGATGACGTTCTTTTTTTCATCTCAAACTCTTAACGAAGTTTTTTTTTAGCTTATTTAAATATCGTATTTTAAGCGTTTAAACATTTTTGTCTCATAATTTTACATAATTGCGAGTACCTGCAACCCAGTCGTGCATTTTATTTATTAATTCTGCTGGTACATATTCATCTAAGCATACTTTCTTTTTTGGAAATCTGAACGAACAGACAGACAGACAGAGTCAGGATTTCAATTTTTTCACCTTTAATATCATTGTATCTAAAAAGTTTCATGAAATATACCATAGAATAGAAGATGAAAGGCCCCCCAAAATGGGTCTTAAGAAATATCTGGCGAACGGTAACTTCTACAAAAAAAATGTCAAAGACTTAGTTGTAGTCATTTTGTTTAAATACGCTATTATTTCTGGGTCAGTTAAATAATTGCAGCCAAAAAAGAATCGCCTAGTTTCTATTAGAACCGGACATTTTCCTAGAAAACTGAAAAAAAATTTTCTTTCGCTCAGATTACACAGACTCCATAGGCCAGAAAGGTCCTCTCTATTCGGCATATAATTCAACTATAGAAACTCAGCATGAAGTCTTCATCATCGATTATGATGATAATGCTTTGCACTATTCTCATCTATTTCCTTGTACAGTTTCCTTGAACAGTTTTTGTAGAACTTTTTCAAACAAAGAGCTTTTAGATGGGCGTGCGCTTATCAATCGCATCAAACGCTGCTTTTAACTCGATAAAGAAACAAGAAAGAAACAGTCTCCTAGACTTCTCCACAAAATAATTTTTTCGTTTCTCTTTGAATATCTTATTTGTTTCCAGGTATTGATTTTTGCAGAATTCACTATCGTTTACACGGAGTGACTTCAGCCACGCAAATGACCTCTGTCTAGCACTCAAACACTCAACCTTATAGTATTATTTTATGATGTTTTTTGTATGAGTATTTTGTACGTTTGTAATTTTCGAAAAGAAACGTCAATTTCGCAAGGTTAATAAATTTACATTCAAAAAAAGGTTTTTAAAGCTTCATGACATGTTTAAAAGATGAGCCTCTTCAGTCTTTTTAAAGTAAATGCGGTCCTGTGTTGTGTCACATAAACAAAATGCCTTGCATTTATGTTTTTTCAAAGGTGGTGGGTGAATTGTGTGGCATGTTTGTTTGGAATTTCACTTCCAAATGAGCGCTCATGTCAAAACAAAGTTTATGGTATTCTTTGAAAATTCAAAGAAGTAAACAGCAACAAAAAAGAGTTTTGAACACAAAAAAAAAAAAAAAATCAGCGTAATATTTTAGAATTGCGAAAGTAAAAATAAAAAAACAAAAAATACAACAAAATTAAAAAAAAACAAAACAAATAAAAATTATTTTACATTCCCATCTCAGGGACCTCTATCCCTCTGCTCCTCCTTGTCGAGTCACTGTTGTTTGTTTTTTTTTGTTTCTTAAAAGTCTCACACACTTTTCAGTTATTCTTTTGGCAAAAACTCAGCTGCTGAAAAAAATCCTTCAACCGCAAAACACAAAACATGTGTCCATGGAGCCGTTGCAGTGCAGCATTGCATCCTGTTCTCAGTGTTGTTCCTACATCAGCATCAGAGTCTTTGCAAATATAATGTGTACAAAAATAATGACGATGTTGTCGTCGGTCGTCGGAATCGTAGCTTGAACCGCGCGAGCGACGACATTGATGTGGTTAAGGTGCATTGTGCTGATTCCAATGCTGATGACGCGCGCTTCCTTTTTTTTCTACCACTGTAACAAAAAATACTGTTTCTCTTTCTCTAACCACATAGGTACCTATGGACTTATACTACGACTACCAGAATCCAAATCCGAATCCCAAACGTAGTTGCTGTTATATTTTTAAAAGATTCGGTTGGCTTGGCAGCGTCAACCGCAGCGTGGCGGCCCTTTCGTCCGGTTACACCCCAACCCGGCAGTCACAATCACACAGTCAAAGTCAGCCCCAGTTTTGCAGTCGCAACCATAACATACCTAGGAGCATTTGTATAGAAAAGCCAAACGACACGACAAGTATCTACCTACTCCAAAAAACTCCAAAGTCACTTGCAGAAAGAGTTATCCTTGCCCTTTTTGGTATTCTGGTTATTCGGTTGGTTTCGCATGTCCTACGATTGCATTAGCAACCATCTTCCTTTTCCCAATCTAACCTGGAGCTGTATAAAGCTCGAGCTGGAGCGTTGTCGTCGTTTAGGTTTATGTTTATATATTTTATTTTGTTACACTATACACGTGCATTACGAACGTAATAGCAGGTTTTGGGTTGTTGATCTTCATACAAAAATGCAATCCCCCTTGCACTTCTGTTTCCCACACCCATCAGGGAAGAGTCGTCTTTTAGTTTGTGTCGTTGTTGTTGTCGTCGTCGTCGTCGTCGTTTGGTGAAATCGTGTTCACTGATTTCATCAAGTGGCAACAGAAGCAACATCACAAAGTGGTGGTGGATGCAATCGAATCAGGGTTGCCATAGAATATTTTTTCTTCTGTCGTTGATTGAAAAAGAATTTTGGAATTTACATTGTTGTGGGGTCAAAATCTCCACATTCGGCTAGATACAAGTTTATTCATTATCCAATTAAGGTTAGTGTGGGTCCAGATAGGAAAGAAAAATCAGATAGACCATGAGAGACCGGTCTCGAGAAGAATTTTTAAGAAATCGACGAACCATACATAATATGGCTTGAGACAAGGAGGAGTTCTAATACGTTTGCGTGTAGAAATGATTGATTGGCATTTCGCAACGTTTAGCTCAAAGCGATTTTTAAGATACAAAACTGAAAAACTGTCAGAATCTGGTATAAGGGAATAATGTTGAAAGAATGGTCTTTTTAAATAAGTAATCGGCAGACAGTGATAAAGAAGAATGTTTGTTTTAAAAATCATTTACAACAGGAATAAACATAAGTGAGCTTAGATGACTGCCTTGGGGACACCAAAAAGAAGGCAGCTAAAAAAGAGGTGGCAGATCGGAAATAAATGCTGCAATTACTGTTATAGGTTAAAGGAAATTAATTTTAACAAAGATTTTAACAACAACAATTAACAACAATTAAAACATATTGGTTTATGGAAAAATTGTATCGTTTTCGGTTTTAAAAGCTGACAGAGTGATTTTTCAAAAAACAACTGGTATTTTTTGTAAAAAAAATTATGTCTGATTTCAATTTAAGTTAAAATAAAATGAAAGTAATGGAATAAAAGACAATTTTTTGATTTGCTTTTTTTCTCTTATGATGATGATGACTGTACAATGTTAAGGAACAATCCAGATTGTGACATTAATTGGTTTGTTAGGCTTTGATCACTTGGTGTTAAGAACCAGTTCGATGCATTAATTTAAAAACTACCAGAAAATATTGAAAATACATTGATCTACCAATCTTTATACCAAGATTAGTCATGAAATCAATGTTTTCAAATGTCTACCAAAATATTTGAAAAAAAAGTTGTTTTGTTGCAGGTACTTTTTTTTATGGTTTAAATAATTAAATCTTCAAAATCTCACGTAATGGCGCTTCATTGAAATTTGAAAACTAACCTTGAAATTTGTATAGTCGTCATTATTTACTGATATCGTATCATTACTTATGGTTGCGCAATAAATTTACTTTTAAAAAATTCATTTGCAAATATAAATCTCAACACAAAAAATATAAAATTGTAGAACATTTGTATTTCATCTCGATATGACAACCTATCACAAAGATATGTACAAGTCTTCAAAAGACACTAATAAATATTGAAAAAAAAAATTTCCAATAATTCTTTTGTCTAGTGTTGATGGCGCTGAACACAAAAATTTTTACAATATTTTGCATTAAACTGAACAGTTTAATCTGATTACAGTAATTTTTCTAATAGTAAAATCTTTACGACTTTTATTGAAATGATACACTGTTTCGTATGTGTACTTTTGTTAAAGACTATAAAATTGGAAAATCCTTGTCTAATTTTTTAATTAAGATATGGTTCAAAAACATATTTGAACTCTTAGCCTCAATTATGAGTACTTAGGTATAGATTCTGTCTCTCACGTTATGTCACGCCGGTTGTAAAAGCATGTATTCCATCTTTTCTTGATTCGGTCTATTATCTATTTAAATTACACACACGTACAAAACAATAAAGTAGGTATAAATTATCAACAGATACCGCGGAAAAAACTCTGAGACAAAAAAAGGAGTAATTTTGAACCTACCTTTTTTTTAAGATAAGTTTAATGTAAATAAATTAAGCACTTCCAAAGCTCAAACCAAAAAAAAGAGGCAAAGTCAAAATAAATTTAACTTTATTTCAGAATGGAATGCTTAGATATAAAATTTTCACGTAAGACTTCGTTTAAAAAAAAAAAAAAAACAAAGTGTAAAGTAAAGATGTCCCTTCATTTCTCATGACACTTTGGAGTAATTCAATCGTTTTGTGTGCAACATTCGAGCGAATGAATCATTTTAAAACTTTGAGTTTTACAAAAAACCAAGAACTGTTAAAGGGCTACACGAAGTAGAGTTTTCAACTGAATGATCATTTGTTCCAAGTAGTGACAAATTGTATTTTCCTTTTATATCCCGATAATTGTGGGTATAAATTGTCTTCTTAGTACACAATATTTTGGAGAATGATTCCTGAAAACATTCTTTGAAAAATTGTTTATTAAGGCAATTTCTAAAAATATTGACTTTAAAAAAAATTAAATTAACGACTAGCTACGTCAGGCGTACTTACTCTTATGTTCAAAACGCTGGTGGTATAAGAAAATTATATGTAAGGATATGAAATATGATTATGAGAGAAAAATGTTAAAAATCATAAAATACGATATTTAAAATAACTTTAAAAAACTTATTTAAGAGTTTGAGATGAAAAAAGGGCGCTATCTTAGTTCTTTGAAGTAATATGATTTTATGGAATTTTTATTTTAATCTTGGAGCAGTTTTTTTTTTACAAATTTTTATTATATCAAACTCTTTTGTTGAAAATTTTGATACGAAATATTTTTTTTATTTTATTGATAGTGAGAACATTCAAAATTAAAAGTATGTGGTATTCTATAAGCAGTTGGTATAGTGTAATTTTTTATAATTTTTGGTAGTATATCACACTAATTTTAGCATACAGAAAATGTAAAATAAAAATCTTTAGAGTCGTAAAAATATGTTCCTAAGGGTTTTTTAGCATTCGTATTGACAGTGGGAGTGGGTCGAAATTCTTTCAAAATTCTGCTTTTAACAAAAATAAATCTGTTTTTCAAAATTCTGTTTTTTCCAGTTACCTATGTTTGACAAAATTCTGATTTTAAAAATTTAGTTTTTAAAAATTCTGTCATATTTACATTTAAAAAAAATAAAATTCCGCATATTCTGTTTTTTTCTCAAATACTTTGTTTTATTAACGAAAATAAACAAAAAGAGTTCAACTTTTCGTAAGCCATTTGTCTTATTTCCGGTTTGCACCATATCCAATTACAAATAATATTAACATTGACTTATTTTCTTTTCAAAATAAAACAAATGACCACCCTTCCACAACTTATCTTTTCATTTATTTTTATACTTTTATAGGTTATTGAAGCAGTAACTTTAAGTGCATAAATGGTGTAACCCACTTTTTTTTACAAAATTTATAACAAGATCGATGTTTTATAATACTGTGTTTAAACTCAACCAAAATCTGATTTTCCAGCAAATTTTTTTTGAGATTTTAAATTGATGGACCAGGATTTCATTGCAATCTAGAGTTTTCATTGAGATTTCGATGAAATTTTCATGAAATCTTTTCCATCTATTAAAAATATCAAAAAACGAATTTCGTTTTGGTGGGAACGTACCGTAATATTACTAAATTTGAAATTGAAGTAGGTCATACTTTTAAAAAACTAAGATGTTAAGAATTTACAATGGAACCTATCTAAGACGGATCTTGACGAATCTAAAAAAAAACAGCTAAACCACTTTTTTACAAAATAAAAGAAATTTTTTCTATAAAAAATTGATTTACAAAATTCTATGAATTTTGTAAGACAGAATTTTGAAAGCAGAATTTTGGAAAGCAGAATTTTGGGAAAAGAATTTTGACCCTGCCAGAATTTCGAACCCAACCCATATTGAAGGTACCTACTATTATTTTTCATACAAACAATTTCTTTTCTTAAAATACTTTAATGAGTATAAAAAAACCCTTAAACACCAAACTTGTAAAAACTGTGTTCAAAATATTTGATTTTCAAAACAATTTGAAAAATTGTTTTCAAAATATTTGATTTTCAAAAAATTTAAATCCATACAAAATTTTTCGGAAAATTTTGATAAGATGAAATAAATATATTATTAAATATTATTAAATATTGAAATCAAAAATACCAATTTGAAGTAAATCGAAATAAAAAAATTTCTCTTTGAAAAATGGTTTCAAACCTTTTAGCTTTTACCAAAATAAAAAAAAAAAAGTAGAATTTTCTTAAGAAAAGTGTAGGAGCCGTTTTTGAGAAAAATGAAATTTTGGAAAATTGATAAAAAAAATTATGCTGCAGATTCCGTTATTTTTAGTTCTAGAAAAAATGAAAAAAAAAACGTGTGGGCAGAATCCTCACAAAACACTATGCACCTACCAAGTTTTTTTACGAATGTATAGGTAACTTGCCATATAAGATCGCAATTAAAAATTAATCAGCGAAAGTGCATATAATATTTGTAAAAGCTAATATTATAGTTTTTGGTTGGTTTCTCAATAAAATTGTTTAACTGAATAGTTTGGAGAAATTAATTTTCAAAGTCAACATATAAGAATTTAAGAATTTAATGTTTATTTTTATTTTAATATTCAATGCTCATATTAATTTTAGGTAAACAACCAAAAATTAGATGTAAAATTCTTCTTATTTTTTAATAAATTAAAACAAAAAATAAGAAGGGAAGCCACTTTTTCAAAAAAAAAGGGTTAGACAATAATACTAAATGTTTTCATCTTTCTTTCTGTCTGTACCTTGATCTACAGCCTTAACAGCTAGAGCGATTTTTTTTCAAGTTCCGAACTTAACGTTTTTTTTTTGTATTTCTCCAGAGAATAAATTGAAATTTTTGTTTTAGCTCAAAAAATAACGGTACTTGTCATACAACCGCTAAGGAGAAGCTTATTTATCTAAAAAAAATCAGTAGATTACTGTTGATAAATTGTACTTAGTATTGAAAAAAAAAATCCAAAAACCGTTATGGACCGCTGGCCTCTAACGGTTTTCTTGATTAACGACTTTCTCCTTTAGGGCTCACGTGTCAGTAAAATTGCATATTAAAATTAATATTTTTTTTTGGATTTAAAATTTTTTTTGTGAAAACTCAATATTTCAAAAACGCGTTAAAGAATATTTTTGAAATTAGTAAGTTAATAAATGTGTTTTTATACAAACTCAAAATTGACATAACAAAACTTTTTTTTAAATGTTACCAACATTTTATAAATATATAAAATTGGTTTTACAAAAAACCGCTCTAACGATAAATTTTTGTTTTGTATTATCTATATTCATTTTTTTTTTAAAGTTATTAATAGCATACTTCTTCTTGAGCTCTAAGTAAGCTTTCTTATCGCTTATACAGTTGAAATAACTACACATGTAAATGCTTTTATATTTAACATTTTTTTTTTTAAATTACTTTTGTTTTTTAAAAGTTCTTTATTCCAAGCAACTTGAACATAAGAACTTGCGATCCAGCTGTGCATTTGATTTTTTTGCATATTAAGCCAAGGAAATCAATCACGAACTATTAGACACCCTGTTTGTATATGTTTAAGTGTGGCGCTTATTTTTGAAATATTTGAGTTTCTTTCGTCCCCCATAGAAGTATTCGAGGGAATTAAAAAAAATATCTGTGTTAAATTTTATTAAAATTGGTTGACTTTAACAAGTGACGGACGGCAATCACTTAAAATTTCCCATACAAAATGCATGGAGATTCTCAATCTTTTATTCAAAATTTCAGTAAAAGTGTTAAAGTGGATGTGAAAACCTTTAAACTTGGTTTACATATTAAGTCTTCTTGTTCTCGTGAAATTTACTACAATTTTTTACAGATTTTCACAAATCGTCACAAATTTCTGTTTGTTAACTCAAAAAAGTTGCATGGAGAGAGCAAATAATTTCCCCTCCGTTGGAAAACCGAATTCCTGCTACAAAAATCTCTGTGACAAAGTGTTACAATTTCTTTAAAAAACCGTGGTGAGCATTTATATCACAGCGTTGCCACTAATCGGAAAATTTTCCGAATTAGTAAAAAAAATGGAGTATATTCAATTTTCTTACAGAAGATCAGCAATTTTTACTTTATTTTCAAATAAGAAGAACAAAAGAAATTAAAAAGAACGTCATTAAATTAATAATTAGATCACGATTATTATAAAAGAAAGCCAATAGCCGGAAGCAGTAAGAATATAATTAAAAAATTAATGGACTGAATTTTGATGAATGGTAATTTTTTTCCCGAAAAATAAAAGTGCAGTAGACTCGATTTAAAAGCAGTAGAATTGTTTACAAAAAAAAAACGCATTAGATCTATTGAAATCATGGCAAATTGGCAACGCCGTTTATACACAAAAATGACGTTTCTAACAAAAAGTGGTGCAGTTCATTGTTCACTGCGTTTGTTAACTTTTTTTTTTTTAAATTTTCCCAACTCTGATAGAATTTTCCCGTCTTTTAAAAATTTGACAGGTTTTACACTTTTTTTTTGGAAAATGATACCATACAAACCCAATAGGTACAATAAGAAGTAACCAAATCAAAGTCAATTATGTTTTGAACAACCTGGCAACCTTGAATCAAAAAACCTTTAGCATCTCTGATTTAAGATTCATTAAAAGAATGAGAAGAACAAAAGAAAAGAACCAGCTATAGGTAGGTATATAGATGCTGCGAAGAGGAACTGTTGTTTTTTTTTTTTTTAAGTAGTTTTGCACTACTTCTTATCAGATTTGTCGCACTGTATAAATCTGGCTGTGAGCTGTGCTGTGACTGTGATGCTGTGCTAGTGGTTCGGTCGTATCTCTCCCTCTCTCTATGATGCTTCGATGGTACTTGCATCTGCACGATTTTCCATTCTCTCTATATGTTTGTTGTGTCTTTGATTTTTCTCCTTTCGGCGTGGTGCGGCGTCCATCCGTTGTCGTGCGTCGCGTCGGCTGCTTCCCTCTTTCCTATCAATCCACTTCTTGTCTGTCCTCATTGTGTATCAAAAAAATAATAAAAAAAAATTAAACACAGAGCTTCAAGTGGAATGCAATTGCTTTGATAGCAAAAACGTGTTGTATTTTTATAAAATTTATATTTAAAGTATACTTTCCATGTTTTTTGTTTTTGCATTTAAGTAATATTACAAAAGTATATTTCTTTGAATCGAATGCAGGGATTTTTAATTTATTATTTAATATTCTTAGTTAATATTTCAACGTCAATATAATGTTCAAAAATTAATACAATTTTAAGAGATAAGGTAAATAAATGTATTTGTCCTTAAATGGTAAGTTTAGTATGCGAACCTATCTATTTACCGAAATATTTACTTTGATCTAGCAACCTATTTTTTATATATTTTTTCCAATTATCTCATAGTGTTTGTCTTCTTTAAAAGTTCATTGTTTCTAATTCATTTCATTCTATCTAAAAAGATGCCATCATCTATGCCTTCATTGTTTAAGCTTAAATAAAAGCCTAACCTCTATGTGAATCTGAATACCTTTCTAATAAAAGTAAATAATGTAATTAAATATTCCACCTGATAAAAAAAAATATAAATATCGTTCATTCATTAGTTTCTTCAAAATGAAAAACCAAAACTTACAAAATTAGGTCGGCATCATCATTAGATAAATTATTCCAAAAAAAAAAAAATGTATAAATTTTCCTTAATCGAAGTTAAGTAACTTACCTACCTACATATGTATATGCTTACCTCCTGGGGCTCTTGTCTTAAATTTCTATACAACTCGTTTCCAATTTAGATTACATCACTCATGTTTATAACAAAGGTAGGTAGACACAAAACCTCACTAAATACTTCCTTTCTATCGGTTTTTATTTATGTTCAAGATGATGTTGACTCTAGCAACTTGAGACTTCACAATAAACAAAATGTTGACCTCACGATTTTGTAATTATTTTTTACAAGTTAGATAAAAAAGAAACTAATATAACAAAAAAAAAAAACGTTATAAACAAAAACATGACTTAAATTTTTTGCTGATTAAAGATACACTCTGAATGTTTTAAACGTCAACATCTTGAGAAAATCTTCAACTCAACATCAAGCGTCTCTTTAAATGGAAGGAAGGAATCTATACTAAGAAGGAATTTACGTACATGGTGAGATATAGGCTGACATTCAAGAAGATACATGAGATTAGATTTTTTAGAATCACTTGAAGTTCTTCTAAAAACACCTACAGGATAAGACACACGCAATGCAGCCAAAGAGATACCTCTTTGCGCACTTGACTCGTATTTCTAAGAATTTCAAATCTAAAGATAGTAGTTGTAACATAAGTGTTGCTTTGCTACTTTAAGTGAAATACTTAACCAGACAAAATAGACAGCCTAAGAAGGAGAAGGCGGATACAAACACTCTTGAAAAATATATAAACGATCTCGCCGATCGATGGGTTAATAATATACATATAGACATAGAAGAATTCAGATTCTTGTTTGAGTTAAAGTAGTCTACTTTTGTTTTTTCTTTTGTTAAGTATATTTTGTTTGTACCTATCGGATAATGCGCTGAATGTTTTATTATTGTCTATTATTATTATTACCTTCATGATAATAATGCTTAATGGAAGCATTTAAGTGAAATAATTGTATAAATATGAAATTTTAATACCTGAGAAAAGTTTTGCATTTTGATAAAATTTGAAATAAAAATAAAGGGTTTTTCAACAGGGACGCTACAAAAGTAGAGCGACAGGGACAGCAAACGACGCCATATTTCTTGCCATTCTCTTGGCATTTCTCTTCAGTAAGGTTTGCCATTTCATGATGAAAAGATATACGAGCCAACAACGAGTCGAAATTATTAAAATTTCCTACCGAAATTCGGAGTCATAATCGTCCTAGCAGATCAACAATTGAGCGTCTAGTGGAAAAATTTGAATCCACAGGCACAAAATGCTCCCGTGCCAGTGAGAGAAAGAAGTGCCCGTAGTGTCGAGAATATTGCTGCCGCTGAGGCTTCAGTTGCAGAAAGTCCAAATGTGTCTCTCACACGTCGTTCTCAAGCGTTGGGCATCTCTGTGACGTCGTTGTGGCAAATTTTGAGAAAAGATCTTGGCCTACATCCTTACAAGATTAAATTGACGCAAGAACTGAAGCCGCTTGACCACCAGAAGCGTCGTATGTTCGTGAATTGGGCTGAGCAACAACTTGAAAATGATTAGGATTTTCATCGAAAAATCATCTTCAGCGATTAGGCTCATTTCTGGCTGAATGGCTTCGTCAATAAACAAAATATGCGGTATTGGTCAGGCAGTAATTCACACGTACTCCATGAGTCATCATTGCATCCCGAAAAAATTACGACGGTTTGGTGTGGTTTATGGGCCGGCGGCGTCATTGGGCCGTACTTCTTCCATGATGATCAAGACCGGCACGTTACTGTGAATGGGGATCGCTACCGTTCAATGATAACCGAATATTTTTGAACCCAATCGGATGATATGGATTTGGAGGACATACGGTTCCAACAGGATGGCGCCACAAGCCACACAGCGAATGTCACCAGATACATAGTAGGAAAAATGGTCTCGCAATATTCACGTTGGTAAATTTTCTTGTTTAATGATTTTTTTAAAGGAACCAAAATCAGCTGTGTTCACTTGGTCCGCAAAAGTGTTCAATTTTTTGTTTATTTTTGGAAAAGATGACCATTTAAATGACCACTTTTGACCACCGTTTAATTTTTTTTGACCACCCCAAGTTTTCGAGAAAATCGAATTTCAAAAATGGTGAGCCAAAAGAACACACGTACAGCACTCTCACAAGGGGAGACCGAAAAAATTACAGAAATCGAAACTATTGGGGACTATAATACTACATACAACAATTCTAAGTAAAACAATTTTAAAACTCATAAATTACGAGTTTCACAATTACGAAAACGGTTTGTAGCTTAGCTTTTGTGCTGGCAACAATAGGATTAAAAGTGCGAAACAACAGACATTTAAAATTGGAAATCAATGATTCCTATTGGTCAAGTATAAATATGAATAAATATTAATAATGGAGTCGCAAGTAGGGATAAATTTATAAGAACACGGGGTCGTAGTTAGACATTAAAAGGAATGCCAGGAAGCTTAAAATGTCCGGTGGTGATTGCTATAAGCTAGACCAACGCATTGCTTAGGATGATAAATAGGTAAATATTGTTGACAGGACCACAAGGTGGACAATGTCAACTTGGAAGTTTTCAAAATTGTTTTTAACACATACCTTATATTGGTTTTTCTTGAAATTTGAAGGTGGATAGGCATCAAATGGCTCTAAATAGAAACAAAAATTATCTTAATTTTTATTTATTCTCAGGTAAGAAAAAACTTGTTTGGGAGGGGGGTCTCTTTCCCATCGTTCAGGCAGGAGAGGTAAATTGCAAAAAATTTTACTCAAAATAGAAAAAAACTATTTTGATAAACATTGCTACGCTATAGCTTTTTTTAAAGCCCTTTCTCCCCCTCCCCCAATTTTCGATATTATTTACCATTAACCAGTCAGTGAGGTTCCTTTTTTTCATTTCAAACTCTCTAAGAACTTGATTGATCTAATTTAATTATAGTATTTCATTCTTTAAACATTTGCCTCTCATGTCCTTACACAGCGCCGTTCCTAGCCCAGAGAGCACCTGGGGCGAGCTTAAATATGCCACCTTTCTTGCTACAATTTATATAGGGTTTATTAAAAAATCAAATAATATATCGTGTCACCGTATTTAGACACCAGTTATAACTATCATTGAAGCTCATCATTGAAAATTTTGTTCCTTAGTTTAAAAATACTTATTAGGTCTTGAGCTTTATATGTTCATCAAAATAATAGATGATTTTGCTTTCTAAACGTCTCAAAAACAATTACTAAAATTTTCAATGATGTGTTTCAATGTTAGCTTAAACTGGCACCTAATACCAAATATTGACCTTTTGAAATCTCGACTCGACAAAAAGGCAGTTGCGTTGAAAATAAGTCGAGAACAGGATCGACTTTTAGTGACTCGTCGAAATTTGTCTCTAACACTTGACGGTGATCACTGGTGCGGGGAGGTGCGGTCCAAATTTGTTTCCAAAAACTGTGTCTACGCCATGTATAGACTAATCCTTAAATCTTTCTGGAGTTCACTCTTTGAGAAGCACTCCTTAAACGTTCTTTGGGACAGTGGAAAGACTTGATTTATTTAAAATTTAGTGCAGATAGTTTCAATTCTTGAACACCTTTGGTGCTCAAGAACCATAGGTAATTATCTGCTGTATGCGACTTTACGTTTTTGGGTTACCTTTCATTCCGCAGCACAGAAATCTTTCTCTTGATGCAGCACAGAAATACTTGCCAAAATCCGGACTCACTCTAGAAAAAAGTGTTATAGGTAAAATTTTAGGCACTCGCAAGTTTTCTTCATGACCATCGTGATGACATCAGACCGTGAAAAAGGCCATAATATTTCCAAGAGAACAATATACTGAGCTATAAATTTTAATTGAAAGGTGGGAAAGAACAAAAAGATGCTAGTTTAAAGTTGGAAGAGATATAAGGTAGGATACATTTTACACTGAACTTGGTCATCGATCTAGGCCATAGAAGACATTTCGTCAGTTTTCTCAGCCCTTCAACTGAAAATATTGCTGTATTAAACGGAGGAAGAACTGCGTGCTGTTGCTCCAATGCTTCCTTTTACATTAACAGGACTAACAGACAAAACCTTTTGTGTTTCTTCATCTTTACAATAATACTAGATTTGACTTAAAGTTAATTTCGAGCTTTAAATCAAATCAAACAATTATAGCCTTTTTTTTAAATTATAAATTCAAAACTTGGCCTATAGAGAAAAAGTTATACATTGTGTATAGGTATATTAGGGTGGTCCTTAAATTAGACGTAGTCTTGGATAACCCTCATTCGATTCAAAAGATTGAAAAAAAATGATCCTAATTTTTTTTAGATTTTTATTTCACCCCCCTGGTCACCCTGTTTTTACTTTAAGGTACTAGCTATGGATAAAGGATTATTCTTATATCACTCGAAAATAGATCAGAATATATAGATTAGATTCAGGCGAGAAAAAAAAATGTATCGGAGGGTGGGTCTATTTCCCCTCCTTCAGGCAGGAGGCGTAATTTTCTGGAAATTTGGCTAAGAACAGAAAAAAAATTATGTTAAAAAAACGGGAACTCTTACAATTTCACGATTTAGCTTTTTTTAAAGCCATAATTCCATTCTATAATATGCTTCCTAAATAAAGTTTTTTTCTGAATAATTAAAATAATTTTAATATTAAAAAATTCGAATTTTTTTTTTAATTTTTAAGTTTGAAAATTATTTTTTTCAAAAACTATTTGCAAAAAAAAACTTCATTTGAAAAGCATATTATGGAATGGAATTGTGGCTTTGTTAAAAAAATGTTAAGCTAAAAAGTTAAAGTGTGGCATTGTTAGTGTCCCGGTTTTTTTTTTAAATAATTTTTTTCTGTTTTGGGCCAAATTTTAAGAAAATTACCCTTCCCGGCTAAACGGGGGAAAGTAGACCTCCCCTCCGACACTATTTTTTTCTCGTCCTAATCTAATCTATACCCTCAGATTGTTTTGTTCGTGTCTTATAAGAATCGCCCTTACCCCATAATTAGTACCTTTAAGTGAAAATAGGGTGACCAGGGGGCTGAAATAAAAATCTGAAAAAATTAGGAAAAAAAATGTTTCTATTAGAAGAGCCATTTGATGCCTATCCATCTCAGAATTTCAAAAAAAACCCAATATAAAGACCACCCTAATGTACATACATATTTGACATAAATTCAGGTGCATAAACTAAAAATATCTTGATTGATTAAGATTAAAATAAAGTTACATATGTACATACATAGGTGTTTTGTTTATTTCAATTTAATTAAATAACAGCAGAGTTATAAAAGATATTAAATCTCTATTAAGAATTAGAATAGATATTAAAAACCCACAAAATATGTATATATGAACTGCCAATTTTAATAAATTAGTTTCACATAGCTTATCCGTCAGCTGCTTAATCACTTTATAGCCGTGGTAAATTGGTAATATTTTAAATTTACATTTTAAAAACAAAACATGAATTAACTGCCTATCTAATAATTTGCACAGTGGGATACTTCTAGAGAAACAAGTTTAAGATACAAATTAATTTTGTGGACCTCCTATGGTTTGTCAGTGTTAAGCAGAACATCTTATTTGCTGTATATAGAGATGGAGACACCCCATATAAAGGCGTGATATGAATAATATATAATTGTTTGGACCTTATCTCAAAAGACATCTGATTTCATTATTCAATAATTTTTTTTTATCGAAAAAATTTTGAAGGCAGTGCCAAGAAAAAAAAAAAGGGTGCACCTTTAAACAAGATCATCATCAACCTATTTAAGAAGACAACATATCGGATGTCAAATGTGGGTAAAATTTTCTGGACCTAACCAGATACGGGTCGAATCTTTTTGGATAGATGTGAAAATGAAAACTATTGTCAGAGAGGGCTTATAAATGAAGATGAGAAGAGACACTCTACAACACACGACGACGACCTGAAAATATTTTCTATATAAATCAAATGATGGGCGTGCATAATGCTCATGTCTCATGTGAATGTTAAAGGGTTTTTGTGTGGCGACAGAACGGTCGGAAGGTTTGGTCGGTTCGGTGATGGTGGTGGTGGTTCCAATGAATTTGGATTTATTTAAATTTTCCATTTTAGATTTATTGTGTGAGTAAATTTGGCAGATAGTCATCTTGAACTCCGATTTTGTTAAAGAACACAGACAACAGAGGTGAATTTTGTTTTCTGTGAACGTTGATTTGTATTTATCAGATTTTTGTTTGTATTTTTATTTGAATTTATTTACGAATTTCTGTCGAATCAATGTCATTGGAAAATTTTAATTGGAAATCCCAGAAGTGATATATGGAATTTAATCTAAAGCAATATTAATATTTTAGGAAATGAGTATTGATGACTTTCATGATTAAATCTGTTGTCAAGTTTTGAAATGACTTTTCAAAATTTATTTTTCAGTTCAGTTGATCGACAAAGGGGTTAAGTCCGCCTAGCTTCATTTTATTTAAATAATTCAATTTCTTGGTTACAATATTGATTAACAAAAAGTGCTGAGAGTACATTTTTACTAACCACCAACACCACCTCCTCCGCTAAGAACTAAGAACCCTCTTTAAGACAAATTGAAATTATTTTTAAGGTGCATTCTTTCTTACAAATATAAGACGATGAGAGAGGCTTGAAAGCAATTACTATGTCTTGTTCCTTATTATGTCTATGCCTTCTTCCTGGATTAACCCTTATGTGTATGAAGATATTTTTTTTATATATATTTCATTTACATTTTGGATTATGGCCAGGATTATGAAAATATGTTTCTGTCTCTATGGGATCCTTTAATATAACGTGTCTTCTCGCAACCAACCAAGTTAACCAATATTACAAGAACTTTATGCGGCAAAGACAACACATAAATGCCATCCGTGTCCATCATTGTATGCGAATATCCTTCTGGAACTTAATTGGACATGAAGATGTCCACATTCAAATAGTGTCCGATATCTACTTACTCATTTCATATATGTAGATACATACATAATCTAAAACATGGAATGGGTGTTTTTAGATGCGAAAGATTCTTCTCTGCATTTGGTGTGAGGCAAAATAATAAACAGGATAAAAGGGGAAACGAAAGATCGGACATGCCAGGACTGAAGCGTGTGTTGTGGTTTTTTTGTGGCTTGTTCTCATGTAACTGGATGAGGAGATGCATATGGCTATGGCTACAAACATGTAGAATAATATATCTAGTTGGATTTAATATTAGATGGTCAAGACAAATTCTTGCAATCTATATACATATGAACATGCTCAATGGTTGACCATTGAAATGATGCCGATATACCCATAAGGATATGAACATAGAATATTGTTCGTTGCTGATGGGAATGTGGGATGTTCGGAACATTGTTGCAACAGATGCTACCATTAATTGGAGAGTTTTTGCCATATATGGGGCATTTGGTTTTTTTTGTTGTTAAAGTTGCATTACTTGTTATGGGTGAAAGTTTTATTTTCACTTTTTTTTTAATAGCTTGGTAGGTTTTTTTTTTAAAGCGGAAAAAAGGAGTTGTAAGTAAATTATTGAATTCACTACATGGTACAAGAGCTATTCAGAATTCATTTCTTAGTTCTAAAACAAAATCCTGGTGCTAAGCTTACAAATTATTTGAAACAAGTTGCTTTATTTTTTAGTTTTCAAATAAAAAGAACTTGATTTTTTTTAAAGCCAACAAAAAATTTGAAAAATTCGTAAAAACGTACAAAATATCGTAGGTGCGAAGGTAAGTTATGAAATTAAGATTGTACCAAGTCAGACGTTTAGTTACAAAAATTTTATTCCTCATACTTTAATAGTCTTCCTTTTCATTTTTGTTTAAACTCTCAATTTCGAATGCATAACTGACCAAGTTATTCTGAGATTGCCATATTATGTGGACAAAACTAGGACGCAGAGGAACGCCAAAGCAATATAATAATCCTAAGACGGTTGAAATGGTTAAGAGAATTGATTTAAAACTACTAAAAAACATTGATTTTTTTTTTTTTAAATAAATTTATTCATAATAATCTAATAGGTCGGTATAAACCTACCTATTAGATAATTTAATTTTTTAATTTTTAATGTTATTATGTTGGTATTTGATTTTGATCAAACGTCCAGAGTCTGTTCGGTTGAAACCTAAGCGGCTGCGTCGATTTTCTGCAAACTTAATAGAAACAACTACATTAATCCTTGACCAGTGAAGAAGTAAATAGTTGTGTACACTCATATCAAAAAAAATGTGGCATGTATCGGTGATGAGTTTTTGTCCAGTTTTCTAAGATGAGTACAATTTATATGCATTCATTACATAAATATGATTTTAGTCTACCTTTTCCAGACATACATTTATGTCGGTTATTACACGGTTAAAAAACCTGGGGTGTTTTTCAATACAACTTTTGCATTACAGCCGCGCGTGTGGTTTTAATACAAAAAGTAATAAAATTCAATACAAATAGTATTTAAATATCGGTATGCGTTTATTTTTAAGACAAGAGTATTAAAATCTAATACAATTTGTATTGAAACAGGAAGCCTCCTTTTCTAATTCCATACCTAATATTAAAGTTTAATAAACATTTTATTAAAACAGCTGCAAAACAAACGTGGCAAATCTTTTTCTACTCAATAATAAAGGGTTTTTCAAACGGGACGCTACAAAAGTAGAGAGACAGGAATAGCAAACGACGCCATATTTCTTGCCGTTCTTCTGACATTTCTCTTCAGTAAGGTTTGCCATTTTATGATGAAAAGATATACGAGCCAACAACGAGTCGAAATTATTAAAATTTACTACCGAAATTCGGAGTTAGTGGCCTCAATGTTAAGAGCTCTACGTCCAATTTATGGTCGTCATAATCGTTCTAGCAGATCAACAATTGAACGTCTAGTGGAAAAATTTCACATTACAAAATGTTCCCGTGGCAGTGAGACAAAGAAGTGCCCGTAGTGTCGAGAATATTGCTGCCGCTGAGGCTTCAGTTGCAGAAAGCCCAAATGTGTCTCTCACACGTCGTTCTCAAGCGTTAGGCATCTCTGTGACGTCGTTGTGGTGAATTTTGCAAAAAGATCTTGGCCTACATCCTTACAAGATTAAATTGACGCAAGAACTGAAGCCGCTTGACCACCAGAAGCGTCGTAGGTTCGTGAATTGGGCTGAGCAACAACTTGAAAATGATTCGGATTTTCATCGAAAAATCATCTTCAGCGATGAGGCTCATTTCTGGCTGAATGGCTTCGTCAATAAACAAAATATGCGGTATTGGTCAGGCAACAATTCACACGTGCTCCATGAGTCATCATTGCATTACGAAAATATTACGGTTTGGTGTGGTTTATGGGCCGGCGGCGTCATTGGGCCGTACTTCTTCCGTAATGATCAAGACCGGCACGTTACTGTGAATGGGGATCGCTACCGTTCAATGATAACCGAATATTTTTGGCTCCAATTGGATGATATAGACTTGGAGGACATGTGGTTCCAACAGGACGGCGCCACAAGCCACACAGCGAATGTCACAATCAATTTATTGGAAACCAAGTTTGGAGAACGTATTTTCATATAATTTATGAGGAGAGGAACTTATTTTAATCAGTATTCACAGTCGTACGTCAGGTGCTATGGGTCAGGTCCCTACTAACTATGTACAACCGGAAATAGTTACAAATATCTGTTGGAATGAGTACATCTAAATATGAGCGGCTATTGTTGAACTAATGTACCTTGATTTTAACAACAGATAATAGATAACTAACCTATGTGCTTACACATCCAGGTTAGCTAGAATCGAAAACCGTGAACATTTGTCATAGCCACCCAATTCACCGGACTTAAACAGTATCCAAAATTTTTGGGCGTGGCTATATCCAATATTTCATGAGGCTGGTAAAAAGTTTGAAGATAGAAAACGCCTTAATCGAAGCTATCGGCATGCTCATTATTTACTGACAAAAAACATAATAAATAAGTGTTTAAAAAAAAGTAATATTTTTGTTAATTTTCCAAATGATTCCTTGAGCCTCAATCAGTAGCGCAATTTTCAAACCAATTTTTTCAGATATGAATGAACTTCTGAAATTCCTATTTTAGAATGTGAGAATTTTTTTTTTACAATCAAAAAGTATTGTTATTCCTTAAATAAAGGTCCAAGCACCCATTTATGTATCTTTCCGTAGAACATGTAAAAGACCATTCGTTTTATCCATTTATTCATGTTGTTTAAAATATTTGTCACCCAATAAAGCTATTGTTATACATGAGCTGTTATAGATATATAACGCAACCATCCTGCTGAACACAGACCTCATCCTCTTCCATGGAATAAATTACATTCCAAAATAAAACATTAAAGTGGTTGTACCAGCATCTTTTTCGAACAAAACAAATATGGCTCCATGGCATCAATGCTAGTTTTTTTTTTGGATTTTTGGACCCATTGATAACTTTTTTTATTCCCTTTTGGAAATGATTTCTGAATAATTTTGTGTGACCCATAATCAGCGATATTTGCTAATATGACACCACAAATTTATAAGGTACCTGAGCCACAACTTTGAAAAAGTCTGATGCATTGATACTTACCAACAATTTTTTTAAATTAAAATTAAATGTTTTAATTAATATTATATGAGCCAAAAACCTTACCAATTCCAGTAGCATTTAGTTTATTAAAAAAGATCAAAACAATTTTTAATTCATTGAATCCATTATACCAATAACATTCAAATCATTTAATCTAATGAAACCCGCCATAGCATTCAATACTTTCTCAACCTCAAAAGTTTATAATTATAATATTTCTACCTACTAATATAGCATCGCCAATATAATTAAAATCCTTGCTAAAGGATGAGCTGAGCATACAATAATTATTTACGGAAGGGTGGTACCTATAGTAAAATAATTCGTTTAAAAGCATATAGTCCAAGTTTTCCAAAGTAAGGGTTGAAAAATTAGGCACAACGAAGAAAAAGAATAGTAGCCCCTTCCCTTTTGTTCTCAAATTCAATTAATTTTTGGCAGAATCTTAAACATATTCCTCGTTTTTAAGGTTTTTTGCTTTCTTCATCAGCCGTTGCCGTCTTCTCTTCTTCTAAATTAAATGCGATAAAGTCAAGAAACAAAATGAAGAAACGACGAAAAAAGAGAGCTTATCTATTATGTACCTACCTTCAGCCACCACCGTTTCGTCACTGCTGTTGTTGACTACCATTTTCCTACCCGAAAATTTTAATCATCAATTCGAATGTGAGTTGGGTTTCAATTTGTCCATTAATATTAGATAAATGCACACGTTTCAATGGCATTTATACCGGATGAATCCACCTGCTTTTGAAATTAAGCAGTTGAAATATAATATGTAGGTGGTATACACACGATATGATTTTTTGTTGTTGTTTCCTTTACATTTGTGTATAGAACAAAAACTTAGGGTTGCAGTTAATTTATGCAGCAATGCTGATAAGATCCTTTGTCGGTAAAAGAAAAAAAAATAGTTAAAGGGACTTAAAGAGAGAAATCATCAAAGCCATTGATAGGGAAATTAACACTTTTATAAAGGGAGGGCAAGGTTAGCAGACAAAATATAGTAAAGCTGCATATTATCTTTGAGAAGAACGTCTACTTGGTTTATACAGAGCAGGTAGTTTAACATTTTTTTTCAACGTAAAAATGAAACGTATATGTAGATATTCACGAATTACTGCCACAATTAAGAAAAAACCTGTTGCAAAATTATATGTAAAAATCACCATTTGAAGGCAAAACCCAAAAGAGATGTAAAAGATTGCAATCTTTTGCGAATGAAATCTTTAGATACTTCAATAAAAGATTGCATTCTTTAGATTCTTTTTTAAGAAAAAAATGCAGTCACCATTCTTTTTTCGTTAAAAAGATTGCAATCTTTTTTGCTTCCAATCTTTTGTCACCATCAACTTTTTTTTCCCTGGGTAGGTGCAAAACCTGCACATGCATAAGGCTCTATGAGGACTGAACAACGCGTGCTCATAGGTTTGTGATATTCTTACTACATTAAAACAACCTCCACTTCCTCCAATTCTATTGCAACTAAGTTGAAACTTATCAAGCAATTTATTTTTAACGAAGTTAGGTAACGTGTTGCAGGTTAATTTCTGGTTAAAGTTCCTGCTTATTCCACGATCTTAAAGCGGTTTTTTTGTTCACCGCACCAAGTCGGGAAGGCGCGGCGTGCTATATTCGACTCGTCAAGAATATCAATAGTCGTTGAATTATCGTTTTCTAAAAGCCGATTTCTATATTTTCGCGCGAAACTTTTTATTTTGTCCCAAACCGTAGGAATCCCGAGAGTAGGAGTCCCATAAGTCAAAACAGGTTTAAGTACCCGCCTGTATAAAATCAATTTATTTTCAATACAAAGCTTTGAATATTTACCGAATAGCTTGTTCATATCTCTTTATCGGCGTCCATTTTAATTTTGTCTCTAGAATCATTCCGAGAAACTTTGCTTCATTTGAAATGGAACACGAGCGGTTATAAAAAAAGACGGGTAATATATTTATTTTTTCTTTCGTAAAGTCCACGTGGTCTGACTTTTGTTCATTAAGCGTTATATTGTTTTTGTCCACTCATTAACATTATTTAGAGCATTTTGTAATTTAATTAGAGCTTCGCTAATCGTTTTGCCTACTGCTAGTATTGCAGTATCATCAGCAAACGTGGCTACGATAGTGTCTTATGTCTGTGGTATATCGCGTGTAAATAAAAGGTACAGAACTTGACCTAGGTTAGTTTAGGTTGGCCGCTTCATCTCACTCGGATCTCGTTGGATCCATTAAGCTCCCCAGGGTAATGGTGAGAAGTGAGGAGGGATAGGGAAGACGTTAAGGGGAAGTTTGAAGTGCGGGGGGCTTCTCTGAACCATCCTGAGTTCTGAATGAATTTTAGGATGTTTTTTGGTGGCAAGACAGAGGTGTCACCCAGTTCGTCGAATTCTCCTAGGGCTTCTTTTCTGGTTCTAGCTAGGCTGAGGTATTCACACAAGAAGTGAGAGGAGCCCTCCTCCACCTCTTCATCATGACACCCTCTACATAAATCCGATGAGCTGATGCCCAATCTGTTCATATGGGTTTTCATTGACATCTGTGAAGTTAGCAGGGCAGCTTTCACCTACGCAAATGGGACCTTGACAGGAATTTGCAGTTTTTTTTTGCATTTTTATTCCCGATTTTGCAGTAAGGCTAAAATTTGCCGTTTTTTTGCATTTCAAGAATAGGCTAGGTCAATATTTTGAAGTCCTTACTTTGAAAAAATTTCATACAGACTGCAAATTTTGAGCCTTACTGCAAGGTCCTAGCATGCTTGGCTCCTGAGATATATGGTGTGACCAACAAACTTCATATTGAAGTCAATTTTGGGAAATTTTTTGAGGACTTCAGATCTTGAACCTAACCTATCGTGGAAATGCAAAAAAAAAAATGCCAAATTTGGAGCCTTATTGCAAGTTCCTTGCATGCTCGGTTCTTGAGTAAAGTTAGCAGGTCAGCATGAAATTTTTTTTAAATTGAGGACTTCAGATTTTGAACCTAGCCTATCGTGGGAATGAAAAAAAAGTACAAATTTGGAGCCTTATTGCAAGTTCCTAGCATGCTTGGTTCCTGAGATACCATTTGTGACCTGCTAACTTCACTGAGAAATTAGCAGGTCACTCGATTATACCCTTATTAAGGGAACTGCAAAATCGGTAATGGAAATGCAAAAAACATGCAAAGAAAACTGCAAATTCCTGTCAAGGTTCCATGTGCGTGGGTGAAAGTTGCCCTGCTAACTTCACAGACGTTTTTCATTGAGTTGTGGCCCGTAAGGACTCCAACTATGAGAGATAATTGAAGCCTGCGCCTGCTTAACTTGAGTAAGTATTAATTTTGTTTCTTCGAAATATTTAACCAAAGGTTCCTTGAAACCCGACAAGTGTCGGTGACCATCTGATATTCGCAGCTGGTAAAAAACTCTGGGGTATTCTACTTTTTTCTTGCTCAAGTGGCATGAGTACCGAGGCTTCTATTTGGCTCGGATCAAGAGACGATCCGCGTTTGGCCAGTTCATCTGTCATTTAATTCTCGTGAATATCCCTATGTCCCGGGACCCATATAAGTGTCCTCTTCACTCATTCCGGTTACGGTCGATCAGTATGGACTTTATAGTGGTTGAGGAATTGGCTTTAAATGCTGCTTGGCTATCTATGACAATGTCAATATTAATGTTGGCTTATTCGCATGAGGCAAGATGTTTCGCGGCTTCACAGACTACCAACACTTTTGCTTGGACTACACTGCAAAAGCTTGGAAGCTTTATAGATCTATTTATTGGGGGGTTATCTGAGTAGATGCCTGACTCAACACCCTCTGCTTTAATTCCACAGTTTCCTAGTGAAGATATCTGTCATGGTTACTGGGTTAAAATCAATGTGCGGCGAAACGTAGTCTATTTGAATGTCAATGTCTGTAAGAGTCATTATAGTTCTATGATCGTAGAGACCACTGTTGCAATTTGTACATTGTTGCAGTCTTAAAACATTTTTGGCCACCAGCTCTTTCGTAAACAGATCGAGAGGGGCAAGTGAAAGGAAAGTTTCTGGGGCGGCCGTTGTTGTGGTCCTTTCCTTATAAAAAGTTGGTTGGTCGGCACTGGTTGTGCCGATACACGCCAGTCCTTGGATTTCAGTCATGGTTTTTAGATTGGTTTCCTTATCTTAGGCCAACCACCAGACCATGCATGCGTACGTTAAAATTGGCCTTATAATGGCTGTGTACAGTACATCCAATTTTTAGATGTACCCTATTTTCCAATAGAGGTGGGACCCCATTTTTAACCAAAAATTCTGCTACATGTGTAGAAAGCTACCTATAGAGACCTTTGTGTCTCTTATTTAATATTTTCTTTCCAGTTTAGCTTAGGATTAAGAACAACGCCAAGATATTTGGCAGTACCCGAAATCTGTAACGGAATTCCATTAATGGTCGGCGGGCTTATGTTTGGAACATTACTCTTCCTTGTAAACAGCACAAGTTCTGTCATCAGAGGGTTAACATTTAGTCCACAACTACTGGCGCAATTTTTGAGCTTGTCCAGGAGCGTTTGTAAGAGCTCACACAGAGTGGGGACAAATTTTCCTGAGGCCATTTACACTATGTCATCGGCGTATGCCACAACCTTGATACCACTCAGATTTAGTTTAACTAAGAACCGGTTGACGACAACGAGCCAAGCAAAGGAGATAAGACTCCACCTTGTGGGGTACCCCTACTCACACTAACTTTGAACTTGCTATCACCCATTTTTACATTTATAAGTTTGAAGCATAAAATCGATCCAATTTATCATTAATGGATCGATACTGACGGAGTTAAGGGCCTGTCGAATTGCACTGTTATCAACATTGTTAAAGTCCCCTTTACTGGACCTAATACACTTCCTTGTCGTACGCCAGCCATTATTTCTTTGAAATAAGAATAATCATTTTCGTGTCTTAGAGGAAAAAGTCTGTTATCTAGATATCCGGTTAGAATTTTATAAAAACCTTCAGGCAGAACTTGTCTTAGTTTTATTTTGAGATCTTCGTATTACACCTTTTCGAACGCTTGGGACACATCTTGGACAACATCAAATGATTGCAATCTTTTGAGACTTCATGCATTCATTGCATTCATTTGAAATCTTGCATTCCTGATGCTTTAAAAACTCTTAACTGCGAAAAACTACAATTTCATTAAAATCGGATAGGTAGTTTTCGAAAATGTTAAAGATTCCCAAAAAGATTAAACAAAAACTTTTTCATCTCTATCATTTTTTTCTTAAGCTTTGGACTATTCCAATATTTATGTACCTTTGTACGAAAAAAGCTCCAAAATTTAAATACAAGAAAGGATCTAATATAGCGAATCTTTACTTGAAGTTCAATGCTTTTTATGGCTCTTGGTCTATCTTAATCTTTTTCATAACACGGTCGGTTTTCGTGCTACCGAATGTTGTCAGCATCTCAACAGTAAGGTTTCATAATAATCGTCATTATCATCAATATTATAAATAACCATTATAGCCATCTTAAGTACCCAGAAGTAGAGTCAAAGTATTTCTTCGTATCTACCTTCACTGCAGAATGTTTCAAGCCACCTATATACATTAGGTAGATACAATCTTGTCTTCTCGCCTACTATACAATGGCATCATTGCTGCAACTTCTGTAGCTAAGCAAAATGCATCTAACGACAACGATTTTTTCTTTTTATATAAATTAAGGAACGTGTACTTGCAGTGCAGTTCAAACACTTGGTGGTGCCAGTTGAAGAATAAGGAACAAAAAAAATAAAATCAAGGAGAATGTGTTTTTTCTTTACCACAATACTCGTACTACCTTGTTCGGACTGTAAATGCCAAGCCAACTGTAGAACACATCCAGCATCTTAAGCTATCAAGAGATCAACGACATCAGCCACCATCACAAACCAACAACATCCACCACACACGGTACAAAGGTACATGTGTAATTGCAGGAAATCCAGCTGAGGTAAGGATGCGAAAGAATAAAGTGGCTAGTTGAACGCCAGGCCAGAGAAGTATCATCATCATCATCATCAACATCAAACCAAAGCCCCTATGGTGTGGCATAGTTCGGAAGAGAGCGCACAGTGCATTGCCAATTGAATAGGTAGCCATAAGAACGTCTTCAAGACAGGCCACAGACATTGAAGGCATACAAAAAAAAAGAGAATAAAATGTTGAAATGGAAAGAAAAAAAATGGACTCTTTTCACCTGGTTATGGCAGAATTGCTGCAATTATCATTACCAGGCCACATTAAGGCAGTTTAAAGGAATATTCCAGCTTTCTCTTGGTTTATAGTTGCAGTTTACCCAACTAATCCGTAGAACGATCAACTGACTGCGGCGACGACGATGATGATGACAACAACGACAACGACGAGACCGTATAGATGGCGTCGTCTCATAAGAAGTGTTCATTGTTCTGCTATATCCGGTTGTGACGAAGAGGTAGCTATATGCGGAGCGTCCAGCGGCAACAGACATACGGTCAAGTTATAAACGAAGAATTAAATGTCTGCTAGTTTCACGCACAAAAGATTTGAAGTTTTTGTGGTTATTCAAAAAATTAAACTCTCATGATATACCAAATTAAAATGATTGACATCGGGCTATATTGCTTGGCCATTCTATTGACGCCTGGCCTCTTCTTAAAAAAAAAATATTTGTTTGTTTTTTCTTCGTTCGTTTTTTTTTTTTTTTGTAATATTTGTGTAGACTGTCGTCTGTCATTCGAACTGGCCACTCGAAAATGAGAAAAATAAACTTCCAGACATTGTGCATGACTTGGTGTTGGATTTCATATTTGTATTCACTTCTATTTGATGTTTTCATCAAATTACCAGATTTGTTAAATATTATTCTTTCAGACAAAAAAAAAAAAAACACAGACCAGACACAGCATCAAAGAAAAATATAAAGTTGTTGTCATATTGACATATTAATTTTGTATAAAAAAAATAATAAGAAGTGTGAAGATTTGTATATTTTTGACAACAAAAGTGATCTTTTCTATACGGGTCGTAGCTCTAAGGTGAATCTGTCATTATTACTTTAATAAGAATAATAATGAAAAAATTACGGAACATTTGTTGTTAGGGGGCAGATTTCAACCATTCCTGTGTGCGTGTTGTTGGCAGGAATGGAGGGGTCATACAATTTTTTGACGAGTCCGAACGGCTAGACGAGAAGCACTTATTCATGACAAGAATGCTCTTGGATTTCACTGAAAATATTCATCCAATTAGTTAAAGCCGTTTTCAAGAATTTTGATCTCGTCCATAAGAAAAAACCCTGAAAATTTCATGGAAAATATTGGGGGCCATTTCCGAGAAAAAAATAAATAACAAAAATGGGCGTGGCAGTGGGCGGATTTTACCTTAAATTTTGTATTTTGTCTCTGCTCATAATAAAACATTATATCAGTGCAGCTGGTTCTTAATAAACCAGGACACTGAGGAAAAGCGGACGTGGCAACGCTCCTGCATGGGGTAGGTCACCAACTTAGATTTAAGTTGTTTTTATCTAGTCTTAAAACGACAAAATCTCAGCTTGCAGCTATTTTTTTATTTACGATTGTAAATTTTGACTGTACTCTATCTCAAGTAAAAATTTAAAAGAAAGCTTTTGGGGACTAATTTCAATTTTTGTTTGTGGATTTATTTCATGTGTTTTTGGAGATTTCCTTCATCTTCGAGCTTGGGCACTTATTGTTAAATGCAAAAAACTTCAATTTGGAAAGTTATTACATTTCAATCAACTGCTTGCTATGATCATAATTTGGGCTTTAAAATTAAATTTGGTAGAGACTCTGGTAGTGACTAATGAAAGAATGAATAAAATATTAGGCTTGTTGCACTGCGACCTTAGATCTATTGTGCCCCCACCTAAAACTGGATGAGCTTGCTCCTTCTACAGTTCCTCCTCCAATTTTATTTCCCTTAGGAGTTTCAGTATTTGGAGGACTTTTAGAGAAGAAAGATCGCTCTCTTCTACTTGGTAGTTATCCAGCATTTTTTCCTTTGGTGCATAGTGTCATTTTTCTAGTATATGGTCTGTGGTTTCTTCCTGTGTAAAGCAAAATCTGCATGTTGAACTGCTAACTACTTCTTAGTGTGTAGTACCCAGCCCAGTGAGGAGATATTTTCCTAAGGTTGATGCAGTCTTTAAACCGTGCTCGGCTGTAATTACCAAGTAATAGTTTTGGCTGACTCAGATTGGGGAGTTGTTTCTAGCTTTTAGATCTTTCGGCCTCCTCTAGTTCTTTTATTTTGTGATTTATCACATTTTCTCCTAAGCCACAGTAGGGTTCAGGCCCCATTAAAGAAGTCATTGTCCCTATTTTCGCTAAGGAATCTACTTCTTCATTTCCCTGGATGACTAGGTACCCAATGAAGTGTGACACTGTTGTTCTTGCCCAGGACATTCAGGTATGGCATGAACTTCCACCTGAAAGATGCTAGTAGACTGTCCCATCGGTATGGAAAGTTTAGTTCTAGGCCCAAAGATTTCAGCCCCAGTCTTTTCAGTTGTTCTCGATCCATGAGTGTACCACTTGATGGCATTTGGTTTGAGAGTTTAGTTTACCGTTGATCCACATTAAAGGCAAGTAAAACTACTCTATTTTAAAGACATTCAACTCTCACTTTCTATGAGAACTTAGTCCACTTTGCTAAAGTGGATTTAGTTCCTATTTAATGAGAACTAAGTCTTATAACTAAGACCATCGGTGGAATTAGTTCCCGAAGACTTAGTTCCCTGTACCAAGAAAAAATATCGACAAGTATAAATGTTAAATGGTTATCGGTATTTTTGCCATGCAAAAAGTTGATATAAATCGATATTTTAGATTTATATATCGACTATTTGTATGGCAAAAATAACGACTACCGATATATTTCTCGACTATTTGTGAAGTCGAGATTTCTAAATGTTGATATTTTATTTATTCGGTAAAAACAAAGTCGGTATTTTAACTTGCAGAAAAGTCGATAAGAATCGACATTTTAACCTGTCGATATTTTTCTTTCGGTCATTCGTATGTAAACGATTACTATAGTCACAAGCGAAAAATAAAATTTGTTTGCTTACATTTGTTGGTCTCATTTATTTACGCTTATTATTATATTTTTTTTTTTGTGAAATTAAAATGTTTTGATTCCAATCGAAAATGGAAACATTGTGCTGTCAAATTTACACCACATTGCTCAATGACACCATTTTACAAAATGGCTTCCTCAAGAATTTATCACTTTTGACAAGTAATCCGACAAAACACTGTGTATGTGCCCATGCGTCTACTCCTTCTAGAAATTAGGGCTGGCTACGATACCAAACCAAACGATACTTTTGAAAGTATTGTCTCGGTATCGAAAAATCGAAAAATTTCAGTATCGTCTCGGTATCGGTCTCGTATAACTCATTCTCGTTTGGTATCGTATAACAAAGTCTCGGTATCGGTATCGGTATCGGTATCGGTATCGGTATCGGTATCGGTATCGGTATCGGTATCGGTATCGGTATCGGTATCGGTCTCGTCTTGTTTCAGTCTAGCCTGAGTAGCCAACCAGAATAAAATGCACGAATCGGTTGCATGTTCTTGATATAGGTTTTGAACTCACTTGGTATTTCTAAGATTTAAGACAAAAATCATTATTATAAAATACAATTTTCTTAACAGAAGCTTACTATGTTGACTTAACAATTTTTTAAACGCTTGTTTCACAATGCCTAGGTAAAGTTCCGTTTAGGATATCTGCACAAAACTTTTGACGCGGGGTCATCACTGAAGAGAACCAAGCCTGAAAATTTCATCCAAATTGTTGGCTCAGCATAACTTACATGGGCAGTGAACAGTTTATATTAAAATTATTGCCTAAACCTTTTCCTTGCTAAAGAAAAAAGCTCTGTAAATGTCATCTAAATCATAAGAGCCTTTTCCGAGAAACCAATAAAAAAAATTGATTGTTTGCAATTAATTAATAATAATATTAAAATTTTCTGCCGATACCAAACGATACTATAGAGAGTATCGGTAAATTTCGGTACAAAAAATGCGGTATCGTTTGGTATCGTCCTGGTATGGTTTCGGAGCTTGTTTCGGTCTCCGATACCGATACCAAACGATACCGAGGCTATTCTGGTTCATGGCCAACTCTACTAGAAATTGGGAACAGAAAAAAAATTACCAAGGTTCTTAGAGGAGAAGAAGTTAAAATAGGTGGGAAAAATTTATACAAAAAATCACAGAATATTGGCAACCAACTTCTTTTAAACATTATGTATATGTTGTCATTTTGCTGCAATGAGCACCCATATATGCTTCGAAGCATTCTGCTAATACATGAATAAAGAGTATTTTTGAACTTTAAATCGTCCTTTTACTCATTATTAAGTTTTACCACATGATCACTTTTGGTTGTGATAGCATTTTCTAAAAATGTTCATATAAGAGCTCCCTAGCTTCCTCTATGGAATTTAAGTCCGGCAAATTACTTACAAACTTAAACTTTTTTTGATTGAGAAAGAATATGACACTCTTAACTTCATGACAAAGCACTGTATTGCATGATTACTGAAGTTTGACGCCTCAAAAACAACTTCAAAATATGTCGAATCAGTGTGTTTTCCAAGCACTTTTTTTACCTTATGGTGTTTTCCTTAATATTAAGTGATCTTAATCCTTTCCTTGAAAAATATTAAAAAAAATTAAACAAGAACGTTTTATTTTTTGCTTGGGCCTTATAATATGGCAAGGTACTCTACACACGAACACAAGCAACAATTTTTAATTTCGCGGCTTATCAAAAAAATAAGGGAGCAAACTGAATTTTTACCTTTCACCCTCCTTAAAAAAATTTTTTGCCACGGCCTAATTTTAAGAAAGATATTCTTATACCATCAAAAACAAAGGTCATTACCCAAATTCAGCTTTGTCAGAGTTTTTGTGAAGTGAAAGTCAAATTCAAACTGAACTTTACCCTTTCACCCCCCTGTAAAAAATTTTTGCCACGGTCTTATTTTAAGAAAAATATTTTTTAGGTCTTTGCGAAATTTTAACTTCGTCAGAGTTTTTTTGAAGTGAAATTCAAATTTTCCTGAGCTTTATAATAAAAAAATATCTTCGACCAGTCTAGTCATAACT
Organism: Dasysyrphus albostriatus; assembly: GCA_946251815.1. Taxonomy (NCBI): domain Eukaryota; kingdom Metazoa; phylum Arthropoda; class Insecta; order Diptera; family Syrphidae; genus Dasysyrphus; species Dasysyrphus albostriatus. Next base: position 59,670,126 of record OX276335.1, read on the forward strand.
TAAAATAAGGGAATATTATAGTTAGAAGCTGAATTGGTTTCCTTTTGACAAAATCAAATGGCTACATTTTAAAATAAAAAAGCCTAAAGGAATGTTTTTTTAATTAAAATACAAAAACCATTCAAATGTTTTTGAAATATTTTTCTCGAATAGCTTGGTTGTTTTTTTATAGGCAATAGATTCCAAATGAAATTTTTCAAAAATAAAATAAACCTAAAAACAATCTAAAAACTAATCCCAAAACAATTTACATCTGTTGCTTATGGTAGTATGGTTATGGTGACTTCATAAAGGATTCAATAAAAACAAAACGAAATAGCCTAACAACCAAACGGATTCCTATTTGGTCTCTATATTTGTGAACCATTTTAAAACGTATTCACTTGGCACTTTGTTATTTAACCGCCACAAAATTAAATTTGGAACCTTATACCCTTCTCAAACTGCAGTAGCAACAACAGCCTGTGGTTTCTATAAAGGTTCTTCTTCTTTTTTTATTTTTTTTTTTTTTTATTGTTGCAATACAATTTTATCGTTCTCTTTATAGGTTCTTTTTATTTTTCAACGAGAAATTGTTGAGTTCACTACTTCAATTAGTGCATTCCCATTGCCCAATTTTAATCGAAATTAAAATCCACTTACTGCCTCTGGTCAGCTGAACTGCTGCAAAAAAAAAAAAAAAAAAAAAAGTTATACCATAGGTAAACTTTTGTGGAGGAAGTGGTCTCTGGAGTCATAGCAGCAGCTTCGCCACACAAATTTGTAGCGCACTTAAATTTTCGCCGTCAGTTATTTATCTTCATTGCCTGAATCCTTTATTGATCATAAAGGTTCATAAACGAGTTTCGTGTGTGTATTTATTATTTTTTTTTTTGTTTTTGGCCAAATTGAAGTTCTTAAAAATTCTTTGTTTAAACGGTTCGTTTGGACATGACTGAGATAATGACCTATAAGAAGTGAATTGACGTAAGGTAAATGGTGCATAAGGCAATATATTGATGGTGGACCATTTAATTAATTTTAAAACCTGATTTTCTTTTGGACTAAATAGTCGAATTATCATCTTAAGTGTACTTATTTAAGGAAATACTCCTTTTTTATAGCTACATACTACACACAATAATTGATTTGAATCTTAAGATGGTATACATTTTGAGTCCTTCTTAAAATTGTACAGAATTATAGTTACTCTTCTAGGACCGTATTTAAATTCCCAAAACCATAATAAGCTACTATTTTCAAGGTCCTCAAAGTTTAACACCTTAAAGTATCTTTATATACCTAAATATAATGTCTGCGTTGTCAAACACACAACTTCAAACTTCTCTGTTTTATTCTTCCATTAATTTTGTCTGCAAAGTGTACAATCAGCATCTTAATTAAGATAAAACTATATATACCGAGCTCATTAGGAGACATATCATTTTTAATTCGCATTCCCAGTCATGTTATTACAATTCACAGACACGAATTGCACATTGCATCACGAAGAACTTTATTATAAGTCCTTGTGATGGAATCCCAAGAGTACCATATTTGGAGGAATATTTTATATTTTGTCAACTTAGTTCGTCTCTTTACTGTTTTTAATTTGCTTAATTAAAATTTAGGAACTCAAATGAGCATTATAAGCATTTTAATTATAATTATTATTATTATTATTATCCTGGTTATCTCATAGTGAAGTGTATGGTGTCTCTCTGTCTGGGTTTTATTATGGTGCAGCAGAATATATCTACCCGTGACATACTTTGAAAAGTGTGGCTTCTTCTCATACACAATGTGTAGTGAAAAAGTTAATCAAAAGCAGCACAAGGTTGTAAGGACTTATACTTGATATTATTAAGCTCATAACTATACGTTCTCTTGGCTGGCTTGAATCATTGCATTTATTAACAATTATAAGTATGGAATGGAGCATTAAGTGGGGTAAATACCAACGGATTTTCTTTGAATAATTTTAGATTCTAAAAATCTGTCAAAAATTATCCGACAGACCGTATTTTGGGTTAAAGTTTTTTCGCAGTTCTTTTCAATTTTTGGATTTTGCTTCAATGCATGCACACTCAGAGAAAAAAGCAGGTATAACCAACCAATGTCTCGTTTATTATACCTCATTTTCAGGTTGTTATTTTTCAACTCGGTAGATCAGGTTATCGGCTTAACCTGATACCTGAAATTAATGTGGTGTTAAATCAACGTTGGTTTCCGGTAAAGTTAACACTGCTTTAAAAAAGTAAAACTGTAAATTTTACCCGAGAATCTTGTTATTTTTACCTGTAAATCTAGTTAACTTTACATGAAAATCTAGATCAAAAACATGAATAAAATGTTCAACGTCCTGTTCATTTATCATGGAGATCTAGTTAATTTAACATTTCAATTAGTTAATTTAACATTATTCAATGTTGAATCAACCCTGTATTCGGTAATTATTACGTCTTGGATCAATGCTTGTAGGTCCCATCTCTAACGCTGCTTATCTTTGAATTCATTTTGCATTATTCTAAAAGTATAGAAATTTATTACTATGTATCGGGTTTTTCAATAAGACCACTACAAAAGTTTTTTTTAAATAAAACAACAACGGTTTTGGATCTCAATGAAATTCTTTATTAGTGTGAAAGAACGTTTGATGCCATTATGTATGGAACTCGATTTCTTTTGCATGGCCACCATGGACACGCTTGCAGAAGCCCAGACGCTGAACCCAATTTTCGACGGTTTTTAAGCATACATCGGCCGATACTGCTGCAATTTCACGTTCGATATTCGTAAGAAGTTCATCAATCGTCGCTGACTTATTGGCATAGATCATAGACTTGACGTAGTCCCACAGGAAAAAGTGTAACGGCGTCAAATTGCACGACCGAGGCGGCCAAGCGACTGGACCATTTCGTGAGATAACACGTTCTCCAAACTTGGTTTCCAATAAATTGATTGTGACATTCGCTGTGTGACTTGTGGCGCCATCCTGTTGGAATTACATGTCCTCCAAGTCCATATCATCCAATTGGGGCCAAAAATATTCGGTTATCATTGAACGGTAGCGATCCCCATTCACAGTAACGTGCCGGTCTTGATCGTCACGGAAGAAGTACGGCCCAATGGCGCCCCCGGCCCATAAACCAAACCAAACCGTAATATTTTCGTAATGCAATGATGACTCATGGAGCACGTGTGAATTGCTGCCTGACCAATACCGCATATTTTGTTTATTGAAGAAGCCATTCAGCCAGAAATGAGCCTCATCGCTGAAGATGATTTTTCGATGAAAATCCGAATCATTTTCAAGTTGTTGCTCAGCCCAATTCACGAACCTACGACGCTTCTGGTGGTCAAGCGGCTTCAGTTCTTGCGTCAATTTAATTTTGTAAGGATGTTGGCCAAGATCTTTTCGCGAAATTCGCCACAAGGACGTCACAGAGATGCCCAACGCTTGAGAACGACGGGTGAGAGACACATTTGGGCTTTCTGCAACTAAAGCCTCAGCGGCAGCAATATTCTCGACACTACGGGCACTTCTTTGTCTCACTGGCACGGGAACATTTTGTACTGTGCCAGTGGATTTAAATTTTTTCACAAGACGTTCAATTGTTTATCTGCTAGGGCGTTTGAGACGACCATAAATTGGACGTAGCACTCTTAAGGTTGAGGCCACTGACTCCGAATTTCGGTAGTAAATTTTAATAATTTCGACTCGTTGTTGCCTCGTATATCTTTCCATCATGAAATGACAAACCTTACTGAAGAGAAATGTCAGAAGAGCGGCAAGAAATATAGCGTCGTTTGCTGTCCCTGTCGCTCTACTTTTGTAGTAGAGTGTAGTGTAGTCCCGTTTGAAAAACCGTTTACATCATTTAAATTTAAAAATACTTTGTAATACTTACTTTGTTTTTAACTGGGAACCTCTCACGCATGGAAATAGTACGCGTCCCTTGGGCCATTTCGCTGCATAAAAAACTTGTGCCAAACATCAATAAGTTGAAACTGACCTTGTAATTAAATCAGGTTGATTTCTGAAATGTCTGTAACTTTATATGGGATTATGCGGTGACGTGAAATAAAGCCCAACGAAATAATACCAAATCTCAAATTTGGCCTTATTTCAGTTTGGAAATGGAAATAATTCCAAATTGGCTTTATTTCCATTTCAAACCCGAAATAAGGCCAAGTTTCTTTTGGAAATGAAGCCAAATGGTTTCCTTTCAATATTTTCAAGGCTTTACATACACCCAGCCACGCACATACCCCAAATCCTATAGTGTGCCTAAGTAGGGGGGTCGCAGGGGGGCAACGTGCCCCCCATACCCACGTCCTGTTTTTGCCCCATTATTGTAAAGCAAGACAAGTGTATAAGATTTCGAAAAAAACAGTTTCTTTTGAGGCTATGGTGACATTTTGTTTACTCAACAGTACCAACCATCAGCCTGCAAATAAAACATGAAGACGAAATAAAGCCAATTGGACTTATTTCGTTTTCAAAAGCGAATTAAAGTCGAATCGAAAATTTGGCGTTATTTCCATATTCAAAACGAAATAAGGCCAAATTTTGTATTTTTTACTTTTATCCTTTCACGTCACAGGATTATGCACCTTGTAAATTTAACAGGGCCCAGAATTATTTACCTGACTTTTTTCTCTGAGTGCATTACTTAGTCTTTAAACAGACCTCGTTAAAACCACAACTTTGTGTGAATGACTACAAATGCATGGAACATAATTCCTTTCAAAAAAGCTAACTAATATGGTAATTATATGCATAGGTTTATCTGATTTAAACGTTTTGTTTTACCTTAAAGCTGCAAGTTGTTAGTTGCGGATTTACATGGCTTGGGAAATGAAATGTCTGCATTGATACGGAATAAATGCTAGAATAGCCTTTGAGTGAATAAGTCAGGTAACTGCTGTGGGGTAGATCTCTGTTTTAAATTAACAGTTATTCAGATCAACAGCCATTAAATCTTGTGCATTTTTAATTGAAAATATCTATGTTCGAACATCTATCATATGCCTTCAAGAGGAGCGCCCTGCATCTGGTTAATCTGGTTGAAGATTTATTGATCAGGATATATCTGCATGTTCACTTTGTAAGTTTTGATATATTATGGTAAAACTGATGCATACTAGAAACCATAGTATTTTATACTATGCAGTTAATGGCATTTACCTGAATCAGTTAGTGGAGGTGATGCAAGCTGTAATATCCAAAAACGTCTTCTAATCCAAGCTCGTTGTTAAAATCACTTGGGGTGGTCTTAATTCCATATGGTTAGGTTACTTATATACATCTTCAAATTGAGTGACTTTTTTATAAACAATTATGTACATTTAAGGTTTGACTATTAAGCTAGTTTCACCCAGAAAAATAACTGATGTATATAACTTAAAATTTCGTTAATTTAACGAAGCTTTCGTGATGCAAAACAACGAAAATTTATCACTAATCGTACAAATAAGGCTTTCGTAACCTGTAAGAATATCAAACCAATGAAAACAAATGAAGACATTTGTAGATGTGATTTGTACAAATATGGAACGAAATAAGAAAAGAATGCACTCGTGAATCTTACAAATGTTTCTGTAAAATGTAAGGAAAAAGATATTAGTAGAATAAACGAAGTATTTTTTTTTAAATTTTTTTTGTATCTACGAAGTATTTTGAGTTCATTTGACATTTTTTTGAAGAATTTTGAAACAAAAATTAGTTTAATACACGAAATATTGTTTATTACATTTAAATTAGTCTAAATTTTATACTTATTTCGGAAAAATTGCAATTATTTTTCTCAAGTACTCGTACTACTCGCACAAAAATTCCAAAATACATCAAAATATGTGGGGTATTTTTTGCACCTACGTGATATATAGCCACGATCATTGATGTTCAACTCATTCTCACAGGACTTCAACCAGAAGTATTTTTAATATCAGTTATTTTTTTTTTTAATTGTTAGGCAATCTTTAAAATATTGTTTATTTTCGTATCTCTTTATTAGCCCAGGAAAATTTGACTTTCACTTCGAAAAATTCCGACAAGCAACAATTGTGGGATAGCTTTGTTTTGCCGTCTTAAACTTTTCCTGAAAACTTTCCTAAATTTGGGCTTAAGGGTAAATTTTTTAGGAGGGGTTAAAGGGGGTAAAATTCATCTCTTCTTAGAAAATGTGAAGGTACAAATTGTAAGGTATGTTATTCTACATAAGATTAACACACTTTTTTCATGCAAGCAATAGTCTCTGAGAAAGTCATGCAATAAGAACTTCACGGTGGAGTAAAATTTGTCAAAAAATTTATTAAAATTTCATTAATCGATAGGAAAAATCGATAGTTAATTAATTAATAATTAATCGATATTCAAATAGAAGTATATTCAATAAATCCTGTTGGAAGATTGCTTATAAAGGGTTTTTCAAAAGGGACGCTACAAAAGTAAAGCAAAAACGATAGCAAAAGCGACAGGGACAGCAAACGACGCCATATTTCTTGCCGCTTTTTTGACATTTCTCTTCAGTAAGGTTTGCCATTTCATGATGGAAAGATATATGAGCCAACAACGAGTCGAAATTATTAAAATTAACTACCGAAATTCGGAGTCAGTGGCCTCAACGTTAAGAGCGCAACGTCCAATTTATGGTCGTCATAATCGTCCTAGCAGATCAACAACTAAGCGTCTAGTGGAAAAATTTGAATCCACAGGCACAGTACAAAATGTTCCCGTACCTGTGAGACAAAGAAGTGCCCGTAGTGTCGAGAATATTGCTGCCGCTGAGGCTTCAGTTGCAGGAAGCCCAAATGTGTCTCTCACACATTGTTCTCAAGCATTGGGCATCTCTGTGACGTCGTTGTGGCGAATTTTGCGAAAAGATCTTGGCCTACATCCTTACAAGATTAAATTGATACAAGAACTGAAGCCGCTTGACCACCAGAAGCATCGTATGTTCGTGAATTGGGCTGAGCAACAACTTGAAAATGATTCGGATTTTCATCGAAAAATCATCTTCAGCGATGAGGCTCATTTCTGGCTGAATGGCTTCGTCAATAAACAAAACATGCGGTATTGGTCGGGCAGCAATCCACACGTACTCCATAAGTCATCATTGCATCCCGAAAAAATTACGGTTTGGTGTGGTTTGTGGGCCGGGGGCGCCATTGGGCCGTACTTTTTCCGTGATGATCAAGACCGGCACGTTACTGTGAATGGGGATCGCTACCGTTCAATGATAACCGAATATTTTTGGCCCCAATTGGATGATATGGACTTGGAGGACATGTGGTTCCAACAGGAATGCGCTACAAGCCACACAGCGAATGTCACAATCAATTTATTGGAAACCAAGTTTGGAGAACGTGTTATCTCACGAAATGGTCCAGTCGCTTGGCCGCCTCGGTCGTGCGATTTGACGCCGTTAAACTATTTCCTGTGGGGCTACGTCAAGCCTATGGTCTATGCCAACAAGCCAGCGACGATTGATGATGATGTACGAATATCAAACGTGAAATTGCAGCAGTATCGGCCGATATATGCTTGAAAACCGTCGAAAATTGGGTTCAGCGCCTGGACTTCTGCAAGCGTGCCCGTGGTGGCCATGCAAAAGAAATCGAGTTCCATACATAAGTCATCAAACGTACTTTCACAGGAATAAAAAATTTCATTGATATCCAAAACCGTTTTTGTTTTATTTAAAAAAACTTTTGTAGCGCTCTTATTGAAAAACCCGATATTTCAAATTGTTTTTTACGGAAAAAAAATTAATTTCGCCAATCATATGAGTCGCTCTGTTGTACATTTAAGGTCAAATAGTCTTTCTTAAAAAACGAAATCGTTGGAGCTTCCTGATGCTATCATTTTTAGTGTAGTGTTGCTTTTAATCTTCGAGCAGAAGAGGAGAGAAGAATATCGACTTCTCAGAAGGAAAAAAAGAGCATGGGAAGAACGCGATCGACGAAGTTCGGAAGTTTTACTAAAAAGTTAAAAGAATCTACAAACAAACCTAGGCCCAAACTGAAGCCTGGAAGGACGATCAAGTGAACATTGTGGTAGAATCGCAGTCGGTGCTGAGGTCCATCATATTTTATAACGATGAATGGATTGGTTAGGATTATGAACCGACTTATCTGCACCGACAATATTGACATAGTCGAAAGGTTGTCAACAAGAAAGGGCACCCATTACCGACGTCTCGGTCAGAACGTATAGAAAATATAATTTTGAGGTGTTCATAGACTTTGTATTTCTATAGGCTCCTGATGTATGGTGCAGAGGCATGAACACTATTAACGGTAGGTAAAAACGCTTTAGGCTGTTTTCTCCGGCTATTCATTGACATCGACCTAGCCAGTAATGTGAAAAGCCAACGAATGAGATAGCTGGGTCAACTAGAGCGAATAGAAAACAATGCTCTGGCCCAGAAAGTCTTGGAACGGCTCAGTAGAGGAAGACAGCGCCACAGGTGTTGCACGCAAGTGGAAGAGGAAAACGCGTGTGAAATTGGATCCAGGTAGCTAGAAATTGATCCGGCTGGAAGAAGCTTCTTGGTTTAAGCCCTGGTCCACTCCGGACTGTAATGCCACATGCAATGCTAAATGAGTAAGTTAGTAAGTTTTTTAATGGTCTACTTTTTCCAAAAGTAGTTAGCGCTTCTAATTACGTATAGGGAACAGTGGATATAAAGTTTCGATAACATAATCATGGATTAAGATTTCAGCCTTAAAATAGCTCAGTTGGATGCTAGGATTTTTTTTTGCGTTTTGAGGGGATTTGGGATGGATAAAATGTTACTTTTATATTTTGCCCTACTTACTTTGAGCTTCTTTACTAATTGCAAGGTTCTCCTTTTATAACAATTTTCTTAAATAACAATAATAATATAAAAATATTTTTATTTTTTTTTCATTTTAGGTAAGTACCAAAGGTCAAAATACTCCACACAATATTTAATGAAGAGTTAATAAAAGTAAGTTTTGTTTTTTAATTATTTTTATGCGTGACATTTATTAATGAGAAAAACAAAAATATTTCTCTACCAAAATCATAATATTTTATAAAGTGCATAACTTTTCTACTTTTCTAAGGTCGCTCGCATTTATGTTTTCTTCCGTTTAAACATCCGTGTAAGCCATCAGCGTCACTGACACTTTATAATCCTAAATGAATTTGTCTTCTGTCAAATCACCTGTCAAATCGACAAAAAATTATCCAGATATTAGATAGTAATAATACAATCGCTTTGAATAATTAGCATTCTATACCAATACCACTTAGGCTTGGAGTGGATGAAGGGGGTTGGCGTTGAAATAAGCGGCATTTATATTAATTACCGTGCCTCAAAGTGACAGTGGCTATTGTGTGACTTGCTAGAGGATAGTTTTACAACATTACGCTGTGAACAACTTTGCGTGAGAAATTCATTCGCCTTTGTTTGTTTGTATACAAACATAGATTGTCAGCCACAACATGCATATCCATTTGAATATTTTAGTGCGTCAGAGAGCTGCGTGACTAAGCGATAGAGAATTTCTATTTTGTGGTTTTGTGGTGACAGAGCGGAGGAATTGAATTACTATTATATCCATTAGCAATTCGAGAAAGAGTTGTTGAGTTTTCTCATACGATTTTAATTTCAAACCCAACAACTATTAACATTAGCGAAGGGAGCAAAAAACTTCACGTTTGCAGAATTTTTTCTTGCTTTTCTTATACTGACGTAATAGAAAATGTCAAGAGTTTTATGATTTACTGTTTAAATATTTTGGCGTGGGATTCAATTAAAAGGGTCAATGATAATTGCCCAGCTAATATTCATTTAATCGGTTGGAAAAAATTCAAATCGAGAGTTACGGTATATATACATATTGTTGATGTTGAACACGCAGGGTAGAAATAAAAATAAATACAACAACAAAAAAACTATAATAGGAAATTATAATTTATGTGATGATTTTTGAAATTGAATTTGGTGAATATTTATGAGTGATGGGGTAAAAGTCCCCAAGGCACTTTGACTTTGTTCGATGAAGAAAACATTTTTTTGTTATTTAAAATGTCTCACACTTCACTCGCAAATTCACTGAGGGGAGGGTGCCCCCTGTTGTAAATAACGTTGTTTAAAAATTAACAAATAAATTTGTAGTAAAGTGTTTGCCAACACTAATTAAAAACGACAATTTAAAAGCTTACAGTTTTGGGTTAGCTAAAATGGAATATTACAAAGGAGAACAACCTGTTTTCATTGTTAAACAATATTTCAGATATAATGAAAGTTTGGCGGTGACATGACAGTCCGATAAAAGTAATTAAACTAAATAAGAAATACAAATTTTTGTCTCCATAATTGTTTTTTTTTGTAATCATAAATTACACAGGATAGGGACATGGGCATCATGCATGGAATAGCCAATAGCGCATCGGTGCACATACGCACTTTTTTTGCTGAAATTTTCCATGATAATTTGTTCGCTATTTTTGAAATATTTATCGACACTGAAAACAAGCTGTTCGCTCTTGTGTAATGTTTAATGTTTACCAGGCCAAAAGAGATTGGGTACGAAATCTTGGAAATTTTAATCCCGCTTTCGATATCTCGCATTACAAATCTCCCAATTACTCAATCTCGCTTTTCATAAATTCGCAATAACAAAATCTCACTTTTCATAATCACAGTTTCAAAATACTGCAAAGTAAAAACTCGAAAATTAAAACTTTGCAACACTAAGACAGTTGCATTGCAACAAGTAGTTTTTTTTAATAAAAATCTCACATGTTACTGTGGGATTTAAAATTGCAATATTTTCACTTGCGAGATTTTGGCCTAGGTAAACTTATGAATTGCGAGATTACCTAATGCATGATTATTGATTTGCGAGATTTTGTTTTGCGAGTGTTATTTTTTAAATGCGAGATTTTGACTAAAAAATCGAATTTACTGCTGTGCAATTATGTTGGTTTTGCAAGGTTTTAATTTTCGAGTTTTTAGTTTGCGAGATTAAGGATTAAAAACTTTTTTGAATGCGAGATTTTTAAATTGTGAAATTTGGTAAGGCAAAATTTCAAATGCGAAATTTTAGTTTGTGAAATTTCATACCTAAGCCATATGGGAGAGGTACGAAACAACGCATATAAGAATTTCATATTGGAAAATTTCAAGTCTCTCAAATTTTTACAATTACGAAATAACTTTAACCACAATCTCACAAATAAAAATCTAGCAAAACTTAGGTATATAATTACAATGCAACGTATAAATTATTTCAATCAAAATACCGCAAAATTCAAATGTTACTTTTGAATTTGCGACATTTTGATATGCGAGATTTAAGTTGAAGGATTTCAATTGATACTTGCTTAATTTTTCAGTGCGAGAAATATGCCAGAATCTTAAGAGCAAGATTTTGTAATTGTGCGATTATAAAAAGCAAATTTATTGATTTGAGAGAATACGGGATTTCATAACTCTCCCATATGTGAAGGGATGGGTATAAAATCTCGCAAATCTAAATCTTCGATTTTAAATCTCGAATAACAAAATATCAAAATTACAAAATCTAGCAAGCACAAAATCTTGTTATTTCAAATAATCAATTTTAAAATTTTGGTTCATATTTTTGCGAGTTTCTAAAAAGCCAGATTTGGTAGTTGCGAGACTACAAAAAAAACGATTTTTATTTAGCGAGATTTCTTTTTTCGAGATTGTTTTTCCTGAATGCGATTCAGATTTAGGCCTGCAAAATTTTGTACCTCTCCCATGTGGGCTGGATAAGATATCTCGCTTATATAATCTCACCATTGAAAAAAATTTTAATCTCGCAAAACTTGCATAATTGCGTTAAAACAATGAAATTATTTTATTTAAAATCTCGCAAATTCAAATTCGCAAGAAGTAAATGGTGATATTTGAATTTGCGAGATTTTAAAATGTGGATCTTCGCTTAATTCTTGCTATATTGTTCAGTGCAAGAAATAAATGCAAGATTTTTAAAAGCAAGATTACGAAAAGCAGGATTATTAATTTGAGAAAATATGCTTTCGAGATTGTTTACAAAATATGAGATTTCGCTACGGAAAATTTTGGTCTCGTACCTCTCCTATACGTAAAAGTTTGGGTTCAAAATCTCGTTAATTAAAATCTCGTACTTGAAATTTCGCTTGCAAAATATTACAATCACAAAATTTTGCAAATACAGGATCTAGCAATTACAAAATCTCGCTTTTCATAAATTCGCAATAACAAAATCTCACTTTTCATAATCACAGTTTCAAAATACTGCAAAGTAAAAACTCGAAAATTAAAACTTTGCAACACTAAGACAGTTGCATTGCAACAAGTAGTTTTTTTTAATAAAAATCTCACATGTTACTGTGGGATTTAAAATTGCAATATTTTCACTTGCGAGATTTTGGCCTAGGTAAACTTATGAATTGCGAGATTACCTAATGCATGATTATTGATTTGCGAGATTTTGTTTTGCGAGTGTTATTTTTTAAATGCGAGATTTTGACTAAAAAATCGAATTTACTGCTGTGCAATTATGTTGGTTTTGCAAGGTTTTAATTTTCGAGTTTTTAGTTTGCGAGATTAAGGATTAAAAACTTTTTTGAATGCGAGATTTTTAAATTGTGAAATTTGGTAAGGCAAAATTTCAAATGCGAAATTTTAGTTTGTGAAATTTCATACCTAAGCCATATGGGAGAGGTACGAAACAACGCATATAAGAATTTCATATTGGAAAATTTCAAGTCTCTCAAATTTTTACAATTACGAAATAACTTTAACCACAATCTCACAAATAAAAATCTAGCAAAACTTAGGTATATAATTACAATGCAACGTATAAATTATTTCAATCAAAATACCGCAAAATTCAAATGTTACTTTTGAATTTGCGACATTTTGATATGCGAGATTTAAGTTGAAGGATTTCAATTGATACTTGCTTAATTTTTCAGTGCGAGAAATATGCCAGAATCTTAAGAGCAAGATTTTGTAATTGTGCGATTATAAAAAGCAAATTTATTGATTTGAGAGAATACGGGATTTCATAACTCTCCCATATGTGAAGGGATGGGTATAAAATCTCGCAAATCTAAATCTTCGATTTTAAATCTCGAATAACAAAATATCAAAATTACAAAATCTAGCAAGCACAAAATCTTGTTATTTCAAATAATCAATTTTAAAATTTTGGTTCATATTTTTGCGAGTTTCTAAAAAGCCAGATTTGGTAGTTGCGAGACTACAAAAAAAACGATTTTTATTTAGCGAGATTTCTTTTTTCGAGATTGTTTTTCCTGAATGCGATTCAGATTTAGGCCTGCAAAATTTTGTACCTCTCCCATGTGGGCTGGATAAGATATCTCGCTTATATAATCTCACCATTGAAAAAAATTTTAATCTCGCAAAACTTGCATAATTGCGTTAAAACAATGAAATTATTTTATTTAAAATCTCGCAAATTCAAATTCGCAAGAAGTAAATGGTGATATTTGAATTTGCGAGATTTTAAAATGTGGATCTTCGCTTAATTCTTGCTATATTGTTCAGTGCAAGAAATAAATGCAAGATTTTTAAAAGCAAGATTACGAAAAGCAGGATTATTAATTTGAGAAAATATGCTTTCGAGATTGTTTACAAAATATGAGATTTCGCTACGGAAAATTTTGGTCTCGTACCTCTCCTATACGTAAAAGTTTGGGTTCAAAATCTCGTTAATTAAAATCTCGTACTTGAAATTTCGCTTGCAAAATATTACAATCACAAAATTTTGCAAATACAGGATCTAGCAATTACAAAATCTCGCTTTTCATAAATTCGCAATAACAAAATCTCACTTTTCATAATCACAGTTTCAAAATACTGCAAAGTAAAAACTCGAAAATTAAAACTTTGCAACACTAAGACAGTTGCATTGCAACAAGTAGTTTTTTTTAATAAAAATCTCACATGTTACTGTGGGATTTAAAATTGCAATATTTTCACTTGCGAGATTTTGGCCTAGGTAAACTTATGAATTGCGAGATTACCTAATGCATGATTATTGATTTGCGAGATTTTGTTTTGCGAGTGTTATTTTTTAAATGCGAGATTTTGACTAAAAAATCGAATTTACTGCTGTGCAATTATGTTGGTTTTGCAAGGTTTTAATTTTCGAGTTTTTAGTTTGCGAGATTAAGGATTAAAAACTTTTTTGAATGCGAGATTTTTAAATTGTGAAATTTGGTAAGGCAAAATTTCAAATGCGAAATTTTAGTTTGTGAAATTTCATACCTAAGCCATATGGGAGAGGTACGAAACAACGCATATAAGAATTTCATATTGGAAAATTTCAAGTCTCTCAAATTTTTACAATTACGAAATAACTTTAACCACAATCTCACAAATAAAAATCTAGCAAAACTTAGGTATATAATAACAATGCAACGTATAAATTATTTCAATCAAAATACCGCAAAATTCAAATGTTACTTTTGAATTTGCGACATTTTGATATGCGAGATTTAAGTTGAAGGATTTCAATTGATACTTGCTTAATTTTTCAGTGCGAGAAATATGCCAGAATCTTAAGAGCAAGATTTTGTAATTGTGCGATTATAAAAAGCAGAATTATTGATTTGAGAGAATACGGGATTTCATAACTCTCCCATATGTGAAGGGTTGGGTATAAAATCTCGCAAATCTAAATCTTCGATTTTAAATCTCGAATAACTTACTATCAAAATTACAAAATCTAGCAAGCACAAAATCTTGTTATTTCAAATAATCAATTTTAAAATTTTGGTTCATATTTTTGCGAGTTTCTAAAAAGCCAGATTTGGTAGTTGCGAGACTACAAAAAAAAAAACGATTTTTATTTAGCGAGATTTCTTTTTTCGAGATTGTTTTTCCTGAATGCGATATCTCGTTATTCAGATTTAGGCTTGCAAAATTTTGTACCTCTCCCATGTGGGCTGGGTAAGATATCTCGCTTATTTAAACTCAACATCGAAAAAAATTTAAACCTCGCAAAACAATGAAATTATTTTTTACAAAATCTCGTAAATTCAAATTCGCAAGAAGTAACTGGTGATATTTGAATTTGCGAGATTTTGAAATGTGGATTTTCGGTTAATTCTTGCTATATCGTTCAGTGCAAGAAATAAATGCGAGATTTTTAAAAGCAAGATTATGAAAATCAGGATTATTAATTTGAGAAATTATGCTTCCGAGGTTTTTTACAAAATACGAGATTTCGCTACTGAAAATTTTGGTCTCGTACCTCTCCCATACGTAAAAGTTTGGGTTCAAAATATCGTAAATTAAAATTTCGCTAACAAAATATTGAAATTACAAAATCTCGCAAATACAGGATCTCGCAATTACAAAAGCTCGCTTTTTAAGAACTCGGAATAACAAAATTTTGAAAAACTTAATGTCGCAAATCAAAATCTTGCAAACTTAACTGCATTGCAACAAATAGATTTTTCAACTAAATTTCGCAAACTCAGAAATTACGCGATGTTATTGATATGAAATATTTGAGAAATTTGTATTTGCGAAGTTTTAGATTGTGGGATTTTTATCGAAAATTTTTGCGAAATACGATATGTGAATAACATTTGTGATTCTTATAGACAGCACAGGCACAGCTTGAGAAAATATAGGGCTAACTATATTGGCCGGAGGTGGCGTGAATTTGCCACCAATTAGACTTTTCTTGTATGGTCCCTTTAGTCCACAGATCTATGCCAATAAAACGCAATAGACTGATGACTTCGAAATCAGCATTACCCAGGGCATTGACGAAAAAAAATTAAAAATAAAAATAAATTTTGTGGCGCAACAGCTTGTGGAGAACCATGGCCTAGTGACTTACAACTCTCAACCATCCCTGTGTGCGTGTTGTTCACAAGAGAGGAGGGGACCTACATTTTTTTGCCGAATCCGAACGGCTTATTCAATACAAGTATACTGCTGGGGGATTTGTAGTTCCTCGCTAGAGGCAGTACCTCGGTCTTAGGTGGAAGCTGCTGGGAATCGAACCCAGACCTTCGGCAAGATAGTCCAACGCACTAACCGTTATGCCACGAGGTACTACAAGACATTGCTTAAATTAAACGTCTGGCAGAGTAACCTCAGTTCACTTCATAAATCTGCCCCAGCTGTGATGGAAATTTGAAAGATGTCTTAGTTCCATATAATTTGAGGCTTATATGGGCCTTTCAATAAAAAAAAACTTATTTTAATTCATTTTAACATTAACCTGCAATCCATCAAGGTGTTTTCTATATTTCTTCTACAGATTCCTATACTGTAAAATCTCTTTTGATAATTTATATTTCCTTTAGGTTAACAACTTACCATCAGGCGTAGGTATTTATGTACATTTATGAGCACTACCTTACGACTTCTGCATTAACTTCCACAATCAGTTATAGGCATCAACATATTGATAGAAGAGCAAAGAGGGACCGATTCAAATAATTTTCTCAGAATGTGACACCCGTAATACACCCGAGTTCGAAAAAGTCACAATTAATTGTTGGATAATGGGCGTCATTGTTCCTGCTGGGCAGCTAGTTAGTAAGGCAACAAACGGCCAGAAGCTCGCACAATCGATCGCAACCCACTCGGATAAAATGAATGTGATAACCTTTAGCTCTGGGACATCGTCATCGTCGGTTGTCGTCAGCATATGAGCATTGGAATCGACAGCAGCGCCATTATTCGGTGGATTTATTTTTTTTTATTTTTCCATCGGATAGACAAACATGACCCTATTTTCCAAGCCCCGTTAAATGTGTGTATATTCATATATATACCAATATAGGGACGAAAGATATATATTCTTACAACACATATCTACCTACATACATATACTATGTGTATAGAGGGAAACATTAGACAGTAAAACCATCAATAGGACATATTGTTTTTGTTGTTGTTTTTTTCGTAGTTGTACAACATACGTAGGTATAAACGATATTCTTTTTTTTATCAGATTACTTGTTATATCATCGTGTTATGTAGCCCTTTACCGTTGCGTGTTGACATTAGATATTAGTTTTTTTTTATTAATCAGTTTTTCACCTCTATTTCTTTATAAATGCACCTTATGGAAAGAGCAATAGATATAGGGGTCGAATCAAATAGTAAAGTGTAAAGGTATCGCATGTATGCATAGGACATTGTGTAAACATTACTGACACTCATTGGGCGTGTAACTTTGATCAAACGACTGAGGATTTATTTTTGGGTCTCGTATAGAAAAAAAAAAAAAAACCCGATCATCAGATAGTGCGGTGTTGACTGTTGATATTCATGACATATATATTTCTAACTGTGAAATGAGTGTTTACTATTTATGTCAGTTGTTTATTTTGTTAACATTAAGGCTTAACAAGGCGAAAATACTACAATTAGTAGGATAAAATTTGAAATCATTGAACTTATATGTATTATGTCCAGAATGGCGCCCAACGAGAAACGTTTTATGAGGATTTTTATTGATTTTGTTTTCAGTAGTTTAATGATACATAAGGTAAAGATGTATGTCAAGTATATCAACTCAGATGAGTTATGGCTTTTTTAGGACCCCATCATCAAATTGATCAGATAAAACGTAGTTCTTTTGACTTTAATAGATATCAATATGAGTTCAAAAGCTGGATTCTGCTATTAACTTCTAAATATTTAGTATAAAGACAGAAATAAAAAGACACGCAAGTTTGTAAGGAAATCTTTTTTAGGGAACTTCACACACACATACTTGGACTAGAGATATAGATAGATAAATAGATTCTTTATATTTTCATCATAAAGTTTAACAGTTTGTATACTTAAGAATAAGGAAATGGCAATACTGCCGTCTGCCTGAGATGACATTTCATAATATGATTTAAAAATAAAAGCAATAATAAAAAGCAAAAATTTTAAAATATATTAAAAAAAAAAATTTAACAAAAGATATGAAGAAATATTTTTATATAAAACAATGATATCAATTTTAACGTGATTTGAAACACAAAAGAAATATTATCACATTTTGTATGATCAGCAACAAAACAATAAATATTTAAGTATAAAATTTGGTTTAAACTGCAATAAGCGTGTAATCAACTAAGTTTAATATGTGAAACTGTTGCGGTAAGAAAGAACATGTTGGCAATATTTAAAGAGGCTGAGCCAGCCCATTGCTCCATTTAAAATTTCAAAGTTCTTCCAAAGATATAAAACTTTTCCCGAAAATGCAACCGACGAATTTCTTGTAGAATAGGACAAGCAGCAATGAAATGGTAAATATCTTCATTCACTCTTCCGTTACATAGATCACATAGCTGGGGCAAGTCTGATCGATGAGGTACAAAGTTTTAATTTAAAATTTCAACTCTTGCTCTAAAAATAATACTCATAACCGAGGCTTAAAATTCATTACTTAAGAAAGAAACTTCCGACGGCAGTTAGTGGTTTAAATGACTATAAATTGCTCTTGAAGTAGATGAAGATGCTTTGGAAAGATTATCCAGAAACACTTTGTGATCCACCTTAGCAATCACATCAGCAAACTGAGCCTGCTAATCGGTCATATTAGTTTCTGTTAAGTTTAAACTTGTTTCGTAAGATAAAGCTAGTCCGTTCCAGTCTTTAAACGGGGAAGCATTCACTCGAAGTAATTTTCTTAAAATGATTTTATGAAGACAAGTTTCACTTCTTTTCATCATTCTAGTGATGTAGCTCGCACTTGCCTTCAAATTTTGTATATATATAGGGACTATTCCTGACTCTACATATATGGCGTAGTTGGGTGTTGAGTTAGGCAAACGAAATATTCTTTTAAAATAGTTCCTTTTTACAGTTTCTAAAGCTTCGAAGTGTGTGTATCCGAAGACTTGAACGCCATATGCCATGCATGCATTTACTGTCCCGTTGAAAACTTTGTACTTGGACGTTAAATCAACATTTTGGTTCGAAAAAAACTTTGGCCACATTATATTAAGTGCCAATTTAGCTTCGTTGCTTTTTTCTTGTTTTTTTTTTTTAAATTGTAGGTCAAGAGGACACCCAAATACTTAAACTCCTGTACAACCTCAATGTGTGTATTGTTTAGAGACCATTTTTCTTCCACTGGCCTTCTTAATGGTCTCTTTTCAAATATAACAATCTTAGTTTTTGGGTATTAATTTGCAAGCCCCAAAACTCGCAAAATGAACTTAGACGGTTTATTTGCATTTGTATCATGAAAGGATTATCAGCAAGCATAACTAGATCCAGATCGTCCGCGTACAACAAGACTTTGATTATAATGTTAGCAAAATTAACTCTACCCGGAAGTAGATCGCAGACATCATCTATGAACAGGGCAAATAATAATGGTCTGAGGATACAACCTTGAGGAACACCTGTAGCTGTTTTAAATCGATTAGAAAATGTGATACCGTCCCATATCTTTGCATTTCTTAACGAAACAAAACTTGCATACACTTGGAGAAACTTTCGTGACAAACCAATACAAGAGAGTTTGTATATTAAAGCTTGTCTATTGACTTTATCAAATGCAGCTTTAAAATCCACAAAGCAAGTGTATAGTTTCTTTTTTTTTATCTATAAATTGTTGAGCAATGCTTGAAATAGCAAAGATATGATCCATGGTTGAAAAACCTGGGCGGAAACCTGCTTGAAAGATGCTCAAAAGATTGTTATCCTCAATCCATTTTGTGAGCCTTTCATATAGGATTGCCGTAAAAGTTTTTCTTATTGAATTTAAATTTGAAATACCCCTATAATTTTCCGCAGCGTTAGCATTACCTTTTTTAAAAATGGCAAAAATTACAGATTCGTTGAAATTGTTGGGCACACATCCATCATTGTACAATTTGTTATAGAAAGACACGAGGTAGTTTTTAAAATCAATTGTGCTGTTTTTATAAAACTCGACTATGCCATGCCATCTAGGCCAGGAGCCTTGCTGTTTTTCATTTTTTGGAGCGTTGCTTCCAATTCGGGCAATGAGAATTCTAAATCCAGTTCGTTGACTCTAGTATCAGGTAGCGCGTAATCGAAGGTATGAAGGTCTTCATCAGCTGAGAGTAGAGTTTTAAAATGAGCTGCTAACGTCTTAGCTTCTAAAGAGAACTTCATACCCTGATTGCGCCCACCAAGTTCGCGCACTGTCTCCCAAAATATCTTTGAGTTTGTGCAGTTTTCCAATTTCTTAGCCACGTTTTTTAAATAGCTGATTTTCTTAACTGAGCACATTTTTTTAAAATCATTATTAACGCGAAGATAGATGTTTTTGAAAAATTGATAATTGGTCGTTCTAAACAGTTTTAAGTAAACAAACGAAAGTTTACGGAGATTTCTGCAATCCTTATCAAACCATACATTTTTCAGAGGAGACTGCGGATTGTTGAGGCAGAGATAGTAAGTGCCGAGAAAGGAGGCTTCTATAGAGGGTTGCATTGTTCTCCGAACACTTCAGCTTATTAAAACTAGAAGGTGTAGCTTGCTGGTTTAACTTCGTTAGCTGAATTTTAATTACAATTGGAAAATGAGCCGAATAGTTGAGTAGTGCAACTTCAAAGTCATCGATAATGTTCAGCTAGTCCCCTGAAATCGCAGCAAAGTCCATCACGGATTGTCCCTGCCCTTTTACAAAAGTGAATTCGCCACATGCATCCCATTTAAAAAAAATAGCTCGAAAACTTCAAAAAATTCTGTTAAACTCCGCCCGTTGCGGTTATAAATTTTATCTTTAGAACATCTACCCTCGGCCAGTGCAACTCCAGCTCGTAAAATTTTAGCGGAAGAATTTTGATATTCACCAATCCTAGCATTTAAATCACCGACAATTAACACACTGTCAAGAGAAGTGTTATTCATAAATTCCACTAGTTTATCGAAATCGCTTAGCCAATCATTGTAATTTAAATAAATAGAAATAATATAATAGTTTAGGTTGTTGCTAACCATATGAAAAATAATTTTAGATTCAATAATTTTAAAATTAATAAGATTACCCCATAAAGATTTTTTAATCCCGCATATAAAATACCCCCACTGGCTCTTCCATGCAAATTTGATCTTATCGCGGGTGTAAACATTATTTTAAAGTCTTTGAAATATTTTAGAAATTAATTTTGATTCTTTTCTTCAATAAAACTATACGAAGCTTTAAATCACATCGTAGCTCCTCAGCAGCTCACAGATATTATCAATCTAGAATTTCAATATAATTAAAACAAATATCCAATTTAGTATTTTTTTTTCTCCACAAAAAATTTTCAAAAATTGGTCAAATACATAACTGTTAACGGTTTAATAATTATAAATGAGGCTACCACACTTCAACTGATTGGATTTTTAAATACATGATTTTTTTACTTGTTTTTTTTTTTATCTCATCGATAAATCTTTTGATATTGTCAAGGTTTTTGTTCTTTAAAATGAAGGCTTTTTCGTGTGCATGATTTTAAATTAAAATAAGGAACATAATTTAATGTGTGTTGGAAATAGAGTGGGTGGATTTTATTTAAAATCGGACAGTCAAATTTTTCTTTCTTGTAAAATATTTAACTACCTTGATAAAGATGTTAAGATTTTAAGATTTAATCAGGTGACACGTTATTTTATATAAAAAGGTGCTATAAAAAAAATTTATTTCTAGCTTTGGAACACAATAATTATTACATTTTGACTTCTGTATTCACAAGATAAGAAGTGAGTGGGCATACATCTACATAGGAATATAAAAAAATTCTTTTTCAATTTAAATTATAGCTATAATTCTCGCCTACTGACACCACTTGATAGTTTATTCATGGAAGAATGAACTGTGGGAAATAGATTCAATTTTCCATTTTTCTTTCTGGTATAAAAGCTTAGGAAACAGCATTCAATTTGGTCAGGATTTTGTATGGCTTTTGTATATTGTTATCGTTATTCTGAAGATGGGTCTGAAACAGATTTTTGTAAACGACTTTTTCATTGATTTCTTTTTGGTGGATCTGAATGAGTAGCATCTGATGAAGGATGTTTTGGGGCTGCGTCCGATTCCTTTGTAATAGTTCCAGACCCACAACCAGAACTCATCAACAGTTCCAGACTGACGGCCAGAACCTCATTAACCTCAACACCAATAAAAAAAAATAAAAAATATACACTTTTCAGGTTGCAGACCTACTTCAAAACCTTCTGCGTCAGTCCCTGCTTTATAAGACCCCACTACCAAAAGAATATAAAAGTTCCAGCTGGAAGATTAGGAATTTTCATTTTGTAAGATATAGTTTACAGTGGTTTTTGTCATGTCTAAGTGAGTAAGCTGGCCGAAACGCCAATTAATAGGACTAAGGGCCATAAAAGACGTCTGTGAAGTTAGCAGGGCAGCAGATACCCACGCAAATGGGACCTTGACAGGATTTTTCAGTTTTTTTTTTTGCATTTTGTTTTGCATTTCTATTCCCGATTCTGCAGTTCACCAAATAAGGGTGTAATCGAATGACCTGCCAACTTCACACTTAAGTTAGCAGGTCACATAGTGTATCTCAGGAACTAAGCATGCTAGGAACTTGCCGTAAGGCTCAAAATTTGGAGGTTTTTTTGCATTTCAAGAATAGGCTGCTTCAATTTTTTTTTGTTATTCATACTGACTTACTTATTTCACAGTGAAGTTAGCTGGTCACATACGAAACACAAAGTGGAAAACAAAATCTGCAGAATAATTTCTATCACATGTGAACACTTTCGTTCTTCACGTGTGAGCAAGCACCTAAAAATAAATAAACGAAATTCCTCAAAGGGCATTTTGGATCGAAGTCGAAGGCAAAACAATTAGAAAAGTCTGGCATCACTGTTATGTGTTTGTATTTTTAGTCTTCATTTGAGGAGATTAAAATTTGAAGGAGATTTAGGGTAAATCTTACTAGATCTTGCTTTGTTTTTGGTGAAACGCAGTGGGTATATGATTTGTATTTGTTATTTTTGATTGAAGAAAAATACAAACACATAACAGTGATTCTAGACTTTTCTAATTGTTTTGCCCACGACTTCGATCGAAAATGCCCTTTTCACCCTCTAAGTCGAAAACAAATGCCCACAAGAAACACAAAATTTGACGTAGTCATTTCATTTATTTATTTTTAGGTGCTTGCTCTCACGTGAGGCAAGAAAGTGTTCAGATGTGATGAAAATTATTCTGCAGATTCTATTTCCTCTTGAAGTTAACAAGTCAGTATGAATTTTGTATTCAAAAAAATGACTTAAAAATGTTGAAGAAGCCTTTTCTTGAAATGCAAGAAAACTGTAAATTTTGAGCCTTACCCAATTAACATTTCAGCTTCGTTTCGGCCAAATTGAAAGGCTTTCTTATTTCTAAGAAACATTTGTAAAATTTCTTTAAACATTAAAAGCAGAACATAATCGAAGTTATAAAGTAAGCTCTTGACGGTCTTATAGAAGTCAAAACGAGACTTATTTGAAATATTTATGAAGGTTAGATTTTAACAGATAGATTCAGAAAGGTTTTTAAAATTAAAAGAGCACAAGTTTAATAGAGTTATGAGCTTTTATGGATAAGTTGTAACGGGTGATTTTTTAGCTGGTTTGGTTTTGGCAACACTGGTTTTGACAGCTGACGTATGTTTAGTACCTTGTGTCACTGTCAAACAGCTTCAGTTTGGTTTGCAATTTAACCATGGATCGTCTTAAAAATGAACAACGCTTGCAAATTATTGAATTTTACTATCAAAATTCGTGCTCGGTTCGAAATGTTCATCGCGCGCTGCTTCCATTTTATGGTCGGCATTCTCGACCTTCTGAGCAGTCTATTCGGAAGGTTGTGACCAAATTTCGCACCAAATTTACTTTGTTGGACATTAAACCACCAACACGTTTACGTACTGTGCGTAGTGAAGAAAATATTGCGGCCGTATCAGCTAGTGTGACAGAAGACCGCGAAATGTCGATTCGGCGCCGTTCCCAGCAGTTAGGCCTTTGTTACAGCACTACGTGGAAAATTTTGCGGAAGGATTTGGGCGTAAAGCCTTTTAAGATACAGCTGGTGCAAGAACTAAAGCCAGCCGACCTACCACAACGCCGAATTTTTGGTGAATGGGCTCTTGGAAAGCTGGCCGAGGATGCGCTTTTTTATCGAAAAATTGTGTTCAGCGATGAGGCTCATTTTTGGTTGAATGGGTACGTAAATAAGCATAATTGCCGCATTTGGAGTGAAGATCAGCCAGAAGCATTGCAACAGCTACCAATGCATCCCGAAAAAGCCACTGTTTGGTGCGGTTTATGGGCCGGCGGCATTATTGGGCCATATTTCTTCAAAGATGATGCGAATCGCAGCGTTACTGTCAATGGTGAACGCTACCGAGCGATGATAACAAACTTTTTTTTGCCCGAAATGGAAGTTCTTGACTTGCATGATATGTGGTTTCAACAAGACGGTGCCACATGCCACACAGCACGCGAAACAATGGCGCAATTGCGAGGCGAATTTGGTGAACAGTTAATTTCACGTTTCGGGCCGGTCAATTGGCCGCCTAGATCGTGCGATTTGACACCATTAGATTATTTTTTGTGGGGGTATGTAAAAGCTAATGTCTATAGGGACAAGCCCGCTTCGATTGACGCACTGGAAGCCAACATCCATGCATTCATTCGTGAGATACCGGCCGATATGTGTGAAAGAGTATGCCAAAATTGGACTCAGCGGATGGGCTACCTGAGACGCAGCCGCGGTCAACATTTGCATGAAATTATCTTTAAACATTAAATTGCAAGGTTCAAACTATCGATTCAAATAAATATTTTATTCATTTTTTTGAATTTTTTGTGTTTTTTTTTTTAAAAAGTTCTAAACCTCTTAAAAAATCACCCGTTATAATATCTACTAGAAGTGGATAATACAACTCTTACAGAGGTTGAAAAATAAGAGTAGAACTTACTTTTAAATTTTTTTTGAAGCGTTATTACAATTTATACCATTTGTTGTGTTTCGGATATTGTTAATTTCTATTTAATGTATTGGAAATAATTATAAAACAAATGTTTTTCTAACAATTCTTGACATTTTCTTTTATGGTTTGTGTCTAAGATTTCACTTGTCAAAGTGAAGTATTTGATTAAACTTCTTGGAAATTGTGATAGAAACCTTTTGAAGTCTGATAACTCTATAGAATCTTCATAGAGTCATAGCTTGATGTTGCTTCTTTAAATAAATTTACAGAGGTCTATCCGAAAAGCCTCGCTTAATTTTCTATAACTAGCTTTCAAACAATTTTAAAGAAGCAGTTATTGAGGTCAATTTTGGGAATTTTTCGGGAATAGAAATGCAAAAAAAAACGCAAATTCCCGTCAAGGTCTCATTTGCGTGGGTAAAACTTGCCTTGCTTGCTTCACAGACGTCATAAAAAGCTATTTTGAATTAAACAAAAGTTACTTAAACAAAAATGTTGTCCTTTTTTCTCAGACCCACCTCCAAAACCGGCTCCGTCAGACACATCTTCATTGAATCCACCATCAAAAAATGTATGAATGAACATTTTTGTTCACTGTATGAAACATTTTTTAAAGAGTCAGGGGTATCACCTAGAGTTGAGAATTGGATGTGGCAATGCTTGCTCTAGCCGTCAAGTTTGCACTACCACTTCAAAATTTTTACAATTCAATAATTGGTTTAACTGTCGTAAATTCGTCGTAAATTTGTCGTGAAAGAAAAAAAATTGTCGTGCTTGTTTTTTTTAAAATAAGCCCCTGTTAAAGCTTACTTGACACAGTCAAGTTAGCACTACCACCCCTCAAAATAGAGTAAAATGAACTCAAAAAAAAGATTATGTGTGAATTTGTCGTTTTAAATAACGGTTCATCCTGCTGCAATCTCCTTCATTGTAGCTTCCTCATTTATTTCAATCTTCAATTTAGTGCGTTCTAAGGCCTTGTGCGGGGAGAGCTTGTGTGGGTTCAAGGCATCAATCGATCTGTCATGGAGCGCCATCTGGAGGCATGTTTTTTTTTTGTTTCTTCATTTCAATACCTTCTACGCTAGAAAGCTTTTTTTTGTTTCTAAAAGAGCAATAAAGATTTTTTCCAAGTTTTTTAAAACATGTCAAAGAAATGTGTTTTTTTCATAAAAATGCAATTTTTCGATATTTAAATAGACATTCTATAAAAATTGATTTTTTTTTCCTAAACACATTTCATTCAACTAGTTAAATTTAATTTAGTTAGTATTTTCGAATCTATCGTAGTCAGTGACTGGAAGGTCTCAAGTAATGTAACATTCTCTGACCATAGAATGATAACATTCCATATCGAACACAAAACAGAAAATCCAAAACCCTACAGAAACCCCAGAAAGACAAACTGGGATGCCTTCAAGATAAGAATGGCCACATCTTTGGGTCAATATGAAAATCAGACATTGTCAAATTGCTCAGATATTGAAAAACATATCAATGAACTAACATTGGCTATTAATAATGCTTATGAAAGTTCTTGCCCCATTTCAAAAGGTAAAGGTAAACTCAACCCCGTATGGTGGTCGAAAGAGTTATCTGTCCTTAGGAAAAACTCAAGGAGGCTTTTCAATAGAGCAAAACATAGTAATGTACCTGCTGACTGGGATCTTTTCAAGATCAGCAAAAATATGTACAAAAACCGAACAACTTACGCGAAAAGGGCAGCCTGGCAAAAATTTTGCACAGACATTGAGTCAACAAATGACGTTGCTAGGCTCAGGAAAGTTATGTCAAAGGTTTACACTCCTCCGGGTTTTCTAAAAAGACCTGATAAAACCTGGACAGATTCCTGCTCTGAGACCTTAGAGTCACTTTTGAGCACTCACTTCCCAGGATGTACTACTGATTCATCGTCTGCGGATAGAGGCCCTGACATAAGTGTAATCTCTAACATAGGTAACCAAATCATAGATAGCAGAAAGGTAGCTTGGGCCATAGACTCATTCTCAGCATACAAGTCTGCAGGGCCTGATGGAATAATTCCTATTATGCTCCAAAGCTCTAAAGACATAATTGTTCCAATTCTAGTGGACATTTTTAGGGGTTGTATTAACATCACCTACGTTCCTTCTAAATGGAGAGAAGTCAATGTCATCTTTATTCCGAAAGCTGGCAAGCCCACCCACACCGAACCTAAGGATTTTAGGCCTATAAGCCTATCCTCTTTTCTTCTCAAGACTTTAGAAAGACTAGTGGAGACTCACATTCGCCTAAAACTTAATGACGGCATGCTCTCACAGGCCCAACATGCATATATGAAGGGCAAATCTGTTGAAACAGCGCTTCATGAAGTGGTCGGCACAATCGAAAAATCGATCCAATTCAAGGAATTCACACTGGTAGCATTCCTTGACATCGAGGGGGCATTTAACAATGTTGAAAATAATGCAATTCGACAAGCCCTCATCTCGATCAGCATCGATCCTTTACTGATAAACTGGATTGACTCCATGCTTCAAACAAGACTCATAAATGTAGAAATGGGTGATACGAAGTTAAAAGTCAGAACATGCAAGGGGACTCCGCAAGGTGGAGTTCTATCTCCTCTGCTCTGGCTCCTTGTAGTCAACCAGATATTGGTTAAACTTAATCTGAATGGCATCAAGGTCGTTGCATACGCCGATGACATTGTGTTGATGGCCTCGGGAAGATTTGTCCCAACCTTATGCGACCTCCTACAATTAGCCCTCAACAAGCTCAGTAATTGGGCCAGTAGTTGCGGACTTAGCGTTAACCCTCAAAAGACAGAATTGGTGTTGTTTACAAGGAAACACAAAATTCCCAACATAAACCCGCCAACCATCAACGGAATTCCACTTCAAGTTTCGGATACCGCCAAATACCTTGGTGTTGTACTTGACCGTAAATTGAACTGGAAAAAGAATATTAAAGAAAGAGAGAAAAAAGCCTCAGTAGCATTCTATACGTGCAGTCGAATTTTTGGTAGAAGATGGGGTCCCAGCCCTAGAACCATTCATTGGATGTACACAGCCATTATAAGGCCAATCCTAACGTACGCATGTATGGTCTGGTGGCCAGCCTTAGATAAGGAAACCAATCTAAAAACCATGACTAAAATTCAAAGACTAGCGTGTATCGGAACAACCAGTGCTATAAGAACCACACCAACGGCCGCCCTAGAAACTTTCCTTTCACTTGCCCCACTCGATCTGTTTACGAAAGAGTTGGCGGCAAAAAGTGCTTTACGACTGCAACAATGTAACAATTGGAAAAGGGGCTTCTTCGGTCACAGAACTATAATGAACTTTACAGACATTGACATTCAAACGGACTATGTTTCGCCGCACATTGATTTCAACCCAGTAACCATGACAGACATCCCCACCAGGGAACTCTGGAACGAAAACAGGGTCATAAATACAAACCATGTTTCGGTCTTCACCGACGGCTCCAAAACCTTGGAGGGTGTTGGGTCAGGTATCTATTCAGATAACCCACCCATATATAGATCAATGAAGCTTCCAAATTTTTGCAGTGTATTCCAAGCGGAAGTGCTGGCAGTTTGTGAGGCCGCGAAACATCTTGCTTCACGTAAATTAGTCAATAAAAATATTGACATTTTCATAGATAGCCAGGCGGCAATTAAAGCCATTTCCTCAATCACCATAAAGTCCAAACTGATCGATCGTTGCCGAAATGAGTTAAGAATACTCAACGCAACGAACACAGTTACCCTAAAATGGGTCCCAGGACATAGGGATATTCACGGAAATGAAATGGCAGATGAACTGGCCAAAAGCGGATCATCTCTTGATCCGAGCCTAATCGTAGCCTCGGTGCTCATGCCACTGGAGGAAGAAAAAAGTAGAATACACCACTGTTTCTTGGAAACTGCAAATGTCAGATGGTCATCTATCGACACCTGTCGGGTTTCAAGGAACCTTTGGCCGAACATTTCGAAGAAAAAAACTAAATACCTACTCAAGCTAGGCAGGCCTCAATTATCACTCATAGTTGGCGTCCTAACGGGGCATAACTCTATGGGAACCCATATGAAAAGAATGGGTATCAGCTCATCTGACTTATGTAGAGGGTGTCATGATGAAGAGGCGGAAGAGGGCTCCCTTCACTTCTTATGTGAATGCCCCAGCCTAGCTAGAACCGGGAAAGCAGCCCTAGGAGAATATTTCTTCGATGAACTGGGCGACATCTCTGTATTGCCACTGAAAAACATCCTAAAATTCATTCAGAACTCAGGATGGTTCAGGGAGGCCCCCTACAACTAATACTCCTCATCAAACCCCTCCCTATCCCTCTTCACCACCCACCTTTCACTCTGGGGAGCGCAATGGATCCACTGAGATCCGAGTGAGATGATGCGGCCCGCCGTATCATCACCCCTTCTAACCTAACCTAACCTAGTATTTTCGAAATGAGAAATAAAATACAGCTGTTAGAGTTTCGGAGTCAGAGTCAGAGTCAGAGTCCGTACGCGAGTATAAGTGTTATTTCATTTGGCGTGGGTATAGAAAGGTTAAACTTAGTATCTAGAGAATTACCTCATGATTGGTTTAATAATTTTTTTAGGAACCAAAAATAACGGTTTATACCTGCCAACCTGCCATACTCTGCTAGACAAAACCATATTTTCTCAAGAGAATTTTCTAGATATTTTTACTAAAAAAACATCAAAAATCGTAATGAATTGAAGTTACGTTTTGTTAATTCATACAAAATGTTATTCGAGAAAGATACCATATTACCATATTTCGATTTTGAATACATCGAAAGTGAGAAGTTTTAAAAAATGTTTTAAACTATTCTATACCAAAACTACCAAAGCGGGTTTTCAACTGTATTTGACAATTACATAAATTTTGTTTTTGAACACGAAATAAAGGGTGTGTTTTTTAGCGGTATAGAACTTTAAGTTGGCAACACTTTTTAACTGGCAGCCATGTTTGTCAGATGTCAAGTGATCTATTTTTATTTTGGTTTGGCATTTCAATATGATGAGACTAACTCCTGAACAACGCTTCCAAATTTATTTTGAAAATCATGGTTCTGTTCGAAATACGTATATCGTGCGAATTTTGTTTAGCGATTAAGCTCACATTTGGTTGAATGGATACGTCAATAACTAAAACTGCCATATTTGGAGTGATGATAATCCTCAAGTGTATTTTGAGACACCATTACATCCACAAAAACTGACTGTTTGGGGTTCCTTATGAGTTAGTGGAATAATGAGTCCGTACTTCTTTAAAAACGATGCCGGCCAGAACATTGCAGTCAATGGTGACAGATATAGAGCCATGATTACTAACTTTTTCGTTCATCAATTGAACAACCAAGATGTGCAGGAGCTGTGGTTTCTACAAAACGGCCGACGCAACATTTAACGTAGCTTGTGCTACACTTGATTTATTGAAGGAAACGTTTGGTAACTGATGCATAGTTTCAAGTTACGGAGCCTTGAATGGGCCTCCATGATCGTGCGATTTAAGACCGCTTGAATATTTTCTGTGGATTATGTGATGTCCATCAAGTTAGCATTACCACTTGAAAAATTTTGCAATCCGATAATTGTCGTAGATTTGTCGTGAAAGAAAAAAAAATTGTTGCGCTTGTTTTTTAAATATTAACCCCTGCAGTTTTTAAAAAAGGCCAAGAATCACCCAAACCCGTTATGTCCGTCAAGTTAGCATTACCACTTCAAAAATTTTACAATTCAATAATTGGATTAACTATCGTAAATTTGTTGTAAATTTGTCGTAAAAGAAACAAAATTTTCGCGCTTGTTTTTTTTTTTAAATAACCCCTGGTAATGCTAACTTGACAGTCAAGTTAGGACTACCACCCCTGAAAAAAAGGGTAAAATAAACTAAAAAAAAAAAAAAAACCAAAAAGGAAACAAACTATGTGTGAATTTGTCGTAAATTTGTCGTAAATATATCGCAACATAAAAAATTGATGTAAATTCTTTGAATTTGACAAAAAGCCCCAACATCGATTTTTTTTCAATAAATCCAGCACTACCATAAAAAAAACACCTAGAATCAAAATTCCTGGTGTCCTGGATTTATTGAAAAAGCAGAAAAAAGCAACGATCTTGGGGCTCTTTGTCAATTCACGGACTTTTTTTTATCAAATTCAAGGAATTTTAATTAATATTTGTTCACGATATATTTACAACAAATTTACGACAATTTCACACATAGTTTGTTTTCTTTTTTGAGTTTATTTTACCCTATTTTAAGGGGTGATAGTGCTTACTTGACTGTCAAGTTAGCATTACCAGGGGTTATTTAAAAAAAAAAACAAGCGCGAAAATTTTGTTTCTTTTACGACAAATTTACAACAAATTTACGATAGTTAATCCAATTATTGAATTGTAAAATTTTTGAAGTGGTAATGCTAACTTGACGGACATAACGGGTTTGGGTGATTCTTGGCCTTTTTTAAAAACTGCATACAAAAATAAAAACCCAAAAATTCATTTCCCAATCTCTTTGCCTTTATTCTAGTAACTGACAATACCATTTTTGGCAGTTCTAACTAAGGCACCATTTATAGCTTTCATTGTAACTCATCATTGAAAATTTAAATGTTCGATTTTGAGACATTTAGAAATCAAAATCCTTTATTATTTTGATGGACAAATAGAGCATAAGACTTAATTAATGTTTTTAGTTAAAAAAACTTCAAATATGCCCAACTTTCCCAAACTACACCAGTATCTTGAGTTAAAATATTTTCAGTAACTTAAGTTTTATTTAATATTTATTTGTTTACTTTTATTTTACTTTTATTTTTTTATTTTTATTTTTTCCATTTAAGTCTACCCACTTGATTTTAAAATCAGTTTACACAGCTCACATACCTGAAATACCAAATGCCAAACAAAATACATCCCTTTTGAAAGTTGCAAGGCATTGTGTGGCATATGTTTTATATGACAAAGGCAAAGCACAGTAGGACAGAATTTAGAGAATTGTTGTTAAAATTAGTAAAAAAAAATGAGTTAAAATATGCAATTTTATTTCTTATAATGTACATTATATTAAAGCAAAAAAGGTTTCTTTTCATATTGTGTTTGATAAAGCCATTTTGTAGTCTAAACCTCATCGAGATTCAAAATAAGAGGTACCTATATAAGTAAATTTTTTTTTAAAAGGTTAGCTTTTGTTCCACTTGATTTTGAGGCACACATTGAAAGATAATCCCAGTCTTTATAAAGTATGTTCCAATTTAGTTTCAGCGTAAACTAAAGTGAATCATATAAGTGACTTTGAACTTCAAACCAACAGTTTTTTAAAAATAAGTACGTATTTTGAATAGTATCTGCTTCGTTTTTATAAGTTTTAGGGAATTCTAAATTCTAAAGGCAAAAGTGAGCGTGACTTTGATATGGGTAAATTTGATCTTGACTTATAAAAAACCATAAATTTAACAATTTTTAACCAAAGTATACGAATTAACAGTTTGATATTTTTCCAATTTTTAGACTCATTTGAGTCTACTGTGCGACATTGGTGTACCTTATAGTCTTTTTTTCGTAACTTGTAAATAAATCCTCAACCCCAACCAACCAACCAACCAACCAACATTACCCTGTGTGCCAACTTGAAGAGAGAAAAAGGTGTGTCTGTGTACTGTCAACGACTATTGTCATTGTGTGTCGATGTCGACCATGTGCATTGTTGAACACCTGGCTGGCACAACGGAATTACATCACCTAAAGTGGCCACTTGACAGTAAATTCGAAACCAGTGTCTGTTCTCGATTCTATATGTTCCCTGCTGGCTGGAGTATGGTTTGGGGTGGCTTGACTGTTTCGCATGCCATAAAATATTTGCAAGGGCTGAAAATTGCTTTAGAGAAGATATTGCACTCTGGGGCGTTGCCGTTTAATGCTCTTAACTTTCAGCCAAGTTCGTTTATCCAGACTTTACTCTTTTTATATATGAGATGTGATGATGTGGCACCCTTGATGGAGTCCTTTTTCGCATTTTTGTAAAGTGTAGTTAAAAAGTAAACACTTCGACATATAAATATAACTATTTGCACAATTTTGTAATTCATTTTTTTTTTCAACTATTTATTCCACTTGATGAGATTTTGAAGTGCACATCATCAGGATACGCACTTTTTTTTGTTGCAATTTTTTTGTTTTGTTTTATTGTTGGTTGTATAGATTCCTGATTGCTCTTCCAGCTGTGCATTAAGTAATTGGCCCTGGGTTTATTGTTATGATTTTTTGTGTAGGTAAAGGTACTCGTACATTTACGTACTAAATTAATTTTGTTTGAATTATTTCAAATAAAAAAGTTAATTTGTATCAAGCTAATGTCTGTACTCGTAGATATTGTGAAGTAGGTACCTATACTTTTAAGTGTACCTACTTAAATTTTATTATTTAATTAGTCATTGAAAATAATATTTTTGAACTATTTTGTATCGTTATCCACTAATGGGGGAACCTTGAAAAATCGGTAAAGGTTTATAAAAAATGATTCTTTCCTTCTTTTTTTTGTATGCAAAGACTATTTTGAATGTTTTTTTTTAAGTTTAAAGACTAAAAAACACTTCTAAATTGTTAATGTTCTCTCTAAATATATTAAAACACAAAGCATTTTCGCACATAATAAGGTTATACTATATTTGGGAAGTTCTCCATATCGATGCCTTCCCGTAAGAATATATTAAGCGACATTTCAAAAATATCAGAGGCATCAAAATAAACCTCTAAATAAGTTTTTTATGTGTGCATCTAGGGAAATAAAAAAAATTGGAGATTAATTTTCAACTCAAAATCCCTTTAAAAATCTGTTTATTACTACTCGTACAAAATACACAAATAAATAATTAAAGAAGAGGCCTTTAAAAATTTCTAAAATGTCGCTTGATACATTCTTACGGGAAGGTATCGATATATTTATATTTGAAATAAATTTATGTAAAAATAGGCAAATACCACGTCTTAAATTTCCAAATTTTTCCTTTTTGAGCACCTTAATAAATATAAAGTGCCTTCCTACCGATTTGAAAAATTACACAGTTAGGTATTCTCTCTGTTTGGCATTTGTTGGTCACTTGGTCGGAACGTTTATGTCAGGCATACATTACGTCATCTGAATTTTTGAATAAATATGAATTTATGGGAACATTTTTTTAAAAGCGTTAGGTTTTTAAACAAACTATTTTATATGTATGTTGGTAGTTTTTAGTTAGGTTTAGTTTATTTAACAAAAAAATTTTCAAAACATTTTAGAATTAAATTTCTTAGTTTTTATTAATATGAAGTAAAATTCAAGTAATACTATAATCTCGATTTGGAAATATTTTTTTTAAATTAGTCCAGTATATTTAGTCATAGCTCATATGGGTATTAAATGTAACGTTGGGGAAGACAAGAAGATCTGGGGCAACAAAATTCAATTTACCATCATTGACCTTGTTTTGCTCGATTTTAAGTAAGCATATCAGGGTAAAGTATAGGAAATTGAATTATTTTTTTTGCCTCAGATCTTCAAAAATTGTTTCAAAATATGAGCATTTAATTGCTTTTTGGGGGGCATTTAACTAGTCAAAACAAAATTGAAACGAAAAAATTGGAAGTTTTTGAGAAAACTCGAATTTAAGTGAGCAGAACATGGCCAGGCTACGGGATATTGTGTTATTTAATTTTCAGCATTTAATTGCATTTAGGATTAGTATTTAATTAATCAATCGATTTTAGTCGAAAAATATAAAAAAAAAAATATTTTTTTTTTTTTAATTTAAGGTATTTTTTTTGGTGGAAAAATCAAGTTATTTCAATTTTTTAATTCGTAGGGCATTTAAATAGCGCATAAATATAGCTCCAAACCCAATTTTCGTACCTTATGCCTTAACCATTTTAGGAAATTGGTTATTTTTTTACCAAAAGTACTTGAGCATTAAATTTAATTGTTGGACATTTAATTAGTATTTATTAAGCCGGCACACGACACCACTGATAATCTCGTACCACACACCAAATATCTTTCATCTCTTTCACATATCTTCCGCCTCTTTCTCGCACCGAATTCCCATGCTCAATCGCCCCATATACTACTTTTACCTATAACTGAAAGAAAAAGAGTTCATCGTCTCCATGAATACACAAAATTTGAAGAAAAAAAAAAATACTTGTGTCCAAATTTGTGGAACTTCCTCTTCTGCTGGGGAATGCACTTTTATTTTTTTCGATAGCTCTAGAACAACGGATTCACTCTTTAAATCGATAAAACGGCAACCCTAGAATGGATTGAAGATCGAACATTTGGACTTAAGCTTTCTGTATAAAACGTTAACAAAATCAAGACAAAATTGTTTCTGAATCTTTAAAAAAAAAATTTTAATATGATTGTACCAAATATTACATAGATATTTTTGAAAATTTTGATATGCAATAATAAAAACTAGGTATAAGTAGTTTTTGGAAGTTTATTAAAAAAAAAATTATTTAAACTCAATTAGCAAATAGTTAAATAATTCAAAATCAAATAACAGTCTATAGAAGACATTGTTATTACATAATTACTTTTCTTTAAAATTTAAATAGCAAAAGTTTTCGTTTGAGCACATAGGTTTTACATCCTTATGGAAGGTGCAGTTATTTATGTATAAAAGTAGATTTTTTTTTTTAATATTCTAAAAATCTTTAGAAAAAACTTCGAGAAAACCACATTCAGGGCCGTTCCTAAACGCTTAGAATACCAAGCTCAAATAAGACATCTTTTTCGCTACAAAAATTTTAATACAAAATTAATGAAAAAAATCAAATATTAAATCGTGTACTTCCACCGTCTTTATACCGACTCAAAGCCAGTACCAGCATATTTCAGTAGGCAACCTACGAATGACCGACAAAAGGCGATCAAACCAGTTGAAATGAAGGTTTATATTGTCCTTCTTGCAAGTTAGAATACCTATTTTGAATACAAATGCATAAATGTTTACCTTCGAAACTAGACAAAAAGCCAGCTGATGCCTTGAAAAAAAAAGTCGACAAAAGGATCGACTTTTATCGACTTTTTGATATTTTTTCTCACTTCTTAGTATATACAAAAAAGTCGATATAAATTGACTTTTTAACCTGTCGACATTTTAACAATTCAACATTTTTTTTGTTTGCTTAAAATGTATGCACGGAATCAAAAAAATCTAATCAAACATTCTTGTCCAACTTTTTAACATGAATTTAACAGTTATTTGATGCTTTGGAAAATTTTAGATTATGTTTAAAATACATTTTCTTCCGATCGCCGTATTTGATTGATGACTATCCAAAGGAAGCTAAGAGCGCTTTTAAACATCATTCTCTAAACTATGAACTGCTCACAATATCGGCTGATTTCGAAAACGGGTAACTAAAGTCAATTTGGTCATCAAATAATCGTCATTTTTAAGGCAGGTATTGCGTCATTACAAGTATTATGTGATCTTCCTGTTTGCAGAATATTTAATTAATGAACGCCAGTCAATTTACTTGCAAACACATTTGACGTTTACAAACACGCTCTCTGGCTTTTCAATATTCGTCAACTCAATTTTTGTACTGCTCAATTGCAACGGGTATGATGTATTAAAGTATGAATCTAGCAAACTTGATTATAAAACACAATGCTAACGGAATAAAATTTGTGTTTGCGTTTTCGAACAGAAGAATATTTTAACAAATTTTTGACGCAAACGACTTATTAGAAACCACCTTTCAAAATGAATTTCAAAATATCGTTATATTGTTCAATCGTTCTTTTAACGACGGGTTGGGTACGAATTTCCGCATCACAAAATCTCGATTCACGGAATCCCGATTCACAAAATCCCGAGTCACGAAATCCCGAATCACGAAATCCCACCGTTTCAATACTTAATTGACAGCACCGTATGGATTTTCATTTCCATAATAATGGTGACACGAATCGATGAGAATCAACGAGAACGAAGTTTCCTACTATTCTATTTGAAAATTCAAAACGAAGAAGACCGCTGTGTTTCCTTTTAATTTTTAACGACCTCTCTTTGGCTTAAAAACTCTCCAAAGAAAGTATAAAAGGAATGTTTATCTCGAAATTAAATTAGTTCTTGAGCAACAGTACCTTGGGTGGCGAATAAACAGTGAGGCATGTATAGCACCCTGCTTGGGCTCACTGTAAGATTTGGGGTGTATAAAGTTTATTTTGCACTTAAAGAATCTGCATTCATAAGTCATTAAGACGTTCAGTTGATGCCCCTAGGACGCTTAGTTTAGCCTCAGGATTTTAACCCTCTCAGGATTTTAACCCTCCTTTTTGGGTCATTTGTCCCGTTCACGCAACAAAGTCCTTGCGTGGCTTCACTTAGAAAAATTAACTTATATTCATAGTAAAATATATTTTTTTGAAAGTTTCGGAAAACAATTTTTTTACCAACCTTTTTTTTTGGTTTAATAGAACTGGCACTTCCTTTATCGCGAATATGCATTTTATAAGTCGCTAGGATGCTTAGTTTAGCCGTAAATCGCGTTTAAAGATAAAAGTCGATTTTCACAACAAACAACAAAATGTTTTTGGTTTTCTTTGCAAACAAAGACGCCATGTCAAGTTGTCTTGAGCAACAGTACCTTGCGTGGCCTGCTTCGCTGGTTCTCGGGATTTTAACCCTATTTTTTGGGTCCTCTGTCCCGCTCACGCAACTGCTTTGCTCCGCTTCGGGTATTTAAAGTCGTCTGGCAGGCGCCAATGTCTACAGTACCTTTCGTGTCTTGCCTAGCGCAGAAAAATTACCTTATATTCATAGCTAGATTAAATTGCAAATAGGAAAATTGATACTTTTGTCTCCAAAATTTCTTATTCAGAATTCTCTAAGTTTTTCAAAAATATGACTTTTTATTCTTGAATCTCAATTTAAGTATTTTTTAAGATCCATTAAAGACGAACAATTTGATAAAAAAAAGTGGGTTACTCTACACCACTTTTGAACTCAATGTCTCATTTAGCCCTGAAAAGAACTATTGTAGCTTAATTGTACTTCAAAAGCGTTTCAAGCTGTACAAAAATTGTTTTTTTTTTTCTAAATTTTTCATAAAAAGTCGAAAAGGTTTATATTTTTATATAATTTAAAAAAAAAAAAATTCCCAAATCTGTCCGAATCCAAACCCACCTCTGTCCAGGTCCAGACCCACCTCTATCCAGAATTTGACCACCTACCCCCTCACCAAAAGCCAAACATAATTCCCACCTCTGTCCGAAATCCAGGCCCACCCCTGTCCTGATCCCGACCCACCTCAGTCCAGGTTTAGACCAAATCACCCCGTCATGTCACCCAAACCCAAAAATTTAAAACCAATTTTAATCGCGAGAATAACGAAATCTCCCGCAAAATAAAAAAAAATTATTATAAACAAAATTTATGTTTTAAAAATATTTTTGTCAAGTGTCCAAATGGTCAAATGTCCAAAAATAACTGGCCAAACCATTGAAATTCAAATTATTGTTTCTCTAACGATGGAGGTACTTACAAGAACTGAATTTTTTCCGAACCAACAATTCCTTAAATACTTTCAATTGTTTAAAAATGAATCAATATAAAATATTTTTTAAAACTACTAAAAATAGTTTTGAAAATCCCGACAGATATTTATAAAAATATTTGTCGGCGGGATTTTTATTTTTATTTTTGTTGGGATTTCGTGATTCGGGATTTTGTGATTCGGTATTTCGTTACTCTCCCATAAAAATCAACATTTCCTTAATATCGTACCCAAATCGATTTTAGTTGTTGATCAATACAATAACAATAATAATTTCTCAATTTTGTCAATGTAAGCTCACCTCTTGTCAGCCTTCACGACATGGTTGCACCTTTCATGGAACGTGGCAAGCCATTCGCGGTACGGCAAGCGCCCTTCATAGCAAGGCACCTTGGGCATTTGCCCCATTGCCCCACCCCTAGACACGGCGCTGACCACAATATTAAATGAAATGCGTAACTGAGTAACTGAAAGGTATGTAATTTATTGATTACTTTTGATGTAATGTTGTGGAGTCGTTTTGGAGACAAATACAATCATTGAATTTGTTAAAAAAATTTAAGTAAATATTTTTGAAAAAAAAGTGTTTAACCAAAAAACTGTAGGTACCAAGTTTGGAGAAAATTGATCTTAACATTCAGGCTTTGGCTTAACGGACAGGCAGACCGCATTGTAAGACCAATTTTTTTTCATCTTAACAAGTTACGAGTATATACAAATCTGGAGTTGGTTTTTTTACCAATGCATAACTTGCAATAAACTTTCTATATATCACAATTTAAAATAGTTTTTCGGGAGTACTGCCTCTTAGGCATGAATAAGTGTTTCTCACCTAGCCGTTCGGATTCGGCAAAAAAATGTAGGTCCCCTCCATTCCTCTCAATACATAAAACGCCCACAAGAATGGTTGAGAGTTGTAAGTGACTAGGCCCTGTTTTTCCACGAGCTGTTGCACCACCAAATTTACTTTATTTATTTTATGATGTTTTGTCAATAGGCTAAAATATCGAATGGCAGGTACATACCTTTATTTTTGGTCCTAAAAGAAAATAAAAAAATGCGTGTGGGGGGAATCACCTAAAATCACTGTAAACGAAGTATACAAATACCCCGTGGGTAATTTTCTAGGAGCGCAACTCCTCTGATTAAGAAATAAACTTCTAAGCCGTGCGTTCGAAAGTTTTTCTTTTCAAATTTAAGACCGTAGCCGACACACAGAACAGATAGAACTGTGTAACCAACACAATTAAAAAATGGTATTATTTTGTACAGATTTTTTTATTTCTGTTGACTCACTTTAAAAGAAATTTAAAATACAGTCTCACTGTTTTCTTTTCATTCACTCTCACTTCAAAAACTTCAGGTTTTGTTCTTATTTAAAAACAAAAATAGTATTTCATTCAGCAAATAATAAATTGTTCAATAAAAAAAATATTCACCACACTTACACCTTTCTAACAAAAATAACCTCTTTCCAACTTGAGTCCGGAAACTGTGTCAAAGGTGATTGATTTGTGTCGGGAGCATTCTCCTCTCTTAGTGGCACTTCAAACTTTCATTCTGGAATTCTGTTTTGTTGATGATGACGTTGATGATGACGTTGATGATGATGATGATGATTATGAATTGATGATAATAATGATGATGAAATGATAAATAAAAACTTCAACATAGTCATTTTCCATCTACCTGTACACTGTAATAACATAGAATCAGAAGATACCATCGCATAAACTATGTCAGTGTCGTTGAGTAGATAGTAGATATTCCTACCTGTAGAGACAAAAAACAAAAAACAGGAAAAAAGGATTCTCCATGATGATGACTCCCATCATGATGTTCATTCGCGCATTTTGCCACACAATTCCGTTTTTACTATAAACAAGTAGTACCTACTCAATTTGCCGCTTACCTACCTTCGAATCAATGGGAAAAGGCTATGAAGCTGCAGATGCCTTCTGAACTGATGACGGTGAACTAGCTTCTGATGGTAAACGGTAGTCCGTGTTTAACGGAATCATAATAATAAACGATGAAGGATGAGGGAAATGACTATTTGACATTTTAAAATCTCACAATAATTAGGTTTCTGACTCTGTGATATTATTTTTCTATCTACCTATATTATCATTTTTTTTTTAAAGTCTTTCTATAAATATATCTACTTGTACATAGGTAGTTGCATCCGATGAATACGGAATGGAATAAGTATCTCCTCCAAAAGTCAGGTGAAAGGTTAAAAAATATTTCAACTGGAAACTAGAAAACGAGGAGAATATGAAAAATAGAAGGTAGGTATATTGAACCACACCACAACGCCCATGACATTATTTTTTTTAGATTAAAAAAAAAGAGAGACGAAATAGAAATAGAAATAAAGGTCTGTTGAAATCGTTATTATTATTATTTGCTTAGTAGTTTTTGCATTGGTATCCTTTAAGTATACCCTTGCACCTACATAAATATGTATGGTATTTTTGAGGATGTGGTGGCATGATGGCAGTTGACACGAGCGACTACGCCGCCGACGACGCAGAAAAGTTGAAAAAAAAAAATTCAAATTGAAATCGAGGTTTAAGGATCTATATTCGTACTATGTATAACTACACAGCAAAAAAAAAAAATATATATAAATTTCAAACGAAGAGACTCACCTATACCTACAAAAATTAATTCACTCTGCAATGCGTTCTCCTTTATGTTCTAGATTTTTTAAATTTATAGGTTAAGGAGATGCAGCGACGACGATTCTTTTCTGTTTGCAATTGAAATTCTTCAGCACAACCAATCCAACAACTATTTGTAGGTTAGAGGTACTTCTGTTTACCTCTGTAGTGAACCAATTTTCTTACAAATATCAACGAGAACTTAAGTATTCAAAAGGATTTGAAGTGGAATTGAAATGAAATGAAATGATAAGCTATGCAATTGATATTTTAATAACTTCATTATGTAAGTATATAATAATTCTTTTAGTTTTTTAAGAAAACTCTCATCAAAGGGGATTTTCTTTTAAATTATTTCTACAATTTCTCATATTTTGATAAATTTGTATTGTCAAGAAATGGTTTCAAATCAGGCTTTTGTGTGAAAATTTGCTGCTGTTTTGTTTAAAGGTAATAAAGTTGAATTGAATTGAATTGAATTTAATTGAATAAAATTGAATTGAATTGAAAAGCTTCACAGACTAAGCCAGAGAATATAACTTAAATGTACGAAAAATAAGTGTCATTATTTTACGTATGGTTTAAAAATTAAAAAAAAACATTGTAGTTTGGCAAGTCACTAAGAACCAGGTCTTGCTAGCTTACAACTCTCACTTATCCTTTCATGCAGGAAAGGAATGGAGAATACCTACACTCAGAGAAAAAAGCTGATATAACCAACCAATTTCTGGTTTATTATACCTGATTTTCAGGTTGTTATTTTTCAACTCGGTAGATCAGGTTAACGGCGTAACCAGATACCTGATTTTAATGTCGTGTTAAATCAACGTTGGCTTCAGGCAAAGTTAGCACTGCCTTAAAAAAGGAAACTGTACATTTTACCTGAGAATCTTGCTATTTTTACCTGTAAATCTAGTTAACTTTACATGAAAATCTAGTTCAAAATTCAAATATAACATGGAGATCTAGTTAGTTTAACATTATTCAATGTTGATTCAACCCTGTATCCGGTAATTATTATGTCTTGGATCCATGCCTGTAGGTCCCATCTCTAACGCTGATTACCGTCCAATTTATTTTGTATTATTCTGAAAGTATAGAAATTAATTACTATATAATTTTATTTTAAAAATACTTTGTGATACTTACTTAGTTTTGAACTGGAAACCTCTCACACATGGAGATAGTACGCATCCCCTGAGCCACTTTGCTGCATAAAAAACGTGTGCCAAATATCAATTAGTTGCTTTAACACTGGTGTCACGTTGAAATAACCTGGCAGTGTGTTTTTTTAACCACGGCTTGTGAGTGTTTTTCAACGCTGGTAAAGGGGCTAGTTTAACAGGCGGCCAGGTTAAATTTAAATAATTTTATTCGGATGGCCGCTGTATGTGTGTTTTAACACTGCTGTCACGTTAAAATTAACTGGCAGATGAGGTTAAATTTAACAGGTAAACATTGTAAAAATAACCATATAAAATGTTACTTCAACCTAATTTGTGGTAAAATAGGAATTCATAACAAGTAGGGTTTAAAAAACCTGATCTCAGGTAAAATCAGCGCTATATTCTTGTCAAAACTTCTTGTTTACCAGAATTCAAAGTTAAAATAATAGTTCGTCTTCTTAAATCAACTTGAATATGGTAATATACGTTACCAGGTTAATTTAACACTCAATATAGGGTTATTAAAATCAGGTAAATTTCTGAAATGTCTGTAACTTTATATGGGATTATGCGCCTTGTAAATTTAACAGGGCCCAGGTTAATTATTTACCTGACTCTTTGTGTGTAACATTTTTCTGACATGTAATAAGAAGTACTTTTTCATGACAGATACTATTTGAGAATTTGTAATTTTTTAAGTAGCATAGGGTGAGAAAAAGTGTAAAAAACTAACGCACTTACCATCATGCAATAGGATGATTGCTTAGATCTTGATCCGAATCTATGAAGGATCGCAGACTGAGACACAGCAGCCTCCCTTTCTCTACGATCCCAAATATTCTGCTTTCAGTCATCTAGACCAAGCTTTCTAGCATGAATGCTTGATGTTTTGATGTTTTAAAAGGGAGTTTCTGTCTTTTTCGTTCCCTGTAACCTAATGTACTGAGATTCAAAGACGCTCTTGGCTGTATAGTTTTTGTAAATAAATAAATAAAAATAAATAAATTTGGTGGCACAACAGCTCGTGAAGAGCCAAGGCCTAGTGACTTACAACTCTCAACCATTCCTGTGGGCGTATTTTTGGCAGGAATGGAGGGGACCTACAATTTTTTGCCGAGTCTGAACGGCTAGGTGAGAAAGCACTTATTCATGACAAGTATACTCTTGGAGGATTTGTCAGTTCCTCGCAAGAGGCAGTACCTCGCGAAAAAAACATTTCTGTTTTTAGGTGGCAGCATAGTTTTTGTGCACTCACTAAATGTGGCCAAGCAAATGTAATCGGCGTGTTATGATATTTTAGATTACATCCACATCTTTATAAAGCTTATATAGTCCGCTTTAAATACTCTCCTGCATTCGCTCTTCTCGCACACAGGACCAAATATTCGTCGTAGAATTTTTCTTTCGAAGGAGCCCAGTATCAGCTGTCCCTTTCTTATTATCGGCCAGCACTCGGCGTTTTATAGAGTATGCACTTCGTCTTTAATGTGAGGAGTTTTGAACCGAATCACACCGTAAAGGACTGGTTTGGTAGAGTATTTTTTTCGACGGATCTCTTCTAAGTTGTCTCTCATGGGATAAATATTTACTCTGAAGCCACTAGAATGGCCTCTTGAGAGCAGCCTGTGATATTCATATCATCGGCCTACACTAAAAGTTGGACAGATTGTTTGAAAATAGTGCCTTTAGTGCCTGCTTCAGCAGGAGATTGATAAAATCATGTACAAAGTACATTGGCTACTATCTGATACAGCGGCTTTATTGTTCTTGAGCCTCTTTTAGGTTTGTAAGTCGACTGTTTCTTCACTGGGTGGTGGTACTGGGCCATAATTGAGTAAAGTTGGACTTGCTTCTTATCCTATTTCTTCTTCTTCCTGATGCCCATTCGGCAGCTGCTGGAAACGCTGCTTGTATAATTCTACTTAACCCTGTACTTGAGTGATTAGGTTGCCTTCACTTTTTCGAAGACCTGCGTTCCAGTTTTAAAGCCAGTAGC
Source organism: Dasysyrphus albostriatus (assembly GCA_946251815.1). NCBI lineage: Eukaryota > Metazoa > Arthropoda > Insecta > Diptera > Syrphidae > Dasysyrphus > Dasysyrphus albostriatus. The sequence continues at coordinate 59,714,446 of OX276335.1, forward strand.
CAGTTGCATGGCCTATTTTTACAAAACTCACAGGGGCTTTCTTGATCACAAGACTCTTCGATCTCCTTTGAACTGGAAGGTTAGGTTAAGTAGAAGGGCTGACGGTAGATCTTGTTACCGTCACACTTAGATCTGTTTAGATCTATTCCCATTGTGATAGGAAGTTCTATTCCACTTAATGTAAAAACCTATGTGTTTTGTTAGCAGTCAAGCTATTTAGAGGCGTTGATGAAGTTCAGAAGGTTATTAAGTTCTAGAAAGTTCCTCTAAGTCGTCATACAAATGATTCCCTAGGTGTTTTTTTCTTAAACGACAGATTGCTGGGCAGTGGCAAAGAAAATGTCAGGTATCCTCATGAGCTGGGAGATTACTACCCTCATTGTTCTATGCAGATTGTTTTTATATCACTTATTCCTGTTAATACTCCTCTTTCGCCGCTCTTGATTTATGGTGCTTAATATTCACATGTAAATCTTCTGTCACCTTTTTTAGCTGTTTGCCTCTTTGATGATATCACGATACTGAAACCACTGATTGATGGTGCCTGTCGCTGGTGAATGAGGAGCGGAGAGTTTCTCACTCAGATGCTCTCTTTAAGCTCTTGTGCTTACTCTATAGGTATGCTAGAGAAACCCACACTTATTTTATTCTTAAGAGCAGTTCGTAGCTTCTGTTCATTTGACAGTCAGTTGTTGCGCTCTAAACCTCGAATAGAACGCACACGTTCTTCCTTCGATTGGCACATGATCAATTTTGTTGGCGTATTGACCATTTAAGGAGCATCAAATTGTTTAATGGATTCTTAGCCTTAATGAAGACAAGACGAAGTGGAAAACGTCACAATCGATAGGTATATAACTTCAAAGTCGTCAAGGACTTTGTCTACCTGGGCTCCAGTATTACACCGCAAAATAACATCAGTGCAGTGATCAATCGAAGTTTTACTCGTACCAACCGCTTTGGGGTAAGAAGGTATTTGAGAAGTAGATCCTTCTCTCAAAGACTCAAGAAAGACCTATCGGGTTTTTCAATAAGAGCGCTACAAAAGTTTTTTTAAATAAAACAAAAACGGTTTTGGATATCAATAAAATTCTTTATTATTGTGAAGGTGCGTTCGATGCCATTATGTATGGAACTCGTTTTCTTTTGCATGGCCCCCACGGGCATGCTTGCAGAAGTCCAGACACTGAACCCAATTTTCGACGGTTTTCAAGCATAAATCGGCCGATACTGCTGCAATTTCACGTTCGATATTCGTACGAAGTTCATCAATCGTCGTCTAACGGCGTCAAATCGCACGACCGAGGCGGCCAAGTGACTAGACCATTTCGTGAGATAACACGTTCTCCAAACTTGGTTTTCAATAAATTGATTGTAACGTTCGCTATGTGGCTTTTGGCGTCGTCTTGTTGGAACCACATGTCCTCCAAGTCCATATCATCCAATTGGGACGAAAAATATTCGGTTATCATTCAACGGTAGCAATCCCCATTCACAGTAACGTGCCGGTCTTGATCATCACGGGAGAAGTACGGCCCAATAACGCCGCCGGCCTATAAACCACACCATACCGTCGTAATTTTTTTGGGATGCAATGATGACTCATGGAGTACTTGTGGATTGCTGCCTGACCAATACCGCATATTTTGTTTATTGACGAAGCCATTCAGCCAGAAATGAGCCTCATCGCTGAAGATGATTTTTCGATGAAAATCCGAATCATTTTCAAGTTGTTGCTCAGCCCAATTCACGAACATACGACGCTTCTGGTGGTCAAGTGGCTTCAGTTTTTGCGTCAATTTAATCTTGTAAGGATGAGGATGTTGGCCAAAATCTTTTCGCAAAATTCACCACAACGACGTCACAGAGATGCCCAATGCTTGAGAACGACGTGTGAGAGACACATTTTGGCTTTCTGCAACTGAAGCCTAAGCGGCAGCAACTCCGGGCACTTCTTTGTCTCACAGGCACGGGAACATTTTGTACTGTGAATGTGGATTCAAATTTTGTCCACTAGACGCTCAATTGTTGATCTGCTAGGACGATTATGACGACCATAAATTGGACGTAGCGCTCTTAACGTTGAGGCCACTGACTCCGAATTTCGGTAGTAAATTTTAATAATTTTGACTCGTTGTTGGCTCGTATATCTTTCCATAATGAAATGGCAAACCTTACTGAAGAGAAATGTCAAAAGAGCGGCAAGAAATATGGCGTCGTCAGCTGTCCCTGTCGCTCTACTTTGGTAGCGTCCCTGTTGAAAAACCATACGTCGCCACGTACAAAGAACACGCCTATTATTATCGGTTGAAAGTCGATAATTTTGCTTCTTAACCATTGTACCACGACGAATCCGCTTCCTTCTACTTCTGATAGGCTCGCCGAAGATGTCATCCAAATTATACGGGCAGTCACTTCCATCAGAAGATTTTGTATGATGCCATTTCTGTCTTTGGTTTAACGATCCAATTTGTTAGTAACACAAGTCCGGGTGAGCAAGACCAGCAGCCGATTGTTATTAGTGTAGGGAAATTATACTACAATTGAGGTGTATACTCTTCGCTATACACCACTGGCCATGCTAACGATGCCCGACCATCCTTAATAAGAAACCGACTAAAGAAACTGCCTTCAAGGACACCTGAAATTATACATTTTTAGTGAAAATGAACAAATTTGTAAAACCGGCAGTTTGAGAAAATAGCCCATTTCAATCATATTGTTGTACCTATGTATACATTTTCCTCTGGTCGAGCATTTTAAGTATGTATCTGTTGATTCAAATTATCCCTTCTTAAAATTCACACAACTGAATAAATAATTACCATCTTCCAATTACATATTCATAGATATCATTAGCTTACTTCAACTTTTATATTCCTGTCAAACGGGTGCATTATTTGACGTTCACACAACATAAATACCCTGATATTTAGGTAGACAGTTTTCACGCCCTAATTTCCAATCAACCTTCATTAACTCCTACTCAGGTACCTAATATATGATCCTTATTCACAATGTCTCACCTCAAAACTAGACAACCCTAATTCAAAAAACAAGAAAACAAAAACCCTCACCTCCTACGCTAACTCATATACATAACATGCATATGGCGGTGTTATATCTAATGAACTACCACTTTCACGTCATGATCACTTTGTCAGTCATATTAAAACGAACGATGACGAAAAAGGAATTTTATAAATTTTTTTTTTTTTGTTCTTCTTGGTCTTCTTGAGGAGCAATCAAAAATTCACGACATCTCTTAGTTCGTGATCCGTGAATAAGGAATACCTAAAAAAAAAAATAGAAAACACAACATATTTACTACATCAAGGGAAAACTAGACAAAGAAGGTGATGAGGAGGGTTGTGGGGGGGAGGGGGTTGAAAATATGATGGAACAGCATCGGTTTATCCAAAGATATAATTGATGCATGCCTTGTCTATCTTATTTTCAATCTTAGAGATATTATTATGGGCATTATGGAGGCATAAATAAATACAAACCGAGACAAACACACATAATGGAGTACGTTATAGTGTCAGTGTCAGATATTTTTTGATGGAGAGGTTTCACGATTTATTTTTTCATCCATATCCATCAGCTATATAGGATTGGATGGTTTGGAAGGGAAACGCTTTATAAAAGACGATATAGGGAACATGTTTTAAGTGTGTTTCTCTTTAAGAGAGTGGATTAGGTATAACTACCTAAATATTTTGGAAAAATGTTGATTTTTTTGACAGTAGGTTCCTAGAGCAATTTTTACATCAAAAATAAAAAAAATAATGTTTTTGTTTGTTTTATATACGAAATTAAACCTAAAGAGGTGACCGGAAATGTGGAGCATCATAATAAGCCAAACATGGAAACACACACTATATGCGATGCCATAGTAATGTTGGATGAGTATTTCCGCTATTTTACAATTGACATGATTTTCCAACCTCTATTATAAAGGGTTTTTCAACAGGGACGCTACAAAAGAAGAGCGACAGGGACAGCAAACGACGCCATATTTCTTGCCGCTCTTTTGACATTTCTCTTCAGTAAGGTTTGCCATTTCATGATGGAAAGATATACGAGCCAACAACGAGTCGAAATTATTAAAATTTACTTCCGCAATTCGGAGTCAGTGGCCTCAACGTTAAGAGCGCTACGTCCAATTTATGGTCGTCATTATGGTCCTAGCAGATCAACAATTGAGCGTTTAGTGGACAAATTTGAATCCACAGGCACAGTAAAAAATGTTCCCGTGCCAGTGAGACAAAGAAATTCCCGTAGTGTCGAGAATATTGCTGCCGCTAAGGCTCCAGTTGCAGAAAGCCCAAATGTGTCTCTCACACGTCGTTCTCAAGCATTGGGCATCTCTGTGACGTCGTTGTGTTGAATTTTGCGAAAAGATCTTGGCCTACATCCTTACAAGATTAAATTGACGCATGAACTGAAGCCGCTTGACCACCAGAACCGTCGTATGTCCGCGAATTGGGCTGAGCAACAACTTGAAAATGATTCGGATTTTCATCGAAAAATCATCTTCAGTGATGAGGCTCATTTCTGGCTGAATGGCTTCGTCAATAAACAAAATATGCGGTATTGGTCAGGCAGCAATCCACACGTACTCCATGAGTCATCATTGCATCCCGAAAAAATTACGGTTTGGTGTGGTTTATGGGCCGGCGGCGTCATTGGGCCGTACTTCTTCCGTGATGATCAAGACCGGCACGTTACTGTGAATGGGGATCGCTACTGTTCAATGATAACTGAATATTTTTGACCCCAATTGGATGATATGGACTTGGAAGACATGTGGTTCCAATAGGATGACGCCGCGAGACACACAGCGAATGTCACAATCAATTTATTGGAAACCAAGTTTGGAGAACGTGTTATCTCACGGAATGGTCCAGTCGCTTGGACGCCTCGGTCTTGCGATTTGACGCTGTTAGACTATTTCCTGTGGGGCTACGTCAAGTCTATGGTCTATGCCAATAAGCCAGCGGCGATTGATGAACTTCGTACGAATATCGAACGTGAAATTGCAGCAGTATTTGCCGATTTATGCTTGAAAGCCGTCGAAAATTGGGTTCAGTGTCTGGACTTCTGCAAGCATGCCCGTGGTGGCCATGCAAAAGAAATCCAGTATTTAAAAAAAAACCTTTGTAGCGCTCTTATTGAAAAACCCGATATAAGCTAAACACTTTGTAATGAACTACTGGTATACAAAAGTAGTCTTTTAGCACTACAGAGTAAGTCAGTCATCAGTCAAAAGGCGTTTTTCTTTTAGCTCCATTCCGAGCATAGCACTGAGCTGTAAAAAAAAGATCTGTGTTTCTTTTTAGCTTGAGCTCTGCTCTGCTCTGAGCTAAGAAAATAAAAACGCCTAATGAGGAATGAGATAAGCGTTTTTATGAAAAAACTTGAAGATAATGTGAATCCGCTTTTCAGAATACTTACATTTTTATTAATGTAAAATAATCGATTTAAAAATTTTTGCAAGGGCGGTTACTGAAAAAGCTAGAAAAAAAAGAACATGAACATTGGACAATGGACAATGACCAACCTCTGAAAAGAGAAGGAGGCATTGAACGTGAAACAAAGCCGGATCATCCTTTGACGTTTTCTTCCAAATACAAACACGTTTCTTTGAATGAACACGCCCGATTTAAATATCATATAAAGTTAGCAAATTAACTTTATTGACATAAGGATTGTTTTTTTTTCTGATTTTTTGATAAAGGGCTGACTCTACAAAGAGAAATATGGATGACCACAAAAACGAGTGGTGTGAGTTTATACTCTTAACACTTTTTTATATCAAAAAAACGTGCCTAAAATCTGTTTTCAAAAACTTCAACTACTATACACAAAAAGATCACCACAACAACTAGGACTCTGTCACTAGACTAAGCATTAAGCACACAAACAGACACATATTTGCGAGTACTCACAAAAACAGCATTTGTTGTGTCAATATTTGCAGTGCAAAGAACAAACTGCATTTTGTCAGCACTTCTTTTATTTCAGAGTTCAACCATATAAATTCGCAAGCCTTACACCTAAGCCACCACCACTAACACCACCCTCGTCCTGAAAACCGATTTTGTCCTAGTTTTATAGTCCTATAGCCCATATACCTACATACTCATATATCTTTCTGCGTTGTGTGTTTATGTCCTGCAACCCTCATTTTTATGCAGTTGTTTAGTTTTTATGGGGTGTTAATGTATTTGTTTGCATTCGAAACAATTTTATTTGTATTGGGAAAAGTTAAACAATGTGTTTAGGATTTAGGAAACAAAAAGAAAGAAAAAATTGAAATTGTGTTTTTCTATAAAAAGGGTATTGGATAGTCAGTCTGACGGAACTCATACCCTTACTATTTTTTTTTTTTTTTTTCTAAAAATATTATGCCCGCCTCGGGACAAGGATAAACCAATACAAAGAAGCAATATTCTTTTGTTTATTTTTTTTTTTTCTATTTCTATTTTATTATTTCCACGGAATATTCAGTCGCTGTTTTTGGCATTTAAATAAATAGGAAAACTTTTATTTTTGGTGCCACCGCTGAAATTTAGTTCTATTTTGTATGTTTTTTTTTTTTTTTGTTCATCAAAGTGAACTTTCATTTAAGGAACAATATTTTTTTTAAGCATAGAAGGGTGAATACTTTTCATTTTTTATATCGTTAAATTTAACTAGTTTTGGAATTCTATTTGAAACAAATTAAAATGTATGCACATTTTAATGGAAAGTTATATGTAGTAGCATGCATCTATAGATTTTTGTTGCACTGCGAAAAAGCTGTAGCAGAGAGGAAAATTAAGTTAGTATATCAATAGTAAACTTTTATTTATATCTCTGCATTCAGTTTAGCAATAAAAGAGTTTCTAAAACGTAATAGAACTTTTTTTGTACTAGATAGATGTTAAAAAATGCTCTGATGTTTGAATATAGAAAAAAATAATTTCATTGGTTAAATTGCTGTTGCAAGTTTTAGCTTTATAGAAAAAATTATTCGGATGCAATTAAAATGTCAATATGCAATATACATAAAAGGTGTTTTTTTTTAGACGTGTGGTTTTCAATCTGGTAATACTTTTTTCGGAGTAGGTCCTTTTAATAGCTGTCACTTGATATATGCTCAGTTTGGTTTACCATTTCTTAATGAATAGACTTATCAATCTATTTACTAAAGGAAACTTTTGGTGAGGCGCCGAATATTCTCTTCCAAGGCGTCAATCGTCTCGATCTTATCTGTGTAGACAAGCGACTTCACAAAACCGCACGATGCAAGATAATGCGCTCACCAAAAGATTCCTTCAATAAATTGTTTCGCGATGCGTCGTGAGAATCGAACTATTATTTTGGTAATAAATTTGCAATTTGCAAGGGAGAGACTATTCATTATGAAATGACAAACCAAACTGAGCAAAAATCAAGTGACAGCTGTCAAAAAGATCATCTTCGAAAAAAGTATTGCCAGATTGAAAACCACACGTCTGAAAAAAACACCCTTTACATAAAATATAATCCTTTCATGAGTTTTTCGATCGATCTAAATTTTTTCTTGTAACTATGAACGAACATTGTTCATTCCTATCAAAGGTTCATTTGATGGAATATATCTACGTAAACATATACTCAAAAAGATTTTACTTCTACGAGATTTTCAAATTTTTTATATAATTGATATGAAGAAAAACATTTTAAAATTTCAAATTTCTTTTATGGGCTTACATTTTCAAAAAAAAAGGGGAACAAAACTTAGGGGCCGGTGCGCGCTGTGGTTAAGGGGTGGACTAAAAACATTTTAAGGGATGTTAAATTTTTTGAAATCCAGTTTCATAAAACAATAGTATCGGGTTTTTCAATAAGAGCGCTACAAAAGTTTTTTTAAATAAAACAAAAACGGTTTAGGATATCAATGAAATTCGTTATTCCTGTGAAAAAACGTTCGATGCCATTATGTATGGAACTTGATTTCTTTTGCATGGCCACCACCGGCACGCTTGCAGAAGTTCAGACGCTGAACCCAATTGACCATAGACTTGACGTAGCCCCACAGGAAATAGTCTAACGGCGTCAAATCGCACGACCGCGGCGGCCACGCGACTGGACTATTTCGTGAGATAACACGTTCTCCAAACTTGGTTACCAATAAATTGATTGTGACATTCGTTGTGTGGCTTGTGGCCCCGTCCTGTTGGAACCACATGTCCTCCAAGTCCCCATCATCCGATTGGGGCCAAAAATATTCGGTTATCATTGAACGTTAGCGATCCCCATTCACAGTAACGTGCCGGTCTTGATCATCACGAAAGAAGTACGGCCCAATGACGCCGCCGGCCCATAAACCACACCAAACCGTAATTTTTTCGGGATGCAATGATGACTCATGGAGTACGTGTGGATTGCTGCCTGACCAATACCGCATGTTTTGTTTATTGACGAAGCCATTCAGCCAGAAATGAGTCTCATCGCTGAAGATGATTTTTCGATGAAAATCCGAATCATTTTCAAGTTGTTGCTCAGCCCAATTCACGAACATACGACGCTTCTGGGGGTCAAGCGGCTTCAGTTCTTGCGTCAATTTAATCTTGTAAGGATGTAGGCCAAGATCTTTTTGCAAAATTCGCCACAACGACGTCACAGAGATGCCCAACGCTTGAGAACGACGTGTGAGAGGCACATTTGGGCTTCCTGCAACTGAAGCCTCAGCGGCAGCAATATTCTCGACACTACGGACACTTCTTTGTCTCACTGGAACGGGAACATTTTATACTGTGCCTGTGGATTCAAATTTTTCCACTAGACGCTCAATTTTTGATCTGCTAGGACGATTATGACGACCATTAATTGGACGTAGCGCTCTTAACGTTGAGGCCACTGACTCCGAATTTCGGTAGTAAATTTTAATAATTTCGGCTCGTTGTTGGCTCGTATATCTTTCCATCATGGAATGCCAAACCTTACTGAAGAGAAATATCAAAAGAGCGGCAAGAAATATGGAGTCGTTTACTGTCCCTGTCGCTCTACTTTTGTAGCGTCCCTTTTGAAAAACCCTTTAGAAAGGGTTTGCAGTTGGGAAATCTTAATATTGATGTTTATTATTTAGTCTTACTCACTTACTTACTTATTTAAGATGGTGCTATATCCTGGGGTGGAAAAGGGCTTCAATTAACAAGATTCTTCTAGTTGGCTCAGTCTCTAGCTCAAAGCTCACTGTCTGTTGCGTGCTTTTCCTATTACCTTTACAGCGCCTACCCATGAAATTGGATTCAAAGACTTTCAGGGCCGGGGCATTGGTGTCTATTTGGTCTAGATGACCTGGCCACCTCAGCCGATTTGGTGTTGTATTGTCTTCTTTAATCTCCAGCTTAGAAAAAATGACCAAGAATCTCCCGGAAAATGTTCCTCTCAAAATAGCCTGAACGGTTTTTTCATGGGACCCTATGCCAAACATCTGAACTGTTGCTCCAAAAAAGGGTCTTAACCTTCTTAGCCCTAAGAAGAAGAAATCGACAAGAGTAATTCTTCGTTTGATGTATGGGCTTTAATTATTTACTGAGTTGAAAGCGGAGCCAACGAAGGCAAAGGCTTTGACTTCTTTGAAATATTATAGCTGTCTATTGTGACGTTCTGTCCAAGACGTCTTTGTTAAATATTTTTTCTTGTTGATAGCATATATGTGGTCTTGCCTTCATTTTTCGTAAAGCCTATCTTCTTGGATTTTTTCTCAATACCCACGACGACATCAAGCTTTGTCTGTCTGAATACGTCAATGTCGTTAGCGTAAGCAAGTTATTGGATGGACTTTTGAAAGATTGTGCCTTTTAGTGATGACCTGAGAGTCTTCCACAATTTTTTCAAGAATGACGTTGAAATGTTCGCCTGATAACGCGTCACCTTGCCATAGAACTTTTTTACTTTTAAAGTATCGGTGACATTTTTTGTTTTTAGGTGGTAGCGGTTAGGAATCGAACGCAGACTTTCTGCCTAACAGTCCAACGCACTTACTTTTATGTCATGGAGGACTATGGGGCAGTTATACAACCAGCTGAGACTCTACTATAATACTTCTTTGATCGTCTTTGCAGGCTTCGGTTCAGGCCTTTTAACTTTGGGGAGTTTTTTCAACCCAATGGTAAAAACTTTCAAACTTCTTCCTGCAATGGCATCCCTCTTTTTCATCTATGCACGCTTCTAATGTTTCTCCTTTTTCTTTCTGAGAAACCGGTGTTTTTCTCTCCTATTTTGCTCGTAGAGGGTGCAAGCTCTTCTGGTCCTTCTATGCAGCGCCGCTTTGTGTACCTGTTGATTTGGATGTAAATACTTGCCGGAATTCTTTGCCGAATCAAAGATTTCGTTGTGGAAGTGGTGTCAGGCTTTGATGGCTTCTTGGTAATGCCTCCACTGGTTCCCGAAGCTAGAGTATATGGCATAGAACTACTACTAGGTGCGAGAGACTCCGTCAGAAAATGACCTGGCAAATTCTTTTGACTGAAGCCGTTGAAGACTGTTGGGCCTTGGCCACTACATCGCTGTAGCAAAAGCTAAGTTTGGTTCCTTGAAACGCTCGAACATCCTATACACTAGAGGAGCGCCTTGCATCAATCGCAATGTGGTCAATCTGGTTTGACGGTTGACCAGGAAATTGTAATATTTTCATCCAGCGTTTGGTAGCTTAAATCAAGACAAATTCAAACATTGTAGTTCCAAAACAACAGCACTACGCTGAAAAGCTGATGCCACAAGGAACATTCTACACGAACGGCTTAAACGTAGGGAAAGTGACGTGAATTGCCCACAAAAATCGTGGATCTTACGTTATCCTTTAAACTTTTTTTGGTGGGGTTTTCTGAAACCACAGGCTAATGCCAATAAACCCAAATCGACGAATGCCTTCCAAGTTGAAATAACCCAGGCGACCGATCTCTTAAATTCGGGCGAATCTATGCAGCAAAGTCATTGAAAATTGGACATTGGAACGATGTCATATTCCAAACATAATGGCATAGAAAAGAAAAAAACTCACACATAGCTTCAATTATTCCATTTCAACATTGACCCACCCTTGTTGGAAAATCTTTTTCAAACTAATTTTTTTTTCGGGCCCCTTCGTGGATAGCAAGTCCAGCCCTTGAGAAACAGCATGCGATTTATTTGTCATGCTCACTGATTTTACATCGTTGCCATTTATGGCATTTAATTGGAACACACACACACACACACTCAGCCCAACATATAGGTAAAATTATGTTAGTACGTATTTCCACTCATCTAAACCTGACAGAATTGCCAAAAAAAAAATTATATGAATGTAGGTACGTATCCTTTATAGAAATCACAGGCCTATGTTATTTTTCGTCAAACCTTATGATGGATGTTCCTACAAGAAGAGTCATAGTCGTCCTTCAGCAGGCGTCCGTCGTGTCGTCGTCATCGTTGTATTAACGGAAGAAAAAAAAAAGAAATAAAGGAGAAAGATTTTGCCTTCAATTCACGATGATTTATTGCTGAGATTTATGAGTTGGCGGCGGCGATGAATTGGAAAATCCAACAAAAGTTTCATCGGCGCGTTCAGAACAGAAAATTTCGTTTTGGGGTTTTTTTTTGTTCACATAGCTTTTTCTTCTAAGGATTGACGTGAGGAGGTATTATATTTTTTTGTCTTAGTTTTTGCAACTCAAAAAAAAAAGAAGGTTCTTAGGCGTTTGGGCAATTATGTGACGCACGGTTGAAACAGGATGATTTATGTTTTAGAAGTGTGAAAGATTGCGCGGGTTTTTAAGATTGAGTGAGTGAGCGAGTGAGATAGATATATATATATAGAGAGAGAGAGTGAATTCTGGAACATGACAAGAAAAAGGCGCACAGATTTGTGTGTGTGTGATTTTGTCAGTGGGTCATTTTAATTAGATTTTTGCTTAAAACTTAAGATTAAAGCTAAAGGGAAGGTAGATATTATTCTTATTTGAAGTGGAAAGAAGAAAAAGAGTATACATTGGAAGCACAGAGCTTAGTAGCTAAACATTAATTAATTTTTTTCTTTCTCTGAAAATTCGATTAGCCCACAAAACGATTTAAACTGAACGACAAAATAATTAAGTTGGTTATGTAATTTGATTCGAGTAAATGAGAATGGATCAGCATTGCGAGTTCTATTTAATGACTTGGAAGATGAAGGGATATATGTATTTTGTTTATGTTGAGAGAAGACTACAATTTAATCATTAGAAAGTAAGGAATCTGACTAAAGATATAAAGATATAAAGATAAAAGAAAAAGACTAAAGAGGGTTATGGTTTTGATTGGAAATTAAAGAAATATTTTCATATTTTTTTTTTTAATTGTATACCCTAAGTATATATGTATGAACATAGATACATATAGAGACATGTATATACATAGATAGAATAAGTATTGGTTTCGTGCCAAAGCTATATTTTGAAGCTCTAATCAAATATTACATTACGATGATGGGGGAGTCGAAAAAAGTTGGTGTCATGATGACGTTTGTCGGCCTGTGCGTCTGAAAGTCTATACGTCTATTCGTCTATACCAACATCTATTTGTCTATACAGCCTTCCTAAGAAAAAAGAGTGCAATCGCTAACATTCAAAAACTAAGTAAGTACTACTAGTAAGTGGTATTGTTTATTATTTTTGTGGAAAGCTTAAAAACCATATTTCCTATAGAAGATGGCTAAAAATCATGAACGCAACTTCTTTGCTGGTTTCAAGCAATTTGCTTATGTGCCTTCACTTAGCTTAAAAGTCACAAGTTCATGTTTCTTTGTCACCATTAAAAGTAAAATCATCAAAATGTATTCATCTCAAACTATCTAAAATAGAAATACGCCCCTTTTCCTTATAATGGCAGTATGCGTCTATACGTCTATACGTCCAAATGTCTATACTTCTATGCGTCTATACGTCTGTACGTCAAGACGACTATACGTCTATATGTCTATTGATCTATACGTCTATACTGCTATACATCTATACATCTATACATCTATACATCTATACGTCTATACGTCTATACGCCTAATCGTCAAACGTCCATACGTCTAACAATTATATGTTCTATTCGTGAATTCATCTATAAATCCTTAGGTCTACTTTGCAGTCCCAAGAAAAAAGGGGCACAATCGCCAAAATTCAAAAATTGAGTTACCTAGTACAATAATTGGAAACGTGAAATATTTTATAATTTTTGTGTAAAGCTTAAAACTCATATTTCCAACTATTAATGACTAAAAATCACGAATGCGAATATCATTGCAGGTTTTAAGCAAGTTGATTATGGTCCTATACTAACCTTAAAAGTCGCAAGGTCATTTTTCTTCACCAAAATAACTTTAACTTATGTGCGTATCAAAATAGCATCACTTTTTTTTTTTTTTTTTTTTTTTTTTTAATTTGAAGTCTAGAAAAGTAAAATCATTAAAATGCATTTATCTCGACACCACTAAAATGAAGATACTCCTTTTTTTCTTATGACTGCAGTATACTTCTATAAATCTATCTATGGAATATGTTTATTAGTCCACTCTTAATCAAGATCTCCAAAAATAACGGTACTTACCACTATCTGAAAAACAGATAAACTGATTTTGATTAAAAAAATTAGTGGATTTGTATGGTGTACTTTCTGGTAAAAAAATACCAAAAATTGTTATTAACGGCACAGCCATATAATGTTTATTTGATTTTCATTAACGGCTCGAATGATTTCAATCACAATTTTGTATGCAAAAGACATTGCATCTTAGAATTTTGAAAATAATTTTGGATTTTCTAAAAAATATTCTGTTTTGAAAATTAAATATTGCAAAAACGGGTTGATGAATTTTTTGAAACGAAGCTTATAAATGAATTTTAATGTACACATAATATAAAAATTGGCATAATAAAATTTTTTTCTTAAATGTTGCCAACATATTTTATAAAAAAATTATTGTTATTATTTTAAAGAAAACCGCTTCAAAGATTTAATTTTTTTTCTTACATATATTAAGGTTTTTTTCATGTTATAAAATGGCATACTTGTTTTTGAGCTCTTAACTATTTTTACAAGTTATTTAAATACAATTAAAAAAACGATTTATAGTACCTCGAGGCAAAGTGGTTAGTGAAGCGTTGGACTGTCATGCCGAAGGCCTGGATTCGATTCCCAGCCGCTACCACCTCAAATTAGATATGATTTTTCCGTGAAGCTGCCTCTTGCGAGGAGCTGACAAATCGTCCAAGAGTGCACTTGTCATGAAAAAGTGTGACATTCTTACTCGACAAAAAAATATCAATCCTGCCAACAACACGCACACAAAAATGGTTGCACGTTGAAAGTCACTAGGCCCTGGGTTCTCAACTAGCTGTTGTACTACCAAATTTATTTATATTTATTTAAAAGAACGATTTAAATACTTAATTATATATTTTTCTTATAGCTACTTTCATATTTTAAAAGTTCTTAATTCCAACCAAATTGTACAATGAACATACATAAGAGCAATTATGCGCGATCCAGTAAAGCTTTTTATTTTTAAATAAATTGTTATCATCGCGTTTTTTGAAATATGACTGTTTTTTAAACAGCGACGACGATATAAATGAAATTTAGTTCAACCTTTTGGTTCTTTGACGCATTGGAAATTTGTATATTGTAGATTTATTTTTATTTTATTCTTGTAATTATTAACTCATACGTATATACACAAAAGCTTTTAAATATTTTAGTAAAAAATTCAAACGATTTATTTTACTTTTAATTTCAGGTAAGTCAAAGGAAGCACATATTAAAATATTACGATGCATGGATTTCATAAAAAATAACAAATTGCCAGATTACCTAAGGAAATGTATGTCATGTTCCAAAAATATGTGCAGGTAATACATTTTTTATACTTAATAATTATTACCAGGAAAAAGATTTTGTTGATCTCAAAAAATTAGAAAAGGCAAAATAAAATCCTTGAAAAGGAAAAAGAAAGGTTTCACTGGGCTTACAAAGTTAACAGGATTTCTTATGATTTTCACTGAAAAGCGTCTTAAAGAAGCTACATGACCTTTATACCTACTTGAGCAGAAAGTGAAACCTATTTAAAACTCTCTATATACACACCCATTCTGTTTTCGGGAAGTTTATAATTTTCGTCGTCATTCATTACAGCATTTTTGTATTTGCTCAACAGTTTTAAGTCCCATGTATCCATTTAAAGCAAAGAGTATTTGCCAAATTTTCGTTGTAATAGAAAATTGGCGAAAAAGGCCAAAAAGGCGAAAAAATGCCTCAACGGCGTAAAAAGGTAAAGTAAAATATATTTTTTGGAATCGATACGAATTCGATGGAATCGATCTCGATACCGATACGATACTTAAATGTTTCGATTTTAACGATACTGAGACGATACTTACCGCCATATTAATCACTCTGGATTAATTTTCCAAATCGAGTTGGCTTACCCGGTTTGAAATTAAAACGACATTGATGACGACTCATTGGCTCGGTGTAATCTGATCTTTCGCCGCGCCGTGGTCGATCAAACGTACTTTTCAGTACCATATGGTCATTAAGCCCGTCTCGCTGTGGTCTCGACATGCCGATTTGTACGGGAATATAATGTCATGATTTTCTTCCTATGGTCTCGCCGTGACATTTACACGTGGTTTTGGACATTACGCATGTTTTGCCGTTGTCTCGCTTTGGTCTCGCTATAGTCTCGGTAAAAATCTTTTTTACAAAATTTAAATTTTCAAATGGTTAATATGTCCAAACATGGTTTTCAGTGTCGTGGTCCTTGATTTCGTCTTATGTGGTCTTACCGTGACTATTTACTTTCTTGCTTTGGTCTTACCATGACATCTACACGTTGTTTTTGTCATTATGCAAGTTTTATCATCGTCTCGCTTTAGTATAGCTGTATCTCGCCAAAATCGTTTTAAATTTGTGTTCAATTTGCACTTGAAGTCGAAGTTAATTGATATGATAAACGTCTGGATTTATTATTTATCCCTTGGATTTAAGGCATGTGTAGAGTAAATAATATGGACATGAGTTTAAATTTTTGGATTTAAATTACTTTAAATCTAGGTTAAAGTTTAAATCTGGATTAAACGAGTGAATAATATGAGCCCGTGAGCACAATATTTGCATCAGTGCAATTGAGTTGCAGATAATAAGAAAGCTTTAATGGATTCTAGCACATCAGAAAGTGAATAAAAATATTAAATTTAAACTTAATACACAAATAAACTAAAATTCAACGAGTTGTTTTATCCTTTATCTACACACAAATCTTTGGCCTTTACAGGTTTTCACTTTTCTTATATTTTCTTACGCAAAAGTGGCCTATCTGGCTTTAAAATTAGCTCAAACGGCGTTTTGAAAAATCATGAATAAAAAATCAGAAGGCCACTATTGCGCTCACGGCCTGATATGGGCGTTACAAAAGTATCGTTTGGTTTGGTATCGTGGCCAGCTGTAATGGAAACACTCATGTGCAAAAATTTTAAAAATTTTTTATATATAAAATTTTAATATGTATTCTTCAATTTTTAAAATTAAATGAGACAAAAATTAAATAAAATATTTGAAATAATTTCTACAACTAAACGTCCTATTTAATACGATTTTTTGGACTGAAAAAATGTCTATTGAAATACTACAAAAAAAAAAAATACAAATCTAGAGTAGGTCAGTATAGGCCAGTAAGAAAATGTGAAGAATTTTTCAATTCAAACATTTTTGCTTGTAAAACACAGCATTTATTAAAAAATCGTAGCAAAATTCCATATTTCATTTCAAGCTTTCTTAGAGAGCGCAAGAAATAATAAAAACAGACAATCTGGTTTTGTTTTTTTTTTTAT
The DNA here is from genome assembly GCA_946251815.1 of Dasysyrphus albostriatus. NCBI lineage: Eukaryota > Metazoa > Arthropoda > Insecta > Diptera > Syrphidae > Dasysyrphus > Dasysyrphus albostriatus. The sequence continues at coordinate 59,731,323 of OX276335.1, forward strand.
TATTTTTATACAGGAAATTTTCCAATCCAGGTACTTGTACAGGGTGTCCGCCGGGAAGGTATACTACTTTGTTTACAATTTTTGATTAAATGAAAAAGAATGGATCTTATATTGATAACTGTTTTATTTAATGTCGGCAATTATATATGGAGTATAGTATCAGGTAAATGTCCGCCTCTATTAGTCTCACAAATACGAGCCCTTTTGAGCACATTTTTTATTACACTCTCACACATTTCACGCGGTATTTCAAGCGTTTCTGGTTTGTTTGCACAAACCTTGGTTTTCGGATATCCCCACAAAAAGAAGTCCGGAGCAGTCAAACTCAGGCGATCGTGGAGGCCAATCAACACCACGATTTCTTGAAATAACTTGTGGAAAGAGGTCTCGCAGTAATTGCATTGTAATCCTGGCTGTACAAAATTTTCAATCATATCACGATATCGCTCCCCATTCACAGTTACCTGAGTACGGCGTCGAATTGAGGTTGATGAATTGTTTTGAACACTTCCTTGAGCAGCAGTATTGTTTTCAGCCGATCTTGCAGTACGTTGTGGTCCATGCTTGGGCCTATCGCCTACAGACCTTCTTTCTTCGAAATCATTCACTACACGATAATTTGGCACATTGTTTCTCCCAAAAATTTCGGGTAACTTTCTCATCGTCATAGTAATCGATGATTGATTTTGATAAAATTATCGAGTTATCGAATATTTTTCCATAATAAATTTGCCACGAATTCACTTCACGACTGCCAAATGTGAACTGTCAAGACTAATGTTTACCAAAATGGCGGCCAAACAAAGTAGTATACCTTCCTGGCAGACACCCTGTATATTAAAAATCGTAAGAAATCATAAGAGTATTTTTTTGTTTGACAGCTAAGATATGATTTTCTATTTCTATTCCATCATTTTCGAAAGGTTTTCCCTGAATCTCTGCTTGCCTGGTCTCGTCTGTCCTGACTTTTACCATTGAGCAAAGCTTCGAACGTTTTGTATAGATATCGAAACAATTGACAGTGTCAATGTTGTGTCCTATCACTTCTTAACCTATCCAAAATCCAACAAAAACGTAACAAGTAGCAAACTCATCAACACTATCCTCAAATTTAGTAACCCATGTTCGTGGTTCCCTTCTATTCTAACAAGTTACCATTTCCCTCTTCTTTTTTTCTTAAGAAACCTTGTTGCAACCAGCAGGTGGTCATAGGCAATAAATTGTCTACAATTGGTTGCTCAGAGGTCTTAAATACGTGCTATGTACCACCAATTTGAATTCACTTTACCATTTAACTGTGAGTCGCCATCGGCCGTCACTGCTCCTGCTCTTCAAGGTATCTGCACATTCACATAGTCGCGTTGGTCGCGTCGCCATAGAATCACTGGTGGGTCAGACAAAACTTAGTTACTGTCATTCGGGCACTTTTGTTGCAGATACATTTGCCAAGAAAAAAGATAAATATAGTGGATATTTTCATGTTGTAGAGTGAGTTACATTTTTCCATGTTTTTCAGTAGATACGAGGGAGCCAGAAACAACAACAACACAAACAACAAAAAAATAAGAAGTTTAAATAATCGACCCCAAGCGGTGCAACAATTGTTCGGTTGATTTGCGGTTTTTCTCCTGACCGCAAGAAGACACACTGAAATAACTTTAGTCCAGTCTTGTTTAACTCCTTGTATATATTATTGTTGCAGTTGTATTTGTATAGTTTACCACGGCTCACCTTGGATTAACATCGCTTCTATGCGGTGTAATGCGACAGGAAGCTGAGCGAGTTAATCAACTCAAACGAAGTAATTTTTGTAATTCAGTGTTTTTTTTATTTGTTCACAGTGTTATTTGCGTTTGTATCTGCCTATGGATGGTTAGATAAAAATTTTCTTTTTTTATTGGTTGTTTCTGTTCGTGGGTAGATAATGTGGTATGCTACCGAGGGAGTATGAGGAAAATTTCGTAATGTGGTTAGGTGGAGGCCTTCATAGGTAAGTTGACCTCAATCAGGGAACAGATGAATAGAACTTGAGTAATTGAACAAGATTATTTTTTACAATGAACCATTTTGAATGACTTTAAATGGAAGTATGGAAAAGCGTCCAAATAAAAAGCACCTACATAAATCGATTTGGAAATAAGACAACAACAATTTTTTTTAAGTTTATTGTGATTTCTTTTATAAGATGAAACAATGCTTGAAAAATTATAAATTTTAATAGGTATTAACAAATGGGAAAATTAAGCCAAAAGTAGGAAAAGTTGTCAGAAATAACTCGAACATAAGGAAAAATTTCCTTAATGTTTTCGGGCGATTGAAAAAAAAAAATTTGGAAATCATGCCAGCTCTTGGCACTTACGCGTACGCCCTTAGACTGCGTCCGAGTTGAGAATGTGGCCCGACACTATGCTTCAGCCATAGATCAATTTCTGAAATTTTTTTGACAAGATCACATGAAAAATTTGTCATGCCATTACAAGAAGTATGCTTTCAAAAATTTTTAAAATAATATTCCAGGCCCTACTGAAATTAATATGGCCTAGAAGAAATTAAAGGAATTTATAAAAAAAATCTGTGTCTGACCAATAGCAGTGGATATTATTACTAAAAATAAAGAAAAAAAAATACAGAAGTCATTTTAGTGTCATATAGTTTTTGAATTGGCAATAAGACCCACAAACAAAAAAATAGAAAAAAGAGTCGCGGGGTATCGCCTTTTTGATTTGATATTCAAGCCTTCATTGATTTTCAATAAGCTGCTTTTCAAAATACATTTTTGTGATATTTAAAATTTTCAACTTTAACATCGTTAGCACTTCGAAACCCAGATGATAGCTATACAGAAAATGAGGAGCAAAGGTCAACCCTTTTGTTCAATACTCACTTTTCGGGTAA